>OY770262.1:90312048-91590334 GCA_963669355.1 Chorisops tibialis | reverse complement strand
TACAACGCTGGATCTCTGAACGCTTCTGCATTCAAATCCAAATAGGGAAAAGCATCAACAGACGGCAGGGCATCACTGAGCTGAGCAACATCAGTGGAAAATACTCGAGATAGAGCGTCTGGAACCACATTTTGCGTACCCTTCCTATACTCTATATGGAAATTAAATCCCTGGAGCTTTAGACTCCATCGTGCCAAGCGACCCGCCAAATTCTTCTGTTCCATTAGCCATTTAAGGCTTGCATGATCTGTTATTACGGTGAATTCGTGCCCCTCGATATAGGCTCGGAATCGTTTCACGCTTTGCACTGCTGCCAGACACTCCAATTCAGTGAGTTGCGTTGCGCTGCGTTAAGTTTTGCAGACATGAAGGCAATAGGATTCTCTTCGCCTGTCGCTGATTTTTGAAAGATCACGCTTCCGATGCCTGTTGCGCTGGCGTCACACTGTATGAAGAATGGTTTGGTGAAGTCCGGGTTTACCAAAACTGGTGATGAAGTCAACAGTCTCTTTGTTTTTTCAAAGGCTTCATTTTCTGTATCACTCCATACGAAGTTACGTTTCTTCTTTAATAAGTCGGTCATTGACTGTTGCAAAGTTAGGTACAAATCTTCTATACCACCCTGCCATACCCATGAATCTGCGCACTTCACGTACAGTTTTCGGGATCGGATATGCGGTAATGCCCGAAACTTTTTCTGGGTCGGGTTTAAGTACACCATCACCAACCACATATCCCAAATACTTGATTTCCTGCATAAGGAAATGACTTTTCTCCACGTTAATCGTCAAGTTTGCGAGTTTTAGAAGGCGTGCGACTTCACGAAGAAGTTGAATATATTCATCAAATGTACTCGATGTGATGAGCAGGTCATCCAGGTAAACGAATATCTTGTCGTGAAGTTGGTGGGGAATGACTTTGTGCATAAGTCGACACATCGTTTGTGGGGCGTTGCACAGACCAAAAGGCATGACAGTAAATCGGTAGAGGGGACGGCCTGGAACCGTGAATGCTGTCATATCACGCGAAGCTGGATTCAAAGGTATTTGCCAAAAGGCATCCTTTAGGTCTAGGCTTGAAATATGTTTAGTATTTTGCACCCTTGAAAGAAGACCATCAATTAGTGGGAGTGCATAAGCGTCCTTTTTCGTGACCACGTTCACACGCCTAGCATCAAGACATAAACGCACTTTTCCATTGGATTTTCGTACTAATGTAACAGGTGAGCTCCACGAGCTCGAACATTCCTCAATTACTCCTAGGTTTAGCATGCGGTATAATTCCTCATATAACTGCTTTTGCACGGATGGTGAAACAGCATAATGCCGCTGTTTGATCGGAGTTGCGGAGCCAACATCAATATGATGAGAAACTAGACTAGTTTTCCCTAAGCCCTGTTGAGTGAAAGACGGAAATTCACTCATTACCAAGTCGAGCTCCTGCTGTTCATCAGCATTTAACTTGTGGTGTTTCGCCTTTTGGGATGACAATTCTACGGGTTTTTGGAATGACGACGAACAATCTACTTCATTAATTTGCACAGGCGCAATTCCAAAAGTATCCCAAAAGTCAATTCCAAGGTACAGAGTGTATTTTAAAGAAGGGGCTACCAAGAATCGCATCATTCTCGTTTTTCCATTAAAGGTTACTAAAGTTCGAATGTACCCGTCCACATTACATTTTTGACCACAAGCGGTAGATACTTGCGATTGCAACGCATGTAAGGGGAGAGAAAGAGCTTTAATAACTGTGTATGCGTCCATTCCAAGCACACTCGAACTAGCTCCACTATCAAGTAATCCTTGGAAAATTCGTCCTTTGATAGATATCTGTGCATATGGACGGTTGTCACCGTTTATTTGAAAAATGGACGCTAAATCAGCTTTCTTCAAATGTTGACGAATTTTCCAATAACGAGTGGCCCGAGACAGGCGGTAGGAAATATATGGCTGTTTTAATTTGGGCTTAGATATTTCATATGGACACAGGTAAGAGAAGCTATCGGAAAACGAATCGATATTTATTGATTGCGACTTTGTCCGCGGTCTCCATTCATACGTGGATTGCCACGTATTGGGGTGGGAATTCTCACATTGGGAGTACGACTCGTCCCAGGCTGCACCGCACTCCTCATATCGTTTCCCGACGAACGTTTTTGGCATTTGAGACAGTTTCTCTTAAGAATATTTTTAGCACCACATCCATAATAAAAGGTGTTTCGGAAAGTCTTTGGACAACTGTTGAAAGTGTGTCCTATATCAGAGCGATTCCAGCATATTGCTAACTGATTGTTTTGAGACTGCGGATTGACAGCGTTTCTGTTATGATTCAACTCTGCAACTTCCTGACGAAATTCTCGGAGGTCCTCTTCTAGCTCGCTCACCTGGCGTCGCATTGAACAGTTCATCTCCGAATCAAAGCCAATTCTTTTCCAGGTATTCTCTATCGAAACGCACCTCTTTTTGAGGTCCTGGACGGAGCTAAACTCGGATCCTGCTAAATGTGCTTGCAGCCCAGGTCTCATATTTCGCAGGAGAATTTGTTGGAGATTCTGGTCGGTTAATGGGACTTGTAACTGCAATGCTAATTTGTCGATTGCGTCTGAGAAATCGCAGTATGGCTCTCTTTGTTTTTGCAGGCGCGAATCAATCTGCCTACGAACATCTAGATCGGTGGTTTGGTTTTCGAAACGTTCCTTCAACCACACACAGAACTGTGGCCAGGTAATATTGGGTGAGGTTTCGCGAATAGTCCAATACCACTCGGCTGCCGAGCCCCGTAATATGAGGTAGATCTCGGAAACTAAATCAGAAAACAAGACTCCATTAGCTTTCGCTAAGGTTTCAACCCTGAAAATAAACCGATTCACATGAAGGCTCGAGTTTGAACCATCAAAAGATATACCCCACTTTGATACTGGGACAAATTTCCTTCGCACGGTAGCGGTCGTATTTACTGGATAAGTAACATTTCCTGGTTCAAAACGAGTACTAGTTGGTACCCAATGTGTAGATGGCGGGACTACATCTTCACCTAAATTTAACGACGTGTCTGGTTGTTCAGCAATTGGTTCGGGATTAGCTGCTGGGGTTTGCAAAACAGAAGTCGTACTAAAGTCAATAGCCGACAATTTCCGATAAAAGGTATCTCTTTCTTCTCCATCAGTTCTCTTATCTGTAATATCAGCAATTACTGTTTTTAGCTCCGAAGTCTTGTGCAAATATTCCTGTCCCAAAGCCTTGGTAGTTCCTGAGCTGTTTTAACGAGACGATTTAGGCGGTCTGTATAGTGCTGTAGACGTGTAGAACAGCGAGCTAACAATTTGTCATCTTCTAAAACGCCTTCTTTCAGAGCTAAAGAGATATTTTCTAGCCCCGAATAGCAACTTTCCAATTCTCCATGAAGGTCAGTTCGTACGCAAGTAGGCAGGGCTGAACTGAGTTTTAAGACTGGACGTGTTAATTCTATCTTGAGTCGTGTCTCTAAAAGTTCTAACCGGGCGAGAGCATCTCCACTAATCTGTCGAATGCTACATTCCATGTCGAACTCATCTGGTTCGAGATGGTCAACGTTCAACGCCATAATAAGAAAGATATATGAAAATTCGAATAACAAAAAAAAATAATGGGATGAGAAAAAAATAAAAAAAAACGAAATGAATATTAAAACGCATTAAACTTCAAAATAAGCGTCGGTGTACTATATACACATAAGTATTAAAAAAAAATCAAATATATGGTATAATTTATATGTATAAAAAAAATAAAAATTCGGCAATAACCGACGTTAAAATGAATTACCAAAAAGAAGGTAATCGCATAAATAACCAGAATAATACAATTGAAAGAATAAAAATTGAACGAATTCATAAATTAGCGGGCCTCGGTACCCACTATGCCCAGAAAACAAAACTCCATCATCCCTTTGCAAAAAAAAATTGCAAGAAAGAAAATTTTAGATGATATATGAAATTAGAGCACACACCGGAAAAGGAATAGGAAAAGGTATTCAATAAATGGATTATTCTAAACTGTGTTCATATCAATCAAATTATAACGAAGCCGCTTCGATGTGATCTCTGTAACAAACGAAATAACTCGAGAGATCCAGGACCGACGGAATCAATCCGGATAATATTTCGCGAGAGACCAAATCGACGGCTAAGACGCGAAGGTTAAAGATGATGTTAACTAACAGCGATATTCGAAAGATGTTGAAAAAAAAACATCGACGCACATTGCGGATAGATCGCTGCGAACAGTCATCGATCACCTGTGTTACGGTAAGATCAAAAGAATAACTCAGTTATTGGATTCGAAGTGAATTCGCATGTAAGATGCACCGGCATAAAAAAAAATAAAAACGCGCGACACGGATTAGAATACTCGGTTTATCGATTGGGAAAAGTTAATTAAAATAAAAGCAAAATCGATGAAAAACTAACTGACGATTAAAATTGAAATAAAAAAAAAATTGCTGGTCATTTGCAAATGAAAAAAAAAATTGAAACGAGAGAAAATCCAATATGACGAGTTGCCGAGCCTAAGAAATAAAAAAAAATGACTTTGCATAATGCATATTTCTAGGAAATTAATTATTAATACTAAAAACAAGGTTTGAATATTTGGGTAATGCAGTTGCTAAGACAATAGCAAATGCAATTTCAAAGATAAATGCAAATACTGCTGGTTCGGACATTTGCTACGCTCTAATAAGCACTGTGCAATGGAATCCGCACAATGCATATTCGCCATAGCTTAGTGTTAGGTGTCTCCGATCACCACACCAGAAGCGTACGATCGATTCTTATCGTCGGCCAATGAATTTTTTTAAAGAAATTAAAATTTCTGGAATTCGAAAATATTACCAACGATGGAATTGATAATCTGATAGAATAAAATATTAATATTATGGACGGAAGGTCCAATGCAAGAATCAAAATGCCGGAACAATGAGAAATAAAATCAATTAATGAAAAAAAAATAATAATAAAACAAACTCAACTAATTGACTAGTCACCTGGCCAGAATTGAATCTGCAGTGCATTAACCTTAACGACCGTACGATGGCGCTCGGACATTCCCATACGGAGGAAAACGTAGATCTGTTCTACGAACAGTTTTCCGTCCCGCAATCTGATGGAAATACCGGCCACCAAGTTCAACGAACGCGCTAGTCGCGAAATTACTGCGAAACTTTCGCCGTTCTTGAACACATAAAAAAACCAGAAAATATTAAATTTAGGTTATGCACTGCTTGTAAATTGCCGGGAACTTCATGATTCGTCGGAAACTAAATTTCAGCAACTCGGAATGCATATGACCAACAAAATTAAATGCAAGAAGAAGATTAAGTTAGGAAAATAAAGCCGAAATACGATTTTGGGCGCCACTGTTACGAAATGAGCCTCTGGAGGCCCATTCCGCATACAGAATTTAATGATGATGCTCCTCCAGGTCTGGATAGCACTTTTGCCGGCCACTCAGGAGCTTGGGGTGGGGAATTCGACCTGGAGTCGCACTCATCCTTGAGGGTGCTATCGCAGTACGAAGTTGTTATGTTTTAGGCCGACGGAACGAATTATTTTGACTTAAAGCCAAAATAATTCTGAAAGGAAACGAAAACGTCCAGGTTCGGGACAAGAAAGGGCCAATTCCTCCTACTTCCGAATTGGTGGCTGACTAAGGAACGGAAGCGACACGCTTGCTGGCGGCCGGGACTAGCTACGGCAGTGTGGGGGGGTACTTGTTCCTTAATCAGACCATAAAACCCATGGCCTGTATAACAAAAATTTCGTGTCGGCTTACTCCGGGTTAGGGTGAAAATTGGGATAATTTTCCCCAGTGGTCGTGAAAGACCATGAAGCGTTGGAGTTGCCGACTTCGCGATTTGTGTCAGGGCGCTATGGTGGTTTAAGCGCCCTCTCTGCCCTCCCTACCTCAGCCACGACTTTCCTTGAAAAGAATTTTTATTTGTCGTGGCCCCATGTTGAGGTTCGGGGCTAATGAGCTAAACGCTCGGGTTCATTCCAAATGGCTCTTTAGCCTTTCATCATCTTAACCAGCAATAAACGAATTCTGTCATTCGACAAAAAAAAAACAAAAGGAACGGCAAACAATATAACGAAATAGAAAGACTCAAAACTTGACTTACTTTTTGGAGAAATTCGACGGCCAGAAGAACGGCACTTGTAGTATCATCACCAACCCTCCTGGAACGACTCGTGTCGGAGATGATTTTTAATTTGTTTTTTTATTACATTTCATTTTCTTTCCCTTTTTTTTTTTTTTCTTATTTTATATTTATAAATTAGATCTGTCCGTCCGTCTTGTCATGTCTGTCTATTATTCCTTTTTATTTGTTCATTTAAATTATTTTAAGTTAGTTTTAGCTAGTTTCTCGCGTTCATGCGCGTTTCATAATTAATTCATTTAAATTAGTTTAATTTAATTAGCTAGTTTCTCGTTCGTTCATTTTCAACATTAATTCATTTAAATTATTTTAATTTAGGTTTTAGCTAGTTTCTCGCGTTCATCTTCATAATTCAATTCATTTAAATTATTTTAATCTAATTTTTAGCTATTTTCTCGCGTTCATCTTCATAGTTTAATTCATTTAAATTATTTTAATTTAAGTTTTAGCTATTTTCTCGCGTTCATCTTCATAGTTTAATTCATTTAAATTATTTTAAGTTAATTGACTAGTTTCGTTCGTTCATGCACATAATTAATTCATTTAAATTATTTTAATTTAGGTTTTAGCTAGTTTCTCGCGTTCATCTTCATAATTCAATTCATTTAAATTATTTTAATCTAATTTTTTAGCTATTTTCTCGCGTTCATCTTCATAGTTTAATTCATTTAAATTATTTTAATTTAAGTTTTAGCTATTTTCTCGCGTTCATCTTCATAATTCAATTCATTTAAATTATTTTAATCTAATTTTTAGCTATTTTCTCGCGTTCATCTTCATAGTTTAATTCATTTAAATTATTTTAAGTTAATTGGCTAGTTTCGTTCGTTCATTTTCAACATTAATTCATTTAAATTAATTTAAGTTAGTTTTAGCTAGTTGCTCGCGTTCCTGCACGTTTCAACATAACCAAGTCATTCTATTTTTCAATTCCCGGGCTCAAGCTTTCTATCACAAGCCGCTTTATTCAAATAAACCGTCAGACGAGAAGAAAATAAACTTATCCGATTATTGGCGTGTTCCGATGGACATTTACGTCGTTTTTACGCACTTTTTGCTTGTTTTCCTCGTAGGAAACGAAAACCAAAACTTTTCTCGCGGGACTCGACTCACCGCGCGACGTACCAAACCAAAACCGAGAGAGAAAAAAAAAACAACCCACGTTTCTTTTCTGCCGCTTCACGATGATCTCCGTCCCGATCTCGAGCAAACTTAAACCGAATTAGGCACGTTACGCGTAATTACTAAACTTATTCGACTATATCCATGTTCCGACGGACATTTACGTCTTTTTACGCACTTTTTTCTTGTTTGACTCGATAGGAAACAAAAAAAAAACTTTTCTCGCGGGACTCGACTGACCGCGCGACGTACCAAACCAAAAACCGAGAGAGCAAAAAAAAACCCACGTTTTTTTCCTCCTCACTTCCGGCATTTTACGAACAACGGGACCCCTTTCTCTCCGCGGTTCCGTCGTTGCCGTGGCCGCCGCTAGGTTCGAGACTCGATCAATTCGCTCATCGAACGCAGCCGTCCCATGGAATTTGATGTATATTTTTTTTTCTCGCGATTTTCCCCAGCGACAACTCAACAACATAGACGGTTCGCCGTTGGTTTCCAGCGCCGAATCGTCTACAAAAAGCTGTCGCTAAGTGTCTCGTGCTCACGACTGAAATAGCCGGGCAATTCGGTGTTGCACTCCTCGAATCACTGTCGAAGATCCTTGGAGTGGTAGATCCCCACACGTTTGCCTCCTACATCCTCCAATTCGTATCGTGAGTTGCCAAGCACACGACGAATTCTGCACTTGAGGAACTTCTTCGCCAGCTTGGCATTATAATTCTGCGCGGCTGTGGACAAGGAAAAGTTTCTTCGGAATACTTCTTGTCCTACACGAAATTGTGTTTGAGCAGCACGCAGATTATAACGCCTGCTACTGTCCTCATGTGCGACCCTTACTTTCGTCTGTGCAAGCTGTCTCACGATAGGAATTCCCTCTCGAGGTCGAAGCTGTACATTTGACTCACCCAACGCTCGCAAACGCTTCAGCAGTTCGTAGTCCTTCCCGTGTAACATCATATGATTCCCAAACAAAACCTGATAAGGAGAAAATCCAGTGGCTTGGTGGAGTGAGCTCCGAAGGGCACATCCTATTTTGCTTAGACTCTCATCCCATCGTGTTTGGTCATCAGTGATGAATGTTCGAATTCCGGCGAGGATGGACTGATTGACACGTTCCGATGCATTTGCTTGCGGTGAGTAGCTCGGGGTGTACAGGTGTTGAACTCCGTATCTGTCTAGCATAGAGTTAAACACTTTCGACTTAAATTGAGAGCCATTATCGGAGAGGATCGTCTCAGGTGTCCCAAACGTGTGGAAGACCTGCCCCTCCAGATATTTAGTGATTTCTTCAGCAGTAATTCTCCCCAAGGGGTGTAACAGGGGGAATTTGGTGAAATGGTCCAAGACGATAAGAATGGCGATCTTACCTCGTTTAGTACGTGGATAAGGTCCCAATACGTCGATGTAAAGGTGTTGGAATGGCTGATCTGTCCGGAACGGTTCTCCCATAGGCGCTCGTAGAGGTCTGTTCGGGGACTTTGTCTCTTTACAGGTGTCGCACGCCAGAACGTAGGTACGTACTTGTGTAGCCATCCCGGGCCAGTACAAAAATCGTCTGACTCGCTTTAGCGTTTTAGCATAACCACCATGGACCGTAGTGTCTGCTTCGTGCGCCTGAGCAATCGCAGTTGACGTAAGGCTTGATGGAATCCATAACTTCCAGGCCCTGTCCTCCGCAATCGGGTCACCGACGTGAGGTTCTGTCCGCTTGTACACGAGACCATCCCTCACGCATACGTCAGGAAGCCGATCGGCGTTCGCATCAACCGTGGACACCAATTCTTTGTATTCTTTGCCAGAGAATTCTGGAGAATCCATGTCCACGATCGGTGCTACGTCGATCAGCGCATTTAGTCCCTCTTCGTATACGCGAGAGAGGGCATCGGGTACAACGTTCAAGCTCCCTCGTCGGTGCTCGATTACGAAGTCGAAACCTTGAAGTTTCAGACTCCACCTCGCTAACCGTCCTTGTAGGTCTTTCTGCGACATAAGCCATTTGAGACTTGCATGATCCGTGATGACTTTGAACGCAGTCCCTTCTACATAGGCTCGAAATTTTTTCACGCTCAACACAGCTGCATAACACTCGAGTTCGGTTACACTATAGTTGCGTTGAGTGGAAGTGAGCTTCTGTGACATATACGCTACTGGAGATTCTGATCCGTCGTCGTTTTCCTGAAAGAGAACGCTACCCACCCCTGACTTACTAGCATCGCATTGTATTACGAAAGGCCTCTTGAAATCTGGGTTGATCAAGACGGGTGCTTTCGTCAGCAAGTCTTTCACTACTAGGAAGGAAGTTTGTGCCTCTGTAGTCCAAGCAAACTGGTTGGACTTCTTTAGAGTGTCTGAGATCGGTGATACGGTAGCAGCAAAGTTGGGAACGAATCGTCGATACCAGCCTGCCATACCAAGAAAGCGTCGAACTTGACGTGCGGACTTTGGCGAAGGGTAATCGACTATGGCTGAGACTTTGTTCGGGTCTGTCTTCAAGCCTCCATCTCCAACGATGTATCCGAGATACTTCACTTCTCTCAAACAAAACTTGCTCTTGCTGACGTTGATCGTCAAGCCAGCTTTTCTTATACAATCTGCGACTTCACTCAATAAAGTCAGATGTGAGTCGAAATCCTCAGAAATCAACAGCAGATCGTCCAAATATACGAATACCTGCTCCTTCAGCTCGGGTGGGATGACTTTGTCCATCAAACGACACATCCTTTGCGGCGCGTTGCATAAACCAAAAGGCATGCGAGTGTATTGGTATAGAGGCCGACCAGGAATAGTAAACGCTGTGTATTCTCTAGATTTTTGTTCGAGAGGAATCTGCCAAAAGGCATCTTTGAGGTCTAGGCTGGTTATAAAATTGGCTCGCGGCAAACGACTTAAGATACCGTCAATGTGTGGTAATGGATAAGCATCCTTCTTCGTCACATCATTGACTTTGCGCGAGTCCAAGCATAACCGTACCTTGCCTGGCTTCCTCACAAGAACAACAGGTGAACTCCATGCACTCTGGCTGGTCTCTATAACGCCAAGTGCTAACATACGATCGATCTCGTCATATAACAGATTTTGGATCGCAGGTGAAACGGGATAATGTCTTTGTTTGATGGGACTAGCATCCCCAACGTCTATACTATGTTCAACGACATTGGTTACACCGAGTCCGTATTCTTCGTATGATGGAAAATTGGACTTTGCCAATTCCAACCTCTTTACATCTGAGGGCGTTAAATGGTGGGCATCCTGAGCAATTAGTTGCGATGCAGTATCGGGAATATCGACCGCGCTGATGATGTTAGGAGCTAGATGAAATGATCGCCAGAAATCTACCCCAAGGTACAATTCCTGCGATAGGCTCGGCACGATATATAAGGTAATAGCTTTAGTAGCACCACGAAAGGTAATGTCGGTAACTACTGTGCCCAAAACTCTTTGTGCAACACCATCAGCTGTCTTCACGTCTTGACAGACTGGTCGATAACTCACCTGTGCATCTTGAAGGCGTTGTAGGGAATTTGCTCCAAGGCAACTAATGCTCGCACCACTATCGAGGAGTCCTTTAACGTCCACTCCGTATAGGGATACCATGGCGTACGGACGTATATCGAACGGCTCGGTAATGATGGTAGACAGGATCGCTTTCTTTTTTTCACGCACCATCCTCCAGAACATACGAAGGCGTAAGATTGACTTTCTACGACCGAATCCACTCGTGAGTGATGATACTTGATCAACGCTAGTGACCGAAGTAGGTGCAAAAATTCGCTCTCGAGCCTCCATATACTCTTTTAGTCGAAGGTGATAAGGCTTGAAAGGATGGCGGGAATGTTGTCTTAGATTTTCGGTTACGATAAGGTCATTTTCAGGTCGAGAAACAGCCAACTCCGTATTATCATTTACTCTTTTCAGAATAGTGACTTGCGAAGTGTTAAGATTCCGAGGAATAGGTAAGGATGATTTTACGTTAAAAGGATGGGAATTAGGTTCAGAAAATGTTGAAGGTATAGTGGTAAAATTTGGAAGGGTAATTAAAGGGGTCGAAAAGTTGGTAGAAATTTTTTTATGCGGGAGTACTAAATTAAATGGGGAATCGGAAAGGGGTTTCTGTACTACGTTTCTTTCTACGATCGGGGTACAGTGTTCAGACGAAAGGGACCCGCTGTCCTTCCGTCCCTTCGGCCGTTTCCCGCCTTGCAATGAACACAGTTGGGCTTCACCACGTCCGCCCTTCCACATCCATAGCAGAAAATGCCTTTAGGTGATTCAGTACATTCTCGATAGCCGTGTCCCTCCTTGCCACAGTTCCAACACGTCAAGGACTTAGACAAACCAGCTACCTCGTCAACTTCGGGATCTACCAACTCTTCCACTTGGGTTTCGATGATTTCGTGGACTCTGTTCGATTGCCAAGAATTCGCTCGTGTAGTCTTCCGTACAGTCTCTACACGCTTCACAAGATGTCGTAGCTGAGCCATATTTTGTACTTCGTAAAAGCACATTTGCTGTTGCGTACTAGCTAATAAATTACTTCGAACGATTCCAACGAATTCTCTTTCTGACATAGGAGTGGGCAGCAATGTGCGGAGTACAGTCATGTCTTGTTCATAAAGCAAGAATGGCTCGTTTGGTGCCTGACGTCTTCCTAGCATCTGCTTGCGCACCTCCCAATCGTCACTACTCTCTCCCCAAGCTTCCAAGAAGGCAAGTCGTAAATCAGTCCAGTGGGTCTCTAAGTTGGTTCTCCTCCAGAGCCAATACCACTGGTTCGGACGACCGTCCAACAACAGATGAAAATTCTGGGCCAACAGGTCCATGCGTCCGCCCAGATCCCCCATTGCAAGAGCTTCGGCCCTGAAGACCAATTCTTCTGCTCGCAATGAATGGCTTTCTCCATTAAAACGCAACCTCCAATGGCGTATCGGACTGCCTGGATTGCGGTATCTTAAATTTGGGCCGTTGCCATTGCGATCGCCGATCTGAGCGGTCGCACGGGCCAGTCGGCCACGAGTTTGCACCTGTTCGTCCAGTGCATCATGTCGATTTAAAGATGGTGGTGGTGGTAATTCTACGTTGATATTATTACTGCTCGGCGGTTGCTGAGTCTGTTCCTCACGCAACACCGTGCGTATTATTCGCACCAAATCATCCATAGAGCTCAACACTAACGGCGTCGCTGGGATTGACTCTATCGGCGGTTCATCCCCAACATCAGACCATCTCACTCTTTTCTCAGTCTCTCGTATTTCATTGCCCGTCGGTGAATTTAAATTTAGCTCAGTCAGTGGATTGGGTCCAGTGACCATCGATCCGTCCGGGGCGTAGAAAGCTCGTCCGCCTCCCGTCTCGTGTGGCACATCAAAATTTAACCCCACAGGCGACATACCAACTTTTTGAGCGTTTGTGGCCTGTGACTTCTTTTTGCCGCGTGTCACTGGGCCTAGTTTGGCGGACGCGCCCTCCACATCCAGGACGGACCAATAGTCTCTAGGACCCAAATGCCCACGACAATTCGGACAGTTATGGTTGTCTATCATCCACGATTCCAAACAATGCTTATGGAATCGATGACTACATTTGGTGACTACTTCGTTCACCGGATCTATCTGCTCCTGACAAGCTGAGCATACAGCGTCTACGTTTGCCTTCGGAGAATGTATCAATGACATGGCTCAAAATAGAGTAATCAAACGAATGACGAAAAAGAAAATTGACTGAGTGAATGGATGAGAAGAGAAAATGAGTGGTTGTATAAAAAAAAACTTTTCGATAAGAAAATCTTCGTGCGTCAAGACAAATGACTTCTGAAATGTGTGGATATATGGTATATGCAAATAAGAGGTATGTACTGCACCCAAACAGAGCGAATGACGATATGATGAATGATAAAAAAATTGAAAAAAAAATTATTTCGACACGAATGAACGACTGAATGAAATCGCTAACGCGTCAAGAACGAATGAAATACTGACTGAATGAGCGAAAGAATTTACTTTTAAACTTTTAACTGACTTTTGAATGTATGAATAAATGATGGTGTAAACGTTAGAACGATTGAAAAAAAAACTGAACAAATGAATAAAAGAATGTTGAATGTATGTACTGTGTAAGAATGAATGAACGCTACATAGAATGAACGAATCTTCCAACTATCAACGAACAAATTTTTAATTTATGACTAATTGATCATGTGAACGTTAGAATGAATGCACAAGCAAAATCATGAACGAACAAATAACCAAATATTTGTGTGTTGGTATATATGTAATTGACGCAAAAAAAAACAAATCTCAATTAAAAAAATTGAACCCTCACGTGTTCGCTACCTCCCCTTCCCTCAACTGCAGCAAATCGCGAAGCCGATCATGCTCTTTCCCGACTCACTGGGAAAATCTGGATCGCGAAAAAATTGTATCAAAATTATTGGGAAGAAAAGCAAATTCAAAAATCATCAAATAAAACTCTAAGTAATTATTTTGTCCGAAGACTTAAGTAAATTTATATCATCAAAAAAAAATCTCTACGTTAATTTTTTTTTTTTACAAAAAAAAACTACGTTATAGGAACTCTAAAAGGAAGGTTAAGGAATTAAGGAACTTTTCTGAAGTTTCGGCAATAATCTCTATCCCCAAACTCACCAATGATTCGCAAACATTCTTCCCTTCTGTCTGACGACACGCCCGCCAAGACAAGGCATGCCCAGCTCTCAGATGGGTGCTCACGAACCAAGAGTGGAATGATTCGAGAGACTAAAACCTGTCGACTAACATAGAACCAATTTTGCATGCAGACAATGTTTCCCTTTCCTATGGAACAGAGTGGCGCCTAAGGGTTGCCAAACGGTTCGTCAATAGATCAGTTCCACACTGTCTACATACAAAACCAATCCGATGGTTAGCCGACGAAACTCAAAAAAGCTTGGCACATGGACTGTGATTGCCGTTCAGGCGAAAATTCTGTCGCAGAACGACGAAATTTAGTCCTTTTGCCCATCAACGATTTTGCACGGAATTTTTCCGACTCGCGCGGGTTGACGGGCTACGCTATGTGCTCCTAGCGTAGATCTGGCTAGCCCCACGTTGGGCGCCATTTTGTTATGTTTTAGGCCGACGGAACGAATTATTTTGACTTAAAGCCAAAATAATTCTGAAAGGAAACGAAAACGTCCAGGTTCGGGACAAGAAAGGGCCAATTCCTCCTACTTCCGAATTGGTGGCTGACTAAGGAACGGAAGCGACACGCTTGCTGGCGGCCGGGACTAGCTACGGCAGTGTGGGGGGGTACTTGTTCCTTAATCAGACCATAAAACCCATGGCCTGTATAACAAAAATTTCGTGTCGGCTTACTCCGGGTTAGGGTGAAAATTGGGATAATTTTCCCCAGTGGTCGTGAAAGACCATGAAGCGTTGGAGTTGCCGACTTCGCGATTTGTGTCAGGGCGCTATGGTGGTTTAAGCGCCCTCTCTGCCCTCCCTACCTCAGCCACGACTTTCCTTGAAAAGAATTTTTATTTGTCGTGGCCCCATGTTGAGGTTCGGGGCTAATGAGCTAAACGCTCGGGTTCATTCCAAATGGCTCTTTAGCCTTTCATCATCTTAACCAGCAATAAACGAATTCTGTCATTCGACAAAAAAAAAACAAAAGGAACGGCAAACAATATAACGAAATAGAAAGACTCAAAACTTGACTTACTTTTTGGAGAAATTCGACGGCCAGAAGAACGGCACTTGTAGTATCATCACCAACCCTCCTGGAACGACTCGTGTCGGAGATGATTTTTAATTTGTTTTTTTATTACATTTCATTTTCTTTCCCTTTTTTTTTTTTTTCTTATTTTATATTTATAAATTAGATCTGTCCGTCCGTCTTGTCATGTCTGTCTATTATTCCTTTTTATTTGTTCATTTAAATTATTTTAAGTTAGTTTTAGCTAGTTTCTCGCGTTCATGCGCGTTTCATAATTAATTCATTTAAATTAGTTTAATTTAATTAGCTAGTTTCTCGTTCGTTCATTTTCAACATTAATTCATTTAAATTATTTTAATTTAGGTTTTAGCTAGTTTCTCGCGTTCATCTTCATAATTCAATTCATTTAAATTATTTTAATCTAATTTTTAGCTATTTTCTCGCGTTCATCTTCATAGTTTAATTCATTTAAATTATTTTAATTTAAGTTTTAGCTATTTTCTCGCGTTCATCTTCATAGTTTAATTCATTTAAATTATTTTAAGTTAATTGACTAGTTTCGTTCGTTCATGCACATAATTAATTCATTTAAATTATTTTAATTTAGGTTTTAGCTAGTTTCTCGCGTTCATCTTCATAATTCAATTCATTTAAATTATTTTAATCTAATTTTTTAGCTATTTTCTCGCGTTCATCTTCATAGTTTAATTCATTTAAATTATTTTAATTTAAGTTTTAGCTATTTTCTCGCGTTCATCTTCATAATTCAATTCATTTAAATTATTTTAATCTAATTTTTAGCTATTTTCTCGCGTTCATCTTCATAGTTTAATTCATTTAAATTATTTTAAGTTAATTGGCTAGTTTCGTTCGTTCATTTTCAACATTAATTCATTTAAATTAATTTAAGTTAGTTTTAGCTAGTTGCTCGCGTTCCTGCACGTTTCAACATAACCAAGTCATTCTATTTTTCAATTCCCGGGCTCAAGCTTTCTATCACAAGCCGCTTTATTCAAATAAACCGTCAGACGAGAAGAAAATAAACTTATCCGATTATTGGCGTGTTCCGATGGACATTTACGTCGTTTTTACGCACTTTTTGCTTGTTTTCCTCGTAGGAAACGAAAACCAAAACTTTTCTCGCGGGACTCGACTCACCGCGCGACGTACCAAACCAAAACCGAGAGAGAAAAAAAAAACAACCCACGTTTCTTTTCTGCCGCTTCACGATGATCTCCGTCCCGATCTCGAGCAAACTTAAACCGAATTAGGCACGTTACGCGTAATTACTAAACTTATTCGACTATATCCATGTTCCGACGGACATTTACGTCTTTTTACGCACTTTTTTCTTGTTTGACTCGATAGGAAACAAAAAAAAAACTTTTCTCGCGGGACTCGACTGACCGCGCGACGTACCAAACCAAAAACCGAGAGAGCAAAAAAAAACCCACGTTTTTTTCCTCCTCACTTCCGGCATTTTACGAACAACGGGACCCCTTTCTCTCCGCGGTTCCGTCGTTGCCGTGGCCGCCGCTAGGTTCGAGACTCGATCAATTCGCTCATCGAACGCAGCCGTCCCATGGAATTTGATGTATATTTTTTTTTCTCGCGATTTTCCCCAGCGACAACTCAACAACATAGACGGTTCGCCGTTGGTTTCCAGCGCCGAATCGTCTACAAAAAGCTGTCGCTAAGTGTCTCGTGCTCACGACTGAAATAGCCGGGCAATTCGGTGTTGCACTCCTCGAATCACTGTCGAAGATCCTTGGAGTGGTAGATCCCCACACGTTTGCCTCCTACATCCTCCAATTCGTATCGTGAGTTGCCAAGCACACGACGAATTCTGCACTTGAGGAACTTCTTCGCCAGCTTGGCATTATAATTCTGCGCGGCTGTGGACAAGGAAAAGTTTCTTCGGAATACTTCTTGTCCTACACGAAATTGTGTTTGAGCAGCACGCAGATTATAACGCCTGCTACTGTCCTCATGTGCGACCCTTACTTTCGTCTGTGCAAGCTGTCTCACGATAGGAATTCCCTCTCGAGGTCGAAGCTGTACATTTGACTCACCCAACGCTCGCAAACGCTTCAGCAGTTCGTAGTCCTTCCCGTGTAACATCATATGATTCCCAAACAAAACCTGATAAGGAGAAAATCCAGTGGCTTGGTGGAGTGAGCTCCGAAGGGCACATCCTATTTTGCTTAGACTCTCATCCCATCGTGTTTGGTCATCAGTGATGAATGTTCGAATTCCGGCGAGGATGGACTGATTGACACGTTCCGATGCATTTGCTTGCGGTGAGTAGCTCGGGGTGTACAGGTGTTGAACTCCGTATCTGTCTAGCATAGAGTTAAACACTTTCGACTTAAATTGAGAGCCATTATCGGAGAGGATCGTCTCAGGTGTCCCAAACGTGTGGAAGACCTGCCCCTCCAGATATTTAGTGATTTCTTCAGCAGTAATTCTCCCCAAGGGGTGTAACAGGGGGAATTTGGTGAAATGGTCCAAGACGATAAGAATGGCGATCTTACCTCGTTTAGTACGTGGATAAGGTCCCAATACGTCGATGTAAAGGTGTTGGAATGGCTGATCTGTCCGGAACGGTTCTCCCATAGGCGCTCGTAGAGGTCTGTTCGGGGACTTTGTCTCTTTACAGGTGTCGCACGCCAGAACGTAGGTACGTACTTGTGTAGCCATCCCGGGCCAGTACAAAAATCGTCTGACTCGCTTTAGCGTTTTAGCATAACCACCATGGACCGTAGTGTCTGCTTCGTGCGCCTGAGCAATCGCAGTTGACGTAAGGCTTGATGGAATCCATAACTTCCAGGCCCTGTCCTCCGCAATCGGGTCACCGACGTGAGGTTCTGTCCGCTTGTACACGAGACCATCCCTCACGCATACGTCAGGAAGCCGATCGGCGTTCGCATCAACCGTGGACACCAATTCTTTGTATTCTTTGCCAGAGAATTCTGGAGAATCCATGTCCACGATCGGTGCTACGTCGATCAGCGCATTTAGTCCCTCTTCGTATACGCGAGAGAGGGCATCGGGTACAACGTTCAAGCTCCCTCGTCGGTGCTCGATTACGAAGTCGAAACCTTGAAGTTTCAGACTCCACCTCGCTAACCGTCCTTGTAGGTCTTTCTGCGACATAAGCCATTTGAGACTTGCATGATCCGTGATGACTTTGAACGCAGTCCCTTCTACATAGGCTCGAAATTTTTTCACGCTCAACACAGCTGCATAACACTCGAGTTCGGTTACACTATAGTTGCGTTGAGTGGAAGTGAGCTTCTGTGACATATACGCTACTGGAGATTCTGATCCGTCGTCGTTTTCCTGAAAGAGAACGCTACCCACCCCTGACTTACTAGCATCGCATTGTATTACGAAAGGCCTCTTGAAATCTGGGTTGATCAAGACGGGTGCTTTCGTCAGCAAGTCTTTCACTACTAGGAAGGAAGTTTGTGCCTCTGTAGTCCAAGCAAACTGGTTGGACTTCTTTAGAGTGTCTGAGATCGGTGATACGGTAGCAGCAAAGTTGGGAACGAATCGTCGATACCAGCCTGCCATACCAAGAAAGCGTCGAACTTGACGTGCGGACTTTGGCGAAGGGTAATCGACTATGGCTGAGACTTTGTTCGGGTCTGTCTTCAAGCCTCCATCTCCAACGATGTATCCGAGATACTTCACTTCTCTCAAACAAAACTTGCTCTTGCTGACGTTGATCGTCAAGCCAGCTTTTCTTATACAATCTGCGACGTCACTCAATAAAGTCAGATGTGAGTCGAAATCCTCAGAAATCAACAGCAGATCGTCCAAATATACGAATACCTGCTCCTTCAGCTCGGGTGGGATGACTTTGTCCATCAAACGACACATCCTTTGCGGCGCGTTGCATAAACCAAAAGGCATGCGAGTGTATTGGTATAGAGGCCGACCAGGAATAGTAAACGCTGTGTATTCTCTAGATTTTTGTTCGAGAGGAATCTGCCAAAAGGCATCTTTGAGGTCTAGGCTGGTTATAAAATTGGCTCGCGGCAAACGACTTAAGATACCGTCAATGTGTGGTAATGGATAAGCATCCTTCTTCGTCACATCATTGACTTTGCGCGAGTCCAAGCATAACCGTACCTTGCCTGGCTTCCTCACAAGAACAACAGGTGAACTCCATGCACTCTGGCTGGTCTCTATAACGCCAAGTGCTAACATACGATCGATCTCGTCATATAACAGATTTTGGATCGCAGGTGAAACGGGATAATGTCTTTGTTTGATGGGACTAGCATCCCCAACGTCTATACTATGTTCAACGACATTGGTTACACCGAGTCCGTATTCTTCGTATGATGGAAAATTGGACTTTGCCAATTCCAACCTCTTTACATCTGAGGGCGTTAAATGGTGGGCATCCTGAGCAATTAGTTGCGATGCAGTATCGGGAATATCGACCGCGCTGATGATGTTAGGAGCTAGATGAAATGATCGCCAGAAATCTACCCCAAGGTACAATTCCTGCGATAGGCTCGGCACGATATATAAGGTAATAGCTTTAGTAGCACCACGAAAGGTAATGTCGGTAACTACTGTGCCCAAAACTCTTTGTGCAACACCATCAGCTGTCTTCACGTCTTGACAGACTGGTCGATAACTCACCTGTGCATCTTGAAGGCGTTGTAGGGAATTTGCTCCAAGGCAACTAATGCTCGCACCACTATCGAGGAGTCCTTTAACGTCCACTCCGTATAGGGATACCATGGCGTACGGACGTATATCGAACGGCTCGGTAATGATGGTAGACAGGATCGCTTTCTTTTTTTCACGCACCATCCTCCAGAACATACGAAGGCGTAAGATTGACTTTCTACGACCGAATCCACTCGTGAGTGATGATACTTGATCAACGCTAGTGACCGAAGTAGGTGCAAAAATTCGCTCTCGAGCCTCCATATACTCTTTTAGTCGAAGGTGATAAGGCTTGAAAGGATGGCGGGAATGTTGTCTTAGATTTTCGGTTACGATAAGGTCATTTTCAGGTCGAGAAACAGCCAACTCCGTATTATCATTTACTCTTTTCAGAATAGTGACTTGCGAAGTGTTAAGATTCCGAGGAATAGGTAAGGATGATTTTACGTTAAAAGGATGGGAATTAGGTTCAGAAAATGTTGAAGGTATAGTGGTAAAATTTGGAAGGGTAATTAAAGGGGTCGAAAAGTTGGTAGAAATTTTTTTATGCGGGAGTACTAAATTAAATGGGGAATCGGAAAGGGGTTTCTGTACTACGTTTCTTTCTACGATCGGGGTACAGTGTTCAGACGAAAGGGACCCGCTGTCCTTCCGTCCCTTCGGCCGTTTCCCGCCTTGCAATGAACACAGTTGGGCTTCACCACGTCCGCCCTTCCACATCCATAGCAGAAAATGCCTTTAGGTGATTCAGTACATTCTCGATAGCCGTGTCCCTCCTTGCCACAGTTCCAACACGTCAAGGACTTAGACAAACCAGCTACCTCGTCAACTTCGGGATCTACCAACTCTTCCACTTGGGTTTCGATGATTTCGTGGACTCTGTTCGATTGCCAAGAATTCGCTCGTGTAGTCTTCCGTACAGTCTCTACACGCTTCACAAGATGTCGTAGCTGAGCCATATTTTGTACTTCGTAAAAGCACATTTGCTGTTGCGTACTAGCTAATAAATTACTTCGAACGATTCCAACGAATTCTCTTTCTGACATAGGAGTGGGCAGCAATGTGCGGAGTACAGTCATGTCTTGTTCATAAAGCAAGAATGGCTCGTTTGGTGCCTGACGTCTTCCTAGCATCTGCTTGCGCACCTCCCAATCGTCACTACTCTCTCCCCAAGCTTCCAAGAAGGCAAGTCGTAAATCAGTCCAGTGGGTCTCTAAGTTGGTTCTCCTCCAGAGCCAATACCACTGGTTCGGACGACCGTCCAACAACAGATGAAAATTCTGGGCCAACAGGTCCATGCGTCCGCCCAGATCCCCCATTGCAAGAGCTTCGGCCCTGAAGACCAATTCTTCTGCTCGCAATGAATGGCTTTCTCCATTAAAACGCAACCTCCAATGGCGTATCGGACTGCCTGGATTGCGGTATCTTAAATTTGGGCCGTTGCCATTGCGATCGCCGATCTGAGCGGTCGCACGGGCCAGTCGGCCACGAGTTTGCACCTGTTCGTCCAGTGCATCATGTCGATTTAAAGATGGTGGTGGTGGTAATTCTACGTTGATATTATTACTGCTCGGCGGTTGCTGAGTCTGTTCCTCACGCAACACCGTGCGTATTATTCGCACCAAATCATCCATAGAGCTCAACACTAACGGCGTCGCTGGGATTGACTCTATCGGCGGTTCATCCCCAACATCAGACCATCTCACTCTTTTCTCAGTCTCTCGTATTTCATTGCCCGTCGGTGAATTTAAATTTAGCTCAGTCAGTGGATTGGGTCCAGTGACCATCGATCCGTCCGGGGCGTAGAAAGCTCGTCCGCCTCCCGTCTCGTGTGGCACATCAAAATTTAACCCCACAGGCGACATACCAACTTTTTGAGCGTTTGTGGCCTGTGACTTCTTTTTGCCGCGTGTCACTGGGCCTAGTTTGGCGGACGCGCCCTCCACATCCAGGACGGACCAATAGTCTCTAGGACCCAAATGCCCACGACAATTCGGACAGTTATGGTTGTCTATCATCCACGATTCCAAACAATGCTTATGGAATCGATGACTACATTTGGTGACTACTTCGTTCACCGGATCTATCTGCTCCTGACAAGCTGAGCATACAGCGTCTACGTTTGCCTTCGGAGAATGTATCAATGACATGGCTCAAAATAGAGTAATCAAACGAATGACGAAAAAGAAAATTGACTGAGTGAATGGATGAGAAGAGAAAATGAGTGGTTGTATAAAAAAAAACTTTTCGATAAGAAAATCTTCGTGCGTCAAGACAAATGACTTCTGAAATGTGTGGATATATGGTATATGCAAATAAGAGGTATGTACTGCACCCAAACAGAGCGAATGACGATATGATGAATGATAAAAAAATTGAAAAAAAAATTATTTCGACACGAATGAACGACTGAATGAAATCGCTAACGCGTCAAGAACGAATGAAATACTGACTGAATGAGCGAAAGAATTTACTTTTAAACTTTTAACTGACTTTTGAATGTATGAATAAATGATGGTGTAAACGTTAGAACGATTGAAAAAAAAACTGAACAAATGAATAAAAGAATGTTGAATGTATGTACTGTGTAAGAATGAATGAACGCTACATAGAATGAACGAATCTTCCAACTATCAACGAACAAATTTTTAATTTATGACTAATTGATCATGTGAACGTTAGAATGAATGCACAAGCAAAATCATGAACGAACAAATAACCAAATATTTGTGTGTTGGTATATATGTAATTGACGCAAAAAAAAACAAATCTCAATTAAAAAAATTGAACCCTCACGTGTTCGCTACCTCCCCTTCCCTCAACTGCAGCAAATCGCGAAGCCGATCATGCTCTTTCCCGACTCACTGGGAAAATCTGGATCGCGAAAAAATTGTATCAAAATTATTGGGAAGAAAAGCAAATTCAAAAATCATCAAATAAAACTCTAAGTAATTATTTTGTCCGAAGACTTAAGTAAATTTATATCATCAAAAAAAAATCTCTACGTTAATTTTTTTTTTTTACAAAAAAAAACTACGTTATAGGAACTCTAAAAGGAAGGTTAAGGAATTAAGGAACTTTTCTGAAGTTTCGGCAATAATCTCTATCCCCAAACTCACCAATGATTCGCAAACATTCTTCCCTTCTGTCTGACGACACGCCCGCCAAGACAAGGCATGCCCAGCTCTCAGATGGGTGCTCACGAACCAAGAGTGGAATGATTCGAGAGACTAAAACCTGTCGACTAACATAGAACCAATTTTGCATGCAGACAATGTTTCCCTTTCCTATGGAACAGAGTGGCGCCTAAGGGTTGCCAAACGGTTCGTCAATAGATCAGTTCCACACTGTCTACATACAAAACCAATCCGATGGTTAGCCGACGAAACTCAAAAAAGCTTGGCACATGGACTGTGATTGCCGTTCAGGCGAAAATTCTGTCGCAGAACGACGAAATTTAGTCCTTTTGCCCATCAACGATTTTGCACGGAATTTTTCCGACTCGCGCGGGTTGACGGGCTACGCTATGTGCTCCTAGCGTAGATCTGGCTAGCCCCACGTTGGGCGCCATTTTGTTATGTTTTAGGCCGACGGAACGAATTATTTTGACTTAAAGCCAAAATAATTCTGAAAGGAAACGAAAACGTCCAGGTTCGGGACAAGAAAGGGCCAATTCCTCCTACTTCCGAATTGGTGGCTGACTAAGGAACGGAAGCGACACGCTTGCTGGCGGCCGGGACTAGCTACGGCAGTGTGGGGGGGTACTTGTTCCTTAATCAGACCATAAAACCCATGGCCTGTATAACAAAAATTTCGTGTCGGCTTACTCCGGGTTAGGGTGAAAATTGGGATAATTTTCCCCAGTGGTCGTGAAAGACCATGAAGCGTTGGAGTTGCCGACTTCGCGATTTGTGTCAGGGCGCTATGGTGGTTTAAGCGCCCTCTCTGCCCTCCCTACCTCAGCCACGACTTTCCTTGAAAAGAATTTTTATTTGTCGTGGCCCCATGTTGAGGTTCGGGGCTAATGAGCTAAACGCTCGGGTTCATTCCAAATGGCTCTTTAGCCTTTCATCATCTTAACCAGCAATAAACGAATTCTGTCATTCGACAAAAAAAAAACAAAAGGAACGGCAAACAATATAACGAAATAGAAAGACTCAAAACTTGACTTACTTTTTGGAGAAATTCGACGGCCAGAAGAACGGCACTTGTAGTATCATCACCAACCCTCCTGGAACGACTCGTGTCGGAGATGATTTTTAATTTGTTTTTTTATTACATTTCATTTTCTTTCCCTTTTTTTTTTTTTTCTTATTTTATATTTATAAATTAGATCTGTCCGTCCGTCTTGTCATGTCTGTCTATTATTCCTTTTTATTTGTTCATTTAAATTATTTTAAGTTAGTTTTAGCTAGTTTCTCGCGTTCATGCGCGTTTCATAATTAATTCATTTAAATTAGTTTAATTTAATTAGCTAGTTTCTCGTTCGTTCATTTTCAACATTAATTCATTTAAATTATTTTAATTTAGGTTTTAGCTAGTTTCTCGCGTTCATCTTCATAATTCAATTCATTTAAATTATTTTAATCTAATTTTTAGCTATTTTCTCGCGTTCATCTTCATAGTTTAATTCATTTAAATTATTTTAATTTAAGTTTTAGCTATTTTCTCGCGTTCATCTTCATAGTTTAATTCATTTAAATTATTTTAAGTTAATTGACTAGTTTCGTTCGTTCATGCACATAATTAATTCATTTAAATTATTTTAATTTAGGTTTTAGCTAGTTTCTCGCGTTCATCTTCATAATTCAATTCATTTAAATTATTTTAATCTAATTTTTTAGCTATTTTCTCGCGTTCATCTTCATAGTTTAATTCATTTAAATTATTTTAATTTAAGTTTTAGCTATTTTCTCGCGTTCATCTTCATAATTCAATTCATTTAAATTATTTTAATCTAATTTTTAGCTATTTTCTCGCGTTCATCTTCATAGTTTAATTCATTTAAATTATTTTAAGTTAATTGGCTAGTTTCGTTCGTTCATTTTCAACATTAATTCATTTAAATTAATTTAAGTTAGTTTTAGCTAGTTGCTCGCGTTCCTGCACGTTTCAACATAACCAAGTCATTCTATTTTTCAATTCCCGGGCTCAAGCTTTCTATCACAAGCCGCTTTATTCAAATAAACCGTCAGACGAGAAGAAAATAAACTTATCCGATTATTGGCGTGTTCCGATGGACATTTACGTCGTTTTTACGCACTTTTTGCTTGTTTTCCTCGTAGGAAACGAAAACCAAAACTTTTCTCGCGGGACTCGACTCACCGCGCGACGTACCAAACCAAAACCGAGAGAGAAAAAAAAAACAACCCACGTTTCTTTTCTGCCGCTTCACGATGATCTCCGTCCCGATCTCGAGCAAACTTAAACCGAATTAGGCACGTTACGCGTAATTACTAAACTTATTCGACTATATCCATGTTCCGACGGACATTTACGTCTTTTTACGCACTTTTTTCTTGTTTGACTCGATAGGAAACAAAAAAAAAACTTTTCTCGCGGGACTCGACTGACCGCGCGACGTACCAAACCAAAAACCGAGAGAGCAAAAAAAAACCCACGTTTTTTTCCTCCTCACTTCCGGCATTTTACGAACAACGGGACCCCTTTCTCTCCGCGGTTCCGTCGTTGCCGTGGCCGCCGCTAGGTTCGAGACTCGATCAATTCGCTCATCGAACGCAGCCGTCCCATGGAATTTGATGTATATTTTTTTTTTCTCGCGATTTTCCCCAGCGACAACTCAACAAAGTGTGTGCTCTAATGCATCGCCGGTGATTTTGGCCCGGGGCTCCGTATATGGCCACCTAGGCTATACGAGGCCCCAGGGCAGTACGAAAAGGTCCAAGGGGCGTGAATTGACGGAATCGAGCCCTTTCAGGCATAACGAGCACCGAGGCCACATTTGGGCGACTTAGCACTTCATATTTTCTTCAGCCATTATTCTTTTCCTAAAAAAAAATATAATTGATCGATAACGTTTACTTACTCCGTCCGTATCAGCACCTATATCTTACAGAGTGAGAGTATTTAGAAACACGTTAATAAAAAAAAAAAAGAAGAAAAAAAAGAAACTTTGTATTTATTTTAAAGTTTATCTTAAGGTTTATTTTAGTGAGTCTGATCCCTAATATAATTTCACTAAGAAAAAAAAAATCGTTGGGTACCTTTATGATGTCCTTCCTTTTTTATGTTCTTGTCGCTCGTATGCTGGATGCTGCCTTCTTTCGAATGGTTGCCGACTCGCCGATACTGAAGCACTTCACTATTTATTGTTAGGTCTTGTTTGGTTTAAATCACTGATCTTTATTCGTTATTGTGTTATTATTTTAGTTAGTTTTCACTGTTCTTCACCTCCTTTTTTTTATGTTCACTCTTCATTTTTTTTTTATAAAATACACAAGTCCACTTTTTCTGTAGTGTCGAAGAAGAGAAAAAAAAACCAACGACTTTTAGAATCTCTAAAATCAAAAAAAATCCCGCCAAAAGCCTAAAGCCATCAAAACCAAAAAGCCCCCGATTCTTTTCTGCACTCGCGTTTTATATCATCTCAACGGTTTCTTTCATTGCTATTTCGTGCGCGCGAAATGGTGACCGTCAGCACAAATTGTTATTAATTATTTTGTTTTTGAAGCACTAGATGTCGGTGTCTTTATGGTTAATATTATTATTATTTTTCGTTATTATAAAAAAAACAATATTTTATAAAATAAATGGAAGTTGAAAGAAAAGAAAACAATGACAATAGTCCAGATACGGATGGAGGAATAAAAAAAAAATCCATGCAACGAAATGAAAATAGTTAAAGAAGACAAGAATTAATACCAAGGAAAAATGAAGTGCTATTTAAAAAAAGAATGATCAAAATTAAAAAAAAAAACATTAAAAAAAATTCAATTGCGCCTTTCGTATCAAGCTCGACCCATTTGGAAGCGACGTCTTTGATGATTAATATCCATTTCATCTTGTTTTCTGTTTCAAGAAGAGGTCCAAATAGATCGACAGACATTACTTCGAAACCTTGGTTCATGACTGGGGTTTGGAGTAATCCGGCTGGTTTCATATTAGTGATCTTATATCGTTGGCACTGAATACACTTTTTTACGTATTTATCGCTATCATGGCGCATTCCATGCCAATAGTATCGATGTATTATTTTCTGTAACGTTCTTTCGGTTCCGTAATGTCCGGCCGTTGGTTCATCATGGTAATGTGAAATAATCTTAGAGCGGTTTTGACTAGGGATTACCAGTTGTGGTTCTTCGGTATCACTATCAGAATTCCTTAATGCAAGGAAATGCCATAAATCGGTTCCAAGTTCAAAAGATGGAAACCAAATTATCCTCTGGCTCATCATTTAGTGAAGGGACGAAACAAACAAGAACATCCCTACACCATGTACATAAATAAAAATAACAAAAAATTGACAAAGAAAAAAATTTATATCAACCAGCATTAAGTTTACGCTTTAAGCACATCTTATCGATAGAGAAGTCGAATACATCAGCATTCTTATTAACTTCTCTCGCGAGACGCGAAATCGGCTCATTCATACCATAGTTTGTCCGATGAAAGCAAATCTGAAGAAGTCTAGGCTGCCTGGGTAAAAATTGACCAACTGCAAACTGCATTAAGCCCAAAAGCGTGGAAGAATCAACTAACCCTGTAAGAAGTTGATGAGCAAAAACTACATCAGCTACCTCACGTCGTTTAGAGAGTGATGACATATTTAATAGCTTAAGCCGATCGATATAAGGGGGAAGACGAACTCTGTCATTCCAATTAAGGTGGCATAAGGCAATTCTCACAAATGTACGCTGAATTGATTCGATTCTGCCAATGTGCTCATCATAATAAGGAGACCAAACTTGAGAAGCATATTCAAGGTGAGATCTAACGAAGGTGTTATAAAGAATCAATTTAACAAAGGGATTGTTAAATTCCTTGGATAAGCGTGTGGTAAATCCTAACATAGAATTACCCTTTTGTACAATCTTATTTATATGCAAGCTAAAATCAAGTTTACGGTCAAATGTAACAGCTAAGTCAATTATTGATTTGACACGATCCAATATACAGTCATTAAGACTGTATATTATTACAAACGGTGAGACTTTCCTAGTAAATGACATAACATGACATTTATCCACATTCAAATGAAGATCATTGTGGCCACACCAATTACTAAAACTAATCAAATCTTCTTGAAGAAAATTGTCGGAATTGGAACTAAGAGACCTAAAGATCTTAATGTCATCTGCATAAATAAGTACTTCCGAGTGTTTAAGAACAGATGCAACATCATTAATGGCTAGGACAAACAAAAGTGGCCCCAAGTGACTTCCTTGAGGAACACCGGAATGCGCAGTAAATGGCATAGAAGTACAGTCACGAAAGAGAATTTGATAAGTTCTATTAAATAGATATGACCTAATCCAATTAATAAACCATGTAGGAAAACCCAACATGTCTAACTTCAACAAAATAATGGAATGGGGTAGTTTACGAATGCCTTACTAAAATCAGTATAAATACAGTCCACCTGCTTACCCTCCTCAATATCCACAATGGATTTATTCGTAAACTCCATCAAATTAGTGACTGTTGACCTATTTTTGACAAAACCATGTTGTTTACTTGAAATCAAGGATTTACAGTGAAACGACAAGCACTTATACACTACAGACTCAAAAAGCTTTGGAATAGCTGATAGCTTAGCTATTGGTCGATAGTTAACGATTTCAGATTTTGCACCGCCCTTATGAGTCGGTATGATAAAAGAGGCCTTCCATACGTTCGGGAAAATCCCAGTTTTTAGGGACCTTTGAAAAAGGAGGGAGAGTGGTTCAGCATTAGAGACACAACAGCGTTTCAAGACAACTGCAGGAACTCCATCTGGGCCAGGATAAGAAACATCTTTAAGGCGAGAGATATGGCTAACTATATCATTATAAGAAATCGGTATAGCAGACAAAGTAGTTGAAGCGGTACCTCTGAAGTTATCAAAGTACGTCATGTCAGGGATAAAGTTATTACCAGAAAAAGAGCCACTAAAGAATGTCGCAAAAAAATTACAAATAGTAAATTGATCATTACTATTGCTGCCAAGGAATTGAAAAGAAGCTGGATAACCATCAGATTTACGCTTACAATTAACAAATTTCCAAAACTTATGGGGATCTCTAATAATATCCGACTGCACTTTAAGTATGTATTCAGAATACAAGCGAGTAGATAAATCTTCGGATTCTGAATCAGGGTTATATCGATACAAAATACCATCGTTGAGTAGATAACCGCGTGCCGTCCATCTGGAGAAATCTTCTTTGGTTGAATCTGTTTCGAAAGATTCGATAATTTTACTTATTTTAGGATCTTTTAACTGTTCCTCCCGAACTTCTTTCTTGTTCATTTTAGGGATATCTATCATAGTTGTACAAACTTCGCAGGTTGCTGTACTAACTTCAGTACAAAATGGTCTTGAGAGAACGTCTGTAATAATATTTGCTTTTCCCGGGATATACCTAGTTGATTTGCAGGTTATATGGTTGAAGCTGAAGAGCCCATCTGGCCAATCTACCTGTTGGTGACTTTAGTTACATAAGCCATGACCTTCTATGTAACCACGAAACTTGGATACGGCCCAAAGGATTGCTAAGGCTTCTCGTTCAGTAGTACTGTAATTACGTTCAGCTGGGGTGGGTAATCTGCTTGCGTACTCTATGGGACGTTCGTTTGGTCCCTCCCCTCGCAGTAAGGCTGCACCTACTGCATAGCCACTAGCATCTGTTCGTAAAATGAATCTTTTATTTTCAACTGCTTGTTGTAATATAGGAGCGTTTGTTAATAAATGTTTTAGTTCATTGAAAGCGTCCTGTTAACTTGATGTCCATACCCATTTAACATTCTTTTTGGTCAAGTCTGATAATGGACGAGCTACTGATGCAAATGATGGAATGAACAGACGATATCATGAGTACATTTGTAGAAAAGAAATGAGATGTTTCAAGTTTTTCGGATTTGGCAGTTTAGCTATTGCTATAACTTTATTGGGGTCGACATTTTTTTCTTCCTGATTTATAATGTGTCCTAGAAACTTAATCTCGTCGCAGCTGATTCTACATTTCTTTCTAGTGATACGTACGTTAAATTCTTTTAATGCGCTAAACACTGTGACTAATGAACTATACATTAGGTCAAACGTTTCACATAATGTATACCGATCGGGTTTAGTTATAGCATTGATTTGACGATAATCTACACATAACCGTATCCCGCGATCTTTCTTGGGTATCAATACTACTGGTGATGCCCAGGGAGAGTCACAAGGTTCAATTATATCATTTTCCAGCATTTGACTTATTTCTTCTCGTAAGATTTCTTTTTGCTTGCTAGACATTCGTTAGGAAGGCGTAGCTATGGGGTCGTTGTCTTCAGTATTAATTTTGTGTACAGCGTATTTGGTTGCTGGGCCATTAGACTGAAAGAGGTCGGTGTATTCTGACAAAAGTTGGTTCAAGTGTTCTGTTTCAGCTGAGGATCTGAAAATTACCAAACGAAAAAAGAAAAAGGCAAAATAAGGTTCGTTTAAAAATTGCTAAGTATATTCACCGGGAGTCTAAATAAGAGTGCGTGCACCAAAAAGAATTTGTACAGCTTTTTGAAAAATAACGTTAAGCCGCGAACTTTCCGCTAGAGCGATCAGAAGGTTCATTGTACGATTGTAAATGGAACAGCGGCTGTCATCTGTCAGCTGACGATTCGCCTCTGTCAGGCGACAGATGACCTTTAGCCCATGGTCACAGGGGAACCATTAGGCCATGTTTACAGGTGAGCGGAACATATTCTCTTTCTGTCATTGAAAGTGATAGTCCTTCATCACTTCTAAGTAAGATGGCGTCTAGACTATCTATTTCAATATTTGCAAGTTTTGTCTTATTCCTGGGTTTAATTTTTGAATGGAAGTCTTTTGTGTAGTTTTCAATATTTTTATTTTCTTTATTTATAGTGAAATCTATTGTATTTGGTCCCACTGCCACCGTAGGCTCGCGATTTTGTCGTTTCGATGTACATTTGATCGGTGTTATTGGCTTTAGGTTTTCCACAAGCGTAATTTACTTCCTTGTTTGTGGTGGTGTTTTCATCTCGATGACTTCGATGTCATTGTATTCGGTTTCGTGTTCCGGTGTTTGTATATTAATTTCCGAAAAACCGTAGAATGGTAGTGCCTGCTGCGATGTATGAGTATTTCCTTCGTTATACGTGAAGTTGTTATGTAGCGAAGGCCTAGGAAGAGAATTATTTTGACCCTAAAGCCAAAATAATTCTGTAAGAAAAAATAAGGTGTGGGATAGACAGGGCTGAGATTCACCTACATCCATCTCAGTGACATTCTTAGTGCTGGTGCGACGCGCTAGCTTGATGCCGGGTCTAGCTGCGGGAGTCGTGGGGGGGGGGGGGGGGGGGGGGGGGTTCGCTGCACTAGAGTGTCATGAAACCCAATTGGCCTGTCATAACAAAAATAAATTGCGAGCTGTGAGCTCGCCGCGTCGACTTATCCAAGTCGGGAGGACAACGAAAAAAAAAGGAATTTCTCCTGGTCACGGATATCGACCCGACCAGATGTCTCGACGACCGCGTCTGATGGTGTGATGCCAACCTGCCCATCCAACCTAAGCCATACATCTTCCGCGAAGTCTTCTTAGTATGGCCCCAAAAGAGAGGAGGAAGATCCTGTTGAGGGTTAGGGAAGTGCCTTAATTTTTCAAACTAGCGTGTCATTTCGTTTCATGATAATTATAATTCATTCTGATATGTTTAAACAATTACTGGCCTCTCTTCAGTTTCGGTTTGTTTTTGTTATTATTTCATATATTAATAGTTCTTTGAATAATTTCACAAATAAACATCGTTTTCATTATCATTTTGCCTTAAAATTTTAGACCCGAAAATCTACTTAGTAAAGTAATTGTAATTAATTATTAGGGTTTTTCCTTATTTTTTTTTGATATTATATAATTATATTTTTTTTTTCGTTTATAATTCGTTTATTTTTTTAATTTAAATTTATAACGTTACTAAATCAAATCAAATTCCTGTTAAGACCCCCTATAGGGGCATAGGACAGAAACAACTCTCTTCCACAAGGCGCGATCCTGCGCATCGGCTTTAAGCTGTTGCCAGGACTTGTTTATTCCTCTGGCCTCCTGCTCAACTGCTCGCTTCCATGTGTTACATGGTCGACCAACCCGACGTCTTCCTTGAGGGTTATAATCCAGAGCCTGTTTTGCGATGTTTTGCTCTGGTTTCCTCAAAGTATGACCGATCCACTGCCACTTTCGCCGTTGAATCTCAATACCTATTTTAGTCTGGCGAGTTGTACTCCAAAGTTCGTCGTTGGAGATCACTTCTGGCCAGAATATACCTAAAATGCGTCGGAGGCATTGGTTTACGAAAGTCTGTAGTTTCTTGGTAAGTCGAACGGTCACTTTCCACGTAGTACAACCATATAACAACACGGATTTGACGCATGCGTCAAAAACTCGCAGCTTCGTGCGAAGGGAGATCTCTCTTAACCTCCAGAAAGGGGAAAGGATACCGAAGGCCTGACGAGCTTTATTTAGCCGAGCCTCAACATCCTTTTCGGCTCCGCCGTCCATGCTGACAATGCTTCCGAGATAGCAAAAATCTTGCACCTCTTCCACATCCTGCCCATTAAGAACAATCGGTGTGCTTGCGTTCGAACCCATGTGCATGTACTTGGTTTTACGCACATTTATTTTCAGTCCCGCCTCTTTGCATTTAGAATGCAACGAGCGAACATTTGACTCTAAGTCCGAACGGGTATGTGCAAGCAAACACACGTCATCAGCATAATCAAGGTGACTTAAGATGTTAAATAGTCTCCATTGAAGACCTTTACCTTCCCCACCTTCCAGTGCAGCTTTCAAGATGTCATTTATTACCACCAGAAACAGGGCTGGTGATAATATGCAGCCTTGTCTGACACCCGTTCGCACAGGAAAGCTCTCGGACAGCTCTCCTCTATGCAAGACGCGACACCTTGCATCTTCGTAGGATTCTTTAATCATAGCTATGACCTTATTTGGAATACCTCTCCTACGCAAAGCATTCCATATGTAATCTCGCTTAACGCTGTCGAAAGCCTTCTCGAAGTCCACAAACATGAGATGTAGTGGCGAACCCATTTCGGCTGACTGCTCTAATATTATCCGTAGGGTATTTGTGTGGTCGGTACAAGACGACCCTTTACGGAATCCAGCCTGATAAACTTCGAGAGTGCTCTCGACGACATCACTAATCCTATTGAGAATTACCTTAGCCATAATTTTTGATACGGCAGTAAGTAGACATATACCACGCCAATTGCCACAATCCCGAAGGTCGCCCTTCTTCGGAATTTTCACAATGACGCCCTCCTTCCATTCAGTCGGATATCTTCCATCATTCCACACCTTAGTGAAGAGTGGGAGGAGTATATCGGCTGTTATTTCCGGGTCCGCTTTGAGGAGTTCGGTTGGTAGTCCGTCTATACCTGGAGCTTTCCTTCCCGCCATTGACCGAATGGCGGAAACTATCTCTTCCTTATCTGGGGGATCGTCCCTAATAGAGGATTGTTGCGGTTGGATGTTTGGAAGTTGTTCTGTTTCCGGAATATCTTCATCTGACAAGATGTTTAAAATATCAGAGAAGTATTCCTTCCATCGTCGCAACTGGTGTTCACTCATATTAAGGAGAGTTCCGTTGACATCTCTCACCAGGTGGTTGGCGGTGAAATTCCTGTTCGTCAACTGTTTCATGATTTTAAATAGTGAACCCATATCCCCAAGGTAAGCCGCAGATTCTGCCTTGTTTGCCAGATCTTCAATGGCCTTTCTCTTGTCGCGTCTAACAGCCTTTTTAAGCTGTATATGAGCATCCAACCTAAGCCATACATCTTCCGCGAAGTCTTCTTAGTATGGCCCCAAAAGAGAGGAGGAAGATCCTGTTGAGGGTTAGGGAAGTGCCTTAATTTTTCAAACTAGCGTGTCATTTCGTTTCATGATAATTATAATTCATTCTGATATGTTTAAACAATTACTGGCCTCTCTTCAGTTTCGGTTTGTTTTTGTTATTATTTCATATATTAATAGTTCTTTGAATAATTTCACAAATAAACATCGTTTTCATTATCATTTTGCCTTAAAATTTTAGACCCGAAAATCTACTTAGTAAAGTAATTGTAATTAATTATTAGGGTTTTTCCTTATTTTTTTTTGATATTATATAATTATATTTTTTTTTTCGTTTATAATTCGTTTATTTTTTTAATTTAAATTTATAACGTTACTAAAGCTTATGCACAATTTAATTAGCCCGAAAATTCTACGACCTTCCACCGCGATGCTTTCGCCTCGTTTTCCGGCATCTCCAATTTTTACTTCCGTTCGGTGACGACTCTTGCCGAAGGTCTCTGCTGACCTTTTTTTGCAATGTGCATGATTGGGTAATTGTTGGGGATTTTTTTAAGATCGGCAACAGATGGCGTGAATTCGCCACACATAACAAAGTCGTAGTTGGCCTTTGGATTTTCCGTAAAGCACCAATAACGCTGAAGGATGCTTATCTCGATGCTGGAGTCCTCGATGAAATCACGCCCGAGTAGTGTGTGGTTTTTCCCAGCCTCTGGTAAAACCAGTAGCTGTGTGGGAATAATTTTGTTTTTTAAGTGGATGCCCACTGTAGCATGTTTTATTTCCTGCTGCCTTTCGATGCCGTCTGCGAACGATATTTTAATCTCGTCGTCGATGAACTTTTTTCCCTTGCTTTCTAGTAGCTTGTGGAGATCGGTGCTGGCGATGCTGGCTCTTGCACCCGTATCTAGGAATACGCATCCTTCTTCACCTTCGATTTTCACGTTGATCGCTGGTCGGCTTCGCAGTGTGATTTTTGGCGGTTGTACATTTGCGCAGCAGAAATTTGCAGCAGGTGCCGGTGCTTTTGCGTATTGATTGCAATTCGGGCACTTGGATCTAACCACTCCTGGCTTACCACAGCCGTAGCATTTAAGCTGTTGTATCTCTGGTTTGAGGTTTTCTATAGCCTTTTCGTCGGCTTTCTTTTTTTTCGACAGTCATTTACGACAGGACTATATGAACGACTGAAAGTGCAACGATTAACTTTTTCGTGCTCCTTGGCACTATTACCGTCAGTGTTTTTTAGTTTCTGCCCATTTCGATGTGCTCCTTGAGTTTATTTTCAATTTTTCGTGATTGAATTAATAAATCTTCGAAGGTTTTCATTCGATCGCGTTGGAGTTGTTCGCGAATTTGAATATTAATGAGCCCGAAAACTAAGTCGATTTGTTCTTCTTCGTTATGTCTTCCCTTGGGGAGTTGCGCAAGTAGACTACGTTTTTCACAGATAAAATCGTCTGTGGTGGTGTGATCGCTTTGGTTACTTGCGAAAATTTCACCGTATATTTGATAGTAAGGCGTGGTGGGGGCGAACGTTTTCCGTATACTTGTTATTGCGTCGGTCCACGTTGTTATGTCGTCTCTTTTTCCCGTCCACCATTGCGGTGCGATTCCTTCTAACAGAAGAGGTAGCCCTTTTGAAGCGATTTTATCGGACATATTCTCGCAAGTCTTGAATATGTTGATTTTCGTAATTAAGTCCTCCACCATAGGCTTATCTCGCACCCCACTGTATCTTGCAGTGCAGCTGGTAAAGTTTTTTTTCCTTTCCCCGCGGGGGGAAATTCGAATAGCATCTAATAATGCTTGAAATTGGTCTGCTGAAAAATTCATTGTGGTAGTGGTTGACCTTGTCGGGGGCATTAGAATGTTCCTTCTCTATTTATCTTGTTTCACTGGCCCCACGTTGGGCGCCAATTATGTAGCAAATAATTATCTGTTACTTTTATTTAAAGGGGTTCAGGCAGTAAAACAGGATGAGAACTTTTTATAAAATTTTATTTGTATTTGATGTAATCCGTACAAGATAAAGTAGTTTTAGTGTCGCGTGTTTCAAGAGCCTTAGACCCGATAGGGATGCAGAGGTATCAAAGGAAGGATTGTTTCTAAAAGCCTTAAACCCGATATGGATGCAGAGGTGTAATAGAGCGGAATGATTCTTACTAAAAGCCAAAGACCCGATCTGGATGCAGAGTCGTAATAGAGGAGAATGCCTTGTCCGGTGCGCTTTTATAGCTGGCGATGTGGTGCTTCCATATCGTGATGTTGCCATACGGCAATGTTGCGCTATCGGAATGTTGCCATACTGCGATGTTGTGATATTTGACAGCTGCTGCGGCGGTACGTTGTTGGGACGTTTGGTTTCTTGTTTTGGCTCGTACGGCGTCTAATTATTTAGTTGTTACATAAGTAATTATGTGTGAAAACGATAGATTTAGTAATTTTGGAGCGCGGATGATACTATTATTATCGATTTTCTGCCTGGAAAATGAGGAAAATTGCATTTAAAAATCTCATTTTTGAGGTTCTAAAATGGCAATTTTTTCGATTTTCTCGGCGGAATTTTCATAAAAATACACGATCACTCGAACTACAAGATAATAAATATTATAAAAACACAATCAGTTTGTTAATCCGAGCTTTCCGGAAGGCAAAAAATTAAAATTACTTGTCGCGTGTAAGTAAACCCGGACGAATTGAAGTTTCCATATTCTTCGACTGATATTATTATTATTTAGTAATGCCATACACACGCCGAGGGAAAATATTTTTCAGAGTTTGTTCTGGCCCTCGCGACTCTGCATATATTACTGTGTCATCAGCATATGGTTGAGATCTTGATAAGATACTACCATCGACATCTTTCAGATAATGAAGGAAGTCATGAGGAAATGTATTGTAAAGTTTCGGACCCAAAATTGATCCTTGAGGAACTCCGCTCTTCACATGTATTTCCTGTGATCTCTCAGTAGCTATACAAATGAAAAGCTTCCTACTTATAAGGAAGCTGTACAGTAGTCTCATGAGATGTGGTGGTAGGTTGAGCGAAATAAGCTTGTACAATAGTCCGTCTCTCCATACCATATCAAAGGTCAAGTTTATTGATAAAAATGTAATAGATTTGTAATGCCATAAAGTTTTATAAGAGTTAAGTACATTTCTGATCAAAAGTATTTAATTCAAAATTTAGTCTGAAGTTCATAATTGATTAATTCAAAATTATATAAAACTATATTAATTCCAACATTCCTCCTTAATTTTAATTATTAATTTGTAGTCCTAATTCTTCCATGCATCTCAAATGTTTTATATTTGGAAGACTCTTGGGGAACATATCTGCAGCCATGTTGTTAGTATCGATGTATTCCAATTTTATGTTTCCTCTATTAATCTGGTCTCTTATGAAGTGATGTTTGATATCAATGTGTTTGGTTCGCGAGTGTTGCACTGGATGTTTGGCAATCGTTTGTGCACTTTTTTGTTATTACAAATGGTAATACTCTCTTTAGTTTCGAAACCTATTTCGGTTAAGAAGTTTGAAAGGTATATGGCTTCCTTAGCTGCTTCTGAGATAGACAGATACTCCGCCTCCGCGGTGGATAAGGCAACCGTCTTCTGCTTTCGTGATTCCCATGATATAGCTGCGTCACCTAATTTAAAAACGTGTCCAGTATAGGATCTGCGATCGTTCTCACTTCGTCCCCAATCTGCGTCTGCATATCCAATTAAGTTTTGGCTGGTTTTTTTTGAAAGTTAGTCCTTGATTGATTGTGTATTTTAAATACCGAAGTACGCGTTTAGCTGCTATCCAATTTTGTTGTTCAATACAATGATTAAACTGGCTCAATACGCTTACGTTATATATAAATGTGCAATCGGAGGATGAGTACACTCTGAGATTCATGGTTGCCGGGAAGGAGAGCGTCTATCACTGCAACAATAACAGTAACGAATTCGACGGTCTGAAAAGGGATCTATCCGACGATTTCATAAAACGTGCTGGAATGCAAAGCTTGGATTTTCTCGGTTCTGAAATCAAGCGTTTCTGTGCCGCTGTCCAAAAACTGGATCGTGTCAAAACTATGGCCAAATTGAAGGAAGAATGTTCGAAACTCGAACGTGAATGTGCGATTTCAAACTCAAAATGCACCTGAACCAGCGGCAATTAGCCAGGCTGTAGAAATCGCGCGCTGAGAACTGCCAATACATCGCCCAACTCGAAGAGTTGATTGGATCTAAGCAAAAACAGATCGTCGAACTGCAATCTGGTATCAAAACCATTGATAATATCGTTCGAACGCAACAGATGAGCATAAGAGATCGCGACGAGCTGATCAGCCGCGTTCACAGCCTCAAACTATTTTGCTCGACTCGAAGATGAATTCGGTCTTAGAGCTGCAGGACATCGATGTGTCGCATAAAGTCGCCTGATCAAGCAGAAAATCGAAAAAGTCACCGATCTCAATAAATACCTGTACAAAATTTTTGCCGATCGCGAAGAAATGGCCAACGTTCAAGATCTGTGCATCAATCAAAATAGTAACATCACTGTCGAGGATCAGATCGGCAAGGTCGTATCGTTTCTCGAAAACCTGAAACGTATCTGGCAGCAACAAGTGAAAGATGCGACGCAACAGGTTTTCAAATTGGGAAATCAACTGAAGATTTCGGTGTGCGAACACGACACGCTCCTGGACTAAAAACAGACGGCAATCGAGCAGTAATGTCAGGAACTTGCAGCAAAAATCAATGAACTCGATATGGAAATTATCATGACGGGCCATCGGAACAAGGAAGTCGAACGCGACGAGCTGCCTGCGAAGGAGACCGAAGTGGAAAGATTGAAGAAGGAAAACGAAAAGATGTTGGCCGAAGTCGAAGATTAGTGCGAGATTTTGCAAGCGAAGAGGGCTACGCCGTTCACAACACCCTGGAGGAAGTTACTTTGCTTTTGAAGGATATTCCATAGTAGTTAATTAGAGTCTTTCTTTGTCCCAAAGAAACTGTTGGTGTTTTTTTCAATTTCCCATGATATTTACAAATAAATGCAACATTATTGTAACACAATTTAAAACAAATGATTTTTTGATTGAGACAGTCGAAACATTCAGGGACGATAATATCCGTGCAGGACCATGTACGCCGTCACCTGAATAAGGCTCTCAGATTAACGTAAACAGGCGCGACGCGAATCCTAATAGCTCTTTGAGTAGAAACTCTTTGTGATAGCTATAAAACAGACTGCCACGACATGTCAAATTGAATTGTCAAACTGACAAATCTCGTACTTGGGTGAGTTCCGGCCTGCAGAACATCGATGCGTCGCATAAAGTCGCCTAATCAAACAGGAAATCGAGGAAGACACCGATTTCAATAAATACTTGTACAAAATTTGCCGATCGCGAAGGAATTGCCGACGTCACCGTTCAAGATCTCTGCAACAATCAAAACAGTAACATCAGTGTCGAGGATTAGATCGACAAGGTTGTACCGTTTCTCGAGAACCTGAAACGTATCTGGCAGCAACAAGTGAAAGATGCGACGCAACAGGTTTCCGAATTGGAAAATCGACTGAAGATTTCGGTGTGCGAACACGACACGCTCGCTACCCGAAGCCGTTTACAGTATTCACAACACCCTGGAGGAAGTTACTTTGCTGTTGAAGGATATTCCATAGTAGTTAATTAGAGTCTAAGGTTTCAGCCTTTTTTTTCAATCAATTCTTATTTTGTCCCAAAGAAACTTTTGGTGTTTTTTTCAATTTCCCATGATATTTACAAATAAATGCAATATTATTGTAACACAATTCGAAACAAATGATTTTTTGATTGACAGTCGAATCATTCAGGGACGATAATATCCGTGCAGGGCCATGTACGCCGTCACCTAAATAAGGCTCTCAGATTAACGTAAACAGGCGCGACGCGAATCCTAATAGCTCTTTGAGTAGAAACTCTTTGTGATAGCTGTAAAACAGACTGCCACGACATGTCAAATTGAATTGTCAAACTGACAAATCTCGTACTTGGGTGAGCTCCGGCCTGCAGAACATCGATGCGTCGCATAAAGTCTCCAGATCAAACAGGAAATCGAAAAAGACACCGATTTCAATAAATACCTGTACAAAATTTGCCGATCGCGAAGGAATTGCCGACGTCACCGTTCAAGATCTCTGCAACAATCAAAACAGTAACATCAGTGTCGAGGATTAGATCGACAAGGTTGTACCGTTTCTCGAGAACCTGAAACGTATCTGGCAGCAACAAGTGAAAGATGCGACGCAACAGGTTTCCGAATTGGAAAATCGACTGAAGATTTCAGTGTGCGAACACGTCACGCTCGCTACCCGAAGCCGTTTACAGTATTCACAACACCCTGGAGGAAGTTACTTTGCTGTTGAAGGATATTCCATAGTAGTTAATTAGAGATTAAGGTTTCAGCTATTTTTATTTTGTTCCAAAAAACTTTTGATGTTCTCTCAATTTCCCATGATATTTACAAATAAATGCAATATTATTGTAAGCATGGGCTGTTGACGAAATTTCTCTGCTTGGTCTCCTTTTAGCTCGATTCACTTTTTCCAGCGATGCTCAATAGGCTTCGATACCCTGTTTATACCGAGCCATTTTTCCAGTTTGGAAACGGAAAATAATCCGAGGGGGCTCAATCTCAGGAATAGGGTGCGTTAGGAAGCAATTAAAACTTTAACCCATTGATTTTGGCCATCGCGTTAACGGATTTGTGAATTGGTCATTGTCTTAATGAAACAAAACTTTCTTTTTCACCAAAACGCGAGCGTTTTTTTTATATTTTATTCTTCAAATGCTGCAATAAGTTCGCATAATACTTGCTGTTGATTGTTTTTCCTTTCTGATGGTAATCAATAAAAATGTTATCATACGCATCCCAAAAATCTAAGGCCATGACATTGCCTGCAGATGATTCTCTCTTCGCCGTCTTTGGAGCTGATTCTCCCTCTTGAGTCCATTGTTTTAACTGTTGCTTCGTCTTAGGTGTGTGTGAAGTGATGGACCCATGTCTCATTCATGATTATGAGTCGACGCAAGAACTCGGCTTTGTTGCTGTAAAAGTTCGCCGCACTCGATTGAATCATCCTCACGGCGATTTTTATACTCTAGATAAAATCTGAGAGTATATTGTGTTTGCCTTACCGCTAAGAAATAACGCTAAGGAATAATGCTCGCACAGAGTCGCCAAGGGTACAGAAATATTTGTCGTCACTCAAAAACCTCGATTCCGAGTGACCGTCTGTCGGTCTATCTATCCGTCTGTTTACAACATAAATCTCTAACGCTTTGAGCTATCGTGCTGAAATTTGTTGTTATTTTTAGCAAAACAGAAACGTTAAGTTCGTAAACGGGCTACATACCCCCCTCCTTCTACTAAATACGTGAATTGCATTGCGAATATATCGATTCCCTCATTGCCATACGGTTCAGCTAACAATTGACTGATGTAGCTCGGAACGATTTCATAAAAAACTGGCTGCGAATAGTCCCGCTCCGATACGTTCGGACTACTTAGCAAACCCGGATAAACAGAGCCTCCCGTAATATTTTCCGTGGAACTGACAATATACGTGCTGGACCACGTAGGCCGTCGCTCAATAATTGCACACGAATCAACTCATGCATAATGCTTTGAAATCGGTGGATTAAAATAAACAGGAACGACGCGAATTCGAACATCCAGAATGTAGTCGTAAACACACTGCCACGTCATGTCAAATAGAATTGTCAAACTGACAAATATCATGCTTGGGTGAGCTCCGACTTGCGCGGACACCTTAGATATAGTTCAGAAAAACCTGGTATTCTACGTCATCGTTTTCAGCATTACGGCCTGGTTAGAGTCTATTAAAAGAAGGCTGCCTGGCTAGAGTCTGGCAGAGACGTCACAGTCGACACTTTTTGACTTTCGAAATCGAATTCGCGTAAGCTTTCGAAAATTGTAATTTGGTATTATATGTGAGAATGTATGTAACCAGCTGGTAATAGTTAGCCATGGATGCACTGGCGGCGCTTTCGTCGAACTGTCACAATTGGCGCGCTTTTTACGGTTTAGGTTTAAATTATTATTTTAATACAGTGAGTTTTCTTTGAAAAACTGTGTTAAAAATGTCGTGTTGTGCACTGAGATGAACAAGTACAACAGCCGAGTTCGGTCAGTTCGCCGCCGTACAGCTTTCTCGAGTTCGTTATGCTTTACCGATAGATGTTCAAGCTTATGGAGATTTCCCATCTCTTCGGGAATCTCTTTTAAATTTTTCCGGTCCATTAGCCATTGGACGCGAGTTATGAGACGCATTGATGTTGGAAATCTATCATCCTGGAATTATAGAGAAGAAATTTAATTTTACTTTTTGCATTGTTGCATGTTCGCTAAACTTACAAAACTTTTAGTGTATATACAGATGACTGACGTTTGAAAGATGACATTTCTCAACTTCTTTTATTAATTTATATCTATTGACAGTGATTGATAATTTTATATTCATTATATTGGTAACATTATATTATATTCTTGTAGTTTGGTACTAACATCTGTTTAAAACTGGTAATTTCAGAAACAACATTAATAGTATATGATACATCAGAATGGTATTAATGGCGCATTAATATTATTAGAAGCTATATACGATATACGTTAAATTCAATATTTGATATCGTACCGCTACAAGTGTATGATTTGCTGTCTTCAATTGCAATGAAATTAAGCTCTTTTTCAAGGTCAGCCTTGAACATTTTCCAGTCAATATTCTGAAACGACAAGATTTTTGGTTCTGGCTTCAGGAGAACGCTACAGTACTCTAGTTCAATTTCTTCCTGCCCGTACCACCATTGTGATACCTGGGCTTCGAATCGTCGGCTGTCCTACGAGCAGTTCGATTCTGTCCATGTCAAAGTTGGTCACTAACGCCTTGGTTTCCAACTCGAGTTCTGCCAGAGTCAACTGAAATTGTGCTTCACCTAATGCCCTTGCGACGCCTCCGGCAAAGCCGCACAAATTCACACTCTCACCTGCCTTTTTAATTGGCAGATTTAAACGCTGCGCCACATTTTCGCTTATCAGGTTTTGTTCGCTTCCTGTATCCAGGTATGCACGTATCCGATCGCCATTTATTATGGCCATTTGCCTGAAAACAGAGTGTTTCGGACTAAGAAGAAGTCTTACCTTCGTTTCCTCTGGACGACGTTTGTTGTACTCTCTGGATACGTGACCGCCCAATCCACACTGCCAACACCTGTCCAGTCGCGGCTTTGGACATTCGCGACTCAGATGACCACCTTCTTCCTGGCAGTTATAACAACGCCACTTTTGTGGCGCCTGCTGACGACGAAACGTCTCGCCTCACGTCCGCCTCCCGACGGCTGCTCTCGTTTTTATGTATTTATTTTAACCACTCAATTTTCGTAATTAAATTTATTTATTTATTTTATAAAAAGAGGAACAAAGTTTAGCCGAAAAGGTTTTTTAAAATTTTTGATAGTTGAGTTTATTTATTTTAAATAAAAAAAAGGACAAAGTTTTTAACCGAAAGGGTTTTTAAATTTACGTATATTAGGTCCCGCTGTCCGAATTAGACTTCGCGACTCTGGACTGCAGAGAAGGATTATATTGTAAAGATTTCCGATTCCCGTGACGGATTTGAGCGCGTGAGAAACGTCAATTTGTAATTTAAGTTTTTTTGCCACTGTTTGTTTCATTACAGTTACTACACTTCCTGTATCGCAGAGTGCCACAATTTCAATGTCATTTACCAAAATTGGTTTGGTGTACTGCGGTCCGACACTCAATAAACAAACCGCACCTGTTCTTTTGCACGGCTGCGCGTTTTTTCCGTGCACTTTATTACAGACCTCACACCGCGAACGTTTTCGAGGTAACGGACACTCTCGAGAAATATGTCCCGTCTTTTCGCAGTTGCAGCACTTTCTATCGTTTATTTTATTCTTATTCGCACTGTTGCGATTATTACTGCGTTTACTGAACTGTTCGACGTTTTCATCATATTGTCGCAAGCAATCTAGCAAATCCCGCAAACGATATATTGACGTAGCCATCATCGATGTCATAAAATGATTGTCGTTCATGCCGCGAATAATATATTTTGTTAATGTATTGTCTGATACTTCACCATCTGCCGCAATTCCGCACATTATGTGAAAGTATGTCTCAGCTGATTCGTTAACTTTTCGTTTATTTTCGCGTAACCGATCGTGTATGACCACGTCATCATATACATTACAACAATAACAATTTTTCGTCGATGTCATACACTCGCATCAGTGTATTGACGCGTTCAATCCACTTGTATGCACTCTTTCCGATTTTGCTGTTAGGATCGTATGTTGGTATGATCTCTTGTAGATCGCGCGGCGTGTGCATTTGTTTGTGTTGTCTCAACACATTTTCCATCCGTGTCGAGCACATTACTTCGTCGCCTGTACTATGCATAGACTTAACATCTCCCTCTGTGCGTGTGTTTCGTCTTCCTGATTCGCTCGAACTGCTCTTCGGGCCGACGTGGATGATGGTGTCGGTGCCTCGCTCGCTGTGTGAGAGTGACATCGTATGCTCACACAGACGAGTAATAAGATCTTCACGCTTCCCTTCCGCTTCTAGGCCGTGTGCCGTTAGCGCGTCGCATAAAGCTTTCACCGAAGCTCGTTTCATCATGTCTTTGTCCGATTTTTATCTTGTTCTATGAAACACGAAACTCGCGGACGAACTTGGAAATCGTTTTTTTTTTTTCGATCGTTTTTTTTTTTCACAGCACTCGCGTTGGCATGCGAAATTTTCTCAATTTTTACGTTTCACACGAATTCACTTAATTCGTCGACGTTCTCGCACTCGCGGCGTCAGGTTTTTTGATTTTTTTTTACGAAACATTACACTCTACGAATGTCAGGTTGAGCCCCCATGTGGGTAATAACATTGCAAATAATGAGATTACCATTGATACTACTTTATTTTAATCGTTACTTAATTACAAAATACTTTTTATTCGCTCGCAGTCACGTTGTTCTGCTACCACGGTTCGTTCGACAGTCCTCTTCCCTTCTTCTACTCCGTCCGTTCCCTGCGTAGTCCTGGTGGTGGTGGTAGTCGTGGTGGTGGTGGTAGTCGTGGTGGCGGTATTATTCCCACATATATATGACATCGCCTCGCAGCGACGGCCTCGCGACATCGTCTTTACGCTAATAGGATTCTAATCCCGCTAAAAACTTGGCGTAAAGCTGCTCGGGTGTCTTACACCCAAATGCTTGCGCGTTGGCATGCAGCTCCTCCGGTAACCCGCGAATAATACAGGACACCGCGTCCTCGTTTTGGACATTGGCCTGTTCGCATAGCTCGAGTTTCGCATGGTAATACGCCGTTATGCCTTCACCTGGCTGCTTACGCCTCGCAACTAGGTTCTCAAGAACTACTGCGTACTCGTAACGCCTGGGAAACGCCGCCCGCAAAGTTGCCTTCCAACGCGCCCAGGATAGGTCATAACGATCCAACCGATGGTACCACTTCCTTTGCAGCCCCAACTAGTTTCGACTGCATAATAGTGGCCCTTTCATATTCTGTCCATCCGTGGACGTCACCGTGTTGGTCAAGTTTCTTGATCTAACTGTCCACATTTTGTTCCGCAATCGCCGGATCAAATCGCTAAACTATTTCGTTGCCGATTTGCAACGCACGACTTGCACCGGTTGCATTCGACTCGCCTATCTCTGAATGCGTCGATCGAGAATCCGCCAGCTCTCGTCGAGCTTCAAGTATGTCGCCAAAAACCAGCGCTGCCTGCTGCTGCACAGCCTTTTTGATTTATGTCGCCAGTCCTGCCGCCATAATCTCAAACGCCGAGAAAATCACACACTGTTACACACACAACCGGTCGCCAGCAACAACAACGGCAAAGAGCCGGCACCGACAGGTAGGAAATCGCCGAACACGCCACTTTCTTTTTTTTTTATCAACGCCGATAAATGCCGGCACACACACAACTTCTAAATCACACTTCGCCTGTTGTCTTTTCTAACAATTTGTCCGCGTTCTACGTTAATCGGATTTAACCAGGCCAGGCCCTTGAAGCTGAACGTATGGTAGTTTGTCATGTCGAAGGCTTCCGAATAATGCACAACTCTTGTTAGTTTTTAACGCGCGATCTTTTCACTTTCTGCTGTCGTTAAGTTCCGGAATTGCGGGGTTATGTAGAAACAGGTAGCGTCGATACTAAGTCGTCACTGCTCGGTTCGGCTGCGATATGGGTGTGGCACAAAAGATCCTTATTAATAGCGAGCGGTAGTTACGCTCCGCATTGTGTTCATGCTCCACTGCAAAACTCTTAATTGAAGATCCCAATCAGCTCGGTCTGTCGTAGAAGTTCTCAGGATTGACAGAATGCTACGATTTGCCCGTTCCACTTGACCGTTGGCACAGGGAGATCTTACTGCTGTTCGCACGTGCTTGTCGTGTCCCGGGAGTTTTAACACTCGTACTCAATTTTTATACTTTTATTCACTTATTGATTATCGTGCTCGTTACTCTAAGGTTAATTATTAACTGAAAGTAATTTCCCTGGACATGATGGATCGCAGTCATGCATAATTGCTGACCGGCAATATCATTGCTTCGCGTGTCGCGGATATCGACCTTTGTCAATAGGTCGATGATATTGCCAGCTCGTGCCTCGCGAATATTCACCTGTAACCGAATAATGCACTGCCGACAGATCATATTTCATGTGAATGTCCGTCAGCAGTGCACATTCAAAAGCAGGAAAGTAAATCGAGCCGATTTCCCGATCATCGTTCGAATTTAATGAATAGTATTTTGATGATCAAGAAATCGGGCTTCGACATGCTCGATACCATTGCTGCTCTGTAGCACTTGTTTATATGGACATCCAGTTTATTTTTGTTCGTTTTGGTGGTCCAGGAGTAGGAGGTTATGCCATGCTGTAGAATCCCTTCAGTTAGCGTTTTTGATAGTTGCAGTGCAACCTCTAAATGAGGACCCTTCTTTGTTGAGCACAGCATTTTAAGAAGATTGTGAATGGATTAGAGGCGATTAGAAAGGTGTTCGGTATGGGCGTTCCAGAGGAGATTGGAATTGAACGTGATTCCAAGAATACGGAGCTGTTTTTGGAGGGGAATGGTGAAGTCATCAATGTCAATGGAGCGGGATTTGCAGGACGTTTTCCGGCAGAGATGAAGGTCGTCAATTTTAGAGGGTGGTATTATTGCGCCAACTTGCTGGGTCCAGAGATTGAGCGACCGGTAGATAGCTTGGAGTTTGCTCTGTACTGCAGCCGGTGTGCCCGATGCGAGGATGTAGAAGTTATCCGCGTAAGCGCCAACAAAATCTATGTCGGAATAGTATATGGAAGTGGATATGTGGCGGAGGAGGAGGTTGGCGTAGGCATTATAGAGGACGACTGACAGCGAAGATCCTTGTGGAACTCCATTGTCAACTGGGAGAGAGTTGGAGTAGTGGCCGTCAACTTGCACTTTGATTTCTCTCGAAGAGAGGAACGAGTGTACCAGTTTAAGGCATTTTTCGGGGATACCCCAAGCGTGTAGTTGAGTTAAAGTTGGTGTAAGGAGTACACGCTCAAATGCCTTCTCTATGTCGACTGACAGAAGTACGCTGTGCTCACGTGATTTGAGATTTTGAGCAATACGGTGCTCGAGAAGGTGTATAAGAGTATGTACGCCGCGTCCAGGGCGGAAACCGTGCTGCTCATTCTCCAGATATTTCTCTGCTGTCAGAGTGATCCTTTTGGCCAAAATCTTCTCCAAGATTTTAGAAAGGACGGGCAGTAGTGATATTGGACGATAACTGTCGAGAAGGTGCACATTCTTGCCAGTTTTGGGGATAGGTTTTAGGATAGCAGTTTTCCATGAGTGAGGGAGGATGCCCGTGGATAGAATATTGTTATATAGGAGAAGGAGACGCGATTTGAATTCAAGTGAAGAGTGTTTTATCATGGCGTACGATATTTTGTCGACCCCGGGTGCCGTGTTCTTAGCAATGCCAAGTTGGTGCATCAATTCATCCATTGTGAGAGGCGCTTGGAAGCATTCATGCGTCAGTGGTTGAGGTGGGAGTAGATCAGTGTTGAAATTGAGTTTTTCTTGGATGAGGTGGGGAGGAAAGGACAAGTCGGAGCCGTATTTACTCCGTTTCGTGGCGAGGAGATTACATATTTGGGCGGGATCGCATATAACTGAGGATTGGTGAGTAACATACGGAAAATTTGAAGGAGATCTATCTGATCTCAGACGTTTTACTTTGTTCCAGAGGCTGCGGGAGTCAAGTGTAGGGTCTAAGGAGTTAACGAACGTTTCCCAGGAGATACGTTTGGCAACTTTAGATTCCCGTCGTAGTGAGGATTGTGACTTGCGGTACGCAATGGCGTTGGAGGGAGTGGGAGATCGCTTGAACTGTCTCCAGCAAGCATTCTTAGATTGAATGAGCTCAGCAATACGGGGAGTTAGCCAGTTAGGCCGTCTGCGTGAACCTTGGGCTGGGTGAGACATGGGTATAGATAAAGTGGCGGCAGGTCGAAGTATTCTTTTAAGTTTGGCCGCTTCTTGATTGGTATTGGCGGATTGTGTGGATTGATAAGAAAGGTGTTGAGTAGCCGATTCAAAGAGGTCCCAGTTGGCCAAGTGTTCTTTGAATCGGGGTATGTGTTTTCTGGGGTTTGGGATGGTTGAGTTTAGATGCGGCATTTCCGATATGTGGATAAAAATGGGTAGATGATCACTACTTTCTGGTGTTGGGTGTATCGTCCATTCGACGAGAGGGGCTATGTCAGGAGTGGCAGCGGAGACATCAATAGCGGTCATAGTATTCCTGGTAGTGAAGTGGGTAAGTGAACCGTCGTTTAGAACAACTAGACCTCGATCATCGAAAAAGTTCTCGTAGATCCTGCCGGTACGAGAGCTATACGAAGAGCCCCATAAAGTATTCGCCGCATTAAGGTCACTTAACACTAGGTGGTGTGCTCCTGGATAATTTGGTACTTGATCAAGTATTTCGGGTGTAACACGTACGCCTGTCTCGTTGTAAATGTTTGTTACATGGATGGGGGGTTGGGAGGGAATGGTGATGGCGAGGTTTAGGAGCTCGGAGGTTGAAGCGGTGGTTATAGGAAGGATGGGAATACTAGTTTTGACCAGGAAGCCAATTCCATCTCGGCTATTAGTATATGGTTTGTTGTGGTCAAACGGTTTATATTGTGGGAGGTGAAAGAGTTGGACGTTGGATTGAATAATTTTAGTCTCTTGGAGGGCGATTATATCCGGATTATAAACGGATATAAGACGCTCGAGGGCATGTTTATTGTTAACGTAACCTTGAACGTTCCATTGTAGGATGAGTAAGTTAGGGAGACCTATGATTGGATTCGAGATTTATATTTGCTGTTATTGGGTAAAGTCGGTGGACTGGTGGCAGGTGAATGTGTTTCGTAGTTCGTAGGAGTGTGTGTGTTTGATGGGGAAATGTGTCCATTAACCTATCGTTTTGGGCAGATGTTTGTGCTGCTTGTGAGTAGGAAGTGATGGTAGTTGTGTCTTCAGTATAATTTTGCACATGTTGTGCATTTTTATTTGCTGAGTTGCGTTTAAGCTCTGTTGTGCTGTTTTTTAGGGTGATTTCGTCGTCAATGTCGGATTCGGGTATGGTTGTTTTTTTTTTGTTAAAGTGGTTAGAGAAGTTGATTCGGGTGTGCTTAGCTGTGTTGTTAAGGTGGTTAGAGAGGTTGATTGTACTGATGATGCTGTTTTCGTTGCAGTTGATATGGTTGTTTTAGGTGATTTTGAATTTTGGGGAGTAGCTGGTGTGAGTGCTGAGTGGGAAATAGGCGTTTCGTTTAGTTTAATATTTTTAATTTTATCCGCATAAGAGGTTCTAGCTCTTTTTTGGAAGGGCAGAATCATGTGGGTTTCTGGGTCGTCTCTAAAAATGGCCCATGCAGCTTTGGCTGAGACACGTCTATCAGCGATGATTTTGTTCACAGATTTGTGCTTGAGAAACGACGGGCAGCTTTGGTCGTAAACCTTGTGGTCATCGGAAGGACAATTGAGACACTTGGTAACAGAGCAAGCATCATGTTGCTCAGGCTGACAGCATTCACGGCATCTGGAAGGTTTCTTACACCACTTCTTAGTGTGACCCAACTCCTGACAGTTGGCGCATCTCATTGGGTTGGAAATGTACTCGTCGACGGGTACTCTTTCCCATCTCAGATTGATGTACTCGGGGCGTATAATGTCTTCAAACGATAAGATTACAGCACCTGTAGGTGCTTTAGTGTCTCTCGATAAAATTTTCCGGAATGAGAGTACGCCTTGTTCCTCTAGCTCTTTTTCCAGCTCCTGTTCGGTAAGACTAATGGTGGTCCTGGAGTATATGCGGCCTTGTGAACGGTTAAGCGTCGGGTGCATACTTACGGTTACGGGAATCGTGTCAATTCTAGGTGTTTTTAAAAACTTGTCTGCGATTTCGCGGTTCTTAACTTTGATGAGAAGGTCGCCGATGCGCATAGCTGTTGTTTCGCAGATATTTTTGTCCACGTACTTTATCCCTCTGGCTATTTGAAATGGGTTGTACTGGTTCAGGGGTTTATACCCTTCTCCAGTATCGCCAGCAGCTCTCATAATTATGAAGCGAGGAAGCGAGTTGTTAAGTTCTTGCCTGGTTTGTTGCGCGGTTGACAGATGGGGGAAGTGCTCGTGTAAAGTTTTTCGTTTGAGTTTACTGCGCCGGATCCCGGGTGGTGAGCTCCCCAGGACGGCGTAGTAATTTGTGTCGGGGGTTTTACCCCCCATTCTCACTGTTGGCGCCCAATTATTTACCGGGCGTTATTTTTCTTTTATTTGATGTCTGTGGCACGTGCTTTTGTTTACGTTTTTATATGTGAACTGTTACTCAAATGTGTTTTTGTTTTTTGTACTTTATTTTATGTTTTTTATTATTTTAACTTTATACACCATACACGGGTACGCTTAGGCCCCTTCCACAGCAAATAGAACCCTCATAACACACTCCTTTTCGCGATTTCGAGAACGTTTTATCTTCTGAAAGATGACAGGTACGATCGCTTTGATGGCTCGCGGCGAACTTGTATATTAATATATTGTTTATTTTAAACATTCTTTAGCTTCATTATATTAATATTATATTAATTCGATACTTTAATTGTACAAAAATTCTTAACTTATTATCTAAATTACATCTTGTGGTTCATGTAAACATTACTTGTTTATATTATGCCCATCTAATTTGCAACCATCGCAATAATATATTTTTTTTTATAATGCTGTTTATAAGTTCTAAATTATACAATAATACATAATTTTTTTTTTCATTTTTTTCTTAGCACTACTCCCCCAATTAAGGCTGCCCTTGTGTTAGGGGTGAGGAGATCATTCTGATTTTGATTGTAATCTGTACTTAAAATAATTTCAATTTTCAATTCATTTGTATTTTAAATCTATTTTCATATGTACTTATTTATTATTACAACTTAATTCTATTTAATGTATACCACATTTTCCTACTTTACAATATCACATTTTCATATTTTATGATTCATTTGATAATTACAGTTGAGTTTTTGATTATAATGTATACAAAAATCAATCTCAATTTACAAATCATTTGCAATTTTGAAACCTATTTTCTTATTTATATATGTTATTATTCCAATTAATTATACTTAAGCTAAAACAACATTTTCACATTTTATGATTCATTTGATATTTAATAATTACAATGCGTATCCCTTACCTATCCAAATCTTTATTTTCATTTTAGAGAAGATAACATTTTAAAGAAATTGACTTATGACAGTGTCCATCACACCGATATTGTGTACATGAACTTTTTCATTTTATTTTTAAATTCATTAAGGCTATTACTGATTTTAATTTCATTTGGTAATGTATTGAAGAGTTTAATTCCCATGTAAGAAGAGTGCCATTGTCCAATGGTGGCTTTTCGTAGTGGTAATATGAACTCATTTTGCATCCTTAAAAACATGCACATCCTGGTACATCCTGTAAAATCATGTCCATGAATTTCTGCCATTTGTTTGGTGCAACTCTTAAACCAAACATGAGCCTTTTTACCTTAAAAACACCTTTATGTGTGCTTATTGCTTGTAACTTTGCCGCACTTTCATCCACCGGCATGTGAATGTCTAGTGTACAAAAAATTTTACCTTTGCCCATTTTCGCCAATATGTCTTCGACCAATGGAATTGGGTATTTATCTTCTTGAATATGAGCGTTTAGTGTGCATTTGTAATCTGCACAAATTCGAATTTTGCCATCCCGTTTCAGAATGGGAACAATAGGTGTACTCCCTGATGCGTGCTCCATCCTTTCGATAATACCGGCTGCTTCTAACCGCGCAATTTCGTCTTCGATGCGTTCTTTCATAGCGTACGGTACGCGACGCGGTTTTATGAATACCGGGCTGTATTTCGGGTCTTTTAGCTGTATTGTAGTGTATTGTAATTTGGAATTTCACCGACGTTTTCATCAAAAATTTCTCCGAATTCAAAAATAAGTTCGCTTAAGGCGTTTTGATAGTCTTTTTCGGTCATTGACACATCTTGAATATTATAAATCGGTACGGTTACATTTAATTTCCGAATCCAGTCTCTTCCAAGTATTGTATTCACGTTCTTATTTAAAATATAAATATCCCCGGTGTACGATCGATTTTCGAAACAAATGTCCATTTGACACCTCCCGGCCGGAATAATAATTTCTCCCGTGTAAGTACGTAAGCGCACATTTGTATGTAAAATATTTTTCCTCGGAAAGAAATTTCTAAATGTCATTTTAGATATTGTAGACACAGCACCTGTATCGTATTCCATATCGCAAACTATTCCGTCAATTTTCACCGAAATAATGAACTTGTCCGTTTTCGAATTGTTTTCAAACGCGTAAATTTCGAATAAATTATCGTCCGCGTAATGCTATGTCTCGATAATATTTTGTTCCGCGACGTTTGACTTTTTCATGCAAACACTTTGTATATGACCCGACTTATCGCACTTGTTGCATTTCAAGTTCTTTCTCTGGCATTTGTCTGCTTTATGATCCGTGCTGCCGCAACGGTAACACTTTCCTCTCATTTTATGATTGTATTCAGATGATCTATGATTATATGCAGGGGCTTTTCGGTTCTCTATCGGTGTTTCGGCGGCAGGTGATCCTCTCCAGGTGGGTGATGATTTTTGCAGCCGATTTTGTATCTCCAGTCGCTAACGGGGTATTGAGAGCGAGTGGAGCGCGTTATTGAGAGCTGTACTCAGCCGACCACACCAGTCGTTGGTACAGGGGAAAGGAATTCGTGTATCTTAATGGTTTTAAAGATACACGAATGATTTTAGGTTTGGGAATTGGTAGGTTTTATCAACAAGAAGTACTTTCTAGTCAATGGTTTGGGTGGAAGTAATTATCCAAGTTTATTGCTTACTTTTATATACATAATTAATTTACATCAATTTTGCTGTTTAGTCAAAAAATATATGAGTTGAACGATCGAGCATTATTCATGTGCGAAAAATGCTGACACATTTTATGCTCGATCGTTCACCCATTTACATGTCATAAGGTACGTTGGGTTGAATGATCGGATATGCTTTACTTAAATATGATTATTTTGCATATTCGATCATTCAACCAAATGAATGCAAATTAAGTAAAAATTAAAATGTAAGATTGTAGTGTGGTTATTTTATGAATGCGTTTTGAATTCTTTTTTAAAAAACTCATAATTCACTACATAACAAATATTATCATTTATTTTAGTCATAACAATATTTATAAATTAATATCACAATTATTATTTATATTTCTTTATCACGTTTGAGTATTAAAACATTTAATTATTTTTATTAATTATTTAGTGTCTATTATTATTCTCGTTTTTCTTGAGACTAATTTTTAATCACCTTTTAATCATTATTATTGTTTTTTTTTTATTAAAAAAACCTACTTACTATAGTTTATTAAAAATACATACAAAGTATTTTAATTTTAATTCCACTACGATTCATTGATTTAAAAAAATAGAGTAGTTATAAAAGTAAGCACCACAAGATCATATTGCATGTTGGGTTGAATGATCGGACATGCTTTACTTTGCATGTTCGATCATTCACCCAATCATATTAAATTTTTACTTCTATGTTCGGTGTGTCCGAACAATCGGCATACGGTGCTTGTATTCCTCCGTCTTCCTCAATGCGTTTATCGGCTTAGTCTCTTGTATTTATAGTTGTCGACTATCAGCTTTAGATGCTTCGATATTGAGTGCCACTTTGGAAACTTTTTCGAATGTTTCTTCGGTCTGCTGTAATAATCGCTCCCGAATGTCACTATCTTTTACTCCTCTTATGAATTGTGAACGAAGATGCATATCGGCTGTCGTCTTCTTGCAATGCTCGCATGTAAAATTGCATTTTGCCGACAACCTTTTCAATTCAGCAATGTAATTTGCGATAGGTTCCCCTTCATGCTGTAATCGAAGAGAGAACTTATGCTGTTCCGCTATTTCGCTCGGTTTTGGTGATATATGTGTAAGCAGTATTTCACGAAGGAAATTCTTCGTTTTCGGTAAATCCGGTGATGTTAGATTCGACAAAATTTGATATAATTTCGGTCCCATGCAGCTTATGAAAATTTGTACGCACCTGTCGTTGTGAGTTTCGGCATTCAACCCACGCATTTCTATAAAGTTTTCCAGGCGTTCTAAATATCTCTCGAATGTTTCCACTTCTTCATAGAACGGTTGAAGGTTAATTCCACGTGCATCCAACGCTGGTGTAGTGGCTAATTGCACTTGTTGAGTCTGCATTGTCCAAAAACTTCATGCTCCCCAAGCGAACCAATTTGATATGTAAACTGCTGCTCTTCCTTAAAAAATGATTCCTAATATAATGTATTTAAAAAATGATTCCTAATATAATGTATTTAATTAAATATTTGATTCGATTACACCCACCTTTTCCTGTTTCAACACTTTTCAACATTCTACATTTTTTCCTTCTTCGCGAGCCCCGTAAACTATCTATTTTCTTTTTTATGACCTCTACATCCTCTTCTGAAATTTTCGCAATTTCGCGCCAAGCGTCTTCTTTTTTCAGTGTATTATAATACAGTTTGTCATCTTTTTCCACAAAATGGGAAAACTCTCATATTCCTTTATGATCGCTCCATCCCGAAGACCATAATTTCCAAAGAATCGTTTGGCGCCCAGACTCACATTCACCTATGAGAGATTATAAAATTAAAGTAGTGCTTTTTGGAGTAAGTAGTGCTCCTTACCTGGCCATTCGAACCATTCATCAGCTGGCCGACGATGAAAGTGATCGTTTCCCTCTTGGCGCGCACCTTTTGAAATCCAGCATGTACGTGGATGATCTGCTTGCAAGTGCCGATAATTTGGACGAAGCTCGTCGCTCACGGAAAGAAGTCGAAGACATTTTACGGTCTGGTGGATTCGAAATGCACAAATGGGCTTCAAATTCTCCGTCTCTTTTGCAAGCTGCGCCGCCGGAAAAACGTGCTCAACAGGGCTTGCTTACGCTGACAAACGATAACAACATCAAGACTCTTGGAATAATTTGGAATCCCAACGACGACATGATGGGTTTCAAATGGAAACCACTGCCCGATGATAATATCACACCGACGAAAAGGGAAATACTGTCGACCATCGCTCGCCTGTTCGATCCTCTCGGTTGGACAGCTCCAGCTATAATCCGAGCGAATATCTCTCGCGCTTACAACAACACCCTAAATGGACTGAAAGCCGCACTGACATTAAACTAAACGATCTAGTGATAGTGCGCGACGAACGATTCCCTCCGCTTAGATGGAATCTCGGGCGAATCGGTGCCGTACATCCGGGACAAGACAGACGGACGCGCGTGGCCACCGTCAAGACTGCATCTGCTCTTTTAAAGAGGCCAGTCGTGAATCTGTGCCAACTACCCGCGAGTTTTCTTTAAATCGCCTGTAAACCGTCGCACACCTCAACACAATCTCGAACCGATAAATATCACATTAGAATCACTATGGCTTTAATTTTTCCTCGATTTTTTCCTTCCCAATCTTCCTTACCAACGAGGCGAGACGAGGCGCCTCAAAAACCTCCAACTGGTCTCAAGGAACTGTGAGACCGCTCTCATCAATGAAACACCAAGCCAAAGGACACAAACAAAACGAAACACTCAGCGACAAAACCATCACCAGCAAAATTCTTGAAACTTCAACGTTTCAACGCCGGGGAGAATGTTCGGCTCACAACATAAACAAACTTAAACCGATGACAAAGCTGTCAGATGAAGAACATGGCTGCCGTGTAGGTTGCGTTCCGTTGCTGATCGCTTTAGAGACTCGATCGTTTTATATGTCGCTTTAGAGACTCGATCGTTTTATTGGTATACATAGAATACGTTAGTTTGAAAAAACCTGACAAATGTTCCTTTGTTCTTTTTTCCTTCTTGAATCAACCGTCGGTGAATGAAGGTGTCTTTTCAAAACGAACATTTTTTTCTTTCACTTTTTCTTCTCTAAATTTTTCAGATCCTCATCTGGATACTATAGTGTTTTGCAGCCTATACGAAACAGATGCAGTGCTTTTTCGTTATCCCAACTCATTTTCACTCACTTTTTAAGATACATCGATCTGTCGCTTGAAGAAGCGAGGCGAGGCAGAAATGAAACTTAAATGCCGTCCATATACAAACGAATTTTCTTTGATGTACCGACTCACCACGGATAGAATTCGTGCGGCCTCGAATGTCTACCGAGGCAGTTTGCCTCGCCTCGCATGCACGTACACATTTGCATGCTCATGCGTTCTTGCCTGTCTCGTTCGCGTTCGTGCTCAAGTGTGTACCCAGCTTTAGAGGTATACGCCGTTCCTCGATCGCTAACAATTCGAATCGGAAGCCAAAAATCAGTCGTGACCTCGTTAAGCATCGTGATGACCGGTCTGGTTTTCGTAGTTTTAACGGCCTTGACCATTAAATATTTGCTAAATGGATCTGACGCAGTAATGATGTAAATGTTTCCTGTTTTGCTCTTCGGAAAAGGTCCCAAATGATCTATATGTAGAATTTGGAAGGGAATCGGGTCCACTTCGGCGATATGTAGTGTACCTTCCGGCTTTCCAGTGGTGCTTTTATTGTAACAGCATTCTAGGCAGGAACCTAGGTACGATCTAACGAATTCACGGATTTTCGGGAACCAGAATCGTTTGTTGATTCGTTGAATTGTCTTTTCTACTCCAAAATGGCCCATATCGTCGTGAAATAACTTGGCAATTCCCCATCGAACCGCGGTTGGCACCACTAGTTTCTCCTCCTTATCAATTATCCGAAACCGGTTATTTTTAAGATAGTACTCACGTTTTAGTTGAATTCGTTGCTCGGATGATCCCGCTCCTTGTAATGCACTGATGAGTTTTGGGTCCTGTCGCTGCATGGCAGCTACCCAGTCGTCCGTGCTAGTTTCGACAATCATGATATTCTCCGCGACTATTTTCACTTCTCGAGGCTCTTTATTCGGGTCGCAGCTCAGCGCGTCAACGCGTGAGATTTTCATTCCAGGCTTCTGAACAACTTCAAAGTCATACTCCTGCATTTTCAACCACCACCTGGCCACTCGCGGTACTAATGACTTAGACGATTTAGTGGTGCTGATGGCATTGCAGTCTGCGATGATGCGGAACTGCTTTCCGAGTAGATACATGCGAAACCGTTCGAGAGTTTCCACGATAGCTAGGACCCCCAGTTCATAGCTATGATAGCGCTGTTCTGCTTCTGTACAATGGCGACTAAAGAAAAACACAGGTTTCCACGTATTTTCATCCGTTGACTGCATTAATATTCCAGCTAAACCCTTTGAGCTGACGTCGGTATGCGCCTCATGCAGTGTCAGAACCGGCTCCTCGCATACCCGATCCTTTAGACTATTGAACGCATGATCTTGTTAGGAGGTCCACGAGAAAGTTGGATTATCCTTCATTTTTAAAAGTTTAGTCAATTGACGCGAGATCTCCGAGTAGTTCTGGATAAAATTTCGGAAGAATCAAGTAAGTCCTAGAAATCGTCTAACTTCCGTCACAGTTGTCGGTTTTGCGAAGTTTTTGATCGAATCCGTTTTATCGCTACTCGGTGATATACCTACAGGTCCAATTCGATGTCCAAGAAATTGGATCTGCTCAGCCAAAAACACACACTTCGACGGCCTGAGAGTTAAACCTGATTCGGCGATGATCGTCAAGAAATCTTCTAACTGCTCCAGTCCCTCTGAAATAGTCTTGGTTGCTTGATAATTTCGTCCACATAGCTGATAGCCCGACGCTTCATTTATTCACCAACCCGAGAGGCATACAGTTAAACTCATAATGTGCATCATGAGTGACGAAAGCTGTATATTTTTTTGATGCTTCTAATAATGGAATTTGGAAATATCCGGACATCAGATCAAGTGTGGTAAAATATCGATTACCGGCTATGGATGACAGTTGATCTTCGACAATTGGCAATTGTGTACGGCTGCTTGATTGGGTACGGCAGCTTGATTGGGTACGGCAGCTTGATAGTAATTGCGTTTAGTGCGCGGAAGTCCACGCACATGCGGTCTTCTCCGTTTGATTTTCTTACTAACACAATAGGCGACGCGTACTCCGACGTACTATTGCGAATAACTCAATTTTCGAGTAACTCGGCGACTGTTCTGTTCACGTTTGGCGAACGGCAGTCTATACGGACGTTGATGAACTGTTTGGTTATCCTTTACGGTGATCGTCATAGTCGTGGTTCCGCATCTTCCTAGCTGGTTAATCTTATCAACAAACCATTCTTCGTTCGGAATTGTATCTCCAATCCTTAAGTTTTCGTTGTCAACGGTTTCCAAGCGGCAACGACCGGATTCGAAGATAAGACAACTGTTTTCGATACACAGCTCATCGGATCTCAATAAGATCAGCTCCGGAATCAGATCGTCCTTAACGACCACCAATTTGACTGGAATGTTGCAGCCGTCAATTTCCATTTCACCCTCGTATTGGAAACGGCCCACGAAAATTCCTCCGGCGAAGCCCTTCAATACGATAGGCTTTGCAAGGAACCAATCCTTCCAGGTTGTCGGCTATTGACTTCCCGGATCGATGAAAGCTCGAAGATTCGTGCTTAGGACGGAACAGGAAACGGAAAAGTGAGCCGGGAGACTTCTTCTTGAATGAAATCACAATTCTATAGATCAAGCACTTTATTCACCGCACATTACTCGCTCAGCACACGATGCACATCCTTATCTTGTCTCGCCCGGTCGCTCCACGCTCGACGCGCTCGACTTGCCCCCTTTATGATCTCCTGGATACTACCTCTCGGTCTTTCTCTGCACGTCATCTTGCCCTTCGCAAGCTCGGTTGGTTTCGCTGCTCATCGGACGGATATCGTCCGGTACACTCCACACACGACACAACGTGAGAGGCCGCCTAATTCTCTGTGTCAATAGGAAGCACACATAGCTTTTGCACCGCTCGAGTATATTTATTATTTGCCGTCTGCACTACGGCACTTCGTACTAGCCCATCCGCTCCTGGTAAAACTTGTACAATCCTGCCCATTACCCAATATGTCGGAGGTACGTTCTCATGAATACATTTTCCATACGCTCTTCCTCATCAGTTCTTGCTCTGACATCGCGCAGCTCTTCCTGCTCCCAAAATCTTCTTACTAACCCGTCTAGCGCTGGCTCTTGCACCATATTGCACTCTGCTACTTGCATCGCTTCTCCAAATGCTATGTAGCCAAATATCGTCTGTTGTAGCACTATGCTCTTCTCCAGCCGTATTACTCGCTCTTGCACCATATGCGCCCAAACATCTGCACCCAGCAGCAACTGCACCTCTCCTCGCTCGGCGAAATCTGGATCAGCCATTGGCATATCCAACTTCTTGTGCGCCACATGACAATCCATGCTCCTCGTAGGTGCTACCAATGCCCAATCATCTTGCGCAACAAAAAAAGTCGTACTGATCTTCTCCTCTGATTGAAACTATGGTCTTATCGTCATTCCGACCTTGCCCTTCAGCATCACCATCTCGCCCGACATCGTCCTCACTCTGGTCTTGCTCGGCTCGCACTGGATGTTGTGTCGTCTTGCATATCTACTTGATATGATGTTTATTTGTGACCCTGAGTCACACAATGCTCGTACTGGCAATCGCAGTCATATGGGAAGCTGAAGCATGGACTTCACAACTTAAGAAAGGCATCATCAGCAACAACCAACCCGAAACCACCCAATTTATAAACAGACTACAACTAACACACACAAATGGAGAATACAAACACACATTGGAAGCCCTACGATTCCTTGAACAAAAAACCCTGAGTTATATGTCGTAGAAGCAGACAAAGGGAACTGCACGGTCATCATTGAGAAAGAGAAATATTTAAAGAAAATGACAGAATACATTGACAAAAACCTGAAGAACAACAACATATACGAATCTCCTATGACGAAGGAAAGACTCATAGAAGTAATGAAGAAACAGTATAAGAGCATCGTCCTTAACAACATCAATTTGCAGCAGGTGCCATTCAAATTCCAAAAAGGTATCGCATACCAAGAATTTGAGATAAGCCGAATGTACGGCACCATAAAAATACACAAAGAAGGAGCACCCATTCGCCCAGTCGTGGACACGAGGAGGTCACCGGGTGGACACATCGGAGAATACATAAGCAAAATACTCAATACATGCAAGGACCACACCCACAACATCCGAAACTCCACCGACCTTAAAAAGATTATAGATAACATGACCATCAAAGACGGATACATCCTTGCTTCCCTAGACGTAAAGGATATGATTACCAACATTCCTATCAACGCCACTATCGACTACATCGAAAATAAATTTAAGGACAAATTAGAGGAAGAAAGCGGCTTACAATTTAACATCATCAAAAAAATAATAATATTTATCACCAAAATAACCCCATTCTTCACAGTCGGAAACAGAATTTACAAGCAAGCCACAGGCTTAGCTATGGGCAGTGCTACATCATCCATAATAGCTGAGAGCACACCCATATTCGAAGAATTAGGAGTCACATTAATCAAAAAATACGTGGATGACATAATCATCTATGCAACCCCCACAGCCGTCGAAAATATAAAATACTTTCTCACAGGAATAGCCAGAGGAAAAGGCAGCACAAAATTTGAGATAACAACGGAAATGGAGATGGACAATATCATTAACTTCCTTGATATCAGCATATGCAAGACCAAAAAAAGACTCGTCACATGCTGGTACCAGAAACCTATAGCTTCGGGCAGAACCCTTAACTATGCCTCTGAACACGCACCCAATCAAAAAACAGCCACAATAAACCAATTACTGGATAGAGCAGCTTATCTTAGCCATCCAAAATTCTTCGAGTTCAACATGGCCAAATGCTGGACCATATTACACAACAATAATTACCCTGATAAATTCATTGCAGACACCATACAGAGAAAATTCAAAGGAACCCACTTCGACGACACCTTAGGCAGAGTCATACAATATAAAAGAAACACCAGACACATGACCCTAAAGAACATTCTACTCAGCATCACAAAATCAGAAGAACTAGGTATAACTAGTATATACAAACGAATCAGAACAGAAACAGAACCCCCAACAGATGATCTAGATTACCAAATCCAACAGGAACTAGAAACCAACTACGAAAACAAATTACCCAAATTCATCCCACAAACTTTTGTCCCAAATATCTCAGACCAAGTCAGTGTGGCAACCAGAAAAATATACGACAAAGTCACTATTGCACACAGACGAGGAAGTAATACTACCAGGAAATTCTACACGAACCTTAAAGATGACACCACGGATAAAGATGGACTCGACGCAATATTCACAATAAAATGTCAAAGCTGTGATACCACCTTTGTAGGACAAAGTAGAGCAAACAGCACTATGAAGCAAACATGGGAAGCCAACAAGAAACTTCCCACAATGTATCCAGGAAAACAACGAACACAACACACAAAACTCCTTCACAATCATTGGCAAAGAAACCAGAGAATCGCACAGGCGTATACTTGTCCACCTACATACTATAAAACTTAAAATAACAAACCCAGGAACCAAAATCACCAACATGGAAGAGGGAAGAGGAAATGATCTACAACCACCACTTGAAAACCTAATAAGAAGAAAAATAATAGACTTCATAAACAACAACCCTGATACTGAATGAATTATTCAAATAAATAAAAAATTATAATTACCCAATCGTATTTCATTCCATACTGCACACAGATGATTTAACATATCAGCCGACAATGACGATCCACCAACAGCGCCTCAAGTTTACTTCCCATGTCAACTAATCTGTTTCAAAAAAATCGGCTTCTACTTTCTCCAAAACCCACTTCTGTCATCCACTGCACCTAAAATTTATGCAACACATTAAACCAAAGAACCATCTACTTGACACTTACGCCATCTTGACACACATAGGTATTCTGGCAAACCCCTACACTGCTCCCTAGAAATAATGATACACAAAAAAATGTTATACTTGACAAAATTAATAATAAAAAAAAAAAAAAAATATGAAAAAATATGAACACACACATGAAATGTTACATAAATAGACGTCATGAAACCATAACTTCCAAGTTCCAATATTCAAGAACAACGAACAAAAATTCTGTTCACCAATCCACACAGTTTTCTGAACACGCATAGATGGATTCACTACACACACAACAATTTTTTAGTTATAAAACGACACAAAAATTAGGATAGATCTATTGGGTATTCTGTGCACTCACACGGGTGTGGAAAAATAAAATAACACGAAACGAAACATAAAATAACACGAAACGAAACGCAATATAATTAAAAAAATACAATTTCTCAAAAACACTACAGGGGCGGAAAATCTTTTTATTCTGCACAAGTCTGTTGGATCCTTACCGCTCCCTTGGGATGTTCTCAGATTCTTTGCCTCGTTGGACGTTTATCCGGGATGTCGAAGAGATGGATGCAGAAGGACGATTGACATCCATTTCTTCTGAATTTCCACAGGATATGCCCATGTATTACACGCGCCACCATATTAGAAAAAATATGGGGCGGCCATGGAGATCTATCGGTGGTATAGATCCTCAAACCAGAGGGACATTTCGGATGCTCATCTGGGTGGTACATGATGGGTAGACAACCAAGAATGCAACTTGGATCTGGAGATTTGCATAGAAGGCGTGATTAAACTAATTCAATTCTCTAGTAGTAATGAGAAGAAAAATCATCCACCCACTTAAGACAACGGGACACTGAGGCTTACACCAAGAAGTGGTCTGCAGTTGGAGAGGGGAGTTGGGTGAATGATAATACTCCTCATTGACTCTTCCTTTTCTACACAAACAATTTTCAAGAACACCCGAGTGAGTGCATAATATAAACAGTTGACGCATGCTTGAGATGCCATGGCTGCGCACAATCATGCGTTAACTCAACACAAATTACAAAAGTAATTATAAGTAACACAAAGATGTTTCAAGCGGGAAACCATATCTTGGTCTTAAACACACTGAGATAATTGCAAAAAAACAAGATAGGGATGTGCAGCGATAACCCACCTGGCTGGTAACTAACATTGTAGTCTGAGGGCCTTGCAATGGTAGGAGTGCCGCAGATGAGTTACCATTGACACAATACAACGTTTTGAAAGAGGTCAATTCCAAATATTTCTTCCAAATCTTTGGAAACTTAACCATGAAAGCAAAAGGCCTCTTAAAAGGGTTAATACAGCAAATTGAACCCTCCGCCACAACTTCATATGTCATACGGGAAAAAACTTAAATATTATTCCATTTTAATAAAATTATTTCAAAATTACTTCATTTTCACACAAAACGTTTTAGAAATGTTTACCAAAGACAATAACAACACCCATTACAGTAAAATCAATAGGGACAAACATTCACAAATATACCGGAAAGGATTATATTTGATTCAATCCAAGGACTTGTGGTAGCCATAAAGTATTTGACTCAACAACTCAGGAGGATACGAACAAACCCATAAAGGCACATATATCCATAGAAGAGCGTAAGTTGAGAATGTATGTCACAACGTTCTAAATGTGCCAATTCCATGGAGTCTAACTTTTTCATGCCACCCTGACGTTAAAAGCGATACGGAGGTGGGTGAGATAGCTAAGGGAGGATGGAAAATGGCCAGCTATATTATACAAACATATTAAATATACCTATTTCCATGGAGTCTGATTTCATCATGCCACTTCGACGTTGAAAGCGATACGAGAGTGGGTGGTGGAGTCAAGGAAGGATGAAAAAAGGTCAGCAGTATAATACACCGTACTTGATTATAATTATTAAATTGCCAATAAAAAAATTGACAATTAATTTAAAAAATCCAGACGGAGAGTTCATTTTGCTGTAGAAAATAATTAAGTGTACAAAAAAACAATGTAACATAAAATACCCACAAAACCACCCATCCAATACTGAAAAATATTTATAATATCAAACACCTATAAAAGTACCAGTCCCCGAAACATTTATATAAAAGAGCCATTCGCCGAAACACGTCTCATTGGTCTCAAAAAAATCCAAAAATAACCCTCCATTGCATACCATTTTGCCAAAAATAGTCCTCCATCGCACACCATTTGCCAAATAATCCTGCATCGCATACCATTTCGCCGATATATGTCTCATTTGTCTCAAAATATCTAAAAATAACACACATCCTTTACAAAATAATCCTCCATTGCATACCATTTCGCCGAAACATGTCTCACTTGTCGCCAAAAATATCTAAAAATAATACACATCTATTACAATAACAATTCCCTACACATTTTACAACAACAACCCCCCACACACACTACAGGTAGACCATTCTCAAGCCACACTCAGTACAAAATAAGGGTTCTCATGACCAAAAAAACCCCTTACAATATGTAAAAACACAGTCAGGTATAGATACAAAAAAAACCAAAAATAGTCAGTACAAAACTATTCACGGACGCTAAACTATTAACGAGTGCTAAATATTCAGTAATAAATGTCGATCTATTGTGTAAGATTAAATCCTTTTAGTGCATCACGTAAAAATAGCTATATAAAAAAAACCCAATTTCTTCTTCTCAAAAAAATCACAAAGTGTCATAATATTAAACCCCTTTCAATTCAGTCTGTTTATCGCGTAAAAAAACCCCCATTTTTCATAACAAAGTGCAGTTTAAAATATATTCATAAGTGTGTCACATAAGTTTATTCCAAATGTTAATACATGAGACTTAATTATAAACATGGGACATATTAGAATAAAAACATGGAACCTATTGGAATAACACAGAGATGTTGGGGTAAGTTCTCTCTCTTTTCTCAAAAAAACACACCAACAAACACAATTAGAAATTCTCTATATTAGAAATTCTCTATATGCCAAAAGTTTTTCACCTCCCAACATAATTCTCTTTGAAACTTTACTAATATCAGGCAGCGCATCATCCCAACGTGCTTCATTTTCTACACTAGACGCCAACGCCTCTATAATAGTACGATTTGATCTTTCTACCTGGCCATTCGCCCTCGGTGTGGCTATCGCATTGAGGACATGTTTGACGCCTTTCTCCTCTATAAAATCCTTGAACACTCGACTAGTGAACGCCAGACCCTGATCACTAATGATACGCCTTGGGTAACCGTATTCAGAGAAGATCTCTTTCAATCTCAACACCGCTTCGGTGGATCTTAGAGTCTTCGTCGCCCGCGCCAGAACAAACTTCATGAATCCATCTATCAATACTAGTAGATAGGAACGTCCCTTCACACTTTTGGTAAACGGACCCAAATGATCTATGTGTACAGTGTCAAACGGTACCGCCCGCCGCTCTATAGGATTAAGAAACCCTTCGCCTCGCCCATAATCACCTTTTGCGAATGAGCACCTTAAGCACGACTTCACATACTTTAAAATGAAACGCCTCATTTTCGGAAACCAATAAGTCTCCTGTACCAGTTTCAAACACCTTTCATAACCCGGATGTCCCACCTCGTCATGGTGTTTATGTATTAGATTAAATCTCGCTAATGCAGGGACATAAAGCCTATCTCCATATACTGTCTTTCGATACAGACGCCCGCCTTTCATTTTATAGTTCACCACTACCTCAGCCGTGGGTGGTTCTTTCGTCAAGGCCTTTACGATTCCTTGCGCCTTAGGATCTTGGAGCTGGACGGTCAAAAACCAATCCTGCTGTCCTACCGCCACGACATTGATGTACGCTGATTCTCCCTCCGTCGCCAATGCGTTTCGACTAAGTGCATCTACGTGCAGCATTCTTGCACCAGGTCGATATTCAACTTCCATATCAAATTCCTGCATAGCCAGCCACCATCTGGCAATGCGAGGAACAAGTCTTTCTTTAGCAACGCCGCCCTAATCGCCACACAGTCAGTTACCACCTTAAAATGTATTCCGACTAAATACACTCGAAAACGCTTTACAGACTCTACTACCGCCAACGTTTCCAACTCATAACTATGGTACATTTGTTCATGTACCGTAGTGGCACGACTAAAATACTCCACTGGCTGTAGATTACCCGTCTCACTACACTTCTGCATAAGTATTCCGCCTAATCCCCATTTACTGGCATCCGTATGCAGTTCTATTTCCGCCCTACTGTCATAAATCGCCAATATTGGTCTCGAGATTAAGTTCTCCTTCAACAGTTCAAACGCCTTTTGCTGTTCATCACCCCAATTCCATTCTACACTCTTTTGGGTTAGATCTGTGATTGGCTTCGCTAACAATGAAAAGTTTTTCACAAATTTTCGGAAGTACGACGCCAATCCGATAAATTGTCTCACGCCGTGAACATCCTTTGGGGCTACATAGTCAGCGACTGCTTTAATTTTTCTAGTTCCCGGTCTCACGCCGTCCGCCGAAATTTCATGTCCCAAGTACTCTACAGAATCCATCAAGAACGTACACTTTTCTATCCTTAGCTTAAGGCCCGCAGCTTCGATCAATTCTAGAACCTTTCTGAGCAGAATTAACCCTTGTTCAACGTTTACTGATGGTATCATTAGATCGTCCATATACGCCAACACCTGATCATTCCTAAGGCTGCCTAACATTTTATTAATGACCCTTTGAAATACGGCTGGAGCATTCGCCAACCCGAAAGGTACGCGTAGATACTCATAATGGCCGTCAGGTGTCACAAACGCCGTTTTGTGCATCGATTCAATGTGCACCGGAACCTAATGAAACCCCTGCGCCAGATCAAGCGTCGTAAAATATCGCTTTTTCGCCAGTTTGTCGAGTTGTTCTGAGATAAGGGGCAACGGATATCGATCCTTAATCGTAATTGCATTTAGCGCCCTATAATCTACACATAGTCGCCATTCGCCAGTCTTCTTGGGTAACAGAATAATTGGGCTAGCGTACGCCGAATTGGACTCTTGGATCACCCCTGCATCCAAAAGATTTTGTATTTTACCCCGCACAACTTCCCTTTCCGCTAACGATAGCCTGTAAGGGCGCCTAAAGACTGGAATGTCTGTCGTCAGCTGAATTTTCATTTCCCCTAAGTCTGTTAGTCCTATGTCAGTGTCATCCTTAGCGAAACAATTTGCTTTCTCTTCAATTAATTGCATTAGTCTGCACCTATCCTCTGTCGATATCTCACCGACCTTGACTTCCTTTTGATTATTACCTAAAATTATTTTTCGTACAATTACCTTATTATTTCTCTCTTCCTCCAGGCTGGATTCCGCACGAGCAATTAATTGCCCCTTTTTCCACCGAATTTCGTTTTCGCCGAGGTTGCTCACTAGGATTTTGATGATTTTCCCGCACTCCAACACGCCGCCGGGTATCGCTATCCACGCCTGGTTGTTCATGAACAATTTCGTAGATATGGAAATGTTCGGTACGCCTTCCGCCTCTTGTACTTCGACCGCCGCACGCCCAGTGGAAGAAGCCGGACAAACAAAATCTTCTACCAGCACAACTTTTGGTCGCGCTGGTTCGCCTTCCAACGTCATTTAGTTGAGGAAGTTCACAGCCTCTTCATCCTTCACCAAGACCGCCTTGTCTGCCCGTACCATCATTGTGATACCTGGGGTCCGAATCGTCGGCTGTCCTACGAGCAATTCAATTCTGCTCATGTCACAGTTGGTCACTAACGCCTTGGTTTCCAACTCCAGTTCTCCCAGAGTCAACTGAAATTGTGCTTCGCCTAATGACCTTGCGACGCCTCCAGCAAAGCCGCACAAATTCACGCTCTCGCCTGCCTTTTTAATGGGTATGTTCAAACGCTGTACCACATTTTCACTTATTAAGTTTTGTTCACTCCCTGTGTCTAGGTATACACGTACCCGTTCGCCATTTATTATGGCCATTTGCCTGAAAACAGATTGTTCCGGACTGAGAAGAAGTCTTACCTTCGTTTCCTCTGGACGACGCTTGTTGCATTCCCTGGATACGTGGCCGCCCAATCCACACTGCCAACACCTGTCCAATCGCGGCTTTGGACAATCGCGACTCAGATGACCACCTTCTTCTTGGCAGTTATAACAACGCCACTTTCTGGTGCCCGATGTCGACGAAACCTCTCGCCTCACGTCCGCCTCCCGTCGGCTGTTCTCGCCTCGCAGTGACGGCCTCGCGGCATCGTCTTTTCGCCGATAGGACTCTAGTCCCGCTAAAAACTTGGCGTAAAGCTGCTCGGGTGTCTCACACCCAACTGCTTGCGCATTGGCACGCAACTCCTCCGGTAATCCGCGAATAATGCAGGACACCGCGTCTTCGTTATATACCTTGGCCTGCTCACATAATTCGAGTTTTGCATGATAATACGCCGTCATGCCTTCACCCGGTTGCTTACGCCTCGCAACTAGGTTCTCAAGAACCACTGCATACTCGTAACGCCTAGGAAACGCCGCCCGCAAGGTTGCCTTCCATCACGCCCAGGAGAGATCATAACGGTCCAACCGATGGTACCACTTCCTTGCGGCCCCAATTAGCTTCGATTGCATGATAGTGGCCCTTTCGTACTCTGTCCATCCGTGGACGTCACCGTGTTGGTCAAGTTTCTTAATCCAACTATCCACATTTTGTTCCGCAATCGCCGGATCGAACCGCTCAACTATTTCATTGCCGATCTGCAACGCACGACTTGCACCGATTGCATTCGACTCGCCTGTCTCGGAATGCGTCGATCGAGAATCCGCCAGTTCTCGTCGAGCTTCGAGAATATCCCCAAAAACCAGCGCCGCCTGCTGTTGAACGGCCTTTTGAATTTGTGTCGCCAACCCTGCCGCCATAATATCTTGTAGCGCCTTTTCGATATTTTCTGGACGAACCGTCGTGTCATGGGCAATATTCGGTCGGCTCTGCATTTTCTCTCCCTTTTGCTGCACTCGTTGTGATGGGGTCTCCGTTTCGACATCCGAGCCGTCGATCTCGAGGTCCTGCCTTTCACTACTCATTCTTCTCTGTTTACGCGCACGCACACAAATCCAAATTCCGCTCAAAACGCCGAGAAGAACACACAACAACACACACACAACCGATCGCCAGTTACAACAACGGCAAGAAGCCTGCTCCGACAGGTAGGAATTCGCCGAACACGCCACTTTCTTTCCTTCTCTGTTTTTCAAAACGCCGATAATGCCGATACACGCATAAAACCGACACTCGACACCGATATAGTCACAAGTGCCAACACGCACTAACACAACCTCTGAGACGGACAAGTTCCGACACGCACAAAAAAAAAAATGCCGAATCACGCCGTATCACTAATCGCACTTCGCCTATTTTGATATTTCGTCCTAAACCACTCTGATCGGATCGTTATCCCACTTCTGAATTGTTAAAGCTGAAATAAACTCTCTAAAACTCGAAACACTTTTCTTCTTAAAAAAAATACGCAACAATTGCTGACTTTAAGATCTCGCCTTTATTCACAACGTCCACACTCGCCTACATCTACTCTAAAACTGACTTTGTCGCTCAGCTCGCCGTCGAATTCGCCGCCGCTCGCTTCAGCGCCGGCCGCCGTCCTTATTCCCAGTCGCGCCTAGTCGGGATCTCTTCCCATGCGATGATAACATTCCATTTCATATAGACTTATTCAAAATCATATCAATAACTAGATAGTGGTATAAAGGGGACCATAGTTAGGCAAAGGCTTCTGAAGATGGACCCGTGGTTGGGTCCGAAACGCGTCAAGCCAACCAACCAACTAGTAGGTAATCCTAACAGTGATGGCGCATAATAATGCAACCATACGATTTGGATTTTAGGGAATCTCCTCTTTTTTCTTTTTTGCACATCTATTCTTTTACATCTATTTCATATTACTTTATCACTTTAATTCATTCTAATTAATGGGGGACCATATTTTTATAATTTTTAACATTTTATGACTTCTTACCATTTGTCACAATTTTGATAACAATTGCATACAACAATCTCTCTTACCAAACTTTACCATATTTAACATTTTACCATTTACACTATTTTTTACCACCCACACATTTTTTCAGAAACCCAAACCATACCACTAATTTCTTACCACTGTTACAACTTTGACAATAATTTCTGACAATAATTTCTTATAACAAAATCTTACCAATTTTACAAAAATTTTTTTCAGGTTTTACCAATTTCTTACCAACGTACAAAAATTATTTTTCATTACAATCCCCCTGATCTCAAAAACTTCCAAACGCTAGTACCCATACCGAGCCACAAACAAGGTGATAGTATGGACTAAAACGTACCAAAAAAATCCTTACACCCCAAACCAAACTACACTCAGTATTGGAATATAGATTGTATGTTTGAGAGTCAGTAGTTGAGAACATAAGGACCCTGACACCCTGTAAAGGGGAACCAACTCAGAGGTTACGAGCACGAAGAGTATAGTACCCACATTCTATCACGAGTAGTGTGAAGGGTTGGGTGCTGAACGAGGTATCCCACGTTAGGATGTAGAGTAATATCATTACTCTCAACATATCATAACATCAGGATCCTCACCAAAAAAAAAAAAAACTTCTTATACAGGTGGTTCTGATCCGTCCCGTTCTTGCACACAGCAACGCACCCTGGGCATATTTCTATGTACTCGCACATATTGTCTTGCTCGATTTCGGCCTGCTCATACTAGCTAAAGCAATGCACCCAGCACTATTTTCTGGTCGCTCGGCACGTCTCTCACATACACATCTCTCAGTCCATTCTAGCGTATAGCAAAGCACCCTGCATATATTTTTCTTGCTCGATCCTCGCTCGCCATCGCACACACTTGCAACATCTCTCCGCACGTCCAGCCCGATTCCGGCTCATAGCAAAGCACCTAATTTCGGTGAAACTACAGGCAAACACACGAAAACAAGGAAAGGCATAGCAGACGATCGAAGAAAAGCAAGCAAGGCTCGAGCCGTAGAGAACCACGAGAATTTCATCACATTTCATAATACTTGCCCGGCATTTAGCACGTTGTTTCTTCTCGCACATGTTATATTCAGGACGTGTTCGAAGGAGTTATTAGTAAAATAAAAAGGCTTGGAGTTAACGAAAAAAAGACTATCTTTATTTGGCTGATGCCAACCGTTTGAATATCTGAGTAACACTAAAAGTTACGACGGATTAATACGTTCAAAATTACAATTCTAATTCTTAATCTAGCCCACCAAGCAGTTTTACAAAGAGTAACAATCATTGTTATTTCAGGTGCATATCATGTTACACATTCTGTAAACAGCCGATCGTAACTTTTATCGCAAGTCCACTCAACAATTCTTCTTGCAACAAAGTATCACAATCTTCGTTCGCAACATTGCAACAGTGTATGCCCATCCATATAACACACACATCACACTTTTACATCGGTTCTCTCGCACACTAACTTTTTCAGCCCCGGCACACTGCATGTCCTCCCGGCGGCACTCCTTTCATGTATCCCGGCCCGATCATGCTACGACGAGCGGACGCGATCGACAGGCCGTGGAATCCGCACGGACCAAATGTTTAGGACGGAACAGGAAGCGGAAAAGTGAGCCGGGAGACTTCTTCTTGAATGAAAACACAATTCTATAGATCAAGCACTTTATTCACCGCACATTACTCGCTCAGCACACGATGCACATCCTTATCTTGTCTCGCCCGGTCGCTCCACGCTCGACGCGCTCGACTTGCCCCCTTTATGATCTCCTGGATACTACCTCTCGGTCTTTCTCTGCACGTCATCTTGCCCTTCGCAGGCTCGGTTAGTTTCGCTGCTCATCGGACGGATATCGTCCGGTACAATTCGTATCACGAACAACAACAGACTTCGCGCAGCTTTTATTCGATTGCGAGCTTCCGACGAATGTTCGGCGGATTTTTCGGCTTTGCTGGTTCGTTGCACATATTGGCCGCATGCGTTGTTCGGGAACACTTTCCACAATGTTCTCGCCTTTGTGGCTGCGGGCAATTGACGGATATATGCCCTTGCTTCCAGCCATCATAACAGACGGCAGACTTCCTGCTGTTTGAACGGCTAGATCCGGCTACTGGTCTCGGATTGTTGGGTGCAGAATCGTATCGCACAGGTCGTGATTTGGAACTTCCCATCGAACTTAAAAGTGCTGATAAGTTATCGTTTTGAGGAAGTTGTGGCGTAACATTGGCTAAATACCGCCACATAGTTCTAAGCAGCTTTCTCGTTGATGTAATGCTCGTTCCTGCGATCGCATTTTGCAGTTGGGGATACCTTAATCCCATCCGGATGTATTTGATTGTGGCAACTTCGCGTATATTGTCACGTCGACCGACAGCGCACATACGATGGTGAAACATTTCCACACTTTCATCACTGCGGCGGGCGCTAGAGATAATTTGCGAGTGTACATCGCCCTCGTTTTCTTCTCGTGTGAATCCCTCTAGAAATTTCTGCGCAAAAACGACCCATGATGGATGAACCCTGACGTGGCTGTCGATCCACAACTTGGCAATTCCTTTGAGTTTTGCCGGCACCGCAAATAAGACGAGGCTATCCTCCCATCCGTATAGCTCTTTCAGCATCTCAACACGATCAATGAACTGATTCGCCGATAGCGAAACATCTGATGACGGATCGAAATCTGGTAGCACTCCGATAACCTCTCGCACACTATAAAAGCTACCCTTCGATTGTTCAATTCGCGGCATATTGTTCTCATAAATTAGCGGTGCGATTGTTGCTGGCTGTTGACGGCCACGGTTGCAATCTTTCACAATTCATATTCGGCGCGAAATTGCCAGCGAACTCATTTTTTTCCGGATCGATATGTAACTAATAAAACTCGGGTGTCGATGTTTTATTTTATTAAAAATAAATAACTTTACATGTAATTTAATGTTCACTCTTCTGCTGACATCCTAAGACTAACTTAATTTCTAAGGGCTTATCCTAATTTATACTGTACTGGCTCAGCATATGGGAAAGCAATATAATCTTGGTTCCCATCGTTAACCTTCGAAAATGCAAAAGTGCATCTACATTTTATGATGGGTTCAGGACCGTTTCTTAACACCTTAACCCAATGCCGATGCGCAAACATTACATAAACGTGGGTATACTTGTGATCTTTTCCGATGCGTTTGACCAAATATACCCACATTTCTCACATGTGTTTCCCGATACGTAACTTGTGTTACCGCCTGGCTTAGGAGACCCAATTATCCTTTTCCTCTTTAAAAAGAAAGGCGACTTCGATTCGTTATCAAGCTTTTTATTAATGAATTCCCGTCGCTTAATCGATTTAAATTCGAGTTTTTCTCGGTTCGGTTGCCTCCCTTCTCCGCGCCGCGTGAATCGCTAAATTCGTTTTCGTTCGTTAATTCAGTATATGTATTATAATTCGTTTCTATTGACTTACCTTTAAACGTTTGCGATCCCAGCTTGGCTTGGCGATATGATGATTCCAGATATTTTCCAAGATTTCTTTCTCCGTTCTAACCTTCTCGAACAGACTCTTTTTTTTTCTTTTTCCCGGTGTTGCCAGGCTGGGATTTCGCTCTTACCCGAATGGAAGGAATCAATCAATCAAATTCCTGTTAAGACCCCCTATAGGGGCATAGGACAGAAACAACTCTCTTCCACAAGGCGCGATCCTGAGCATCGGCTTTAAGCTGTTGCCAGGACTTGTTTATTCCTCTGGCCTCCTGCTCAACTGCTCGCTTCCATGTGTTACATGGTCGACCAACCCGACGTCTTCCTTGAGGGTTATAATCCAGAGCCTGTTTTGCGATGTTTCGCTCTGGTTTCCTCAAAGTATGACCGATCCACTGCCACTTTCGCCGTTGAATCTCAATACCTATTTTAGTCTGGCGAGTTGTAGTCCAAAGTTCGTCGTTGGAGATTACTTCTGGCCAGAATATTCCTAAAATGCGCCGGAGGCATTGGTTTACGAAAGTCTGTAGTTTCTTGGTAAGTCGAATGGAAGGAATGCAACCCAACTATTGAGCTTAATAAAGCATTACAATTTCAAATAAATTCTTAAGTCTAAGTCGGAATCTTGAGAGGCTTGCGCTCGCTAACAACCTGTATATAAATTTCCCGGCACAACGGAGTTATATGGCTTGTTTCCGAGAATCTCGGCTTGATTCGACGAGACCACGGAGGGATTCGTATGCGTCATCGGTATGACGTTTTCATTGTCGTTCGTTCTAGTTTGTACTACGGTTACAGATACGGACGGACTTGCACCCGAAGGCGTCACATGTTCGCGTGTGCGCGGTTCGTCGACTAACACACTTTCGGTTACGGTAGCGTGTGTATGCGGCGCGCTAGGTAGCGTTTCGATGGCACTCGATTGTTCATCTGCATGTGTTGGTGTGGCTTGCGGCGTCGTTTGTCTTTCCAAAACCTCGCGTAGCATTTGCGAAATGGCGGACAACTCGATTTTTAGGCCTTCGAATTCTGACCGCGACACGGATTCGGTGGATTCCACCTCGATCTCGTCGCAAAATTAGCTCCGCTCGGGTACCTTTTGCGAGGCAGTCACTTTGTCGCAGCTCGATTTTGAGCTGGTTCACCGAGAGCGAATCAATCCGGACATGATTCATCTTGCTCACGATACACGTGCACTCACGGGAACTGTTGTGTATTTTTTTTTTTAAGTTACACTTTTTATGTCAATTGATTATTAGAGCTTTGGATACTTAGATCCCACTTCTGATTATTTGTCAGGACGGTTTTTTTTTATTAACTAAACAAACGTTTCATTTTTAATCTTTTTATTTTTGGTTTAATTATATTATATTCAATTCAATTCAATTCAAAATATAACGAAACTTAATAATATATTCAAGATTTAACGGAAAGTGGAATGGAATTACATCAAACTCGCAGCTCGTCTGGAGCGCTCAAGTGTGTGAACTGCAGGTGCGGGGGATCGTGCCGGCTTAGGAGATCGTCTGTGAACTGCAGGTGCAGGGGATCGTGCCGGCTCAGGAGATCGTCTGTGAACTGCAGGTGCAGGGGATCGTGCCGGCTCAGGAGATCGTCTGTGAACTACAGGTGCAGGGGATCGTGCCGGCTGAGATCGTCTGCGAACTCTACGTGCCGGCTCAGGAGATCGTCTGTGAACTGCAGGTGCAGGGGATCGTGCCGGCTGAGATCGTCTGCGAACTCTACGTGCCGGCTCAGGAGATCGTCTGTGAACTGCAGGTGCAGGGGATCGTGCCGGCTGAGATCGTCTGCGAACTCTACGTGCAGGGGAGGATCGCTTGTGACCCCGTGCCTCAGGAGATCGTCTGTGAACTGTAGGTGTGTGAACCTGTCTGTCATTTTGATTTGTGCTCGCTTGAGAACAAAATTTCTTTTTATTGCGCAGCCTGCGCCTCTTTTGAGTTCTGGTTTCCTTATTATTTTCTTCTTTTTGAGTTGAGCTTGTTCTGCTGAACTTTTGCTCTCCTCCGATAAACAAATTAACGTTGTATACGCTATTATGCATGTTGTATAGGGGTTAGCAATGTAGTAATAATGTAATGTAGTAAACAGTGCAAATCTCACGCGTCTTCAAAAGCAATATAAATCGATTCTTCCGGGTTTCCGCGATGAATCAACTCGGAGTAACGCAGTTTCACGCCGAAATCCAAAATTCTAGTATCTTCTGGAGTTCACGTCTTTTCCACGTTTTTGTACGATCCGAATGATCCGATAAAGAGTACAGCCGCTTAGCTCCGCGGCTATCGATCGAGTCCCCTATGCCTTCCTCTCCATCGGCGATGTTTCGTCTGTCGTCAGTGGTGTCAGTCGTCCGTCGTGGTCGTCATGGCAGTGGTGTCGGTTGCTAATCGAGTCGTTGACATGACAGTAGTAAGTGCTAAGTTTTAAAAAAAAAATTTCTTGCTGATGCTATAACTAATATCCGTAATGTGGGCTCGAATGACTTTTTCGGTTTGGTGGCATATGTATGACACGTCTGCCGAAGGAACAATTAGACCTCCTCTGGTTTTTTTTTAAAATTAGATCATTCGTATTTGGGGAGGCGCCGGCATGTTCTGCTTGTAGTGCTAATTTGTATTCGGCGCATTTAATTTTCTTATTTGTCATTTTGACTACTGTAACAACCCGCTACAATAAAACACAATCCATATTTTCGATTATAACTTTATTCTGATTTCGCACGCTAAAACTTTGCCGTCTCCTGTTCGACTGACCCGCTCTCGATACCGTCAGTCGCTGCTGCCGAGAGACGTGGTACGGGTTGCCACAACTACATATCCGCTTATGTATCCAATTGTACATTCCTGTAGGTGCGATGTTTCAATTGTATGTAAAACCGCCAAAGCATCTTTGTCAACCTCTTCAATGTCTGGACGAAGTGTTTCGGTGTCTTCTATCACATGTAGACAATTTGTGATAAGGGATTTCCTAATTCCACCCACTTTCAGTAAAGTGCAGCTCTCTAATTCTTGGACGTTTCCACCAGTACCTTCAACTTGGACATGCGTTAGCAAAGCTTTCGGGGCCACCATAAATTGTTTTGCGGTTAGATTATTATTCGAACCGTATCTACTGCGAACTGCGCAGAAAAACAATTCTAAATGGTCCTGGCTCAATTTGTATGATATAACATATTTAAAATTTTTTTTTTCGACACAACTCTTCGTATGTTGCCAGTGCCGATTCGAGAACAATGGACCGGCTTACCATTCATATGGTTCAACGAAATTATAAATTCTTGTATGTTCGCAATGTCCACACAACATTTCGAGTGATTCTTAGCTTTGAGTGGTGCCTTGAAACCCTTTGCGAATGGATTCCTCGAATTTAATATGTCGAATGCAAAGTCGATTTTTCGAATGAATTCTACAGTCGCCTCGCAACCCTTGAATTCATCCAAATTCAATCGCTCATTGCAAAATTCTATCGCATCAGCCACACTGGCGCTTATTGTTTCAACCGCAAACTTTACTTTCATCTTATTGTATTGCCATTCAAGGTGTAGTTTGGAAAGTTTGTTGCCTAATTTGGTAACCTTGCTCTCTTGCAAGTCATATAATAATGTTATATGTATACTTCCAGTCTATTATTCCTCTTGAGGATTGCAATACATATCCGCCAAATGATTTCTGATTAATTTAACGCAATGACAAGCGTCAAGCATTGTAAAAATTTTATCATTGGGGAACTCCTTCCCTTAGCAATTTTCATTTGCAGGGGAACGAGCGACATCTTTGAAAATTCAGCTCTCGGTTTTAAAATACAGTAAATTATTGAATCTTGGTTGATTCTTGCAACCGTTTTAATTCGATCACTTTTGCAAGGATTCTTCGTTTGAGAATCCTACCGACTGCCCTAGCGAGTATTACGTTAGTCTTAAATTCGATTTATTTAAAGTAAATAAATCTCGCGGTATTGTGTAAACTTGAACGTTTCCATCACCTTCACGTTTAAAAGGAAATTTTTCTCTTGGACGTTTCTTTAACTAAACAAATCTCGCGGTAATCGAAGAAACTTAAACGTTTCTTCTTAAACTTAAACGTTTCTACCACTTTTATATATAAAAATAAACTCTCGGAATTTAGTTTTAAAATTATTTATTTAACGACTGAACTGAACTTTATGCCAAAAGAAATACAACTGCCACATCTCAAACCAAAAGGGAATGGATTAGCGATAAAATGTAAATCTGCCATATCAGCTAAATTTTGTTTAATTTAGAACTTGATATCGGCTGCAATGAGTTTTCCAGAATCGATGATGCAGCTCTATGAAATTGATGATGCGGCATAAATATTCTGGGTGGTGTATCCATGTTTACGCTCCGGCGATTTCTTTGGGTAGCGAGAATATCGCGACGTTATCTGCTGATGATGTCATCGCATCTTCTCGTTTTGCATCCGTATGATAAGTGGATGATTTTGATTATGTAACTATATACATATATTCATTTTCGAAGACTTTGATTTTTCCATCCATCTCAAAACGTCGATCCGTAGATCCGAATTGCAGTATGTATGATCGACAGAATCGACAAATTTTGTTTATCGCAATTTATAAGCTAAACCTTAATTATTCTTATAAAGTTCTAAACCTAATTATAATCTCCTTAAACCTGAAGATCGATACTAATCCCATTTTCTCAAAACGTCGATCCGTATATCTGAATTGCGGTATGTATAATCGACAAATTTTGCTTATCGCATCGGCTCGAGATCACAGCAAGACAACAACGTAATTGAGAAATGATCACTTGATTTCCTTCCTCACCTGTTGGTTGAGTGTTGGATTGGTTTTCTCGTCCCTTCTTGCTCACGATCGTCTCTTTTCTTCGGGTATTACCACGTGTTTTGAGGTCAGCAACAGACCATTGAAGGAACCGATAGGAGAATGTTACCCTTCTCATGGTATTCCTAGAACCCAATGCCGCGCGCCGTTTAGACGCCCTGCACGGCGCTACGTTTTGTGTAAGCGGAACTATCGCAACGTGAGGGTGGAGTGGAACGCAGGGGCCGCATCCTAGGAAAGATGTAAAACAAATTGGTCTCAGGAAAATCATCATTTATTAATTCACTGCAAAAAAAAATAACATAAGAAACATAAAATATATTCGGCTGAATTCGAGGCCGCGTCCTTCGATTTTTCCCGGTGGTAGATCACCCCTGAAATGGAAAAAACAACCAAGATTAATATTCTTGCCGCAAGCGAGGACTGCGTGCCTCCTCTTCCTACCTTTAGGTGGACAGCAGGATCATTGCCTGCGGCCCCATCACTACATCAAAATGCCGCAACACCGACATCCCGAGTACTGACTCGCCGCTTCCATTTGCGTTGATGTTCGTAGGGACGTCTGTAAACATGTACGCCCCGTTAGTCAACTCATCAATTAATCCACGCGGACTCGCGTGGACCCCGCTGTAGGTGTGCATGTAGTCATAACCCATTGCGGGGCTGGCGAAAACTCCGACTCTTGTCGCGTCGTCTTCCGAAAGGACGACCGTGGAGCACCCTGAGTCAATCATGAAATTGACCATATCGTTGTTCACGCGGAATTGGCCGCAATAAATCCCATTTGGCCCCGGCGACAGAAACAGCATCATACGGGCCCCAATTGCAACTTGAAATATCTGCCCGGGCGGGGCAACTTGGAGCCAGGAAGCGTTATTCATTGTTGTGTCCTTTAAAATATAACTTTCCCCACGTACGAATTGATACTTGCGGCGCACTTCTCTTCCAGTTCAAAAATACGTCTTGCACTTGCAAACTTTTCCAAAATGTGACGAAATACGCTTCCTGGAAAAATTTTTGGCCTCATGGACTCCACCTGGATGTCGGAATTTAAAGCTCGCCCAAAATTTCGTTGGCACCGCCACCCGCAGTTCAATTGTGCAGGCCCCTAAGCTCATCCGTCAAATCTTCCGATAACAAAGTCCACCTCGCGCAACTCTCGGGGATGAAAAAACCAAAAAAAAATCTATAAACAAAAAAACCACAGTCCGCGAACATAACTATGTCCTCAGAAGTTCACGCGGAGCTAAGAAGTCTTCCACGAAGCTTTTTGCTAACTCTTGCCAACGGTCCTCTCAAGAATTTCCGGTTGCCGCTGTCAACTTTTCGTTTAACGCAACGTCTACCTGGCAGGCTCGACATGAAAGCGTTAACGTCAGTGATTGTTGCCTTGCTGTTTTGACGGTTAGTCCCCGACGCTCCACCAGTCTTAGGTTTGGCTCAGACAATCGTGGAATCCTTGTTTATGATCTTCCTATTAACATTTACTCCTTAATTGGAATAGTTACGTCTGTTTAACTTGCGGAATCTATTCGCCGAGTTTCGAATCGGCTTCGAATACGCTTCACAATCCGGTGAGAAACTATGAAAAGCACGGTTTTATTTTATCTGGTGCACGATGCAGGAGAACAACCGGACCAATGATTTGAGCTCGACCTGTCGAAACACCGTGCAAGGATTAGTTCTCATAGTGGACAATCATTTGCATCCCTATGTGATCGACTGTGCGGTATCAAAAAAAATATCTCACCGAGAGCTGTGAATCCAATAAATTTCTCGTAACCGTTAGGTCAGCAAAATGTCCTTCGCCGACGATGTGGCGAGATTTATACTGTCGTTTATTATGAAATTTTAATTTAATGATGACGATAGATGCGTCGGCTTACTTTAGCAGGTGTAAAATCAAGTCAACAACAATTTGGAATGACTTCGGAAGAACCCTGCGCAACTAATGTACTGCGTTGGGTTAAATGAACTTGAGAATTTTGATATGATTGTAATTCCTTACATTTTGATATTTTATAGACATTTAGAGGTGGATTATGACATACAATCCGACTAAATGACGGAGTTTTTTCGAAAGAAAATATTTTTACGGGCCCGTGCGACGATGATTTCACCGAAAATTTTGTTTCGATTGTCTGCGATTGTTGATATGTAAATTTGTCTGGAGGAATGGGGTTTAAATGATTAGCGAGAAATCTGCTTCTCGAATGGAAAATTTAACAGCTTTTCTCCGAACAAAGGTGCTTAAGGCTTATGTAACTCAATGATTTGTGAGTCTTATTACTCATAATTAATGCGGAAAATGAATATGCTATTATACCAAGTTGCAAAATAAGCATGCGAAATTATATTTATCAAATTAGAAATAGGGTCATGGACAAATTATCAAAGAGCACTTACCCCGTCCGGTTGATACCAGGTCGTACGTGATACTAGGTTATTTCCGCCGCGCTAAACTTCCACACTTTGAGGTTATGAGCAGCTACATAAATTCACATGGAGCCAAAATTCCATGTCTCGATTAAAGCAAGTTATCCCGATCATTGATCTCCGCCTTGGGGCGCCGCGAAAGTGGATATATAGCCTCTTCTCTCACCCCACGATGATGAAATTTCCTGTTTTTCTCCTTTTTAAAAGTACGCGGATACCCCCCGCGGGGATGACCGCACTAGATTGCGGGACTTCTTGGCGGAGCACCATCTCGATCGCTAACACACGCCAGCATCAAAAAGCGCCGAATCCGCCACACGTCGTAGAGATGGAGGCCAATTCAAAGTTTTAAAAAAAACTTACCCTGTCAACGAAATGATGGTTCCTTGGAGGTCTAACACGTCCATTTCACGCTAAGATGACCATCAGGCACAACGTAAATCCCGCATGGATCCCCACACTCCTTAAAAAAAATTTTTTCTTCTCAAGCAGACCTCTAGTTCCCGGCACATATCTACTCGTGTTCGCGTCCCCAGAAAAAAACCAGCTCGAATTGTCGAACTCATTTTCTCGGGCGGCACTTTCAACGGGACTTCTACTCTTGCTTGCACAAGTCCCGACGGCACGAGGCTTGAGTTAAAACCTGGGCGCTACCCCATCTCGTGATCGGTAGTGCGACTAAGGTGCCGGCTGGTTGGTGCTTTGAATGATAAAGGCCTTTTGATATGGTGTCGGTGACATTCGTAGGTTCGTGACCTGGCTTGATCATATTTCATTAATTGTTTGCGTCCGTAGAGCGAATAGTCGAATTATGATTTTCCTGCCTGGCACTTTCCCGTCTGCGTATTTCTCTTGTCGTTTCACTACACTGGTTGTCGAATTGTCTTTCTTTCTGAAAAGGGAAAGGTTTTGTCGAATCCAAAAATTTTGCTAATTACTCGTTATAATTCATTTAATATCCTTTTTAATTTTTACCAAAAAATTATAGTTCTAAATTTCCATTCTATTGTGCAATTTTTTTTTTAAAGCAACTTGTTTTTTTTTAATGTATGTACCATACTTTAACTTATCTAACTCTTTTTCGTTTAAAATTTTGTAATAATAATGTAATAAAAAGAATGATCAAGCCTTGATTATTTTACATGTCTTCATTGAGCAGACTAAACTTAAATTTTATTTTTCAAAAAAAAATTGAAAACCTAAATGTGGGGTTCGTCCTCTATGCGATTAAAAAAGCGCTTATTAAAAAGAGTTAGTGAATAGAACTTTATTAAAAAAAAGAAATTCAGAGTGACAAAATATTGATCGGTTTTGATTAAAAAAAGGTTACACGCCGGTCGGTGGTTTAGCTTAGACTGCTGCTCATCGGCTTATCATACGGCGTAACCGGTTTCTCTAGTTGCTAGTTCTGTAGTTGCTAGGTCTGTAGTTGGTAGTTGTGTAGTTGCTATCCTACATAAATAATACTGTGAACGCAAGATAAAAATCATAGGAACGATAATGAAATAAGGAGCAAACAAAAATATAAAACAAAACCCGATACGGAATTGTAGAAAATTCAACTCGGAGACGATGTGTGTCATTAAGACTGTAGTGGTCTTGTTGTTGTTGTAGGCGTCGTTCGATGCCGTGTTCTTCCACTTGATGCGTGCTTTACAGGTGTTAAGTTGGTTATTTGCACTTGGGACATGCAATTTCGCAGAGACGATAGTTAGCTTGGTCACTAGGCCTTGGCACGTATCGGGGTGCTTGCTTTGTTAGTTACCCGATATTTATTTAATCGCAAGGAAAAAGAAAAACGCGTCTGTACGTCTCGGCTGTCAGATCAAGAAGAGATTGATCTGACGTTTTATTATCACGTCATTATAATTGTATACAGTATCAGTGGCGGCTCGTCCAACTTAGAAGTGAGTGTTCACTTAGAAAAAAAATGGTATTTGGTGTCTTCTTATTTATATAAAAAGTCCATTCTTCTATTTTTCGATTGGGCGAAAACTTCAATAACTTTATTGTTAAAGTCAGGGATCGCCTGGACCATTTCCTTTTCCATTGTTAGCATACAGAGTGCGTTTAATCTGTCTTGTTCCATAGTATTTCGTATGAAACTTTTGACCCGTTTAAGTGTTGAAAAACATCTTTCACTTTCAACACTTGTCATTGGAATAGTGCAAATTAATCTTAATAGTTTAACAGTTTCACTAAAACAACTGACTAAATTTCTTTCAATGAAAAGTTGTAAAATCGCCAGAGCACTTGAAGCACTATGAAAATCATCTCGACTACATATTACCGAAAGTTCACTTTTCAATTTAGGCTTGTCCAAAAATGAGTATAATTTGACTACTAATTCAAAATCAGATGTTGGAAAATATTTATTGTAGGCATCAAATTTTTCGGAGAAAAATAATTTTGATGCTATCAAATGATCTCTATACTCAAAACGATCTCTTGTTTGATTTATGAGTATATCACAGACTTCTTTTAATTGCGCTGAAAATGGGAGATCGTTTGGTCTTCGTTTTTTCAAAGGTGATTCAGCGGAGTAATTTTCTCGTATTTTGACGATTGCTTGTTCAAAACTATGAACGAAATTGTTCATTTTTACAGGGTCTATTGAACGAGATTGGAATTCTTGAAATAAAATTTCACAATGAGGCATAACTTTAGAAAAAAAACTAAGCCAATACAAAAAGATGTCGTCATTCAAAAACGATAATAGCAATTCTGATTGATTTATTGTATTATAATCATTTCCATCGGAATCTAAAATGATCTGGAAACATTCTTTTAGGGTTTTTTTATTTTCAAAAATTGTGCGAACTAGACGAGTATTGAAATTCCATCTTGTTTGAGAGACTGTTGGAATTCGTTTATTCACAACTCGATTTAAAATATTCATTCGCTTTTGGGATCGCGAAAAAAAGGAGGAAAAGCATGGAAATTGGCAAAGAAATTTGAAATGTTTCTATTAACTGATAAACTTTTCTGTAAAATCAGATTCATTTGATGTGCGTAGCAGTGTATGAAGAACGCGTATGGGTACTCTGATCTTATAATGCTTTGCACTCCACCAATTTTTCCGGACATAACAGATGCGCCATCATAACTTTGACCAACTAATTTTTCGGGTGAGATACCTAATATCATTAGCTCAGTTTTGATTTCAGCTGCAATATCCTTGGCAGAGTATGAATTCGGTTTGAAGAATTTCCAAAAACGTTCATGTAGCTGACCATTTTGTTCGTACCTTAAAATTAAAACTAATTGCTGCTGAGTGGCTTTATCGGTTGCTTCATCAGCTTGGATCGCGAGATATGAAGTATTTGCGACCTGAATTTTAATTTCTTCGTGGCACACTGCAATAATAGCATCTAAGATATCGTTCTGAATAGTTTTAGATGTTCCTTTAAATGCAGAGTTTGATTGCAAATGTTTCTTCATAGCCATATCTATTTCCGATACTAAATCGATAAGACCTCTGTACACTCCACGATTTAATGATTCCGAAGTTTCATCATGACCGCGTAGTGCGAGCTCAAATGCGCCACAAAATTTCACGCAATCTATTAACCGGGACAATATATAACGATTTTTAGTTACTTGTTCATTAAAATCTTTTATGGATTTTCTGTACGCTGAATCCAAAAGTTGTCGAATGTCCGTATTACCAATATCTGACAAACACATTTCATTTTTCAGATGAAGTTGTGATGCAGCATGTTTCTTAATTTTAGTTGATAAATGGGACAGATCGGTAACTCCATTACCAGTCCATTCATGATTGGCAAAAAACTATATTTTTAAGAATAAAATTTCGCAATGTTTAACACAATACGTATAATATAAAAAACGCAAGAAAAACACTTCCGACCGCACGAATTCTAATCAGAGAAGACGTCAAAATTAGGTGAAATGTCAAATATTCAATCAAAACAAGAAAAAAAAAGCAATCTCCGAAGCTTTCTCACTTCCATTCATCCGTCGTGTTCATCGGTGCGCTGCACCGATGCCCTATATAAAGTGCCTACAAAATTCAATTTTCACGCGTAGGACTGAAATTCATTTTTGTAAGGGATTTGAGAGAATTTTCGTGTGCGATATCTGAATTGCACCGCCATCAACGATATCCGCGCATTCGATCGTTTAAAAGGCTTTATGTCGCATATCGGGCAATGAATTTTTTTGTTTGAAAATTAACTTAAATGAATATGGTATGTTTGCAATAACTTTTTGATCTTTTAGCGCAGCTTATAACATTAAAGTTTAGGGGGTTCATAGCACGAGTGAGCCTATAGGCGAGCCGCCTCTGTACAGTATAACAGTTTGTGTTGCCGCATTGCTTGGGCTGCCACAGTACTTCACCTTTGGGAAAAGTTTTTACTTACTAACTTAAATTTGTAGTTGTTATATATTTATTATAATTTGTGATTTTACTATAAATGGAAATTATGTAAAAATCTAATGTTATTAATTTTTTTTATTACTAAATTAAATACGAATTCAGTATTTTTTTTTTGCTTAGCTTTTTAAATAAATTCCCATTTTTCGGAAATGGTATAAAAAATCTAATGTTATTTATTTTGTTATTGCTAGTTTAAATAAAATTGAGTATTTTTCTTTGCTTAGCTTATAAATTAAATTCAAATTTTTCGGATCAATCTAAATTGAATTAAATTGCAATATAAAAAAAAATATATTTCATGGTTGTTTAATGTTTTAAATTGTGTTTATAATGAAAATGTGACTTTTTTTATTGAATTTGAATTAGGGTTGGATTGGAGAGTGTCAGAATTTAGAATAAAAGCAGGCTTAAGTCTGTCAATGCTAATTACTTGTGGTTTACCGTCCAAAAGTACTTTGAAAACTTTATTACGTTTCTCTAGGACTTCATGAGGTCCTGTGTATGGTGAATTCAAAGAGCTTTTATATATCGATAACCCCGATAACTTCGGGGTGCTTGCTTTGTTAGTTACCCGATATTTATTTAATCGCAAGGAAAAAGAAAAACGTGTCTGTACGTCTCGGCTGTCAGATCAACAAGAGATTGATCTGACGTTTTATTATCACGTCATTATAATTGTATACAGTATAACAGTTTGTGTTGCCACATTGCTTGGGCTGCCACAGCACGTATTTGCCGTCGATGTCGGAAAGGTGCAGAAAAGAAGTCCTCGCCACCGAATTGTGGGACAACCAATACCGTGACCTTTGGCGCGGCTGAATGACTTCTCTATCTTCGACCACGTCGACAGAATTTACGCCGTCGCTACCGCAGCACTTTGCAGGTCTCAGAGCGAAGGTTGCAATTTTCGTTTTCGGACGGGTGAACGTATCGATCGCGAAGACTGCAACGAGCCTGGGCGGGTAATCAAAATCACAACTATTAGTTGGAAATGGCAGGCGATTTCCTACGATTTTGAACGATGGTCTCAACCGATTTGAACACTTACGCATACGCATTAACACGTAGAAAAGTAATTTTATTTATGCGATTTAGTTCACGGGGGGGGGGGGGATTATTTTCACCGCTTGTTGCCACTAGAAATATGAACTCCCTGTCCAGCCCAAAAAAAAATAACAATATTCGGAATTCAACACTAAACCCGCAGTGTATCTATAGCGTGGTTGACGGGATTGAAATTTTTAAAAAAAAAAACAAGGGAAAACAGATGCACATCTCTTCGGAATTATAAATTATCATCCGCCATTTTTCAATAGGAAATTCGAGCGAGCCCTTAACCTTAAAAAAAGCAAAAGAAAACGATGATGTCCATGACAGCCGACTCTATGTCCGCAGAGTGACAAATCATGCCAGTTTTTACCGCGTAGAAGTATTTTTACGTAATACAATCGAGTGCACATACTCCACAATTGGTACAACTTTGTAATACGCGCGGTATTAAAAAATGCACTAAAAAATAGTTCACGGTACGTATTATGAATTAGAAACTATAAATAAATTAATTTTAGGGCGCGCACGGCACTTGTTATATTAATTTTTCACCTGGAAATTGACGAAAACTGCGTTTGAAAAACTCATTTTTAGATCTTTATAAACACCGATTTCGCCATTTTTTTGGGATGGAATTTTATTATAGAACACAAAAACTTAATAAGAAATACTTATAGTACTGTCCCGGCACTATTTGTTACGGTTTTTTCGCCTTCCGAAAGGCAAAAATTAGCAAATTATGTTAGTAAACAAACGACCGTCATTTTTATAATTTTCCGTACTCTGACTGACAGTTCGATTGTTGAGCATTGCCAGACATAAAAAACAAGTGGGTTTTACATAATTTCCCGCTGAGGCAAAATGTTGTCCCGCAAGGGGGTAGTTGTAGTATGAGGTTTTACCAATTCCTGCAACTATCTTTGGAGTTAGCGACTCCACGGACCTGAGCTAACTATCCCCCTCTGGGATGGGGGCTGTAGAATTCACCCACAGCCAGTCCTGCTTGCCCTAAAAATGGCAAATGGACACTCACTGGATCATGGGCTTATCACCCGTGATCTTAAGACCTAAATGATACGAGAAACGGATACATCGCCTCGGATACGGACTGATTCTACGGTAACGACTTTTGGCATTCGAAAACGGACTATGATTGGCTTCTGGAACGTTCGAACATTGAATGACGGGGGAAGAGCTGGGGTTACTCGGTCCTTGCACCGCCAATCAGTGATCGACCGTGAAATGGAGCACTATAACATCCAAATCTTGGGCTTGAGCGAGGTCAGGTGGACAGGATCAGGAGAAGAACGAACCCCTAGCGGAAACACTATTCTGTACATTGGCCCTGAAAGTGAAGCCAGAAATGGCGTGGCGTTCGTCCTTACGCCGAGAGCGAGAAACAGTCTCATTAGCTGGGAACCAATCTCGGATAGGATTATCGTCGTCAGGCTCAGGACCAGTGTCAGAAACGTCACAATTCTACAGTGCTACGCACCAACTAATACCGCAACATCTGGTGACAAAGAGGAGTTTTATAGCCAACTGAGTGCCACCTTCGAACGTGTTCCAAGAGGTGATATTATTATCATCTCGGGAGATATGAACGCCCAGGTTGGATCAGACAACACTGGACTAGAACACGTCATGGGGAGGCATGGTGACCCTTGGGTCGACCCTTCACGACCTTGGATTAAGAGACCCGAAAACGGCGAATTATTTGTGGAGTTCTGTAGTACTCGGCAAATGGTCATCGGAGGGACCCTTTTTCCACACAAGAGTCATCATAAAACATCTTGGGTTTCCCCTGATGGTGTTACTCAGAACCAGATCGACCATTTGGCTATAAGTCGCCGATGGAGAAGATGTCTCCTCGATGTGCGAGCGAAACGTGGAGCTGACGTGGGGAGCGATCACCACTTGATGGTTGCCTGCTTGAGATTGTGTACAGCAGCTATCCGACGACCACAAATTCTTCAAATGAAGCGCAAGCTTAATGTGGATAAACTCAGAGATCCCAACAAAAAACTCGAATACACCACCATTCTACGCGAAAAGTCATCCACATTGGGTGAACATGAAATGCGCACACTGGACGCCAATTGGGAGGCAACCAGAAACACTTTTCTAACTAGTGCTGAAGAATCTGTGGGATATGCGCAAAGCGGTGAGAAACCCTGGATGTCGCAAGACACATGGGACAAGGTTGACAATCGGAAAAAAGCCAAATTGGCAATCATCTCTCAACCCGATGTCAACCAACGAACGCCCGACTTGAGGCAGAACTACCGCGATGCTCATATACAGCTTAAAAAGGCTGTTAGACGCGACAAGAGAAAGGCCATTGAAGATCTGGCAAACAAGGCAGAATCTGCGGCTTACCTTGGGGATATGGGTTCACTATTTAAAATCATGAAACAGTTGACGAACAGGAATTTCACCGCCAACCACCTGGTGAGAGATGTCAACGGAACTCTCCTTAATATGAGTGAACACCAGTTGCGACGATGGAAGGAATACTTCTCTGATATTTTAAACATCTTGTCAGATGAAGATATTCCGGAAACAGAACAACTTCCAAACATCCAACCGCAACAATCCTCTATTAGGGATGATCCCCCAGATAAGGAAGAGATAGTTTCCGCCATTCGGTCAATGGCGGGAAGGAAAGCTCCAGGTATAGACGGACTACCAACCGAACTCCTCAAAGCGGACCCGGAAATAACAGCCGATATACTCCTCCCACTCTTCACTAAGGTGTGGAATGATGGAAGATATCCGACTGAATGGAAGGAGGGCGTCGTGAAAATTCCGAAGAAGGGCGACCTTCGGGATTGTGGCAATTGGCGTGGTATATGTCTACTTACTGCCGTATCAAAAATTATGGCTAAGGTAATTCTCAATAGGATTAGTGATGTCGTCGAGAGCACTCTCGAAGTTTATCAGGCTGGATTCCGTAAAGGGTCGTCTTGTACCGACCACACAAATACCCTACGGATAATATTAGAGCAGTCAGCCGAAATGGGTTCGCCACTACATCTCATGTTTGTGGACTTCGAGAAGGCTTTCGACAGCGTTAAGCGAGATTACATATGGAATGCTTTGCGTAGGAGAGGTATTCCAAATAAGGTCATAGCTATGATTAAAGAATCCTACGAAGATGCAAGGTGTCGCGTCTTGCATAGAGGAGAGCTGTCCGAGAGCTTTCCTGTGCGAACGGGTGTCAGACAAGGCTGCATATTATCACCAGCCCTGTTTCTGGTGGTAATAAATGACATCTTGAAAGCTGCACTGGAAGGTGGGGAAGGTAAAGGTCTTCAATGGAGACTATTTAACATCTTAAGTCACCTTGATTATGCTGATGACGTGTGTTTGCTTGCGCATACCCGTTCGGACTTAGAGTCAAATGTTCGCTCGTTGCATTCTAAATGCAAAGAGGCGGGACTGAAAATAAATGTGCGTAAAACCAAGTACATGCACATGGGTTCGAACGCAAGCACACCGATTGTTCTTAATGGACAGGATGTGGAAGAGGTGCAAGATTTTTGCTATCTCGGAAGCATTGTCAGCATGGACGGCGGAGCCGAAAAGGATGTTGAGGCTCGGCTAAATAAAGCTCGTCAGGCCTTCGGTATCCTTTCCCCTTTCTGGAGGTTAAGAGAGATCTCCCTTCGCACGAAGCTGCGAGTTTTTGACGCATGCGTCAAATCCGTGTTGTTATATGGTTGTACTACGTGGAAAGTGACCGTTCGACTTACCAAGAAACTACAGACTTTCGTAAACCAATGCCTCCGACGCATTTTAGGAATATTCTGGCCAGAAGTGATCTCCAACGACGAACTTTGGAGTACAACTCGCCAGACTAAAATAGGTATTGAGATTCAACGGCGAAAGTGGCAGTGGATCGGTCATACTTTGAGGAAACCAGAGCAAAACATCGCAAAACAGGCTCTGGATTATAACCCTCAAGGAAGACGTCGGGTTGGTCGACCATGTAACACATGGAAGCGAGCAGTTGAGCAGGAGGCCAGAGGAATAAACAAGTCCTGGCAACAGCTTAAAGCCGATGCTCAGGATCGCGCCTTGTGGAAGAGTGTTGTTTCTGTCCTATGCCCCTATAGGGGGTCTTAACAGGAATTTGATTGATTTGATTTGATTAAAAATTCATTTTTAATTTATTATTTCCCACAATTCTTCGACGGGCCCACGAACACGTTTTTCGGCGCCGGAGAAATTTTGCGGAAATTGTTTTTGTTTGCTCGTTATTTCTCACTCTGCCACACGATCCACCAATTTTCTAGCGGATCTCCCGATCGTTTCGATCCGTGCCGGCAACTCAACAGAAAAAAATTATCCCGTTCATACGCGACAAAAAAAAATCCGTTCCAGTTTCTTCTCTTTTCCTCCACTGCCCCCGGCACAAGCACAAAGGTCACTGTCTCAGAGGGCCTCTAGGAACGAAACACACGCCTAAGTATGAAGTTCGGGGCGGCTTTCCTTTTTTCCCCAAAACTAACTGCGAATTCAAATTTCCGCTCCGAAAATGAAAAAAATTCGTTCACTTTCACTTTTTATTCTCGGGCTTACAACTTGTTCCACGAAATAGGCTTGAAAAATGAACGGCGGTTTCGTCTTTTCTAACGGTAGCTCGAAGAACACGCGCTTCACAAACCTTCACAGACCGAATTTCAATTCCTTCGATCTGACACCGAAATATAATTCAACACCGCGACGGGTCCGCAAAAATGCAAAACAAAAGCTTCGAATTAATTTTCTTCAAAGAAAAGCCGAACAAAATTATATCTAAAAAGACGATAAGCGGAGACATCACCATCACCATCGTCAACTCTCTCGATCTCCTCCAACGAACACCTCCACACGCCACTCTTGACGTCCCATCGCCTTTCTCAATTCCAGGCCTGGGAGCTTCTGTGTCAGGGCCATACTCTAGGAGGGGTTTCCATCGGTGCTCGGTTCGCGTTTAATTTTTGTTTTTTTTTTTTGTTTGCGGCCACTCACGAATATTACAATTTGTATGTATTACATACATACATTTCTGATGTTTCCGGAATCGTCTTCTTGATCGATAAATGAAGGTGGACAGTAATTCGAAGAACTCCTTTAATTTTTTTTATGAAATTGTGTAAAGCAATTGTTGCCAATACTATTTTCTCCGCGTTTTTCCGGAAAACATGTTAATGCTGAACGCAAGACTCTCCACCTGGCAACCAAAATTCCAAACGAATTCTCAATTACAACCCTCGCTCGTGACAGTCTATAATTAAGAATTCGTTTTCCAATTTCCAATTTTTGCCCGGGATGTGCCCGCATTAAATTTTCCTTCAGAGGAAAGGCTGGATCGCCAACAAAAAATTACGGAAACTCTTTATTGGAGTTTGGTAGATTTGAAGCAGCTGGAAGAGGAAGTTTTTCTTGAAAGAGGTGCTGGCCGAACTTGGAATTAGCTAAAATGCCTAACAAAACATATTCGTATAATGAAAGTAAACTTTAACCTAATTACATTAATATTTACCAGCGTCATTTTGGCTACCATATGCGCCAACATCAACATAGGTGAAAGTGTATTTAGCATCACAAGCTGCGAGAAGGACTATGCTGAATGCGGATTTATAATTAGAAAACGCAGATCCGCTTTTTGGTGGATTGCACCGACACAGTGTGGCAAATCTCATATTTTTTCGAAATCATTCCAAATTATTTGATAGTCCTCGGCAGATGGGTACGGAATGCATACATTCGATATAGTTTTCCAAATAATATCGCAAGTATCTAAAACTATTTTCCGAACTGTACTCCTTCCCATTTTAAAACTCCAACCCAGGAACGTATGTGAGACTCCTTGTGACAAATATCTGTAAACATAAAACTTCTTTACTCTTTTTTCAAATATAATTGTTTATACTTACGATAAAGTTAAGGCAAGCCTGCATTCGGCTGATATGCAGGGTCGTAATGAATGCTTTGTTAGATTTTCATTGAGAAGGCTCAGCAACAAATCGTACACTTCTCTCGTCATCCAAGTGTGCTTAAAAAACTGTCCTGGATCAGACTCCTTCATTTGAAGGTATACGGTTCTGAAATATACATCAACATCTCGTGAAAGATTAATATCTCGAACCCACCACCGTCGAGTTCGGACGATATTTGCATCCTCCTCAAGAATCAAAAAACTTAAGATAAAGCACACACCATCAATATTAAATCAAAATCATCCATTTTTCATAATTTTTTAATGTAGAACAGCGAATATTTATTTTAAATTCGAAACACTTCTATCGCAAACTGTCAAACTGACGCAAACAATTAACTCTTATGTGACTTGATGTTTTACTGAGTGCGTAAAGCTGCGCCGTGCTGCCTCATTCTACTTTGTATCTGACTCAAGGGTTACACTAAGGGTGTTAAAGGCTTCTTCTAATATCCAGGCTCGCAGTTTACGCTGGAATACCATCGCCGTATTGATGATGGATGCGGTAAAGTTTTATTGAAGACCTTCCGAACGTACTTGTAAGCTTTCGGGGAATAAAAATATAAAGTTGTAGCGAAACTTCGCAATTCTTCTGAATATTGCCGAACGCTTTTAATTTTCGACAATCTTCCACATTTAAGGCACATTATAATTGTGTGGTTACTTCTACTACAATACTTACAGGGTTTATGAGCCATCGTTGATACCAATGATTTTTTTCGCAAGAAACCAGGTTTGTATTTCGCAACCGTAGTAGAATTGGATTCGCTTGTCGTTTGATTTTCGAAAAGTGCACAACGCCCTGATAACAACGTATTAAATTGTTCCCAACTAGGAAGTGCTTCTAGGGACTGATCCTCGTTCCATTTCTCCAAGGTGTCAACGTCCAGCCGTTGCTCCACCAATTGAATCAGCAGAGCATCAAGTAATTCATCGGTGTTACTGAGCGATTTTAGAGCTCTTAAGTGAGCATTAACCGAATCAATAACTTCCCGCATTGGCAGTGCTGAACGTGTTATGTAACGGAGGCCTAGGAGAGAATTATTTTGACCCCAAAGCCAAAATAATTCTGAAAGGAAAAAAAACAAGGTTCGGGATAGACAGGGCTGAGATTCACTTACATCCATCTCAGTGACAATCTATGTGCTGGTGCGACGCGCTAGCTGATGCCGGGTCTAGCTGCGGTAGGCGTGTGGGGGGTTCGCTGCACTAGAAGGTCATGAAACCCAATTGGCCTGTCATAATAAAAAAATCGCGAGTAGTGAGCTCGCCGCGTCGACTTATCCAAGTCGGAAAGACAACGAAAAAAGGAACTGCAACTGGCCACTAATGTTTATTCGATCAGATGCTTTGACGACGGCGTCTGGTGGTTTGACGCCAACCTGCCCACCCAACCTTAGCCATACTTCTCCCGCGAAGTCTTCATTGTATGGCCCCAAGAGGAGGAGGAGGATCCGTGGAAGTTAGAGAGGGCCCTTCAGCAAAAAACTTTAGTTCTTCGTAGTATAATTAAATCCGCTTTCTACTTCAGTTATATTTATTAATAATTCATAGTTAATTGCAACACATGTGTAGTACTGATAATAATTCTGGTTTCTTTACCTATTTATTTCACTTATTTATATTCTTTTCGTTTAAGACTTACAGGTTACTGTCCATAATTCTATTATTTTGGAATTTTCCCATTAAATATATTACAGCAATAATAGGTTTTGAAATTTTGACATACCTTAAATTTTCTGTTATTTTTTTGTATTCTTGAAAAAAATATAACGTTGCGCTTTTTCTTTTTATTTCTTGGTAGCTACCTTTATATTTGCAATATATATTTTTTTTTTGTATAATGATAATGAGGCGACTTTATGTGGTTTTAAACGAAATTTAAATTAATTCAAAAAAATCTTGATATACAAATGTGTGCGTAAAGTATAATAATGAGAACAAAAAAAAACTTAAAAAAAAACTTAATTTAAAATAAACTATTGTTTCAATGAGGATGAAAACAGAACAATTTCAGGATGAGGATCTGAAATTTTAGAAAATAAAATGAAAGAAAATGTTTGCTTGTGGACACAACTTTATTCACCGGAGGTTGATTAGCGAGAGAGCTGTTAACAAAGCAATTTTTCATATTCGGAACTAACGTATTTATGTGCCAAAATATCCGCTAGGATTGCCGTAATAGGTCGTCGGCCACATAATCAAACGATTGCGGCCGTCATCTGTCAGCTGACGATTCGCCTCTGTCAGGCGACAGCTGACCCTTAGGCCATGGTCACAGGAGAGCGGAACAACTATATAAGTGTTTCAATGAGGAACTGAAATTTTTAAAAGAAAGGAAAAAGTACTAAAAGCAGAGGATTTCCCAAAAGATCAACTTTATTTACCGAGTGTCGATTAACGAGTGAAGCTAACAAAGCAATTTTTTTCATATTCAAAAAGTAACGTAATCTTTATACGAACAAAATTACAATACAATGCTAAACAGCCGCTAGGTTCATCGTCTATGTAAAGCTATGACGGCTGAAGAATGACTGGAAAATGGAACGCAGGCGTCATCTGTCAGCTGACGATTCGCAACAGCTGATTCTTAGGCCAGGGTCACGGGGGGACCATTAGGCCATATTCACAGGTGAGCGCAACAGCTGATTCTTAGATCATGGTCACGGGGGGACCATTAGGCCATGTTCACAGGTCAGTATAGAGATAAATTGGTTCAATTTATAATTAAAATATGAATGCCTTCATGAATCATGAAAACTGAAAATACAACCGTTTTCCATTTCATCAGAAAATTATTAGTACTATTTTTCTTTTTGTTCTCAAATTTTTTATCTTTCATTGGTTTCATTTAAATCCTAATATTTACGATTATATACTTTTTTTTTTCTTTAATAAACAATTGGTGCAATTCAATTGGAAACTCTTGTTCCTCTTCCCTATTCGTCAATGAATTACTCACAAAACTTAATTCGAAACAAGGGAGTTCGGTACTCATTGAAAGTGTGTTAAGGCTCCACCGTAACAAAAATTTATGTCTGAAATGAAAACAAGAGAATAGATTAACAACTAAACCTGGATTTCGAACGTTTACTCACCTCGACTACGATCAGGCGGAAACAAAGCTAGAACCCTCCACACTGCCGGAAGCTTTCGCACTTCGCAATAAGACCCGTCGAGTAAATAAGGGCTGAAAGAAACGAATTAGATTAAATGAATTAGATTAAACTGTAATTTGTTCAAACCTGAGAGTAGTTTAGAATTTATACACCTACCGTAACGTATGTAACTTCGTCGGAAGCGTTCAGAGTCATCGTCGAACGCCACAACATCAACCTGAGAGTAGTTTAGAACTTATACACCTACCGTAACGTATGTAACTTCGTCGGAAGCGTTCAAGAGTCATCGTCGAATGCCACAACATCATCCGGCAGCAGAACGGAGAACTACCGGATGTTCCACGCCAATCCGCCGCCGTATCTCCCAACGCGTAACCGACCGATCAATTCAATTCAATTCAATTTCTTTATTGCCATATTCATATTTCAATTACAAATATATATAAACATTGAATACATTAATATTAGAATATACAGAGACTTAAGTCTTTATTGTTAACATATTTTTATGTGTTGCCACACTATGGAACGCAGCCGCGTATTTAACATATTTTATTGCAAAGTTTTAGCAAAATGGTGATTTTCAAATAATTTGTACTTTAAGAAGCCAACCGATGGCAAGGCGATTGCTTAACAATCTGATATAATATTATCAGGTACAAGAGTGAGGAATAAATAGAGACAAGACACACAAACGAAAAAAAAAAAAAAAAAGAGAATAAGAAAAAGAGAGTAAGAAAATAAAAATAAAAATAAAGATAAAGAAAGAGACGAAGCGGCAGATGGGATGTCTACCGTTCTCTTTTCACATGCCATTCAATTCGTTTACAAGTACATTAAAGTGTGTTTCAACGTGCCACATAGAGAGAAAAGCAAAATTAGCATTATTCGTTATATTGTTATATGCATGATTTGATCGTTCATTGAAGTTCTGCGATGTGATTGTAAATTCTCTAGGAGCAAGACGGATGAGTGGCGGTACAAAACAACGCACTCACACCGTGTTGTGTTAAAGTATATTATACATAAATAAATATAGTTATGAATTCCAATTAACTAAAAAATAAAAAAAAAAAAAAAAAATAAAATTAAATGAATGATTCAGTTCATAAATGTGTATAAGATAAATTCAGGTCGATTTTTTTTTTTTTTTTTTTTTTTTTTTCTTACTATACTTAACCTAAATCTAACGGTACAGAGATATCACAAGGCAGTTTTTGATTTTATATATATATATATTTTAATTCGAGATCACAATGATTATAATTATAAGGTATATTTGAGAAATACAGCCAGGAGCAAAAAATACTGTTAACGGAGAGAACAAAGAACAAAGTATACATATTCATATATCTATAGGATCAGCCCCTTAAGTGATCTGAGTCCCTGTGAGCATAAAATTGGTTAACACTGTTCCCACCCTGCTGGGGACAAAAGGAGAAAGAATGGTTAAGGTTAATCGGGGACAAGTAAAAGTTATCGCGCAGCGATTCATTAGCGTTAACTCGAAAGATGTCCCTTAGAAGTTTGTTCTCGTGATGTTCGAGTTTTATCGCTCTATTAACCCAGAGATTTGAGACGTAGTTCAAGAGTGGTTCCACCTCAGCGAAACTATATATGTCTAAATTAGAGTAATAACGATTTAAAGTTCTAAACTTCTTACTCACGCAATGTCTTAAAATTCTGCGTTCAAACACCTCGATCTTCCGCGCCACGGAGGTGGAGGTGCTGAACCAAGTGGAAAAGCCGTAAGTCAGTATGGGTCTAATTACTTGTTTATAAAGAAGCAGTTTTGAGCTTTTGTGGAGTGGGCCACTCCAATGTAGTATAGATAAATACATTAAAAAAACTTTATTGGCTTTAGCTAGCTGGTCATACATGTGCGGATTAAACTTCCACAGATTGTTTAATTTGACCCCCAGATATTTAATCGACGTTCGAAGGGGAACGATTTTTCCGTCAAGAATTAATCTAAGCCTTCTGCTGAGCTTTACATTGCCCTTACGGCCCCTGCTGCAAGAGTTTCGGAAGCAGATTAGTTCCGACTTTTCTGGGTTAATTTCCAGTCCCCACATTTTGCAGAAGGTGACGATTATTCTTAAATGTGCCGCAACCTTATGTAGCGCCGTTTCTGGACTAATAGAAGAAGCGTAAACTGCAGTATCATCTGCGTATAACAATGCCACCGAATCCCCATCGTGGGCATATCTATCGCGGTGCGGAAAATCGTAAAGGTACAGATTATATAGTTTAGGTCCAAGTATTGACCCCTGTGGGACCCCACGTGAAGCCTCAAAGTCATGGGATCGTTCGCCGTTAACTACGACAAACATTTTCCTATCCTCCAGAAAACTTCCCAGTAATCTGAGCCAGGGCGACGGAAGATCCATCCCCATAAGCTTAAAAAGAAGCCCGTCCCACCAAACTGAGTCAAATGCTTTTGTGATGTCTAAAGAGCACAACACGGTAGTCTTTCTGTCCCTAAGGCCGTGAATCACGTCATTCCCGATCTTCAATAATGCGTGTTCTGTGGAGTGGGCGCGCCTGAATCCAAACTGCTCGTCGGGTATTACTTCACTATCCCTGCAGTAATCATCCAACGCCTCAGCAATGACTTTCTCAAACAACTTTCCGAGATTGGAGAGAAGTGAAATGGGTCTAAAATTAGACAAGTCCGATGAGTTGCCCTTCTTCTTAATTGGTATAAGCCTTGCAACCTTCCATTGGAGGGGGAAGTACCCTAGGCAAATGCAATTATTAAAGACCACTGTCAAAAACTCAATCGCTATTCTGGGGAGTCTCTTGAGTATAAAATTCGTGACGCCGTCCAGCCCGGAAGACCTCTTCCCGGCGAGACTTCTGGTGATACCTTTTAAAGTATCGGGGCTTACGTAAGGAGTTGTGTCATTACCCAGGGAGGGACTGCCGCATGAAAAGACAGATATCGGCTGAAAAGAGCCGTCAGGTAGGCGTGAATCCCTAAACTGCTTGACTTTTTCAATTGCAAGACGAGCGTTCTCAGGATGACCAAGGGGTACCCTGGCTGTGTATAGTCTCTCATAGAATGAAGAAAAGGCCTCAAGTTTTTCGGTGTTGGTGGTAAGAATCGTATTATTAGATGAGAGTCTATCAATCATGCCACTATTCTTCCTGCGACCTATAATTCTATTTATAGTCCGAAAGGTGTTAGGACCAGGTTTAAGATCCCTAAGCGTGTTCCTGAAACGATTGTTAAAGAATAAGTTGATGTCGTAATCAATGCGACTGGAGATCTCACTGATACAGCGTTGCATCCTCCGGCTTTCTGGATCCCAGATTCCCAAGTTGCTGTCAAGCCTGTCCTTAAGCTGTCTGTTCCATCTTCTGCGGATTACGAACTTGGACTTAATATGCGGAGGCAGATCTCGAAATAGAGGCCTGGTCTCTGGGCCACTTGAGTGGGCCTCGGTTCTCCTATTCAGGCAATTCGTGAAGAAATTTATAAACGAGTCCACTTCCTCCCGACTGAGGTTTCTATTGACGTCTGGGAAGTTTTGTTCCAGATCCTGCGACAGTTCATCTCTAAAAACCCTCCAGTCCACGTTCTTGAAGGATAAGAATCTCCCCAAGTCCAGCCAGACCGGTCTAAAAAGATCAAGGCGACAAGCTAGCTTTATTGCATAATGGTCGGAAAACGAAGGGACCGTGATACAAGATCCAGAATTGTCAAGAATGCCTCGGCAGTTTCCAGAGGCGACGAAGAAGTCTAAACAGCTTCCGCTTTTAGGAAAGGTAACCGCGAAAGGGGAGAAGATCTCCAATGAGGTTGTGTGAATATTTCGACTGAACCAGCTCTTTATCCAACCGCCGATTCTGTTTACTGATGTGTCACCCCAGTCAGAATGTCTTGCGTTCCAATCCCCGCCACTAATCACGTAATCAAAATAGCCAGAGGAGACCGCGTTATCGAGCTCGTCAAGCAGCCCCTCGACGTCGGAGGCCGATGCCTGGGAATCGTTGACATACATCGAGACGAGAAGAACTTTCAGGGTTCGGTCTCCACTACCCCTAACAAACAGAACTCGGGCTGTCAAAGGGATGTTAGTGACATTTAACTGTGCCTCCTCGGTCCTGAAATGTCTCTTTAAAATTAGCGCTGTACCCTGACAGGTATTGTTTCTAAAGATATTGAAGCCAGGAATGGAGAGTCTATCTTCGTCACAGAGGTGGGTTTCACTAAGGAGTAGTATCTCTGCTTCGTTTGACGAGATGAAGTCCTCGAGACATGTCTTGCGTGCCTTAGAGATTAACGAGTTGGCGTTTAAAGCAAAGATATTAAAACTAGATGGGCTTATACGGCACCTCTGTTGCATAATCCTATAACGAAATTTAAAAAACAGTTTTGCCTAGCGGCAATGTCACTTTTGTTTAATGTGTTATACTTCGGGAGGAAGTCGTTGACTTGGGCTATCAACATCCCCAGGTCCATCCCAAAGAGTACCTTTGACTCATTAATAAAAGCCATAACTTCTTCACCTTGAGTCTGACGATTATTGACTTGCATTGCTCCGCCTACTACATTGGCGTAAGATCTGTCCTTAGACCTGTAATTGTTGACAACCTCATCAACAAAGCGGGTCCTATCATTTCTTCGTGCTAAAGCCGCGGCTTTAATTTTTTTTTTTCTATCTATGTGCGCCCTAAAAGCCGGGCAACCAACATAGTTGGCAGGATGACCTGTTTCCCCACAGTTTACACAGGAAGGTTTCTCTGTCTCGTTCACCAGGGTGCACTCTCCGGGTTTGTGACAGTTTTTACATTTTACGCATCGATAGTCCAGACTGCAATTTTTGGCTACGTGACCAAATAGTTGGCAATTGTAGCATTGCGTGTACCCTCGACCCCTAATTTTATCCCAAGAGACTCTCATTCGAAGGATATATCTTACCTGCAGTAATTGAGTCAGTGACTGGCCTGGTTCTACCTGCACTATGTGCATATCAAGAGCTCTATTCTCCAATCTCGATTTTGCGGTGGCGAAAGCTCTAATTGAGGCGATCTGAACTCCTGGAATTTGGCTTTTAATGTCCTCAACGATTTCCTCGTTAGTATAACCTGCGTCAATTCCTTTTACAAGTAAGGACACAGGCTTAAGTTCAGGCGGGGTGAAGGTGATGGAATCAAAGCCCGCAGCTTTAAGTGATTGGAAGAGAAGTCCGTGCTTCTCCACTTGTTCCACAAAGACTTTAATAGCGTCGGTTCCTCTACACTTCGCGAGGACAAACTTTATGGAATCATCAAAATTACGAATGGCTTGATTCATGTCCCTCATGGATACCCCATGAATAATAATAGGTGGACAATATTTTTTCTTGCGCGAAAGGCGCTGACCTGCCGCTGCAGGGGGGGCAGAGCCAGTACCACTTTGATGCTTCAAATTAACCGGTATATGCTTTATACTTATCTGACCTTTCTGGCTCCTGGCTGTATTACTGCCTTGGGGTAAATTAAAGTCGGGATCAAGGGCTCCGAAACGGTTAACTGGTTCCGCTGCAACGTTGATCTTAGTTTGCCGTAGATTATCTGCCGGTGGTCCGAAAGTGTGGAAAGATTTTTTTTTCCGTTTGACAGTCAGCCACGGGCTTGCAAAGTGGGCCGGGGGCTGTCCGATTCCAGGTGGATGAATGGGCTCCATACCCGAACGATCGGTCGGAGCGCAATAATTATGATCCTGCGCCAACGAGGGTGTTCGACTTGGCGTCTCCCGTAAGTTAGCCTTATATGAGATTTCATTCATCTCGTCATCAGGTGGCAGGACGCTATTTGCGGCCGTCGTTTGCAATGCAATAAATTCATTGCTGTTGATGGTCTACTTCGTCGTTTGGTTTAGTGCCAGAGAATTCTTCTGGCGCTGTGCTGCGTGTTTCGTCGATTGGCTTGGCTTTGGCGAAGTTGACCGACGCAGTGCCGCTAAAGGATCATCTTTATGTTTGTGTGCCACGGGCGCTGGCTTTGTAACGATTTTGTGACTCTGCATAGTCGTTTGGTTTGTTTGCGCTTGTGTTGACGGTAATAGAGGCGGCGTACCTATGGCATCTCCCTCGCACTCATTATCTGAATGACGCCCGACTGGCGTGTCTTCTCGGTGAATTTTTACTTGGACTTGTGGAGTCCCGTCCTCTATAAAGCGTCGTCTTGTACCGTGTGTTTTCGGTATTTTGCTGGGTTGGAAGCGTGAGGCTTCCGTACCGGGGACCTCCGTGTCGGAGTCCTTCGTGGTGGCGTCTCTCAAAAACAAAAAAAAACAACACTCACTTCTTTTGCTTTTCCTTGATTTTCTTCTGTTCCTTCTCTTCCTCTCCTTCCCTCCAAAAACCGGCTCGCGCGCTTATCGCCCTTAAAATTATAGCGATCTGGGACGCGCCAGAAAACCGCAGAGAAAGAAACGACAAAAAAAAAAAAAATATTCGCACGGAAGAATTTCGCAAGATGCGACCGATCACGACCACGTTTCTCCTCGGAACTCCTAACCGACCGATCAACCAAAAAGAACCCGGAAAGGACGACAAGCGCAAGACACGAAACCAACCGGAACTCACCGTTCATGGTCCCGATGAAAGGTGGCGCCATCAGCCGGTACCAAGCCAGAGAATGGACTTATATATCACGTCCAATTCCCCGTCCTGATCCCAAACACACGACGCCGGTGGAACACTCACAAAACACTCACAAAACACGAAATATTTGAAAATCATCCCGGGCTCGTTGACTTGCCACTTCGATCGTGGAACAGGACGAGAATGTCGGACAGGCCACGTTCCGCCCCAAGTGCGAGGGGTTTTTGTGATTTTTGAATACGTTTTTCCCAGTCGGGGAAAAACTGTAATAAGTGAGTATGATAGGGCCGATCAAACAACTTGAGCAAAGATGAAAGAAGAATCTCCAACAAAATTCCCCAAATTGTTCCCCGAAGAGAGATACTGCTAAAAAAAAATCGTATAGGTGTAACAAAACAAAATTAAAATGGTTTTTAAACGAGACAAGAAAATTTTCCTTAAAATTGTACTTAACGAGGAGTTGCATAAATCGATAATTCGACATTCGAGGCTTTTTCTTTTTTTTCTCACTTGAACACCGACGTTTATGCAGACAATGTATTAAATGAGTTAAATGGCATCACTTTACTTTCGATTGGAGGTAGTTACCGGCAGAGATAGGTCAATAATGCGAGACTTGAAGATGCAGTCGTTATTTGACAGATGCACTCACAGAATTGCGGTTTTTTTTTTTTTTTTTTGAGGAGTCAGGTAAACATCGCGGCATCGGTATATTGGGGCACACAAACACAACCGCACAGTCCCGTTCTGCATAACGATTTCGCGAATTGCAACCGTGGAAATTCTTTACGCTGACTTCTTTTGAAAAACTCAAGATTATTTCCAGAGAAACGCGTTTAAATTCGCTCTTCAAATTCTGCTAATTCCCGTTGCTGGTCATTCGCTACGTTAGACGTCCACTTGGGTCAAAGCAAATTTACTTTCCGACGCATTCTGGAAACGAGAAAAAAAATATATCCATCTAAACGCTCGGGATTTCTTGTCGGCCGGCACAAACCGTATTCTCCACACGGATGAAACTTTTACGCACTCCAAGAAGGTCTCTCCGCCATCTACAAAAACTGAGCGATCCCTCTCTCGCGCGGACTCACGGGTGGGATTTCTGGTCTTTCAATTACTCGGCGGCGCTTTCAATTTTTTTTTTCTTTTTTTTTTTTCTCTCGCGACGACGTCCACGCGAAGGAAAACTTGAACGCAAAAAAATTCGTCGCGATCAATTCTTTGCCGGCGACGCTCAATCAAGAAGTCGATACAAACCGGGCAGCGAGGTCCTTCCCTTTTTCTTCGCTACACAGGCACAATAAATTCGCGAGTATCAATCGTTTCCCGCGCCGTCGTTATCGTCGTCGGCGATTTTCCTTCATTCGAGGGAGCGGCGAGAATGGCGGAGCGGTCGAACGCTGTGAAGAAAGGCGTGTGTATCTCGCGGCCACGTTGTATCGTTATACACTTAGCGAAACACCACAAACTTGTTCCTTCGAATGCTTCCACAGATGTCGGATGTGGAGCAGATTAAAAAAAATGAAGAAAAATCCCGATTTTTAATTCTTTTTGCTACAGCAGACACCGCTGCTATTCCCGACCGCGTGCCAACTGACTTCTTTCCGGCATCTCCGAATTCCCCCCCCCCCCCTTTCTTCCGTTGGGTGACGCGTCAATTCTCAAAAGGTCTCAGCTGACCTTTTGAGCGATTCACACGATTGGGAAGGTTCCGGCCGACCACTAGATGGCGTGGACCCGTCACACATAACAAACGTCTGGTGATTTGAGGTGAACTAAAAAGAGCATTCACATGAGATTTGAATATGATACGTTTGTTATCGAACCGCGATTTCAAAAGTTCTAACACGATTTCGTAATTTCGCGCCGTGGTTTCTAAGGCCTGTATTGTCAGCATGGGACCTTCACTTAAGCACGACCGCAAATATTGAAATTTTTCGATTTTCGAGAGATCGTCGTCGTCATTCACTAACACATTAAACGCGTTTATAAAATCAGTCCACTCGGTATATTTTCCCGTAAAATGTGGTAACTTGATTTTTGGGAGCGATGCCGGACGATTAGAATCGAGTCCCGTTATGGACGTTTGTGCTGCAATTCCGGGTTTTTTCGGTTCGGCTGCCTGTTTGGCATCGGCAATTAGCTTCAACAATTTTGCCTTTATAGAACAATACAATTCTTCGATTGTCTCCCATTTATTGCAATCGGATAAACCCTCCGATATTTTGTCAATTTCCGATTGGATTTGTAACGCGCGAGGGAAATACGTTTCGAGCAAACCCAATCTGGTTTCAAAACCGAACAAGCCTAATATACTTGCATTTCGATCAATGTAAGTATTTAATTTTGTTAATGAGCCTTGTATTGAGCTGCGTTGATTTTTTAACTCGGATTGGCTTCTTTCACTTTTCTCCACGGCGTCAGGCATTTCTAACCACGAGGTTAGCCTTAATTTATCAAAAAAAAAAAAGAAAACCGTAATCCCGGCGAGAAAGTTTTACGCGAAAATTTACGAAAATGTCTTTAGCTATCCGGCTCGACGGACCATGAAAAGTCTGAGTATTTTCAGAATTACACTTAACTTTTGGAAACACCAATTATCTTTTATTTTAGCACGTTTATTCAACTTGATTCAAAATGAAAACTACACCTGTCAACCGCAAAGAAAAAAACAAGAAGAAGGAATTTTTCGCCTAGCGGTCGGTTTTATAGGCTTTATTTACTAACCGAACTATACATTCAAATGGATTGCGCCTTTGCAATTTGGCGCGACGGAATTCAAATTATTATTTGATTGTATAGTTCGGCTAGTTTACAAAGGTTTTTATCTTTTATGATGACGATGTTGATTCTGATCCAACAGTGCTAATATTTTTCCTATAAACTGTTCTAAACTGACGTACAGTGAACAATATCTGAACTAAAATACAATCTTTGTTTTGAAAAAAATTTACTATTTAAATAATAAGATTAAGAAAAACTTTATGATCCAGAAAGAAAACCGCGTTCTTATGTATCCAGCTGGCAACCACAGAGAAGTTGTAGAGGAGAGACCTCGAACATCACCTGGACTCTGCTGCCCAGCAGAGAACTTGCCATCAGTACTGTGCCGCAACAGCCATTGAATCCTATGTCATTCAGTTTTGGTTTCCGGAGTCTCATTTTCTTCATAAATTCAATTTTATTCCGAAGTGTCGAAAACCTTACTACAATAACTGAAGGTTTTTTTTCTGTTGGATGTTTGCCGGGTTCGAAAAACTTCAGGTGCCATTCCTCCATTGTACTGGATAACAGAGGCAATAGACTTAAACGTTTCCGAAAGATTTTCGTTCTGAACGAATGGAATGCCGGTGTTCAGGAAGAATTCAGGGGACAATTCGCACTTTCCCGAACCTCAGACTGCTAATAAAAAAAGAGACCATAAAATTAAAATAAACACTTTATTTCACTTCCAATTTCACTTTTGCCATTTTTAAAAACAAAACGTAACGAATTCCAAAAAAAGAGTGACAGCTAAGCGTTGCCATATAAAAAGAAATTTCCCGGTTGGGACGAAATCGCCGGTTGGCCGCCAGAGGGCCAATTCAAATCCCAAACATCCTGCCCGGCTGGACACGTACGAGTTCAGGAGAAACTGAGTAGCTTACAAACCTTCTGTATGGGCCGTGTACTCTCCCCTGTTGATGTCTGATGGTAACCACTCGTACTAGACCATCATCGCCTGGATGTAAGCCAACTATTCGACCAAGCCGCCATTGTGTTGCTGGTAGATTTTCGTGACGGATGATCACGACATCGTTTAGTTCCAGATTCTCAGATGATTGATGCCATTTCGAACGCTGTTGTAGAGTCGCTAAGTACTCATCGTGCCATCTCTGCCAAAAGTGTTGTTGCATCTGTCGTAAGTGCCGCCAATACGTCAGCCTATTTGTGGACACTTCGGGCACCGGTGCATCCGGTACTGCAATTATCGACCGACCAATGAGAAAGTCAGCCGGTGTTAGTGCCAAGCGATCGTCAATGTCATCGTGTAGAGCAACCAGCGGCCTCGAATTTAGACATGCCTCAATATGCACCAAAAGTGTATGCAATTGATCGTAGTATATTGATTGAGTTCCAACCACGCGATGCAAATGTTTCTTCGCCGATTTTACCGCAGCCTCCCAGAGACCCCCTTGATGCGGAGCCCCTGGCGGGTTGAAATGCCAATGCGTACCAGCATTCGCCAAATGTTGCCTTGCGTGGACAAAATGCCATTCCACGAGATACTTCTGCATTATACGATTAGCGCCTACAAATGCAGTGCCATTGTCATAGGTCATAGGTGTATAGGTGATGACACGGTCCGCGACGGTTGACAAACCGCGTGTACACATTGATGAACGCCTCAGCTGACAGGTCTTCTGCCAGCTCTATATGCACAGCCTTTGTCGCCATGCATACGAAAATTGCCACGTAAGTTTTCTTCACGGTGCGAACGTTCTTTGAACCAATGCGAATTTCGAATGGACCACAATAGTCAACTCCTGTTGATGAAAGGGTGGAGCTGCCAAAACTCTCGAACGAGGTAGTGCTGCCATTTGTTGACTTGTCATTGAATGTTGATGTCGTTTGCATGTTGTGCAGCCATGAATGCATTGTTTAACAACACTACGTGCATGCATAATCCAGTATTTTTGACGTAATGTAAAGCGCAATATATATGCTGTTGTACGCATTAGAGATCCAAGTTTGCTAAACCGATCGAGTAAATCGATAACCACGATGTCATCGGCCCTTTTGTACCATGTCTTCAGCCTGACACCTTCTGACTGACGAACTAGCCTGACCTGTACTGGTTTCAATTCCTTTTCCATAGCCACGATTTCCTCTTCGGTGAGCGTCGGAAATTCCGCCACAGTGTAGTCATCATCAACCAATGATGGTGGCCCATGCCACCACAATGGATGCGCTACCAGTGCGTCAGCTCTGATGCCACGACTAGCGCAATCTGCTGGGTTATAGCGCGTACGTATGTGATGCCAATTCTTTATGTCGGTGTGCTTTTGAACATATCCAACGCGGTTAGCCACATATTGTTGCAATTGAGTTGTCGATTTACGGAGCCAGCTAAGTGCTATACTGGAGTCACTCCGGGACATGGTTCAGTTCCAATGCCTGTCGAACGTGTGTCATTAAACATGCCAATAGATGAACAGAGCACAATTCCAGCCTTGGAATTGTGACTGCCTTAACTGGTGCTAGTTTCGTCTTAGCTGCTATCAATTCAGAGGAGCGACAGCCATCCACGCCAATGGTGCATAAGTAAATAACAGCTGCATATGCCTTTGCACTCGCATCACAGAAACCATGCGGCCTTGGAGTAGTTTCCGGACGTATGCCAAGCCATCGAGGAATTCGAATTGTCTCTAACTGTCTAAGTCCATTGCAAAAGGTGAACTATTCGGATAACAGTTCATCAGGTAAAGGTGTATCCCAGTCTAAGCCTTGCTGCTATAACTTTTGTATAAATATTTTAGCTACAATGATTACCGGTGCCAGCATACCAGTTGGATCATACAGTTGTGCGGTGTCGCTAAGAATCTGTCGCGTTGTTCTCCAAGGAGAGTCATTCAGCCTAATTTTGTAGAATAATTCATCCGTGATTGAATTCCAATGTTCAAGAACTGTTGTTTCTGCTGACTGCAGCTCAATATCCTCAGCCGTGCCAGGAGTGTTGGTAATGTGAGCCAATGCCTCAGGATCGTTAGACCGCCATTTTCTTAGATGGAAGTGACCTTCCTTTAGAATCAAATCCACGTCTCTTGCCAATTCGATCGCCTTATTTGTTGAAGTGGTGCTAGTCAAGAAGTCATTGACATAGAAATCTTGAAGAATGCTTTTTCGAGCTGCAGCTGCCCAGCTGGTTTCTGCAACCTTCCGACAATTATCCAAGCCACATTGCTGCATCGCTCGGATCGCCAAGTACGGTCCACTTGCTGTACCGTATGTAACCGTCGCCAGTTGATAAGTGCGTAAAGGATCAGTTGATGATTCCCGCCATAGAATTTGTTGCCATTGCTGATGTCGACCATCGACACGTACTTGTCGGAACATCTTCTCAATGTCCGCTGCCGATGCCACAGAAAAGCGACGAAACCGAAAAATAATGTTCACCAACAGCTCTTGAAATAGAGGGCCAACCAGTTGGGTATCGTTCAGTGATGAGCCATTTGACGTTTTTGCAGATGCATTAAAAACGACACGAAATTTGGTGGTCACAGCATGATGTGGTATGTAATATGCTCGAGACGGATCGCCATGTTGATCCGGTACCTCATGCATATGACCGCGTGCAATATAGTCTCGCATAAATTCGACGTACTTCTCTTGCAACTCAGGATTAGATGCTAATGTACGCTCCAATTGAAGGAACTGACGTAAAGCCAATTGGTGTGAATTACCCAGAAGCGGTGCATCTGGACGAAACGGCATTTGAACTGAGTATCGTCCACTTGAATCTCGGGTGCATGTAGCCTTAAAAATCTGCTCACAGATATCTGCCTCATGTGTAGATGAAGCGCCAGCTTCATCAGCCTCAAAAAAGTTGCGTAGCAGCTCGTCTAAATGTTGACCACTGTCGCCTATCTGCACAGTCAAGGACTGTACCGAAGTTGTATTGGATAAGTCAATTGTAGCCGGGCCAAAAACCACCCAGCCAAGTTGAGTGGCTTGTGCAAAAGGCTCGTCGTTGTTTCCGAAAATGATGCCATCCATAATGATGTTCCCCCATACATCCGCGCCAAGTGATACATCAGTCCTGCCAGTATTACCGAATGTCGGATCAGCCAAAGGTAACCCTCGTAAGTGACCCCAACAGGAGTCCGCAATTTTCGCCACAGGTATCAGTGAAGATATTGAATCGAGGACGTAGCATTCGACATCTATACTGTATGTAGGGTGGATCCTCGACTGCAACTGCAAAGTTGTCTGGTCTCGTGATGATGTAGCCAAAGAATCGCCTATGCCATGAATTGTCAATTCGCAGGGCTTTTTCCGCAGTGACAAATTCTTCAAAAAAACGGGAAGTAATGAAACTTACTTGTGATCCAGGGTACTGAGTACTCTGCCTAGTCGTTTGCTGCCAAAGTCATCCAAAAAATATGCGTACGCAGTTGCCAGGAGTACCAAGCCATTGCTTACAATGGTGTACGTTTTCGCTGCCTTATCCAGTTACATGTGGTTGCATGGTGGCTGACTGGATGTTGTACTCGCCTTTGTTGATGCTGCATTCTCCATACCACTGCCACTCGCCTTCGCTGTGTCTGATGGCGCAGAACGAAACAAAAGCGTATGGTGTTTTCCATTGCAATTACGGCAATTGATGGACGTACAAGTCTTCGTGGCATGTCCGGGCCTTAGGCAATTGTAGCATAAGTTGGAGCCTTTAATTCGCTGGAATCGCTCAGCCGCTGTCGTAGCCAGTAAATTGTGGCAGCGACTGATCCGATGAGCGCTACTATTGCAATACTCGCAAATGCCTGGTGCTGTCGCAGCTAGGTTTGATTTCACAAGTCGGGGAACGTTTGATGATACACCTGAAGTTCTCCGAACGACTTGCTCTGTTGAGCTATATTCAGCTGGCCATTGCAAACTGCTCGCACGTTTCTCCAAAAATGTGAGCAGCTCTGAGAGTGTAGGGATTTCATTAGAGGTACGACTCATACCCCATGCCTGCTGAGTGATTTGTGGCAATTTAGCGCTGATGATAGGCACAGCCAATGCATCCCATTGTTCGACCGGCAATTTCATGACAGTCAACGCACGAAACGCCTCTCGAACCGTGTCCACAATCGTCAGCAATGACGTGGTTGTTTCAACCGGTTGAGGGCGCAGTCTGATGAAACGCGATACATGAATTTCTGCCAACTGCTTCCGATTGTCGTATCTAACGCCTTCCACACTGCATCGTAGCCACCGGTGTACATTCCACCAACAAGAGCCACTGCATCGCCTTGAACTGCCTCTCGCAGCTTTCCAAGTTTGTATGCCGCTGGGAAGCCTTGCGAATGTACCAGCGTGTCAAACGCATCCTTGAACGCTAACCAGTTCTGAATCGTCCCATCGAACTTGTGAACCGCCAATGGATCCAATTTGACGTCCACCGTGCCATAATCTCGTTGTCGCCATTCGCCAGATGCTTCCGCCTTCGACGCAACCGCACGCATGCGAGCCAACTACGAACTACGTTCTCCATCTCGCCAAACAAAGTGATGTGTACCTCCAACTCATCCTTCAGCGCCTCGGCCACCAACTCGTCATGAATGGTCACGAGCTTGCCAAAATGAAACCACAAGGTTCCTTCCTCTTGAAGCAAAGCAAATTCGTCGCACACATAGCCATCAGCCAATATTTTCTTGGCAATACGCCTAATCACGCTCGTCGCGGTGGTCTGCCTATTTAGCAATCCCATCGATATCGCACCTCCTTGACCGCTAATGACCGTACCGGAAGAGTCCGAGCCAGATGTCGGCATCCCAACACAATACCGAAAAGCCACACAAGCTCCCGACGCCAAAGCCACGAAAGTTTCAAAGTTTACGACGCACAAAAAAACCGAAAGTCTCATTCCTCACAGGAGGCACCAAAATGTTCAGGAAGAATTCAGGGGACAATTCGCACTTTCCCGAACCTCAGACTGCTAATAAAAAAAGAGACCATAAAATTAAAATAAACACTTTATTTCACTTTCAATTTCACTTTTGCCATTTTTAAAAACAAAACGTAACGAATTCCAAAAAAAGTGACAGCTAAGCGTTGTCATATAAAAAGAAATTTCCCGGTTGGGACAAAATCGCCGGTGGGCCGCCAGAGGGCCAATTCAAATCCCAAACAGCCGGGAATAATAGCATTGCGCTCAATGAGTCTTAGTTCCAATAAATCGTATTTATTGTTTAATTTGATATTTAATTCGATTAGCTCTCGCTCCAATCGGCTCTATAGGTACATGAAAAAATCCATTGGTTAGGTCCAATGTTACAAAGATTTTTCCTTCTTGTAACTGTTCCACAACATCGTCCATCAAGGGCATTGGAAAATGTTCCTTTATGATCTTTGCGTTTATTCTTCGGAAGTCGCAAGATAGTCTCTTAGTTCCATTCTTCTTTGAAACCAACAATACGGGCGATGTAAAATCCGAACTGCTGGGTTGTATGATGCTATCCCGAAGCCAGTCTTCCAGTTGCCTGTCTATTTCTTGCTTATCCTGAAGCGAAACTCGTCTCGCTCTTTCATAAAGCGGAGTCTCATCCGTCAGCAATATTTTCATTTCGACTGGAGAGTCGACTTTTGATTTTGGCTTGTAATTAGATATAAGCGTTAACACTTTCTCTCCAATCTCAGCTGGCAGATGAGTGATATCAATTTCTCTGTCATTCTGTTCGAATAGTTCGGCTAGGCAGCACATTTTATCGAATTCACTGCTTAGCTCTTCTTTTTTGTCCATCTTGTCGACTATCTGTTCTAACTCAGTGTCTTTTCTTTCCCTTATCTCCTTTTTATTAACGTTTGAGGTAGATTCCTGGGTTTCTACTATCGTTTTTCGATATACATCATGTTCGAAGCATCGGGCCTTTGAACATTCCTGCTTTAAATCGCTTACTTCTGTTCGGAGGCTGAAATGTACTCCATTACCGTCAATCAGCACAAACAAATCATTCCCAATTATCAATGAAAATGACATGTCATCTTGGTGGACGACGTGTATCATTACATCGAACTCAATTTCATCAATCTTTATAATTGTTACAAAGTAACCTAATATGGAAACTGATTTATTTCCCAAACCACTTAGCATCGTTGTGGTCGGGACCAGATTAACGTCTTTTAAACATTTCCACAAATCATATCCACACAATGTCAGATCACACCCGGTGTCAACAAGAGCATTAATGTGCTTACCCCGTAAAATAACGTCCTTCATGACCTTACCCTGCTTTAATCCAAAGCCAACGTTCGTTCTCGGCTGTGTTGGTTGCTGGAACTCCTTCTTCAAATTATCTTATTGGTTTTTGCACTCGAATGAGCGATTCCATTCCATTCCATTCCGTTACATTTAAAACACTTGAAATTACTCTTGGGGCACACATTGGCCAGATGTGTAGCATCGCCGCATTTAAAACAGTTCTTAGACTTTTCCTTTTTGAAGAAAGGTGCGCGTGACGAGCCGGATGCCGTCGTATGTAAGAAACTTGTTTCCCCGTGCGTTATAAATCTGGCAACAACGAAATTGGATGTTCCCAGAAACATCCAGAAAAGTTCCTCAACATGTAAAAAGCCATAAACAAAGTTCCGGAACATTCTAGTATAGACGCACACCCAACTCCAGAATTCTCCCGAATAGTCCCAATGACATCTGACGAGAACTAGGGAAGGTATAAAAGCACGATAACTCTCAGCGAGGAGTCAGTCAGTCAGCGACATCTGAACGCGAACGGTAGTGAAAGCGATAGAAAACAATATCAGTGGTGCCGTACAATAGGCGAATTAAGTAAAAGTGTAAATTAAGTGAAAAGTGCGAATAAATAAATTATCCATTATTATTTTTAAACGAATTGCGTTTCTCTTGAAATCCCGACGAATCCCTAGCTCGCAACAGTATGCTGTTTAATCCTTTCGTAGATCTTCATCTTCTTCTTAAGTTCCTCAATCGATGTTGCTTCATATAATACTACTTTGTTTATTTTGTCATCTTTGATATCATTTATAAAATACTGTATACGTGATTCCTCATCTAAACTTATTGGCTTAGCTATTTTGATCATTTTATACAGGTACTCACGCAAGCTTTCGTGGGCCTGTTTACGTCGATTTCTTAAATGTTGGTGAACTTCTGCCGAATTTATAACTTCTCCGAACTCGCTTCTTAATGCTGAGTGTTGCCCAGTTCCTTATCCCCGACTCTCCCTGAATGAATAGCTTAGTTGCTCCGGTTATCAGCCTCTTCCCATAAATAAATTTTTGTAATTCGTTCCATGCTACTAGAGAACTGAGGTTTTCGAACTCCTCTATCCATTTTTCGATGTTTTTCAACGATTCACCCGACAATGCCGACATACTTTCCTCAATGTCTTTAAAAGTAAACGGAGTAGATGATTCCCTGCGGACGGGTAAACGGCTTCTGTCTACCTGACTTGCCTCTTCGTAAAGGTCGTTATCGCTTACGTCATCTGGCGGACCGGTATGTAGGAGCAATCAATCCTGTAACTCTTTTTTGTTCCCCGCGGTTGCTAGCCCGAGACTCTTCAATCTTTCTCTCAGCCCTTCCACCGTCAACCCCATAATTTCTTCGGAATTCATATCGTTTATTCCTCCCTACTACAAGTATTACAAATATAAAATTTTCTCGAACAAACACAACCAGAGAATGACTTAGACAATAAAAAATAAGATATATATAGAAGAACTCAATCAAGGTGTAGCCGTTTTTAATAATATTATGCAAGTAACCAATTACACAATAATACAGAATTTTCAAAATCAAAACAGTCTACTTATCCTTTTTTCCCTTCCTGACTAATCCTGTTTGCTGCTTATCTTGCTGCCACCTTTGTTGTTGCAGGTTGTGTTGCTGCCACCTTCGTTGTTGCAGATTATGTTGCTGCCAGCTTCGTTGTTGCAGATTATGTTGCTGCCACCTTTGTTGTTGCAGCGTATTTTACTGCGACCGTATTTGCAGGTTATGTTGCTGCCACCTTCGTTGTTGCAGATTATGTTTATTTCGAATTCTGTTACATTAAAAAAAACTTGCAAATTAATCGCAATTTATGCGTAAAGTATGCATTGTATCTATATTGTCAATGACGACCATTGGCTCGCTTCCATTAACTGAATTCGTGGTCTTTTCTGTTGATGCATTTCGATTTTCTGATGAGCTTGTTCCCGGCGCATCTCGATTAGGAAATCGAGAGCTTGTTCCCGGCGCATCTCGATTTCCTGATGTGTTATTTCGCTCGAATCAACGATTTGCTTTTTTCATTTCCGATCTTCGGCGACGCTGACGTCGCCGATGATTAGTTCGATATTTTATCCTATTCGGCAACTGGTTGCGTAAGCGCTGTTTCTCTTGCTCAATTTTTTTTTTTGTTCCCTCCATCTCCATAATAAATGGAAATGTTCCTCCCATTTATATGGAACATATCAAAATAATAAAATTTGTCCAAGAAATTGAAATAAGCTTCTCCTTCGGCTATCGATCGGCTTTATTATACGCTCCAATTGAGCCTTCGTTGTCTCTGAATTTTTTTTAGTTTTCTTTAAAAAAAAGGATCCCGGTTGAGCCCCTAATAAAATGTAGAGATTGTCTTTGTTAAATAAAAAAAAACACAAACTTACTATCCCTCACAATTTTATTATTATGATTATTATGAGCTGATCGACCGGGCACATTCACTTCGCCAGAGCGTCTCTTTTCACTTCATCGTATAAGCGAACAATAATAAAAACGAGAGAGGAATAATCGAGCTTTAAGCGTCGGGTGAGAGAGAAAGATATGGTAACCCCGATCGCGTCACACCGTGTTTCAACATTGCTCCCACATTTCTATAAAGTTTTCCAGGCGTTCTAAATATCTCTCGAATGTTTCCACTTCTTCATCGAACGGTTGAAGGTTAATTCCACGTGCATCCAACGCTGATGTAGTGGCTAATTGCACTTGTTGAGTCTGCGGCTGCGTATTTTCCAGCTAGGATTGTAGTTCATCCTGCGATTTACTAAGCTGTTGTATTGTTTCCGTAAGCAATACGAGCACAGATTCCATTTTTGAAAATTATTATTATTTTTTTTTTCTCCTCGTCGCCAATTGTTATGTTTGTGGGTACTTTATTCATTCGCTTCAGATACCAGACTGACTCTAGTTGATAGTTGTACAATGTTTCAATACATTAGTGTGATAGTATTAGTATTAATAGAAAATATGTATTATTAGTATTACCAGATCGCATATATAACAGTCTTCTACATGAGCATTGCTCGCATCCAAATCTGCCGTTGCATTTTCTCCTCCAACGTGACACGGAAGTTCAGACCGAAGTGGCGCCTCCTAGGCAACGCTCAAATCGCCTTCATCTTCTCTATCTTCTACATGAGCATTGCTCGCATCCAAATCTGCCGTTGCATTTTCTCCTCAACCAAAGAACGCTCCTCCAGCGGCGGTAGCGAAGCACCGCGCTGCAATTGCCCCATTTTTAATAAGGCCTCCGCGTCCTTCGTTGTAAAATGTTCCGATTTCCCAAACTGCATAAATGTATCCCCTGTTGGCGGCGAGGCGAAAAAGGGCCAGAGCTGCCACCTCATCCAGCTCCACGCCCATTCCACGTTCGTGGAGCTTGGCCTGGTTGTAGGTTGCGCGCGCGTGGCTGAATCCTGCTGCTGCCTGGAAGTGCTGATAGTCAGAGGTCCAACGACCGGCGGTCATGTCCATCTCCCCCAAGGAGCACTCGAAGTCCCCGATGTACAGGGCCAGGCCCTTGAAACTGTAGGTGTGGAAATTCGACATAACGTCTGCCTCCGACTACTACACAACTTCTTTAATTTTTTGGGATCACGATATTCGCACAGAACACTTTTGATTTGCCGAAATTGGCTGCCTGCATTCGAACACGAACCGTCACTGAAATAGCGTCTCAGCTTTATTCGCCTGCGGTTTTGTTGCGACGCAAAAGGGTGTGGCAGCCCCCCCCCCCCCCCCCACCACCGATCACGCTTTCTTGTGTGCGATCAACCTGCCATCAGCGGTCAGATTGTCAACCAACGAAGGAATATCAAACTGCGCTTCATTTGTTGCCGACAGTTGCGAATTCCCTTTGTGGTGAACGGAAGTCGATTAATTTACATCAGCATCCCTCTCGGTGAAAGGCGTCGTCTAAAGCAGGAACAACTGTCGAATATTTACAATTGAAAGACATCTCGGTTTTGTCAATAGTTCCATCGGACTAACTTATTGGAGGTAGCTAGTGTTTGGACTGAGGACAGTGCTGCGCGAGGGAGGACAGTGCTGCGCGAGGTGTGAGTAATCATTAAAGTGGGGATAGTAGTCGTTACGCGATACTGGTATTGTGGTGGTTGAGGGTGGTGCCGACGTATGTAGGTGGAATGCGGTTGATGTATCCTCCAGCTCCTTCCATCCGGGGGTTTTTTTCTGTGTAGCACACCAGCTGAGAAGCGGCACATCGAAACCAATACCTCTCAGTTTGCCTGTCGAAAGGTCAATACTGGCTTAATTGAAGGCTTCCGCGAATTCGGTATAAATGACAAGAACTTGATGCGAGGAATCGAGTGACCTATAGATAAAGTAATGGGAGGCCATAGGATTAGTGCAAGTTGATAAATCTTTAGGAGAGCCATGGTGGTATGGAATATTGAATTGCCTAGAACAAGGAGGTTGCAAATGGGACAATAGTTTCAGATTTAAGATTTGTCCTCAGACTCGAAAATTGCAATCGCAGAACTTCCGCCCAAAACGGCCGTTGCATTTTTATCTCCAACGTGACACGGGAGTTCTGCGGCCAATAACAATTTTATGCTACCATATTTCTCATAATAGTACTGTAGTTCCCTCGGCACTATCCCTTTATCGAATTCAGAGATTTCCGTGTTGCCATGAACATTCGCGCAGCAGCAGCAGTCTTCCTACACATGCGCCGAAATTCGTACGAAAGAACTAGGAGAGTACGACATGCTGCGCATACTTTCGTCGGTAATCCTTCGCACGCCAGCACCTTGAAAGAGACGTCCAATAAAGTTCCGTACGTATGCCATGTTAGCGACGCAACGATTGATGTTCGAACCAGAGAAACAATTTCGCCCCGAAGCAATCATACTAATCCCGTGTCCATATTTTAAGTACAAAGTGAAAACAGCAATTACCTGCACCATCGCGATGGTATCAAAAGGCGTTGGACCATCGTCTTTATCCAACTCCCGTTCTTGGTGGATAACCGACAGGTCCCCCCGCTGGACGAAACAGAATCGGCAAATGCGCTTGAAATCGATAGCTTTCCCACACGCTTCGTCCTCTCTCGTAAATTTCGATGTGTACATTTGACTGTATTGGTCGGTGTTTGCGGCCAGTTATTCGAAATGGGAACGAAGACACTACAGGACGCGATGAGCGTCTTAACACGGTTGCGATTGCGAATCAGTCGTCTTATCTCCAGATCTCTGTTTCCTTACGATATTTTGCCGTTTGTATGTGATTCTCGTGGGAAGAGTCCTTGCACGAGAGCAGCAATATAGTGCGAATAATCACAGCACTATTAATTTTAACAAGAATAATTATGCGAAACTCACAGCGCAATTCGAAACTAAAAGAAAATGCACAGGAACAAAGTAATCCAAATAATTAATGTTAGCGAACGAATTAAATGAAAAGAAGATTTCGTTAATAATCCAATTTATTGAAAGGTGTCGAAATTAACTACTGAACAAAGGAATAAAATGACTCCACGATATTAAGTATTGACGATCAACAGGCTAGAGAGCAAGTGCACCCAGCAAATTTTCATCTTCGAACAAAGGCCAACTGTAGCTAAAACCAACGGCTCCTTATGTAATCGACCCGCATTCAGTTGCACTGCTCAGCTGTCGTGTGCATTTACTACATCTGCAAACAGTTGTATGGGTGGTATTGCGATGCGGTCAGCTGTGTGAGTGCTTATTGCAATTTCACTCAAACATTGAGTGACATCTGAATATGCTGCGCTTATGGTTGCTGAATTGAAATTCTGTCAAGTTATGTTGGATTTGTGCACTGTGGTTAGACGCCAAACATTCTCCCGGGCCTTGGAACTTTAGTTCCAAGAGATGATTGATGAATTGGTGTATTGGTCCTCGGATAGAGGATGAATGACATTTCCTTCATTATCCAGGAATACGGAAGGTTTTATGGCGCCTTCACTCGCCAAAAGGGAAATGGGACTAAGGATGTAAGGACGGGACATCTGCCATCATTTTAAAGTTATCACTGTAATTCATTATTAATTCATGCGTTGAGTATTTGTAATAAATAGGTTTTGATTGATCTAAATTCTTTTATTTAGATAATTTCAGACGGATTGAAACTTAGTGTTGCACCAAGATTCCTTGCCGGTGTGTAAAGGTCTTAGACCAGTACACTATTTGTTCGGGTACGAAGAAGAGCAATAAAATGCGCACGGGAGTTAATGGATAACTAAACTTTATTTTACTTCTCTAGCTTATTTATACAGTTATTTACATAAATTCTGTCGTGAGAAACAATACAGGAATTTCGGTTCACAAGCCTTTCCATGCATAGTTCTTGCGATAAGAAGTCAGACGCAATATGATGCCTTAATTCAACTGACTAACTGGCAGATGCAATATGATGCTACTTACGCGACAGGTGCATGAAAAGACTTGTGAGAACGGAATTTAACAAATTTGCTTAAATTGCATGTTTATAATTAAAGACGATCTATGTGGAATTTTACGTTAAATGATATGAATGATTAAATGAAATTGAATTGAATTGAATGAAATTGTCATTGTATAAGTTTGATATTGATAAATAGATTGATCGGCGTTGAACATCCTCCCCGGCATTGAATGAACTGCATTCAATCGTTGAAGCTGGTAGTGAAGAGATTTTCGGTGGCACAGTCTTCAGAGCGCTTGGTCTCAGGATTGCTGTCGTGAGGTGGTGAGTTGGCCTCAAGATCTGGAGCTGATGATGCTGGTTGACCTCTTCTTACGCGGCGTAGTCTCCAGAATAAGAAGATCATGATGCTGATTACCAAAGCTAAGCTGGCGTAACCGAGCGAGTAGTGGTGGATGTTATGACCGTGTATCAACTCGGGAAGCTGGACCCTTGTTTCTTGGAGTTGGTGTTTTAGCGTTTCCAGTTCGTGAAGATGTGGTGTGTAATGATTCTGATATCGCAACGCTGAAGATAGGTTTGGGTTTGTTACTATGTCTGTTAGGTTCAGTGTTGGGACATACGACAGTCTCTCAATTGCAGGATACACCTTGTGACCTTGAATGGTGATGAGCGGTTGTTTTATGATGCAATCGCTGTCGATCTTCAGAATTCCAGCGCTCTGAAGCACAAGCTGAGTCATGTTGTTGTCGCACACTACGTTGATTGTAGTTTCCGATTCCAGTGAGTAAATCCAGTGATTCGGATTGTGCATTTGCACCCAATATGGTCCTGGTTGCATGGTCATGATTTGACACAGAGAGCTCGGAGGCATACGATTCAGTAGGCGCATTTCGCAAGAACTCACTTGTGAGCCCAATTTGTAGAGAGGATGACGTTGTTTGCACAGGTATTTTTCCGCTTCAATCGCAATGCAGGCCCTTAGCTCTGAATCTGGAAGCGGATAGTAATGATCTCGGTGCAAGGTAGAGTATTTTGTTTGTTTTCAATTGAACGTGAACGAGGACCGCATAATTTTTTCCCATAATTTTCCTTTAACATGACAAAATTCACGGATAAGGAACGAGAAAATTTACTCGATTTGCTGCAGAATTATGTGGACGAAGAGGTGGTTTTCGCCATCGCTAAGTCGTTTACGAAAAATGCGATGCCGATCCAACGTCCGGAAGAAGCCTACGATGTTATTTTCCTACACGGCGTCGATATTCGAACCGTGTTGAATAAACGGCACATTACCCGCGATATTCTTTTTCAATACCTTCATAAGAATGAAGTTTCAATTCAAACTAACTTTACGAAATTGTCACTAATTGAAGAAATCTTAAAATTATGGGACAAACGCTATCGAATCGCAACAACGGCTACCACTGTTCAAGAAACATCCACTCTTTCAACAGCATCATCATCGCTGGAGGACACGTCACAACATTTCCCCATTAACTTAATGGCCCGGCAATTTACCGCATGGTTTTTTGAACGGTACAATGCCAATGAAATCAACGCAGAAGACTTTTGGATCGATGCCCAACTCAAAATGACCACTTATTTCGAGGATGCCATTGATGAACAGGACGCATCGACAAGTTCCCAGGTAGTCGAAACACTTTTGCGTGTTAAGAACGATTTGAAGCTTTTCTTCAACGCCTGCGCCATGCATCATGGCAGCCAAGGACGCATCGATGTGCACGGTTTGGTTTTGGTATTGTCGTGCGGAACAATACACACGCCCGGATATTTTGTCGGAATTTTCGAATGTATTTTTAAATTAGCTAGAGAGAATAATTGGAAAATTAAGGGAACTAATTTCGTAATTAAGAGTAAAATGGACGCAAAATTTTAATTTAAGCTTAAAGGATAGCGAAACTTTGCAAAGTTTATTGTGTTTGCCGCCACCCAGTGGAGATATGTAATTTATATCTGTAAATGAGTTATTTATTTTTATATATTGCTAGTTATATAAAAAGTAATTTGTAAAAAAAAAAAAAAAAAAGTTCAAATTCTTCTGAGCGTAGGAGAGGCAATCGTAGCTTGAATATAATGCCTTGTGGTGGCTCTGCCTTCCAATGATATTAGACTGTAGAATTTCAAGACATCTTCCAAATTTACCGGTAATTTTAATGCTGGAGGAAGGTTTGCTCGAATGTTTATTAGCTCCGCCCTTAGTTGACGTGGCGAAATTAGCTGAGTACTCAATTTGCCGTGCTGCGTGTTTGTGAGGACGTCCAATATTGAGTTTTGAGTCTTCTGGAAGTTGGTGATAGTTAACAGGGTTTGTAGTGCTAACGTAGAGAACGATTGGGCAAGGCTTTCCTGCCGTAATTTGTCTTCGATGCCTGTGATTTGAAAGGAAATGCTGTTGAACTGTTGCTGCACTCTTTCAAACTCTTCCTTTATAGCTGCATGGTCTCTCTGCATTACGTTGATTGTTGCATCGAGGATGGAAGTTTGATTTCGCAGTAGTTCTGTTAGGTGATCTTCGTTCTGCTGGATTGAGTCGATAGTCGTTGACATGTCTTCTGCATATTTTGAATCCAGAACGCCGAATAAAGCACTTGCTACATTACCGACGATGTTTAACGCACCGCGTTTTTGTCTGGATGGTGGCTGCGCTTTTAGTAAGTCGTTGGTTTGATCCAGCTCGTTGAGAACATGTTTGATTTGTTTAACTATGTTGGCATAGGAATCTCGTTCGTGCATTGCCGAAGATAAATTATCAAGAATTGAACTGCAATTGCGCAAGATTTCAAATTCCTTCCAGTATGGGTCCATGTCATAATAAGCTATGAGATTCCATTCGCTAGCAATGATATTTGTAGAACCTATGTTCTCGAAGAATATTCCAGGATTTGTTTTGAAAGGCGTTACCTTCATCGAGCTGATACTAGTCACCGGTAAAATCAACCATGTTAATAGCATGGTGGCAATTGCGGTACCTAGCGTGAGACGAGCTCTTTTCGGAGGATTGTTGGTCTTGTCTTCAGACCTTCCTGGTGATTCATTTATCTTCCTTGTATAATCGCCTTGATTTGAGCTGGGAGATGGTTCAGATAGCTCTTGTTCAACAGGGAGGGGAGCTAATCGATGAATTGGTCGACGGAGTATATTATGTGCTGTTCGAACATCGACCACTCTCACCAGTCCATCTTCTCCCTTGATTATATTGCGTATTCGCCCTAGGGACCACTTCAAAGGAGGCAGGTTGTCATCTTTGATTATAACCATTGTGCCAGGCTTAACGTTGTTGCACTGCTGCTTCCATTTATAACGCTGTTGGAGGTTGCTCAGGTATTCACTTGACCATCTCTTCCAGAATTCATTTTTAATGTGTTGGACGAGTTTCCAGCGCGTCAACAAGTTTATCTTTACTGGTTCAGCTTGTGGATCTACTGAAGAGGTTAATGTATCACCAATCAGCAAATGAGCTGGAGTAAGGGCTGATAGATCGTTGGGATCTGATGAGAGTGGTGTGATTGGACGTGAGTTGAGTATGGCCTCCGCTTCAATGATCACAGTCTCCATCTCCTCGTACGTTAGTGAGGCTGAGTCTAGGTTATGCCGCAACAAGTGTTTGGCCGATTTTACTGCAGCTTCCCATAGTCCACCAAAATGCGGAGCTCGAGGTGCGATGAATTGGAATTCTATTCCCTTGGTGCTGCACTCGGATGTAACCTTATCTTTAGAAAGCTTATTACTGACAATCTCCTTGAGCTCTTGAAGCTGATTTCGCGCTCCCACAAAATTAGTTGCATTGTCACAGTATATTCTTCTACAATGACCTCGTCTGGCCATAAAGCGCCGCAGTGCTCCAAGAAAACCATCTGTTGATAGGTCGCTGACTAGCTCAAGATGAACAGCCTTGGATGCAAAACAGCAGAATACTGCAATATAGGCCTTCTGCGGTCGTTTTCCTCTGGTTTTGTAGTGCGTAAAGACTGGACCGCAAAAATCGACTCCTGCGTTGACAAATGGACGGGCAGGTTGAACGCGATCTGCTGGTAGATTGCCCATGAGTTGTGTTAACAATTTTGGTCTTGCCCTTGTGCATCGAACACAGTGCTGTACTACAGCGCGAGCAATATGTTTTCCCTTTATGGGCCAGAATGTTTGTCTGGTGATGGCCAATAACGTTTGGTAGTTTGAAGATTCGGCGTTTATCCAATCAAGGACAATCATGGAGTCAGTCCACAGAAATGTTTTTTCGTTCTGTAATTTCAGGTCCTTCTGGATACGTACCAAGAGCTGTGCTGCTAATTTGGCAGCGCACAGCTCCAAGCGTGGAAGAGTGATTTGCTTTAGAGGCGCCACCTTTGATTTCGAGCACAATAGGCGGACAATAACAATGTTGTTCGGACATAGTGAACTTATGTAGGCTGCTGCTCCATATGCCCGTTCGGAGGCATCTGCAAACACGTGAAGTTGTACATTTTTTGGTGGGTGATGGGCGAAGACATGTCGTGGGAAGCTGATTTCTCCCAGGCATCTTAAACCCTCCGTGTATTTTGACCAGGTCGTATTTAAGTTTTGCGGCAATGCTGCATCCCAATCCAGTTTCAGTTCCCAGAGTCGCTGGAGAAACAGTTTGGCCGTTATTACGACTGGTCCTAAAATGCCCAATGGATCGAAAATGTGGGCTATCTCAGACGATGCCGTTCTTTTAGTGATCCTGGTTTGGGGGGTCAGCGTTGTTTTTACCGCGAAGGAATCATTTGTTGGGTGCCATGTGACTCCCATTGTCTTAATGCTGTCCTTCGAGTGATGTGCGAAGTTCAATTCAATGGCTTTCTGGTTTGGTTCCATAGCATTTAGCAATCGTGGGTGGTTCGCACACCATTTATGTAGCTTGAATCCGGCAGTTTTCAAAGCTGATATCAGCTCTGTTTGTTTTTGCAGTGCTATCATCAAGCTGTCTGAGCCTGACATAACATCATCGACGTAAAAATCTTGTTTCAGAACTTGTGCGGCCAACGGGTATTGGCATGCCACTTCATCTGCCAGTTTATGCAGGCTTCTTGTTGCAAGATATGATGCAGGGGTGGTGCCATATGTCACCGTTCTGAGTTGATAGCACTTGAGCGGCAAATCCGCATCATCTCGCCACCAGATTAGCTGATACTTCCGATCCGGTTGATCGATCTGAACCTGCCGATACATTTTTTCGATATCAGCGGTAAAAACGAATCGAGGCAGACGAAATCTCAGTAGAATAGTGAAGACGTCATCTTGGATGGTGGGACCAGTTGCCAGGATGTCATTTAGCGACATATTTGATGTTGTCTTCGCCGAACCGTCAAAGACGACGCGCAGCTTCGTTGTGGTGTTCTCTGGTTTGAGCACGCAATGATGTGGTAAAAAGAACTACGGTTCTTGGATCATCGTGAAGCACACTTCCTCCATGTGGCCAAGGTCGAGATATTCCTTCATGAATTGCTCGTATTGTGCCTTGACAGCTGGGTCTCGCGATAGTTTTCGTTCAAGCGAGTGAAAGCGCCGGAGCGCCGTTTCACTGGACTCTCCTAATTTACCAGGTTCGACCTTGAATGGTAATTTAACCACGAAACGTCCATTTTTATCTCTTCTAGTGGTTTGTAAGAAGAGTTTCTCACAGCGATTTTCAGTCATCGTGAAGTTGCTCGATTGTTCACCTGCTTCTTCTAGCTGCCAGAATTTTTCAATATGTTTGTCGAGTGATTCATCGTCGCTACATATGCCACAGTACGCATTATTTTGCGCAGGGTTGCAATTTTGGGTTCTCCCAGAAACTGTCCAGCCGAACACGGTATTTTGTAGTATTGGTAAGCAATCTCCCAAATTGATTTGGCCTATCGCTAATGTGGCATGCATAATCTGCAGTGCTACGCACCAACTAATACCGCAACATCTGGTGACAAAGAGGAGTTTTATAGCCAACTGAGTGCCACCTTCGAACGTGTTCCAAGAGGTGATATTATTATCATCTCGGGAGATATGAACGCCCAGGTTGGATCAGACAACACTGGACTAGAACACGTCATGGGGAGGCATGGTGACCCTTGGGTCGACCCTTCACGACCTTGGATTAAGAGACCCGAAAACGGCGAATTATTTGTGGAGTTCTGTAGTACTCGGCAAATGGTCATCGGAGGGACCCTTTTTCCACACAAGAGTCATCATAAAACATCTTGGGTTTCCCCTGATGGTGTTACTCAGAACCAGATCAACCATTTGGCTATAAGTCGCCGATGGAGAAGATGTCTCCTCGATGTGCGAGCGAAACGTGGAGCTGACGTGGGGAGCGATCACCACTTGATGGTTGCCTGCTTGAGATTGTGTACAGCAGCTATCCGACGACCACAAATTCTTCAAATGAAGCGCAAGCTTAATGTGGATAAACTCAGAGATCCCAACAAAAAACGCGAATACACCACCATTCTACGCGAAAAGTCATCCACATTGGGTGAACATGAAATGCGCACACTGGACGCCAATTGGGAGGCAACCAGAAACACTTTTCTAACTAGTGCTGAAGAATCTGTGGGATATGTGCAAAGCGGTGAGAAACCCTGGATGTCACAAGACACATGGGACAAGGTTGGCAATCGGAAAAAAGCCAAATTGGCAATCATCTCTCAACCCGATGTCAACCAACGAACGCCCGACTTGAGGCAGAACTACCGCGATGCTCATATACAGCTTAAAAAGGCTGTTAGACGCGACAAGAGAAAGGCCATTGAAGATCTGGCAAACAAGGCAGAATCTGCGGCTTACCTTGGGGATATGGGTTCACTTTTCAAAATCATGAAACAGTTGACGAACAGGAATTTCACCGCCAACCACCTGGTGAGAGATGTCAACGGAACTCTCCTTAATATGAGTGAACACCAGTTGCGACGATGGAAGGAATACTTCTCTGATATTTTAAACATCTTGTCAGATGAAGATATTCCGGAAAGAGAACAACTTCCAAACATCCAACCGCAACAATCCTCTATTAGGGACGATCCCCCAGATAAGGAAGAGATAGTTTCCGCCATTCGGTCAATGGCGGGAAGGAAAGCTCCAGGTATAGACGGACTACCAACCGAACTCCTCAAAGCGGACCCGGAAATAACAGCCGATATACTCCTCCCACTCTTCACTAAGGTGTGGAATGAGGGAAGATATCCGACTGAATGGAAGGAGGGCGTCATTGTGAAAATTCCGAAGAAGGGCGACCTTCGGGATTGTGGCAATTGGCGTGGTATATGTCTACTTACTGCCGTATCAAAAATTATGGCTAAGGTAATTCTCAATAGGATTAGTGATGTCGTCGAGAGCACTCTCGAAGTTTATCAGGCTGGATTCCGTAAAGGGTCGTCTTGTACCGACCACACAAATACCCTACGGATAATATTAGAGCAATCAGCCGAAATGGGTTCGCCACTACATCTCATGTTTGTGGACTTCGAGAAGGCTTTCGACAGCGTTAAGCGAGATTACATATGGAATGCTTTGCGTAGGAGAGGTATTCCAGATAAGGTCATAGCTATGATTAAAGAATCCTACGAAGATGCAAGGTGTCGTGTCTTGCATAGAGGAGAGCTGTCCGAGAGCTTTCCTGTGCGAACAGGTGTCAGACAAGGCTGCATATTATCACCAGCCCTGTTTCTGGTGGTAATAAATGACATCTTAAAAGCTGCACTGGAAGGTGGGGAAGGTAAAGGTCTTCAATGGAGACTATTTAACATCTTAAGTCACCTTGATTATGCTGATGACGTGTGTTTGCTTGCACATACCCGTTCGGACTTAGAGTCAAATGTTTGCTCGTTGCATTCTAAATGCAAAGAGGCGGGACTGAAAATAAATGTGCGTAAAACCAAGTACATGCACATGGGTTCGAACGCAAGCACACCGATTGTTCTTAATGGACAGGATGTGGAAGAGGTGCAAGATTTTTGCTATCTCGGAAGCATTGTCAGCATGGACGGCGGAGCCGAAAAGGATGTTGAGGCTCGGCTAAATAAAGCCCGTCAGGCCTTCGGTATCCTTTCCCCTTTCTGGAGGTTAAGAGAGATCTCCCTTCGCACGAAGCTGCGAGTTTTTGACGCATGCGTCAAATCCGTGTTGTTATATGGTTGTACTACGTGGAAAGTGACCGTTCGACTTACCAAGAAACTACAGACTTTCGTAAACCAATGCCTCCGGCGCATTTTAGGAATATTCTGGCCAGAAGTAATCTCCAACGACGAACTTTGGAGTACAACTCGCCAGACTAAAATAGGTATTGAGATTCAACGGCGAAAGTGGCAGTGGATCGGTCATACTTTGAGGAAACCAGAGCAAAACATCGCAAAACAGGCTCTGGATTATAACCCTCAAGGAAGACGTCGGGTTGGTCGACCATGTAACACATGGAAGCGAGCAGTTGAGCAGGAGGCCAGAGGAATAAACAAGTCCTGGCAACAGCTTAAAGCCGATGCTCAGGACCGCGCCTTGTGGAAGAGAGTTGTTTCTGTCCTATGCCCCTATAGGGGGTCTTAACAGGAATTTGATTGATTGATAATGTGGCATAAAACAACTCAGCTCCAATTAGAATGTCGATGGGACCTGGTTGATGAAATAGTGGGTCAGCTAGTTTTATGTTATTAGGAATCGACCAAGAGGAGGTGTCGATTTGTTGAGACGGTTGCGGCGAAACAATTTTTGTAAGAACTTGGGCTTCAATGTTGGCCTTGAACCCCGTTGTTTTTGAATGGATTTGCACATTCACACGTTTTTGGGTCTCTCCTTTACTTTGTCCAATGCCCTCAATGCTCATGGAGTGTTTTGTACCACGAAGTCCCAATTTTTTCAGCAACCTTTCGGAGATGAAATTCAATTGGGAACCAGAATCTAATATTGCTCTCGATTCTATTTGATTTCCTGATACATCCGTTAGCTTGATAATGGCCGTACTCAGTAAAACATAAGCACGAGTTTTCAAGAGAGTATTTGTACTGAGAGACGTTGTTTGGTCGACCGATCCTGTCTGGCCAGATGCTGCTGCGGTTGCTCCGGGCATTGTGCCTGCTCTGCAATTGGATAGCTGTGGACTGGTTGAACCCTTGGGTTGCTCCTGATTATTTTTGGTTTCGAAGTGAAGCAATGTGTTGTGCTTCTTCGAACACTTAGAGCAATGCCTGGACTTGCATTCGCTAGAGCGATGACCGGATTTTAGGCAGTTTACATAATGCTTGGCTTGTTAAATGACTCGCAGCCTTTTGTCAGTAGTCATTTGCAGAAACACCCGACAAGAGAATAGCGGATGATCTGCCTTGCAGAGAATGCAGCAAGGTCTTTGTGTGGATGCAACTAGGACCTTGGATGATGAATGTTTTGCTGATCGGCGTTCCTCAGAGCCAATTTTTACTGTTGTGTTTGACAATGACTCTAGTGACTGGAAGTGGTTTTCCATGAATTTCAGGAAATCTTCCAATGATTGAAGATTCCTTGGGTTTTTTAGGCCTTGCTCGTAGAGCATGTGAGTTCCGGCATCGAGTTTCGGAATTAGTATATGCAGCAATAACGGATCCCAATTTTCAGTTGACACATTGATGTTCTGGAGACCAAATAAACATTCTCTAGTTGTGTCGTGAAGAGCCTTTATCGATTTTGCCGACCCTGCTTGCGTTGAGGGTATTGCCAGGAGTTTCTTTAATAAGGCCGTGACCAAAAGTCTGGTATTGCTGAATCTTTCCTTCAGCATATTCCAGGTTGACTGATAGTTATCGTCAGACAATGTTAGATGATGTACGAGCCTCTCTGCTTCGCCGCTTAGGCTGGATTTTAAGTACCACATCTTTTGTGCATTGCCCAAATTTTGTTGGTGGACCATTTGGTCGAATAAAGCGTGAAATTGGGTCCAATTGAGGTAATTGCCATCAAACGTTGGAATAGATATTGATGGTAACTTAATCTTTGGTTCGATGATTTTCGCCTTTTGTGGTTTAGTAGTTGTATTCAATGCTTCTTGCAGCACAATAATTGTTTCTCGTGCCTTGATTTCTAGGTCGTTATATTCTTCCTCGTCAAAGCCTGAGGTTACTGGATCAACCAAGTCGGCCCATAATTTCTGTTGAAGCTGCTCGACATTTAGCCATTGTCGTTCGATAATTCGTAGATTGACCTGACAAGATGTGAAGGTTTCACTCATTTGCGGCTGGATTGTAAGAGTTCTCTGTAAGGCCTTCATTGCTGCCTTGATTTGGCGTATAGAAGGATGCGTTTGTACCAGAGAAGCAGACGACGGATTATCGATGATACCAGGATGTTTAGGATCTGGATTTTGTAGCTGAAGACGTCTGTGTGCAACATCCTGTACGAACCAGTTGTATCCCCTTTCCATATTAGCATAATATTCCTTTGCAAAATACGAATGTTGTTTTTGATCATCGTATTTGCACTTGATATTGTAATCAGCTGCCTGGAACCTTTCCCAAAGTTTAGCTAGTTCCGTTGCCCTTTCATCCAGATATTCCAGCGTTTTTCGGTCTGGTGAATCCTTCTTGTAATTTCGGATCAGCCTCTCAATCTCTGATCCGGTCTCGCCTTGTTGCTTGGTTAAATCGTCTAAATTCATGTTGAACTTTGTCGATCGCTGATTCAGATCAGGAACTGTTGAAAATGCACTGAAATGCTAAATGTTTTAGCACGTAAAACTGTATCAATCGCGTTACGGCTTGATCGCGTTAAACTGAATCGATCGCGTTATAAACTGTATCGATCGCGTAAACGATTTGACCGCGCTTTATTATCGATCGTGTTAAAAACTACCGATAGTGTTTATATTATTCGCGTGAACTTGACTGTGTCGATCGCGAATACTTCGTATCATCACGTCGGGGTCACCATATGATTGATCTGAATTCTTTTATTTAGATAATTTCAGACGGATTGAAACTTAGTGTTGCACCAAGATTCCTTGCCGGTGTGTAAAGGTCTTAGACCAGTACACTATTTGTTCGGGTACGAAGAAGAGCAATAAAATGCGCACGGGAGTTAATGGATAACTAAACTTTATTTTACTTCTCTAGCTTATTTATACAGTTATTTACATAAATTCTGTCGTGAGAAACAATACAGGAATTTCGGTTCACAAGCCTTTCCATGCATAGTTCTTGCGATAAGAAGTCAGACGCAATATGATGCCTTAATTCAACTGACTAACTGGCAGATGCAATATGATGCTACTTACGCGACAGGTGCATGAAAAGACTTGTGAGAACGGAATTTAACAAATTTGCTTAAATTGCATGTTTATAATTAAAGACGATCTATGTGGAATTTTACGTTAAATGATATGAATGATTAAATGAAATTGAATTGAATTGAATGAAATTGTCATTGTATAAGTTTGATATTGATAAATAGATTGATCGGCGTTGAACAGGTTTAATAATAAATATAAATTCAGAATGGAAATTCATAATAACTTTTCACTGTGTCTTAGATTAAGAAATTTATGGAAGTGTTAATTCACGGGTTCATCGCGCACTCGCGGGTGAAGGTTTAGTTTATAATATTGAATGTTTATTGTGTAAAACGGGCGGGTAACTTAGCGATCTTCACGATGGGACGCACTAATATTGTTGTTGCGGTTTTTATCGTAACCACGCGCGTAAGGTCGTCCTTCCTGGGATGCAATTTCATGACACGACCTAAGTTCCAATGCAGAGGAGGTAAACGTTCGTCTCGGATGACGACTAGATCATTAACTTGAAGGTTCGGTTCGAGTTGAGTCCATTTATGTCGTTGTTGCAGCCGATGTAGATACTCGCCGGACCATTTCCGCCAAAGATCGTGAGTGAGTTTTTGGCAAAGCCTCCATCTACGCAGACCTAATACAGTGTCGGTACTAATGTCAGGTTCTGGTGGAGCGAGTAACGAATTTCCAATGAGGAAATGTCCAGGCGTGAGAACGCTGAAGTCCTCAGGATTTTCGCTTACGGGATATAGAGGACGAGAATTTAAGCAAGCCTCGACTTGTGCTGTTACGGTGGTCATTTCCTCAAAGGTCAACGTCGTGGTTCCAATTACGCGGCGAAGATGGTGCTTTAACGATTTTACACCTGCCTCCCATAATCCTCCAAAATGTGGTGAAGCCGGGGGAATGAAGTGCCATTCAATGCTATTCAAATTCATGAGAGTGGATGCAAGATCTCGATGAATTTGTTTCTCGAATTTTAATTTATCTTGCGTAAGTTTGCTGTTGGTTCCGACAAAATTGGTCTCGCAATCGGAATAGATTCTTCTGCACAGCCCTCGTCGTGCGATGAATCGCCGAAGTGCGGCCAAGAAGGCTTCACTGGTTTGGTCACTGACTACTTCTATATGTACTGCTTTTGTGGAGAAACACACGAAGAGTGCGATATAGCCCTTATAGGATTTGTGACCCCGACCCTTGATGTTCTAATCGCGATGGGTCCCGCATAATCAACGCCTACGTTCGTAAAGGGTCGAGTGATTTCGAGGCGATGATAAGGAAGACTTCCCATCAATTGTTGTTGTGTTTGATGGCGTAAACGGAAACATTTCACACTGTGAAAAATGCAAGCTTTAATGACATTTCGAGCTCGCGGGATCCAAAATTGTTGTCTCAGGTAGCCCATCATTAAGGTTATGGTTCCATGCAATGTATCGTGATGTGCCTGGAGGATAATGAGCTTAGTGAGTGTACTTTGATGCGGGAGAATTATGGGATGTCTTTCCTCATAAGGAAGATCCGCCAAATGAAGGCGTCCTCCTACTCTAAATACACCTTTACCATCGAGAAAAGGGTTGAGGGTCTTCAAACTGCTAGATTTCAGATGTCCATTGGTGCAAAGTGCGGTGATTTCTTCGTTGTAATGAATCCGTTGTTCGCCTTGAATCAAAAGATTTCGTGCTTGCGAGATTTCGTCGTTACTGAGTGCGGTGCTTGGGTACTGGCAATCGCTTTTCCTACATCTTTGAATGAAACGTCTCACATAAGCGACTACATGGAACAATGTCCGGGCGGATGAATAGCGAGAAAGTAAATCCAACTGCATTTCGGGTGTGGGAATGGATTCCGAGAACTGGGTGTGTAAACAAACTACCTTCAATTTCCGACGTTCCGAAGTGCATACAGATGGATCGGGTTGTGAATGGGGCCATTCGGAATGCATTAATTTTAGCCAAGGAGGGCCAGACCACCACACAGAAGATGACAGAGTTTGATAAACAGTGCCTCCCCTGGACGCCAGATCAGCAGGATTATCGCTAGAGAGTACGTGGTTCCAAATGTTAGGTCCTACCAAATCATGTATTTCCGAGACTCTGTTGGCCACGAAGGTTTTCCATTCGGTAGGACGGGCTCTGATCCAAGCCAGTGTAACCATAGAATCCGTCCACGCGTGAATAGTTGCAATTTGCATGGTTGTTTGTACATGATTTAATAGCCGGGATAGGAGAACTGCTCCGCAAAGTTCGAGGCGAGGCAGACTCACAGTCTTGACTGGAGCGACACGAGTTTTAGACGTAAGTAGGTGGATATGTACCGTATCCGCAGCATCCAAAACGCGAATATATACGGCCGCCGCATATGCCTGTTCCGAAGCATCGCAGAACCCATGTAATTGTACTTCCTTGTGGCTGGGTGCCGTATGAATCCATCGAGGAATGGTGAGGCGATGAATCGTGGAGAGATCGGTGACGTAATGCATACATTCTTTCTGACGATGAGACGGAAGGGAATCATCCCATGATAAATTTTCTAACCATAAATTTTGCATCAGGATTTTCCCACGGATGATGACTGGAGCGATCCAACCAAGAGGGTCAAACAGTTGGGAAATTGTGGAGAGTACTTTTCGTTTTGAAACGAAGTCGAGATTGATTTCCTCGGTTTGCAGCCATTTGAAGCGAAGGGTATCATCATGGAAATGCCAGTGAACACCCAATGTTTTAATGCGGTCATCTCCATTAAGGGCAAGATTTATTTGCGAAGCGAGATCTTCCCTGGGAATGCCATCCAGGACCTCTTTGTAGTTGGACGCCCATTTGCGCATCTTGAACCCACCTGCGCTCAACAATTTTCCTATCTCGGTGCGATCGGCAATGGCTTCTGGAACACTATCGCTGCCCGTCAGGAGATCATCTACGTAGATGTCTGCTTGTAAGCGAACCGCAGCCTTAGGAAAGTTGTGAGTCTCATCCTGGGCTAATTGTCGTAAAGTACGCATCGCTAAGTATGGTGCACTGCTGACCCCAAATAGAACTACCGGAACTTTATAGTCTTGAAACTCTTCATGTTCTGCATTTCGCCAGATTATTCGCTGATAGTCGCTATCTTCGGGATGTAAGGCAATCATCCGGTACATTTTCTCAATGTCTCCCACAAAGGCCACTTTATATTGTCTCCAGCGCAGCAATAGATCTGATAAATTAACCTGTAGGGGAGGTCCAACGTGAAGCATATCGTTCAAGGAGTTGCCGTTCGTTGTTTTACTGGAGGCATTGAAAACGACACGCAATTTGGTGGTCGCACTGTCTTCTTTGATGATCGCGTGATGAAGGACGTAGTAGTGAGCGTTTGTGTTGATCTCACTGCGCGATACGGGCACCATATGACCCAACTCAAGGTATTCCTTCATCACGGAGGCGTATTCCGTGTAATAAGTTTTGTGATGAATAAACTTTCTCTCCAAAGACCGCATTCGAGCGATTGCGATGCTGCGAGAATTTCCAAAAGAGGGCGGAGGAGTGCGGAAGGGCAGCCGAACTTGATATCGTCCGTCTGCTCTGCGTAGAGTTGTGGATGTATACAATTTCTCGCATTCTAGCTCGTCTTGGGAAACAAGAGTAACTGGTAAAACTTCCTCCAATTCCCGAAATTTCCGTAGTTGTTGATCAAGGCTTACATGATTGTGGAAGACTGCGATGTTCGAGTTCTGATTCGGGATTGGGCACGGTCCAGACACGATCCAACCCAAAGTAGTTTCTTGCGCGATGATATCATTGGATAGGTTTCTTTTAATTCCGGATTTTATCAGCATGGGGTAGATGTCAGCTCCTAGAATCATATCAATTGGGCCAGGTTGAGAAAATGATGAATCCGCTAAGGTGAGAGATTGGAATTCCGTGAACAATCCACTGGGCAATTGATGTGTTGGAAGCCAATGAGTTAAGGTGGATAGGACCAAAGCTTCTACCCGAAGAGAAAAATCTTCATAATGTGAATGGATGGTGAGGCCGACTTTGTAGTACGATTGTCCAGAATGGGAACGTCCTAATCCGGAAATCCTGATATTTGTTTTCTGGCGAGAAAGGCGTAACATTTGAACAGCAGATTCAGTGATGAAGGAGGCCTGCGACCCAGGATCAATTAATGCGCGTAATTGATATGTAGTATCAAAACTGGAGACAGTTTTGAATACGACTGTGGCTAATAGTGTTTGATGTTGATGTTGATGCTGAACGTGGAGGGCATGCACCTGTGGACTTTCCGGCGCTGCATCGATACCACTCATGAAGCTCGAAGTGGACTGATGGTAGTCACCCAAATTATGATCACCGCGATGCTCCACAGAAGCTGTGATTGGAGGGCTCATTGTTGCGTGGAAGGCTGTCTGGTTTCGGTTAGTGGCCGAAGTGATTATATCAGAAGAGGAATGCGCGGATTGATGGCTCGCCTCAAAATGTAGAAGAGTATGATGTCTCTTAGTGCAATGTAAACACGTTTGTTTACTCGGGCATTGACGAGTTCCATGACTTTCCGACAGACAATTGAAACATAATCCCTTTTCCTTCACAAATAGATAACGATCTCTCGCAGTAAAATCTCGAAAGACAGGGCATTGTCGAATCGAATGCTGTCCAGTGCATTTGGCACATGTTGGCGTCGCGACTTGGCCATAAAAGGTATGAGTGTTCCGCGGAGTATTGTTTTGCCGCCCATAGTGGGGAGATGGACGGGAAGTCGAACTATCCAACGCCTCTAAAGTTCGGAAGCGTCGCTCCAAAAATGTCATAAGTGCTTCCAGAGAAGGTAATTCGGAGACAGAACTCAAAGTTTGCTCCCATAACTCATGTGTTTCTTTAGACAGTCGTTGCACTACATGAAAAATGAGAATGGGGTCCCAGGACTTAGTATCGATTCCGAGATTTTGTAATCCAGCTAAATTTTCGCTCAATAAACTAAGAAGTAAACGTAGTCCGTGGACGGTGTCTGGGATGCTGTGGGCGCCTGAGAACAGCTTTTGGAGATGTGTGTTCACTAAGGCCCGTTTATTGTGATACCGCTTTTGTGGCGCCTCCCAAGCCGGAGTAAAACTATCCGCGGTAATGGGAAAGTGGCGCAAGAGTTGTTCCGCTTCTCCTGAAATATTAGTTTTTAGGTAATACATTCTCTGGACGGAGGAAAGAGACTCATTTTGCACGATCAGTGCTACAAATAAATCGCGAAACGAGGTCCATCCTGTGTAATTTCCGCTGAAACTCGGTAGAGAAATTCTGGGTAATTTCACTTCCACGGACGAGGCTCGAGGTGGTTCGGAGTTGCTCCTTTCATCTTTCGGATCAGGAGTCCGAGAATTCTCCAATTCTTCCAACTTATCTATGACGCTTCCAAGAAATTCGAAGTGATCAGCTTCGAGAGTCTCCATGGACTCAGCCGCGAGATACGGATGTTCCAGATCCGTGTTCGTGATCGCCGCCTTCAACTGCCGATAGTTAGTCGAAATTTCCCGCCATAATTCTTCGACCTTTCAAAAACCCAATCGTCAACCGATTTTTCGGCGTCTTTTTAAAGTTTCTCCACGATCGATGAAACTCTTCCTCAAGTCGGACTTGAATCTTAACGAACGCGTTAAAGTCAGACATAGTTAAGTTCGGAATTCACTATTCGACCGTACTAAGTATGGAGTTTAATTCGCGCACTACTCGAAGGAATCACAACTGAACGATTACACGATTCGGCTGACACTTAACTCAACTAATGTGGCAGATGAGAAAGGAAAATCTAGCTATAAGAAAATTTAGAATTACCTGAGGATACAAGGATATATCCGGCTCGACGGACCAATGATTCTCGTGGGAAGAGTCCTTGCACGAGAGCAGCAATATAGTGCGAATAATCACAGCACTATTAATTTTAACAAGAAGAATTATGCGAAACTCACAGCGCAATTCGAAACTAAAAGAAAATACACAGGAACAAAGTAATCCAATTAATTAATGTTATCGAACGAATTAAATGAAAAGAAGATTTCGTTAATAATCCAATTTATTGAAAGGTGTCGAAATTAACTACTGAACAAAGGAATAAAATGACTCCACGATATTAAGTATTGACGATCAACAGGCTAGAGAGCAAGTGCACCCAGCAAATTTTCATCTTCGAACAAAGGCCAACTGTAGCTAAAACCAACGGCTCCTTATGTAATCGACCCGCATTCAGTTGCACTGCTCAGCTTTCGTGTGCATTTACTACATCTGCAAACAGTTGTATGGGTGGTATTGCGATGCGGTCAGCTGTGTGAGTGCTTATTGCAATTTCACTCAAACTTTGAGTGACATCTGAATATGCTGCGCTTATGGTTGCTGAATTGAAATTCTGTCAAGTTATGTTGTGGATTTGTGCACTGTGGTTAGACGCCAAACAGTATGATTGTCAGAGAGTTGCGAGAGCCTCTCTGAGGGCAACGATCTCGGCTAGGTAATTTAGGCGTAGGGCTTTTTTTGCAAACCCTCATAACGCAGAGGGTAAAATCGATTTTAATTGATTTTGTGTATGCTTCGATCGTCGGCAGGTCGAAAGAATTTGAGGTTCGTCTTGCAACTCTCGGTGGAGTTTATCTCCGGGGTTTGTCCAGGGGGAGGTTTCCGTCAGCTACTGGGGGGGAAAGATTGAGGAATGAATCACAGAAACGACCAAGTTGTGCGAAAATATCTTTATTGGAGGTGGACCGAGATTGCGGTGATCAAGTCATGGCGAGATACCAGTCAACCAAAGAACGCTATGACTTATGGATAAAGTAATGGGAGGCCATAGGATTAGTGCAAGTTGATAAATCCTTAGGAGAGCCATGGTGGTATGGAATATTGAATTGCCTAGAACACGGAGGTTGCAAATGGGACAATAGTTTCAAATTTAAGATTTGTCCTCAGACTCGAAAATTGCAATCGCAGAACTTCCGCCCAAAACGGCCGTTGCATTTTTATCTCCAACGTGACACGGGAGTTCTGCGGCCAATAACAATTTTATGCTACCATATTTCTCATAATAATACTGTAGTTCCCTCGGCACTATCCCTTTATCGAATTCAGAGATTCCCGTGTTGCCATGAACATTCGCGCAGCAGCAGCAGTCTTCCTACACATGCGCCGAAATTCGTACGAAAGAACTAGGAGAGTACGACATGCTGCGCATACTTTCGTCGGTAATCCTTCGCACGCCAGCACCTTGAAAGAGACGTCCAATAAAGTTCCGTACGTATGCCATGTTAGCGACGCAACGATTGATGTTCGAACCAGAGAAACAATTTCGCCCCGAAGCAATCATACTAATCCCGTGTCCATATTTTAAGTACAAAGTGAAAACAGCAATTACCTGCACCATCGCGATGGTATCAAAAGGCGTTGGACCATCGTCTTTATCCAACTCCCGTTCTTGGTGGATAACCGACAGGTCCCCCCGCTGGACGAAACAGAATCGGCAAATGCGCTTGAAATCGATAGCTTTCCCACACGCTTCTTCCTCTCTCGTAAACATATTAATTTCTAACACTTTCCAGATGACCGAGTTCGATTTTCAACTGAAGAAAAACCTCCACACGACTCTAGCCAACGCTGTCTACATCTCAAGCTGGGCAGAACTGACGTAGCGGCCATCTTGAATGACTCCAGTGGGTATGACGTCATGGATTTTTCCATTTCACAAGACCACCTGTATTATTTTTCTACAAACTTTTCGTAAAAACACGTTTTGCCGAAAACAAGAAAAGAGCATAATTAGTTCAAATTAAGCACGAAAATATTACGCGAGTGCACACTTTTTCGTAATAACTAAAATTCTACAATTTTCTGTGTGAAAATTAACCGGAGAACTCTGCACAATATGAGTGACAGATTTTCTTGGGTGTGAGAAGCCGAGATTTAACTTTGATCGCACTTTTTTCAATTAAAAATCCATTGCACTAATATCAACGTGTCATAATTACATGCCGAGCACTATCAATAAAGCACCTTAGAAAGCTGAACGATTTTTAACACTGCATTTAAGAATAAACGCGATTCTTACGAAGCCCGCCGTGTCAGCTCCATACAAAAGCGAGCGAATTTGTATGGAACTGTCATGTTTGTTATGACTCCAACGTGTTGTTGTTGGATTCAGTTACTCGGCCTTCTACTATAGAAGGCATTGCTCTAGCACAAAAATGCAATAGAGACTTAAAACAAATTCACAAAGTAAAGACAAATTCGCTGACAGCCGGCGATCAGCTGCGGAGAGCATCGTCGGTTCGAGCTTTTTTCCAGGGAAACTAGCCCGGGAATTGACACTGACATAATTCCAATGGATTGTGTTCGCGAAAATTTCGATGTGTTCTTCTAAGTAGCGAATCTGCGGAACTGTAGGGGTAAAAGTCAATGGGAAAAAACATTGTCTCTTCGTAATCTCACATTTAGAGAAGTTACATCAATCAGCGATGAAACAATTGTGTCGGTCGTCCCCAATAGCGTTCAAGGTCTATTGGTTGTCAGTTCCGAGGCTATGCGAGACATTTTATGACCCATATGATCGCATGTTTCCATTGCAATTGGTTGACGGGTGTTTAGAGAACTCCAAGATCCTGTGATTGCTGATGCAGGATGGGAAAAACTGAAGTTTTTTGACCAAAAGAAACACGCTTACTTTTTCGATTTTCACAATTCTTTATTTAACGAGCTAAGTGTGCACGTCGGATGACGGTTCTCGAGCTACTACTTTTAAACGAGCGAAAGCTCGCCTGAGATGTTATTAGTGTTGCCGCAGCAACGGGAGGAAAAACCAGGAAAATTGTTTGGCCCGAATGTCGACGTCTGTCGACGTTCCACCGGTCGCGATCGAGCGCTCTTCGTGCTTTCGTGTTGCGCGCTCTTCTTCTTGTTAATTTTTTTCCCCGGTGCTGTTGTTGTTGTTTTACCTCGGCGAAAATAACCCTATCGAAAATGTCAATGTTTTGCTGAGTGTTCCGTGATTAACGTGGATAGTTCAATTCTTTTTCTCTTAGAATTGTCGGTGACACATAATTTGGGAAAATATATTGTTGTTGCTGTTGTCTTTGTTGTTGTTTTTGCTTTCGTTTTGGCGAGAGAGAGAAAATTTTAAAGTGAAAAAGGCGATGGAACTATAGAAATCGAGGCAAGTGGGGTTTTGCTTTTTGGTTTTGTTAATGGGATTTTTGGGATTAGGACATATTGATGTATATAGGATAGATTCAGTAAGAGATGGAAAATAAAAATAAAAATAGAAATAAAAATAAAAATGGGATTTTGAAAACATAGAGTAAAAGATAATTTAATAGTGTCATTTTGGAGAATTATTAGAATAGTGTTGAGAGGGAAATATTGCTAGGAACTTAGAAAAAGGCTTCTGAAAAATTATACTCTTCTCCGCTACTTCCGCCAGACTCGCCACCATAGCCGCTGCTCCTTCCTCCGCCTCCGTGTCCACCGTGGTCACCACCGCCACAATCGTGACTTTCGACGTGATGGAATTCGGGAACTTTGTAGCCGACTTTGCTCTCGTGATAGACGGGAATGTGTTTTTCGATGTGAACGGGTACAGGACGATCGACGGTTACTTTAACCGGATACGGCACATGTCTCTCGATTTTAACCGGAATCTCTTTGGTGACTGGATAAGGGTGGGCAACTGGTACTTTGACCGGGTATGGTCGGTCGACTGGAACGTGGATAGGTATGGCCGGTCGACTGGAACATGGACTGGGTATGGAACTTTCTTGACAACTTACATGTGCATTATTGGCTTGGCTGCCTTAATCGCATACATTTTAAATTACTCGTTTATTGCTATGCTACCTTCGTCTAATAAGTCACCGAGAAAGCAAACTATATTCTGCTTCGTAAAATAAAATGCACAGCTCGACAAACAATATTCGGTGGGGCGGATGACAGTTGCTAGGTTATTTGCTGTCATGGAGATTTTTAAGAATGTAGATTGGTGTGAGCAGTACTATGAGGGAGACGAGCTTGACCTTGTAACACTGGCTTATCGACCAGAACGGCAACTGGTTTTGGTACATGGACTGCGTACGGACGATCGACTGGAACATGAACGGGATAGTGGACAATCCTCTCGACTGGGTACGGTTGTGGGACGTGGACGGTTATTTTGACGGGGTATGGAACCTTCTTTTCAACTGGATAAGGTTGTGGAACATGGACATGGACTGGAACATAAACTTCCTTTTCGACTGGGTAGGGTTGTGGAACGTATACCTTAACAAGTACTGGACGATCTACATGTACATGTACCGGGTATGGCACTTTCTTTTCGACCGCATACGGAGCCGGAATATGGACGGGCACTTAAATGATTTCTTTAACTGGATACGGGACATGTTTTATAACCGATTGGCTTTTTTTCATTATAATAGGTTAATATCATTGGAGAAGATATAATTTTCTTTAATTTGGTAAATCAAAGCTTACGATTTTTTGTCCATTGCCAAACTGCTTGAATTTTTAAAAGTATTCTTAGTGGCTCAGATTCATGAGACAAATTTGGTATGTACTGTCCTAAATAGTTCAAAAATTCCCAGAAATCTTTGCACATCAGGTTTGTTTCTTGGTGATGGCATGTTTTTGATTGCTTCAACTTTGGACTGATCAGGGGTCATTCCATTTTTGTTAAAAATGTGGCCAAAATATTTTACTTCCTGATCACAGAACTTACATTTATCTTTGTTAAACTTAAGATTTGCTAATTTAGCTCTTCCATAGTATTATCGTAGACTAACAAATCATCCATATAAATTATGACCTCTAAGTCTCCAAACAATTCTATCATTGTACGATGGAATATTTCCGGTGCTACACTAAGCCCGTATGGCATTCTTAAAAATTTTGTACCTACCAAATGGAGTATTAAATGTACACAACTGTGTACTTTCGTTATCTAACTTAATCATCCAAAAGCCACTACTTGCGTCTAGCACTGAAAAATATTTTGCTTGAGAACATAGCAAACACTCATTTAGATTTTTAGGATCTAAACAAATGCGTAACTTTTTATTTGCTTTTTCTTCAACAACAATTGAGTTTACCCACTGCGTAGGACCTGTAACCTTTTCTATTACCAGTAAATCAAGCATACGATCTGGCTTCTTCTTAAGTCTGTCACGTAAGCTGAGTGGTATTTTCCTAGGTGCATGAACCACTGGCTGTGCATTCTTTTTTTTAAGACTAGTTTACAAGATACGTTCTTTAATTTAATTTAAATTTAATTTAATTTATTAGCCATTGAACAAAACAAACATTTCAATTACACAATAGCTAGGGAGGTTAAAAGGAAGAAAAGTGCAAAATGATAACAATAATACATTACAAAAAATAAAAACAAATAACAAATTTCCAAAAAGCTAAAAGTATCGAAACAAAAAGTATTCACCAAAAATTAATGAAAAAATAAATTTTTAAGTTTTTCTTTAAAAGCGTTAAAAGAAATGCTCAAAGGACCAAGCTGTAAATTGTCGTGATTGCGCTGAAGTCTTACTACAGGAGAGTAGAAATAAACCGCAAGTAAAGCGCGTGGAGGATAAAAAATATTCAAACAACGCGTATTAACATTATCAGCTCTAAAAGTAAGCTCATCTACGAAATTAGTCATGACCAAACCATTTACAACCTTAGTAGTAAGTACGACACTTTGGGGAGCTTTTTCTTGGAGCGCGAAAGGGACAGGCTATGGGGGCGTGTCGGGACAGAAAAGTTAAAAGTGTCGGTGCAAAATCCCATATAAAAACCGGAACAAGTGTCGGGGTCCTGAACGGTGGGTGTGGCCGGTGGGTTAGCTCTGACGGCTGTGGTGTGGGTAATGAACGGCCATGATGGTTTTTCTAGGGCGCTGATTGGCTTGGAAAGGTAATCTAGATCAGGTTGGTGTGGTCGGTGTGTTCAAATCAGGTGGAATTATTACAGGTTTTTCTTATGCGTGGGGTTAATCATCGTGTACCGGCCATATGACTTCATGCTTTCGGCTATGGATTTTATACGGCAAGTCGGAGTCGGTGGCGGGTGTAGCTTATTTGGCTCTTGGGCTCTTGGCTTACACCAAATCGTGCGGTCGGGAGGGTTATCGCTTTGTCCAGATGTGAATAGTGTACGTCTGGGCTCTTGGCTTAAGACGATAACGTAAACACAGATCAGGTAGAGTTTATGTAAATATGATATGGTATGCATGTTATCATGATAATCACATGCTGGTCTTCTTGTATCTTTCATCCGACCATATGAGTTCGAGCTTTTTAGGGTATTGACTTTATATGATTTTATGCAGTGGGCCTGCTATGACGACCATGATGTGGGTAATGGACGTTCATGATAGTTTTTCTAGGGCGCTGATTGGCTTGGAAAGGTAATCTAGATCAGGTTGAGTTTATATAATTTTGATCTCAAGACTTGTTCATGTCAAGTGGAATTATTACAGATTTCTCTTACGCGCGGCATTAATCATCGCGGCTATTGAGAATTAAAACAAGTTTTACTGTAGATGTTTTGGTTTTTTATATCTAGTGAGAAGGTCAGGTTTTTACTCGGTTGTGTTTATGTGAATCTGATATCGAGTCAAGTTCAGGCCAAGTGTTTTTATTATAGATTTTATTAATCGCGGAATTAATCATCGCGGATATTGAAAATTAAAACAAGTTTTACTGTCTTTGGTCTTCTCGCTATCGGTGGAAGGTATGTTGTTTTTTTTTTTTTTTTTTTTTTTTTTTTTTTTTTTTTTTTTTTTTTTAACGCGGGGAAAAGCATTGAAAGCCTTGGGACTTGAACCCCGGGACAACCGTTAAGTATTTCGTCAGGAGGAGCTTAAAGCTCAAACGTGAATTTATTGTCACATATGTCTTATGTCACCCAGTATATTTCACTTCACTCAGCTCGGTGAGAACTTTCACGCACATCTGTGTCATCGCATTCCAGATTTCGCTGTTGCTCAGCATATGTGGAACTATGTTGTCGGGATTAATATTTTCTCCAACGATGTCCTCAACTCTCCTTCTGTCCATTTCGTAGGCTGGGCAGTGAAAGAATACATGCTCTGCATTTTCTATTGCATCTGTACAACTTGGACATGGCGCGGAGGAATCATGGCCGTATTTGTGCAAATAGCTTCTATAACAGCCATGCCCTGACAGAAATTGGGTCATGTAGTAATCTACTTCGCCATGTTTCCGTCCGACCCACTTATCTACGTCTTTTATGACTCTATATGTCCACCGGCCTTTGTTTACGGTGTTCCATTGCAGTTGCCAGGCATTGGTACTTATCCGTTGCTCTTCTTTTTTCTCTTCTGCTGTTAAGCATCGATTTATCGTATTCTTTTTGTGATACAATCGTTGTGCTTCAGCTGCTAGTATGTCTGGCGGCAGTAAACCAGCTATGACATTCGCGGCGTCATATGAAATTGTGTGAAATCCACTGCATACCCTTAACGCACTTACTCTATGGGGTTTTTTTTAAAATATTCGCGTAAGATTTGTATCGCAGTGCTTCGCTCCATATCGGTGCAGCATACATTATGATACTTCGCGTCACTCTTGAAAGAAGTATCCTCCTGTTTTGGCTTGGTCCTCCAATGTTCGCCATTATTCTGCATAGGGCGGAGTTCACTCGTCCTGCTTTTGCGCTGGCTGTTTCGATGTTCGTCTTGAAGGATAATCTTGCATCAATCATAAAACCCAAGTATTTAATGGAGGGTTGGGATACGATTTCAAGTCCATCTATATTTAGCGTTATATGCTCTCTTTGTTTCCTGCTTGTAATAAGAACTACTTCTGTTTTTTGTGCCGCTAGCTCTAGATTAGAAGCTCTAAGCCAGTTCTTAATGTCAGAAATCACCTTGGTGCTTACGTTTTTGATACTCTGTCTTTTGCTACCACAGTGATTGCTATATCATCCGCGTAGACAATTATTTGTACGCCTCCTGGTACTGGAAGTCGTAAGATGTCATCATATTGTATATTCCATAACACGGGTCCTAGTACTGAGCCCTGTGGGACTCCGCATGTTATGCTATACTTCTGCACTCCTTCTTCGGTATCATATACTAATACTCTATCTGCGAGATAGCTCCTGACCATTCGTACGAGGTATGGTGGAGTTTCCAATTTTAGTAGAGCATTAATTATGTGAGGCCACGTCACCGAGTTGAATGCATTTTTGACGTCTAATGTAATTATAGCGCAGTATTCTTTAGAACCATTCTTCCATCTGCTGCCTTCAATGGCCTTTTCAGCAATGTCTATTACTTTTTTTATTGCGTCGACTGTAGAGCGCCCTTTGCGGAATCCATATTGATTCTCTGAAATATTTTCATTCTCTTGTAGATGTTGTTCTAATCTGTTCAGAATTAACCGTTCCAGGATTTTCCCCAGTGAGTCAAGCATGCACAGCGGCCTGTAAGAACTCGGCTCTCCGGGTATTGTAAATATCTGGTATGCTTCAAAAATCCTCGAGACAAAAGTCAATTTCATTATCTAGCTAAGCAAATATATCCGTAAAACAGCTCTGAACTTATGAGAATATATAAAGGTATTACTCAGCAACCTCACAGTTATTTAATGATAGACTTAACTCAAGATATAAATGATATATTGAGATTTAGAGCAGACATATTTAATAAAAATTTTGTTACGTGCTACTGCTCTAACGATAGTCTGACCGACAAAATGGTATCTCGAATGAAAAGATTGGAGGACAACAAGCATATGTTGTACGTACTTAAAAGCGCAAGTCCTTGTAAAGAAAGCATTCCTCAATATAACTTCTGCGAACGTATAAAGGATGAAGATGAAGCTCGGAAAGCCTAGAGGAATAGTCAGCGTACGGTTTTTTAAAACGAAAAAATAAAGATCGCGTGAACTTACGTTGGACGGATTCAATAGCGAGAGAATGACACATATGGTGAGGATTCCAAACAACAGAACAGTATTCTAAAATACTTCGAACTAGAGACGTAAACAGCAGAACAGCAGTACTAGCACGAGAGAAGGTTGAAGACAATCGAAGTACAAAACCAGAGAGACGGTAAGCTTGGTTGTTTATCTGCTCGTAATGAGCTGTGAAACTCAGTTTACCATCGAATGTCACACCAAGATCCTTCATTATCGACACTTCCGATAGTCTAGTTCCATCAATATTATAAGAAAGCTCAGGAGGTACAAGTTTAAGTGAGTATAACATAGCGCAGCATTTATCAATTTTTAAATCTAAGTCATTCAACGAACACCACATATGAAGATTATCAAGGTCAGATTGTAAAATATTGCGATCTATAGGGGAATTAATCACACGAAAAATTTTGAGGTCATCAGCATAAAGGAGACAAGAAGAAGACAAAAACTGGGGCAAGTCATTTATAAAAAAAAGAAACAAAAGAGGACCGAGAATTGACCCCTGAGGAACACCAGACGTGGACGAAAATACAGAAGAAGTATGACCCTTAAAAGAAACACGCATACTACGATTAGATAAGTAGGAGGATATCCAGTCGAGTAACTTCCCTGAAATCCCATATAGTTCAAGTTTTTCAATTAGAATAATGTGATTAACAGTATTGAAAGCCTTTGCAAAGTCAGTATAAACAGTGTGAACAGACTGACGGAGCTCGAAAGATTTAGCAATGAAGTTTGTGAACTCGCAAAAATTTGTAGTTGTGGACCTTCCTCTAACGAAGCCATGTTGATAGGACGATATGAGGTGACCTAGATTGTCGCTAATAGCATTGTGCACAAGCCGTTCAAAAATTTTGCTAAAACAAGTAAGCATAGAAACAGGGCGATAATTTAAGACATCCTCCGAGTCACCTTTCTTGAAGATAGGTATTACATTAGCAAGTTTCCAAACGTCAGGAAAAACACCCACCCTTAAGGACTTATTGAAGATAATCGAAAGGGAAAAAGCAATTTCAACAGCTAATGATTTGACGAAAAAATTAGGAATGCCATCACAATCACCGTTTGTTTTAGGATCTAAGGAGCAAAAAACATTTAAAACATCAATCGAAGATACAAAAATAGAACTAATGGAACTATGACTGGAAACATTAAAAGTATAATCAAGTTCAGTGCCCGAGTTTTTAAACACAGAAGCAAAATATTCAGCAAAAAGGTTGCATATAGCTTGGCTATCGGTGGTTACAGTATGATGATATCTAAGAGCAGATTGATGTTCCTGAGTTTTTTTGCATCTTTTAACATGAGCCCAGAAGGGTTTCGTTTCATTTCGAGCTAAACTAGACTCCAGTGAAGAAACATAAAAAGAGAAGGCAGACCTGATACCCTTTCTAACAATGGAACGCTGGTTAGAAAATTTTACGTAGTCAGATTGTAGCTGTGAACGAATAAATTTCCTGTGTAAGCAGTTTTTTAGACGTAGGCTCCTGATAACTTCAGGAGTGAACCAAACAGGATAGCTTTTTGAAGAAAAGGGCTTGCGAGGTACATGATTCTGAATGAAGTCGTTAATGTAATCATAAAAAATTGATGTCGAAGCGCTTACAGAAAATCCAGAGAACACCTCCACCCAATTAATATCACCCATCAAGCGACTGATTTCCGAATAATTTTCCCTTAGGAAATTGAACTTAGATGTCGGAGAAGCAACAGGTAAAGGGATATTATAAAATACCAGGTCCAATAATGTATCTCTATAATTTCCGATGAAATTATGCTGAGAAACGCTACAAAGGCTCATGAAGGAGGAAATGCAGGAGGAGAATGAGTTTTGAGATACAGGAAGAGTAGCACTATTGTTCCAAGAGACCATAGGTAAGTTGAAATCCCCACAGATCAAAATTTCGAACCCAGATCAATGTTGTTAATGAAGATAGAAAGATCATCAAAAAAGTGCTCAAGTGTAATTACATTTGAACTACAAGGAATGTAAACGCAACAAAGGTAGAGAAAACTATTATAAGAAAGTCTAACTTTCCCCACAATACTTTCGATGGGATGAGAGTCGAAGAGCGGACAACGTAAAGATAGTATATCGTTATTAACAGCAATTAGAGCCCCACCTCCACCCTTTTTATCGGTTCGCATCAGATCACGATCATTTCTGTAAACGGTGTAAGATGATGGAAACAATTCGGAGTTGAGAATCGAAGGAATCAGTTACGATTCAGAAACACAAATAATGTCAGGAGAGTCCTCTAATATCGCACAAAGAAAGACCGACAACTTGGTCCTTAGGCCACGCACATTTTGATATAATAAATTTAAAGAGCAAGTATTAGAATTTACGTTTGATAGCCTTGAACAGGAGATAGACGAAAATTTGTAGAAACAGTACTAATTCTACGATGTTTGAAGTCCTTACACGTGATACCATCAGGCCAGAATCCATCGGCCGACAAGCGGGGAAGATATTCCTGTGGAGCACGGAGTTTATATGAAACAAAGTTGAGGTTATCGATAACAGCCGACTTCTTCGTAAGCTGGTAACAAACAAAATCGTTTCTCTCAGTGATGCTCAATTTATGCCGCAGGTATTTCAAAATTGTATCACCAGTAGTAAGCTTGTGACACTTGGATACGCACAGCCAGACATCATCATTAGGCGGTGCCGCAGTTAATACCGAAGGCGGACAGCCTTCATTAGACGCAATTTGATGTACCGAAGACGGTTCGCTTTCATCAGATGCAGATTGCTGTTGTTGTTGTAGTAACCTAATCCCGAAAACAACTCCTTATATTCATCCATTTCTTGCCATCCGTCTTTAATTTTTACTTGACAATTTTTTTTAATGAGATTGCACTTAGGGCAATCTTCCAGACCAATAATTGTTTTACAGTTCAAATCCACTATAACAAATTCTATCACATGACTTGAAGATTTGTTGTTGTCACCCAAATAACTTTTCACATTGTAGTGCACATTTTCCGACGCTGCCAAATTTTGAGCCACCAAAATCTGTTAAAGTTATATTACAATTTTCTAAGACATTATTTGAATCCTTAACTTTATTAAATATATCTCCAGACATGATACTGACCTGTGCGCCGGTGTCAATTTGACAGCAAATATTTGTTTCATTAATTTTCAGGTTTACTATAAATTCAGATTTATTATTTAGAGAAATTAATTTTAATGTACCTACAACAAATTCCTTACTGTCATTGTTGTCGCTTTCTATGTTGACGATATTTACTTTCCTGCACATTTTGACAAAATGTCCAATTGGACCACAATTCAGACAACGTAATCCAGCTGCTGGACACTTATACCGATAACGTTGACCACATCTACAGCAACTACCAGAAAACATTGCACTTCCCGGTGGTGTGAACCGCTGACTTTCTTGATGACCTGAACTTAGCCGTTCTGTATGTTGATCTGCAAAACGTTGCGACTGCTGATGTTGAAATCCGTAGCGCTGCTTTGATTGTAGTTGTGATAACTGATGTTGCGGTGCATGCCTTTGAAACTTTTTGACCTGGCCTTTAATTGTATTGACATTGACGTCACCTGTTGTCGCGATTTCTTTTGACTGTATTTTCGTTAGCTCATATGATTTAAGTATATTGCGTTTCGATTACATTTAATGAAAATTCTATTATATTCGGAAATTTTTCTCTAAGGACGCCATCTTGGATACCAATTATGAACATGTAGCGAATCATGTTTTCTATTTCCAGAAACTCGCAAGATTTCGACAATTCTTTGAGTTCAATTATGAATTCGCTGATCGATTGATGTGGCTTTTGGCGGCATGTGAAAAACTTATACCTTTGAAAAGTTAAGTTTTTTTTAGGTTCGAAATGATTTTTAAATTTTTCAATCACTTTAGCCAAAGTTTCATCCTCACTTCCCTCGATAATATTATAAAGAAGAACACCCTGCTCGCCAATAGAGTGTAAGAACAATGCAATTTTTCTACGCTCGCCAGCACCATTCAAATTTGCAGCAATCAAACAAATTTCAAACCTTTGGAGCCAATTTTTCCATGTGGTTTCCATATTTGTCGCTGCGAAATCGGAGGAAAACTAAGAGTTTCCATATTCGTACGATATATGTATATCTATTTTTTGTTTTTAAATTTTCGCTTCATCAGTTTAGACACAACTTTACTAGCTTAATTTGAATTTTTTTTTTAACTTTCACTTCTGATACCATGTTATGTTCGTTGTTTGTACTAATGAAATACTACGTCCTTTCTAGTTGGCTAATTGTATTTGACTGGCTCATTACTTTACAACTGGTATACATTAACTGGTACAAATCTACTACTACATATTGTAAGGTATAAATGTACTTGTATAAATCTACTACTATGTTAAGCTTATAAAGTCGAATCCTTGAGATCGGCCACACCAGCCGGCGTCAAGGATTACTGTTATATTAGCTTTTAAAGGAAGCTACAATTGCCAACGGATTTGAAGGCAATGGTAGCAGGGTAATGGGAGACTGGGATGTAAAATCGAGTTTTAAATGATACTCTTAGTGCTTGAGTAAAAATGATATTTTTATTGGATGAGTAAGATTGATACTAAAAAAAATACAAATTGAATCGTACTTATATATAAAATAAAAAGTGCAATGCTTAAAATTAATGTGCGAAGGTAAACATAATCGTGGTATTTTATATCTAGAGTGTAAGTTGAACGATCGAGCATAAGAAATGATGACACATTCATAATTAGTGTTTATGCTCGATCGTTCACCTACTTACAGGTAAATATAATAATAAACGTAAGTTAAACGATCGAGCATAAGAAATGATGACACATATTATCGTTTATGCTCGATCGTTCACCCACTTACAGGTAAACATTATGATTTTTTGCACGTTGGGTTGAATGATCGAACATGCCTTACTTAAATATGATTTTAATGCATATTCGATCATTCACCCAACTTAACGTAAATTATGTTATTTATTATTGCTGATTTCGACATCCGAGCATACATACATTGTATGGCTCGATGATCTCTGTTCAGCTTCTGAACATATTAATACCAGTGTGAGTTCGTGATTCGGAAAAAGAATCGGCTGTTATATCAAAAAAATAAAGCCAAATCCTTAGCTTCGTTTCGTCGGCTCTGTAAGGTTTTAAAACCTAACAGATTTTGGTTCACATTTACGTTGGGCGTGTTTAGAACACTGGGATATGAACCAGGGTGACGATTGGATACCGAGTACTGAACTGCCTCTGAGAGGACTCCAAAACATGGAATTTCCTCATAGAGGGTATGGTTATCTACTGTTATAGGTCCGTAGAAACCATGTTTTCCACCAACTGTAACAGTAGGGAGAGGTGGAAAAGTTGGGTACAGGTGTTGACCTGTAGCGGTCACTATATTTCCTAGTCCTTTTAAATAAACGGACATTGGATCAAGTACCGAATATTCTCGATTCCTAATCACATCAAGGAGCCACTCTTCGTCAGAAGTGAGACTTTCCTGATTTTTATTCTTGATTTGGACTATTCTAGCCCATACACAAAAAGTATGATAGTAATCAATGTATTCGGGTGTGACGTGTTTTGTAAACTGTACGTCATCAGTCTTCAGTTGTTGGTATATACCACGAGATATCTCCATGGTAGCAACTAAAGATGGCGTAAAGCCAGTACGTGAATTAGCTTCACGCACGGACAATCCCTTTCCGAAAATAGAATCGGCGAAAGGATCTCCGGTTCGGAGGTTAGCAGTGGATACTGCTTCGGGGTTGGCTGGCATTGGGCGAGTTGCCGGTTTGACAGGCTTATCTCTGGTCGTAGTGGGTTTCTTAGGTTTGTGCGCATTAACTGCTTTAGCGTCGCGCTGGTTTTCTGGTTTACCTAAATAAACTTTATCTTCCATTTCGATAAGTTAGTAGGGATTGGGTTGGATGTTCTACAATAAGCTTACTACAGTAGGTCGTACTTTTATGTAGCGAAGGGTTGCTTTCTAAACTCAATTGTAAGGGTAGGTTATGTATATATTGTATATTTTAAAATCGGTTAAAATTTTAAAAGGGAGGGGCGGTTTGAGAAACTTCTCACCAACAATAATATAAAATTATTGGGACTCTCAAACCGCCCCTCCCTTTCAATGTAAAGCTTATAACTTCGAATCCTTGAGATCGGCCACACCAGCCGGCGTCAAGGATTACGTTCTTAATAGCCTTTTAAGGAAGCTACAATTGCCAACGGATTTGAAGGCAATGGTAGCAAGGTAATGGGAGACTGGGAATGTATTATCGAGTTTAAACGATACTTTTAGTGCTTGAGTAAAAATGATATTTTTATTGGATGAGTAAGATTGATACTAAAAAAAATACAAATTGAATCGTACTTATATATAAAATAAAAAGTGCAATGCTTAAAATTAATGTGCGAAGGTAAACATAATCGTGGTATTTTATTTCTAGAGTGTAAGTTGAACGATCGAGCATAAGAAATGATGACACATTCATAATTAGTGTTTATGCTCGATCGTTCACCTACTTACAGGTAAATATAATAATAAACGTAAGTTGAACGATCGAGCATAAGAAATGATGACACATATTATCGTTTATGCTCGATCGTTCACCCACTTACAGGTAAACATTATGATTTTTTGCACGTTGGGTTGAATGATCGAACATGCCTTACTTAAATATGATTTTAATGCATATTCGATCATTCACCCAACTTAACGTAAATTATGTTATTTATTATTGCTGATTTCGACATCCGAGCATACATACATTGTATGGCTCGATGATCTCTGTTCAGCTTCTGAACAACTACATATTGTAACATATAGAGAGCTTCTGATAACTATAATTTACATATTGTGGAATGCCTATTACAATTAATATAAAATCTTCTTTAAGGGCGACAGCGCTCTTTACATCAGGATACTTATCTATTGTTATTTTGAACTTATCTGATTCCTCGTCTTCTATTAGAAAGCGTTTCAGGGTTCTAATTTTTGAATTTAAAATGATTTCTTTAATTTTCTCGATTTGTTCGTTAAAATGGTTTATACTAGAAGATATTTTCTTAATTTGGATTCTAATTCTCTTTGATCTTTATTTAATTTTTCAGTCAGTCACCGCCCCTAGTAGTTAGGGGTTCGGTAATTTCACGCGTTTTTCCTAACCGGGGAAAAAACGTAACAGTGGCCCTGCTGCTACTCCTCGTCGTTGTCTGGTATCGTTTCTTGTATCCGGTGTCCTTGCCTCGTTCCGTCGCGCTCCACCGTCGTGGCCTTCGTTGCGTAATCCTCGATCTCTCCTTCGTTCGCACTACACTCCAAATTTTGCAAATCAAAAACCACCGACTTGTGGTAACTGTCTTTCCGTTAACTTGACTTCCAGTTTTTTTATGATATACACTTGAAAATATAACGACTAGGCTCGGTGCTGGTCACTCGTAAAAAGCCAATCAGTCCGCTTGGTTTTCTGCCGCCAAGCTTTGTGCCGGAACCCTCAACGGCTTTTCCAAAATTAAAATGTGGCCGTTGAACTTTCTTTGTTTCCGTGTTAGTAATTTCTCCAACTTTGGCTTAATTCGTGCAGTGGCGAAAAGCCCATCTTTCTCGCCTTCGACCGATAATGCAGTGCGCGATCGAGAATCTTGGACATCCCTCGTTGTCTTGACATTTCGCGTTTGGCTTGACGTTTTAATCAAAATATTGTTCGGTTCGATTGCCTTCACGTGCTTTAATCGTCTTGTATAGAGATACTCGATACACACTAACACTTCTGTCTTAATCGAGTTTGGACAATGCACAAATTTTGAAAGTGTCTCAAGCGTTTAGTAAATTTTTAGCACAAATATTACATTGTTAAAAATCGGCCTAACTTAAGTTTGGCCGTACTAAATATGAATGTGTTTGTGCAAATATGTTTACAGTGTTTATTCAAGATTGACAGCAGTTGACTTGCCGCCGGGTGGAACGCGGTAAGAAATTCAGTTTCATTGGATTTCCCTTCTTTTTAACATAAATTTCTGTCATTTTACGTCGCGATGCACGAAATTCCGATTCAAGTCGCTCGGCGAGGAGAAAATCATCGAGCGGTTACGGTTCATCTGTGCAGAGGAGAAGGTCTGTACAAGAGCATTGTCGAGATTTCGGGTGGTGATTTGCGGCGCGCCATTACCACTCTGCAATCGTGTGACCGCTTAAAAAGTGACTGTGCACAGATTGTCGAAGAAGACCTGCTCGAGATTTCGGGAATCATTCCGCAGAAATATTTGGACGAATTTATGGCTGTCTGCCGCTTAGGGAACTACAATAAGCTCGAGGAATACATGCTGGACCTTTCGTTCGAAGCGTATAGTATCGGGCAAATGCTATAACAGTTCAATGATTTCGTCCTGCGCAGCGCCGATCTTGGCAATGATCAGAAGAGCGCCATATGCGATAAATTAGGGGTAAGTAGCAGCTTTCTGCTCTAAGTCTCATTTATTCTTGTGGCTTAAATTCTTCTTTTTTTGCAAGAGTGCATGTGCACGACCGAAATATTCGGGTGGCATATTTCAGCATGCACTTGTCTTTGGGCAGCTAAAACTAGAACCGTTATTCGACATCTTCTGTACATAAATTGCCCAACTTTTACAAGAATACTTACGGCTATATTATAGTCCTCCGGTATGAAAACGGAAAACTTCCAGAAACCTTCGTCCGGACAAATCGTCAGCGTGAAATCGCTCAGAACGTTCGGACCTCTCAAGAAAACCTTTCAAGTGGCCGGCAACATTTGCTCCATTTCCTGCACTTCCTTGACTAGGTGATTGCAAATCGAAAAATATAATAGCCAATTTTTCTCCGACCGAAAACCCGAGAAATTTACACGCGAATGTTAACTGAGAATTGTCAGTTTGACATTTCGCATTTTTAGTAAGGTTCTTAGTACATTTCCCTTACATATGTCTGTGTGCGCAAAATGTCGAGCTTAAACTCATTTTTTGCCCAGAATTAGTTTTCGTTTTTCGAAAATAAATTTTATTTTCGTGAAAAGTGAATCTTTCTTGACGTTTCTACATCAAAATATAAAAATAAAAATTTAAATTTCTCGCGCACTCGGTGTACATGCATTGTCCAAACTCTATTAAGACAGAAGTGTTAGTGTGTATCGAGTATCTCTAGTCTTGTGTAGTTAATTTGTAGTTCCAAGTTGCATTTCGCGGATTCGATGGATCACTTCTTGTACAGGCGGTTTAGTATCGAATTTCCTGGCCGTTTTGCGAGGCATTTTTCAGTGGTGTTTTTCTTTTACTCAGCGCGACGCCTAAGTTTGTAAAACGACGTTTTCGTAGTTCCTCTGCTTCAACTGTGTCTCTTGCTTCCTATTGTACCTTAGGAAATCAGGGAATGAACCAAGATGGAGGTGAGTCCACTCAGCATTGTTTTAGTTAAGTCGGATAGGGAAAGAGATCGTCTCCTCGTACGCTACCCGTACAAATCGTAACAAGTAGCTTTGTTTGTTTGTCAAAGTTTCTACTAATTTTGAGTAACTGATCTTGATTTTCTTTTAGTGTTTTTTGATTTTTATCTAAATTTGAAAAATGTGCTTCGATGCGTGCAGCATCTTCGTCATCCATGACTGTTAATGAGAAAACTACTATTCTTGTTGAAAGATAGATTTATTCTAATTCTAATGCTGATTACAATTAACTTATACATATATACTAATAATGCATCGTCAGCGTATGAAATGAAATATTTCTTTTGCTGACGTGCATGAGAATAGATAATTTCTTGAATTATTATAATTGCTGACGTGCATGAGAATGGATAATTCTCGTATAGCTGCATTCTTGATGGTGCATTGCTCGTGCGATAGCGGCGGGTGTTTTGTTGCTTGAGTAGAGACGATTCCGAATGTGCTGATGGCGGGTGTCATGTATCGTTTGGGTAATCGTGGAATTTTTATATTTGTTCACGTTTGAACATCTTGCAAGGGGCCACTGCCAGGCTCAGGGATATTTCTTCTGGCAGGTACCGGAGTGTTCCACTATGAATCGTGCGTTTTGTTGTGACTTTTTTCTATGACGAAATAGAAAGTAGAATATCGATATAATGACCATAGCGACGAGAAAGTAGCTGGATAGCTGGTGGATATGATGCGTATTCAGTTCGTTTGGGAGTTGAATCGATTTTGCTGTCAGTTTAGGTTGGTTGAGATCAGGAGTGTCAAACGTGTTGATGTGCAGCATGCTTGGCTGACTACTTCCTGCCGTACTGTTAAATATTGCGGCCAGGTTTCTTGGAGGCAGGAATGACGCTTCCTGGCGCCAAGTGTAAGATGCCTGCGGTCGGAGAAGCATCGATGGGGTTTTGACTTCACAGTGAGGTCCCAATGTTAACAGTCCGCTGTTCTGTAACAATTGGGTGATTGGCTGGTTATTGCATACAACTGTTATGAGCGTCTCATTTGGTGTGTAGAAAATCCATTTGTTTTTGTTCTGGAGTTGGAGAAACTGTAAGTTTGATGTAGCAATATGTATATTACAATTAAGTTGCGAAATAGCTTTTTGATTTAAAAGGCCAATCTCGCATTGCTTTCCGTGAATGCTTTCCCGGTATAGAGGGTGAACTTGTTGACATATGTAGTGTTTATTTTGATGCGTGAGACATTGCTTTAGGTCTAATTGTTGTTATAGGATAATACGTATCTCTATGGGGATTTACCGCCAGGAACTCGCTGGACGGTTCTATGAAGATTATTTTGCTTCTGTATGCTGTTGGGGCAGGATGGACCTTAAATAATTGAAAGGTTTCGTCCTCTAGAAGTGGAATATGCATCTTAAATATTATTATGCTGTTTATTAAGCGGCTTTCGACTGTTACTAATTTGTACAACGATAGCAGTGATTCTTGATGTTTTTCTCCAGGGATTATCAGTGAAGCAGGTATGTATCTTCTGATAACCTGTTATTGATCCAATAATTGAGCTGGTGTTATGAGAAAAGGACTGATTTTCCCGTGATTCATGTCTATTATTAACTCAATTAATCATTTTTGATCCCGTTCGAATTTTGCTAGAATTAAGGCAATATATTCTATCATTGATATAAAACTCTGTTTGAGATTTTGGTCCTTGATTGTATCTGAAAGGGCCTGTATATTGCTAGCTATATACTGTTGAATGACTTCAAACTGTTTTTTGACATCTTGTATGGTTTTTCGAAATACGTTGAGAGTTCCATCGAGTACTGAAGTCTGATTTTGAGCGAGTTTAACTAAGTAATTCTCGTTCTGTTTTACCTTTTGGAGTTCTTCTTCTATGTATGTGGCGTATTCCTTATCTAATAGACCAAACAGGCTGCTTTATATGGAACCAATGATCTCAAGTGGGGCTCTTGGTAATCTTCGTGGTGGATACGGGGAATCGATTCGGTTATGCAGTAATATATCGTTGTTTAGCAATTCGTCATAATGGTGTTGAATTTCACTCAGCGTGTCGTTACAATAGAAAGTAAATGGCGCCATTTGTTGGCACAATGTAGTCAGATTTTGCATGCATATTGTGAGTCCTGTTATCTGTTCGTAATAGCTTGTTAAGTTGATATAGATTATCGTAGTTCATCTATTGTTGACAATATGCATTGATCCGACATCCTCGAAATACAAACCAGGATTATGATTGAAGGGTGTCACTTTAACCAGAGGTGATGGTGGTGCTGGTGGATCCAACTGGGTTCTTTTGTAGCTTGGATATAGGTTCATACTAAAGATGGGTACTACGCAGGTCAGCAGTATAAGTGACGGTAATGTGGCTCCCATTTTTGGCAGTCGTATGCATCTCCTTTTCAAGTCCTCCAGCGCTGGTCTCTGTGGTATCTTTGTTGGCCTTATTTTTACAGTATGTGCTCTTTTTTTAACATTCTTTGTTGATTTGGCCATTTCCTCCTCAGTGAGTGATCTTATCGCTGTATTATGACTTACGACCTTAGGTGTGTCGTCTATCTTCGGAACGTCATACATGTCCATTGGTAGTTTGCAAATTTTATTAATAGGTCTTTTAAAAGTTGCTTCATTAGTTTTTATAGTTACCACTCTTACTAATCCATCTGCTCCAGGATGAGTCGTAATAACCCTTGCCAAGGGCCACTTCGTGGGTGGCATATTTTGCTCTTTTAGTAGGACGATGTCGTTTTCCTTTATATTGTCAAGTGGTTGCTTCCACTTTGGACGTTACTGTAGTCTGGCAAGATATTCTGTCGACCATGCTCGCCAGAAATCTTGTTGAATTTTGTTGATGAATTTCCACCTGCTAAGGCTGTGCATAGATACTTCGTTGGTTGTGGGCGCAATTAACGCGGATCCGGTCAAAAAATGTCCGGGAGTCAACACTGTTAAGTCGTTAGGATCGTTCGAGAGTGGACAAAGTGGCCTGGAATTGAGACATGCCTCTATCTGGCATAGAGTGGTGCTCATTTCTTCATAGGTTAAAAGTGTTTCACCGACGATGCGTTTAAGATGGTATTTGACGGATTTTACTCCTGCCTCCCACAGACCGCCAAAGTGCGGTGCGGCTGGAGGGTTGAAGTGCCATTGTGTGCCTTTGTTGATGACGTATGGTAACGCCCTTTTTTGTGCCTGTTGTATGGCAAGTTTGAATTGTTTTTGCAAAACGTTGTCCGCCCCTTTAAACGTTGTTCCACAGTCGCTGTAGAGGTCAGTACAGAGTCCTCTTCTGGCCGTGAATCGTTTAAAAGCTGCAAGAAAGGCGTCCGTTGTTAGGTCACTAACAGCTTCCAGATGTAAGGCTTTCGTAGAGAAACAAACAAAAACCGCAATGTACCCTTTGTATGCTTTAGTTCCGCGTCCTTTCGATTCTAAGCTGGATAGGTCCAGCATAATCGATTCCGGTATGGGTGAAGGCTCTGGATGGTGTTATTCTTGCGGCGGTTAAGTCACCCATCATTTGATGTGTTGTGGAGGTGCGAAATCGGCAACATCTAGCACATTGGCGTATAACCCTCTTAACAGCGTTGTTGGCGTCGATTATCCAATACGTTTTCCTTGTATATGCTAAAGTCGACTGAATTGTGCCATGTAGCGTGGTGCAGTGAGCGTCTTGAATTATGAGGTTCGTGATATGGTGCGCATGAGGTATTATCACTGGATGTTTCTCATTGTATGACAATTTAGATTGTTCTAGTCGTCCTCGTAAACGCATGATTTTGTCATCATCAATAAAAGGTAATAATGTAGAAAGTTTGTTAGAATTTGGTAAACGAAGAGCTTGATTCACCGGCGATGACTTTGTGGAGTAAAAATTCTGGTCCATTAAACCACATCTTGTTATGAAGCAACTCGTGTGGATGGCAGCCGCGTGAGACGATGTCAGCCGGATTTTGCTTGGATGGCACGTATTGCCAAGTGGCTGATCCACAAAGATTTTGGATCTTCGAAATTCGATTGGAGACGAATATTGATCATTGATTGGACTGCGACTTAATCCAGGATAATGTTATAGTAGAGTCACTCCAGAGATGGATCGATTGTGGGTTGATGATTAAGCCATGTGTGATTTTATCTATTAGCTCTGCTCAGCACTCTTGAGTGCTGAGCAGAGCTCGAGTTTGGGTAAGGTTTCCGTTCTCAATGGGGCAACCTTGGATTTGGCGCATATGAGTTGTATTAGCGGAGTGGCGTCGTCGACTTGAGTTCGTGCATATACGCAAGCTCGAAACGCCTTGAGACTTGCATCGCAGAATCCATGTAGCTGCTCGCCTTTGAAGATGGCACATGCGTCTAGGTATACGAATGGCTTCGAGTACCTGTAGACCTTTAACAAAGGTGATCCACTCCGTTTCTAAGTGCATTGGCATGCTCTCATACCAATGTAATTTACAACAGGATGATGCGGCAAAAAGTATGATGGGCTAGGTATTTCCTTCGAGGCGATTTCTTCCATGTGGTTTAATTCGATATATTCGTTGATGAATTGGGTGTAAGCGGAGATCCTTGAAGCCTCCTTTCTATGTTAAAAAATCGCTTCGCGGCAGTGTCGTATGATTCTCCAAGCTCCGCTGGTGATTTACGAAGAGGAAGGCGAACCACAAATCGCCCCTCAGCTGTCCGAGAATGTGTTTCCACGAAAAGGTTTTCAGACGCGGTGTCCTCCTCCGAAGTGGTCTTGCTGAGGCTAGAAAAACTTTCAAGTTCCCAAAATTTTTGAACTAGTTGGTCGAGACTATCTTGTGCAGCGCATTGTGGTTGTGTTGTTACGAATGAAGACGATTGTGCGCTGTTTTGTTTCACACGTCCCGAAATTATCCACACGAGCTGCGTCTTTTGAAGCACTGCTGAGGGGTGACCAGTAAGCTTGATTTGACCAAAGGCGAGTAGTTCGAAGAACAAGCTCGCACCAATCAGTAGATCTACTCTCTGTGGCACGTTGAAGGCAGGATCGGCTAATTGGATGTTTTTTGGTAGTTGCAATTGTTCTGCTTGGATGATTTGAGAAGGCAAATGCTCAGCTATGCTAGGTATTACGAAGGCGTCGAGTTTTTCAGCATATGAAGTTGTTCTTGATTTCATAGTGAATTCAGTTTTGTGCTTGCAGATAGTAGAAATAGCTCCTATTCCAGTGATTGACGTGCTGCCCTACAGGGTCGGCTTCTGATGCAACTGGCTTGAGAGTCATCAGTTTTTGCATATGTTGGTCAACCAGTCTTTCAATGTTGCCGAATTCTTCTTTGAGCAATCCTATAGCCATGTCGTAACATGCTTCGCTAGGTACAAATCCTGAGATTGTCTCCTCAGCCAGGCCAATTTGGTTATAGCTTGCGAAGAGAGCAAAAAATTATATTTATTTAACTGAAACACAACGATTTTAATGTTATCAAATGAGTTTATTTATTTATTGGTTACAATAATATCAAATACCGACCATTTAGCTTACGGATTGATTCTTGACTAATGACCCTCTTCTGGTCTTTTCTAGTTTTATTTATATCATATCTTTATCAACTGAGAATGGATGTGGTTATCAACTTGTGGTGATATTGCAAGTTGGTACTTATTTGGATTTTAGATAAGCATAGTTTTGTGAGAGTTAATGATAAAGTTACTTATTCGTTAATTGGAATTTGTTATGTTTTATATTTTTAATTATTTGGAAAAGAAGTTTGATACTCTTTGTCTAATTTGTTCTTGTTGTTTTAAATACAATTCGTTATCTGTAGATGTAGTTTGTACATCCGGTATGGGTACTATTGGTTGTGATACGGGGGATAACATAACTGGCCGGATAACACTGATTGTAGATAGCTGAATTTTTCAGTACCGGATAACGTTCGGTTTTCGTGAATGGTGGTGCGGAAATGCTCCCAAAATGGCTGTCATTCCTTCGGATCGCCATTGAACCTTTTAAGATGAAGCTTTGGCAGCTTTAAATTCGATTTTGCAACTGGACGTTCATGGGATGTGCTCTCATCATCTTGGAGCTTGCGCAGTCTTTTCAATTTCTGATTTATGCGTGAAACCATAGTCACCGCCTTGTCTTCATATTCGGCTATTGTGTCAGATTCCCTTTCATAATCCTCACGTTTAATGACAGCCTCGAGATCAGCATTCGCTTTCCTCAGTTTTCCTTGCAACGTCTTAAGATGGTCGAGCATCGTGGTCAGTTCATCTTCTATAGAATCAAAGGACTTAAAATTTGAAATGCATACCTGCGCCTCCTTCCTCCTTCCGACGACAAATACTCATCAGCGCCTTTTGTCAACTTAGTAATCTTGGCTCTGTAGGCTAAGCGTAACGAGAAGTTCATCTTTAGGTTCTTGTTAGGTTCAACCCGAATGCAATTCCTTGCACACACTCACTAATAACACGATTTTTCGTTTTAAAACTAACGCGAAAGATCGAGAAATAAGACTCCGCGGCGAAAACGGTTCTCGCGGTTCGAAATGGACTTTTTCGGTCTTTCGGCTATACAACAGGTCTGCTCTTTTTGCATACTGTTATGTATCGGAGGCCTAGGACGAGAATTATTTTGACCCTAAAGCCAAAATAATTCTGAAGGAAAAATAAGGGACGGGTTAGACAGGGCTGAGATTCACCTGGATCCATCTCAGTGACATTCATGTGCTGGTGCTACGCGCTAGCTGATGCCGGGTCTAGCTGCGGTATGCGTGTGGGGGGATTCGCTGCACTAGAATGTCATGAAACCCAATTGGCCTGTCATAACAAAAATAAATCGCGAGCTGTGAGCTCGCCGCGTCGACTTATCCAAGTCGGGAGGACAACGAAAAAAAAAAAAAAAAAGGGAACTGCAACTGGTCACGGATATTGATTCGACCAGATGTTTCGACGACGGCGTCGGATGGTTTTCTTTCCTAGAATTTGTTTACAGCGGATACGTTGAGTGAATTATAAAACAAATGAGCGCAACCAATGTTCTTATTTATAATCATGCATTCGCCTTAGTAATTTGTTACGGTTCCACCGTAACAAGGGCCAGGAGAGAGATATAAGGAACAAGTTAATATCAAGTTGAGACTGGATTTCGATTAAATACTTATCTCGATCACGATCAGGCCGCACCTTCCGTAGCAACCTTCAACACTACGACTAGCTTACTCGCACCTAAAAATAAAATAGCGAAAGACGGCACACGACAGGCAAGAAAACTAAGTCTCTGAAATCAATTTATGTCAACCAAAAAAAACAGCTCCTGAGTGCGCGGAATTGCAATCAACCGACAATCACATTCAAATCGATACAAAATTCGCGAGTGCAAATACTTTACGCGGATCTTCGCTTGCGAACGAAAACCCGGCGAATCAATCGACAATCATATTCAAAACGATACAAAAATCGCGAGTGCAAATACTTTACCAGGATTCTCGCTTTGCGGACGAAAACCCGGCCAATCACGATCAAGACAACACAAATCCGCGATTACAAAAGGACACACGGACACCGCATTACGGACGAAAACCCGGAGGAGTATCTCCAACCAAAACATGTCAGTCGGCGATTTCGGTACGTGGAGCGCGATCTGCAGCTTCCTAGTTGGCACGTCGATTGCCAACCCGCGACAACAGTAGAACAATGGTTAACCGAACTACTTACCTGGAACGGTTGGGCGGCATGGGTGGAAGTCGGCGCACCATATTCACTAATATCACTGTCGAGACTCTAGAATAACTCACAAATAATCGACGGAAAACTACCTTTATCGCGGCTACACTCAAAACCAGAAAGTAAACAAATGCGAACTGTCAGTTGATACGAGTCGCAATTGCGTCACGAGAGGCGCTAGCTGCGGTTCGGAGTCGGAGATAAACCAGCGTTACCCACTCGACGAGAAAAGTTATGTTGATACGGAGGGGAAAATTTGATATTAATTTATAAGAGCGGCGAATGACGAAAAAAATGAACTCGATCGAACCCCGATGAGGGTGATGACCGTGGTTAATTAAAAACGGTTGGGAATCACCGAACGATTTTTCCCGCAAAGAGTTTAGGCGGAAAGTCATGGGGAAAATAACGTCCTCTTTGATCGCCAAGCCTGAACGAGAGTAGTTAGAAAAATTCGACCCGTCGCAAATTTTAAAAGTGTTTTATATTTGAAAAAGTGCCACAAGTCGGTGGCAAGTAAATCAGAGTCAGTGAACGAACGAGAAACTAGTGAAGAAAACGAAACCAGGGAACGAATAAGGAATCGTGGATGAGACGGAATCAGCAATTCGCAGAATAATCGACACCGAGAACGAGACCGTGAAAATTATATGAAATCGGCGAAGCAGATTCGGGGGACACCGATGGATACGCAACGACGGGCCCCAACGAAGTACTAAATGTAGATAGATAGATTAAGGTAATCGTAAGACTATTTTTTTATTTTAGAATAAGATTGTATTTTTGCTAGTGGAACTAATTATAGGTTTAAGAAATAAGTGAATTAAATAAAAAGAGTGTGGATTAAATTAATACGACTAGAGTCGAATTTTCAAGACCCCTAGTGGAAAAAAAAACGTGTATAGTTAACTTGCCTTTCGCGCGAGTTTCTTACTTTGTGATAATTTTCTTCGGTTCTGTGGCTCGGTCCGAGAGAAGATAAGGAGGAACGCCGCCTAAATTACGAGCCACTGGCGCCCACGACCCGTCTCCACGGGTTGGCCGGACAGGCAGCGTTCCGCCCCCAGTGCGATGGGTTTTTCGGCGAATACGTTTTTCCCAGCCGGCGAGAAAAATCGTAACAAATTTCTGAAGATTTAAGAATAATTTTATCAATTCATTTAAGTGTATTGTTTATAAAAAAAAGAAAAATAAAGAGAAAAGGAAAAAACAAAAATCTACAAACAAGAGCATATTTCCTCATTCTTAATAGTCTAAGGTTTCGAAACCATTTGTTTAGTAATTTAAATTTGTATTTCACCTTGAAGGTTTTTCATTTTCATTTTGATGTTTATATATTATCTAATTTATGATATTTATGCACAATACGAGAATGTGACTTAAAGGCAAAAAACACTGAGCAAGGTCAAGGTATGAACCGCACAAAGCGGAACAATGCGAGCGATAACGAAATCGAAAAATATGACTGCCGAGTTTTATCCCGCATAGCGCAAGGCGACGATAAAATGCGAAAATGGCTCACGAGTCAAGTAAACATGAGCAATTCCCGGGTTTTGGCACCATATGTTGGCTCCCTAATGTTTTTTAGGGAGCGTTGAGTTTGCGATATGAACACTTCGAATGCAAAAAAACGAGACGAAAAATAAAAGCCTAGGTTGATTTTCAAAATGTTCTGTATTAGCGAAATAAATACCGACTGTACTTGGCGAGACCAGAAAACGAACAGAAACAAGAAATGCTGAGTGCATTTTTACAATCATTGAATTACTGCTATGTTTTACAATGAATGTCAAAAGTCTTTGGATAAATGTTTTACGATGAATTTCAAAAGTCCTTGGACATTGGTTTCTTTATGATTTAATGTATTAGACAATATCAATTATTAGAAAAAACTAATGCACGAATAAAATGTGTATGATATGCCAATACCATAAATTTTGGTTTTAAATTTTGCTAATTGTAAACATTCCGAATTTACACTTGGTCGTATTGGGCTACTTTCCAGATATTCAAAAGAAGAAATGCTGCATGCTGGTTGCTGCTGCAAAAATAAATAAACGAGTATTAGATTTCTCGGCATAAATTAATACGGAATGAAATTTATAAAAGGCTCTTGTACTTACAATAAAGTCAACCGCTTCTTTTGCACATTAACTTTCCTCCATAAGCTCTGTTGAAATATGCTTCAACTCCAGGTTTTGAGAAGTATTGCTGCATGTTGGTTCATTCTGTAGAAAATAAATCAGCTATAATACTTTCACCGGATTTAGCGAAAAATAAAAATGCAAGCAAATTCATAGAAAGCTCTTATACTTACAGAAGTGCCTACTACTACTCCTTTTCGGTCAGGACATGCATTTCCTTTTGTGTGCGATGATAAAGTAGGCGAATTCTACAGTAAGAGATGTCGACAATGTTATATTGTTATTTTAAATTGGAAAATGGAAATACATAAAAATATGAAATCATTCACTCTTACCAGGTCATTAAAAATCGTCGATATTGCCTCAAGTGACAAAACTTTTTTTCTCTCACAAATTCGAAAACAGCTTTCTTCGAAATGTTGTCCACACAATCTATCCTTTGCTGGACAAATTTTAAAATTTACGTGCTGCCTCAACTGTTGAATCCATTTCCTTTGCGATTTTACGCGCTTAGGAAAACTGAAATAAATGAAAAGAAAGGCGATTAAATTTTCAGCATGAAACTCACGCGCATTGGAAATCATCGTGAACCCATTATGCCGGCGCCACTGGACATTTTGACCAACAAATGAACCTTTGCAACTTTAACTTGTGTTTTATCACTTAAAATTCCGAAAGTCAAAGAATTTTTTTCAAATAATATTAAGATGACATAATTTCTTAACAATAGATTTTAAAAACTTTGCAAAAAAATCTTGTCCTTCAAGGAAATCGAGAAAAGTATTCAATGATTGCCTATCTTCATCAGATACCTGTCCAACTTTTATATCTTCTGGAATTTTATGAGAAACTATCCTACGTATAATTACCTTTTCAACTAGGTCCTCCCGCTCTGGCTTTGGTTCCGCTCGAGCTATCAATTTTTTCCATCGCAGCTCGTTTTCACCGAGATTACTGACCAGTATCTCGTTAGGCCGTCCGCAATTCAATACGCCACCAGGAATCACCGTCCAAGCATGTTTATCTCTAAACATCTTCGTCGCCATGAGGACAATGGATTCGCCTCCTACGTCCTGCACTTCGACCACTGCTCGCCCAGTAGACAAAGGCGGACATGTAAAATCTTCCCTTAGCATGACCTTGGGTCGTGTTGGTTCGCCTTCTAACGCCATTTGATGAAAGAAATTCGCCGTATCTTCGTCCTTTATCAACACCGCCTTCGGTCCTCGCACCACCATTGTAACGCCAGGGCTATGAATTATCGGTTGCCCTGCCAGCAATTCAATTCTTCCCATGTCGCAATCAGTCACCAGTGCCTTGGTTTCCAACTCGACATCCCCCAGAGCCAATTTAAAATGAGCGTCACCCAACGCTTTTGCAACGCTTCCAGCAAAACCACATAGCTTTATGTCCCGTTCAATAGTTAGACTTAAGCGCCTCGCCGCGTCTTTTGTAATCAGGCTCTGTTCGCTTCCCGTGTCCAAGTAAACACGAACCGACTCGCCGTTTATTATGCCTGTTTGCTTAAAGACAGAATTTTCTGGAGTTAATATCAGTCTTACCTTCGTTTCCTCCGTACGTCATTTACTGCAGTTTCTGGATATGTGTCCACCTAGTCCACACTGCCAACACCGATCCATACACGGTTTCAGGCAATCACGACTCAAGTGTGTACCTTCTTCCTGGCAGTTGTAACAACGTCGCTTCACAACGCCAGAAAAAGATGTAACATCTCGCCTTGCATCAGTCTCTCGACGACTGCTTTCGCCTCGCAGCGTCACCTTTGCGGTATCGTCTTTACGCCGATAGGTCTCGAGCCCCGCCAAAAATTTTACATACAAATGTTCCGGCGTTTTACAACCAATTGCTTGTGCGTTGGCACGCAACTCTTCAGGCAGCCCTCAGACGATACACGAGACCGCGTCCTCCCCTTGGACTTTCGCCTGTTCACACAGCTCGAGTTTTGCGTGATAGTAAGAAGTCATGCCCTCACTCGGCAGCTTGCGCCTTGCTACCAGACTTTCGAGTATTACCGCGAACTCATAACGCCTGGGAAACGCCGCCCGCAAACTCGACTTCCAACGCCCCCAGGAGAAATCATATCGATCAAGCCGATGGTACCAATTTTTTGCAGCTCCAGCCAGCTTGGACTGCATTATGGTGGCCCGCTGTAGTCGGTCCACCCATGGTCATCGCCGTGTTGGTCAATCTTTTTGAACCAACTGTCCACATTCTGTTCAGCGTTCGTCGGATAGAAACGCTCTACTATCTCGTTGCCAATTTTCAACGCATGGCCTGCTCCGATCGCATTCAGGTCACCTGCGTTCGAATTCGACGATCGGGGCTCCGCCGTCTCTTGTCGACCCTCCAAAAATGTCGCCGAAAACCAACGCCGCCTATTGTTGCACGGCCCTGGTGATCTGTGTCGCCAATCCGTCTTGCAAAAGATCACGCAGCGCCTTTTTGATATCATTTGCCGGATCCGAGAGTTCGCGACTTGAATTCCGCTCGCCCTCTTGTCTCTCATTCGGTCGCGGCCGAGCTTGCCGCCTGGGACTATCCGCCAAATTATCGGAGGCTTCAAGCTCCAGCCCCATTTCGTTATCGCTCATAGTTAAGACGATACGAATAAGCTCAACAGAGAGAAAAGGAAAAAAAATAAAGAATCGCCGAACCAGGAAAACAAAATAGTATTTCGAGCACAGAAACAAAAAAAGAACGCCGGCTTACGCACACCACCGAAATATTTGTTTTCTTTTTTTTCAAGCCCGCCGCTTACACTTGATGCTGCCGCGCGCCACACACACACACTTATGCGTCGACCGGAAAAAACAGAAGCGTTCTTCAAATTTTGCACTAAAGTGCACCAAAAAAAAAAAACACAATCGCCAGGAACACTATCCCACTTCTGAATTGTTAAACCAGCTAAATTATAATCGTAATTAAAACCCGGAACTTTATATTTTAGTATACGCCACTTTATTTGCAAAATTGTTCGCCAAGCTTTTGTTTTATACACTTCCAGTTTCTCTCCTGTCGCTTCGCCGAAGCACAGTTCCGTAATGAATCCAGTCGAGCACTCGCCTACCCATCCACTCACTCATCGTCTTCAACGCCTCCACTCGCCGCTGACTCTCGCCTAGCGCTGCTCGTTCTCCTTATTTGCAGCACTGCCACACCTAAAGCGCTTCTGACGTAACATTAATTTATACCGTGCAATGGGTTCAAGATTGTGCGAAAGTCGTTAAAATGTAATATATTTCAAGTTTTCAGTAAAAAATTTAACTTTTCCTTTCTGTTTGGTGCGTCGTTGTGTTCTTATTCCATCTGTAAAAGAAATTAATTAATTCTTATTTCAGTTTGTTTTACTCACCTGCTGTACACAAATTCAACACAAGCAATACGACAAGACCACTTGACACTTTAATTGATAGTTGTTGCGATTCAGCAGAAGCGCAGGATACACAGAAAGCGCAGTAAGCACCCACACAGCTGATCGCATCGCAGATGTAGATAATTAACTCGACAGCTGAGCACTGACCGTGCACTTAATATATAAGGAGCCGTTTCTTCGCGACAGGTTGCTGGTGGAATTTGGAATTTGCTCGCACTTGAAATCTAGCCTTTGTTCGATCGACACGCTAATAAAATTGGATTACTTACTTGCCTTTGAATTTCCTACCGTGTTATGTAGCTGAGGCCTAGGAAGACCCTAAAGCCAAAATAATTCCAAGGGAAGAATAAGGTTCGGGATAGACAGGGCTGAGATTCACCTACATCCATCTCAGTGACATTCTTCGTGCTAGTGCGACGCGCTAGCTTGATGCCGGGTCTAGCTGTGGGAGTCGTGGGGGGGTTCGCTGCACCGGAATGTCATGAAACCCATTGGCCTGTCATAACAAAAAAGAATCGCGAGCTTTTGAGCTCGCCGCGTCGACTTATCCAAGTCGGGAGGACAACGAAAAAAAACGGAACTTCTCCTGGTCACGGATATCAACCCGACCAGATGTCTCGACGATGGCGTCGGATGGTGTGACGCCAAACTGCCCACCCAACCTAAACCATACATCTTCCTTAGTAAACTTCTTAGTATGGCCCCAAGAAGAGAGGAGGAGGAGGATTCGTGGAGGCTAGAGGGGACCTTCAAATGAAAAAATTTACCGTTTCATTTTAATTCAATATAATCCTCTACCAGAAAAGTGATCATCACAATTATATTTAATACAATGTTTCGGTTTCTGTTTTTTTTTTCTTCCACATTTCACCTTTATGTCGTTTTTTCTCTTGCTTCCCTACTTTTATCACTTATAATTAGTCTTACATATCTTAAAACAATAAAACATCTAGCAATTCTCGATGAAATTTCCTTTCGCTATATAGTACCTTTAAAAGCCGCACAATCTGTTATTAACGTGAACCGAAGTCCCAGTAAGTAAACGCGAAATTTCTTAAGAGCCGACACTATGGCTAGGACCTCCAATTCGTAACTACTATATCTTTCTTCAGCTGGTGTAGTTTTTCGCGAGTGATATGCGACAGGATGCAACAGTCCATCTTCGCTATTTTTCTGCAACAGCACCGCTCCGTAGCGATATTTCGAAGCATCAGTGTGTAGTTCGGTTTCGACGTCATCTCTGTAGATCGCGAGTACAGGCTTTTCACACAAGACCTCCTTCATTTGCTGGAAGGCTGCTAATTGTGGTTCGCCAAATTTAAACACTGCATCTTTCCGCAATAGGTCACTCAAAGGCTTTGCCAACTCTGACCTAAGAAACTTTGTATCTTCTTTACGCTTTTAGGAATCGGAAATGCTTGTACAGCTTGTTTCTTCGAATCCGATGGTCGAATCTTACCATCGCGCACAGCGTAACCAAGATATTCTATAGTATCACACAGAAACTGGCACTTTGACCACTTAATTCGTAGGCCATGACTTTCGGCACATTTCAAAATTATTTTTAGACGCTCCATAGCTTCATTTCCATTATTTCGCAGCACGACGATGTCATCTAAGTACAGTAGCATGTACCCTTTCTGAACCAATGACTTAAAAATTTTGTTGATAAACCTCTGAAAGTTTTGAGGTGAAGTGGCGAGACCAAATGGTGCACGGTTGAACTCAAACTGTCCATCTGAAGTCACGAATGACGTAAATTTTCGACTTTCCGCGGATAAAGGGACATGAAAGAAACCATTCTCCAAATCTAAAGTGGAAAATATTTTGGTCTTCGACAACTTGTCGATCTCGTCTTCTATAAGTGGAAGCGGATACCTCTCCATTACTATTACTTTATTTAAAGCTCGGTAATCCACACAAAGCCGCTTAGAACCATCTTACTTGTTTGTCAGTACTACAAGACTAGCGTACTCTGGTGAACTTTCTTGAATGATACCCTCCTTCATCCATCTTTCAATCTGATTACTCACGCATTTCTTTTGTTCCGGGGACAAGCGTCGTGGGCGCTGATATATCGGTTCTTCGGTCTTCAGAACTATCTTCATTTCATATTTAGGGTCTTCTCCCATTGTTGGTTTATAATCTCTTACTGGCTCATCGATTTCACTCTGATAGGTGCGATTACCTACCACATAGTCTCGCTCGGTTTCTGAAACGTTAAATTTACTCACTAGACAATTTTCCATTTTCTTTATTTTCACTCCGTCTTCGGCTAGGCTGATCGTAGTCCCATTGAGAATATCTTTCCCTATCAGCATTTTCAGGTCGCCAGCTAAATTAGAAATAATATGCACCTCTGTACTATAATCCTCTCCATCTATCACCAGCGTAGCTCCGAAGGATCCCAACGTGGTAACCGTGTTCCCAGAAAATCAGTGCAAGGAAGCACTTGCACTTTTCATATTCGGTGCTCCTATTTTCACATACTCTTGAGCCGTAATCAGGGAAATATCACTTCCAGTATCTACCAAGGCCTGCACTGGATATCCATTCACTTTGACCATCTTCAAAGAAATATCCTCATCACACCTTTTAACTCTGGCACATGTGTCACTTTTCCTTTTTGGACAATTCATCGCCTTATGTCCGAATTCGGCGCAAGTAAAGCACTTAGGACCTTTTAACTTCTCTCTGCATTCATTCGATTTGTGCTCGCTTGACCCACAGTAATAACATTTGAAACTTCTGGTCTTTTCCTTACACTCACTTGCCTTATGGCCCGACAATCCGCAATTAAAACATTTGCCTTTTCCTTTATTTTTATTTATTGGTTGGCGGTTTAGTCGCTCCCATTTTATCCTTGAAAGAGTTGTAAATCTCTATCTTCTGCTTGAAATCTTTCAAGTCCGACGCTCCAAAAAATAGTACTTTGTTGCTGGTGGAATCGTGTATTCCGTCTATAACGTAGTTTATGAGTGAACCTTCGTCCAATGATCCTCTTGCTGCTAGCTCCTTCATCTTAAACAAATAATGCAGCAACGATTCATCTTCCAACTGATTTCTTTTTGTTAAAAGTCGGTGCAGCTCCGCACTATTCAGCTTACGACCAAATTCCTCTCTTAAGTTTTGGCCAAGAGTCGATGTTCGGTTCTGACATGAGCGCTAGTTTTGCCGTGCCCACTAGGAGTTTTTGAATATAAACAAAATGTTCTAACTCGGTCCAATGAAAAGGTCTTCCAACCGTTTCTACGTCTCTAATCCAATTTGTAACGTCCTGTTCGGGTTTCCCCGCAAAATCTAGCATTGTTCCCTGGACATCTCTAAACGAAAAACGCTCACCTCGATTTCTTAACATCTCGTTCTCTACCCTTAGTTGACTCATCTCTCGCATATGATCATCTTCAACCGTAATTGTAAAACGGCTTGTCCCAGCAGCGAAACTATTATTGCGATTTCCGTTAGGCGTTTCCATAACCGTTTTGAAACCGGTATCTCCAAGTACTGTGCTATTTCTTGCTCTATTTCTGTCCCATCTTCTCGTCATGCTACCCGTCCGATACGCCCAACAAACACGACTCGCAGGTTACGACTTGACCAATATAGCTCGACAGATACGACGACTCGCCAGACACGAATTGAAAAATACGACTTGACAGACACGACCCGGCAAATACGACCCGGAAATTCGCTTGATCTTGGCACTTGACTCAGTTTTTTATTTTTTTTATTTTTTATTTTTACCTCAAATGCTTACAAAGGCCCGATACCCGATTTGGTACTGTACTTTCGGTCAGTTTTGCTTTTAATAATAAAAGTTTACCTTTTCTCGGCCTTTTGTTGGCTGCTGCCGTTTTCAATCTTACTTTTCAGGTTATGTTGCCACCTGTTCGCCAAAATAATCCGCTGATATCTGCTGCTTCTTGAATTTTCCGTGCCCGCTAAATGGAATATTATCCCGGTTGAGCCCCCAGATTTGTAATATTGTTCTTTATTGATGCTTTAAATTTTAAAAATACAATTAATGTTGGGTTAATATTCCTAGATGTTTCCTCGGCGAGTGTCCGTGTAAGAAGAAAGAGAAAAAGCCTTTTTTCTCAAGTGTCAAGTTCGTTCTCGAATTCGATATTTCCCGATGCACGCCTACTGCCGGATTCCCAATACTACATAAATGGACGTAACTCACCTGCAAAACAACTGGTTTTCCTTGCCTGCAGTCCAATTTTCAGCACATGTTGGCACTAAACACTTCATGACTAACTTTTTTTAAACACTGAGCTCTTATTTTAGCTTTTATGCCGAGAAATCGCGTATTTAAAAAGAAATATTAACTTCGGAACAAAAACCGGCGGCAATTTCTTTACATGGAAAACAGAAATCAGCTGACCGAATGACAGCTCAATGCAGGGTTTGATACGAAATGAGCCTCTGGGGGCCCATTCCGCATACAGAAAATTAATGAAGTCCTCCCAGGTCTGGACAGCACTTCCTGCCGGCTACTCAGGAGCATGGGTGTGGGGGAATTCGACCTGGGGGTCCCTCATCCTTGAGGGTGCTGTCGGAAGTACAGGTGTGTGCTCTACATCACCGATCATTATGGCCTGGAGCTCCGCATATGTCCAACTAGACTATACGGGCCCCCAGGGCAGTACGGAGTCGAGCATCTCTGGGAATCATGAGCACCGAGGCCACATTTGGGCGGCTTAGCACTTCATTTTATTTTATTTTTTTAACAAGAAAGAGAAAGAAAAAAAAATTACATAGGCTAATAATGTGACCTTCCGTCCGCACCTATATGTGGCCTGTACAAGGTAAAGTTTAGGAGAAGAGAAAAAAAAAAAAAGTATATATGGTATTGAGTTCTAAATTTACAATAATTTTATTTTCTGACAAAATCCTAATATAAAGAAAACTAAGAAGTACATTAAAAATAATCGTTGGGTACCTGACAGTCCAGCGTTGGGGCCCGGAATCCTGCAGCCAAGTTCTCGTTTTTTTTTTTGCTTTTATATTTTATATTCCGTATTTTATATTAACGTAAAAGGACGTTTTATTTTAAAATTATTTATGTATTTATTTTTTCTTTTGGGTACTTCACTTTTTATTTAAATTAGCTTATTAGTTGTTTTCAACGATTTATTTTTTTTCTTTTTGCTTGGATCACTCGCTATTTAGTTTTATGTTCACTGTCTTTAGCCACTATTTGCACTTCAATTTTCATTTCGGTTTAGTATTATTCAATTTATGTTCGATTTATTCCTTCTTTGCACTCACTACACTTTCTGCACTTCCTTTTTTCTTTTCTTCCCTCGAGTTTCAATCCTCCAGCCTTGTTCCCAACCAAAACTTTTAAAACAAAAAGCCTCGATTTTTTCTCGCGCGGCAATTTATATGCAACCCAACTGATCTCAACGGTTTTTTTTTTATCATTTCTTCATTCCCCGCCAAAATGCGTGTCAGTACCGATCGTACAATGTTTTTCGATCGAAACGGTAGATGTCGTTTTTTTATGGTATTATTATTTATTTACTTTGCATTATTTATTATTATTACCATTATTATTATTAACAAAAAACTATTTATATAAAAATTATAAAGGTTTGACAAGAAAAATTATATAGCAGAAAAAGAAATGAGAAAAAAAAATGGCAAAATACAGGTGCGGGTGAAGGAAAATAAAAAATGTTAGGGAGTTAATGCAACGAAAAAAAAAATATAAAAAAATATATATAACGAAAAGGAATGGACGCTCATTTCGTATCAGGTTGCCCGAACGCAGGAATTACTTTTAGTCTCAGCGAATTCACATTTCGGAGACTTGCGTGTGCTTAGAATTTTTGTTTCATGTCAATTTTCGAAAGAAACACAACTTTTTAATTTCTTAAATACAGTTTTAATTGTAAAACAATATTGTGGAGTGAGAAATTTGTTGAAATTTTAACATATTAATCCATTAAAGCTAAATGGAAAATGTTGATTTTATGCAGCAGATGCAACCCTGAAACAGAAAACAAAGCTTAGTAATTTTATCTTTTCCACAGATGTTTGGGTTTAAAATACTGTGGGTGGCACCTGTGCCGATTAGTAAGCGGATAAAACCCAATTTTGTTTTGATTTTTATATATGGCAACTGGAATGGTTTTCCAAGGCCTCTGACCGAAAATTTTCAGCTGAGTCCTCTTCGAAATGATAAGTTTTTTGAACCGATGGATCTTGGTTCTTGGTTCTTGGTTTGTGTTGTGAAGGAGTGGTGTTTGAACTCGCGACTGTTGGGTCGGTGGTCTGTTTGATCTTTGATCAAAGTTATGTTTTTGGTTAACTCTTTGTGGGTGGGTCCTTGTCTGGTTTGCTGAGAAGGGTTAAAATTATTTGTGCGACGAACGGAGTTATTTAAGTTTGGTGAACCTTGTAAAGACTTGAGAGTTCTCTATTCCGAGTTATAAGTATTTGAAACATTATTTGACACTCTGTACTATCTTTTGTTAAAGTCCGAATAATTTGAATAATTACCTTCTTGAATAATTCTAAATGCATCCTCCAATGTGTTGTGCTTGAGGCCGAGGAGAGAATTATCTTGACTTAAAAGTCAAAATAATTCTAAAGGGAAACGAAAACACGTCAGGGTTCGCGGAAAGAAGGGCTAATTCCACCTACGTCTGAATTGGTGGCTGAAATCGGAACGGAAGCGACACGCTTGCTGGCGGCCGGGACTAGCTACGGCAGTGTGGGGGGTACTTGTTCTGACTTCAGACCATTAAACCCTAGGCCTGTACAACAAAATTTCGTGTCGGCTTACTCCGGGTTGGGTGAAAATTGGGATTATTTTCCCAACAGGTCGTGAGAGACCAGGAAGCGATGGAGTTGCCGACTTCGCGATTTGTCAGGGCGCTCTGGTGTTATAGCGCCCTGTCTGTCCACCCTACATCAGCCACGACATTCCTCAAAAGAAAATATCATTGCGTCGTGGCCCCATGTTGAGGTTCGGGGCAAAGAGCTAAGCGCTCGGGTTCATTTAATACTGGCTTTTCTAGCCTTTAATCATCTTTTTTTTTTTTTTCACACATAAATATTTCCAGACGAAAAATCAAAAGGAAGAAAAAAAAATCAAAATAACAACAAAAAAAAAAAAAACTTACCCAAATCATGAAAACAAGCGATCTTTTGTTTCTATCTCTCTCACTTTTTCAATTATTTATTATCATTTTTTTTTAGGTTCCGTCCGTCGGTCCTGTCCTACTACGTCTGCCGTTTGTCTTGTTTTAATTTTCTTTATTTTCTTTAAAATCATTAAACTTTCCTATTTATTTTTAATTTATTTATCTTTGTTAATTTTACTATTCATGGTTTTCTTTTATTATTTTTTTATCGTTGATTTTAATGTATTTATCTTTGTTAAAAAAAAAGTTGTTCCTTCATTCATGTTTTTATTCTTTGTATCTTCTCGACGCGGCGCTTCCAATTTCGTAATTCACACATTTATATTCAATTTAACTTAATTTAGATCAATCTTGTTCCTTACGGCTTCAGGAATTTTGAGATTTTCGCTTACGCTGATACGGATTTCACAGGAATCTTGCCGACACTCGACACTTTTTCTCTCTTTTTCATTTTTTTTTCCCGAGACAACAAAAAAAAAAGGTTTTCACAATTCCACGTGGAGCACATGCGAATGAGAGCAAAACAAGGTGAAGCGAATCACTTAAAATCGGCGCCAATTGATTTTTTTATTACACCACGTGTTATGTCGCGGAGGCCTAGGAGAGAATTATTTTGACCCTGAAGCCAAAATAATTCTGAAAGTAAAAATAAGGTTCGGGATAGACAGGGCTGAGATTCACCTACATCCATCTCAGTGACAATCTTTGTGCTGGTGCGACGCGCTAGCTTGATGCCGGGTCTAGCTGCAGTAGGCGTGTGGGGGGGGTTCGCTGCACAAGAAGTTCATGAAACCCAATTTGGCCTGTCATAACAAAAATAAATCGCGAGTAGTGAGCTCGCCGCGTCGACTTATCCAAGTCGGAAGGACAACGAAAAGAAAAAAGGGAACTACAACTGGTCACGGATATTGACTCGACCAGATGTTTCGACGACGGCGTCTGATGGTTTGACGCCAACCTGCCCACCCAACCTTAGCCATACATCTTCCACTAAGTCTTTATCGTATGGCCCCAAGAGAGAGGAGGAAGTTTCGCGGAGAGTAGAGGAGTGTCTTCAATTGAGAAAAAACTAGCGGATCATGGTTCAATTCACATTCGCCTTATTATTCAGTATAAAAATTAACAAATAAATCTTTAGGAATATCAGAACAAGGTCCTACCTTTCAGCTAATCACTATACATTTTACTGATTTTTTTTAAATTTTTTTAGCTCCAAAATAAATTTTGTTTAATCATCTTATCATAATGTTTTTTTATATTTTTAATTTGTAATCTCAAAATAAATTTTGTTTAATCATCTTATCATAATGTTTTTATATTTTTAATTTGTAATCTCAAAATAAATTTTGTTAATCATCTTATCCTAACTCTATTATTTAAGTTTAATTTTTCAATTCTAGGTTTAAATATTTCTCTTTCTCTTCCCTATCCTTAACATCATTAAATTTGAGTCTTCTAAATTTCGTAATCAACTTTTGATTTTTTCAATCCATTCTGAATTTTAAATTGGTTAAATTTTATTTGGCCAAACAAACTTTAATCCCCGTTCTTTCGTAATTCTTTAATTCTGAATTACTTTTACTTCGTTTCTTTTTAGACTTTCAAATTTAATCCTCTCTTATTCATTTTAAAACTCTAACTTAGTGAGCTTGGCATTTTGCCTTCTTCTTTCCAAACAAGATATAATTCGAACTTTCTAGACGTTATTTCAAACAACTAACCTGTCATTGAATCGAATAAAAAAAGAGAAAAAAAAACAAAAGAAAACTAATCAATCTCCAAAATGACCCGATGTTGAACGGCTTGAATTGATCCGATCTGTGTGATACTTTCCGCTGCTCTCGACCGCGTGCCAACTCTTCTTTTTCCGGCATCTCCGAATTTTATTTTTCTTTTCTTCCGTTGGGTGACACGTCAATTACCAAAAGGTCTCAACTGACCCTTTGTTGTAGTGTACCTGTTAAACGGGTGCACTAGTGCACGTAAGAGTGCGTGTCACCTTTTACGGAGGTTCTGTTTTTATTCTCTTCTGTGGAATCTTCCTTTATTAAAAACACGGAACGTAAGCTACAATCTAATTTTATTTTGCTAATCATAAGTTTTACTTTAAACATTAAACACAATTTTAGGATCACTATTCATAAGTTTTACATTAAACACAATTTTAGGCTATACGACGCGGGGACGATTCGGGGAGTTTATTTATGACGCGGAGCGATAATGATTCGGAGGGTTAGTTATGACGCGGAGCGGTAACGATTCGGGGGATTAGTTATGACGTTCGTAGTTCGGAAGTCGAGACGAGAGTGTCGCGACCCGGCCATCATGCAAGATCGCAAGCATAAAACGATTAAGTAAAAGAAATATGATCTGCAAGATAAACATATTTCTTTTATACGGACTCCAACCGATCGTGGGACATGCCATGAATTTATTGTGCATGGTAAGCACTTAGAACGCTTATCTTTAAGAGGTTTAGAATTGCGCTAGACGAAATATGAAATGTGCGCAACAGGATAAGTACTTGCATGTGCACATCGTGTTGTGTCTTGTGGGAAAGAAAATGTGTAAGCACTTTTAAAGGTTTGGTAATTTATGGGATATCGTATCACAATGTAGAATATTCGGAATAAGATTTAGAATAATAAGATTGAGACGTACTTAGATTTGAAGATAAGGATATGATTGATGTGATACGATAGAGAATTGGATGATTGATTGAGGCATGGTAAGTGGGAGGAGGTGGCTTTATAACACCTTTGAGCAATTCACACGATTGGTAAAGTTCCGGCCGACCACTAGATGGCGTGGACCCGTCACACATAACACCACGTTTATAGAAAGACATTTTATTATTTTATTTTTTTTTTCAAATAATTGGAAAAAAAAAATTTTCGCGAGCCTTCAACCATAACACACGCAAGATTCGATTTTTTTTTTCAGTGATCAAATTAATTTTACACGATAGCAATGCTGCTGGCGCTCGAAAAAAAAAAAACTCTCTGTCCCGCACGCGGTTTTCGTCTTCCGGCCTCTACCGAGCAACGGGACCCTTTCGATCTCGCTTCGCAACTTTTCGTGCCCGCCGCTGCGTGCGCTAGTGATCCTGTTCCCGGCCCTTGAACGCCGTCGACCATGGAATTTGATGTAGATTTTTATTTTTTTTGTTATATATTTAAAAAAAACTTCTTGCCGTCGGCGACAACTCAACAAATGTTTGAGGAATTCTAGAATAAAGTAACGTAATTGTCTCCATCATAATTGCCTGTGATTCGTTGTTATATCGCGGTATTCTGGGAATGATTCTATCAACTCTATTTAAAAGCTGGCAGCATCTTGCGTACCGTCAAATTCGGATATGCTCTGGATGTAGTTGATAGGGTCTATCTGTAAGCTTAAGGGTACTTCGTTGTCCACGGCGAGCGGCACCTCATTTGCTGCGACTGCCGGATCCATTTTGTATTTTTAATTTCGCTGTAGAGTGAGTCCTGTTCGTGTCCAGGTCAGATATCGCCCTCTTTCTCGGATAAACGATAACATCAACCGATTAACAAAAATTACCCTTTTCGGATTTACATTTCTTGGCACTCACAAGACAACGCAAACTATTCATGAGCACCCACAATAAAACCGGTGATTGTCATAAATTCGCCAGAACAAAAACGAACGATAACATCGCCGTATAACCAATAAATAAATAAAAAAAGGACCGAAAAGGACTTACATTTCTCGGCGCATACAAACAAACAAAACTATTCGTAAGCTCACAATAAAACCGGCGATCCTCAAAAAATTTTCATTGCACAGCGCACATGAAACAGTACGCGAGGAAATAAAAACTAAATTGCCCACAATTATTTCTTTAGGATCGCCGAACCGCTAACAACTTATGTTGCTTACTACACTCACTATTTAATAACACCAATTTGCCGATTCAATATCCAGCTCGACGGACCATGTTCGATAGCCAGCGGGAGAGCTTTGCCCTGAACTATGTACTTACTCTTGAATTAAACTTGCAAGGGAAACGATCGAGTTTTTATTGATTTTATTTATTTTATTGTATTTTCTGTGAAAATCTTTCTCTTCGCCGGTTCGCTGTAGAGTAAGTTCTGTTCGTGTCCAGGTCAGATATCGTCCTCCTTCTCGGACAAACCATAACATCAGCCAATTAACGATAACATCGCCGTATAACCAATAAATAAATAAAAAAAGGACCGAAAAGGATTTACATTTCTCGGCGCATACAAAACAAACAAAACTATTCGTAAGCTCACAATAAAACCGGCGATCCTCAAAAAATTTTCATTGCACAGCGCACATGAAACAGTACGCGAGGAAATAAGAACTAAATTGCCCACAATTATTTCTTTAGGATCGCCGAACCGCTAACAACTTATGTTGCTTACTACACTCACTATTTAATAACACCAATTTGCCGATTCAATATCCAGCTCGACGGACCATGTTCGATAGCCAGCGGGAGAGCTCCGCCCTGAACTATGTACTTACTCTTGAATTAAACTTGCAAGGGAAACGATCGAGTTTTTATTTATTTTATTGTATTTTCTGTGAAAATCTTTCTCTTCGCCGGTTCGCTGTAGAGTAAGTCCTGTTCGTGTCCAGGTCAGATATCGTCCTCCTTCTCGCACAAACGATAACATCAACCGATTAACAAAAATGACCCTTTTCGGATTTACATTTCTGGCCACTCACAAAACAACACAAACTATTCATGAACACCCACAATAAAACCGGTGATTCTCATATATTCCCCAGAACAAAAACGGACGATAACATCGGCGTTTAACCAATAAATAAATAAAAAAAGGACTAAAAAGGATTTACATTTCTCGGCGCACACAAAATAAACAAAACTATTCGTAAGACCACAATAAAACCGGCGATCCTCAAAAAATTGTCGTTGCTCAGCGCACATGAAACAGTACGCGAGGAAATAAGAACTAAATTGCCCACAATTATTTCTTTAGGATCGCCGAACCGCTAACAACTTATGTTGCTTACTACACTCACTATTTAATAACACCAATTTGCCGATTCAATATCCGGCTCGACGGACCATGTTCGATAGCCAGCGGGAGAGCTCCGCCCTGAACTATGTACTTACTCTTGAATTAAACTTGCAAGCGAAACGATCGAGTTTTTATTGATTTTATTTATATTATTATATTTTCCGTGACAACTTTTCTCTTCGACGGTTCGCTGTAGAGTGAGTCCTGTTCGTGTCCAGGTCAGATATCGTCCTCCTTCTCGATCTCCAGTGGTAGCGGCGCCTGACGCCAGTGGCAGCGACGGATAGAACTCTGCTGGTTAGTACTCGCGTTTTTTTCCACCACGTGACAAATTGACAACTTGGTTGATCTTGTCCCGATCGTAACATCGGAGAAATACGACGGCTAAAAATAAACCGGTCTTGTAGAAACCTGCGGAGGTAAAATGCAAGGGTAATGATTTACGTTCCAGAAAAGAGAGGTGATACCTGCACTTTTGCATGTATTGTCGTCGAACTGAGAGTGAATTTACTGATTTTAGGGAATCTGAGAAGGGTCGGCGACAGGTGGGATCGTTTTATTCATGTATAGGAATTGCTTCAGTATTATTTATATGGCCTTATAGGGCCCTTCATTTTCATATATACATATTCTAAGTTTGTACCACTCACTATTTGAGAGAGCATCACACCACTTCACAGTTTTTGTCCTATGTATATATATATTTGTATGGCTGCAAGCAAAGCTTTCTAGAATGTAGAAATCAATCTTGTCGTAAAAACGCGTTTTACCGAAAACAACACAAAAGCAGAATTAAATCAAATTAAGCACGAAAATATTAGGCGAGTGCATACTTTTTCGTAATAACTAAAATTTTACAGTTTTCTGTGTGAAGATTAATCGGAAAACTCTGCACAATATGAATGACAGATTCTCTTCGATGGGAGAAACCGAAATTTGACTTTAATCGCATTTTTTTCAATGAAAAATCGATTTCACTGATATAACGCGTAATAATTAAATGCTGAGCACTATTAATAAAGTATCTTGGAAAGCTGAACTATATTTAACAATGCATTTAAGAATAAACGCGATTCTTCCGCAGCCCACCGTGTCAGCTGGAAATATTTTAGTAGTCAAAGTGCTTAGCAAATATGACATGTATATATATTTGAGTAAGCAATAGTATTATTTCCAGTCATGTGGCGAATACTACTTTTAAAATATGGAGAAAAAGAACCGTTGATACACATATACGCAGTGCATGTTGTGTCGCTAAAGTCAATAAAAATCGAGATCGTCTCAATTACGCTAATACAGTGAAACTCGGATTTAACGAACTTCCAGGGGGTTTCAAAATTGTTCGTTGTATCCGAGGTTCGTTATAGCCGATCGTTGAAATTAAAAAAAATAATAATAAACCTAAGTTTTATTATATATTTAACAATCTTCTGTTTATTTTTGCGAATTCAGGCACATACATACGTATATATGTAGATTATAAAAAAAATTATGAGAAAAAATCGGTAATTTGCTTTTGGGTTGGTTTTTTTTTTCAATAAATCGTCGCTTAACATGTCTCCTAATTTATCAACTGCAGTCAGTGAATTCTCCTTCTCAGGATAATTGAATTTTGAGTACGTTTGCAACGTCTTCAGGGCAGATAGTGCTTCGTTCGTTGAAGGATCAATATTACAATCCTCATTTATGTCTTCGTCGCCGCTATACGAATCTGATGGAGAAATTATTGATTGCATTATTTCCATCTCATCAGGGGAACTATAAAAAGCTAAATTGAGATCGAAGCAACGGCAATATAATGTTGATAAGGAAACCGATGAGGAACTTTAAGTTGATGGCATAATCCAAGTCGGTGCAGTTTGATATTTATAATGGCGGAGAAATATTACAAGATATTTAAATTAATATTTACTTAAACTTGGATAATTTTGGTTTATTGCGACTATGTTTCGAATCTTTATGTTCTTACGCTTTCACCGTAACGAGGCTGAGGTTGCCTGAAAGATGAACTTGTAACAAAAATCCGACTAAGAAGCCACACTTTCGTCACCGATTTTTCTAACAGGGCTTCTCCGGGTCGGGCAGCACCTCCTGCCGGCTGCTCAGGAGCGTTGGGGTAGGTCGAAATTTACCCGAAGAAGCACCCGTCCTTGATTCGTGCTGCAACATGCGAACAAAAGGCGTGCTAGAGAAGTGTCATGATGAGCAGTCCCAGGGCAGCCTTCTACTCTTCACACATCACGAGGAAAAAAAAATTCCGAAAAAAAACATATTACGAAATTAGTAGCAGAATCCAAAAAAAAACGACACATATATTTTAACATCGAATTCAACACAAAGAATAAATGAAGAAACATTATTATTATATATTATTGTTATTACTAATTATCATTTTCGATCAACATCAGCTCCTGGACTTCTCGCTCGAGCTCTTCGTTATTCTGCTGTTCTATTTCCCGTCTAACATTTTCTTCTTCTTCATGGATTATTTGTTCGCGTATTTGTTCGCGTATTATTTTTTTTTCTCGTCAAACTTTATTCGCCGGCGCCAGCGCTTTTCGCGCTGAGGCGACTTCCACCTCATATATATCTTAACATAGAAAGGAAATGTATATATGTTTTATTTGTAGAATGAATTTATTATATAAATGAAAAAAAGAATAATTTTATAAAAAAAAAAAAAAAAATATATTTCTAAAAATACTTGTAGTTGCTCAATCCGGTGGGGCCCTTGCTGCAATCCAGAAATTCAGAAATTTGTTTCCTCTTCGGTTGATGATTTTTTATTAGATTATTTATATATATTTTATTTCGTTTTTATGTTTGTCGATAATTTGTATTATTAACACTTAGTCTTGAGTATTATCTTATTGTTATTTTTAATTATTATTATTGTCGTGCACTTTTTAATTCATTTCACGATACTTTTTTTTTTTATTACATCTACGATTTTTTTTTCTCAGCCAAATAAAATAAATTTCAAAAAAAGTAAAAAGAATGGCGGCGCAGACTCCAAAAAAATTCCAAAAATTATAAGATACTCGGTGTTTTCACCTCCATTGCCAAAACGCTAATCTCCAACTCTTGCTTTTTGGCGGGCAGACCAGAACGAAAAAAAAACCGGTTTTTCTTCTTTTTCAATCTGGTCGATTTTTTTTGGCGCCAAAAGAATTACAGCAGTGTTGCCCTAATTATTTTCGTACACGTTTTCCTTATTTTTGATTTGCTTACATAAAAGAAACATTACATTTTTTTCTTTGGAAATTGCCATTAACTAAAACGCGGATAAAAAAAACGAGTGTGAAGAATACAAGCTATAAAAAATAATAATAATGCAACAAAATTCCACGGACTTACCACTACCACTTCGTGAGGCAATCTTCCATGCTTCCGAACCGAAGGTTCTCTCCGTCTCGTAGCCTGGCTAGAAATACGAAGTAAAGTAGAATAATGTCTGCAACGAGAAAGGATTATTTAAGTTCAACCAATACAACATAAGGTTAGGCGACGACGCAAGACGCACCCACAACATCGACAACAAATAAACCCGTCGAAACGCAAGCTCCGTCTCTCGGCGCCAAGATAAGGAATCGACCGACTAAAGTACATCGACCCGCAAGGCTTGGCTCCCAATACAGAGTTAGCACCGGACACAATTGAAATTTAACAACTTATTACGGTTCCACCGTAACAGGGCGTGAATCACCTGTAAGTAAGGGAAAGAATGAGAGAAGTCGGAGAATATCGAGATTCTAATGACTCACCTTGCTCACGATTCGACCAATAAGTCGGTTAACCCTTTCGCACTTCTGGGCCAATATTACACCTAACAACTACTCCGCAGCATAAATGAAACTAGCTAAACGAAACGAAACAGTAGAGTAAGAATTAAAGTAACTTGTAACTTGAACTACCTGAAATATACTATCGTCGAATCGCGAGTCGACCTCGGATAGAATCACACACAGCACCGATGTATGGTGGCGTCGCCATCCGGAACCAAGCCAGGGAATGGACCTACATATCACATCCAATTCCCCGTCCGGATTCCGCACTCACGACGCTAGTAGAGCAAACCAACCAAAGACTAGGAAACGAATGTGGAATTACAAAAATAACTTAACTTACGTGAATATCGACGACGTCCCAGTTGTCGGGTAACAAGGGAGCGAAGGACTCGAAACTACAAAAACCTTGCGACTAGCAATCTTTTCGATGATTGCACTAAAACGCAACTCGGACTCGCGAAACCGGCTGGAATATAAACAACCGAGAACTGTCAGAATTCTCGATCAAGATGGCGGACACGCTTATTTTTACCCATGGAGAAAAAGGGGAAATAATCTAGTACCGACGAGAAATTTTGCAAAAGCCGCTGCGCAAACTAACACGAATAAAAACAACAACTAGGAACTGATCGTGAACGAATACTACGTTGAGTCGTACCGATTATGCAGAATGTATATGGGCCGTTGGACAAAGAAAAGTTCAACGGCCACATTAAAAGGTTGGAGGAAAAAGCCGTTGAGGATTCCGGCAAAAAGCTTGGCAATGAAAAATGAAGCCGGCTCGGGGTCTTCTAGAGGAGTCAGTTAAAGCGGATGGATTAATCACTATATTAGCTCAAAGCAAAATATTGGATAGAACTAAGATGAGATGGTAAGCCCTACCTTGGATTACATTAACAAACAAATAAGCACATTCACACATGCTACGCATGTGTAATTTTGTACCATAAAGGAAGGACAACATATAAAGACCACCTTATTGTTACCACCGAATAAACCAAAAAAAAAAAAACAAATAAGTTTAAACAATTTTTCGTTTTAGAAAAATTGTAATAAATGCTAAAAAAAATCGTCTTCACCTCACTCCTTCTACCACCTTCCATACAAATTTTTGTATTGAAAGTTCAAGAAAAGTTTTTCTCCTTCGTTGCCTCTTGCAACGATCTAACTCAACTAATTATTAAAGACTGACTGGAGAGCGACCACTGCCTTTTATCGCACAAGACGATCCACGAAAGAGGATGGCGAACTGTGCGTGGTCATCAAATCGGTCGGAATGTGCCATGCGATATGCGCATGGCATTCCGCTGACGCTTGAGCATGTTGAGCTCGGATGATGACGGTCGAGAATGTTACAAAGTCGGGTGCAACAATGTTGTAGTAACGAAACGTTGCTGCGACGCTACTCGAGCGGATGGAATTACGCTGATGCTCGAGAATGTTTATCTTGAGTGCAACAATGTTGTGGTATTGCAACATCGTTGCGACGCTACAATTATATTGATGGTTATAGTTATTATTTTGGTTTTTTCGATTATTATATTGGTTGTTATTACGGTTGTAATTACTATGTCGAATATTATTATTTTGATTATTTCGATTATTTCTTGTTTCGCGATGACAGTTTTCTCTGTCTCTTCTATTCTCAACATTATTTTGATTAAACTCGTTGCCTGAATTCCCTTGAATCTCACAAACCAAATTAAATGCTTCGCGCAGCGTTTGACATTTTAACGTTTTCCCATGTAAGCTCCGAGATTCGTTGAACTGTGTGTCTCGCTGGTCCTTGTAGTCTGCTCAAAATGATACGAAATATGTAGGTTTGTTGTTGTCCAGCCGGTACTAAAGTCAGAAATAAATTGGTCTCCTCCAGCCATGAATTTAAACAATACAACTCATTGTTTCCGTTGTACATCGGAATTCGTCGTGCTTCCTTCAAAACCTCCTCAAAGGATAAATTTATTGGTAATGGTGGTTTCTCTCGTTGTGCCATCATTAGTTTTTTTCCTCCTTTTTATATTATTTTTCTGCTACTCACTTTCTCACTTTATATTTCCCGTGATTTTCACTTAACAAAACTTATTTGTGCAAATAACGACAATTTTTGTATTTTTGTTCCTTGTGATTTCTCACTTAGCGGAACTTTCGCGTACTTTTCGCCGCGTTTTAGGTTCTTTTTATCGAAAGAGGTTTCTCCCCCTTAAGACGTCCGACTGCGCCAGTTATGAGTTATCTATACTTGTTCAATAAAAAAAAAGAACAAAAATCAAGTTTTCCTTTAATTTATTTGATGTCTTTTTCTATTGAAGTACAAAATGTAACTGACTAACTAACTATTCTATTTTATAAAGTAAAATATAGTCATCGAATATTCTGATGACTCGGATGTTTCGATGATAAAGATTTCATCATCGAAACCGTTTTAAAAAAATGTCTTATCTTATTTAGGTTTCTTATTTCTGCTTACGACTGCGATGGAATTTAGCGGCTCGTATCTCGTTTTTCTTTATTTTCTCGTTTTTCTTATCCTTTCCTTCTCTTGTCGCCCGAATTCGGAATTTATCGGCTCGTATTTCGTTTTTCTTTATTTTCTCGTTTTTCTTATCCTTTCTTTCTCTTGTCGCTCGAATCGAAAACATGTACAAACAACATATAGACTATGCCACGTTCTTCGATCTTATAGTATTTCTTGTTTTTTTATTTTTTTTTTATTTATTTCCTTTTTTTTTTTCTCGTTTATCACCTTCACCCGAGACTAATTTTTTTTTCAACTCACTCTTTTTTTTTTTTTCCTCGTCTCCTTTTTTTAAAAACTATTTTCCCTTCTTGTCAAAAGAACACAAATCCTACAGTAGATATAATTAAATTTTTACTACTACTTTTCAGCTATCGTTTTCTTTATTTTTTTTCCTTTGCCAAAACATATCAACAACCGGTACGGTATTGTTAGATACAGCCACGCGAGGTGTCGGCCTAACCGTGGTCAAGAAGATGTTGAAATCGCAATTTTTTCTGGGCTCTCTTTCGACACTATCTCTCTAAAATTAAAACTATATCACGATGGAACCGTAACATTCCCCCCTCACTTCGGAGAGAATTTCCTAAATTCTCTACTCTAAGCAATATTCTTGCGTTTCAAGTTTCTTAGTCTAAACAATAATCTTGCGTCTTAGGCAATTTTATAATGACCGTGATTCATTATACAAACTATGGTATTGACTTCGAATAAACATTAATTGAATAATGATCGAATGCAAGTACAGGGCAATTAGGTGAGTATGCAATACTACAAGTGAGGATTGGGAGCACTCATAACTCGCGTGGTGAACTGTATATTTTTGATAGAATACGACGGCACACGCGTTATGAACTGTGTATGTATTCTCGAGAGCCCGAAAATGCGAGGTAACGAGACGATTCGACGAGAGGGCGGCGGTACACGCGTTGTACGTGTTTTCGCTAGCCCGAAAAATGCGAACTAACGAAGCGATGCGAAAAAAAAGACTACGGCACACGCTTTGCTAACCGTAGATAACTGTAGCTCGAATGTTGTATGCCGGTATGCAAAGAAGTGCGAAAAACGAAACTCACTGGATATCTAAAGGTCCCGGGTTTCGGCACCATGTTGTGTTGACTGCATAAATAGTTTTTTAGCAGTTTGATCGACCGAGAAAATAAAAACGAAAAATTTAGATTTTTTTTGAGATAATAGTTTATTACTGTCCGACGGCAATGGCGGTTGATAAGCAAGTGAGCGAGTCAGAGAGGCAGAGCAGGTACGAAACCTCTTCTAATTCTGTATTGAGGGAGTCCGTTCAGGTTCTGCGACTCTGACACTAGTCAAACATTTACGTAAAGCTAAGAACAGTACGTACATACTAAACATCGCGATCAACAAATTCGTCATGCTCTACAAACACATTTAAAACATCACCCACATGAGAAACCCAACAGCACACTGCTTTAACCAAACAAAGTTCATACGATGTTCATGCTAAACATCGCGATGAGCAAAATTGACATGCCCTACAAACACACTCAAAACATCATTCATATGTAAGGGTCTTCGGAGAGAACCCAACAACATACTATTTCAACTAAGCAAGGACTTACAATTGCAATTTATTAATTGTTTGTGGGATCATACTATGGTACTTTAAAGTTCCTTTAATTGTTATCGCTGCTTGAAAACGGGATGCTAATATCTTCGTCTCCTCTTTATACTCTTTGTTGTCTACAAAGCGACAATTAATATTAAGCAGAGATGAATTTGCCCATTCGAACAATTCCTTCGGTGTTTGGATCGAATTGTTGCTTCGTTGAAGGCTCGCTCTAGCGGCTAACTTTTTTAACGTTCTATTCAAACCGTCGCACGCACCTTTGCTGCTACCAAATTGCTGTCTCTCATCTTTAGGGACGGTATGACTGCCTTGGTTGAAAGTCACCGTGGACCTGTTCGGAGCTGTGTTGTCCAGATGTGATAGTGTATTGTGCTTCTTTTGACACTTCAAACAGTTTCTGGATCTACACTGGGAAGTTTGATGTCCTTCACGTAAGCAGTTCAAACATAATTTTACCTGTCTTTGTTATGTAACGGAGACCTAGGAAAGAATTACTTTGACCCTAAAGTCAAAATAATTCAGAAGGAATTAAGACGGTTCGGGAGTGACTGGGCTGAGATCTACCTACGTCCATCTTTGTGCTGGTGCGACGCGCTAGCTTATTGCCGGGTCTAGCTGCGGGAGTCGTGGGGGGAAGGGGGGGGGGGTTCGCGTCGACTCACCCATGTCGGTAGGACAACGAAAAAAAAGGGACTTCATCTGGTCACGGATATTAACCCGACCCGACGTCTCGACGACGGCGTCAGATGGTGTGACGCCAACCTGCCCACCCAACCTAAGCCATACATCTTCCTCAGAACTTCTTGTATGGCCCCAAAAAAAGAGGAAGCGGATACGTGGAGGACGAGATGCGGTGCTTTTTTTGTAGCGGTGTCATTTATGGCACAACAAAACTGCGCAAGAACAATGATGGAAAGAAAAAATGACCGCACTGGAAAAACAACAAAACTTCTGCGCGAGAGAAATAACCGCCAAATTAGTCACGGAACGACGATAATCGCGAAAACAACATAAACAAGGAGTAAGAGTGGCCGAATCCAAACTTGAGATCGAAATGTACTTACTAGAAGCACGATGCCCTCATTCGAAATAACTAACATTGCATTCGGGTATACAAGTTGCTGAAAGTAACTTCAAAATAAATAAAAAAAATCTTTTTTCAGTTTACGCTTGTTTTTATTTTCAATGACAAAAATTCATGACAAACAAGGAACAATAATGCGAACGAAAGAACAAAACAAACATTCATTTTCACATTTACCACAAAAAAAAAATTATTCAAATTTTTTAGTGTTCCATATAAACAAAGCCTCACATCAGGCGGACGCTGATCTGCACGACCTCCGTTTTCGGGGATGGCGGCACCGCAACACTTACTTTGAAGGATTTTCCCTATATTTGCTCTATTGTTGAAGTAGTATTGGCGGCGTCGTATAGCATACATCGCTCGCAGGCTCAAGTCTCCATGTGCGTACTTATGAGGTTATCCTTTCGAGCTTGGTCAGCGTTAGGTGTGAGCTCCTCTGCTTTATGCAGTTTCGCCACCGCTGTGGCGTGATTCCACACTTTTTAACAAATTTCCATGGGGTGTTACCAATTTTCCCCGGCTGGGAAAATTATACAACCCCCTCACACCAAAGGGGGCGGAACGGACCTGGCCGGCCAACCCGAGGAGACGGGTCGTGGGCGCCAGTGATTCGTTCTCGTAGGTCCGTTCCTTCGCTCGTCCTCCGGGCCGAATCACTAGCCAGGAGGAAGATTTTTCAATAAGAAAGTGAATCGAAAATGATCCTATTTCGCGGCTGCTAAACAAGAAACGATCACATACACTTACATTTATCAGCAAAATAGAAAGAGCAATGAATTTTGAGATACTTATGACAAATTTATAAATTAACTTTTCTTTTAAATGACTACTGGTATCTCGAGTTCAAAGAATTACTAGGTTCGGTGATCGTTGCGCATTCGACTCGTTGGGGCCCTTGCTGCTGTCCTCGTCGATATCAAGAAAATCTCCGGTCGTCGCGTCTGCCTCTTACTCCTTTTGCTCCAGCTTCCTCCGATAAAATTCTTCGTTCGTTGCACAACCTCTCACTTATTTCAAAATTCAAAACCACCGACTTGTGGTACTTTGTACTTTAATTACACTCGATATCGTTTTCACGTCCGTCCGCTTTAACTGACTCCTCTAGAAGACCCCGAGCCGGCTTCATTTTTCATTGCCAAGCTTTTTGCCGGAATCCTCAACGGCTTTTTCCTCCAACCTTTTAATGTGGCCGTTGAAATTTTCTTTGTCCAACGGCCCATATACATTCTGCATAATCGGTACGACTCAACGTAGTATTCGTTCACGATCAGTTCCTAGTTGTTGTTTTTATTCGTGTTAGTTTGCGCAGTGGCTTTTGCAAAATTTCCCGTCGGTACTAGATTATTTCCCCTTTTTCTCCATGGGTAAAAATAAGCGTGGCCGCCATCTCGATCGAGAATTCTGACAGTTCTCGGTTGTTTATATTCCAGCTGGTTTCGCGAGTCCGAGTTGTGTTTCAGTGCAATCATCGAAAAGATTGCTAGTCGCAAAGTTTTGTAGTTTCGACAGTTCTCGGTTGTTTATAATATATGGATCTCCCCCTATTTCCAGACAGCAAGTCCTTAGTGTTGAGGACCGCTGACTTGCGGTTACAAACGACGACGAAGGAGCAGTCCATGTCGACGTGAGTACGCACCTTGGGACCTTCTGTGTCGCACATAATTTTGGAAGGCGGGCTCTGAAAGTAGAGCAGAAAGTTAAAACACTGATTGTACATTAAACTATATAATATATAAATATGTTTATCTCGGTACTTACAACAACTAAGGCGATGTTCCCCCCCCCCCCACATCGGCTGCCTCGTAAGCCAATCGTTCCTCGGTATTAAGCAATAAACCTCCTGAGAGGTCCCCTAGCTGGCCGGGTTCGTCGGTAGTAAAAAAAACTTCGGTTCGTCTGGGGTAGTAGAGAAAAAAACTTGTGGAAGGTCCTTGACCTGGCCGGGTTCTTGGCTTGTGGATGGCAGGCTCTGAAAGTTGAGAAGAAATTGCGTTAAATTTTTCTCAATTTTTTGGGGGTTGTAATTTATATTATGGACATTAAAATCGCCCGCTACTGCGATTTCGGATTCAGGATGTTTGGAGAGAATTCGATCAATTGAATCTGAAATATTTTCAAATTCATTGATTGTGTCTTCGTTGAATATATTAGGGCTTCGATACAAAAAGCAAAGATGAATAATGCGCTTTTGAATGTAGAGTTTAACCCAAATGAAATTAAATTCGGGATTCGTACAATTTCCGTACTCGGGCAGAAGTTGATAAGCGACATTATTGTGGATATACAATGCAATCCCGCGTTGCCTAAAAAATACAGGTACTAGAACGTAATTTGAAGCAAAAAATTGATCCAAATCGTCGTCATTGGAAACTTTCGTTTCACCAAGTGCCAGTATGGACTATTTGAGGTGAGGTGGTAATACACTGCAAAGTGATTCGCTCTTAGCCCTCGAATATTTGCAAAGTCAATCGCAATTGAGCTTTGCATTGACAAGCGTTGCAAATCCAAATAAATTGCAACACATACAACAACAACACCGAAAGAAAGAAAAAAAAAATTATTATTATTATTATTTTTTTTTTCATTGACCGCTGACATTGAACGGGAGCGGTGCAACAACAGCTAGAGTGCGAAACCTTCTAGCAAGTGCTTGGTAAGGTGCCATTACACCGTCCGACCATGTTTTATGCTATACATACACTATGTACATAGCCTGCACTGGCAATCAGAAAACTATAAAATTGGATGTGGGAAGTAAGGGTTTGGAATTATTATAATTATTTTGGAAGGATCTCATCGGATCACTGGCAATCTGTTTGTGGGTCCTCTTCCGAAGCACTTTCCGAGCACAAAAACAGCAGGTAACTGTTATGTACTTACGAAGAATAAAATGCGTCCTTTCTTGCTCAATAGTAATTTCGTATATTGTGTCAATTTTAGGTTAGGACAGAATAAAATGTGAAGTGACTGACAGTTGTAATAACGTGGTTTTGTTCTTTATTGCTGACATCTGCCCAGCGAGTGCTGCCATATTAGGTGATGATCACGTGCCACGTTTCGAAGCAAGTGATTTTCTTGATGATCTTGTTGCCCTGACGCTGAATTAGGACCTTTTCGGCCGGCAATTTTCGCGCTGCGGCGGGTTTTGGAGTCGCTGCTGCTGCGGCAGCACTTTTTTGGGCAGCAGCCGATGCAGCCAGGGCCGAACGGAAATTATTAAAGTGATGATTCTCCTTGGATTGATGGTTGTGATTTGATTGGGGCAATTGTTGTTTTTGTTGTTGCGATACGGCTTTCTGCTGCTGCTGTTGCTGTTTTAGTTGAGCCTGTTCCTGCATCATCCTCGCTGGAATCGCATAGTTAATTGTAACCGATCAGGTTGCTTCCTGATCCTCGTTGAGCATCTAATAGTCGGGGCTGACGGTTCTTCATCGTCTGTACGAGCAATCGATGCTTCGGTGGATTCTTGACGATCTGGAGTGGTGTCATCTTGATCCGTAATTACATCTTTTACTTTGCTTATGGTTTCTTCCGCAGGTTGAGGTATGTCAACTACGTCGGTTTGTCGGTTGTGATCACTGTTCATGTCTTGTATAATGTATGGTTTGTCGTTCGGCTTGTCGCAGTCGGTTGACCTAATCTGATCTATGTGTCTGACGTGTATTCTATTGTCTATTAACACTTAGTAATGTAGTCTGCCCTTTCTTGATGAAATCGTCCCGAATTTCCTCTTAATGTTTTTATTGTCATAGAATCGCGCTTGCACTAAGTCACCAATTGTCAAATTGTCGTATTACCCGATCACCCTTCGGGGTGCTATTTTCGAACATTTCACTATAGAAATCGCGTTTAACTAAGTCTATTCTTGTCCTTATGGGGCGTCCGAACATTAGCTCTGCCGGACTGACCCCAGTAGTCGCATTAGGCAGCTTACGGTGTTGCATTAGTAGACGACACAGCTTAATGTCCATATCTCCGTTTTTCGTCATCATTAGCCGTAGTCCTTGCTTTACAGTGTGAACGTAGCGCTCGACGGATGGTAGGGCGCACATAAGCGGTGCGTTATTCCGTTGGACCTGAGAAAGTCTTCGAATTTTTGTGAACGGAATTGTGTTCCGTTGTCAGATATAACCGTTGATGGCAACCCAAATCTTGAAAAGACATTGCGTAATTTTTGTATCGTCCCTTTCGCAGTTATGCTTTTGGTTGGAATCGCTTCCAGCCACTTAGTGTAGGCGTCGACTATAATAAGAAAATTTGTCTCCATAAAGGGTCCTGCATAGTCAATGTGTATGCGTTGCCAAGGTTGTGATGGGTAATCCCACGGAAGTGTAGGAGCCTTACTCGGATTCGCTTTGAATTTGGCGCAGCTATGACATTTGCGGCAGCGCAGTTCAATGTCACTATCGATTCCCTTCCACCAGACGTAATTCCTCGCAAGTGCCTTCATTCGAACAATACCCGTATGCGCTGCGTGCAGTTCTTCCAATATCCTTGATCTTAGTGTTCTCGGTATCATCACTCTGATTCCATTAAAGACACATCCATTCTGTACAGAGAAATTTTGAATGGGTTCTGCATTGCGTAACTTTGAACCAGTCTGGATCGCATTATAATATGATGTGCATTCATCATCCTTAAGCATCTCCTTTTGTATTTCTTTTCGTGTAACAGGAAGTGTTTCAATTTGATTGATTTGAAAAACGGTATCGACGTCTTCGTAGTTTTCATGAATGTTACTTGGAAGTGGAAAACGAGATAAATAATCGGCGTTGGCATGATCTTTCGTACTCCTATAGCGAATGTTGTAATTGAAACCAGACATAAAATTTGCGTAATGTAGTAATCGAAGAGCAGAAGTTGAAGGGAGGCTTTTATCGGGGTGCAAGATGCTTGCAATTGGCTTGTTGTCAGTTATGAGTGTAATTTTCCTACCATAGCAGTACTGAAAAAATTTCTTGAGGCCCCATACGATCGAAGTCGCTTCTTTATATATTTGTGAGTAGTTGGACTCTGCTTTAGTTAGCGATCTAGACGCAAATGCAATAGGACGCTCTTCGCCGCTATTCGTAATATGTGAAAGCACTGCTTCCAGGCCTATAGGTGAAGCATCCGTTGCAAGAATTATCGGTAATTTTGGGTTGAATGTTATCAATGTCTGAGCACTTGCAATCTCTTCTTTGAGGTTATTGAAAATGGTATTACATTGCTGTGTCCATTTGAAAGATACGTTCTTCCTCAGCAAGTCATTTAATGACCTTAATTTAGTTGACAGATCAGGTAAGAATTTTTGGTAGTAATTCACGAGACCTAAAAAGGTCCGAAGCTCAGAAACGTTCTGCGGAGGAGGTGACCTTGAAATTGCTTCGATCTTTTCTGGCAAGGGCTTAATACCGTCATTGTCAATAACATGTCCTAGGTAGTTTATAGAATCCGACAAGAATTGGCATTTGCTTTCATTGAGATGTATCCCGTTATCTTGCAATCGTTGTAACACTTTGTTGAATCTATGTATTACTTTAGACCGGGTCTCTCCTTGAATGTTGATATCATCCATGAAGCATGAAGTTCCATCGAGATCCTGCAGTAAGGAATCCATGAAACATTGCCATCTGTTAGGGGCAGGTTTCACTCCGAACATAAGTCGATTTACTTTGTAATTTCCTTTGTGTGTGCTTAGTGTTTGTAGGTCTGTACTCTTGTCATCGACTTACATGTGTAAATATGCCTTATGAAGATCCAATTTGATGAAAAATTTTCCACCACCCATTTTTGCAAATATCCTCCACTCGAGGTATGGGATATTTGTCGTCCTCTATCAGTTTATTAATAGTAGCTTTGTAGTTTGCGCACAATCGTATTTCTCCATTTTTCTTTATAACTGGAACAATAGGTGTGCCCCACTTAGAATATACGATTTTCTCAATAATACCCTCTTTTTCCAAACGACTGATTTCAGCTTCAATTTTATCCTTTAGGGCGTATGGTACTTGTCTTGGACGTATAAAAATGGGTGAACACGATTCGTTCTTTAGTTTCAACGAGCATTTAAAATCTGGAATCCTACCGATTTTTTTTTGAAAGTAGTTCCCTATACGTGGATGTAATTTCCTTAATTTGTAACGTATACTCTTCTTCACTTAAATCGTTAACTTTTGTGGTTGCATTATTCATTTGGTGTATTGAACGAATTCCTAACCCTAGTTTCTTGAACCAATCTCTACCTAATATTGGAGCAACCGATTCATTTATAACGAATAAATCCGCTCGAATATTACGGGTTTTGTATGATACAGCCATTTCGCAAATTCCGCAAGGATATATTATTTCCCCGGTATTGTTATGATTTAGGCCCGCGGAACGGATTATTTTGACTTAAAGCCAAAATAATTCTGAAAGGAAACGAAAACGTCCAGGTTCGGGACAAGAAAGGGCCAATTCCTCCTACTTCCGAATTGGTGGCTGACTAAGGAACGGAAGCGACACGCTTGCTGGCGGCCGGGACTAGCTACGGCAGTGTGGGGGGGTACTTGTTCCTTAATCAGACCATAAAACCCATGGCCTGTATAACAAAAATTTCGTGTCGGCTTACTCCGGGTTAGGGTGAAAATTGGGATAATTTTCCCCAGTGGTCGTGAAAGACCATGAAGCGATGGAGTTGCCGACTTCGCGATTTGTGTTAGGGCGCTAAGGTGGTTTCTAGCGCCCTCTCTGCCCTCCCTACCTCAGCCACGACTTTCCTTGAAAAAAAAAGAAATCATTTTTGTCGTGGCCCCATGTCGAGGTTCGGGGCTAAAGGAGCTATGCGCTCGGGTTCATTCTTTACTAAGGCTTTTTAGCCTTTAAACATCCTGTCTCCAAATTTCGTTTCGTAACAACACATTTAAACTAATGACATATTTCGAGGAAGCCTTGGAGTATTATATTGAATTAGTTTTGTTATTTCGCAGTATGATATTTTGAGAAATATATGCAATATTATATTTTTTTTTTTCCGTATTTATAATAATCAATAAAAAACCATCAAGCAAAAAAAAAAACGAAACTTACCAATCTGAATCCTCATCTTTTCAAAATCTGGTTCAGAACACCATCTAATGCGGTGACTCACAAAAAAAAAGAGGGAACGCAGGAATCACGTCCATTATTCACTTGGTTTAATTTTTCTTTTTCTATTAATTTGATGTGTTTATCCGTCCGTCCGTTCGTTCTGTCCTGTTTTGTCAGTCGTTGTTTTTGTTTTATTTTTCGGTCATTGGCTTTAATTTTTTTTTTTTTTTTTTTTTTTTTTTTTTTTAAATTTTTATTTTTCTTTTTCAAATCATTTTTCTATTTCTATTTATTTTTCTCGTTCTCGCACAAAAAAATATTTTTTTTTTTCTGCACACACAAAAACTTTTCTTAGCTCATTCACAGGTACATCATTGATTTTGCCAACAGATTAATTTCATCATTCATTTCATTGAGCACAATCACAAAATTTAGGATAGATCGTATCACAAAAAAAAAACCCAATCCGATGGAGCAAATTGCGCCATGTGGTTAAAATAAAATAAAATGCGAATATCGCGCGATCACTCTCGAAAATTCTCCAAAATTATCCCGGCTCAATCACCGAAGCCAGCGAAAAATCCCAACAAACAGAACTGCCGCTTCTTTTTTTCGTGTTGCATTTTGTCCCCAGCCGGCAACTACTGCTAACGGTACTTTTTTTTCTCTTGCCGCCGTTGTTATGTCGAAAGGCTCAGGGTTGGCAAACCTTTTCGATGATCAGATGCTTGCATCGAAGGCGGGAAAATTTTGAAAAACAAAAAAAAATATGGAGTATATATTTTCCTTTTGTTTTTTCTTTACTTTTCGGGCGACGGACTCAACAACATAGGCGGTTCGCCGTTGATTTCCAGCGCCGAATCGACTAAGAAAAGCCGTCGCTAGGTGTCTCGTGCTCACGACTGAGAGCCGGGCAATAGGTGGTGTATTCTTAGAATCACTGCCGGAGATCTTTGGAATGGTAGATCCCCACACGTTTGCCTCCTACATCCTCCAATTCGTATCGTGAGTTGCCAAGCACACGACGAATTCTGCACTTGAGGAACTTCTTCGCCAGCTTGGCATTATAATTCTGCGCGGCTGTGGACAAGGAAAAGTTTCTTCGGAATACTTCTTGTCCTACACGAAATTGTGTTTGAGCAGCACGCAGATTATAACGCCTGCTACTGTCCTCATGTGCGACCCTTACTTTCGTCTGTGCAAGCTGTCTCACGATAGGAATTCCCTCTCGAGGTCGAAGCTGTACATTTGACTCACCCAACGCTCGCAAACGCTTCAGCAGTTCGTAGTCCTTCCCGTGTAACATCATATGATTCCCAAACAAAACCTGATAAGGAGAAAATCCAGTGGCTTGGTGGAGTGAGCTCCGAAGGGCACATCCTATTTTGCTTAGACTCTCATCCCATCGTGTTTGGTCATCAGTGATGAATGTTCGAATTCCGCTGAGGATGGACTGATTGACACGTTCCGATGCATTTGCTTGCGGTGAGTAGCTCGGGGTGTACAGGTGTTGAACTCCGTATCTGTCTAGCATAGAGTTAAACACTTTCGACTTAAATTGAGAGCCATTATCGGAGAGGATCGTCTCAGGTGTCCCAAACGTGTGGAAGACCTGCCCCTCCAGATATTTAGTGATTTCTTCAGCAGTAATTCTCCCCGTCGAAGGGGTGTAACAGGGGGAATTTGGTGAAATGGTCCAAGACGATAAGAATGGCGATCTTACCCCGTTTAGTACGTGGATAAGGTCCCAATACGTCGATGTAAAGGTGTTGGAATGGCTGATCCGTCCGGAACGGTTCTCCCATAGGCGCTCGTAGAGGTCTGTTCGGGGACTTTGTCTCTTTACAAGTGTCGCACGCCAGAACGTAGGTACGTACTTGTGTAGCCATCCCGGGCCAGTACAAAAATCGTCTGACTCGCTCTAGCGTTTTAGCATAACCACCATGGACCGTAGTGTCTGCTTCGTGCGCCTGAGCAATCGCAGTTGACGTAAGGCTTGATGGAGTCCATAACTTCCAGGCCCTGTCCTCCGCAATCGGGTCACCGACGTGAGGTTCTGTCCGCTTATACACGAGACCATCCCTCACGCATACGTCAGGAAGCCGATCGGCGTTCGCATCAACCGTGGACACCAATTCTTTGTATTCTTTGCCAGAGAATTCTGGAGAATCCATGTCCACGATCGGTGCTACGTCGATCAGCGCATTTAGTCCCTCTTCGTATACGCGAGAGAGGGCATCGGGTACAACATTCAAGCTCCCTCGTCGGTGCTCGATTACGAAGTCGAAACCTTGAAGTTTCAGACTCCACCTCGCTAACCGTCCTTGTAGGTCTTTCTGCGACATAAGCCATTTGAGACTTGCATGATCCGTGATGACTTTGAACGCAGTCCCTTCTACATAGGCTCGAAATTTTTTCACACTCAACACAGCTGCATAACACTCGAGTTCGGTTACACTATAGTTGCGTTGAGCGGAAGTGAGCTTCTGTGACATATACGCTACTGGAGATTCTGATCCGTCGTCGTTTTCCTGAAAGAGAACGCTACCCACCCCTGACTTACTAGCATCGCATTGTATTACGAAAGGCCTCTTGAAATCTGGGTTGATCAAAACGGGTGCTTTCGTCAGCAAGTCTTTCACTACTAGGAAGGAAGTTTGTGCCTCTGTAGTCCAAGCAAACTGGTTGGACTTCTTTAGAGTGTCTGAGATCGGTGATACGGTAGCAGCAAAGTTGGGAACGAATCGTCGATACCAGCCTGCCATACCAAGAAAGCGTCGAACTTGACGTGCGGACTTTGGCGAAGGGTAATCGACTATGGCTGAGACTTTGTTCGGGTCTGTCTTCAAGCCTCCATCTCCAACGATGTATCCGAGATACTTCACTTCTCTCAAACAAAACTTGCACTTGCTGACGTTGATCGTCAAGCCAGCTTTTCTTATACAATCTGCGACTTCGCTCAATAAAGTCAGATGTGAGTCGAAATCCTCAGAAATCAACAGCAGATCGTCCAAATATACGAATACCTGCTCCTTCAGCTCGGGTGGAATGACTTTGTCCATCAAACGACACATCCTTTGCGGCGCGTTGCATAAACCAAAAGGCATGCGAGTGTATTGGTATAGAGGCCGACCAGGAATAGTAAACGCTGTGTATTCTCTAGATTTTTGTTCGAGAGGAATCTGCCAAAAGGCATCTTTGAGGTCTAGGCTGGTTATAAAATTGGCTCGCGGCAAACGACTTAAGATACCGTCAATGTGTGGTAATGGATAAGCATCCTTCTTCGTCACATCATTGACTTTGCGCGAGTCCAAGCATAACCGTACCTTGCCTGGCTTCCTCACAAGAACCACAGGTGAACTCCATGCACTCTGGCTGGTCTCTATAACGCCAAGTGCTAACATACGATCGATCTCGTCATACAACAGATTTTGGATCGCAGGTGAAACGGGATAATGTCTTTGTTTGATGGGACTAGCATCCCCAACGTCTATACTATGTTCAACGACATTGGTTACACCGAGTCCGTATTCTTCGTATGATGGAAATTTGGACTTTGCCAATTCCAACTTCTTTACATCTGAGGGCGTTAAATGATGGGTATTCTGAGCAATTAGTTGCGATGCAGTATCGGGAATATCGACCGCGCTGATGATGTTAGGAGCTAGATTAAATGATCGCCAGAAATCTACCCCAAGGTACAATTCCTGCGATAGGCTCGGCACGATATATAAGGTGATTGGTTTAGTAGTACCACGAAAGGTAATGTCGGTAACTACTGTGCCCAAAACTCTTTGTGCAACACCATCAGCTGTCTTCACGTCTTGACAGACTGGTCGATAACTCACCTGTGCATCTTGAAGGCGTTGTAGGGAATTTGCTCCAAGGCAACTAATGCTCGCACCACTATCGAGGAGTCCTTTAACGTCCACTCCGTATAGGGATACCATGGCGTACGGACGTATATCGAACGGCTCGGTAATGATGGTAGACAGAATCGCTTTCCTTTTTTCACGCACCATCCTCCAGAACATACGAAGGCGTAAGATTGACTTTCTACGACCGAATCCACTCGTTAGTGATGATACTTGATCAACGCTAGTGACTGAAGTAGGTGCAAAAATTCGCTCTCGAGCTTCCATATACTCTTTTAGTCGAAGGTGATAAGGCTTGAAAGGATGGCGGGAATGTTGTCTTAGATTTTCGGGTACGATAAGGTCATTTTCAGGTCGAGAAACAGCCAACTCCGTATTATCATTTACTCTTTTCAGAATAGTGACTTGCGAAGTGATAAGATTCCGAGGAATAGGTAAGGATGATTTTACTTTAAAAGGATGGGAATCAGGTTCAGAAAATGTTGAAGGTATGGTGGTAAAATTTGGAAGGGTAATTAAAGGGGTCGAAAAGTTGGTAGACATTTTTTTATGCGGGAGTTCTGAATTAAATGGGGAATCGGAAAGGGGTTTCTGTACTACGTTTCTTTCTACGATCGGGGTACAGTGTTCAGACGAAAGGGACCCGCTGTCCTTCCGTCCCTTCGGCCGTTTCCCGCCTTGCAATGAACACAGTTGGGCTTCACCACGTCCGCCCTTCCACATCCATAGCAGAAAATGCCTTTAGGTGGTTCGGTACAATCTCGATAGCCATGTCCATCCTTGCCACAGTTCCAACACGTCAGGGACTTAGACAAACTAGCTACCTCGTCAACTTCGGGATCTACTAACTCTTCCACTTGGGTTTCGACGATTTCGTGAACTCTGTTTGATTGCCAAGAATTCGCTCGTGTAGTCTTCCGTACAGTCTCTACACGCTTCACAAGATGTCGTAGCTGAGCCATATTTTGTACTTCGTAAAAGCACATTTGCTGTTGCGTACTAGCTAATAAATTACTTCGAACGATTCCAACGAATTCTCTTTCTGACATAGGAGTGGGCAGCAATGTGCGGAGTACAGTCATGTCTTGTTCATAAAGCAAAAATGGCTCGTTTGGTGCCTGACGTCTTCCTAGCATCTGCTTGCGCACCTCCCAATCGTCACTACTCTCTCCCCAAGCTTCTAAGAAGGCAAGTCGTAAATCAGTCCAGTGGGTCTCTAAGTTGGATCTCCTCCAGAGCCAATACCACTGGTTCGGACGACCGTCCAACAACAGATGAAAATTCTGGGCCAACAGGTCCATGCGTCCGCCCAGATCCCCCATCGCAAGAGCTTCGGCCCTGAAGACCAATTCTTCTGCTCGCAATGAATGGCTTTCTCCATTAAAACGCAACCTCCAATGGCGTATCGGACTGCCTGGATTGCGGTATCTTAAATTTGGGCCGTTGCCATTGCGATCGCCGATCTGAGCGGTCGCACGGGCCAGTCGGCCACGAGTTCGCACCTGTTCGTCCAGTGCATCATGTCGATTTAAAGATGGTGGTGGTGGTAATTCTACGTTGATATTATTACTGCTCGGCGGTTGCTGAGTCTGTTCCTCACGCAACACCGTGCGTATTATTCGCACCAAATCATCCATAGAGCTCAACACTAACGGCGTCGCTGGTATTGACTCTGTCGGCGGTTCATCCCCAACATCAGACCATCTCACTCTCCTCTCAGTCTCTCGTATTTCATTGCCCGTCGGTGAATTTAAATTTAGCTCAGTCAGTGGATTGGGTCCAGTGACCATCGATCCGTCCGGGGCGTAGAAAGCTCGTCCGCCTCCCGTCTCGTGTGGCACATCAAAATTTAACCCCACAGGCGAAATACCAACTTTTTGAGCGTTTGTGGCCTGTGACTTCTTTTTGCCGCGTGTCACTGGGCCTAGTTTGGCGGACGCGCCCTCCACATCCAGGACGGACCAATAGTCTCTAGGACCCAAATGTCCACGACAATTCGGACAGTTATGGTTGTCTATTATCCACGATTCCAAACAATGCTTATGGAATCGATGACTACATTTGGTGACTACTTCGTTCACCGGATCTATCTGCTCCTGGCAAGCTGAGCATACAACGTCCACGTTTGCCTTTGGAGAATGAATTAAAGACATGGCTCAAAATAGAGTACGAATGACTGCAAAACTAAGATTGGGTGAATGAACGAGAAGAGAGAATGAGGGGACCGATCAACCAAAACCCACAAAACTAACTCTCCTTGAGAGAAGGAATTGATCAGTCGACAAATGCCTACCAAAAGGTGTGTTTAAATGATATAGGGAATCTGAATGTCTGTACACAAAATGAAAGACGTTAATAATAAATGATCAAGTGGAAATATTTAACAGACGTAATAATTGAATGATTGAAGTTAATCGCCAATGCATCCAGACGGATAAAAATCTGACTGAACGATTGAACGAACTACTAATAAAATTTTAGGGGAAACTTGTGAATGTATAAGAATGACTGGATAAACAAGTTGAGCGATCAGATAACTGAAAGTATGATTGTCTCAAAAAAAAAACCATTGGTTTACGAATGTATGTATGTATGAAAAAAAAACCGTTAAGACTAAACGAATGAATGCTATTCCGAACAAAACTCGAAAAGTAAGCGTAAAGTAATTGTGTTATTGTTAATACGAATGTGATGGCATGCTTGAATGAACGAATAGCGAACGTTTCAGTGTTTGTATATATATAATTGATTTTACAAAAAAAAATTTTAAAGAATTCTGCAAAAAAAATGAATGAACCCTCACGTGTTCGCACTTTTCCCCTCCCCTCAACTGCAGTAAATCGCGAAGCCGATCATGCTCTTTCCGACTCACTGGAAAAGCTGGATCGCGATAAAATGTGTCAAAATTGTTAGGGAGAAAAAAAAACATCAAAATTCGCACAAGAAAATCATCAAAATTTTTCGTCCGAAGACTTGTAAAAATTTATATCATCAAAAAAAATCTCTACGTTAGTTCAAAAAAAAAACTCTACGTTATAGGAACTCTAAAAGGAAGGTTAAGGAATTAAGGAACTTTTCTGAAGTTTCGGCAATAATCTCTATCACCAAACTCACCAATGATTCGCAAACATTCTTCCCTTCTGTCTGACGACACGCCCGCCAAGACAAGGCATGCCCAGCTCTCAGATGGGTGCTCACGAACCAAGAGTGGAATGATTCGAGAGACTAAAACCTGTCGACTAACATAGAACCAATTTTGCATGCAGACAATGTTTCTCTTTCCTATGGAACAGAGTGGCGCCTAAGGGTTGCCAAACGGTTCGTCAATAGGTCAGTTCCACACTGTCTACATACAAAACCAATCCGATGGTTAGCCGACGAAACTCAAAAAAGCTTGGCACATGGACTGTGATTGCCGTTCAGGCGAAAATTCTGTCGCAGAACGACGAAATTTAGTCCTTTTGCCCATCAACGATTTTGCACGGAATTTTTCCGACTCGCGCGTGTTGACGGGCTACGCTATGTGCTCCTAGCGTAGATCTGGCTAGCCCCACGTTGGGCGCCATTTTGTTATGATTTATGCCCGCGGAACGGATTATTTTGACTTAAAGCCAAAATAATTCTGAAAGGAAACGAAAACGTCCAGGTTCGGGACAAGAAAGGGCCAATTCCTCCTACTTCCGAATTGGTGGCTGACTAAGGAACGGAAGCGACACGCTTGCTGGCGGCCGGGACTAGCTACGGCAGTGTGGGGGGGTACTTGTTCCTTAATCAGACCATAAAACCCATGGCCTGTATAACAAAAATTTCGTGTCGGCTTACTCCGGGTTAGGGTGAAAATTGGGATAATTTTCCCCAGTGGTCGTGAAAGACCATGAAGCGATGGAGTTGCCGACTTCGCGATTTGTGTTAGGGCGCTAAGGTGGTTTCTAGCGCCCTCTCTGCCCTCCCTACCTCAGCCACGACTTTCCTTGAAAAAAAAAGAAATCATTTTTGTCGTGGCCCCATGTCGAGGTTCGGGGCTAAAGGAGCTATGCGCTCGGGTTCATTCTTTACTAATGCTTTTTAGCCTTTAAACATCCTGTCTCCAAATTTCGTTTCGTAACAACACATTTAAACTAATGACATATTTCGAGGAAGCCTTGGAGTATTATATTGAATTAGTTTTGTTATTTCGCAGTATGATATTTTGAGAAATATATGCAATATTATATTTTTTTTTTCCGTATTTATAATAATCAATAAAAAACCATCAAGCAAAAAAAAAAACGAAACTTACCAATCTGAATCCTCATCTTTTCAAAATCTGGTTCAGAACACCATCTAATGCGGTGACTCACAAAAAAAAAGAGGGAACGCAGGAATCACGTCCATTATTCACTTGGTTTAATTTTTCTTTTTCTATTAATTTGATGTGTTTATCCGTCCGTCCGTTCGTTCTGTCCTGTTTTGTCAGTCGTTGTTTTTGTTTTATTTTTCGGTCATTGGCTTTAATTTTTTTTTTTTTTTTTTTTTTTTTTTTTTTTTAATTTTTATTTTTCTTTTTCAAATCATTTTTCTATTTCTATTTATTTTTCTCGTTCTCGCACAAAAAAATATTTTTTTTTTTCTGCACACACAAAAACTTTTCTTAGCTCATTCACAGGTACATCATTGATTTTGCCAACAGATTAATTTCATCATACATTTCATTGAGCACAATCACAAAATTTAGGATAGATCGTATCACAAAAAAAAAACCCAATCCGATGGAGCAAATTGCGCCATGTGGTTAAAATAAAATAAAATGCGAATATCGCGCGATCACTCTCGAAAATTCTCCAAAATTATCCCGGCTCAATCACCGAAGCCAGCGAAAAATCCCAACAAACAGAACTGCCGCTTCTTTTTTTCGTGTTGCATTTTGTCCCCAGCCGGCAACTACTGCTAACGGTACTTTTTTTTCTCTTGCCGCCGTTGTTATGTCGAAAGGCTCAGGGTTGGCAAACCTTTTCGATGATCAGATGCTTGCATCGAAGGCGGGAAAATTTTGAAAAACAAAAAAAAATATGGAGTATATATTTTCCTTTTGTTTTTTCTTTACTTTTCGGGCGACGGACTCAACAGTATATGTCTTGAGTCTTAAGTTTGTAGATTGCAATTTCTTTTGGGGCCAAATTTCTTTAAACAGTTGTAGTGACACGGTTGATACTGCAGCGCCCGTGTCCAGCTCCATTTTAAGATTAACATCCTGTATTTTGATGTCAATAGGTTTATCCGTTTGTAAGCAATCCGTGATTACATTATTTATGAAGTAATCATCGTCAATCGGATTGATTACTACAATTATCGCTAACATCGAGAATTTTTGCTTCCGTAATGGTGTGTACGTTACCAGTTGTTTTACTGAAACATACACTCTCTACGTGGCCCGGCTTAGAACATTTATTGCATTTTAAATTTGATTCCTTACAAGCGTTGGCGATGTGGTCCTTTTTACCGCACTTGTAACATCGCCCACGCATCTTGTCCCGAAAATTGCAGTTATTCCTTTGAATACTGCTTCCCTTTTGAGACTTGTTATTATTAATTTTATTTATCGAATGTATTTGACTCGTAGTACTTGCCGCTACATGAATTTGTTTGCTTTCACATTTAGAAGACTCGATAGATAGTGCCAATTTTACTGCGTCGTCGAACGTTTTATTGGAATCCTGCTGTAGAAGCTTTTCACGTATTTCGCTGTCTCAAATTCCCCGTATAAATTGTGAACGCAGATGGGTCGAAATTGTAGATTTGCTGCAGTGATTGCAGGTGAAATTGCAGTGGGTTGCTAGTTTCTTTAAGTCCGCCTGAAAGTTGGCAACACCTTCGTGTTGGACGCGGAGTAGAAATTTGTGCTGTTCAGCTACTTCACTCGGCCGCGGGCATAAATATTCACGAAGAAGATTCACAATTTCTCCAAATTTTTTTTGTTTGGGGGGATCAGGCGCAGTGAGGCACGTAAGAGTGCGATACAACTTTGGACCGAGACAAGGTTACGCAATTCTAAGTAGTTTTCGACGCGATCAATGTAAGAGTCGAACGATTCACTTTCTTCTTCATAGGGCTGCAAATGAATTCCGCGACTGTCGTTATGCGTCGAAATATTTGCATTAGAAGAAGATGAAGGCGATTGCAATCTGCGTATTGCATCGACCAGATTTTGTAAGAGTTCTGGGTTCATTTTAAAAATTTACTGACACGTACCCACCACACAACCGATTCGACCAATTCGCGCACCAACAATGTTTTTCAATGTTTCCGTCGTGATTAATTATGTAAAAGCAAAAGCACGCACGCCAGTCCGTCCGTTGTCCTCGTCGCCAGTTGTTATGTACTTACGAAGAATAAAATGCGTCCTTTCTTGCTCAATAGTAATTTCGTATATTGTGTCAATTTTAGGTTAGGACAGAATAAAATGTGAAGTGACTGACAGTTGTAATAACGTGGTGTTGTTCTTTATTGCTGACATCTGCCCAGCGAGTGCTGCCAGATTAGGTGGATATTTAACAGTAACCCTTCGTAATCGTATAGTTCTTCCGGATCAAAGGTTAGGATTGCGTCCAGGCCTATATCCCAATCAATAAGATCCGTCTGCGTGGATTTGTCTGTCACTTTTAAGAAATAGGAGAAAAGAAAGAATTTAAAGATGAATTATTTCTTTTTTTCAAACTATCACTTTATTCAACAAACTTTTTATTTAAACTTTCTGATCTTCCTTAAGAATAACACAATTTGTTCCTTTACGAATTTTTAATACAACACTGAGCATTATTTTATGGCTTCTTGGCCCTTTTATATTAATATAATGTTTATAATAAACATTCTTTAGCCTAATAATTTGAAAGTAATTTGATACTTTTAAATGTACAAAAAATCTTAATTCCTTATCTTAACTATTTCTTGCGGCTTAATTATTTATTTTTATTGCTCTTATTCTCATTATAAGGGCATTTGTTTATATTTTGTTTATCCGATTTGCAACCATCGCAGTAATACATATAATCGCTTATATTCAGTTTTCTTATATATAATATTTCCGGTAGTCGGCATTTTCATACGATTCTTAGAGTATCGGATTTCTAATTTGTTACCCGTGCGGAATTTGGGTGATTAATGAAAAGTTAATGTTTCCGGTTGAATCAGCGATTTTTGCTTTGTTTCAGAATAACGTTTCTGGCCTGAGTCATCGGTTGTGAAATAACGGATTTCACTTGTGGTGAAATAGCTGATGAGGTTATCGAAATGTCTGTGGATATGACTGAACTTTTTGTCTTACGATCCTAGGACTTAAATACTATTTTCTTGTATTATTTTAATTGAAATTTTCCCCTGGGAACTCTGAATCGAGTCCTCGTACATCTGGCGCTTAGCATAGATACCAGTTTGTTTACATTTCGAGGGTTGGTCGTTAAAATGTTTCACAGAGTTTTATCGTGTGAACTCTGAATTTGAAACTAGCACTTAGAATTACATGTTTCTTCAGACAAACAGTTTTGGTTGTTGTTGAGACGATAATTTATTGGGTGCTAGAGCATTTGCATGGGAATCTTCTGTAATTGGTAGAGGTGGTGATGTAACTTTTATATGATTTTTTAATATTTATCAGCTATAATAAAACTATGTTTTTATGTAAATTTTCAGCTTTTAGGTTTTTAAAGAAGAACACAAATTTTTCAATTCGAATTTTTATTTTGTTTTTCATTTATCAAGAACAGTAATATACAGTTCAAAACATCTAGGATTGCTATCTGGAATTCCAGATTATAATCCCTCGGAGGAATGTCCTCTCCGGTTAAGCCTATAATTGAATTATAATGTCACAATTGAAAGACAACTCAACTTTTTATTCACTTTCTCAGAGATCAAACAATTAACTGAACATGAAGCGCGCTGGAGTAGGGGTCGTAAAGCGGCATCTGCTCATAGCCTGGTAATCCTTCGGGATCCAATGGAAATAGGCCTTCTAGGTCGATGTCCCAATCTACTACCTCCGCTTGGGTGGATTGGTCTGCCTTATCTGACACTTTGAAATAAAGAGAAAAATTAGAATAAATCCTTTTTTGTATTCTTTGTCTTTGTAATCACTTTCAACTTTTTGTGATAATACCGATTAAATAGGTGATAATGATAATATGATTAGATACATGGGCAGCGAAGCGCGATGTTGACCCAAGATAGGAAGAGAAATAAATTGTCGTTAGTGAACGGATTTTAGGTGGAGCGGCCGTTCCCGCTCATTAGTAGGCACTTCTGCCGAAATCAATATTATACCAATAATATGCCAATTAGCGGCAGGCAGTTGGGACTGCCGAACTTACCATTTTCTTAGTCTAATTGCGGCTTGCAGATGGTGCTGCGTGGGGTGATCTTTCCTACTATATAAACAAGGCGGCGGTACTTGCCAATATAAATGTTTATTGTGGAATGATACATTTTGTAATTATCTTAGCCTATTTATACAATTTAACTTCTGCTAGTTAAGCATCTTTTGGGTTCTCACCAAAAGTGCTTACGTTATACTTTACCTAATTCCACGGTCCCGCCAGACAAGAACTCACATAATTCACATCGCGAAGATAAGTAGTGATATCCGATTACGTCTGGCTGACGTACGTCTGGTGGATATAGTAGTAAACATAATCTCGGGTTATGTTTACTATATGAACGTTTAGTGTGTGAATTCTTGTTGACACGGCCGTTAGGAATATGCGGCTCTCCACTGAAAAAAGCAGAACAAAATAAAATTAGCAATGTCTTAGTCGCCGCGAACTCTGTCTGTACGTTACCTTGGCTTAGCGGGTCAACAGGAGCATTCCATGAGCCCCAAAAATTACGTCGAAGAACCGTAGTGCGGACGTTTCTAGCACCGAGTCCTCGCTCCCGTTTAAGTTAATGTTTGTTGGCACGTCCCTGAATAGGGAATCGCCAATGACGAGCTCGCTTATCAGGCCGCGTGGATTCGAATGAAGGCCGCTATACGTTTCCATGAAATCGAAACCCATAGCTGGGTTCGTCACAACTCCGGCCCTAGTTGCGTCGGTCTCGGAGAGTACAACCGTGGAACAGGCTGAATCTACCAAAAATTCCACTACGGTGTTGTTCACAAAAAATTCGGCCTTGTAGATTCCGTTCGGCCCCTCCGGAATGGAAATAATAACGCGAGCCTCGATCTCGACACGTAGGACGTGCCCGGGCTGGGCAACCTCCATCCACTGTCGGGCACTCATAGTCTTTTTCACAGAAAAAAAATCCCCAAAATTTTTCACAAAACAATTGCGCAGCAATTTCGCTATCCACAAAAACACTTCACGCACCTCTTAATTCTTGCGAATTGTGGTGAAATAGAGTTCGAGCGAGACCTTTAGGCATCAATGGCTCCCCCTGGATGTCAAAATTTGGAAATCGTCCAAAGTGTCGTTGGCAGCGCCACCCTTGACGAAGGCCGTTAAGCCCGTTTTCCGCTGCCAATGTCGACATCGCGCAACCCGGGGGAAAAAAAAGAAAAAGAAAATCGGGAATGACAAAAAACAGGAGTCCGCGAACATGAGCATGTCCCGCAAAACTTACAGGTAACGCCTGCCAACGGCCGTCGCGAGAGTTTCCGGTTGCCGCTGTCAAATGTTGCCATTGCGATTCGTCTACCTGGCAACCTCTGCATTAAATTGTTAACGTCGGGGATCGTTGCCTTGGTGTTTAGATGGTTGGTCCCCGGTGCTTAACCGATCTTTGAAGTTTTTCGCGCATTCGTGGATTCGTCGTCGACGGTCCTGCCATTGACGTTTTCTCCATTGTTGCAGTATTTGTGTTTGTTGAACCTGCAGAATCTATTCACAGACTTTCGAACTGGCCAAAGAAACGCTTCGCACTGCGTGGGGTGATCTTTCCTACTATATAAACAAGGCGGCGGTACTTGCCAATATCAATGTTTATTGTGGAATGATACATTTTGTAATTATCTTAGCCTATTTATACAATTTAACTTCTGCTAGTTAAGCATCTTTTGGGTTCTCACCAACAGTGCTTACGTTATACTTTACCTAATTCCACGGTCCCGCCAGACAAGAACTCACATAATTCACATCGCGAAGATAAGTAGTGATATCCCGATTACGTCTGGCTGACGTACGTCTGGTGGATATAGTAGTAAACATAATCTCGGGTTATGTTTACTATATGAACGTTTAGTGTGTGAATTCTTGTTGACACGGCCGTTAGGAATATGCATACAAATATTACTACTCTTCAGCATCCGTGGCAAAGTTAGTTAATTTCCCCCGTTGGCGGCTCTCCACTGAAAAAAGCAGAACAAAATAAAATTAGCAATGTCTTAGTCGCCGCGAACTCTGTCTGTACTTTACCTTGGCTTAGCGGGTCAACAGGACATAAATAACTCACTAAATATCATTAAATTCATAGAAAAAAACTGTAATTACATTAGCACACGATCCATCATATCCAACTCTAGTTCTTGAAGAATTCGTTTAAATTTGAAAAACTAAATCGCGCCTATTATTTTGAAGCGAATCTTTATTATAATATCGGTTTCACACAATTAGCTATTTCAATTCTATATATTCACTACTTGCACAAGAACAATTGACTTTACACATATAAACGCTCGCTAGAAACGTATGAACCATTTGATGAACAAATTTTTAATAATCCAGATGAATTTAATTCCCAAAAAGATAAAGGGTGCAACAGTGTTAGTGTGTTCCACACAAATATACGAAGCATAAGAAAAAACTTCAACGACCTAGCCATCAACCTAATGCAGTTTGATCCATTCGATATTATTGTGCTAACGGAATGTTGGAATCCTAAAGACCTGCAAGGCATGGAATTGCCAGACTACGAGGGCTTCCTTACATGCAATGAAATCAATCAAAATAGTGGTGTGGTGATATATATAAATAAGAAACTTGAAATTAAAACGACAGAAGAAGTATTATTTAGTGGTGCCACATGCCTTGCAGCTGAAATTCAAATAAACCGCAGTACTATTTTAAAAGTTGTAGGCATTTATAGATCTCCTAGTTTCTGTTCAGATTTATTTATTATTGAACTAGAAAATCTCATGAGTGGTTTCACTGGGGATAACGTCATAATAATGGGAGACATAAATATTGATATAGGCAGATTAAATAGTGGAAATAACCAAGAATATATCAACACACTCAACCAAAAGGGATTCATCTTTCTAATTAATAAGAATACTAGGCAAAATAGCTGCATTGATCATATCTTCCTCAGATGTAAACATAGATTATTTAAAAAAATCCAATCAGCAGTATTAATGACCTCAATTACAGATCACTTCAGTACCAGTTTACTATTGTACCCAACTGAAAAATGTTCTAATGCTTTCCCACAGCCTGAAATTCAACAAAAAATTGACATTAACTCACTATTAACGAAAATAAAACTAATCAATGGGGACCCCTTATATGAGTTAGAGGAAACGAATGAATGTGCTAACACTTTCAATGAAATTTTGACTCAAACAATAAACAGTTGTAAGCAAAATCTCGTCAAAAAAACTTCACGTCATGTTAAACTTAAACCCTGGATTACACAAGGTCTAATTAATTCAATTAGAAAAAGAGATAAATTGTGCAGGGCTTCCAAGAATTCACCTCTTAATAAAAAATTAAAAATTTACTTTCATAAATATAGAAACAAATTAAATGAGTTAATATATAAAACTAGGGCTAAATATTATGAAAGTCAACTACTACAAGCCGGTAATAACAGTAAACTTATTTGGAACACAATTAATTCTGCTGTAGGTAAAGAGAAACAAAAAAAACCGATTAGTAGTATTGTTGATAATGGAGTAGAAATAAATACTTTAGAAAACCCAAAACTAGTAGCAGACATATTCAACGATTACTTTACTAATATCGGAAAAAATATGGCTTTGAAGTTGAATGTCGTTCCTAAAAATAACTCTAGGTCTACTCAATGTCAGAACAATTATTGTCAAATCGAAAACATATCTGAGAAAGAGGTTTTTTTTTTTTTTTTTTTAAGGAACCGAACACAACTTAGGGGGCCACCCTATAATGCAATGCACAGCTGTGTCAGTATAGGAGTTGGAGAAAAAGGGAGAGAAAAAAAAACCAAAAAACGAAAGTTGTGTCAATTAAATTCGAGTGGGGAAAGACGAAAGTGACGGTGTACATTGCTTTTGAAGCACTGGAGGTTGTAATCATTGGGAAACACCTTGGCTGGCAATGCGTTCCACAGTCTTGATGTTCGGGAAATGAATGACTGCCTAAATTTCACTGTACGAGAAGGCATGAGTTTAACGGTGTACTTGTGGGCGCGTTCAGCTTGACGAGTATCTCGGCGAAAATTAAAGACTGGAGGAATGAGTGCACTTAATTCCGCACTGCATTTACCATGGAAGTAGCGATAGTAAATGCTGAGTACTCCGACATTTCTGCGATGCTCGAGAGAATCGATAGAAGACGTGATGGTCTCGTCTCCAATCAGTCGGAACGCATGTTTTTGAATACGATCAAGCAACGCGAGGTGTGATTTGGGTGCCCCAGCCCAAACATGCGAATTGTACTCTAAACGTGGTCTAATGTATGCCTTATAGATGGTTGCTAGATCGTTCGGCGTGAAATACTTTTTGCACTTTCGGAGAACACCAAGACGTTTCGAGGCGTCGAGGGCAACATCAAAGATGTGCTGGGCCCAATTCAGGTGGTCATTAATCTTAACGCCAAGAAGTGTGAAGTTATCCGAGGTGCATAGTTGTGCGCCACCAAAGGTCACATTTTGAGATAACACTGGAGCATCACGTTTGAGGGATAGATGACAGACTTGTGTTTTGGAGGTGTTGAACTCAACTCTGTTTTTCCTGCCCCATTCCAGGATTAAGTTGAGATCTGAGTTCAGCGAACGGAGTAACTCCACGCGATTGGAAGCAATAGAATGCTTGTGAGATTCCGCAGCAGAGTTAAATTCATAGATGTTATCTAAAGTACTGTCATCCGCAAAACTATGGATTGGATTGAGAGTGGACGACAGAAGGTCGTTGATAAAAACTAAAAAAAGAGTTGGAGATAAAACAGAGCCTTGAGGGACGCCGGAGTCTATTGGGAAAGAGGAAGAAGTAACGCCATCTAGTACTACTCGTATAGTGCGTTTAGAAAGAAAACTCTCAATCCATTGAAGAAGGGTAGCATTAACGCCAATAGCCCTAAGCTTAACTATGAGACAATCATGCCAAACTCTGTCAAATGCTCTTGCAATGTCAAGTGCGATAACTTGACCTTCGCCGTGTTTATGTATACATGAGTTCCAACGTTCTGTCAAGTAGACCAAAAGATCTCCGGTCGACCTTCCAGAACGGAACCCATACTGACGATCGTGGATTAGCTGGTTATCCTCGAGATATTCAACGATTTTGCGATTGACAGCAGTTTCCATTACTTTCGAGAGCACTGAAGTAATGGCTATCGGGCGGTAGTTAGCGGGGTTCGCTTTGCTTCCTTTCTTGGGAATTGGCTGAACATTCGCAACTTTCCACATACGTGGAAAGCACCCAGAAGAGTAGGAAAGGTAGAAAAGATTGCGAAGAGGTTTAGCTAAAGAAGAGGCGCACATTTTAAGGGTTAAGGGGGGAATACCATCAGGACCAGCAGATTTGTGGATATTGAGCTCTTGAAGGATCCTAGAAATATGTCTCGTGCGAAAATGTAGTTTAAGCAATGAGAAACCAGAATCAATTTGAGCGGGGGGCGATAGATTTGAAGGTGGAAGACGTGAGTTTCTAGCGAAACTTGCTGCTAGTAAGTTAGCTTTTTCGACAGGATCAATAACGGTACGGTCGCCATCAACAAGTGGTGGTATTGCGGAAGATATGAAATTATTGTTGACCGTTTTGACAAATGACCAGTAAGATCTTGAGCCTTTAGGGCACTGAAGGATCTTCCGTCGAAGTTTTTGGTCATGCTCAAATTTAACACGATTGAGCATTGATTTGCAGACATTTCTTGACGCATTAAAAAGTTCTCTGTTGGCAGGTGTTTTATTGCCTTTAAAGGTTTCAAATGCTTGTTTCTTGGTCTGGATTGCTTCGAGACATTCTTTATTGAACCAAGAGTCCTTTGACGGCCTGACCCTCTTAAGACTGGAAGGTATGTAGAGCTTCATACCTTTCAGGATAATCTCGGTGACAAGTCTACAAGCTTCATCGCAGTCATTGGAATCAAAGCACAATTTCCAATTAAAGGCATTAAAGAAGTCATTTAGCGCCCCCCAATTGGCTCTTTTGAAATGCCAAATGTTTCTTCGAGGTGCCTTAATTGTCAGCGGTGTAAGTGCTGCAACTGGAAATTGTGCACGAATCAAGAAATGATCCGTATTTCCAATTGGCGATGGAGATATAACAGAGACAGAATATTTCTCTGGCTGGCTGGTGAGAAAAAGGTCAAGAAGGTTAGGAAAATGTTCTGCAATATCTGGTAAACGAGTAGGTTCATCTACCAGTTGTGTTAAACCGTTTATTGAAGCAAAAAGCTCAGTATCACGCCCCTCCTGGTCCGTAGTAGAGGAATGTTTAAGCCAGGCAATGTTATGAACATTGAAATCGCCCGCGATAACGATTTCAGCGTCAGGGTTTGCAGTGTAAATAGATTGAATAGATTCGGATAATCCATCCAGCTCCAATAAAAAATTCGCTGCAGTCATTGCTGGGCTTCTATACACATAACAGAAGTACATAACATGTCTTTGGATTAATAATTTTACCCAGATGTAGTTAAATTCTGGGTTGGAGCAGTTCCCCAAATGGGGAACTAATTGAAAAGACACATCATCACGGATGTAAAGTGCGACACCCCGTTGGCGAACAAATGCGGGAATAAGGTGATATCCGGGGACAGAATAAAACTGTTCACTTCCCGGTACCACCTTACATTCGCCAAGTGCTAGTATATCCGGTCTTACAGTTTGGGTATGGATATACAGCGAGAGATACGCAGAACTCAGTCCCCGAACATTAACTTGATCAATGGTGAAGTTAACCATGATCAACAAGACTGTAGACTAACAAAAATGAAAAAGTAACAAGGATAGAGAAAAAAAAAGAAGAATACCTAGGACAATGTACAAAAAATTAAAATATTGAATTTTACTAGAACTAGAACGGACAGGAAAAAAAAATTGCCTAGGACATTATATAAAAAAAGAATTTTACTATTGAATTGAATTTTAAATATAAAAGGAAAAAAAAAAAAAGAAGGAAAAATTGTATATAAAATCTCACTACTTCTAAACAATTAAGTGAAATAAAAAACAAAAACAAACAACACTTGGTAACACCAAATTCAAAAACCAAAACCAATGCAATCAAAAATACAATTACGCTAGCCCGAAGTCTACAGCGTTAAACTGTTATTTGCCCGTGCAGTTCTATGCCTTATCACGGGCGACAGTAAAATACTGTAAACTCCGGACCGCGAGCTGACACTTAGCTGCGATGGGCGCAAATTCGTTGCACTATCGAAAAAAACGCGCACATTGTTTAAGACCAGACAGGAAAAAAAAAAAAAAAAAATTAAAACTGAATTGTAGACACCGTAAAACTTATGATTTTTAATAAATTATTGACAATATCACGTAATAAATTAAAACAAAAGACTATAACACTACAAAGTTAATTCTAATTTAAAATTTTAACTGAATATGAATATAAAATGTTGGTCGTCATCGCGGTGCTTAAACATCACGTCCATCGCCGTGTACCGACCGTTCCAAAAAAAAAATGTTATCGAACTAATTGCTACTTTACACGCTGGCTCTTGTCCAGGTTTTGACCAAATAACTGTTGAATGCTTGAAATGTATTAGTCAAGACATCGCCAAACCTCTATCGCTATCATAAGCTTTATGACTGGAAAGTTTCCTGAAATATACAATAGTTAAATTTATATTGTGCTCAAATTCAACTTTGTTTTTATGTATAACCTCGGTAATTATAAGTGTATTTTTATTTTTATATCGCCCGATATTAAACTTCAATTCTGGTAACTGAAAGACTTCAGACGGTGATTGTACTTCGAAAACGTGCAGTTGATCAGGCTGCAGATTTGCATTAGTATCTTTTGAAGTATTCTCGATGAGCTTTAATTCTTCATTGTTTTTGGTCATTGCCCGTGTTTGGACTTGCAAGACATTTTTCAGTTTTTTCAAGTCGGATATATCCAGTTCTATCCTTGATAGTGCATCTGGTCCGATGTTTTCTTTGCCTTTTATATAGTGTATTTCAAATTCGTATTCTTCTAGATCAAGTCTCATTCTGGTCAGCTTGAATGATGGGTTTTTCATTCCGAATAGATAAATGAGTGGTCTATGATCTGTCTTAACGAGGAATTTGGTTCCGTAGACATACGGTTTGAAGTACGTTATAGCCCAATGAATAGCTGACAGCTCTTTTTCAATGGTTGATTTATTTTTTTCGCCTTTTGTAAATGTTTTACTAGCAAAGGCTATGGGTAATTCTACTCCATCGTTAGTTTGTGACAGTATTGCTCCACATGCACTGTCAGAAGCATCTGTTGATATTACTAACTGTTTTGTGAAGTCGGGGTGCTGGAGTATAGGCGGGGACATTAATATTGATTTTAGTGTTTCGAATGTCATGCTACATAGAGATGTCCATTCGAATTAAGCGTTTTTACGCAATAACTGGTTTAATATTAGGGCTATTTCTGCGAAATTTGGAACAAAACGTCTGTAATAGTTACAGAACGCGACGAATCTTCTGACTTCGTCTGGATTTTTGGGCAAGGGATATTGTTTTATCACTTCGTATTTTGTGGGATCAGGTTGTATTCCTTGTGCTGATATTTGATGGCCAAGGTAAGTGACTTCTGACTGGAAGAATTTACATTTCTCAGGATTAAGTTCCAGATTTTTTTTGGGGAAGGCGTTGAAATACTGAATTTAAATTTTGTAAGTGGTGTTTTTTGAACAACCCATGACTATTATATCGTCTATGTAAAGAAAAGCTGTGTCAGCTGGTAAACCGGATAAGGCTATCGTCATCATTCTTTGAAAACTGTTGGGACTGATATTCAGCCCAAAAGGTAGGCGTGTAAATTGATAATGCCCTTGGTTTGTTGAAAAAGCCGTATATTTTCGTGAAGTTTGTTTTAGAGGTATTTGATGAAAACCTGATTGCAAATCCAGTGTAGAAAAGTATTTTGCTCGACCCATTTGGTCAAGAATTTCATCTATCCTGGGGAGTGGAAATTTATCTGCTATTACCTTTTTGTTTAGGTTACGGAAATCTACCACTAAACGCCAGTTTTTATTTCCTGTTGATGACTTCTTTGGAACTAAAAGTATGGGCGAGTTAAAATGGGATATTGAGTCTTCAATTATACCGTCATTTAACATTTGTGTGACTTGTCGATTAATTTCTGATGATTTTTGAGCCTCAGGAATACGGTAATTTTTCGTATATACTGCTGATTTGTCGCTTAGTTGGATATGTTGGCTATAAAAGTTATTGGTAGTTAAGGGCTCATTTTCCATACCGAAAATGTCCGCAAATTTACGACATATTGCTTTCAGATCTTTTATTGCATAATCTGGGACGTTTTCCACGTTCTATTTATTTATCAATTTTTCTGTTCTTTCCAGGCTTAGTATTTCGTTAGTATTGTTACATATTGTATAATCAGAAAGGTATTCCCACTGAGGGTTCAGATTTTTAATTGCTATCGTATTTGAAGTGGTATTGAGAATTTTGATTAAAGGCTTTTGAGGGGAAATAATTGATCCTGCTACGAAAATACCGGGTTGGATTTGTTGTCCTGGGACTACTATGTCCTTAATAAATTTAGTATTTAATTTGCGTATTACTTCGCATCTGGGTGGAATTAAAATTGTATCCCGTGTGGGGCCTTCTAGTATTGGAATCTCGTGGAGTGTGTTATTAAAATTTATTGATATTATCCATGCGTCGTAATTAATTATTGCTTTATATCTGGTTAAGAAATCTAGGCCTAGAATTGCATCTGCTTCTATTGGAAAATTGTTATCGACTATTTGAAAGGTGTGCTTAATCATAAGTATTTCACTAAAGTTTATATATGTGTCTGTTGCGCCAATTGATTGTCTCTTTACTCCTGTAATACCTTGTATTGAGCACGTATTTTCTGGGTAATATATTTGGTTGTTACTAATTTTTGTTTTTTTAAATATTGAAATATCTGCTCCCGTATCCACAATGAATGTGCACGTTGTGTTGCACATGTCAACAAATGCGTTTACGAAGTTCGTAAGTGAAGAGTTTAGTGTATAAAATTTGGATTGTTTTATTGATTTTCCCCCAACCGGTGTTAATTGTTTGCAGTTTCCGATTGAGGGGGGGTGTTGTTCCCCCGAATCATAATGGTTAACGTTTCTTGGTTGCCCATTGTTATTTTGCCCATTCCAGTTAGATCTTTGGTTGTTGTTATAAGAGTTTTGTTGCCGGTTTTGGTTATTCTGGTTGTAGTTGTTTCTATTATTGTTTTGATGATTTCTATTCTGATTGTTATTGGTTATAATTGTTTCTGTTATTAGTATTTTGGTTTTGTGGTCTATTTGTGTTTCTTTGATTTCGGTTGTTAAATTTGTTTGGATTGTTGTTGCTATTCTGATTTGTGCCATTTTTGCTTGTGTTACAGTGGAATACATTATTTGTTACAGGTTTGTCGACGGTGATTGCTTTTGCAATCATGTCGGACAGATTTGTTAGATTGCTTGCCCGTAGTATCAGTGATGTTTCATTACTGTATACGTTATCTGCTAATGATTGTGTTGCGAATTTTTCTGCTAATTTTGCAGCTTATTCGCCTTCGGCCATTTTCTCAGTTACAAATGCCCTAGTTAATTGCCCTGACAAGTTTTCTATTTTGTTTGTGAACTCTGTTAACTTTGTGTTTCCTTGTTTTGTGTTTTTGAGCTGAGCCAATATTGCATCGGAAGATATTTTCTCAGAAAATTTTGTGTTTAATTTGTCTATTAGTTTATTGATTGTATCTATATCGTCTGATGCTGTATATTTGGCTTTGCCTGTTAATCGTGTTTTGATGAATTTTAAGAGGATGGCTTTATGTTCTACTGGAGTTAGGTCGTCCAGGAGTTTTATTGACCCAATGAATGATTCGTTTTCGTCGGGATTTCCGTCGAAATATTTTACTAATGCGGTAGCCGTTTTGATATCAAACGCCATGTTTTTATTTTTTTGGTTAGAGATTATTGAAAATATTTTCTCTCCTAGCTTTATTATTTCCGCATAACGTTTTTTATTTTAATATCTGTTTTCGCGTCTGTCTTAAGGTTCTGTAGTGTAAGTCTGGTTTTGTCGAGTATCTCTGTGGTTTGTGCTAGTTTTTCTTCTAATGTTTTTTCCGTTAATATTCTATTAGGGTTTTTGTTGAAATTTGTTATTATATTATTTAAGCTTTTTTCATATCCCTCCAATTGTTCCATTAAAGAAAAATACTGGCGTTAAAAGAAATTATGTTTATATAAATTTAATGATTGTATTTGTTAAAAGAAATTATTTTTATATAAATTTAATGATTACATATTTAAATTGAGTGGAGTGCTTAGATATTTTTTCTTCAGTCCTCTTTTGTGGTTTTTGTACATTAAGTATAGCAGTTCAACGATTTTAATAATTACTATTATAATCAAAAGAATCATAATTTCTGTATTGACTACTTGGACTGTATCTTGTATAACTATGTTATTCGCAACTTAGGTTGTGTTGTCTACCCCTTAGATTGGGTTTTTCCCATCTTGGAAATAATTTTAATTTCAGCTGAACGTGTAACAGTAATAATATATTATTCAGTTTTTTTTATATTTTTAATTTTGCTTCTTTGTTTTTTGTATTTTATTATAAATTTTGTTTTTTCCAGAGAATTTGTCTCTAGATTATATGCTTTGTAAAGGAGCGCTATCTCTTTCCGCTTGCGAAAGGCTCTTCCGCCCCTTATGCGCTGCTTCTTCGGCTTCTGTCGTTTTGCTTTCGTCTCTTGCCTTCGTCTATATTCTTCTATTGTTATTGGTAGCGGTCCTATATATTGATTTCTCGCCGTTTTTGTCCAGTTGATGCAGTCGGTGTGATCTTATCTGGCAATGTTTGTATGCTGATTACCTCTATTTTCTTCTTCGTTGGAATGTATATTGCTGGTTGCTGGTCTTCCTTCCTTGATGGTTTTGGATTGTATTCGAGAAGCTTCTCTAGCTTCTTGAAGATTTTATCGAACGCTTCCGTGATTTCGGTCTACCCAAGTATTATGGTTGTTGTTCCATAGATCCATAGATTGCCATGATGGTTAATGTGCCACGGTCGCCATGTGATAATACCGATTAAATACGTGATAATGATAATATGATTAGATACATGGGCAGCGAAGCGCGATGTTGACCCAAGATAGGATGAGAAATAAATTGTCGTTAGTGAACGGATTTTAGGTGGAGCGGCCGCTCATTAGTAGGCACTTCTGCCGAAATCAATATTATCCCAATGATATGCCAATTAGCGGCAGTTGGGCAGTTGCAGATGGTGCTGCGTGGGGTGATCTTTCCTACTATATAAACAAGGCAGCGGTACTTGCCAATATAAATGTTTATTGTGGAATGATACATTTTATAATTATCTTAGCCTATTTATACAATTTAACTTATGCTAGTTAAGCATCTTTTGGGTTCTCACCAAAAGCGCTTACGTTGTACTTTACCTAATTCCACGGTCCCGCCAGACACATAATTCACATCGCGAAGATTAGTAGTGATATCCGATTACGTTTGGCTGACGTACGTCTGGTGGATATAGTAGTAAACATAATCTCGGGTTATGTTTACTATATGAACGTTTTGTGTGTGAATTCTTGTTGACACGGCCGTTAGGAATATGCGTACAAATATTACTACACTTTCTTGAATTTTTATTAAAGGATACAATGTGGTTTTCTTCGTACTTTTTTTTATTCTTGAATCTTAACAATACTTCAACACAACACTTTTGATTATTTTTATATCACTGAAAGTTGTTTGGAGGCTTCTTGGTCCTTTTATATTACTATATTGTTTATTTTAGACATTCTTTAATTTATTTATTTATTTATTTAGCCTACCGAACAGAGTCCTTACAGGCCTTATGATAAATTTGTATGCATCATATATTATATATATTAATAATGAGAATAAATTAAACAAATGTAACGACAATTGGTACTTGAAAATAATATTAAAAAGAAGAAAATTAAAAATTAAAATCGAAACTTAAAACTAATTAAACATAAGGATAATAAAAACATAAATCAACAATAAGATCGCTAAAGATTGAAAGCTTCTAATACCATTTCTCTAAAGCAGTCCCTCGTACAGCTAATATCGATAACATTGGCAACCGAATTAAAATTAGATATGCTACGAGTTAAGAGTTCATTTGATCCATAAACTGTTTTATGTGCAGGATGTTTTAAAAAATCACGAGTTCGTAAAGGTCTCTCAGGAACATAAATGGATATTTTAAAAAGCAGCTCAGGAGAGCTAATTTTATTACAAAGAATATCTCGCAGAAACACTATCGTTGCTCATGTTGTTTTCTTCTAAGATCAAGAAAACGTAAGTCGATTAACTTACAATGGTTTTCATAACAAGGCAAATCATTTGCCCAGTCCAGCCTCCTCAAAGCAAAACGAGTGAATCTTCTCTGAACACTCTCAATTCGTCTACTGTGAATGTCAAATGATGGATCCCAGACAACGGAACAGTATTCTAAAAGAGGTCTTACCAAAGAGCAGAAAAGGGATTTCAAAGTATAAGGATCCTGAAAATCAACTGAATTTCTGTTAACAAAACCCAAGCGAGAATTAGCTCGTGCAACCATACGGTCAATATGCGAAACGGAACTTAGTTTATGATCCAGCAATACACCTAGGTCATCGACTTCACGTGAACGAGATAGAACTGAATTATCCATATAATATATAATAGATATTCAATATTGGTGAACGATAACGATAAATAGACATAATCTTACATTTAGGAAGACTTAGCTCTAAGAGATTGAATTTGCACCAATCAACAAATGCATCAATTTCTCTTTGAAATTTATGGCAGTCTAGGAGACTACTCACTCTTGTGTAAATCTTTAAATCATCCGCATAGCCCAAACAAGAAGAATATTGAAAAATTGAGAAAACATCATTTATGAACAATATAAACAGAATAGGTCCCAAGTGGCTTCCTTGAGAAACTCCAGAATGGACAAAAATGCTTTTAGATATAAAGGAATCAATCTTGACATGTTGAGTTCTATTGCACAGGTACGAAGTAAGCCAATCAAGCATCTTGGAATGAAAGCCAAGAGCATATAGCTTAGACAGAAGAAGGTTGATGTGCACTCTATCAAATGCTTTAACGAAGTCTGTATAGAGGACATCAACTTGAAACCCTGCTTCTAGCGAATTTATAGAAAAATTACTAAATAGGGTAAGATTAGTTAAAGTCGACCTCCCAGAAACAAAACCATGTTGACAAGTTGAAATATGTTCACGAACTAAGAAATATAGCTTGTCTTTGGCAATACTTTCAAGAAGTTTATGGATTGCGGATAGTTTAGAGATAGCTCTATAGTTTTCCACTAAATGCCTAGGGCCTGATTTAAAAATGGCAGTGATGTAAGAATCTTTCCAATGGTCTAGAAATTCACCATTTGACAAGGAGAGATTAAAAATAATTTTCAATGAAAATAGCAGAGAGTCTCGGCAATGCTTCAATAGAGATGCTGGAATATTATCTGGGCCTGGACAAGTATTACTTTTTAAGTTACAAAGCGCGACATAAACATCTTCATCAGATACTTCAATAAGGCCAATGTCAGCAATAGGACTAATGCTAGCATATCGATTTGGGTTAAAAGATATGTTGTTGTTATTATAAACTGATTGAAAAGTTGCAAATAATTCACAAGACGAAGATGCATCCACTGAAGTTTGACCTTTGTACTCCATACTAGATGGGAGACCATTGTGTGTACGCTTCGAGTTTACAAAATGCCAAAAATATCTGCTATCTGATTTTATTTTTGACTCGGCATTCATTAAGTAATTATGATATAAAAATTTATTCAGAACCTCATACTCCCTACGTAAACGAAAAAAGTTGTTATGATGCGCAATGTTATTCGTGGTTATAAACAGTTTATGTGCTTTATTTCTTGCATTTTTCAACCTAGAAAGGCGAGAGTTTTGCCAATTTCTTTACGATAGACAATATAAAAGAAATCAAGTAGCTCGGATGAGTTGAAACAATCATTCAACCAGGTTTCAGTCAGAATAATGATATCATAATGATGATCCACAGCAGCAAGAAAAAAATTATAAATTTTTGTTCGCATTCCACTGGTATTATGATAATAGCAAATAATCTCGTCTAAGTTCCGTCCAGTGCTATTTCAGGCACCTCGTTTTTTGTTAGATTCCGAAATGGGCGTACATGCAATCCCGAAGGCCAAAACTCCGACAAAAAACATTTATCGAACAGGTTCGACGGAATGCCAACTTTAAAGTTGACAAAACGTAAGGAGCTTGTGTCAGTACCATTTTTGACTAATTTCACACATTTTATATTATCAGGCGCTGAACCTAATTTATTGGCAACGAAGTCGATAATTTCGGTTTCACTAGTATTGGCTTCGAAACGAGAAAGGTGCAGCCATTTGTGGCTCGACAACACTTTCAGTTTATCACAAGCATTTCCATTTCCGATGATTCTATTTTCAGTAGGCCGTTTCTTCCTGATAAGCTTTCAAGCACTACTATCGGATGGTGTTGTTTGATTACTAGTTTCTGCATTCACACTAGCCAATAGATCAGTGCGTGAAACATCATCCCTTAACTCTGCGCTAATCGGTAGAGATGGCGACAATGCATTGGAGTTAACCACTGGTACTTTAGGTGCAGTTAGCCTAGGGCAAAGTACTCTAGGCTGCAACGCGATGCCATTGCTATGATTCACAGGATCTGCAGGAATGTTCGCACAAACCTGTTCTAGCTCACTAAGTGTGGCTTGTAGCTTGATTTGAATACTAGCGAATTCATTGCTTAAGACATGCAGGGCTGTTTTAGCCGATAAAAGTTTAGTCGCATATGTCGATGGGGAGGTTGGGCGGCACGCAAGACAAAAAAAGTGCAATCCACTAGCGGACTTCAAAACAGCATCTCCAACAGTACCGGAAAAACCGATGCACTTACAGTGGAAAAATTTTCCACAAAAACCGGAACAGCAAATAAGTGGTGTCTTATTTAGTTTGTCGACACATGACATTGCAGTGCACTCGGCCATTGCAGAAAGAAAAATAAATCAAAAATAATTTAATCCAAAAAACATTAAAGATTAAAATAAAAATTTATATGAAAATATTTCGAAATACAATAGTAAATGAAACTTTTTCGCGGCACTGTATAAAATAACTTATGAATGCACGAAAGCAATATAAAAACTTGGTGCGAATATGAATTAAAAATTGGTGCGAATAGAAACTAATATCAAACACCTGATCAAAATTATTAAATAAATGAAATCAAAACAAATCACCTGATCAATCACTTGAACAAGTCTAAGAATAAAATCGTCACCGTGCTGGCGGAGGACCAAGTCGACCCTTCGGAGTCCCGCGTCAGAAAAAGGACTTCTTCTTGGTACGTTGACAGGTTAAGGGCACACAAACCCGATTCGCGCCAAAAAGAAGAAACGAAACGAAACTTTGCACTGAGCCCAAATAGAAAAGGAAGCACAAAACCAAAATTTTCGATTAACGTGAATCACAATATATGTAGGTTAAGAGTTCGCAAAATAACAAAAGCACTCAGTCTAAATTAAATAACAACACTTTTAAGCACTTATTTATTATTATTAGGAGGACCCCAGAAAGAACGACATAATGACGTTGTTTAGGACGGGACCGGAAGCGGAAAAGTGAGCCGGGAGATCTCTTCTTGAATGAAAACACAAATTTATGGATCAAGTACTTTATTGCACCGCACATTACTCCGCTCAGCACACACTGCACATCTTGTCTCGCCCGGTCGCTCCACGCTCGAAGCGCTCGACTTGCCCTTTCGATGATCTGTTGGATACTGCTCCCCGGTGTTTTTCTGCACGTCATCTTGCCCTTCGCAAGCTCGGTTGATTTCGCTGTTCATCGGACGGATATCGTCCGGTACACTCCACACACGACACAACGTGAGAGGCCGCCTAATTCTCTGTGTCAATAGGAAGCACACAAACCTTCTGCACCGCTCGAGTATATTTATTATTTGCCGTCTGCACTACGGCACTTCGTACTAGCCCATCCGCTCCTGGTAGAACTTGTACAATCCTGCCCATTACCCAATATGTCGGAGGTACGTTCTCGCCCTTGACTAGCACCAATTGCCCAACCTTAAGGTTCTCGCTCTGTTGACGCCATTTCTTTCGTCCCTGTAGCTCCGTCAAATATTCATCTTTCCATCTTGCCCAAAATGAGTTCGTCATTTGTTGAATCTTGCGCCATAATCTCGTACCATGCCCTTGTTGCTCTTGCTCGTTCCGTGGTAAAGCTTGCAGAATTTGCTCTCCAATCAGGAAATGCCCTGGTGTTAGCGCTGTCAGATGTGCTGGATCATCAGATAGTGCGTTGATTGGTCTCGAATTCAGACACGCCTCTATGTCTACTAGCACCGTGCATAATTGCTCATATGTAAAGCTCTGTTGGCCCATGATGCGCCGAAGATGATGCTTCGTCGACTTCACTGCTGCTTCCCATAACCCTCCTTGATGGGGAGCAGCTGGTGTTATAAATCTCCATTCAGTCCCTTTCACGTTCAAAAGCTCTAAATTCTCATTGCACTGCCAAGTCTTTATGACTCTCTTAAGCTCCTTGTTCACAGCTACAAACGTTCGCCCATTATCGCTGTACAATCGCTCACAATGGCCTCTCCGTCCAACAAATCGACGGAAGCATGCACAAAACGCTTCTGCGGTGAGGCTCGTTACCACATCTAAGTGCACCGCTCGTGTGGTAAGATAAACAAATACAGCAATATAGCCCTTCTCTTGCACTGTTCGCCCTGCTCTTCCTTGTCGCGCCTTGATTGTTACTGGCCCCGCAAAATCTACGCCCGCATGTCGAAACGCTCTGGCTGGTCTCACACGATCCGCTGGTAGGTCGCCCATTAGCTGCTCTGAAAATCTCGCATCTAGTCTAGCACATGTCACGCACCCATGCACCACACGTCGCAAAGCACTTCTCAGCCCTGGTGAGACGTTTCGAATAAGCTGCATTACGAGCTGCATACCTCCATGTCTCGTCTGCCTATGCGCATCTGCCATTATCAAGATACCAAGTCTCGACCCAGTTGGTATTATGATCGGATGTCTCTTGTCTCGCTCACAATCTGCTCGTCTAATACGCCCACCTACTCGCACTATGCCATGCTCGTCTAGCTTTGGTTTCAATGATAAAATCTTGCTCTTCGGAGGAACTCCTGCTTGTCCTGCTCTTAACTGTTCTAATTCTGCCCTATACTCAGTCTCTTCCGCACGTTTTACCCAAAAATCCCTTGCTCGTATCTTCTCCTCTGCGCTTAGAAGTAGATCTGTGCTCTCATCCCTGCTCTCTCTCCTACGCGTGTTGTTGATAAAACGCATCACATACGCACAACTGCATATTAGCCATCTGACTGATGCCCATCCACCTCGGAAAACGAAGCTCCTCTACCGCTCTTATCCCATCGTATAATTGCTCCCAGCGCTTGATCATTGCCTCCGGCAATTTCTCGTCCCAGTCAACTCCAAGCCTCCACAAATCTTGAATGAGTATCTTTGCTCTAATAATGACCGGCCCTAGTTTCGCTCGGTTCTACTCTCGCTCTCTTCGCTCTTTCCTGCTGACCTGGCACCGCATGCACCATCGCCCTTGCTCTCCGTTCCAGGAACTCGCACACGTCCTTGACCGACGGCTCCATTTTGGACCTATACAGCTCCCACTGCTCTACTGTCCGATCGTCGAACCGCTCCACATCATGTACGTGACGATCGGATCCCACGTCTTTACCTGCACCCCCAGCGCCTCTAGCTGCCGTAGCGACTCATGGACCGTGTCCACTATCTTGCGCATTCCATCGTAAGTTGCAATGGTCATGCGCGGAATGTCGAACAGCGCCTTCAGGTGGGCCCTCCTTATGAGGTATTCGTCGTCGTATACCTCGCACAATCGCTGCCATGCTTGTTCATAATTCGACTCAGTCAGCTGCCAGCTGCCGAGCACTCGCGCCGCCTCGCCCTTTACTGCCGACTTCAAGTATTGAAGCTTGAAGACCGGCTTCATCCGCTCATTTTCGTGCACCGCGGCCACAAACCTATCCCTAAAGCTTTGCCAGCACAGAAAGCTCCCGTCAAAAGTGCCCCACGTGTCTTGCACCTGACTCTCGTGCTGGACTTCAACACGCACTGTCTCCTGTGTCGTGTTCGCCGCGCTCGCTCCTGTCTCGCTCTCGCCCAATACGTCTAGCCCAGCCTTCGCCTCGATATATATATATATGACAGTACAATATTATAGTTAATATTCTTAAATTTAAATTTTTCAAATTCAGATGGCATTAATTTTTTTTTTTTAAGCCAAATAAAGAAGCCGGGAAAAAGCTGGTTGTTGGGGGTGCGTGCCGGTGTTGAAATTGAGGCAGCGGCGGATACGGCGGCCGTTGGTGTGGCCGTTGTTGAGCTCCGGGACCTACACCCATCATTCCTAAGTCGGATGTCAGATCAATATCAGATCAATCTCGGCTTCCATTTCGGCCTGCATTCTCTGGAATAAGTAAAAAAATAATTTTTTTTACATTAACTCAAAAAACATTTGGTTTGGGATTGATCCTGCTTGCTCATTCCTCCATTGCTGCGGTGAGCAGCAGGCCTGCTGTTGTGGCCGTCCCTGGGCCTGCATTCTCTGCAAAAAAAAAAAAATTTTTTTTTTAAAGTAATTCAGAAATTGTTTGGCTTGGAACTGATCTTACTTTTGCGATTTTTCTTTTCTGCTGTTGCCTTCTCAGCAGCGTCCTGTGGTTAACACCCGATTTTTTCTTTTTAATTTCTCTATTGGTTATTGTTTTTAAATTTACTCGATGGTTATCTGGTTCACTTTTTACCATATTAATTGTTACATTGTAGGAATGTCTAAAAAAAGAGTCCTCATTAGTTCCCTGACAATTCGTTTAACACTTTCCAAACAATAAACAGTTCTGAGTAAAATCTCGTCAAAAAAACCTCGCTTCATATACACAAGGTGAAATTAATGGGACGAAAACCGAAATGCCCAAAACTCTCGTCAATGAAGAAGGAATATTTTGAAAAGGCAAAATATGGATAGTAATGAATACGATTGGAAAATTCCGAAATATATGGTTGGTTATTGGTCTGGAATTTCGTGATATACCGAATACTTCTCGAGAGCGCGACTAATCTCACCACGCATTCCATATATGAAGATTCGGTCACTTCGATATGACAGGCAATGCGGCATTAAAGGCGCGTGCGTTAATATCCCAATAAAAATTCATACCACAGTAGCAATGTTGCCGAGAAGAATGGATCAATCTTATGTCACCCAACTTCACTTGAAAAGACGATTTGCATACAATCATGGTTTCATGAGTGAAACTATTCGCCCGTTTGTTATAATTTCAGCTCCCCATCATCTTATGGAAAAACCCTTATGCTCAAATATCTCTCTCAGAGGCGTGGAGACATAGATATTCCCAATCTGCTGGGGTAGACTTTGCAGTGACTGCAAATGATGCCGCTACCATCGATAATTAAGAGGTACTAAGCAATAGTTGAAGGAAATGAACCAGAATTCGACAGTTTTTCCCCGCTTAACTTAAATCCTGGAAAGAAACCCTTTTTGATAATCACTCGAACACATCGCGATCGCCCCGGGAGAAGGCCAAGTTCAGATAATACAGCGGAAGAACTCTCCTCCCGCGTGAAATAACTGGCCCCAAATATCGTAATAAAAAATAGCAAGATCCGCGAACTAAGGCATGACAGACGCTGTGCAACAGTAGAAAAACTTTGGTATGCATATGAAAAATATGAATTGTTGAACATAAAAAGTTTAGTTTCTATATCGCACCCTTGCGACAAAAGTGACACAACTCTAAAATCGTGAAATTCTAGTTAATACCTTTAAAGGAAACCTTATACAAATATCCATCAGTCATCCAAAGCGTATTACCTTAACTTCTTTTATCGGACGGAAGCCATTAAGTTTATTTTGACTGTTCTAAAATATTTCCTTCAGTAAGAACAAGTTTTTTTTTCAATTTCTGAAAAACAGGTTTTTTTTAGTTGTGTCACTTTTGCCGCAAGGGTGCGATATGTTTACGTAAAAAAAGTCGTCCCGGTGCTGTAAGAAGTCGTTGATCGAAATCAAAAACAATCTCGATTTTAGAACGAAATCAAGATACTAAATCGGTTGTTGGTTTAGACTTATACGGTCTGAATTTACTTGTGGTCGATATTTCGATCACCAAGTAGCTCAGGAATATTTGGAAAATATTTTGTCGTGAACTATTATTACCGGGTTGAGTCTCAGCAGAGGGAATAACCACCACATGTTCACGCAATGTATTCGGTGAACTAAATTTAGAGGATCCCGAAAGTATGAAAGCCGTTGAGCAATTTATTGATAAATTTGTAAAGACATACAGTGAATATGATATAATATAATATATAATATGGAAAAAACTTCAATTTTAGCTCCTCTTCCGGATTTGGAAAACAGCGAAGAAAATCGAGTAAATTACAATAAAATATCTGTATTCTTAAAAGACCACTCAAACACAAATTCTTACACGTTTTCTGAGTTCTTATAGGCTGTTGATATGAATCGTAGTACCTATATTTTGGCTATAAGATCTCTGTTGAAAAAACCTGCATTTTATCTTCAACGGGATTTCAAAGAAATTCTGGTGAATGCATTTAATCCCAACATATTGCGCCTACATCGCGCTACACACATTCAGTTAATTCTGGATGCATATGCTTGCTGCAGTTATATTATTAACCACATAAATAAATCTAATAGGGAAGTTTCCAAACTATTAGCGGATGCAATGGATGAAGTGGCACCGAAATTTCTGCTCAAGAGGCACTATACAATGTTCTAGGGATGCATTATTTATCAGAATGTAGCAATGCAGAACAATATATAAAACACAGAACGTGACCGACTATATTAGGAATAATGAAGAAAATGGGGAAGACAATTTTGAATATCTGTTGTAGACTCCAACTTTTCAGAACGGCCTTAATTGCAATCCGATAGAAACTCCCGAATCCGTCGTGGGCTCAAGGACTCGAATGTTTTATTCCACTCAGGCTTTCACCTAGGAAGTATAAATAGCTTCGGCGTTCAATGAAATAAGACAGGACTTCTGTTGCTGCCGCAATTGACCAAGGCCAGAATGTCGTAATGCAAATCTTTGTTTTTACAAAAACAATTTGCATGTGCAATGGTCGCTTTTTTTTCCTTTCCCCTCAACTTTTCCGAATTTCGTTCTTACTTGTTTTTTTTTGGGTCCTGCTATGTCTAACTGAACTCCGATTTCAAACTTCCCGAACAAAACCGTTGTTTATTTAATGTGAGTCGGACACAAACTTTTTTCGTGGAAGTAAATTGTACCGTTTCTGTTTTTTTTTCTTGCGACTGCGCTGAGAACTGCAATGCCGACCGAAACACAATGGTGCCACATTATTATCGTGTGGCGCGAATTTCAAAAAAAAAATTTTTTAAATCTCATAGATTACTCCACACCACAAAAACTTCATATTTTTCCTGGTGTTCGACAGTCTCGTCGTCGTCCACCGTCTCGCACAAAAGCTCTCTGTGTACATCATTGTACTTACCCCATGCTTCTTCTAGCGCTCCCAATCTCGCCCGAATCAAACCTTGGCCCGCGCCGCTTACCTGCCCGCTGCGCACATAGTCCCGCGCTCGCTTGATGGACGCTACAAACGTATCGCGTAAATTCAAATTCATTTTTTGATCACGCACTATTTCTTCTGCACTTATTTGCTCTTGCACTCTTTTATCTTTTTTTTATTTTTTATTTCTCTTCTTAACCACGCACTATTGTTCTATTTGTTCCTGCACTTTTTTATCCCTCTTCTTAAACACGCACTGTTTTTTCTGCACTTTTATATTTCAAACTCCACCAATTTCACTTTTAAAAAATTCGTCTAAGATGTCGTTAGCTTTGTTGCCAAAATTGCAATGGCGTCAAGAATGCGACAAGTACTCGATTCATCCTTTACATGCACACATACATTCATTGTTGGATCCAACACTCGCCACAACCATACCACTTACAACACGCACCCTTCCCTATTGCTATAGGAAAGAAAAAGGAAAGTAGAGTAAAAACAATATGTTCACACACTCATTCGCTCAACTCGCACAGATACCAGAGAAACCAAATAACAAAAATGCCCTTGGCTTTCTCGCCCATACACACACGACGAATGTGTTTCTCGACACCCATCACGCATATCCTCAACGCTTGAGGCCCGCTTGCCGTTGTGTAAAATGCTCCGCTCACATTCATACTTGCCCTTCACATCTCTCTTGCACGATTCTAGCACATTGCAAAGCCTTATGCGCATATTTATCCGTCCCGTTCTTGCACACAGCAACGCACCGTGCGCATATTTCTATGTACTCGCACATATTGTTTTGCTCGATTTCGGCCTGCTCATACTACCTAAAGCAATGCACCCAGCACTATTTTCTGGTCGCTTGGCACGTCTCGCACATACACATCTCTCAGCCCATTCTAGCGTATAGCAAAGCACCCTGCACATATTTTTCTTGCTCGATCCTCGCTCGCCAACGCACACACACTTGCAATATCTCTCTGCACATCTAGCCCGATTCCGGCTCATAGCAAAGCACCTAATTTCGGTGAAACTACAGGCAAACACACGAAAACAAGGAAAGGCATAGCAGACGATCGAAGAAAAGCAAGCAAGGCTCGAGCCGTAGAGAACCACGAGAATTTCATCACATTTCATAATACTTGCCCGGCATCTAGCACGTTGTTTCTTCTCGCACACTGCCCTTCATCTCCGCGCACCGGTTGCACTCATACGGGCACTTTCCGACACATCACACTTTTACATCGGCTCTCTCGCACACTAATTTTTTCAGCCCCGGCACACTGCATGTCCTCCCGGCGGCACTCCTTTCATGCATCCCGGCCCGATCATGCTACGACGAGCGGACGCGATCGACAGGCCGTGGAATCCGGCTCGCACGGACCAAATGTTTAGGACGGGACCGGAAGCGGAAAAGTGAGCCGGGAGATCTCTTCTTGAATGAAAACACAAATTTATGGATCAAGTACTTTATTGCACCGCACATTACTCCGCTCAGCACACACTGCACATCCTGTCTCGCCCGGTCGCTCCACGCTCGACGCGCTCGACTTGCCCTTTCGATGATCTGTTGGATACTGCTCCCCGGTGTTTTTCTGCACGTCATCTTGCCCTTCGCAAGCTCGGTTGATTTCGCTGCTCATCGGACGGATATCGTCCGGTACAGACGTTTAGCACACGCGCACTAGTAAAATTATTTTAAAGTAATTCGATATTTTAATTGTACAAAAAATCTTAACTTATTATCTAAATTACATCAATTAAGTTTCCGGGTTCGGGAACTGTCTTAATTCACTCGTAAGTCTTGAATTTTATCAAGACTTACTTTAAAATAATCTCACGGTTTGACCGTGTGATAGAAAAACGATAAAAGAACTTTAAAAATACTTTTATTCAAAAAATTACCTTCACCGAAAGAAGGTTGTAAAAATAGTGCGCCTTATTGGTCCTTGGTTCGGGTTTATATGCATTTCCTTACCGGACGCTATCTACAAAATTATCTTAATTTATGACTATTGTAAGGAGGTCTAAGGAGACCTCACACGGTTGACCTCACACGATTGACCTCACACGATCGGCTTCACACAATCGGCTTCTTTTGATGTTCAGGCCAATCTTCTTTACGTGTCACCGGCTTAGGTACGCCGCATGGGGTGGTCGGTTTCTGACCGTATGGCGAAGGGTATGTAACTCATCTGGTGGCTTAAATGTTTACATTACTTGCTCCTCTTTGCTTTGTAAGGGCATTTGCTTATATTATGTCCATCTGATTTGCAACCATCGCAATAATATAATCGCTTACTGTTGTACTCACCAACAACGATTCACGACAATTACATTTCTCTATGTTGAACTATGAAGGAATTCGTCCCTTATGTCCTTCCAGGTCGATGCGGAAAGGAATTGCATCTGCTTCTGGATGCGATCCCGAAGAGATGACGATTCCTTGGTATTAGTTGCATGCAACCGCCGACACCTTCCAACTGACCTGACATACGCATTTGCGATATCCTATCAGGCAGTGCACTTGGCTGCGAATTATCCTCGTTTCAACATTATCCAGGAATCAAAACATTCAACGCACTCAAATATTTACAGCCGACAACGTCAACGTGACAGATGCAAATGTCATTCCGAACATATGATGTAGCGTTCCATTTCCAACCATTCTTCTTACTATGTAGACGACGAACTATTGCGGCAATCCTAGCGGCTACTTTGGCAAATACCTACACAACGATAACTTCCAATAGGAAATTGCTATTGCGGCAATCCTAGCGGCTACTTTTGGCATACATATAAATGATAATTTCCAATAGGAAATTTTGCTCTTTGTTAGACTCACTCTGATTAGAGCCTCTGGTGAAAAAACGTTGAAATTTAAATCGAATTTTTTGTTTTGCTTTTTCTTTTCCTTTTTTTTATAAAGTTTCAGATCCTCATCTGGAACCTTTTTTATCCTCATCTGGAAACACTTACATTCTGTTTTCTTATCTACTATATTTCCGGTAGTCGGTATTTTCATATGCTTCTCAGAGTATCGAATTTCTAGTTTATTACTCTTGTGGAATTTGGGTGATTAATGGAAATTTAATGTTTCCGGTTTCAGAATAACGTTTCTGGTTGAGTATCTGTTGTGAAATAACGGATTTAACTTGTGGTGGAATAGCATCGGAATGCCTGTGGATATGACTATTGAATCCCTGTCCATCTCAAGGGATGCAAAGAACTGAATCTCTTCCTGAAATGATATTTCTTCCGGTGTTTGTGTGGATTTATCCACTTTAAAATAAAAATTATTTTATTTAATTTTTCTTTATATTTTATTTCAACTTTTTACTTGTTTTACACTTCTTAACCTTTTTAACTTTTAATTCTAAACTATTAATTTTAAAACCTTTTCTTTTGGTAACGTAACTATTGGTCTTTAAAAAAACACCGAACAACTGGATAAATGCTTAAACTAGTTTGACCCTTTTATACTAATTTATTGTTTATGTTTCACATTCTTTTGATTTAATTTATTATTGTTAAAAATTCAACATCCTTTATGATTCATCGATTTATTACGTTAATCATTTACTTTTTCCTTGGAATTTTTCTTAAAAGGGCATTTGTTTATATTATGCTTGTCTGATTTGCATGCTTCACAATAGTATAATTTCTTATATTTAATTTTCTTATCTATAATGTTTCCTTATCTATAATGTTTCCTGTAACTGGCATTTTTATTGCTAAAGAAAATTTAGGTCAAAAGTATCAAATTACAATTTTCTTCCCACACGGAATTCGTGCTGGGAACCCGAGCATATCTCCGTTAAGTGTCCATTACCGCAGCGACGAGATCGATGCTCGACGTGTCACAAAATTGGGCATAAAACAGAATGATGTCCAAATCGAGAACCGCCACATAGTCACGGGGAAATATTAATCAGTTGCTGACCACTGAATCCACGCCGGAGAGAATCGTAAAAACCGTGCTGATTGTAGCACAAACGTCCTGAAGGATTCCCGCGAGCTGGCTCAAGTATCGGTTTCGTCGAGGCTGAGGATTTTTCGGCGTTCGATTCTCAGTGGAGGATTTCGGTAATAACATTACAACTGACTTCCGGCTGTTGGCTTCGTATTGCTTTAGACAACTCAACAGATCATTCACAGTTGCAAAATTCAAACACGCGATTGCATTTTGTATTTGAAGATCATTTAGTCCTTCGCGTATGTATCTGATAATCGCCTTGTCACTTAATCCCGCTTTTCTGCCTTCCGCGCACATTTTATAATAGTATTCTGGCACTGTCTCACTCGGCTGTTTAATATTTGTCATCATTCGGTAGTATACGTCAGCCTTATTTTCCAGATACGCAAACTCCGATTCAAAACACCTTGCGAACTCATCAAAATTTTCAAATACGTGATTCATCGAGTCCATCCATAGCTTGGCTGGGCCACGAACTTTAGACTGAACAGCAAACAAGACGATTTTCTCGTTCGACGAATACACTAACGAAAGTGTTCGTACGCGCTGAACAAATAGACGCGCCATTAGAGACATATTCGATGTCGGGTCGAACTCAGGCAAAATTTTCATAATGTCTCGCAGATTATGAGTCGAAATTGTCTGTTCACTCGATTTATCGGTTGTAGTTGGTTTCGGCGGAATCGATTCAATATTTTTCTCGGAAACATGCGCGGCACTCACGATATGTATTTTGTATCTGCGTAGCTAGGTCTCGCATTAATACAGTTAATCCCTGTACACGTTCACGTAGCTGCGACACTTTCAAGGTATTGAGTGTTTCGTCCATTTCAAGGCAATCACCACCAATTTCTGCCGTTAATCGACGCTTGTCGACAAGGTGGTTTTTTAATTCTGAGTTTGACAATGTGTCAATACGGTATGTCGGCATTTTGTAAAAAAAAACGAAACAAAATGAGTCAGGTAATCGGCTATGCATCGTACACTCACACTACCGACCACCAAAACGAGTATTTTTGCGGTTATATTTGTCCCTTACCGTAACCCCCGGAACACATATAAAAGCCATGCGATAGGCAGTCGTGTATGTGTGACAGCCGTCCGGCGGTCGGTTGCTTAAACGTCAATTCCGTATGAAAATTGTCGACAGTGCAGAGAAGTTGAACTTTGTGGCGGTAAATATAGCAGTTTTTTTACCAATTTAAAAGGTGATTATTATTGTAAACAATGCCTAAATTAGTGGCGAAGTGTATTAACCAGATTTTAAAACAGATCTTTCTATCCAGAAGTGTTTGGGGCGAAAATTGGAGTTTTTTACCGCGTTATTTACCGTCACTTAATGGCTGTAAATAGTGTTTTTTTAAATGAATTGATACAAAGTTCTCTTTTATTTGTTGGTTGTTGATTGAAAATATACTATAATTTAAAAAGCAACAAATGTTTTATTTATGTTATACGATGCATAAGATTCCTCAACAATTTCGAACTGTGAAATGGTTGAAATCTGAAAATGAAAAGTACTGTCGGCATAAAGAATAACGTTTGGGATTACCTTATGAAAAAGTATATTCCAATTGATTGTCGCAGGAACAATATCTCGCAGAAATTTCCGGATGTATCGCTTGATCTAGTAGTGATGACTCTTGACCTCTAAAGCCAACTATCGGGAATCTTCTTTCTTATAGTTGTTGTAGTTTAGGCAGTTCCGAGGAAGTTTCTGGTAGGGGAAGTGTATGAAGGGATGGGAGTGGGCCAGTCTGGAAATAAAATCTTCCAAGCTGGTGTTTTGGGTGGTGATGGGGCGACGCGCTTGCTGGCTGCCGGGCCCGCTGCAGTAGAGAAGTTGGGGGTGGGTTCTTGCGCCACGCCAAAACATGAGACCCCTGCCTGTCAACAAATTGTATTTGGCCGTTCGGCCTCGCGTCGGCTTATCCTACTGTTTAAAAAGGGGGGCATTCCATTTTACTCTCGTCGCCAGCTCCAAACTAAAGTCGGCCCGCACCAGGATGGCGCTTCTGGTGGTATGCGCGCCCTAGCCCTCCCGACCTTGACTAGACGGAATCATTCTTCCCTACGGTCGTCGCCTAGCCCCTTTGAGGAGGAGGATATTTGTGAAACTAGGAAATCAGAAGACCCTTAGATTTATTTCTTAATATTTCATTTTAATTCTCATGTAATGACTCTAATTATATCAGGTAAAAATTCATTTTAATCTTATACATAGGACTCTAATTTTAGGGTAATGACTCAAACCGAACTATGCATAATAAAAAGAAAGGTAACAAATCAGTAGATACCTTACATTAATAATTTTTATTTTTCTCCATTGAATATTTGTTACAAGTTCAAAAAAGGCATATTTTTTTCAGTAGATACATTACATTAATTATTTTTATTTTTCTCCATTAAATATTTGTTGCAAGTTCAAAAAAGGCATATTTTTTTCCAGTAGATCCATCACATTAATAATTTTTAAATTACACAAGACGCATTACCTTCGTTTCCAGTACACTGATGAAACTGCGCTGTTGAAGTGGAGGCTGCCGCTGAAGTGGAGGCCGTAGCTGAGAATGATGAAGAAACTGGGCCTGCTGCTGCCGCTGGAGTGGAGGCCGCTGCTGAAGTGGAGGCTGCAGCTGAGGATGATGCAGAAACTGAGTCTGATAAGGCTGATAAGGCATATGCAGAAATTGAGTCTGCCGCTGATAAGGCATATGCAGAAATTGAGTCTGCCGCTGATGATCACACTGAGGTCCCTGTGGCCGTTGTTGCGTCGGTGGATTGTTGCGTTGTGGATGTGGATGTGGATTGTTGCGTTGTGGATGTGGATGTGGATTGTTGCGTTGGTCATCCAACCCCATCGTCTCCACATCTGATGTCAAATCTATCAGATCGGCCTCGTTGTTCTGCCTCTTCTCCAATATGTCATCCAGCACACGCATAAGGTTTGCCTCTGCTGCCTTCCTTCGTTCAATTTTTCTCTTCTTGTACTCCCTCCTCTTCACAGTTCTGCTGTTCCGTTTTTGTCGATTGATGTACCTATTTCGACCGTTCCGTCTTTCAACTGGATGTGGTGTCCTGTCCTTGCGAAAACTGGCAATTCCAGTTTTCGGTCCTTCACAAATGTTTAACGTCAGGTTGTCGAACATATTCTTAAATGTTCGATCGCCGAACAAATTAATACAACTCGGAACAGAAAATCCTTTTTCAAATTGGAAACGCAACAACTTTGGTGTAACACAGAATACAACAACAACGACACAATACATTAAATTAACACAAAATGTTTTAAAGAGCAGCAAGCAAGCACTCTCGGCGGCGTACAACTCGGAAATGGAAAGTTCGTCCCGCTCGATGAAATATGCACCCGCGAAATCGATCGTGTGTATAACGGGATCGATCGATCGCCGAACAAAATCTAAAAATAGCTTGCCAAACATGGGCGATGATGTTGAAATAATATTTTTCGCGTGGGAACCAAAAAACTGTAGCACTTTAGCCTATGACATATTGCAGGCAAAAGAAATCAAAACCAACCATAAACGCAGAAAGAAGTAATAGGAACGCCTATACCGATAAGATCTCTAATGAGTGTAGCGCGATCGATGATTGCAATCATGGATTATTTTGGTCTGGTCCGAAGTACTAATCCCAGACGTGCGTCGCGTTTGTTTAACATTCCATTCACTTCCCTCTATCGAAACTTGGCTACCGATCCAAAATGATTATTACATGAATTCACAATTTCACCCCCGTTTATCCTCTTTTTCCTTTTCTTTATATGTATATATATTTTTTTTTTTTTTGATAAATTCTTTCTAAAATTCTTCTGAATAGATATTGGACTTACTACTATCAATGGTCGATCATGCAAAAATTGAAAGAGTTAATTTAATAATAAAATGAAATATATAAAAGAAGTGTAAAATGAAATATAACAAAAAAAATCCATAATTGTACAGTTGTACGGATAGCGGATAAGCAAATAGAGATTCCTGTAGTCGCAGCTGTAATGTCTAGTTTAACATCCGTTATAACCTTCGTATCCCGTCCAGAATCATCTATCTTCGGCGACATATATGCCCCATTAGATAACCGCAATCGTATCATCAACTGTAACAAATGAAATCCGTCAGAATTTTCTTGAAAAAAAAAAATACTAGTTATACAGGGTGTTTGGTACTCCGTGCATAACCTTGTAAGGGGTTATTCCTGGATATATTTTGAGCAAAAAATTGTTCTACGGAGATGGTCAATTTTCAATATCCACGGAGATACAGGGTGATCAAGAAAAGCCCTTCGGACCTGTACCCTCACTCACTCAAAGCGCTATATCTTGAAAACTAATAATCACAATTCAAAGTGTTATAGCTTGTTTTTTAAGGAATCAAATTACCTTTCATTTGATGTAATAATCCGCATTGTAACTGTACCCAATCCTGAGGTATTTGCTTCAGAACACAAATTTTTGACACTTTGACCCTCAAAATTCTGGGATCAATGTAGTTTTTCTCTAAAAAACCCATTATAAAAATGTCATTTTAATATTGTTTTTTTATGTGCCATATTATTGCCTACAAAAGATGCATACACTTGCATTGCATAAGTTTTATAGTTTAGAAGAAATTATCATTCCAATAATGTAGCACTTTTGTCAAAAAAGCAAGAATAGGTTGATCAACACTCTCCGCTTGAACTAAAAGAACTTAAGAATGGTTTTTATGGTTTATTTCAAATTTCCTTAATTACAATAAATGTTCAAAATGGCTCCCTTCATTTTGAATGCACGCTAAAGCTCGTTTTGCCAGTGTTCTCTTTGTGCTCATACTCCTCAACTGCTGCCTTACTTCTGTTGCTGCCGCATCGATTCTGGTGTTTAGATCCTGCAGCGTTACTACTTCCGTTGCGTAGATAAGGTCCTTCATCCGTGCCCATATAAAGAAATCCATAATAGTTAAATCAGGAGATCTTGCAGGCCAGTGTATCGGTCCATTTCTACCGATCCAGCGATTGCTATAATTGGAATTTAACCAATCTCTGATTTGTCGGCCGTAATGAGCTGGAGCACCATCGTGTTGGTAAAACATGGAAGCCAATCGTTGCAGTGGCACATCATCCAATAACTCTTGTAGATCATTTGTCAAAAACTGCAAGTAATTGGAACTATTTAGGGTAGGCGGAAGCCTAATAGGACCAATAAAATCACCTGCCCATAAATTGACACTCAATCTGTGCTGAAATGATGCCTCTCTTCTTGTATGTGGATTGCTCTCAGCCCATGTGTGTAAGTTGTGGAAGTTTGTGATACCTTCCCTGGTGAATTGGGACTCATCAGTCCAAAGAATGTTGTTCATAAAATTCTCGTCACTTAGTTGTCGTTCAAGGAGCCAATTGCAAAACTCCATCCTTTTGGGCAAATCAATGGGTACCAGCTCCTGCACTGGTGTGTGGTGGTAGGGATGCAACCGCTCTGCTTTTAGGACACTCCAAACTTTCCACGTAGAGACGTTTAACTGCAATGCCAAGCGTCGGACAGCGTCGTTGTGTTGAAACTCATTTTAATTTAATTCATTTCCTCGATAATTTAAATACTACTTAAAGGACATTCATCGATAATTTAAATAGTAATTAAAGGACATAAAGAATATTTCAGTTTAACAACATTTCAGGTAGTTTTTTTAAAACGAGGGTTGGTTTATGGCATATTTTATTTTTAAGCCATATGTATTTTCGCTTATTACCTGGAAAACGGGAAAACCTAAGTCATAAGTGTGTACGCATCTTTTGTAGGCAATAATATGGCACATAAAACAACATAATTAAAATGACATTTTTATAATGCGTTTTTTTGAGAAAAACTACATTGATCCCAGAATTTTGAGGGTCAAAGTGTCAAAAATTTGTGTTCTGAAGCAAATACCTCAAAATTGGGTACAGTTACAATGCGGATTATTACATCAAATGAAAGGTAATTTGATTCCCTAAAAAACAAGCTATAACACTTTGAATTGTGATTATTAGTTTTCAAGATATAGCGTTTTGAATGAGTGAGGGTACAGGACCGAAGGACTTTTCTTGATCACCCTGTATGTCCGTGGATATTGAAAATTGACCATCTCAGTAGAACAATTTTTTGCTCAAAATATATCCAGAAATAACCCCTTACAAGGTTATGCACGGAGTACCAAACACCCTGTATAATCTGAATTGTAAAATAAAAGAAAAAAAGAGAAAAAAAAAAAAACTAAGAGACATTTCGACGAAGTGCTGCAGCATCGGCAGCTGGACCTCTTTATTAAGCAAAGCTTTCGAGATGAACAAGCGAATTTTTCAAAAAAATTGAGTGAGGGTCCGAAGCTTGAAGATGAGGCTAAGCACCTTCTTCTGGATCTAGACCTGGCCACGAAAGGTCGTCGGAACAAATCGAGAATATCAAAAAGATACGTTTTGGCGAACCAGCAGAATAAAAGGAAACTCACATTCGAAAGAAAAAAAAAGAGGATCTAGCAGCAGGAAGCAGCGATCTGACAACAGAGAAGCAGCCTATGGAGTATGGGGCCCCCAACAAACCGATAGTAATTATAATTGAATCTTTTTTTTTTTTGCTTTAAATATTCTTTGAGTTTGTTATTAAAGTCATATTACTAAAATGAATAAATTCTTGTAAATGACCCATTTCATTGCGTTACAAGTAAATTCTCGGTAAGATGTGCTAAACGGCAGTGAAAGGACGTGTGATGTAGGACAAGTGGGTGGGTGTATTTTTTTTTTTCGGTTTTGGAACGTGTGTAGTGGCAGCACATGCAATATTGCGTGGGCTCGATTCCAAAATAACCCATGGCCCGACTGAGGCAAAAGCCGGCAAAAGTGCTGCAGGAATCGGGTATAGCCCGCCCAATTAAATTCTCCTTATTTTTTTTGCGATGGAAAATTGGGAAAATCTAGATTTTCCCGACGCGTTCGTCACACAACGCGATCGGATATAATTCCACCTTCTTTACCTGGGAACCTGATATGTCGTCCGATTCAGGCTTGTCATTTAACCCGTAGGGTCCGGACATTACGAATATTGCGACTGGCGATTGAATTATGTTCTTTGCTATTCTGTTCCGAGAACGAATGCGGCTTTTCCAAATAATGCGCAGATTATAACAGTATGTAATATCGAATGAAAAAAAATTTCCGCGCACGAACCGTACTGTCTTTGTCTTACGTTAATCTCTCTCGTGTTTAAATTTTCTTTTTTTCCGATTATTCCTTGACGGAATTTGTATTCGCCGATTATAACCCGATTATATCTATTGAACGATTCACAAAACGTGGGTGCTTGCCATGCGTTCCGGAGCCACCTCCAACTCAGCATCCCCCGCGGCCGAAGTCTTTTCGTCAACCCCCCTCTACTCAGCTGCTCTGACACAAGGGTGAACTATGAACTTCGGCGAAGGAAACAAAACAACCCAAAAAAAAAATTGTGACTCCAATTGAAGACGAAATTTCACTTTCCGGCCTGAACCGAAGCGTCACTCTCGGGCCAAAAGCCTTGAGAAAAAAAAACTTTATCATACAAAAAAATTCGAGTAACCGAGCGAAAAATCACTTTAATACGCAAAGAAATATGCACGACATCAAAACGAAACGCGCATCAAGTCCAATCGAAAAATAAATCAAGAGCATGTCGCCATTGATTCTCGATTTTTATTCGCGATTTCTATCTTCTTTCGCGATCTCCAAAAACGTCATCTACCTCCGACCTTTCTTGACCACCGGAAACTCTCCCCTCTCCTCGAGTTTATTCCACCCTATCCACAATTACAGCGGTGCTTACGTGCATGACGATGGTATTTACAGTGACGCGTGAAAGCTTGAGGCCCATTTCACAATCACTCCGAGTGAGATTGGGGTGACAGAAAAATATCCTTTTATTTTTTTTTTCCTTTTCGTTCCGGAATCTTCATCGACTATAACATAGTAGACACCACACACTAGGGCTAAGTATTTTCTCAAATTGCGACCGAAACGTTGGCCAAAATGACGTATTGATTAATGAAATATTCACACCACCTTGGCACTAAAGCATTGGTTTCCTTCGATTTTTCGACAAAATCGACACCGCCCGGCAAACAAGCCAAACGAAATTTTGGCCCAAGATTCTTGGCCAAATTATCCCCACTTTGGAAATATCGATTTTGGCCAATACTGGACCTAGTGTGTGGATCTAGCATTACGAAAACACTTTCACAAAATTGCACTACACTAGGAATTTAACTTTATTTTGATTTTTTTGTATTGAATAAACTACAACATTCCTAACCTATAAAACTTAACACCAAAAAACTTGTTTCGCGAAAAATAACTGCGTGGAATTTCGGCCGACACTGCTTACAATTAACGCAAACGTACGATCTTTCTATATTTAAGGAAGAAACAAAAACAAATCGGTGAAAACACGACTAAAATCCCCATCGAAAACACCAAACTTAAAGAAAATCATCCCGCACGCGAATGAAATGACAGTCGACCGCGGTCGGCTAATAGCTTCATATGGGTAAGTGCCATCTTCTATCGCATGGCTTTTACTAGTATTCCGGGGGTTACGCCCTTACACGAAAAGTGCATGCACCAACACGTCGCACACACACCAGTAGATTACGAATAATGAATTTGTTTTTTCACGGAGAAATGTGTACATCATGTACCGGCGTCGGATTACCGAACAAAGAAAATTACGAAAAATACAAGAAAAAAAAGAAGCCAACTTATTCGTTCGATGGCGATACTTTTCACAATTTTCCGATGTTTTATTTTTGATTATCATCCTACTTCTGAACTATCAGAATGGCAGAAGTGAAGATAAATAAAACGCTGTCTAACTTTTTAATTTTATTCTTTATTCCCACCGACTCTACTCACGGTCAGGGTTCGACTGCCCTGATTTCGGCAATTATCCGGCATTCCCAGATCCATCCATAACATGTCACTGGGGATTGTGTATTTGTTGGATACAAGAATAGGTTTGTAATGCAAAGCTATTGTCGAGTTTTTCGTGACAAGAACTTGATTTGCAATGTTGACGTTGGCTCCCACTCTTAGTACGCCGTCGAAATACCCGTGAGTTCTAAAGATCAAAAATCGGGTTTCACCCGGTTGGTTGAATTCTGTGAAGTTCGGAAGAGCTATTTCCTTATTAAGTTTGTGTTTGTGAAGTACTGTAGAAATGATTATTGAAGATTCAGTTTCTATGATGTTGTCTTCGGGGTATATGTATTCGGAATTTAGAAAAGAGATAGATGCTCTGTGATAATGGGGAATTTTAGAGGTCGACTGAAAGGGGATGATATTTGTATGTATGTAAGTGTTGTCGCATGTTTGTTTATGACTATGTACCCAACTGGTTTTTCGAGGCTTGTATAGGAAAATTTGCGTCATCTAACTCATGAGTAGTATTTTGGTTACTTTGGTAATTGTCGTAATAGTTATCCAAACATCCCAGCCAGCATTATGATAAACAAGCAATACTAAATTCGTATATGGGTCATTCTTTTACAAACCGTACACCTAATTGGACGACATATTATTTATTGCTTCCAAAATTTTTCTGTAGGTAGTATACAAGTTTTATTTTGTTCACGGACAAAATGTCAAAACTTTCGATTTTGATTCTAAACCGGGCTCAAAATAAAATACTTAGGTTTCAGTTTTAAATGGATTTATTACGATACTCTTATCCTAACTGATCAAGTAATTCTGAGCTGACGAACGTTATTCGTTCGCTGTTATATACTTGTTTTATTATCTTAAAAATAACTTCCTTATCTATATAATTTATACAAACATCAAAAATAGTTTCAAGAATTTAATCGAAAGTAAATAAAAATGATCTTAAGTTATCTTATCTTATTTTGAAAATGCTGAAGGCGTATATCAAACATGTGGTTAGGGCATGTTTGGTGAGATTTTTAATCTTAAATCTACATGGTTTATGTGTTGAATCTCGCGTGTGGAAAATATAATGTAACTTACATCGAATAAGCCGACACGTATGCGGGGATTTTTTGTTTGAATTGTTTATTTTAAAAAATATGGATGTTTAAACATTTTGAGAATCGTTGGTTTTGCTCTTCTTAAAAGGCTATTATCATCGGTTCTATTTGTCCTACAGATTTCGTTCGTATCTCATTTTAAAGGTAATTTTGTAACCTTTTTAGTTCATTGTTTCAAAAAAGTTATATTGTTAAACAATTGTATTTATTAACAATTAAAGCGTTTAAAGCGCATACATGCGCCCAGTCGATAAAAAATCGAAAAAAATACCATCGTATTCCTTGATTGATTCTCTAAAAAAAATCATGTAGAAAAAATGGAGAAATAACGGGATCAACAGAAAAAATATAATTTGCACCACCGGGCGAAACGATTCAGTGTGTTAGTGACGCGTCGACTTTAATATTCCTCTGCTTTAGCCAAAAATCCTGAATTTATTTATTTTAATGATAAATAATTTTTTTCCTTCGACAAATGCTCGACCTGTCGGGTTCTGCATTGAAAGCCAATGCAATTAAGACATTTTGGCTTGAACGATTGCGAGGAAGCGTACGAGCTGTTGTGTCGACATTGTGTAAACAAGAAGCCATTTTTTGGACTGTCATAGAATTGTTTATGCTGACGACCAAAACCATAATATGTTCAAAGGGAAAAAAAATTAATAAAATAATAAACGATCAGACCGAAAAAAAAAGAAAAAGCACCTGAAACTGTGCATCTTATCTCTAGCGAAATACTTAACATTTTTATATAGAAAAACTTGCAAGTAATTTGAATCGCGGTAATGCCAGTCTTTACCAACCAGAATTTGCTTTTGGGCGTGCTCCGGTCAACGGCGGCTCAGCAGTTACCGGATTGCAACGATCCACCTATCGTCTGCCCGCAGCGCAGAGACAGTTCGACTTTTCTCCAGTTGACTAATAAATCAACGGGAGCCAACATAATCCCAAAAGGGTGTTCGGCATCACCTTAGCCACTCTAAACGGCCCATTTTTGATTTATGCCCACACTCGCCTTACTTGTGGGTGCTCGCCTCCAAAGTACTAGTTCGCCCACCTTATAACGAGTTGCAACTTTCCGCCGCTTATCGTACTTTGCCTTCATTCGATCCGCAGATCGTTTGATGTTGACGCCCGCCTTTGCACGATTCGCCAGTAACTAATCTCGCCTTTTTTCAAACTGAGTTTTGGTCCCGATTAGGTCGTCACCCGATCGGTCCCCTGGGGCACCCGGAACCGTCACCATTCCATCTTTCGCCATATATCCATCTGTCGCCGCTGATGCTCCGACTCTCACCGTCCCGGCATCATCATTGAGGTCTGCCACCCCAGCATATTGCGTACTCACCACGCTCGCCGAACTACCACCAGTTCTTACTTCACTAGCTATTCCGCCATCCGCCAGATCAGCTATTGTGCCATTTCGATGTGTGAACATAAACTGTGAGGGAGCCACCTTTGTGCTGTCATTCACCGTATTGTTAAGAACCCACACAATCTCTGGTAACTTTTCGTCCCAGCGACCCTCATTCTCGGCGCTTGTTGCCAACGCATGTATGATCGTTCGGTTTGACCTTTCCACCTGGCCATTCGCCCTCGGAGCAGCGATCGCATTTAATACGTGTCGTATGCCCTTCTCTGACACAAATGCCGCAAAGTGCCTACTCGTAAACGCCAACCCTCGATCACTAATTATACGCCTTGGATATCCATATTCGCCACACACTTCCCTGAGTTTCACTACCGCCTCAGTTGACCTCAGCGTCTTGGTTGGCTTTGCCAACACAAACTTAGTGAATCCATCCACTATCACCAAGAGATACGCATTTCCCTTCACACTCCTCACAAATGGACCTAAGTGATCAACGTGAATAGTATCAAACGGGACCGGCCGCCTCTCGATCGGGTGCAGATATCCTTCGCCTCGCCCATAGTTTCCTTTGGCAAACGCGCAATGTAAGCATGCCTTGACATATTTCCACACGAAATGCCCCATTTTTGGAAACCAATATGTCTCTTTCAACAAGGATAAACATCTCTCAACGCCTGGATGACCTATTCCATCATGGTGTTTATTCACAAGACCAAACCGCGCCATTGCAGGTACATATAACCGATCACCATTCAGAGTTATCCTGTATAATCGCCCATTCCTGGTTTTATATCTCGCCTTTATGTCTTTCGTCGCCCGCCCCGCAGTTAGCGCCGCGACAATCTCCTGAGCCTTATTATCTTGTAATTGAACCGTCAAAAAACAATCGCTCTCTTCTATAGCTATAACTCTCACACAATCGGTACGCCCACGATCACCCATCTCCACAGGATTTCTACTTAACTCATCTACGTGCGCCATCCGTGTTCCTGGTCTGTATTCGACATCAAAGTCAAACTCTTGTATTGCTTGCCATTTGTTGATATACCTCCATTGACTAAAGGTGGACTTTCTTGAATATATGATATACGATGAGCTATAAATACCTTTAATCTGTGAGGTTCGGCCTTTATCCATGATAGTACTATTTGAGAATCTGTCCAGTATGTTAAATTGTTCATCTTCACATCCAGGTTTTGTTGAACTTGCTGGACAAGCCTTACCATGAGTTTCGCAGCGCACAGTTCCAATCTCGGTAGGGTTATAGTTTTCAGTGGCGCAACCTTGGATTTTGCACAAATGATATACAGTCAAATACAGTCACCATTGCTGTTTGTGGATCTCATGTATAGAACTGTGCCATATGCCTTCTCCGATGCATCTGAGAAGGCGTGTAGTTGAATATCGATAGGTTCTTTAATTAGCATTTGTCGTGGTATTCTGATTTGATTTAATGTTTCTAGGGACTTACGAAACCTTGTCCAATGTATTTGTAATTCCTGTGGTATAGTGGTATCCCAATCAATCTTCATGACCCAGAGCTCTTGCATAATTATTTTTGCCAGCACCACCACTGGGTTCATGAATCCCAGAGGATCGAAAAGGTGCGCTATATCTGAGAGAATCGTTCGTTTGGTAATATGCGATTGATCTTCCCAGGACGTTGTGATCGCGAATCGATCAGTTTTTGGTAGCCATGTGATACCAAGGGTTTTAATTGCTCCTTCACTATCATCAGAAAATTCCTGTTGGACTTCTTGATCGGATGGTGAAATGCTGCTTAATAGTTTGGGATGATTTGCGCACCATTTTCTGAGCTGGAAGCCCGCTGTCTGAAGTAGTTGAATCAATTGTTCCTGAACTACAACGGCTTTCCTTAGATCATTACTGCCGGTCATTATATCTCAAAAAATAAAAATAAACATTTATTTCAACTCAATTGTTTGTACAACTTGTACTAAGACATACTTAATGTACTCAATGACGTTAATAGACGCGACAAGCACGAAATAAAAGGAAGGCACGATTCACGTGAATCAATTCAACGGCCACGAAACGAAACAAAAAACAGTTCTGTGTAGACAGGAAACAAAAAAAAATTTTTTTTTTTTATTTTTCAAAAATAATCAATCGCTGAAGAACATCACTCCAGGGCGAACGACACTTTAAGTGCCCTTTCTTCACTGCATGGTGGCACCGCTACCGTAACAGAGAATCCACTTCCCGACAAATCCATGTTGTTGGCAATGGAGGCTTCTGCATCGTACGCCAGGCACCTGGCGCACGAACATGAGTCGCGGTGATAATTGAGCCGTCCCCTCGCCTTCAGCTGATCGAGCGCCAGGTCCGTGGACTTCTCACGAATCGAGGTTTTCCATCGATTCGTCGTTAATATGCCGCACATTTGGAGGAAGGTCCGCGGCGTAACGTGCTTCTTTTTATAGAAAATGGACCTCCCTCTCAACCCGGACAGGAGCTTGGCAGTGTCAAGCGAGGCGCGCCTCTTATTGCAAACAACAAGAATCCGCCCTGGCGTGTCGTTTGGGGCGTCTACACCTTCGGCGTGGTCGATTTGGACAATTCGCATCCCTGCATCGCTGCAACTGCAGGAGCTGCGAGACCCGAGGGGCCCGCAACAACCGCAGGGGCAGCAACTACTGCGGCAGGGATGGGAATTGTTGACATATTAACTGCAGCCGGTTGCTCTGAAGGGCAAGGGAGCACCCCGTACATCGATATCTCGTCGCTGTCTGGAGGAAGCGGGAAAACGCCCAGTTCTTCCCCCCATCCCAAATATCCGAATTGATGATCTCCGAATTGATCTCCGGCGCCAGTCAAGTTTTGTACACCCTCCATTTTAGATAGATAAAGAACTCACTTCCAGAATAATTAATTAAACGATCTCAAGACAAACAACGCACGCGGTGGATCTGGATGCAACAGGTTGATGCAGTGATATATCGTCCATGTAAAAGTCTCGTATTATAGAGGCTGCAAGTGGATGTGTTTTCTTTCCCATTGTAGCTAGCTCCTGTAGACATCTTGTTGCAAGATAGGGTTCAGCTGTCGTTCCATATGTTACTGTTTTCAATCGCTAATACCTTAGCTTATCGGTGGCATTATTCCTCCACATAATGAGCTGCAGATCTCTGTCTTCGGGTTCTAGCTCAATTTGTCTATACATCTTGACTGTGTCTGCCGTGAATACATAGTTGTGTGTCCTGAAGCGATATAATATGGTAAACAAGTCGTCTTGAATCGTCGGACCAGTCACCATAATATCATTTAACGCGATGTTGGATGACGTTTTTGCTGATGCGTCAAATACAACCCCCCTTGGTAGTACTACTTCCAGGTTTTAAGACACAGTGATGGGGAAGGAAGTAATGCACCTTCGGAATATTGCTTCGTTCGATTTCCTCCATATGGTTAAGGTGAAGATACTCTTCCATAAACTTGGCATACTCTTGCTTTAACTGAGGATGCGACGACAATCTTCGTTCTAGTGCGTAAAACCGTTTTTTTGCGATGCCTTCTGATTGGCCGAGAATCGATGGATCCTGATGAAAGGGCATCTTTGTAATGAAACGTCCATTCTCGTTTCTTCTCGGTGGCCTCAAAATATCTACCTTTTCCACACTCTGTGAAGCGTTAGGTGTTTCTTCCAATGACCAGAAACGTTGAAGCTGTTGGTCAAGCCGCAGGTTGCTGATGCCACAAAATGGAGTATTTGCGCCTCGGCTGGATGCTCTACCTAACACAATCCAACCAAACACCGTGTTTTATAGGTGTGGTAGACCTTTGTTTAGCTTCATTTGTTCAGCCAGCATTAGTTCGCAAAACGTGTCTGCTCCAACTAACAGATCGATTTTTCTGGGGCTAAAAAAATCTGGATCTGCTAATGTGATATTTTTCGGAATATTCCAACCCTTAATATCGATGTGGATTTGTGGTTGGTTGGTAGTTATCTCTGGAATAACGAAAGCTTCCAGTCGTGAAGTGAAATCAGTATGCGATGATATCATATTCACGTTTACACGTTTAGAGACGCGTAGGCTGGAGTCTCCGATTCCAGATATTTGTAGATTCTCCGGTTTGCTACTTATTCCAAGTCGTTTGACGAAACGTTCAGTCACAAAGTTGATCTGGGACCTGGAATCCAAAATGGCTCTGCAATCCAGTTGTGTTCCGTTATGGTCTTCAATTTTGACGACAGCATTTCCCAAGAATACATAGGTTTGTGGTGTAGCTGAGCTGCCAGTTTTGTCTCATTCGGGCTGCCGGAATTCGTTGCTGCACTCATGGATGAATGTGGTCGTGTTTGCTGCCTTACTTCATTGCGATGCAATAACGTGTTATGTCGTTCGTTGCACTTAGAACAGCTTCGAGAGGAACACTTACTAGATTGGTGTCGCTCCTTTAAACAATTTATGCAAAGCTTCAATTGTTTTGTCTTCAAGAAACGGGCTGATGGTGTCAATGCCAGAAACTTGTCACATGCGTAAATTCCATGTTTTTGCTGACACACTTGACACTGATGTTTCTGTTGACCGTCCATTGAAATTAGTGTCGACGTGTTTGAGCGAGGCCTTGAAGTTGCTTGAGCTGGCCTTGATTGTCCCAAAGTTTCCAATGATTGAAAACGTTGCTCGAGAAACTTTAGGAAACTGCTTAGGTCTTGTAGATCTTGTGGATTGTCCAGTGATTGCTCATACAAGTTGTGTGTCGCCTTGTCTAGCTTCTTTATGAGCAGGTGGTGCACTATGGGATCCCACTGGTCTGTAAGTATGCCTAAATTGCTTAGGCTACTCAGACACTCCCTTGTATTGTCGTGTAATGCCTTCACAGATGAAGCTATATCTGATGTTATAGCTGGATGTGAAAGCAACCGGTCCAAAAACGCTGCGGTCAAAATCCTTTTGTTGTTGTATCGGTCTTGTAGAGCCTTCCATGCGATGTCATAGTTGCTCTCTGTAGCCGGTAGATGATATACCAGCTTGCTCGCCTCACCGCTGATGTTGGCTTTCAAATACATCATTTTCTGGGTTCTGCCCAGAGGTTGACGGTCAATCAGTTCCATGAATAAATCTTGAAACTGTGGCCATTGAAGGTAGCTTCCATCGAAAGTTGGTAGAACAATTTTCGGAATCTTAACCGCTGTTGAAGTAGCTGATCTATCGTGAGGTAGTGTGGGAAAATCTCGTGCTCGATTTTCTTCCAGCCTTATCATTACCTCCTAATAGCGCCTTTCAGCTCCGAAAAACGTAGTATCGGAGTAGTCAAAGGTTTCTGCCTCTGCCATTATGGCTACATGTTGTGCCGCTATATTCGCCCAATATGCCGAAATAGTCGCCGTCATTTGATTGTAGTACGCCTTTGATCGAGGTACCGCCAATTCGGAATCTATGTCATCCAAAATGCGACAGAGTGACGTCACTGAGGCTGCTTGCCCCCGAATGCGCTTCTGTTGACTGCCTTCTGCTTGCTGTTTTGCATCCGCAGGTGTACTTGCTGATGTGCTTGCTGCTGCGTCTGCTGCTGCTTGTCGGCATTTCTGCTCCTCAGCAATCCTCGCCCTCTCCGCCGTCTCTGCCGCAGCTAAAGCATCTTTCAATAAAATGCTTGTGTCTTCGTAGACGGCTTCGATCGTCTCGTAATGCTTCTGGGTGAAGTACGAGTGAGTTGCGTGGCTTCCTACGAATCCTTGCAGCTCCATATCCCCTTCATCGAAGCGTTTCCACTCTGCGTCCAGTCGAGAGATTCTCAGCTGTATGTTCTGCGGAGTCCTCCTGGCCTTGACTTCCTTCTTAAAGTTGACTTGGATCCGCTCGATCCTCTTGCCAGTTTCCACTTGGGTCAGTGCGAGTTGCTCCATGTTTTTTGTTCGTCGGGGTCACCAAAATGAAAAAGAGAATAAAAGGATTAATAAAAATTCTACTGCTCTGTTCCTGATCACCGGTTTATTGGCAATGATGATTACAATTTGAATTCTCTTAATTTATATACAAAAAATGCTGAGATCGCATGGGAATATTTTATGAATGTAAAAAGTGCTGATGTTCATAGGAATGTTATGTGGAAAAATTAAAAGGTGATGATTTAGGAGTCGGGTGGATTGTGGCTAGACTGAAATCTGATCTTTAAGAAATGTGCATGTGCATTTATTATCTTCAGTGCATTTGATATTAAAGAATTTATCTATTTGCTGGTATGGAATTCAGTGCATTTGATATTAAAGAATTTATCTATTTGCTGGTATGGAATTCAGTGCATTTGATATTAAAGAATTTATCTTAATAATCTATCGTATATTAACATAGGTATTGGATTTGACTGATGAAGACCCGTTGAAAACAAAAATTACGTACTGTTTATACAAAAGTTCCGCTGCCGCGATTTTTATTTAAACGTGGACCGAAAGTGGAAAGAACTGTCAAAAACAGAAACAAAATCAATTCCGGATGGAAAGTGGAAAGAACTGTGGGAATTAATGAGATGCACAAATAAATTCGTTTAATTATTGTTTTTATTTGAAGATATGAAAGAATATAAAATTTGTACGAGGGCTCGCGCGACCGATCGGAGTGAGCAAATAGCGACTGACTGGATAATATCGACTGGACTGGATTCTAATGCGGCCGATCGCCACAGTGCTCCCCCCAGACTTTACGTCGTAAAGCGTACGGGAAGTCTGATTTTGCGTCCATAACGATTCGTTGTCTCCTGTTGAGGCGACGGGTGCTTTGCTGACGGTGATTGAACTGTTGTGGATGATTGTGCCGCAGTACTTGATATCGATTGATTTTTGTTTGTTGTTGCCTTTGGATTGTCGTCGTGCTGAATTTCGATGAATGCTGGTTTCAATCGATCTATCGGGACGTTGACTTTGTCGCGATTGATCTGAATGGTGTAATGTTTGTCCTGTCTGGAGATGACCGCATACGGACCATCGTACGGGGGTTGAAGCGCTGGACGTACCTTATCATTTCGCACGAAAACATGCGAAACATCGGTGAGTTTTTTGAAGATGAATGATTTTGACTTGTCGTGATTTGCCGTTTGAATTGGTCGAATTTCGTTCATCGCTGTGGTGAGTTGTTTGACAAAATCCGATTGTGATTGGGTTGATTTGTCTTCATTGAAAAACTCGCCCGGCAACTGTAGTGTTGTGCCATAGACGAGTTAAGCTGATGTAGTTTCGATGTCCGGTTTGTATGCGGAGCGCAATCCAAGTAATATGAATGGCAATCGGTTCGGCCGATCGCTTTGTTGGTGTGTGACTTCAGCGTTCGATGCCAGCGTTCTATAAATCCATTTGATTGAGGGTGGTATGCTGTTGTACGAAGGTGATCGATGCCGAGCAAGCGAGACAACTCTTTGAAGAGGTGCGATTCAAATTGCCTTGATCGGTAGTGATGCGAGCTGGTGTGCCGAAACGTGAAATCCAAACTGAGATCAATTCACTGGCCACCGTTTCTGCCGTTATAACTTTGAGTGGGACGGCCTCCGGCCATTTGGTGTACCGATCGATGATTGTGAGACAATACCGGTACTCATTTGATTGTGGCAACGGTCCAATGAGATCAATGTTTATATGGTCGAATCGCTGTGATGGTACTGAAATTCCATGAAGAGGTGAATGAACGTGTCGACTGACCTTTGATTTTTGGCAGCCGATGCAATGTTGTACGAATTCGGATATGTCTTTGCCCATCTTTGGCCAAACGAAACGTGATTTGATGAGTTCGATGGTAGCACGTCAACTACCGTGTGAGATGCTGTGCAATTTATCGATGATCGATCTTCGGTGCCGTTGTGGAATGAATGGACGAGCGTTTGGTGTTGAAATATCACAGTAGATTGTTGCGTCGGTATTTGGTATGTTAATTCTCTTGAGTTGCAGAGAAATTTTTCAATTCCGTACAATTCGACTGTCCTGCAGCAATCAGATTGTAGTCGATTTTCGTTAATTCAATAGAATCGATGCGTGAGAGTGTGTCTGCCGTCGTGCTTTCGACGCCAGCGATGTGATTGATGTTCGTGGTGAATTGTCCAATGAAATCCAATTGACGGATTTGTCTTGCCGAAGCTTTGTCCAATTTTTGAGTGAAAGCGTAGACCAATGGTTTGTGGTCCGTGCGTACAGCGAAATTCTTGCCTTCGAGCACGCATCGAAAATGTTTGATGGCGAGGTTGTAAGCATTTCTCTATCATAGGTACTATCAGTGCTGAGTGATATTTGTGCCTCCGGTGCCGGATGCACTAGAAGCGCTGCGTTTGCTAGTTGATTTTTGCATTGTTCGATGGTTTCGTCGGTCCAATTGATTGGTGTTGAATCATTTTTCTTGTTTCCAGGAATCAATTGGATGAGTGGTGCTTGATGATAAACTGCATGTGGCAGGAAACGTCGATAGAAATTTATCATTGCCAAAAATCGGCGCAATTCCTTGGCAACTTTGGGCAACGGAAATTCGGTGATTGCTTGAACTTTTGTTGGTAGTGGTTTGATGTCATCAGCAGTGACGACATGTCCCAGGAAATCGATGGTTAATTGAGCGAAGATGCATTTTGCTGGTTTTATTGTGAATTGAAAATGTCGAAGACGCTCGAAGACCTGTCGCAAATGCGATTTATGTCGTTCGGCGTCGACCGATGCGATACAGATGTCATCCACGTAGACGAATGCGAAATCGAGTTCATGTAGAACAGCATGCATAAATCGTTGAAACGTTTGGGCTGCATTGCACAGTCCAAACGTCATGTGTGTAAATTCTAAAAGTCCAAATGGCGTTGTGATTGCCGTCTTGGAGATGTCGGCTGGTTCGATGCGTATTTAATGATATGCGCGGTTGAGATCAATTTTGCTGAACACTTTTTTTTCATGTAAAAAGTGCGTGAAGTCTTGGATGTGTGGCAACGGGTAACGATCCGGTATCGTCTGTGCGTTGAGTGCCCGGTAATCGCCGCACGGGCGCCATTCCCCATTTGTCTTTTTTACCATGTGCAAAGGAGAGGCGTACGGACTTTTTGACGGACGGCAGATTCCGAGTTTGATGAGATATTCGGATTCGTCCTTCGCCGCTTTGAATTTTTCGGGTGTGAGGTGCCTTGGACGTGCAAAAATTGGAGCGCCCCTCGTTTCGATGCAATGAGTGACGTTTGTTGACGTTGATGATGATGTTGGTGTGTTGAGTTGAGTGATTTCACTGAATTTGGAGTAATTCAGCGAAATCCGATGAATCGCTGTCTCGGACGGCTATTGGAACGATCGCGTTGACGATTGCAATTGTCCGCCAACAGCTGTCCCAGTTTGCTGTTGATTTGATTGAGTGCAGAGTCTTGTTTCTCGAATCGTTTTTCAAGTTGATCGATTCGTTGTTCGAGTTGTGTTGAAGAATTAATTGCGTTCACCGTTTTGCCAACAGTTGCCACCAATGTTGTTGATGATTCGGTATCCATTGAGTTGACGATGGCATCAGCGGTGATTGCGATTTGATTGAGCGTTGTTTCTGGTGCGCCTTCCATCGTTGCGCGAAGAACAGCACGAACCGAAGGTGGCAATCTTTTCATCCATAAATTGCGCACTATCGCCTCGTCCGATGTTGCATTCGTTCGTAGCATTTGATTGAGTAAATGACTCGGCTTGTCGTCACCGAGCTGAAGACCAGTTGTTAATTTTTCAAGACGTGCCATCGTTGATTCACTAAATTTTGTGAGAATTGCATTCTTGATTGTTATGTACGGGTTGACAACTGGCGAATTTTTCGTCATGTCGTAGACCTGATCGAGCACGTAATCTTCTGCATGTGCGATGAGTGCGGTAAATTTTTCCTTTTCTTTTCGAATACCAAAACCGTGCAATTCGAACCACGCATCCACTTTAATGAACCATGGCTCGACGTTGAATTTTGACGATAATTTCGGAAATGGCATTTTCCCGAATACTGAATTGATCTGTGGCATGGCATCGTTGTTGGTTTGCTTTTCGATTTCCTCTTCATCGTATTCATCATATGCGTAAGTGTTGCTTGCATTCGTGTCATCATGCTCTTTGTTTGTGTTAGAATTTGATTTTTTTTTTTTTGATTTCCCCATCTTTATGTCTGTGGCGAAATTCGGTCGGCCGAGATGATGTCACTGTGTTCGTTGATTGAACCTATTTGTGTAGGTGTTGATTGCTGGCTAACTGTATTCTCGTTTTGTGCATTTTTTTCTGCGTCGTAGCATGCTTCGATTTCACAATTTTTGCTTGAATGTTTTCACTTATTGCACCCTAATTCACCGTTTTAACTTGGGGTCACCAATATGGGAATTAATGACATGCACAAATGAATTCGTTTAATTATTTTTTTTTATTTGAAGATATAGAAGAATATAAAATTTGTACGAGGACTCGCGCGACCGATCGGAGTGAGCAAATAGCGACTGACTGGAGTGACTGGATAATATCGACTGGGCTGGATTCTAATGCGGCCGATCGCCACAACTTCAGTCTTAGGTTCATTCTATTTTTGTTATAGATGCTAAATTTTATGGATCGTCACAAATAACCGTTTCGAAAAAAATTAAACTTATGAAATTCAGTCCTGCGCTCATATCAAAATAACTCGATAAATCTTTTATTTTTTGTGTTGCGATGGGATCGAAAAGTGTTTCGATACGCGACGTAAGAGTGTTCAATGTCATCCCCCCGCTTCTTTTCCCAATCTTACTTTTCACTTCGGATGAATTTTTTCGTGACAACGCGGATCAGCGAACGACTGCGGAAAATGCGACGTCGTGGAATTGCTATCGCGAAGCGACGATAAAAGCGAAAAAAAATAACTCGAGGGTGGAAATCCACGCGACGCAAAAACAGCGAACAGGAAAACAAACAATGTTTCTTACAAAACAGGAATGAAAAGCATACGACACGGCCGACTTTCTTTCGGCTTTCCGCACGGCGCAATTAGCAATTTTTCAGAGTTTTTTTTTTTGTTTTCAGGACCGAAAGACCGCGCGACTTTCTCACACCCCATCCACTTCGCCATCTCTTTTTTTTTTGTTTTCAACCGGATCGAGATCGGGTTGTCAGATCGTTTAGGGTTGCCAGATCGTTTAGGGTTATCAGATGTTTTAGGGGCGTTCGCAATTCAAATTTCATTTTGAATTAAGGCGCGCTTAACCAGTCACACACAACACCATAGCTAGACCGCCACTATCTCACTTAGTGATATAGCGCCGATCGAGCTACACCAAGGTGTGATAAGTTAAGCGGGGTCTTATGCTCACGACTGAACGAGGCGGGCAATTTACGTTTTCACGTCACGATAGAATTAAAACTAATCGAATCTACTTTGGATTTCAATTGAAACATCGATTGATTATTATAAGAACTTTATTTTATTTTTTTTTCACTTTACTTATGACTTAAACTTTACTTGTCGACTTCTCGTTACTAAAAGAACCTCGAGTCAACGTTCGCTCGGGTTTATGTATCAATTCGTTATCTCGGTAGTTTACTTAGGATAAGGATTTATGGGATCGTCGGTTTTGGTACCTGTGGAGGATTATTTTATTAAAACGAAACGCTCGGCGGTTTAGTAGATAAGAAGTGCTTTATATTTAACTCTTTAGTTTTTATACAATAATATTACAATGTTGCCCGATCTAACAAATTATGGGTAATTATAAAATATAGGGAATTTTACTTTAATCGTGTAATATAAAATAAAAATTGATTTACAATAGATAAAATTTAATTTTAATAAATAATAGCAAAATATAAATTTATTTATTTGATATCGCTACAGTACTCTCCTTCCAGCAGATGCGTTACTTTGCGAAACGGACAGTTCTTGTTAATTTTCGTCCATATCGTGAAAATTCTGGTGTTGTATCCTTGGTTTCTTCGCTGTTATATGTGATGTGTGTATGTTGTGTGGCTTGTTGTGTGGCTTGTTGTGTGGCTTGTTGTGTGACTTGTCGTGTAGCTGTATCAAAATCCTTTGGTTGTGGCTGATTATCTTGAATGGTGAACATGGGTTTTAATCTATCAATAGAAATATTTTTTGTTTTATTATTTAAATCAATTGTAAAATATTTTTCTGATCGCGCTGTTATCTTGAAGGGTCCATCATAGGGAGGTTGTAAAGGTTTTCGGATGGCATCGTGACGTACGAAAACGTGTGTGCATGTGTTAAGTGCTGGGTGAATGAAAATGTTTTTATTAGGGTTATTATGTTTAATTGGTACTTATCTTCGTTAATAGATGGCCAAATATATTTTTCTTTAATCTGATGTATGGTTTTTTTAATGCCTGGATGAGCTATGTTATGTATAATGTTAAAAACTTGATGTCTGGTGTTCTTCGGAACATAAAGTCTTGCATTTTTCTTACTCGTATCAAAATAAATTTTAAATTCTGTATTAGGAATTTCTACTAATGTTAGTTTCAATGAATGTGTGTCAGGTTCGTTTAGCAATTTCTTTAATTCATCATCTTGCTTTTGATCTGCTTGGATATTGTTGTAGTCGAATGTTGATGGCACTGTTATTGTCTCTAAACGAGATAAAAAATCAGCGACAGTATTATCCTTACCGGCGGTGTATTTTATGTCTGTTGAAAATTGTGATATAAAATCTAGTTGGCGTAGTTGGCGTGGTGATGCTTTTTCCGGTTTTTGTTGGAAGGCGTATATTAATGGTTTATGATCAGTTACTATTGTGAAAGGTCTTGCTTCTTGCATATGCCTAAAATGTTTTATTGATTCATAAATTGCTAAAAGTTCCCGATCATAGGTACTGTACTTGGTTTGAGTTTCAGACAATTTCTTCGAATAAAATCCTAAAGGTTCCATTCGACCGTTTTGTATTTGATTGAGAGCTGAACCGATTGATGTGTCGGATGCATCTGTCATTAGTACGAGTGCTGCTGAAGGTGCTGCATGAACTAAAGTTGTTGCTTGTATTACTGCTTCCTTGCATCTTTTAAATGCTTCCTCGGTTTCAGTAGACCACAGTATGGTTCTGTTCTCCTTTTTATTTCCTGTTGTCAGGTTGTTTAATGGTGTTTGTACTGCTGCTGCTGATGGAAGGAAACGACGGTAAAAATTTAGCATTCCAAGAAATCGTCGCAACGACTTAACGTTCGTTGGTTGAACCATGTTAACTATTGCCTGGACCTTCTCTTTTGATGGTTTTGCACCGTCGTTAGAAAGCTCATATCCCAAAAAGTTGATGGTATTTGTACCAAAAATACATTTTGTGGAATTGATAGAAATGTGATTTTCACTGAGACGTTGAAATATAATTTTTAAGTGTTCTTCATGTTCAGCTTTTGATGATGAAGCGATTAATATATCGTCGATATACGCGAAGCAAAATGGGAGATCGCTTAGAATGCCGTTGATATATCTTTGGAACGTCTGTGCGGCGTTACACAGTCCAAAGGGCATCACCACGAATTCGAATAATCCGAATGGTGTAGTGACTGCTGTTTTTTCGATGTCTCTATCGTTCATTGGTATGTGGTGGTATGCTCTAATCAAATCTAATTTTGAAAATATATTTTTTCCATGTAAAAAATGTGTGACGTCTTGCAGGTGTGGTATAGGATATCTATCAGGTATTGTTATAGCGTTGAGGCGTCTATAGTCCCCACAAGGTCTCCAGTCCCCTCCTTTTTTGGGTACCAGATGTAGCGGATTGGCCCAACGGCTCTTGGAAGGTCGGCAAATTCCTTGTTCAACCATTATTTGAAAATGATTTTTGGCAATTTTATATCGTACGGGTGATAATCTTCGTGGTCTTGAACAAAAAGGCTGTCCCCGAGTTTCGATTACATGTGTAACCGTTGTTTGGTTTTTTATGATTGCATAGTTTGATTGGGGTTTTGTTATATTTGGATAGTTGACTAATATATTTGTAAAATAATTTGTGTTTCGTACTGTTGTAATTTTTTCACTTTTACTGCCTTTTTCTATTGTGGCTACTGAACTAATATTAGTTGCAGTATCGATCAAACGTCTACTCTTAAGATCCACGAGTAGGTTGAATTCCTTCAAAAAATCTGCGCCTATTATTGGCTTACTAACATTGGCAATGACGAATGTCCAATTAAATTTTCGTTTAAGACCTAATGTTAAAGACAACATTTTTTCGCCGTACGTATCAATAGTTGATCCGTTTGCAGCATACAGTTTAAATGGTGACGGTTTTTTCTTTTTATCATAAAAGGACGGAGGACATATTGATAAGTCCGCTCCAGTGTCGATAAGAAAATCCATCTGTGTTAATGCATCTCGTATGAATAAGCGACTATTTTGACGGGATTGGGTGCATGTCGCTAAAGATGCACTCAACCCTGAGAGTTTTCCTCTTTCTCAAATTTGCACGGTTTCGTACACTTAGTGGATTCTTTTCCGTAGCGAAAATGATACCAGCAGAATTTTCCGTTCTTATCGTACACTTTTCGTTTCGATTGCAAACGTGTATGCGATTGTGATCGATTGTTTGATCGAAAACGTGATCGAGATCTTCTCCCTTGAGATATTTGCAGAGAAGAAATTTGTTGTTGCAAATCTGCCACTTGCTTCTTCAATTCACTCACATGTGACAGTTCTGAATGGTTTGGTGGACCTTGACATTCTGCAATTTTGTTGGCCATCTCTGCCAACTGGTCTAAAGAACTTGAGTCGCTTATGGAGAGAATGGATTGCATTGACAATGGCAATCCTTCCAGCCATAATGTCTTTAAAAAATCCTCAGGCACTTTATGTTGCGCTAGTGCACGCATCTCATAAAGTACGTCGGATGGTCGCTTTTCAGAGAAACTAACACCCGTTAAAAGCTTTCTTATTTTTTGCTTTTCAGTTTCCGTAAACTTACTGATTATTCTTTGCTTCAGTTTGTTATATTTATCTTCATCAGATGGATCCTTGATGATGTCACTCACCTGATGAAGAACTTCGGGTTCGATTGATCCGATCAATTGGTAATATTTGGACTTTTCAGATTTTATTCCCGCATTGTAAAATTGAGCCTCAATTTGGGCAAACCATAATTCCGGATCATTACGCCAGAATGGAGGAAATTTGATGTGGCTCGCGATTTTGCTCACCTCATTGACGGGGTCCGGCCCTTGCGACGAAGGACTGGTTGACTTGGTTTCAATTTTGTCGGCTTCTGACATTGTCGAGTGCCTTTATAATTAATTTCACTGTTCAATGTTCGAAATAATATTTTTCACTCGTGTCGACTATCCGAAATCGAATCACGAAGCATTTATTGGTTTCCACGGCTTCTTTTGAATTAATAAATGGGCAAATCTATTTATTTTCGATACAATTTACCTTAGTTGACTTTTTTTATTGTATTGTCCTTCTTGGCTAGGCATTCTGCAATTTTGTTGTGTTTCTTTCTGCAATCCTTTTATTTTTTGTGTTGTTGAGTTCCCGACACGTATTTAATTTTTTTTGGAAAAACAAACTCTCTTATTTGCACTGCGAACTGGGCAACTGTACTGTGATTTCACTGTAACTTCACTTCGCGTGGTGCGAATTTTTATTCTTTTCACTGTTATTCACTGTTATTTTCAAAAACCGCGTGATGGAAAGAAAAAAATTTTTCTATTTTACCGTTGCTCACATTTCTCAATGTTACTGTAATTTTACTGTAACTTCACTTCGCGTGGTGCGAATTTTCATTCTTTTCACTGTTATTCACTGTTATTATCAAAAACCGCGTGATGGAAAGAAAAAAAAAATTTTTTTATTTACCGTTGCTCACATTTCTATAATCGCGTGTCTAACACTTTAATATATATTTTCTTATGTACCATTATTCACTTTTTTTAAACCCGTTTGTCCGAAAAAAAAAATTTTATTATTCACTTTTTAAACCCGCGTGTCGGAAAAAAAAAATTTTCATTATTCACTTTTTTAAGCCCGCGTGTCGGAAAAAAAATTTTCATTATTCACTTTTTTAAACCCGTTTGTCCGGAAAAATTTTCATTATCCACTTTTTTAAACCCGCGTGTCGGAAAAAAAAATTTTTATTATTCACTTTTGTTAAGCCCGGTTGTCGGAAAAAAAAATTTTATTATTCACTCTCTTAAACCCGCGTGTCGGAAAAAAATTTTCTTTTTTTTTTAAAACCACATTATCAAATTTTTGGAATTCACGTTATTTCATTGCGATTTCGTGTGTTCACGTTATTCACAATTTCACTACTCACTTACATTATAATTTTTATGCGCGTTTGAAATTTTGTAGTTATTTCTAACTAATCCACGGCACCGTTTATACTTTTGAAGAACCGAACTATCCAAGTAGTGAGAAAAAAAAAATAAAATTATTCGAAGGTAGATTTTTTTTATTTTACTGCGGCGTAGTCGGGGTCACCAGTTATGGGATCGTCGGTTTTGGTACCTGTGGAGGATTATTTTATTAAAACGAAACGCTCGGCGGTTTAGTAGATAAGAAGTGCTTTATATTTAATTCTTTAATTTTTATACAATAATATTACAATGTTGCCCGATCTAACAAATTATGGGTAATTATAAAATATAGGGAATTTTACTCTAATCGTGTAATATAAAATAAAAATTGATTTACAATAGATAAAATTTAATTTTAATAAATAATAGCAAAATATAAATTTATTTATTTGATATCGCTACAGATTGTTTGGTTTTCTCATGCTCTGATCGGATGCGGCGGTAGGGATCAAAGGTGTTAAGTCTTATTTGGGATAACGAATCGCTATTTAAACAAATGGATTATCTTAGGTCTTACGATATCTTATTATCTCGGTAATTTACTTAGAATGAGGATTGTTTGCTTTTCTCATGCTCTGATCGGATGCGGTAGGGTTCATAGATGTTGAGTGTTATTTGGCATATGATATGGGATGTGAGTTACATATAACTCGTACGTAACAAAATTGGACGCAAAAAGAAAAAATCACCTCATTTCTTTGTCACTTTCAGGAGGTCCAACAATGGGGTTTCGGGTTTTTGCAAAAACACAGGAGTTATTGTTATAATTCCCCTTTTTTTGTAAACATTAACGCGCTGCACCAATTCGAGTCCTTGAGGCCAAAAAAAAAATTAAAAAATGCTACCTGCAGCTGTAAGGTCTTGTTTATTCTTTACACCGCGGCACAGCTGATTTTCTCGGACATTCGTCGCGTTTAGGGTTCTTTTGCCTGCGCCGGGTTGCAATGAGCGGAGCCCTATAAGAGGGGGGGGGGGAATCAAAATGATGATCGCTGTGCTGGGTTGCAGAAGGGGAGTGTGGGGGTCTCGAGTGGCGGAGGCTTACCGCAACACACGCACTTCGGGGCGAAACGCGATTCGACGAGTGAAACAAAAAAGAAACTCGCGAAAATGAAATCACGTCGAAGTCGACAGTCAGGTAGGTAGCCGTGCGTTGCGAACAAAAAAGATGATTAGCAAAATTCCGCAGGTTTGGTGGCTCGTCCGTACGCCCGATCGGCAATTTTTCTTCGCGAGAATTCGACGACGCGTTTTTTTTTCTGACGCTACCGACGATTCGACGGCCGAATCCTTGCGCGGGATTGCAATTGAAACAATCCGAAAGAATTAGATTTTAGAGAAGTCTTCCCGAAAACTGCTGTAACGAAAGGCCGTAGAGCACGGTAACTGCCAGTAAGAATGAAGAGGCCGGTTGACCGTGCTTATTAGACGTTGCCTCTACTGGAACAGATTCATGAGGGTCCAGATGCCTGGTCTAGACTTTTCTCATGAAGTGTACCAGGTGTGGATGATCTTCTCGTGACTGCGATGCACCTAGCTTTCTAGGTTTCTAGGCCCTATCCTCTTCGAGGTAGCCAAGATCAAAGAAAAAAGGGGGGTTTCCTATTGCAAATAGGGATGATAAGGTGGCGAGCTTCGTAAAGGGTGGGGTGCAAACTTAGCCCTTTCTCTCATTTTCTGAATAAGCAGCGCTTGGCATTATCCATGTTCTCTCCTGCAAAACCCCTATAACGGGTTACCTTAGCCTTGCATCTCCATATGTCTGCTGGTGGATGAGGCTGAATCCATTCGAATATTGGATTGCGAATGACAATCTCACTCTACCAGAATTAATTAGTTGTCTATTTGTACTATGATTGGTAGTGGTTTATATGGCATAGAAATGTACCAATGAGAATGAAGAATACCAAAGAAAATAAATTTTTAAGCAATTAATAATCACTAACCCTTATCCGTAACATAAATGTGTCACGCGCTGTGGCAAGTATATAAGTGCATAGCCTGATGAAAGTGTCATCTAAGTGGACTTTCAGAATGACTGAAATTACTAAAAATCCTTAACCGTATAAATTGATAACGAAATGAGTATATAAGAGCATAACTAGATGAAAGTGTCATATAAATGGACTTTCGGAATGACTAAAAGTACTAAAAATCCTTAACCGTAAAAATTGATAACAAGGGAATTATACAAGAGCATAACTTGATGAAAGTGTCCTAAAAAGGGACTTTCAGAATGATTAAAATCATTAATAATCCTTAACTGTATAACTTGATGAAACAGTAGCATGCGTAAATTGCATAACTTGATGATAGTGTCATAGAATCGAATTCTAATAAGACTAAAATTAAACACATGTGGAAACTCAGATCCACTAACCGCGACTAAACGTCATCGGAGAAAAAAAAATTTTAGCGAGTTGTGGCGTACAAAAAAAACTATGTAAATGAATATGCGATTATGCTGTTATAAGAACACAACAAGCAAACTCGAAGCTTCCAGAACTGACCGAGCCGTAGCTATAATGAGAACGTGTGACGATTTGAGACAGGTGTAAATACCCCGCTAGACGAATGTAACGTACGTGGAAGTACCGATTCAATAAGATGAAAAATACTATATTGGTGACGAAAGGGACCATAACTGGTGGCAAGCACCAATACACATGTACAGTTCGCTTTGGCCCTTCCGGACAGCACGTGGTATGGACAAATACCGTATTTCCTTACCAACACGTTTTTGATGACCTCAAGGCTCGAAACGAGTGACTAACGGCAGAACGCTACTTCTTCCGTTAGTTTATTCTCGGTGGACCACGTGGGCCTCCTGATCTTTTCAGGATTACACCCTAAGGAATTCTCTCGGTCTTCGATCCGTCTTGGGATTATTCGCTTTAGAGGTTTTAGATGTTCTTTTTTTTTCTCTCTTTTTATTACCATAACCCTGTAGTGAACATAATTGACCCACTCACCTGGTCGTCTGTAGACCACCTCGTGGCTACCGGGATCAGACTCCGCCCGACTCCATAAACAGAGCCCGGCTTCTGATGCCGATAACTTAATTAGTATCAATCCCCGGCTTCGTGTTTTTTTTCCCCTTTTCCGTATTTTTTTTCTTTTTTATCCCGTTGTCACTGATCGGATCGAGTTAGGGTGGCCGGATCGTTTAGGGTTGCCAGATGTGTTAAGGGGAGCGTTCGCAATTCAAATTTCATTTTGAATTAAGGCGCGCTTAACCAGTCACATACAACACCTTCGACTAAAAATGAATTAACAATCGTTGAGATAGGTGATGATAGCACTTCTTTACAGTCTTTGAGTAGTCTGATATCCGGTCACACATATTGAGAATATATTAGTTTCACGATAACAGTTGGTATCTCATCTATTGCCGGCAACGCGAATTCGAAGAGGGGAGTTATAGAACAGTATTACGGTTTTATCCGATCGGGAAATCCGTATGACAACAACCCCTCGCACTTAGGGGCGGAACGCGGCCTGTCCGGCCAACCCGTGGGCGCCAGTGGTTCCTACTTTAGGCCACGCTACTTCGTCTCTTCCTTCGGACCGAACCACGGGTCCGAAGAAGATTTCACGCAAAAAAAATATATACACCCGAAATGAGGCTGAAAAGACGTCACACAAAGATTTACACTCAATTTTTGTCAATGTAATAACCAAAGGAATCTTATAATTCGTGATCGCCTCAATGGCCAATTTATTCCAGAGTCCTAGTTATAAAGCTCTACGTTAAATCGTGTGATAATGCAACAAAATGTGTTATGTAACGGAGGCCTAGGAGTGAATTATTTTGACCATAAAGCCAAAATAATTCAAAAGGAAAAATAAGGTTCGGGATTGACGGGGCTGAGAACCACCTACATCCATCTCAGTGACAATCTACGTGCTGGTGCGACGCGCTAGCTGATGCCGAGTCTAGCTGCAGTAGGCGTGTGGGGGGGTTCGCTGCACAAGAAGGTCATAAAACCCAAGTGGCCTGTCATAACAAAAGAATCGCGAGTAGTTAGCTCGCCGCGTCGACTTATCCAAGTCGGGAAGACACGAAAAAAAAGGGACTTCATCTGGTCTTGGATATTGACCCGACCAGATGTTTCGACGACGGCGTCAGATGGTTTGACGCCAACCTGCCCACCCAACCTTAGCCATACATCTTCCACTAAGTCTTCTTGGTATGGCCCCAAAAGAGAGGAGGAGGATCCGTGGAGTTTAGAGTGGCTCTTTAATTAAGAAAATTTAACTATTCATGATATAAATTCATTTAATATTTTACTTTAGTATTAAGTTAAAAAAAAGAATCTATTGAAGTTAACATATTTGAAATGAATTTAATTTGCAGTCAAAATTCAAAAATAAATTGCACTTTATCACATCTTTCAATCAATTTCAAAAAAAATAATCCGATTGAGAATCGACCTTATTAAGACAATTGTATTCCATTTTTTTATTGTGACAAAAATTTCCAAAATAAAATACTTGTGTGTAATTTAAATTAATATTATATATCAATACGATAATCTAATTTCCTTTTATTAATTTAATCCTAATTAAAATGTTATAATTTTTATGATGAAACGACTCTAAATCTTGTCTGAATGTAATCATATGCTGATCGCTAGAAACACGTCAACGTGTTCGTATTTTCTCAATAAAGTTAGAATGAAAATTGATTTAGTTGTCTTGTACATTATACTTCTATTGGCAATTGTTTTTAATTAGCAAGGTTTATGCAGAGATTGAAGAAAGAGGAGAAAAAAAAAACGTATGATAACTTAAGGGTAATACGAATTCATTTTCCTTCGTTTTCACTTTTATTTCCTTTTTTTTTTTTTTTCCTTATTTTTAAACTATTCCAATTGAGACCGCTGAACCTGAGGACTATTTGTTCCCTACCTATCGATGTGCGCACAAGACCAAGGATGGGACATTTGTCGAGAGAGCCTGTCTTTATTCTAAATTTTCGGTATTTGTTTTCTCCTTTTTCTTTTTTTTTATGTTCTTCGTGAAAAGAAAAAAAAATCGGCCGAAAGGGAGCATAGAAAAAAAAATTAATACTAAATGGGAAATATATATAAATTATGACTATTTAACTTTGAGAAAAGAAACCAAAACCATGATAAAGTGAACGAGACTTGACCTTTGAGTCTGCTGCAGATGACGCTGTAGCTAAAATAGCTACTGGGTTTACTTGGTTAACTCCTCCCGCGAATCGCTGCTCGTTGGGGCCCTTTTGTAGATGCTGATCACCGTTTCCTCGAATCTCGTACGAATATCGTAGCTCCACCGTCCTTGATTATGATGTTTGACCGCCGTTTTGTTTTTCCGTTGAATCGAATCTGTTTTCTTCGATCATGAATTTTATGGGTTCGACTGTGGTTCGACTTTTCCGCGTTGCGTCGCTCTGCTCGTTTCATTCCGCGTAACTCAAAAACAAAACTACCTACTTGTGGCACTTTTTGCTACTTTCAAAATTTCGGCCCTGCTTTCAATACACTTCAACTCTCGTTTCCTCACGTCCTAACTCTGAGCTGGTCAGTTTTGGCAGCCCCCCGAGCCGGCTTCATTTTGCCCCCGCCAAGCTTGTGCCGGAATCCTCAACGGCTCTTTTTCGCTTTTACATACTTTTATCCGTTTGAAACGTTGTGGCCGTTGAACTATCTTTGTTCAGACGGCCCATGTATTATTTTCCGCAGTTGTTGTTTTTGTGTCTGTGTTAGTCATTTCTCCAACTTGGCTTAATTTGTACAGTGGCATCTTTCTCTCTAAAACAACACACACTAGTCACGCAGAATATTGACTTTATTGCAACAATGACAAGGGACAATACCACTGATAAAACTATAGTGTATTACTTTTCTTTGGTCTTTCTGGCCAGTTTGAGGGCGAGTTGATGTTTGAAATAACTGAAAACATTTTCTTCGTCTCGTCATACTCACCCCATAGAAAAAATGCACGAGAACTTAACTTTTTACAAAGCGCGATCGAGAATCTGACAGTTCTCGCGTTGTTTACCTTCGAGATCGTCAGTTGTTTCGGTTTGGAACGTTTCGTGTTGCGTGTGCGACGTGGTTTGTAGCTCCTGGAGATGTGTCCGATCCTTCGTCGGTTCGTTTGTGTTCCGTGCGCGTACCATATTAAGGTTCGCTACAGTGTACTTGTGTCATTCACCGAGGAATTTTCGTTGGTCTTAGATTGGGTGCTCCGCTGGCGCCGTGTTTGGTAGTGAGGTGGAAGTTGGTGTCAACTATCGATCTCTTCTTCGCTTTGCTGACGGACGACGTGTTATACTCCCCGATTGTTCTACTGCTTCCAGTGGAATTAAGTACGTTCAGGTAGGTTTACAAAATTTTAAGTTAGTCTACGTTAATTAGTTCTCTCGTTCTTTTCAGCCTTTAATCTACTTGAACGTAATTGATATTAGGTGCGAAAGCACTCAGAGATGTGGAGGGTGCCATCCGAGGGTTAGCCTGACTGTGCTCGAAGTGAGTGGTTCTTCGAAATCCCGGCTTAAATGTTTAATAACTTGTTTTTTTTCGTTTTCCCGCACGAGTCTGACTCTAATTACGGTGTAACAACAGCGTTCATGAAAAGGAACAAAGTTATTTCGGTTCGAAATAGCAAGATTTTTAACAGTTGTGGTGAAATAATTGCTAATGTCCTTAGCAGCTTTTGTTTTGGAATCTTTGCCAGACATTTTACTTAGAAGTTCATTTTTTTATAGGTACCGTGTGTTACGCGTTTTCCCCAACTGGGAAAACGGGCAAAAGAAAATAACCCCTGGCTACTCGGGGCGGAACGGACCTATCCGGCCAACCCGTGGAGACGGGCCGTGGGCGCCAGTAACTCGATTTTTAGGCCTCGTTCCTTGTCCTTTTATCACCGGACTGAGCTACAAGCCCGGGAAGGCTTATTGAGAAAAAAAAATCTGTCGTCGTAGCCGGCTGAAAAACGTCACACAAAATCTTTACAAAAAGAAAAAAAAGACGAGAAAGCAAAAGAAATCTAATTCATTCAGCCCAATGGCTTTATTGGTCGATTGTCCTAGCTAGTACTCTACGTTAAAAATGGTATTTAAAAGCAAATCAATTGGTCCCTAGCTATGGTTTTACTTGTGAATCCTTATCGTTGCCTGAATCGCCGCTCGCTGGGGCCCTTGCTGTTACTCCTCGTTGGTTGCTCTCGGAAATCGCCGTTTCGCTGGTCCTCGTTACGTAACCGTCGACTTCTGCTTTCACACTTCACTTCCAATTAGCAACTTCTGCTTTCGCACTTCACTTCCAATTTGCAAGATCAACACCACCGACTCGTGGTAACTTTTTCTTTACGTTAGATTAACTTCCAATTTTTTTCCTTAGTACACTCGAAAAATATCACGCTTCTGCGTCTAGTCTTGTTGCAGGTCACTCGTTAAAAGAGGACGAGCCGGCTTCGCTTTTTGCCATCCAGCCTCAGCCGGAATCCTCAACGGCTTTTCCTTCTAGCTTTGAGAGGCTTTTTTCCCCAATATTTTAAATGTTCGTTGAACTTTCTTTGTTAGGTTTATCCAACCGCCTATTTACTTTTCCCGCCTCTCCCGCCATTGTAAACGCTTTTTTTTATGGCACACCAGGTAGCTTTGGGGCGGTCTAAATTGCTTTCGAATTTACTTGCAAAGTAGAGCGTTCTTTTCTTTTGAGCGTTGTTGTTTTGTTCCTTCAGAAGTTAAACTCTCTTTGTAACATGATGTAATTTTGTCCTTTGCAAATTTGTCATACCAATAATTTCTTGCGTTAAAACATTGTGTCAGCTCATCATCTATCCAAGGGTTATTGAAAGACTTCTTGATTTTTCGAACAGCTGTTGATCTTGAGTGAATAGCTAGTCTTGAACACAACTCATTTGTAATGAAGATGCCATAGCTATAGTTTCAGAAGTTGTATCAATTGAGATTGATAGTTCTATTTTCTGTAGCAGTTGTTGTCGTTGGATTTGTTTACAAAAATGGCAATTGCTTCGGTGTCAGCTCTCTTCTTCTCTTTACAATCAATGATATTTTCTACTTTTACAAATATCTTTTTGTTGTCAAATAGCAATTGCAAGTTTATAATTTGTGTTATGTCATTGGTTAGCACTTAGTCAATATTTGTATTGGTGACAGTTCTTGTTATGTACTGAGTGTTGCAGTAGTAAAAATTATTGATGCTAATTGTATCCCTGTAGCTTTTAACGTTCGTGTCTTTGTACTTTAGTAAGTCGAAATTGAAATCACCAGCTATATTAGTGGGTGTGCGAGCAGTCTTTAGGACATTATCAAAATTTATTAACCATGGATAGAATTTTACGGGGCCGTCGGTAAATTCCGATAATATAAATTTGATTGCGTGCGAGTTTGATATTTACTGCAATACGACTGTCGGGGTCATAAATGCTCAAACAAAAGCTTATGATGTACGTCATCATGTGCTGCCGCCACCTGCAATTCTATTAGGTCTGTAAGAACAATAACACGAGTTGTTGTTGAAACCGAAATATTTAGTAGAGGTTGAGCTTATCTTTGTTTCGGCAATAATTATTACGTGGACCAGTGTCTTCGAGATACTTAGTGTTTATTTTAGGTTATAAATTTTATTTTGGAAGCCTCGTGCGATCTAGTATAATAATTTTAGTGAGGCGGATTTCGTGAACTGTAAAGTTTTGAGTGTGTTTTGAGTGGTGTTTGGGTGAAATGGAAAAGTGAAATTAGTGCGATCGCAGTTCATTTAGTTGTGTAGGATATTTAATGTATACGTGGTGTAACAGAATAGATGAGACAGAAAAACATGGTGATAGGTGACCTCGTGGTGCAAAAAAAATTCCGTATAACGGAAGACTTCTAGCTCCAACTCCTAGCGACTTAGGGGCGATTTTCCAGTTTTTGGTTCGTGGAGGAGGTTGTCGAACTAAAAGGCCAATATCTCCGAAACTACTGGAGATAGTTCGATGTGTAATAGATTGTTGGAGAGCTTTTTAATGTACCTTTCCAACAAGGCAATAAAATCAAATCAGCCACTGAGTTGCTAGAGTTGTTTGAAAAATTGAAAAATTTTTGTTTTCCAAAAATGTCCTTCAACTTTGAAGGCTTTTTGCTCAAAATTTTCACTAAGTTTTTTCTTTTTGAGTTTGTGTCCTTAAAAACTACCCGACACATTTATCTTTCCTTAAAAAAAAAATTCCAAAATCCAAAATTTCGGCAAAGTGATTTTTTTCATTGCAAATTGAAAAACAACTTATTAATTTAATTTAAAAGTAAAATTTATTGGAAAATAATATCTTTTTTCTAATTATAAACTTAAAGTATCTGGATTAAATTATTGGAAAAAGGCCTAAAAAGTGGGTTTGATCACCATTATTTTCCCTGCACTTCTTCAATCTTTTTTCAACTGCTTGCGTAAGATTAATAGAAGCTAAATTTTCCCTTATTTGGTCTGCTGCGTTCATAATTCTCTGCTGCAGTTGTTCTCTTGAAAGTATTTCTATCTCGTATACTAAGCCCTTCATGTGTCTCCATATGTAGAAATCCAGTGGTGTTAGATTAGGTGATCTTGCTGGCCAACGTACTGGTCTATTTTCTATTTCCTCCAATATCCTTTCATCTCTTTTGTATGTATTACTTGCTGTGCCACGACCTTCTCTGCGTTGTGTAAAGCTGCCCGTTTCATGAAGTGACTGAAGAGTTCTTGTGAAAGTTGCGTGATTTGGATGTCTTCTATTAGGATATTGGTTTGCATATTGTCTGGAAGCTTCATGTGCATTACCATGGCATTCATGATACTGTATGGTACTGAATTGACCGCGTGCGCTTTAATTTTCGTCGACGTGTTTTTTCCTCAAGTTCAATTTTGTTTGCAGAAAATGAGCCGCGAGACCGGCACCTTTCCTGACGCCTATGGACAGCAAGATGAAGAATTGCTCCTTTCCCTTCGCCGGCCCGTTCGTCCCGGACGTCGATCCAGATGTTTCGTTTGACGATGATGCATCTCCCAGCGAAGAAGCACCAATTGAAATTCCAGCCCAGGGCATGCCCTTCGTCCGGAACGTCGTCGTTGATGAGCCAGTCAACACCAACCGCGTGAGCAACAGCGTGCGAGGCGACACGGCTACACGCTTTGCTGTCGTTTGCAACAAGCGATTTGGTGTACTGGACACCCAAAAGCTATTGTCCGGAATGAGGGGCAAGAGTATTTTTTACCAAAAGCAGAACGTCACCCCAAGGACCTTTCTCCAAATGTGCGGGATACTGACCACCCAACGCTGGAAGACCACAATACGCCAAAGGTCCACGGACCTTAACGTAGAACAGTTGAAGGCATCTGGCGTACTCGATGTGCACCAGGATTCGTGTTCCTGTGATCGGTGCATGCTCTACGACGCGGAGAGTTTAATTTGTTCAGGATTGGAGATGACCGGGGAAGGATTTTCGCTGACTGTTTCGATACCGCCGTGCTGCCAAGAGAGAGTGATGAAGGTCTCCTTCAGTCTACAGTAGGTAGGCTATGTTTTTCCATAAATTAAAAAAAAGAAATATTTTCTGTTCCATGGCTGTGAAAGTCAAATATCGTTCTAAAATTCTAATTAAAAGTGGTGTATTTGTGACTTATAGTGAAGAATCCGGTCCTTCGCCAACGCGCGTTCAGTGTGTCATTTCGTGGGGTAAAAGTGCCTCAGGAAGTGTTATGGGTGTTTCGCGGCTACGAAGCGGTTGCAGGTAAGTATTGAAATTTCTTCGCGGCCTGTGCCGACCGCCGTGGATTGCGTCCGGTGCCAGCTTTGTGTTGAAGGCTAAGTCCTGCCAGTCGACATGATTTAGCCGGTCAACTCCTTGCCTTGGCGCCACGAAAGCTGTTAGTGCGTCGTACGTCGTTGCCAATTCTCATATTGCTTACAATAACTTTTAATGTCCTTTTCTCGTTACAGCGATTTTACTCGACGTTACTTCGTACTCCTAGCCAGGCTACGGGACTGAGGTTACATTCGGTTTAAGGGTAGCCCTAGTTCGATAGAGTGGAAGGCTGTCTCGTGAAGTAGTGGTGGTAAGTCCTTGGAAGTTCAAACGCATATTGGAATTCAATCGTTAATAGTTTTTTTTCTTTCAGGCAACCTCGGTCTCGTTGCGATGAAAGCGTAACATTCCCCCTTACCTAAAAGAGGATTTCTCAAATTCTCTACCGACTGCGTAAGTAAAAAAATGTGTTTGATAATGTAAATTTTTACGAAATGATCTTTAACACAACCGTTTCTGAGAAGATGAAGAAAAAAAAGCTCTATTAAAATGCATTTAAAAACATTTAAGATTGATTGATCTCTGAGCTCAATGTCAGGATGGTGAAGGCAAAACAAATCCACTTTAGTTCAAAATCTAATAGACTCAGAGAAGCGCGTGTGTTGCGTGGGCCTTTTTTTATACCTTTTGTTTGACCGTATCCTCATCTCCCTCGTACAGTTGTCATTTCCTTTCATCCAACGAATATTTTGCATGCAATTTCGAGAGAACGGAAAACACACCGACTTATCCTTGAGAAAATAAAAGGTCCAACAGACCGAACTAATCGCAATTGTCGGTGCGATGACAACAAAGTCTCGTCGTAGCGCTTCACAGAGAGATTCGCTCAACACTTTCATTTAGCAGACTCTTATCGCCATAAGTGAATCACGCACTACACTTCCAGAAGCAACATTTGTTAACAAGGTCAAAATGGCGCTTCCATTATCCAACTGCACAAACCAGCAACACTTCGGGAATTCTATCAGAGCCTCAATTAATCCGAAGATAAGCTATGAATCGCTGTGGTGCGATGCCACAATTGTTTCCACTAACTATAGCTACTCCGGGCTGATTCACATAAATTTTAAGGTTTTCGCAATTTTTTAACCATAACTAAGATCTTTGCTTCGTTGCAACGCGTTTTGCATTCACTAATTTTTTTTTTCATATAAAACGCTACTTTAAACGCATCCAAAAAAAACCAATTCCGTAACCGCGAGAGTCGACGCCACTTGAAATTTTTCGCGACGAAGGACAGCCGCCTCACGATTGAGAAATAAATTGGCTTTCGCCGAAGAAGAAGAACTACTGAACTTTTTCTTTTCTTCCTTTTCTTTACGGATACTCGCCTGTAGTTTCACACGCAACCGAAAAAAAAACGATAGCGGATCACCATCTTCACAACGTTCTTGTTTTTTTCCCCCTCTTTATTTTTTTCACGAAACTCTCGTCCCGATTTTCTCCGTTTCGCTAGCACTTCTCGGGTCCAAGCAAGAGGACAATTTTTTTCGCGCCATTTTTGGACAAAGCCCGCAGTGTATTTATCGCACGATAAACGGAGTTGCACTTTTCAGCCAAAACAAACGAAATAGATGCGAATCTGTTCGGAATTATGCGTAAAATGCGGCAACTTTCCAATGAGAATTCGCGCGAGCCCTGGAACGTATAAAAACTAAAACGACGATGTCCGTGAAGTCCGCCCGTGCATGAAATGGGTCATATATACATATAAAGAAAGTAAGTCGATTTTGTCGTAAAGCCTAGTTCGCACTAGGCTAGTAATTTAGTCAAGTGGCGAGTAATTTACTTACTAAACGGCTGCCAACTGACCAAAAATCGTTTGCACTACAGTCGTGTACAGTTCATTAGTGAGTGTGCATTGCAAGATGAACAGGCAACGAAAGAAGGTATATAAGCTAATTAGGCTTATTGCAATGGCCATTTTGGAAGAAGTGGAAGAAGAAATTAGTGTGACAAAGAAAAAAAAAATATGGGTACGAAAATGGATTCAGAGAAGGGGTGAACTGGGAGCTACTAATTCTCTTCTCAATGAGATAGCATTGCTTCATCTGTTTATTTTTATAAATATCACATTTTACGTTCCATAAGCACTCGTGTTTTAAATAATTTGACACAAACTTTAGGGTTAAGCTTTCGCTCCAACGCGACATCTTTACGACACAGGGACTGCGAACTAATGAACTTGACTAGAACGCCAAGTTCACACTTGTTTAGTAGATGTGTGTGTGTGTGTGCGAGTGCGGTTCGCTACTCGCCCGAAAAATAGAATGGAATGGATCGAGCCGTAACCCCCGGAATACTAGTAAAAGCCATGCGATAAGATGGCACTTACACATATGAAGCTATTGGCCGACCGCGGTCGACTGTCATTTCATTCGCGTGCGGGATGATTTTCTTTAAGTTTGGTGTTTTCGATCGGGATTTTAGTCGTGTTTTCACCGATTTGTTTTTGTTTTTTCCTTAAATATAGAAAGATCGTACGTTTGCGTTAATTGTAAGCGGTGTCGGCCGAAATTCCCCGCAGTTATTTTTCGCGAAACAAGTTTTTTGGTTAAAAGAAAAGATTTCCGGATTCTACACTGTTACGCTTTATTATTCGTGACGTTTCGGTCTCTGCTGAGACCTTTATCAAACTGATCGACAATTACAAAAGACAATTATTATATAGACAAGGGGGTTAATTGAGTGTGGGAAGGATAATTAAGGTTAATTAAATAGTATCAGGTAGTTAAATTAGTTAAGGATTTTTGGGTACGAATTCTGTTCTTACCAAATTTTAACGCAGGTAGCCAAACTGCTGATAACTTGTATCCGGTGTCTCGGTTGAAGTTCTGTGGATGTTTCGAAATTTCTATGGCTTCTCGCACTATTCGTTGATAATATTTATTTGTCCTGGCCAGAATTTGCACATTGTCGAAATCGATTGTATGGTCCTCTGTAGTTGCATGTTCCGCGATCGCTGATGACTGTATCTGGTTTTTCCGTGTGCATCGTTGGTGCTCCTTGATCCTTGTTTGGACTGTGCGTCCCGTTTCTCCTATATATACTTTATCGCAAGAGCCGCATGGTACTTTGTATACTCCTTCAGTCTCCAATGGTTTTTTGTCATTCTGGTTTCCTAAAATTCCTCGGATAGTAGTCGGGGTAATGAATGTTGTCTTGATGTTCGATTTTCGAAGAATTTTTCCTATCTTATCCGTCGTGCCCTGGATGTAAGGTAGTTTTACCCATCGTTTGTCAGCATTTCCTTCTTCAGTGTCTTCTCGTTCTGTTGTCCTTGGATGCTTCGGTTTCCACGCCTTGTTAATTTCGCTCGCTTTGTATCCATTTGCTCTGAATGCCCGATTCAACTGTTCCTTTTCTTTTCGTAAACTGCCCGGATTTCCATCAGTTATACGTTGAGCTCTGTGTATTAGGGTCTTCAATACGCCTGTTTTCTGGCTTGGGTGGTGATGTGAATGAGCGTGGAGATATCTGTTGGTGTGAGTTGGTTTCCTGTATACCCCGAAGCTTAGCGACGTATCGTTCCTTTCGACGAGTACATCCAAGAATGGCAGTTTCCCGTTGCTTTCCGTTTCCATGGTGAACTTAATTTTCTCGTGGTGTGCGTTCAGGTATGCTAAGAATTTGTCGAGCTCTTCCTTCCCATGTTGCCAAATGATGAAGGTGTCATCCACATACCGAAGATATAATTTCGGTTTTAATGGAGCTGAGTTCAGGACGTTCTTTTCGAATTCCTCCATGAAAATTTCCGCTACCACTGGTGAAATTGGAGATCCCATTGCCGCTCCTTCCGTTTGCTTGTAGAGCTTCCCTAGAGCTGAAAATTGATTTTACTTTATTGGACAAACTTAACATCACTCATGGCAAAAGAACGATTTACCTGAAACCGAAATCATCACAAACATCTCATTTTGGCATAAAACATTATGATGGAGTCTATTATAATCCAAACGGTAGATTTTCAAATTGTTAATAATTTTTTATCAATGGTGTTAAATAATTTATTTCAAAGGATTCTTGGAGAAAAATCGCGACTCTTTCAGCTTAGATTTGAAAGACATGATATCGCAATCGACCAATAGATACCTCGTAGAATTATTTCAGCCGGAAGGTCTTAAAGATACAATTTCTGGACTCAATGCATCATAAGTACTTACCTTTAAATCAGGTCAACAATAATATAATTATAATAATTAGAATATTTTAACTGAAAACACAAAACACAAAATTTTAACTTTAATGCGACAATTCACTTTTCAATAAATTGAATAATGAAAAAAAACAAAAGCGTTGATAATTAAATTCCGGCAGTGCGCGTGCGCAGAAATTTGAAAATTTCACTGCCACGTAAATACCGACTACTTCGATCAAATTTTGAAATTGGGATGCAAGTTATGGCATTAAAAATTAATTAATTAATTAATTAAATTAAAAATATATCGGATCATCCCCACTTAAGCCACCAGTGACATACTGAAGATGCAATTTCCTCTAAACCGTAAGAATAAAATAAAATTGATATTACCTAAGCGAAACTGAAAGGCTTTTCTCCCGGGCAATATCCACCTTTAATATAAATATATTTCAACATTGCATCCATTAAATTTATCCATTTACCACAATGCACGGTATCAATGACTCCAAGAAAGTCACCGTATCCCGGCTAAAGCGCCACCATTTCTAAATAAAACGAGAAAGAAATGGCTTAAGAATAAATGGTAGCAGTAAACCTTTTAAGCGTAACAAGAGCCGAACAACGCCGAGTCCTAGGCGTCCATGTTAAGTCCTGGCTTATTAGAAGAAAACCTAGAAAAAGCATCGTTTCCGTCAGTTAGGTTTTAAGATCACGAGTGATAAGCCGATGATCCAGTGAGTGGTCATTTTTAGAGCAAGCAGGGCGGACTCCGCCATAGACGGTCCCAAGCCCAGTTTGAGAAAGGAGGAGGGAACATGGAGTTAACCTGAATGGCCAGTAACACCAGTGCGTCTCAGGAAGTAGGCAAAAAGTATGGCATAGTTGGACTTGCAGCATAGCTGTGAGAACTCCAGCATGTCATATTTAGCTCAAAACTCCCACCCTTTTTCTACTAGGGTGTAATAAATAAGTAGGACCGGTCCTCCAGGTCGGGGGTTGGGCGAGGCGCCGACAACGCATCACCGGAAAAAGAACACTGTCCAGAAACCTGAAGAACAGCCTCGGAAAGGATGGACTCAACGGCAACGACCCCGCAAACGGAAAATGGACTACTCTATTGGATCTTGGAATGTTCGATCCTTATTTAGGACAGGAGCTCTGAAAGAGTTCCTCGAAGAAGTGGCAAAACACAACATCAACATAACTGCCATCCAAGAAACGAAATGGATCGGTAGCGAAATCATGGACATGAGATCACACACAATCTATCCAAGTGGAAAATTGTCGGGAAGCAGAGAGTTTGGAGTCGCTTTTGTCGTTGACAAAAAATTTAAACAGCAGGTCACGAGCTTCAGACCAGTAAGTGAAAGATTGTGTGCAATCCGAATAAAGACTAAATTTTTCAACACTTGGCTGATCAACGTTCACGCACCAACAGAAGACAGGGACGATATAACTAAAGACGAATTTTATGCCACCCTAGAGACAACCTATGATTCACTGCCCTCGAATGACCTAAAAATTGTCTTAGGGGATTTTAATGCAAAAGTCGGAAAAGAGGAGGCTCATAGAGGAACAACAGGAGGGCACAGTCTCCATGACATAACCAACGACAATGGCCAACGTCTTATTGATTTCGCAAGCAGCAAAAATATCATAGTAAGCTCTACATGCTTCCCACATCGCGATATTCACAAACGAACGTGGGCATCACCAGACGGTCACACCTTCAACCAAATAGACCACGTTCTAATTGAGAAAAGGGCTGCATCCAGCATACTTGATGTACGAACTCTCCGCGGTGCGAATTGTGACTCTGATCACTATCTAGTCAGAGCTAAGTATCGATGCAAAATAGCTTGTCGTGGATATTCGAAAACGAGTAGAGCTCGCAAATTCAATGTCGACAAGCTTAACGATGAAACGGTGGCGCAGGCTTACATGTTAGCATGTAATAAACACCTGACACCAATATATGAAGATATCCAAAATATGCCAGTGGAAAATGCGTGGCTGAAGATACGAGACGGCATCAAATCCTCCGCGGAAGAGGTATTAGGGTATCAAGCACGGCGAAAAAATAATGATTGGTTCGACCAAGAATGTCGCGACGCAATATATAGAAAGAACGAAGCTTACAAAATTTTTACTGAACGACCAACACGAGCCAAAAAAGAAAGATATGACGAGCTTAGGCGATATGCGAAAAAGACCTGCAGACGAAAACAAAGGAAGTACCATAATGACAAAATACAAAAAATGGACGACGACATGAGAAAAAATAAAACGCGGGACGCATACGCAATAGTAAAAGATCTAAAAAAAAGGATATAAGCCAAAAACCAGTCTCTGCAAAGACGTCGAGGGCAACATCATCAGCGACGCACAAGAAATCAAAAGGAGATGGGCTTCCTACTTTGAACATCTTTTGAATCCCATCCCAGTAGCACCGATAACGACAGACAACATTTCAATTGAAGCCTCAACTGACAATGATGAACCATCATCGATACCACCCACGCTTGCTGAAATCAAAGCAGCCCTATGTGACCAAAAACGAAACAAAGCGCCGGGAATTGACGAGATACCAGTTGAACTTCTGAAAAACGGTGGAAACTGTGTCGCTGAAATACTGCACAGCATGCTATGCAAAATTTGGACATAGGAAATCATACCCGACGACTGGCGAAAAAGCATTATATGTCCAATTTACAAGAAAGGAGACAAACTCTGCTGTGAGAACTACAGAGGTATATCATTGTTGTGTACGTCCTATAAACTACTGACAAAAATAATTGAACGTCGTCTTAAGCCCTATACTAATGAAATAATTGGCGAATACCAAGGCGGATTCAGAACCGGACGATCTACAACAGACCAGATATTCTCGGTGAAACAGGTGCTTGAGAAATGCTGGGAATATAACACAGACGTGCACCAAATATTCGTAGATTTTAAACAAGCATACGACAGTATCGACAGGAGCGTACTGTACCAAATCATGCTTGACTTTGGAATTCCTCCAAAACTAGTCCGACTAACAAGACTCACAATGACGAACACTGAATCCCAAGTGAGAATACAAACCGATTCCACAACCAGCTTTCGAACGGAATGTGGTTTAAAGCAGGGAGATGGTCTAGCCCCTATGCTTTTCAACTTGGCACTAGAGTATGTCGTCCGAAAAATCCCAGTCGACACCAACGGGACACTACTATTCAAGTCCACCCAACTAGTAGCATACGCTGACGACATTAACATTCTAGCAAGATCCTTCCCTAGTGCTAAGGAGGTATTTGTCAATCTTGACTCCGCCGCAAAAGAAGTCGGGTTGCGCATTAATGAAAGCAAAACAAAAGTAATGACGCAAACAAGAAGGAGAACGCCAATCAGACAAAACATAACAATTGCGGAATATAATTTGGAGAGTGTGGACAACTTTATATATCTTGGGGCTAATCTAGCAAAGGACGGTAATGAAACAGACGAAATCAAACGACGGATAATACTTGCAAATAAGACGTATTATTCGGTACTTCCAATAATGAAATCCAAGAAAGTGCACAGGAACAATAAGCTGCGGATTTATAAAACTATTATACGACCTGTGCTCTGTTATGGCAGCGAGACGTGGACATTAACGCGAACTTCCGAAAAAGCAGTTAACGCATTCGAAAGAAAGGTCCTCCGAAGAATTTTGGGACCTGTGAAGGAAGGAACGGAATGGCGAATAAGATACAACCATGAGTTGTATCAACTCTACGACGAGCCAGAAGCTTCAACGTTCATCAAGTTACGTAAACTGCAGTGGGCTGGCCATGTAGAGCGAATGGAAGACAGAAGAATCCCCAAACGTGCTCTTAAAGGCAAAGGGAGTGGTAACCGGCCAGTAGGCAAACCACGCAAGCGATGGGAAGACTCGGTTGATGAAGACAGCAAAGCCATTCTAAAAATTAGCAGCTGGAGGACGCGGTCTTTGGATCGAGACGATTGGAGGCGACGACTTCAGGAGGCCAAGGCCCGATTTGGGCTGTCGCGCCATTGATGATGATGATGAGGGCGGACTGTTGGTGAATTTTGCTGCCCCATCCCACAGGGGGATGGCTAGTTCAGGTCCGAAGAGTCGCTATTCTCCAAAGATAGTTGCTCGCGTTGAATTGTCCGAAACATTTGTCAAATTTTCGAAAGAATTGTTTCGCTATCCTTGTTTGGCATACTTACACCTAAAGTAACCATCTCTGTCCCGCGTTAAATTGTCCGTTGCTAAAATGATTAACTCAGACACCAACTAAAAACTAATAAAAATTGAAAAATAAAAATTTCCGAAATAAAACAGCAAACTCCATTCTACTAAAAATTATTTTATTGCTGACTGAAGATTAGCAACCAAGAGAGAATACAAATTACGGTTTTTTTTTGTAAAAGTTTGTAGCCAATATTTATATAATTCAACGATACTGAGAGAACAATTCAAACCATTATTACTAAAAATTATTTTATTGCTGACTGAAGATTAGCAACCAAGAGAGAATACAAATTACGGTTTTTTTTTGTAAAAGTTTGTAGCCAATATTTATATAATTCAACGATACTGAGAGAACAGTTCAAACCATTATTACTAAAAATTATTTTATTGCTGACTGAAGATTAGCAACCAAGAGAGAATACAAATTACGGTTTTTTTTTGTAAAAGTTTGTAGCCAATATTTATATAATTCAACGATACTGAGAGAACAATTCAAACCATTATTACTCGAAGAAAGTTTATAGAAAAAGAATCGAAATATTTTTAATTTAAATTTAATTGCAAATTCCTGTTTTGCATAAAAAAATTGAAATGAAAAAAAAAAAAATAAAATAAATGCTTAAGATTTTTCTATATCCACGTCCATGGAATTTGGTGGTTGTTGTTCTGCTGGTTTGGATGACGCTCCACTACTATTTCCTTTCTCCTGGAATTAAAAATTAAAAAATTAATATTTTTATTGAATCATATTGTTATACTTCTTACCGTTTGCGATGATGCTCCATCATTATTGTCCTGGAATTAAAAATTAAAAAATTAATATTTTTATTGAATCATATTTTTATACTTCTTACCGTTTGCGATGATGCTCCATCATTATTGTCCTGGAATTAAAAATTAAAAAATTAATATTTTTATTGAATCATATTTTTATACTTCTTACCTTTTGCGATGATGCTCCATCATTATTGTCCTGGAATTAAAAATTAAAAAATTAATATTTTTATTCAATCATATTTTTAAACATCTTACCTTTAGCGATGACGCTCCATCACTATTTTCTTTGTCCTGGAATTAAAAATTAAAAAATTAATATTTTTATTCAATCATATTTTTAAACATCTTACCTTTAGCGCTCTTCGTATACGACGATACGCATTAACCGACAATGATGCTGTTAACAGTTGTTCCTTCATGGAATTTGGTGGTTGTTGTTCTGCTGGTTTGGATGACGCTCCACTACTATTTCCTTTCTCCTGGAATTAAAAATTAAAAAATTAATATTTTTATTGAATCATATTTTTATACTTCTTACCGTTTGCGATGATGCTCCATCATTATTGTCCTGGAATTAAAAATTAAAAAATTAATATTTTTATTGAATCATATTTTTATACTTCTTACCTTTTGCGATGATGCTCCATCATTATTGTCCTGGAATTAAAAATTAAAAAATTAATATTTTTTTTGAATCATATTTTTATACTTCTTACCTTTTGCGATGATGCTCCATCATTATTGTCCTGGAATTAAAAATTAAAAAACTAATATTTTTATTCAATCATATTTTTATACTTCTTACCGTCAGCGCTCTTCGGCGACGCCGATAAGCATTTCTGTTTCTTCTTCTGTTGGCCAATTTGTTCCTTATTTTTTGTTTTTCCTGTTCGTTATTTTTTTTTTCCCTACGTCCTCCATCTCCATAATTGTTTATAGTAATTTTACCACCTCGATGGCAATGGAACATAACTTCAAAAGAAGAGACAATCGCGGACGAAAAAAACTTATATTTATTAATTCTCGACACAGCACTCGAAAATTCTCGACACAGCACGCAAAAATTCTGTTCTTTTTTTTTTGTTTCGCCCAAAACGTTGCAGCGCAGCAGTCCGGCTGGAAAAGAAGAGACAATCGCGGACGAAAAAAACTTATAGCGGTTGTTCTTTTGGTTCGGCCTTTCCCGCAAAAACAAAAGGTACTCGCACACGTCTCCGGTGATGCCAGATCGTTTCAATTTCAATTAAAAATTATATTTGTAGAATCTTTGAAGCTTTGAAATGAGACAAAAGCAGCAATGTTTTTTTCACAGTCGAATCTATAAAGTATTTCAACTTTAAAATTCGAGGCAAAATTAATGGAAATGAGTTTTTTTCGAAATTTATTAACTGTTCAAATTTTTTGGTACTTTTTCAATTACGATTCATAATTTTTTTCTTCGGCGGTAACACTGCTTGGAAACATTGCTTGGTAGAAGTGCTTGGTCAAAATTTCTCAACAATTATACCCTCCTTCTCTTTTCCCTACCACTAAGTTAAGTTTTATAGGTTAGGAATGTTGTAGTTTATTCAATACAAAAAAATCAAAATAAAGTTAAATTCCTAGTGTAGTGCAATTTTGTGAACGTGTTTTCGTAATGCTAGATCCACACACTAGGTCCAGTATTGGCCAAAATCGATATTCCCAAAGTGGGGATAATTTGGCCAAGAATCTTGGGCCAAAATTTCGTTTGGCCTGTTTGCCGGGCGGTGTCGATTTTGTCGAAAAATCGAAGGAAACCAATGCTTTAGTGCCAAAGTGGTGGGAATATTTCATTAATCAATACGTCATTTTGGCCAAAGTTTCGGTCGCAATTTGAGAAAATACTTGGCCCTAGTGTGTGGTTTTTTTTTGTTTTTAAGTGACACCGGAACTAGAGGGGTTGCCCTTTTGTACTGAAGCACAGCTCCGGTGAGGGGGGAAGGATATTGGTTTTTGGGAATTTAGGGGATAGAGTCGGAAGTGGCTGTGAATATTTCCCTTGAATTGCTGAATGTTGTAGTCATGCGGGAACACCGAGATGGGCAGCGAGTTCCATATTTGAACAGTCCGGTTTAAAAACGAATCACGAAATTTGACAGTGCGACCGAAGGTGGGGTTGAGAGAATATTTATGAGCGCGCGAAGCAGCTCTAGTATTACGGGGTAAGGGCATGCATGGGGGCATGAGATTAAAGATTTCGTCCGAACAATCTCCATTGTAGTAGCGATACAAAAGGGTTACGGAGCTTACAGTTCGTCTATGCTCGAGTGAATCGAGCGATTAAGTGATGTCAGAATCTCCTATAATTTTAATAGTCCGAGACTGGATATTATCCAGATAGGAGAGAGAAGTTTTTGCAGCTCCCGCCCATAGGAGGCTTCCGTGTCGTAGTGGGCAGCGTGCTTGCCTCTCAGTCAATAGATCGTGGGTTCGATTCCCACTCCAGACACGGGATTTTTTTAAGCACAAATTTTTCAGTTGCTAGTGGTGATAAAAAATTATTCGAAATAAAATGGGGAAACGGTGTAAAAGTGAAACAGTTCCACTTCAAGAAGGCCTAGATACTCAGTAGATGGTTTCAGTTCGCTTTCTATCATTCAGTCCCCCATAACATCTGTGTTTGTGCATTGCATATAAAGGCCGAAATTGCCTATAACACAGGTCATTCTGTAAAAAAAAGGTGGGAATTAAATTCAAGACGTGGTCTAATATAGGCCTTGTAAATTGTTAGTAACCCAGAAGGGGTGAAGAAGTTTTTACACCGTTTTAGGTAGCCCACATATTTAGATACTTCCTTGGCGATGTTAAATATATGATCGTTCCAAGATAAGTTATCGGTGATTTGGATACCTAACATCTTAACACTTGAAGAAGAGGTTAATGGATGGCCTTCGAAGGTGATTGGGTCAAGGTTAGAGTCACGTTTGTGGGAAACAAGGCAGCTCTGGGTTTTCAAAGCATTAAACTCAACTTGATTGTTATTGCCCCAACTAAGAATTTTAGCCAAGTCGTCATTCAATGACTGAACCATGTACCTACGTTGTTCTACTAAGCTAGTACATCGGGCTAAGGACGCACTGTTGAAGTGATAGGAGAAGTCTTAAAGTGCTGTCATCAGCGGAGCTATGTATAGGACTGAAAGTTGAAGATAGCAAGTCATTAATAAATATCAGAAAAAGGCTGGGAGAAAGAACCGAGCCCTGAGGGACACCAGCGTTAATTTTATAAGAAGAGGAAACCTCACCATCCAATACCACACGCATTGAACGATTGGCTAAAAAACTTTCAATCCAGGAAATAAGAGAGTTGCCCAAACCAATAGCTTTAAGTTTGATTAAAAGGGCAGTGTGCCAAACTTATTAAACTACTCCGCTAAAATTGTGTTGTTCAGACACGTTTAGTAGCTAAATTACTCGCCACTTGACTAAATTACTAGTGCGAACTAGGCTTAAGTTTCGCGGCACTCGATCGAGCTCGAAACAGTATTAATGCCCGAATCTTGTCTTGTTTTTTTCTTTAACGGACAAGTTACGTTTTCACGTCACGATAAAATTAGAACAAATCGAATCTACCTTCGATTTCAATTGAAACATCGATTATTTAATATAAAAACTTTATTTTACTATTTCTCACTTAACTTAGAATTTATCTTTACATGTAGACTTATCGTTATTGAAAGGACCTCGAGCCAACATTCGCTCGGGTTTATATACCAATTCGTTATCTGGGTAATTACTTAGAATGAGGATTGTTTGGTTTTCTCATGCTCTAGGGTAGGGTTCAAAGATGTTGAGTTTTATTTGGGATAACGAATCGCTATTTAAACAAAGGGCTTATCTTAGGTCTTACAATATCTTATTTCGTGTGAAATGGGATGTTATATGGGATGTGAGGGACACGAAGTGACGCTATGAAAGGATTTCGAACCCATAATCGCGCTTCGGAAAGTTTTTTTGGTGTTATTTTTTAAAATCGCGCGAATTATAAGTCCCTTTAATGCGATTTTTAAAAAGAAATTTTTAGAAATTTTAAAAGAGCATTTGCTGAGGCAGCGTCCACATTCTCCACATACACTACCTTTTAATTATTGATTGTGCTATCTTGCTCATCTTCGATTTCAATATCTTATAATATTTCCAGACATTGAATTAATTTAAGGAAATATTGAGAGTAAACATTCTGAATGTGTTGTCATCTGTTAAGATGGCATTCAGTTTAATGGGTTGTTACAAATTTTCCCCGGCTGGGAAAATTGCACAACCCCCACGCACCAAAGGGGGCGGAGCGATCCTGTCCGGCTAGTTTGCAATTATAGCACATAATTGTTCTCGTTTGTACTATTCTATTATTTCCCTCCCTCGAAATGCTCTCTAGCTTTGGTTCATCTTTAAGCTCCACATTTGCCAGATCAGGTTCAAGTAGATTATTTGAGCGACGTCCCGAAGGTGGCACAAACGATTCCACCGAAATCTTTGTTGCTTCCAACGACCTACCCAACCTCACTAACTCCCCTATCGAAGTAATTTGTACTAATCCTAACTGGCTTTGGTAAAAAGGAGTAATGTTTCTTCTCAGAATCCTTAGTTTCTGCTCTTCTGTACAAGAAGCTGACAGGCGACTAAATAGGGACTCTATCACCGCTACATAGACTCCTATCGACTCATCCCTCCCCTGAGTTCTACGCTTAATCTCCTCCATAAGCCTATCGTCGTAGTTAGGAGGTAGAAATTCCGCTCGCAATTCCATTACCAACTCACCCCAATTTTTACATTTAGGTTTGTTTGACCGTAGCCAAATAAGCCCTTTGCTTTCAAACAAATCCACTGCCGAACGAAATAAAGTAGCTTTGGATACCCCACGCGCCGTTCTAAGCTCTTCCACTCTTTCTAGGAACGCGCATAATGACTCCTTCTCACCACTAAATTTTAACCCCCATTTTGCTACAGCTACCAGCTTTTCCTTCCCCGGCGATGACCGACTTTCCTCTACCACTTCTTCATCCGAAGATATTTCCCCTGATTTTACGCATAGGTTATCTAGCTCGATTAAAAACTTTATTTTCAAATTACCCCTAGTCGTCTCCTCGTTTTTGGATTCCGGTTTACACCGATCCAGACGTCTCAAGGCCCACTCATTTTTCGCCAATATTTTCACATAATCGGAAGACTTATTATTTCCGGAAAAAACTCCCAGTAGCTCGGAAATTTCCTGAAATTTCGCCCCAAGAGCTTCCTGATCTTCCTTAAATTCAAATGGGTATTCCTCAACCACAAACGAAGTGTCTGTCGAGGACTCTGTGCGCAATGCTGCACGTAACGCTTTCCTCATAATATCAACCTTGTCCTGTTGAATGCCCCGAATAGCCAGTTCGTACACTAGCTCGTCCTGGCTTAGTCGATCCACCTTAATTTTTGACATTTTTTTTTTCGAAGACTAGTATAGACTCCCAACGACAACCTAACCTACGACCCTCTACACGAGAAGAGAATGGCGACAAACACGATTTCTTCACCACCAAATTATACCCTAAAATTTTCTAATAAACTAAAGCTCACGAAAAAGAGAAAAAAAGAAAAAGAAAAAAAAAAACTAAATAATAACCCATTCGCGAATATGCTCTACTTGCGAATACACTATCACTTTTCCCCGGCACTACACTGAAAATTTCTGCTAAAACGTCAATATTACGGTTCTTTTTCTCCTTCGCCTGAATTTCGATACTTCACTCAATCTAGCACGCACCTCTTGGTTCAACTATATCGCGCCTCCACACACCTGAGAGTCTTAGATTTACGAGAAAAAAAGAAAAATTATTCCGCGTTTGGCTACACCTTCGTAATCAAAAACAAAATCCACGTTGGGCGCCAATGTTACAAATTTTCCCCGGCTGGGAAAATTGCACAACCCCCACGCACCAAAGGGGGCGGAACGAGCCTGCCGGCTAGCCCGTGGAGTCGGGCCGTGGGCGCCAGTAACTCTTTCTTGAGGCTTCGTTCCCTGCCACTTTCCCGGACCGAGCTACTAGTCCGGATAAGCTTATTACGCAAAATTAAAGTCCGTAGCCCGACTAGAAAACGTCACAAGATCTTATACACACCGTAGCAAAATAAGAGAAAGAAAGAATAAAAAAAAAACGAGAAATCGATTTATGGAGAAACAAGAAAAAAAATGCCCACTGGCTTTATTGATCGGAATCCTAGCTAAGCTCTACGTTAAATTTTGATATCAAAAGAAACAATACAAATGGTCCTTGGCTAAATGTTACTTGTAAATTTGTTCCAACGTATCGCTGCTCGTTGGGGCCCTTTGTTTCCGGTTCTCGTTGCTCCTGTCGTTGCTCCAGATATTTGCTTTGCTGATCCTCCGATTCTGCTCCTATCCAGCGTCGGTTGTCCCTCTACGCTGATTTTACGTTCACCAATCACTTATGTTTAAAGTCAAAAAAAAAACCACCCACTTGTGGTACTAGTAAACTACTTTAGCTTTAATTTTTTTTTTTTTGTAAATTTCTTTTCCACTTGAAAATACACATTCGACTTGTCCCTGTGCCGGTCACTCATCAAAAGAGGCCGAACCGACCTAGTTTTCCGTCGCCAAGCCTCCTGCCGGAATTCTCAACGGCTTTTTTCAATTTTTCGAATGTGGCCGTTGAACTTTCTTTGTTCAGCGGCCCATTTACCTATTTGCTTCTCGTATATTTTGCGCTTTCCCGTTGTTCTTGTTGTTGGTATTAGCGCCTCGCCATTTCCCCAACTTAGGCTTAACTTCCTAGTTGTTGTTTCTGTCTGTGTTAGTGTTGCTTAGGTCGACAGGGTTCCAACCGTTTCGCTCGTTTCGGATGAGCTTATTCTTTCGCCATCGTCCGCTTCGTTGTCTCCGTCGTTGTTATCACGTAATTATGGTTTGACGTTTGTCAATTCTTAATGACAGTTCGCGATTGTTTACGTTCTGGGCGGATCGCGCTGGTTAATTTTCGTGTCGTTAGTTTTCGTGTCGTCCTAGTGTCCTGGAGTTCAGTGGTTCATAGTGATGTGGCGCCAAGGATAAGGCGCGTATGAAAGTGTCGAATGCGAAGTGATGGTGCGTGAAAATATCGGAATAGTGTTCGTATTTTGGACGCCAAGCGTGATCGCTGTTGCTCGACAAATGGGCGTCGTCGATATTTCCGCCGCTTCAGTTTTCCTCTGGTAAGTAGGACGCGTTGTAAATATTCTTTAAATATGCTTACGATAGTTTCATCTGTAAAATTAGTCATTCGTATGATTCTTCTTTGCTTATTTTTGAAAGGAACCTTGAGGGACATTGGAGGTCTCTTGTTGGTTTTTTTCCAGAATTAATTGTAAGTCAAATTCGTTTAATATTCGTTTTGAGATTGAAATGCCATCATTTAAATCTTCTTCTGCTGAATGTATCGTAGATCCACTAGAATTCTGCATTGAACTATTAGCTCTTAATTCATTAGCTCTTGATTCAGTTTTGTTAAAATTATCGGGATTGTTTATTTGAATTCTACTTAATGCGTCTGCATTTGTATATATAGACTATTTCGTAGTTAAACTCTTCTAGTTTGAGTCTCCATCTGACCAATTTAGAATTTGGTTCTTTTTGTGAAAACAACCAGGTTAGAGGTTTGTGGTCCGTAATTATTTGAAATTTACGCCCAAACAAATAGGGGCGGAAATATTTGATTGCCCATATTATGCCCAACAATTCCTTTTCTATAGTGCTGTAATTTTTTCCTGTTTGAGATAACGTCCGAAACGGATACCAATTCGACCCTGTCTCAAAACAGCTTCAATTGCTACGTTGCTAGCATCCGTCGCTAGATTGAAAGGTTTAGTGAAATTCGGGTATTGTAAAAGTGGATCATTACTTAGAATGTCCTTTCAATGTTCGAAGCATTTAACATAGCGTTCGTCTAGTATGATTGCTTTGTCTTTTCTTATGCATTCAGTTAATGGTTTTCTCAATTGAGCAAAATTTTTAATAAATTTTCTGTAATATCCTAGAAGTCCTAAAAAACATCTTATTTCTTTCGGAGTCTACGGAATTGGGAATGATTTAATGGCAGAAATTTTCTTTGGGTTAGGTTTTGTTGTGTTCGGAGACTGAACCGGAGAGAAAAAGACGAAAAAGAGACTTCCAGATTTTTGAGCGGCTGGTACCGATTTGTTAAACCAAATGACAATTTTAAGTTTTGTAGCGGCACGTTGCCTAGCGTAACTTTTTTGATGAAATGGCCCGAGTGTGGGCCAGCACTTTCCTTTTACACATTTCTTAACCTAACCTGTATTTAAAAAAAATGGTTATTTAAAATATACTTAATGGGTAAATTCCTATTCTAACTTACTCATAAAAAATGTATGCATACGGTCAATGCATATAAGAGATACTTGATACACACTAACACTTCTGTCTTAATAGAGTTTGGCAATGCACAAATTTTGACAGTGTCTCAAGCGTTTAGTAGATTCTTAGCACAAATATTACATTGTTAAAAATCGGCCAAACTTAAGTTTGGCTGTACTAAATATGAATGTGTTTGTGCAAATATGTGTACAGTGTTTTGACGTTTATTCGAGATTGACAGTTGTTGACTTGCCGCCGAGTGGAACGCGGTAAGAAATTCAGTTTCATTGGATTTCCCTTCTTTTTAATATAAATTTCTTTTTACGTCGCGATGCACGAAATTGGCAACGACGATCTGTACAAGAGCGTTGGCGAAATTTCGGGTGGTGATTTGCGGCGCGCCATTACCACTCTGCAATCGTGTGACCGCTTAAAAAGTGACTATGCCCAGATTGTCGAAGAAGACCTGCTCGAGATTTCGGAAATCATTCCGCAGAAATATTTGGACGAATTTATAGCCGTCTGCCGGTTAGGGAACTACAGTAAGCTCGAGGAATTCGATGACTTTCTTTTTCTTCTTAAACCTTGCCAGTGGCTGGCAACATTTGCTCCATTTCCTGCACTTCCCTGACTAGACGATCGCGAATCGAAAAATATAAAAGCCAATTTTTCTCCGACCGAAATTGGCAAACATCCGAGAAATTTACACGCGAATGTCAACTGAGAATTTTCAGTTTGACATTTCGCATTTTTAATAAGGTTCTTAGTACACTTCCCTTGCATATGCCTGTGTGCGCAAAATGTCGAGCTTAAACTCATTTTTTGCCCAGAATTAGTTTTTTTTTCGAAAATAAATTTTTTTTTTTTTATTTTTGTTACATTAGAACACTCAATGTTACTCTTTCTTTGAAAGATAAAATTTGAGATCAGAGTGATCTTGAAATTTTATTTTGTGTGTGACACGTGATGATTTATAATTGGTACATATTTAGTTGTGGCGAGAGTACACTACAGTTTAACAACATCAGGCGTTACAACGTGCCCAAGGAACTCAACTTCTTTACGAAGGAATTCTGACTTGTCCAGCTATTTTATTGAGACTTTCAATGTGTTCTTGCAGTGATGTGGATAAAATAATAATGTCGTCCATATAGACTAGGCATATTTTTCATTGCAGTTCTTTTAGTACATTATCTATAACTCTTTGAAAAATCGAAGGTGCGTTTTTTAGTCCGAATGGCATGCGCACATATTCGTAATGTCCATGATCAATAGTGAAGGCAGTTTTTTCAACGTCCCTGGGATCTACCTCAATTTGGTGGAACCCAGATGCAAGACCTAGTGTTGAAAAATAGTTACACTTTGTTATGTAACGGAGGCCTGGGAAGAATTATTTTGGCCCTAAAGTCAAAATAATAATAAATAAATATTTTATCAGCAAAGTTAAACAAATATGCAAAGTATTATTCTATGCCTATAACTTTGATTTCAACAAAACAAAATTCTTGTATAAAATTAACATGACTCGACCGAATTTATGAATTTATTCACGGCAATAGAATCATCGCTTTAACGTGAACCGAAGAATTTTTCACTCAGCGTTTTCGCTCGCGCAACCGAGCCCTTCACTCTCGGTGACCACGTTTTTTTCTTTTTTGGGCTTAAGGGACTCGAGAAATCATCACGAGAAAATCGTACCGCGAGACGAATTTTCGTCAAACCACGATCTCAACTTTCTTTTCTCCCTCCGAGCTCGACTTTTTAATTTTTTCCTTACACGCGGCGAGACACGAATTGGCGTTTTCACGAACTCGAGCTGACATGTCCGTCTTCGTCCAGTCTCGAAACTTCTTCGGTGTTTCCAACCGGATCGAGATAGGGTTGTCAGATCGTTTAGGGTTGCCAGATGTGTTAAGGGGGGCGTTCGCAATTCAAATTTCATTTTGAATTAAGGCGCACTTAACCAGTCACACATAACAACTTTCCTAGTTTATCGAGAATTTCTGTTATATTTGGTAACGGGTACCGATCGTCTATAGTTTTCTCGTTTACCTTTCTATAATCGAGTTCTAATCGCCATTTTTGTACGCCTGATGCATCCAACTTTTTCGGGACTATCCATATAGGACTGCTCCAGGGGGAATAACTTGGCTTAATAATTCCTTGATCTAATAAATTTTGAATTTGAGATTTGACTTCTGATTTGTGCACCTCGGACGACTTTGTTCCGATGTTTAATTTCATTGGTAAATGTTAAAGTCTCACCTTTGAAAAATATATCATCGAAGTTTTTACAAGTTCGTAAAATTTGATGTTTTTCTTCGTCGTTTAAATTTCATAGTTCGAATAGTTATCGTTGTATTTTACATTAACATTATTGATTTCAGTATAGCTAGAGAATTGTTCAATGAAAAGTTTTTGTTTGACATTTGAATTATTAATAACTTCTATACTACTTACTCCGCAAGGGGGTAGTCCCTGTAAGGGGATAGTTGTAGGATGAGATTTTACCAATTCCTGCAACTATCTTTGGAGACTAGCGACTTCATGGACCTGAGCTAACTATCTCCCTGTGGGATGGGGGCTGTAGAATTCACCCACAGCTAGTCCCGCTTGCCCTAAAAATGGCAAATGGACGTTCACTGGATCCTAACTCATACGAGAAACGGATACAGCGCCTCGTATATGGACTGTTTCTATGGTAACGACTTTTGGCATTCGAAAACGGACTATGGTTGGCTTCTGGAACGTCCGAACATTGAATGACGGGTGAAGAGCTGGGGTTACTCGGTCCTTGCACCGCCAATCGGTGATCGACCGTGAAATGGTGCACTATAACATCCAAATCTTGGGCTTGACCGAGGTCAGGTGGAAAGGATCAGGAGAAGAACGAACCCCTAGCGGAAACATCTATTCTGTACATTGGCCCTGAAAGTGAAGCCAAAAATGGCGTGGCGTTCGTCCTTACACCGAGAGCGAGAAACAGTCTCATTAGCTGAGAACCAATCTCGGATAGGATTATCGTCGTCAGGCTCAGGACCAGTGTCAGAAACGTCACAATTCTGCAGTGCTACACACTAGAGTCACTCTATGAAAAAGAAAGAACAAGGCACCTGGTAAAAGAGTTAGGCCACCTTGTCAGATGGGACGCTTTTTATTTTCAAGTTCGAAAACCGATACTTAAGTGTGGGTGAGAATGCATGTAGTACTATTTGTAGTTCCTTATTTCGACGCAAATGTCGCTGGCATATGTAGGTGCAATTTCAAAATTTAACATCTGGCGGGCTTTTTCAATCATTTCAGCTAGGGTTAGGGTTTATGCAATTAGTTAGTTGTTTTTTCCTGAATTAGAGTGATATTGCTGACGAAATTAAAGAACACATCACTTATTACTTTAACATACGTCTAATATTTATTTATTTATTTAGTCAATCGGATCGAATGGCATCCTCGGGAGTTCTGCATACTAGAGCGTTACTCGTTACAAAAAGGATGGCTCTTCGGTCTCTCGCGGATCGAATTTTAGCACAACGAACACAAGCTTAAGGTTTTTTTAATAAGAGGCTTATTCTAAATTTACAACACATTTATTAAAGGAAAGTTATCATATCACACATCGCGAGCTAAATACCAAAACCAAAATATATTGCACTTGTCGATTCACCGGCGAGAAGCTTCGACGCGATGTAGATTTCCTCTTTCGCAGCTGCAGATTTCCACTTTCGCGGGGTGATCCCCATCAATTCCGGATGGTCCCCACTTCGGTTTCCTGGAATGCTTAAATTTATGAAAATTTACGGAAATAATTAGAGTTTTTCACTTACCTTCGCCGAATGTACAAAATGAATTGTCATCGTGACAGATGGATGTCGCAAGACACATGAGACAAGGCTAGCAATCGGAAAAAAAGCCAAATTGGCAATCACCTCTCAACCCGATGTCAACCAACGAACGCTCGACCTGAGGCAGAACTACCGCGATGCTCATATACAGCTTAAAAAGGCTGTTAGACGCGACAAGAGAAAGGCCATTGAAAATCTGGCAAACAAGGCAGAATCTGCGGCTTACTTTGGGGATATGGGTTCACTATTCAAAATAATGAAACAGTTGATGAACAGGAATTTCACCGCCAACCACCTGGTGAGAGATGTCAACGGAACTCTCCTTAATATGAGTGAACATCATTTGCGGCGATGGAAGGAATACTTCTCTGATATTTTAAACATCTTGTCAGAGAAAGAATTCCAGAACCAGAACAACTACCAAACATCTAACCGCAATAATCCTCTATTAGGGACGATCCCCCAGATAAGGAAGTGATAGTTTCCGCCATTCGGTCAATGGCGGTAAGGAAAGCTCCAGGTATAGATGGACTACCAACCGAACTCCTCAAAGCGGACCCGGAAATAACAGCCGATATACTCCTCCCACTCTTCACTAAGGTGTGCAATGAAGGAAGATTGTGAAAATTCCGAAGCAGGGCGACCTTCGAGTTGTGGCAATTGGCGTGGTATATGTCTACTTACTGCCGTATCAAATATTATGGCTAAAGTAATTTTCAATAGGATTAGTGATGTCGTCGAGAGCACTCTCGAAGTTTATCAGGTTGAATTCCGTAAAGGGTCGTCTTGTACCGACCACACAAATACCCTACGGATAATATTAGAGCAGTCAGCCGAAATGGGTTCGCCACCACATCTCATATTTGTGGACTTCGAGAAGGCGTTCGACAGCGTTAACCGAGATTAGATATGGAATGCTTTGCGTAGGAGAGGTATTCCAGATAAGGTCATAGCTATGATTAAAAAATCCTACGAAGATGCAAGGTGTCGCGTCTTGCATTGAAGAGAACTGTCCGAGAGCATCTCTGTGCGAACGGGTGTCAGACAAGGCTGCATATTATCACCAGCCCTGTTTCTGGTGGTAATAAATGACATCTTGAAAGCTGCACTGGAAGGTGGGGAAGATAAAGGTCGTCAATGGAGACTATTTAACATCTTAAGTCACCATGGTTATGCTGATGACGTGTGTTTGCATATAACCGTTTGGACTTTGAGTCAAATGTTCGCTCGTTGCATTCTAAATGTAAAGAGGCGGGACTGAAAATAAATGTGCGTAAAACCAAGTACATGCACATGGGTTCGAACGCAAGCACACCGATTGTTCTTAACGGACAGGATGTGGAAGAGGTGCAAGATTTTTGCTATCTCGGAAGCATGGATGGCGGAGCCGAAAAGGATGTTGAGGCTCGGCTAAATAAAGCTCGTCAGGCCTTCGGTATCATTTCCCCTTTCTGGAGGTTAACAGAGATTTCCCTTCGCACGAAGCTGCGGGTTTTTGACGCATGCGTCAAATCCGTGTTGTTACATGGTTGTACTACGTGGAAAGTAACCGTTCGACTTACCAAGAAACTACAGACTTTCGTAAGCCAATGCCTCCGGCGCATTTTAGGAATATTCTGGCCAGAAGTGATCTCCAACGACGAACTTTGGAGTGCAACTGGTCAGACTAAAATAAGTATTGAGTTTGAACGGCGGAAATGGCAGTGAATCGGTCATGCTTTGAGGAAACCAGAGCGAAACATCGCCAAACAGGCTCTGGATTATAATCCTCAAGGAAGACGTCGGGTTGGTCGACCATGTAACACATGGAAGCGAGCAGTTGAGCAGGAGGCCAGAGGAATAAACAAGTCCTGGCAACAGGTTAAGGCCGATGCTCAGGATCGCGACTTGTGGAAGAGAGTTGTTTCTGTCCTATGCCCCTATAGGGGGTCTTAACAGGAATTTGATTGAATTTGATATTACTGTACCAACTATTTGAATAGTATATATCTTCAGAAATCTCTAAATGATTGCTGATTTTCAGGAATTTGTTGTATATGTCACCAGTTTCAATATCTACAAGTAACTTAGCTATAAATTTAGAATTTCCAGGCACAATGTATGTGCGAGACATACAATTTGGTTTGAATTGGAGATGTAAAATTGAATTTTTTGTTACCAGGGTTTTATTTTGTAGGTCGATTTTTACACCGAGTTTAGTTAGTGTATCGAGTCCAAGTAATCCATCGAAGTACACGTGAAATTTGAAAATTATGAAACGTGAGTCTCCAGTTTGGCAAAACTCAGAGAAAATCGGAAGCTTGATGATTAGTAAGGACTGTAGTGATTGTAGTAGTTTGGGTTTGAATTTGGTCATCTGGGTGTGTAAATTCGGGGTTAATGAAGGATGATGATGCTCCTGTGTCTATAAGAAATTCTTTAATGATCTGCCGAAGGGTGAGGATATGTGTACATATGTATGGTAGTATAGAACCATGTTTATTTATGTCTATATATCCGATTGATTTCTCGAGGCAGGTATGTAAAAATATTGGTCATCAAGTTCGAAGTTCTGACTTGGTATCTCTTCATCATAATTATAAAATTGATCAAGATGTTGTCTAAAACGAGGCTTCGAATTATTATCACTTATCTCTGATGATGTGGTGTCTCCTTCAGAGACATTATATAATTCTCTGCTTTTGATTTTGCTCGATCCTGATGATCGGAAGAGTTATTTGCATTGTTTTGGGGTTGATGAGCCGTCTGTTGTCTTGAGTGAGTAGTACCGGAATCTACATATATCCATAGATTCTGGTCTTGATGATTGAGAGTTATTGTGATTCTGGCTATAGGTAAAGTTGCCGTGATTATGATTAGAATTTTGTTGATGATATTGTTATTTGGTATTTGAACCCAATTTTGTTGAGGTTTTTGATTCCAATTTTGTTGTGGTGTTTGTTGATTTCGAGAATTATTTTCCGATTTTGCATAAAATATGTTTTGTTCCTCTATGCAATACGAAAAGGCAATAGGGAGCGTTTCTGGTCGCATAGGCCGAATAGTGGATCCTAAAGGTTCTTTTAACCCGGTTAGGAATGCTGTTAGACACATATCGGCATAAATGTCATTTTTGCAACCACAACAGAAGATTTTGTTTCGTGTATTCGAATAATATTTAGCATTGTCGCTTGAATTTCGATTATTTCACTGTAAAACTTTTGCACAGACTTATTTTCTTGTCTGATATTATGCAAATCTCTTATCAAAGAGGTTTCATTTCTCTTATCCGAGTAATGAAGATTTTGTAGTTTTTGCTCACTTATTGATTTGAAATATTTGGTTACCGAATATCATTTATTTATTACCGATTTTACATGATTTTATTTTACATACTGACGGAAGCGTCTTCTTTCGTGGGCGATACCAACTGGAAGCCCGGAGCTGTCACAACGCTTACTTTAAGTATGACCAGCTCTAAGGGATCTCGACGCATTCTAAACGCAATGCACTGAACTGGCTTTAGAAAATGCTCCAACCAGACGCATATAGTATAACAGAAGAATTAGGTTATTTTTTATTTGTTCTCATTGTAAGGGTGTGCCGTACATGTTTAGTACCTCATTTGCTTGTCCGTCTATTTTATTTCTAATAGCTCGCAATAATATTTGGCTATACGCTGAGCCATCTATTGCCGCTATAAGACTTAAAATTTGTTCGACATTATCTATGAATATGATAGAAGGATTTATTGCGTTACGCGAAGTATCTAATACGATTTCAGAAAAATCACTTTCACTATTTCTTTTTTCTTGAACAATAGCACTCTCGCGTTTTTTCGATAAATCTTGAAGATTCTATTTTAAATTGATTGAATAGGGGCTTAACCTTGATTTTTTAAATTTATTTTGAAACATATGTAGGTATGTAGGGATATTCAAAGGAAAAATTCAATATTCTCACTTATATGAATGTGTACCACACGATTAGGATTCCTCGGTTCATGGCACAAAGGATTGAAATCCATGGCTTCTTTTGCTGCGTTAATTACGTCGATCTTCCTTCGGTGCTGCAGTATTTTGCACACACAACACTTATAATAATATTTCCCCCGAAGGACACTTATTACAATAAACCGTCGCGAATTAGTTTTCGAGAGGACCACATCCCGAGATACTTCAACGTTGGCTCTCCAGCCGATTGAGCGACGTCCGATATTATGGAGATCAACTGGTTCGTCTGGTCCTGGAGTTCATTTGACTTCCTTTTCTTATTATTTATTCCATCCTACAAAATAAATGCCATCAATATTTACGGAAATAAAGTATTGTATATTGAGTTTTATGAGAATATGAGCTCAGTTTGGAGCCCGAAGCGTCGCGAGCATCGTCAGAAACGACGGTGGAAAAAGTTCTTTAAATTGCATTAAGATTACCGAATTATAATAAGCGTTTCATGTGCGAGCAACTTACGTTCGTTGTGTTAACGTTTCGCCTAGAAACGACAACGAGTCCATCATTTCGCCCGTATTTGGTTCTTCCACGGTGTTGCTTTGAGTCTCCCATGGCGCTGACTCAGTATCGAGCCCGCTACCCGATTTCTGCTTGTTCACCTTTTTTTTAAAGTAGCGCTGGCTGTCTTTCAACGCCCTCCATGCATGTTTGCAATCATCTACTGTGAAATAAAACGAAATTAATATTGGATAATACAATCGTATAAAACATTTGTAACTGACTAACCCGATTTTCCCATTTCCACTGCAATGCGTTGCCAGCTTCTGCCAACCACATCAATATTACGGTGGTCAGCATTTTGAAGACTCCAAATAGCCGTTTCTGCTGCCACCAAACCCGCGAGCTTCTTTTTTTCCACCGCACTCGAACAAACTCTCCTGCGTTTCTTTCCTTCCATTTCAACTTTCTTAACTTTTAAATTGAACTGTCACTTCTCAAAACGTCAAACTTTTCGCTCTTGTTCAAAGGGTACCGCAGCTTGTAAAGTCGCGAAATTTATTTCGCAGCGCAAAGCGCTATCTATTGCGCACTGGAAAATCCGCGCTATTCCGCTTAAGAACACAGTACTGCAAGGCGAAACGAAAATTTTCGCCGACGAAATGAAACGAAAAAATCATGCTTTTTATATGGGATTTGACAGTTCGTTTCGTTTCGCGACGAACACAGTACTAGGCTTAAGTAGTATTCGACGCTCCTGATGAATCCGTTGATGGTTATATCTTCTGTGCCAGTAAATATGCTCATAAGGCGTACTTCTTTCAGGGGCCCTATCATGAAATCGCATCCGCTAGCGCATAAATCCGCCTTTACCCAAGCGAAGCGCTTCGCTTTCTCGTATCACGAAACCAGGCGCTATCGCTTTCGCTTTTGCTATTGGAAGTGCCTGGAAACGTCAGTCATTCCAGTTTTCTGTGCGAGATTTCCAATGACTTTCCAGTGTCAGTTGTCGAGATTTCGTTTAAACGGTCGTCTCAAATTAATTATTGCGAGAAATGGATTCGGTTGGCGTATTTCTTTTAGGCGACTTAAGTGACGATGAACATGAGAATGGAGCTAGGGACGCGAAAGTGGTTCGAAGGACATTACGAGACAGTTCAGATCCTTTATCTTTGCCAGAGAAAAGGCAATTTTTTTTTATTTTTTCTCAAGATTTGTTTCAAAACTATGTAGTTTTAGATTCATCAAATTGTTTAGGATAACGAAGGAAGCTTTTCATTTTCTTTTGGATAGCTTAAAGGGAGAGCTAGAAAAAAAAACCAAATCGGCAATTCCGGCAACGTTAAAAATTGCAGCAACGATAAGATTTTTAGCAGAGGGCTCGTACCAACAATCTGTGGGACAAGATTTTTTGATAGCCTTTGCCCAATCCACTGTCTCAACAGTACTGACGGAAGTATTAAATAATATGGAAACAATCTTGTGTCCACAATTAATAAAATTCCCATCTGCTGACGAAAGAAATATAACAAAAAAATACTTCTACGATAAATTCGGATTCCCTGGTATAATTGGATGCGTGGACGGAACACACGTTAACATAAAACGACCAACTATCAATGAACATCATTTTTATAATAGAAAAGGTGAACATAGTGTTAACGCGATGATAGTGAGTACATAATATGAATCGTTAATGGATTTCATATCAAATCTATTTAATTCATTGGATATTCATAGATGTGCAATCATAAACTACAAATCGTTGCTATTAACGAACGTTATGGTGGAGCATCACATGACTCTTTTGTATGGTCGATGAGTTCTGAGAGGAAAGTTCTTGAAGGCAATTGGAATCGCAATGACAAGTCTTCGTGGTGCCTGGGTAGTTCACTTTTTCGTTAACCTATTAAAAATTATTAATTTTGTATTAACAGGTGATTCTGGATATGCTCTTGAGCCATTTATGATGACTCCGTTCCGGATAGCAGCCACGAATAGTCAGGAAGCCAAATATAACCGAATACATTCTGAATGCCGAAGTAAAGTTGAGAGTTTGAAGGGACGTTTTCGGTGCCTCCTCAAAGCACGACAACTTCAATATGATCCCGTAAAGGCTTCCAAAATGATTAACGTCGCTTGTATGCTACACAATCTGTGTATCAAATTGAATGTACCTTTCGAAGAGGAACTGTTTGTAAACGATAGGGATGATAATTTTCCCGTAGTTAGTACTAGCAGCAGCAGTGCAGCAGCTAAAAGCATTAGGGAACAATTAAAAAATGCATTATGAAATCACATATAAATTTAATAAAATACAGGCTTTTCTTATTCATTTAGCAAATATAGCCTAAACTAATATAAATAAAATAAAATACTCTTCTTATAATCTAAAAAAGTCTTCTCATTTCAGCCTTTGAGCTTTTATTTGGTGTACTGTTTTCTTACAGCTAATTTTCTTTCCGCTATTTCGACTTTTCGAAGTTTGAGTTCTAGCTCAGTTTTTCTAATTTTCAGTTTTTCAAACTTATACTCCTTTTCGTGAGTAGCCCACTCCTTCACGGTATCTTTCAAACCGTTTATTGCTGCTACAATTTCTCCCTTATTTTGATCATTCTTTGCGCTAGCCATTTTTGTGGCTCTGCTGAAATCTTTCAGCGCGCGAATGGTATTGCGATGGAAGTTTTCCTGCGTACCGATCTGCTTCTCGATTAACTGTTTTGAAGTTAGCTTAGTCTTCGTACATCTTGAGGGTTCACGCTGTTCTTTCTGAGGCTTTTCAGATGAAGATGCCAAGTTGGGACGAGTTAGTGGCACTAGTTCCAATTCTTCCTCGTTGAGAAGATCTTCCAAGTCTTTTTCTACGGATGCATTAAAATTCGGGTCCAAATTTTCATTACATTCAGCTCCGAATGCTTGGACTCCTGACGTCCCTTCAACCGAAGCGTTCAAATCACAAAGCGCAGCAACTCTATCCTCAATTGGCGTAATAAATTTGTTATTGTTGGGACCTCCTCCTGTACCGTTATGGCATTTTGTGTTGTGCCGCATTTTGTTCTTGATATGGTACCGAAAGTCCTTCCAAACCTATCAAATAAAAATTGTTTGCAACAGTTTCGACGTGTCTTTAAAACTTACCTTTTTCCATCCGACGACTGTTTTAAAAGGAGGTCCTACTTCATTTAACCGCGATGTAATTTCCACCCACTTTTTTTGGACTGTGGCCTTGTATTGGGGTGCATTAAGACAGCCCTTGGCGATGCCTTCGTTTTCCTCCATGAATTCGACTAATATGTCGAATTGATTTCCTGTCGTTTTCGAAACCCTTTAAAGAATTCATTATGCTCAAAAACTCATTGTCAACACAAATATCAGACTTGCATATTTATTATCGTCACTAGACAACGACCACAGCACTTTATGACAATCGACAATCACAAGCGTTCACTCGCCTCTGTTTACGACAGTTCGAGATGTGTCGGATGACAGGCGGATTTTGTCGCCTCTGTTCGCTTTTGATTTTCATGATGCCGCGCTTTGCTCGCCTCAAGGCGGAAAAGTGATTTCGTGATACCGAATTGCGAAAGCGAAAGCGATCCGCGGCGGAAAAAGTTTCATGATAGGCCCCCAGAATTTTTGTTTCCGATCCATGGTTGATTGTTGAGCTATCAATCTTTGGAATGCTGCCGCTAATTCTTCGAATTGGTTGTTTCGTTGCAGCAATTGCTGTTCTAGTTGATGGATTTGTTGCTCCATCTCCGGTTGTTCAATGTGAATCCGTCTCACTCCGTCCACTATTTCGCTTCGTTTTTCTTTCCTTAACATTCACTCACTCTCAGTATTATTGAACACGGTTTCTCTATGTCGATTTCACCGGTTCCACCAATAGCACTTGAAATTTAGCTTGTCTTAAACGATTTAGCTAATTTGCTCTGCTTTTACACGTAAAATATGCGTTAGCTTTCACTTTTACAGGTAGCACTTGAATTTTAGCTTTTCTTCAACGATATAGCTAATTTGCTCTGATTTTCTTTGAAAACTAAACATTCACATTCACTTGTCACTTTTTAAATTATCGCTATTTACTAATACTTAGGTTTACCGACTGCGCCAGTTAAGTGGTCGAGGGTCGTGAAGTTTAAAAAAAATAAAAATGCGAAATTTTATTAAGAACGAAAAACTTTATTTGGACTGCTTTTTACGAGTGTATCAAACGAACTGACTTAATTTTAATCTAGAATGGAAAAATTCTTAAATCTGAATTTGCTGATTCGTAATTTTATTAAACGTGTGAATTAATTCTTTCCCAGCATTTATTCAAGGTGTCATATGCTGGTTCGAGGTATCTGGTTACATCCTCTAAGAATGTGGAGTATGTGTCTGGCGAAGACGCTGACTCATACGTAACTTGCGTGGTATCCAAATCACAAACGTACACATAACCATTATTAGTTGCAGTTATAATTTCTACACCCTCAGCGTCCAATATTAGTGCAGAATTGCCTTTAAACAGTACTTCCATTCGGTTGTCTGTGGTCTTCGTGATAAAAATAAAGTTCGATGAGAGTTCTGGCACATACAGCGTATTTTTCAATGTAATAGTGCACGTTTTTGTGTGAACTAATACGTCTTCAATCCCTTTCGCGAGCACGTGTATGTCTTCCGCTGCCAAATCTACTTTCTCGATATGCTCTTTGAAGGCTGTAAAGCTGTCTCTTTCATGACAACATTTAAAATTTTGTAACATTTTACATTATCGGCATTCTTACTGGGTTTACCTCTACGTTTTGCCAAAAAAGCACCAGATTTTTCCACTTCGTCAGCCTCTTTATTAACGCGCCTATGTGCCTCGTCTAAAACCTTAGCTTTTAAAGCACAAAGAGTCGGCAATTCATCTCTTGATTCAATGGCCAGCACAAAATTGTCGTATGTAATAGGTAGACTTGATAAAAGTATTATGCTTAACAAATCGTCGAGGATATCAATTGTGAACTCCTGCAGTTTTTCGGTTATTTTAGAAAATTTTTCAATATGTTCCTGCATAAGCTGCCCGTCAATCAGTTTTAGACGAAGAAGTTGTTTGAAAAACGTTACTTTTTTCGCTGGTCCCTTCGCTTGAGGTCTTTGAATCTGTCCCACGCTGATTTAGAAGATTCACAGTTCTTCATGAACACTATCTGCGACGTTTTGATGCTCAACAAGATGGTTGCCAATGCCTTCTCGTCTTTGTTATTCCAAGCTTCCTTTTGTTCCGATGTCATTCCTTCGTTTTTTGTACTCGTGCCGACTACATAACTCCAGAGCTCGCAGTGGACAAGAACGCTTCTCATGTGGATGCGCCATGCATCCTAGTTCTTTCCATCTAACTTCTCTATTTGATACAGAGATGAACTCATACTCGCGGCAACGAATAAAAAAATGGACTAACCGATTACAAATGTGGTAAAAAAGCGATTCACTAATAAATGTGGTAATGGACTAACCGATTACTTAATTTTTACTCAATTTAACCGCGTGCAGCTACGGTACCTGAGCCCATAACCTGTTAGGTACAAGGTACGAGAAAAACACGTCAGGTCTTTTCGAATGCTTTAATTGTACCCAACGGAACCAACGTACAAAGTGCAATTTTATAGCATTGACACATATGCCCGTCATAAGCACGAAAAGTGTCATTAGTACGGATCGTCAAATGACGGGGTGACACATATATTTTTGTGTTTTGGTCTGTCATTTGCATTCGTCGTTTGTAGTACTTTGTAGTGATTGTAGTTCAAATTACATGTGAAATGGATCCGGTTCTTCTAATAATGATTTCGGAGAGTTTCCGAAAGGACGTCATGATCGTAGGTGATAGAAGAATGGAACGGTGGAGAATTTGTTGCAGAAAGTTAAATAAATGTATTACAACTAATGTCTTTTAGTTCATACCAATCTTACCATTAAACTATCCTCTGAAGCGATTGCATTGTAGGTATACGATCCTATAATTTCGTGGACGTTCATATAATATTTCCATGAGGATGGAGTGGAGCCGGTCCCTAGTTTCTTCTTCTCACTATAGAGAAGATAGAAAACGTTTCAATTTGGATGTGTGACGAGAGTTACATGCGTTTCTTTACCTGTATTGTTGAGTAAGATTATTTACTTTGGATCTTACTTCCTTTGGGTTGACTTCTACATCTCGTCTTCCTGTTTGTGTTACAGAAATTCTCAATCATTGTAAATTTTTGTCAGTTCGTACCATTCTGACCTAAGTCACGAGCCATCTCGTTGTATAACGGATTATTTTTCCGGGTGCTTCGCAGTTTATTTGCGTATTGCGCCCAAATTTCAAAAAGGTGTTTAACCATTCCATCGGTCCAAATAGTTTTTTTTACTTTTTTGGGAACTCATATTCACTTGGCACTTTCACTAGAAAAATTACAGAAATTCGAGTTCCAACTGTCAAATGCTAGTTCTGTAATTTTACGAAAGATGGCTTCTACTTCTTCTAATTCAATATAGATGGCCATATGCCGTACTTATTGCGGTAATGACGAGCTTTTCTCGTGCTTATGACGGGCATATGTGTCAATGCTATTATGATGTATTGGGAAAATGCTGACGGAGAAAAGCTGTCCTTGGGAATATTTTATGTTTTGTAACTCGCGGACTCTTCACTACTTGTCCATCCCTGATCAGTATTAGAAGCCAACTTCACGTTTTTTCGATTATTGTCTCTCACTTTTCACCCAGTCCCGCTGCTGCCAAGGCCTGTTCGAGGTTGCCTAGTGGCAAGGCGTATTTAAGTAGAACTGATTCCGGTTGCGATATGAACTGGAATTTTTCGTTAACTGGGGTGGGTGTCCACGGTTGCTGCCGGGTGCGCAAAAATCGCCACACACAACAGAATCTCAGAGACATTTTATTTGATAGGACAAAATAAAAAGAGCGCAGAAATGTGTATGCTAAATTCGTTGTCACAGTCATAAATGCCGTGTATTTGAGTAACAGTTGATTTTATTCTCTTGATTTTGATTTGTCAGGTCAAATAAAAAGTGCACAGAAAATTTTTTCTGTACGATTGTCATAAATACCGTGCGTGAGCGACACCTGATACTATTCTCTCTTTTCAAAAGCTCAGTATTGCCCAAACGCATAATTGCTAACCAACTTCACGCGTATGTAGAGTTATCCGGTTATCCTACGAACTTCACACTTATATGATCTATTGCACGGGACTATCCATTATTGTTATCCAACAAAAGTATGTTTGCTTGAAATACACATCTGTGTCTTTTGAAAATTATTTTTCTTTGTATACGTTTTTTTTTTCTGGATATTCTAAATCATGACGCGCGCAATATCTATTCTCTTATTTTCTTTGTGGTACATAGAGGCACTGTACACTCATTTCATTTCCGTAGTTCTATTTTTAAGTGAATATTGACGTTGGGCACCTTATACCTATTGAATACTGCCATATTTCAAAAAAAAAAAAAAACCTGAACACATGTAACATTAATTTTCCAACTCTGACAAGTGTCCTCGAATAAACCCTTCGATTAGAGTGCTTCTGCACGATTTCCTCTGCAGTCGTTGATAAAGTCCGGTTATAGCAACCTGAAGGTGGAAAGCTGCTGAAAGGAAGGGACGATCAGAAGCTATCTCGGCCATGGGCCAAATCTAGGATGGCGAAATTGATCGTTACCTATACCTACGTCTTCCAATCGGAGCTTGGAATCGTAAGCCGTCGTGAAACATCGTAGAACACTTAATCATATTAAAACAGTTGCTGAAGCTGGGAGCTCAATCGTCTCCGAAGCAAATGAAGAAGCAGAAGATGGAGAGTCTCTATCGACCGAGTTCGTGTTTTCAGAAGCTTGCCGTCTGAAGCTGCGAAAAAAACAGAAGAATCTAGCGAAGAAACAGATGTCTATAATCCATCCATCACAACAGATAATACGTTCGCAGTATTTGCGCGGAGCCTCCGATACTGAAGGAACGATCAAAGAGACGTAAGAAGAAGTAAAAGGAAAATTCCCAATAGTAAATAATAATACATCTTAAAATGTTGTATTAAATCGCACCAGTAAAATTGGCACCAACGACACTAAAATCGATCTTACTCCATAAAAGATTTTCACACTCCTGTTCCAACATCAAAGGAGCCATGAAGATTCTGTCAATCTGTTACACCTTCAAAGAAATCATGATGACGTTACTGAAACAGGTGTAGTTGAAACGGAAGTATCAACTAAGCGAACCACGTTAATTTGGACACGAAGCCGATCAACAACTTATACATTCCTAGCTCTGGAAGTTATCGTGAAAGGAAACACAGCTAATAAACGAAAGGGAAATCGTATAGGACAATGCATTACACCAACTCGGCAATCAAAGCCTGATAATGATGAGGACTACGATGAAGAATGAGATCACACACAATCCTTACAAAGGGAAAGATGTAGGGAAGCACAGAGTTTGGAGTCGCTTTTGTCGTTGCCAAAAAATTGAAACAGCAGGTCACGACTTTCAAAACAGTAAGTGAAAGATTGTGTGCAATCCGAATGAAAACTAAATTTTTCAACATTTAGTTGATGACCGCCACGCACCAATAGAAAACAAGGACGATATAATTAATGACGAATTTTTTGCCACCTTAGAGACAACTGCCCTCGAATGACCTAAATATTGTCTTAGGGGATCTTAATGCAAAAGTCGGAAAGAAGGAGGCTCATAGGGGAACGACAGAAGAGAACAGTCTCCATGATATAACCAGCGACAATGCCCAGCGTCTTATGTATTTCGCGAGCAGCAAAAAGATCATTGTAAGCTCTACGTGTTTTCCACATCGACATATTCATAAACGAACGTGTGCATCACCAGATAGTCACACCTTCAACCAAATAGACCACGTTCTAATTGAGAAAAGGGCTGCTTCCAGCATACTTGATGTACGAACTCTCCGCAGTGCGAATTGTGACTCTGATCACTATCTAGTCAGAGCTAAGTACTGATACCGAATAGATTGTCGTGGAGTAAACGAGTAGAGCTGGCAATTTCAATATCGACAATCTTTACAAACGAAACATTGGCGCCGGCGTATATATTAGCATTGGAATGTGTTGACACCAATATTTGAAAACATTCATAATATGCCACTGGAGAGTATTTGGACGAAAATACGAGATAAGGCATCAAATTCACCGCAGAATAGATATAAGATGCAGCGAAAAAATAATGAATGGTTATACCAAGAATGCCGCGATGCAATAGACAGAAGGAACGAGGCTACAAAATTTTGAACGACCAACACGAGCCAAAAAAGAAAGAAATGACAAGCTAAGGTGATATGCAAGAAATACGTATGGGCGAAAACAAAGGAGGTAAAATAATGACAAGATACAGAAAATGAACGACGACATGAAACAATATAAAACACGGGACGCATACGCAATAGTAAAAGATCTAAAAAAGGGATATAAGCCAAAAATTAGCCCCTGCAAAGACGCAAAGGGCAATATCATCAGCTACACACAAGAAATCAAAATGAGATGGGCTTCCTATTTTGAACTTCTTCTCAATCCCACTCAATTAGCACCGACCACGATAGACAACATCTCAGTTGATGCAGTTGAAGCACCCCTATGAGACCAAAGACTAAACACAGCTCTGAGAATTGATGAAATACCAGTTGAACTCCTGAAAAATGGTGAAAACGATGTGGTTGAAATACTATTTAACATGATATGCAAATCGACGATTGACGAAAAAGCTTAAACCCAATTTACTAGAAAGGAGACAAACTATGCAGTGAAAACTACACAGGAATATCATTGTTGTGTAAGTCCTATAAAATTCGGACAAAAATAATTGAACGTCGTCTTAATGAAATTATTGGCGAATACCAAGGTGGAGTCAGAACTGAACGATCAATAACAGAATAGTGAAACAGGTGCTTGAGAAATGCTAGGGATATAACATAGACGTGCATCAAATCTTCGTACATTTAAAACAAGCATATGAAGGTATCGATAGGAAGGTATTGATCCAAATCATGCTTCATTTTTGAATCTCTTCAAAGCTTGTCCGACTAACGAGATTCACAATGATGAACAGTGAATCCTGATTGAGAATACAAACCAGCTTTTGAACGGAATGCGGCTTAAAGCAGGGAGATAGTCTAGCCCCCATACTTTTCAACTTAGCGTTAGAGTATGTCGTCCGAGAAAGCCCAGTCGACACCAATGGAACACTACTATTCAAATCTATCCAACTAGTAGCGTACGCTGACGACTTTAACATCCTAGCAAGATCCTTTCCCAATGCTAAGGAGGAATTTGGAAATCTTGACTCAGTCGCAAAAGAAGTTGCGCATTAACGACAGCAAATGGAAGTAATAATGCAAACAAGAAGGAGAACGCCAATCAGACAAAATTTAATAATTGCATTGTATAATTTGGAGAGTGTGGAAAACTTCATTTATCTTGGGGCTAAGCTAGCAAAGGATGGCAATGAAACTGTCGATTGATCATGGTATATTCGGTACTTCCAATAATGAAATCCAAAAAAGTGCACAGGAACAATAAGCTACGAATATATAAAACTAATATACGACGATGGCACCGAGACGCGAACTTCCCAAAAAGCAGCTAACACATTCGAAAGAAAGTCCCTCCGAAGAACTTTTGGACCTGTGAAGAAAGGATCGGAATAAGATACAGCCAGGAGTTGTATGAAATCTTTAATGAGCCAGAACCTTCAACTTCCATCAAGCTACGTAAACTGCAGTGGGCTGGCCACATAGAGCGGATGGAAGATAGAAGAATCCCCAAATGTTCAAGTGCTAACAGAACAGTAGGCAAACCGCCCAGGCGATGGAAAGATTCGGTTGAAGAAGACCACGCAAGGCCACCTTAAAAATTAGCAACTGGAAGACGCGGTCTTTGGATCAAGACGATTGGAGGCCAGAGCCCGATTTCGGCTGTCGCGCCATTGATGTTGATAAAGAAGAAGATAATTCACAATCAAACACAACGAATCTAAATTATTTACTTCTCGATCATTCTACATTTCGCACTAAATCACCTGGTGGTGAAGAGAAATAAGAGGACGTCGGAAGAAAGTCTTAAGTAGCGAGAGGAGACGTGGGTTGAAGTGCGATTCGGCCCAATCCTATGAAAAGATCAGAGTATCTTTCCTTCTTTGATACAGCTTTGTGCTTTCAAGTTAGTTTTTTTGTTAAATTTTCTTAGAGTATTAGTTCACCGGCAAAGAGATTAATCGTGGGTAGAGGAAATCGTATCGAGTTCTGGTGATAAACCTCGGGTCAAATTTTATCCGCGACATTTTGTTTTCGCGGCCACTCTTCACGCTGTTTAATTAATGTTCAGCTAATTTAAAATTTCAGTCTATATTCACCTAATTATCGAGAATTATTGCATCCATAAGAAAAAACAACTTTCTCTTTCTGTATCGCGTCCGAGCTTATGATTTAGTCTCTTGTGGAAATATATCCAGACAAGATCTGTCGGTTACCTTAAACATAACCATCTTGAGTACTTTTATTTGTAACAGGGACCACATCATAACGTCTAGGATTTTTTTTTATGTATCCATACATGATTTAGGATATCCAATTACATTCATTGTTCCTTATTTGCTATTCCGCTGTTCTCGTCGTGTTAGTGGCGGATAATTAAAATGGTTGAGTGCTGAATATTATAATATACATATCCTACAAAGTCTATTGGAGGTGTTTGAAAAAAAAAATATATATATATTGCACTTACAATCCAATATTATCACCATTGCGATCTATTGGACGAATAAATAAATCCTTACAAAATATTATTCGGATTGAAAGGAAAGATTTCCAAATTCTACACTGTTAAGCTTTATCATTCGGACCGTTTCGGTCTATGCTGAGACCTTTATCAAACTGATCGAGTTAGTTAATTAGTAACAGGTAGTTAAATTGGTTTAGGATTTCTGAATACGGATTTTGTTCTTAACAAATTTTAAGGCAGGTAGCCAAACTGCTGATGACTTGTATCCGGTATCTCGGTTGAAGTTTTGTGGATGTTAAGAAATTTCAATGGCTTCTTGTACTATTCGTTGAAAATATTAATTTGTCCTGGTCAGAATTCGCATATTGTCGAAATAGATTTTATGATCCTCTGTCGTTGCATGTTTCGCGATCGTTGATGACTGTATTTGGTTTTTCCGTGTGCATCGTTGATCCTTATTGCCCCACGTTGGGCGCCAATTTATTCCGGTATTCTCCGGTCGAGAATCCGTTATCAAAAATAAACCCCTCGCACTAGGGGCGGAACGTGGTTTGTCCGGCCAACCCGTGGAGACGGGTCGTGGGCGCCAGTGATCCGTTACTTAAAACCACGCTCCTTCAAAATTTCCTCGAGCCGGATCACGGGCTCGACGAAATCAATCTTTTCTTTTCCGCGACGAAAGTGCGATCAGAACGCAAAAAAAAGAACATACGGCAACCGAGAGGCAAGGAAAGACGCTCACACGGAATTACACATAAATTATTTATATTCAAGAAAAAAAAGATGAGAAATATAGTGGAATTGCCTACTGGCTTTATTTATCCAAACCTAGCTAACTCTACGTTAACTTAATAACCAAAAGAAAATTTCCCTAGCTAAGTATTACTTGTGATTCCTATCGTTTCTTGCATCGCCGCTCGTTGGGGCCCTTGCTGCTACGCCTTCCTCGTTGGCTGCTATCGGAAATCGCTGCTCGTTGTGTCGGTATCTTGCCTCGTTCCGTCTTGGTCCTTCTTACGTAGCCGTCGATTTTTTTCCTCCTTCCACACTTCACTTCCAAAAAATCAAAATCAAAACCACCGACTCGTGGTAACTATTTCTTTTACGTTAAATTCACTTTTCAAATTTTTTCCTTGGATGCACTTGCAACTATCACTTTCTGCGACTGGACTTCTTGCTGGTTACTCGAAAAAGGCCGCGAGCCCAGCTTCATTTCGTCCCGTCAATCTTCGTGACGGGATCCTACCGACCTTGACGGATTTAATTAATCTACGAGTCCGTCGAACTCTCTTTGTCTAAAAGCTAGCTGTTCCCGCCTAAATTTTTTTCTCGGAAAAGCAGTTGTTGTTTCATTGGTATTTGTTTATAACAAGTTACCTACGGCTCAAACCTTTTTTTTCGCAATCCGGGCTAGCTTTTTTTTTATTCGCGATCGTCCGCATCTCGGTCCCTGTCGCTACGATCGCGTAGGGTCCCATATTGACGACCAACATGGCCGCTACAATTAATCGGTGATGACAGTTCGTGATTGTTTACGTTCCGGTCGGTTCGCGATGTTGTCGCTTAATTGTTAATTGAAACCGTAGTCGAATATTTCGTGTGTAGTTCGATTTGTGTTGTGTGTTCTGTGGCAAGGTTTCAGGATGCTCGGCAGTTTGATTTTTGTCTGGTGTAAGTATGTGTGCGTCCCGTTTCTCCTACACTTTATCGCATGAACCGCAAAGTGCTTTATACACACACCTTCAGTTTCCAATAGTTTTTTGTCCTTCGGGTTTCCTAAAATTACTCGGATAGTAGTGGGGGTAGAGCATGTTGTCTTCATATTTGATTTTCAAAGGATTTCCCCTATCTTATCCGTCGCCCCCTATATGTAAGATAGGTTTCCCCATCGTTTGTCTGAATTTCCTTCTTCAGTATCTTCCCGTTCTTTTGTCCTTGGATGCTTTCGTTTCCACGCCGTATTTATTTCGCTCACTTTGTATCCATTTGCTGTGAATGACCGATTCACATTATTCCTTTTCCTTTCGTAGACTGCGCAGATTTCCTTAAGTTATGCACCTGGCTCTGTTTATTAGGGTATTCAGTACGCCTGCTTTTCGACTTGTGATGTGAATGAGTGTGGACATATCTGTCGGTGTGAGTTGGTTTCCTATATACCCCGAAGCTTAACGACGTATCATTCTTTTCCACGAGTACATCCAAGAATTGCAGTTTCCCACTGCTTTCTGTTTCCATGGTGAACTTAATTTTTTCGTGGTGTGAGTTTAGGAGTGCTAAAAATTTGTCAAGCTATTCTTTCCCATGTTGTTAAATGATGAAGATACAATTTTGGCGTTAGTGGAGCTGAGTCCAGTGCATTCTCTACGAATTCCTCCAGGAAAATTTCTGCTAACACAGGTGAAATCGGAGATCCTATTGCCGCTCCTTCCGTTTGCTTGTAGAGTTTCCCTAGAGCTGAAAAGAAAGTATTATTTTTTAAAATAAATACTTTTTTTTATTAAATAATCTTTATTTTACAATCTCGTTGTTTCGGCTTCGCTTCCCTTGCTTAACTAACTCATTTCAACATTCTTCCATTTCGACGCTCATCTCGTCTCTCCCTTTCTCTTTCGCTCTCTCGCCTATATATCCGAACTTAAACACCGCCGGCAATTCGGATTTACATTTTTTGTACACGGAAGCGATCCGAACTGCCGGCGGTTTGAGTTTAGGCTATGGTTCAGAACTAGACTAGTACTTTTCTCTATTTCTATACTATAATTCGGCCAATCTGACACTAGGGCCGACCTCGGCCCGGTACAGAAATACGGAAATACATTATTCTTCTGAAATCTTAATATTAGCGTTATTATTACCTAAGTGCCACTTTCTGAATCAGACTGCCTCTGAAGGTTTTTCCTTCCACATCCGCAAGCGATTAGCTTCAACCACTCCGTCATAAGGAAGCTGAATGATTTGACATTCTTCAATATCTCGTAAAATATACCTATCATGCGGAAGAACTCGGTGAATTACGTATGGCCCCTTATATCGCGGAATTAATTTCTTATTCTTTCCTACTGAAGTGTCTGTGAGATTATATTCCGTAGACGAATTAATTGAATACGACAAAAATAGTTAGAACAATTCTTTATTACGCGTTAACCGCACGAAGTATTTTTGTGGACTAAAAAAAGAGAGAGTGACAGCTGGAACTATTCCAGTAGAGTGCGTTCACAATGCTGGTTAAATTTCATATTCCAATACCGCCTCTTAATTTAACAAAAGCATTAAAAATTTAATACATCAAATTATCTTGAATTCAAAATTGCAAACAAATGAAATAATATTTAGAAAGTATTAATTCAAATGATCATCTATTAAACTAAATTCATGTTTGTACGATGTTTGACAAATAAAATTCGACCAAGCGCTTTTGTCATGATGTCTGCCACTTGATTTTCCGATGATATTTGAACCAAATTGTATTTCTTCTTTTGCACGAAGTTCCGAACAAACATATATTTGACATCCAGATGTTTCATTCGCTTGTATTCGCGTGGCTCCTCAGCAATTTCGATACACGATGTATTGTCTTCATAAATTGCAATCGTTTCAGCAAACTTCACCTTCAAATCGACCAACAATAGCCCTACTTTGTTAGGCTTCGGATGGACATCAAATTACATTTCAAATCGTTGACTACCAAAACATTTTCGATTTTTTTTGTAGACGTATCCCCATCGTACAATGTTTTTACTGCAATGTACCCTGTTGATTCGCTGAAATGCTGTGATTTCTTTTCGCAACAGAAATTTCAATTTCATCGATCGCGTGCATGCTATTGAAATATCGTTTCTCGTTCACCATGTGTTGCGTCGCACCGGAGTCCAATACTAATTTGATTTGCGATGTGTCATTGCTACGCTGAGCTGCTTGTGCGTTGTGTATCATTGACTTGTCACTACATGTTTTTGTTCGCTCGTTCACAATAGCACTCATCGATTCAACGTACATATTACTTGCTTTGTTCGCATTTTCCGTGCTGTTTTTGACATTTTTACCATTTTTAACCTTTTTATTTTGCCAACACTGAGATTTTTTATGACCAGGCTTATTGCATCGATAACAAATAATTTCCGATGATTTTCCTCTTGATTTCGCACTCATTGCACCTGGCTCGCTTGATTTACTCGAACTATTTCCACCCGTTCGCTTGTTCTACTCATCCATTAGACGCGTCTTAACAAAATCTAAACTCAGTTTGTCCTGATCCATTGTCTCCAACGCCGTCACCAAATTGTTATACTCCCTTGGTAGAGTAAGCAACAAATGCACAACAACATCAAGCTCTTCCAATTTAGCACCCGTTGATTTCAATTCACGAATTTTTCGGTCAAAATGCAAAAAATGATGGGTGATGTCATTGTTTGTATTGTATTTCATCATCAGTAGTTGCTTTCGCAACAACAATTGCGTCGCTATACTTCTCCGCTCGAAAATGCCGCACAATGCATCGTACATATCTTTTGCCTTTGTCATTTCTCGTACGTACTCCAACTGACTGTCATGAATCGATTGTACCAAAATTGAAATTCATTTTTTCTCCTCCAATTTTACTTTATCACGTTTAGTTGAGTCCACATCAGTCAAAATTTCATCCAAATTACTCTCGATGTATTTGCGCAGACCCTTTTCATCCAGCAAAACTCCAACACGATATTTCCAGTTGCTAAAATTCCTGTCATCGAATGGTTGTTTGTTGATGATGTTGCTGACTGTACTTTCCGCCATCTTTGATTTTTCTCAATTTCATTTCTAGAAAAATCAACACGATTTACAATTCAAAACGAAAGTCTTTTTACTTTTTGTTCTCAATTAACTCAAAACGCACTGGGCCCATAACCTGTGAGATTATATTCCGTAGACGAATTAATTGAATACGACAAAAATAGTTAGAACAATTCTTTATTACGCGTTAACCGCACGAAGTATTTTTGTGGACTAAAAAAAGAGAGAGTGACAGCTGGAACTATTCCAGTAGAGTGCGTTCACAATGCTGGTTAAATTACATATTCCAATAGTTGTCATGAGGTTGTTGAGATGTGCTGCTGCATGCTTGTTGGCTGGCACGGCTTAGCTCGTCGGCCACCGGGGGGGATCTTGCCATCTCGTCCACGAAAAAAATTCCATGCAGCTTTGTAAGGACCTAAGGGAGGAGGAAATCAGGGGGAATCAAGTGTAATTGTGACTGAGGGCCCAGACAATATTCCTTCAGATCTCAGATGATTCTCGGAAGGAGAAGTTCTGTGTGGGGGGGGGTCTTGTGCTTCTAGCTGTCAATCAGCACTCGTGGACCATGAGTTGTCATCCTAAAACGGGAGACGGAACCGAATCCAAAGAAAATCTTTTAGTTACTCTTCATTATGCATTTATTTAGTTTCACAAAATTCATTTAAAAAGAATATTCCAAACCATGAGGACAATTCTTTTCGCATGGATGGATGGACTACCGTTAAATTAACAAACTGAAATTTTAATTTAGAATATAAGACAATCTAAATTTCATAAGTAATTCGCGATTAAATTATCTCTTTTTTCTTTAAGCTTAATAAGGTTACTTAGTAATTTACTTCGGTGATAAACTATATACTTAACTGGTATTTTGAATAATCTGAATACGCAGACTTAAGGACTGCAAATCGTAATGTAGTTAGTTCTAAATTTATAATTTTACTTAAAACCATGTTTCTGTACATCTAAATTAATAAAATCAAAAAAAATATTATCAAATCTCGTATTTGAATATTTTGTGACCAAAAATTTATGGATTGGGTATGTTAACTAATGACTACAACTTAAATTATCATGTTGTGAATACGTCAAATTATGTGGACGATTTACATTGTACTTGTTTGCTTTATTTTGCGTATACGTGTAATATCTGAATGAATGTTCCGTGTTTAAAAAAAGAATCCGAAATAGCGCGGCTGGGCAAATTCATACATTACTAGGTATTATGAGTTAAAGTTAAGATTTAACTGTATGACCTCTATTCATGCAACACACGACTTTGAGACCCTCGCTTTGGAACAACATTAAATTTTTTTTTGTATTACTTTGCTTCGTACTCTTAATAAACCACCCTGCGATATCCAGTAAGAATTCTATCTTTGTATCATGTACTACGGCTAACTAATACCTTATCGTAATAAGGTTACGAAAATCCTGAACTGCGTATAGTCGATAGTTGCAACATATCTGTATCTACGCCCGCCCAAACTTTGATAGATTACCGGAATTGGGAATCACACTACCAGGGCGCAATAAATAAGTATTTGTTAGTGCAAACTTTCCAAACAATGATAAAACGATAAAGGCCAATTTAACCACGTACATGGTCCAATGCATCTACAGTCCACATAAGTGATTATCCCACAAAGAGAACAATCTTTTTTTTCTTTGATTATATGTTCACCTTAATTATATTTCTCCTTGCGTATTTTCAAAATCGCAAGTACGCAACCATTACTTATAATGAATTATACTTTATCCCTAAAGGTTGTTATTGTCTACAATGTTAATAATTGAGTTACATTAATACGATCTTACCCTAAATTATGTTTACGTTACAAATCCGAATCTTTACAAGTTCACTAAAGCGTTATGCCAAGAAAATTCCAGTATGCTGTCTACTAAGCTGATCTTCCGTCTCGATGGTACCTTTTCCAGCGACTAGTTGCAGGGCGGACATCCCTCTAGGCGCCGCTCATCTCCGAATACCAGTGGTGTGGATATCAGACTGGTTATGACCTTGTTGAGACTCCGTCTCGCATTCAACATTCTCGTATCTCGTACCCAGCTGAACGCATTTTTTCTCGATTGTTTCTTGGTGTGCTTCTCCTTTACCGTCCGTCCGGCACTTAAACTTCATGAACTTTCTCCTCTACCATATCACTTAATCCTTACGGCGATCCTTAACTCCAACCGCCTTTTTCGTCCGTCTCTACGGCACTTAAAACATTCATGAACTTTCTTTTCCGTGTTCATAACCTCACTCTTTTTCCGTCCGTATCGCGATCTTTATCATGTGCGCGTGCGTTTCCTTTGCACTTTACCGTCCGTCCGGCACTTAAAACCTTCACGAACTTTCTTTTCCACAATATCCTTATTCCGTACGGCGATCCTTAACTCCAACAGTATTTTGCGTCCGTCTCTACGGCACTCCCAAAACTTCGCGAATGTGTGTTTTTTCTCTGCCGTATCCGTCCGTCCGATCCAATCTCTTGTCATCAACCAACTCTCAAAAAAAAATTCTCGTCTTTTTTCCACCCGTCACTATGACAGTCATCCATCGTCAGCGCCTCTTCAAAATTAGGCCTGGGCTTTGCTTCAGGGCCGTACTCCAGGGGTGTTTGGTAGTGCTGTATATTCGCGCTACATTTAAAATGGGGCGCGAGTATGATGTTTCGGGCTGAAGGCCTCCCACGATCATTACATAGTGTCAAAATTCTTTATAACTATAAAGTCATCTACGGAATATTCTCGCGCCGGTTTATGTGATATACTAAAGCGATTAAAATTGTAATCCTGAAGTTGGCGCGTTTTCTCGGAAGCTTCACTCCTAATTTGCGGAAGGTCTCGGCTTATCGCATTTATTTCTTTCTCCTCTAAAAATTCCGTCAACTGATCAACTTCTGTACCCTTCTGGTCAACACCAAACAGAAGTTTACTCGGAGTAGTATTAATGGATCTGTGCACAGTGTTATTAAGGGCATATTCAACTTGTCCCAACCTTAAGGACCAATCAGAAGAGGTTGTTACAAATTACGCACCACCTCCTGCTGGTTTCTTAAGTTCTGTCATTAAAAAAAAAAAAAATATATAAATCAAATTTTTGGTAATAAGTAAAATCAAAACAATAAAAAAAATAATATATAAAAAAATATAAATAAACAAAATTTTGTAACAAAACAAAAACAATTCTAAAAGTGCATTGAATGCACTTAAAAAGAAAAAACTGCAAGACCGGCGTGACTACCGGCTGAAAAAAAAATATTTTCGAGAAGTGCTTCCTTCTGGTTTTTGATGCTCGACGAGCGCGGTCACTCAAGTTCGGTGATTTTTTTTTGTTCACAACGACTGAACCGGCGCACGTTTCTCGGAACAACGTACAAGTGGTAGCGAGAAAAAGAGAAGAAAAAGTGAAAAATTTTCATCAACGGACGGCACCGGAATATCGGCGAACCAGAATTCAAGCCGAAATAAAAGAAAAAATCGGCGGAAAAATGCAGATCTACAAAATACGACGATAAATTCCAGCGAAAAATTTTCATCAACGGCGTCGGAATACCGGGGAAACAGAAACCCAGCGGAGAATCCAGATCATCAAATTACGGACGATAATCTCTCTCATCATCATACGGGCCCCAACGAAAGAAAATAAATAATCAAGGTACCAAAAAAAAAAAAAAGTAAAAAAAAAAAATATTCTCATATTTTGTTATTATATTTAAGTTTTTTTTTGTTCTTCAATATAAAATTGGAATACTTTGAACATATTGTTTTTTTCGTATCATAAAATTCCACGCACTATGCTAAATATATGTGAGGCTCGAGGTGGTTTAGCAGTAAATACCATGTTAATTGAGTAAAGACCCGATTGGAAGCCCTGGGGCTGTCCTTTGTCGGTCCGTGTCCTCGCCACCTCCTGTTGTGATTTTTTTTGGTAAATTTCCATTTTTTTTCTCAGCACCCTCCAAGGATGGCGGTTCCTCTGGGCAAAATTTCCACGCCCACGCTCCTGAGCAGCCGGCAACAGGTGCTGCCCGACCCAGAGGAGCCCCATTAAATAAAATCTGTACGGGAATGAGGCCCTCAGCCGAGTTTCCGTTACAAGGTTCAGTTAACTTACTCAGAATCGCCGTTAACGTTCGATTAACACGCTCTACCTGTCCATTCGCCTGGTCGTCATAGTTCAATGATCGGACCACATCCTCGAAATCGCGCACCCACTTCAATATAACGTAGGAATCATCCCCTGTAAACGGGATCATCACTCCGTCCACGTCACTGAAATTCACTGCTCTCGGAAGCTCAGAAGCACTCACTTCGCGCTTTAGCCGCGCTAACTCGGCTCGCAGCGTCAGAATTTCTTTTTCCTTTTTTAATTTTCGGATTTCGTCCTCTCTGTCACCAACCGGATGACGTTCCTTCTCCCCGGTCAAAAGTAGTATTGCCAGATCGAATTAGGGTTGCTTATGCCTTTTCGTTAAATTACAGGGCGCACTGAATATTATACAGGCACTTCAAGTCGCCACACACAACAACATGGCCAACTGGAAGCGGTCTCGGGCGGCGGCGTTCGTAACGGTGACTTTAATTCGGTTATTGTTGTGGCTCCGTAGAGGTGAGCCGCATTGCCGGAGCTATCTCTTAGCCCCTCAATGATAAATTCGATGATCTCGAGCTCAGCAACGTCGATTTGCGCAGGTATCTCCTGTATAGTCAGAACGTAATGAAGAAGGCTCTCGTCTCGGTGTAGTACACGTTTTTGTAGCTGCTTGTAGACCTCGTGTCGTGTGAGCATCCTTCCGAATTCCCGCAGCAAAGCGGCTTTCAGCTCACTGTATATGAGATGTACATCGGTACGCAAAAACAGATTGGCGGTGCCAGTGAACATACGGCGGAGGTACACCAACTTCAACTTTTCGTCGACTACAACGCTGGACGTCTTCGAAATCATCGATCCATTTTTGTATTACATAGGTGGCATCTCCACTAAATTTCGACATAGTGCGTTCTATGTCGTCAAAGTTAATTCCCCCGAAAGTGGGAGTGACCATGTACTCCTTTTCCATGGCAGATAGTTCTCGTTGCAGTTCGATTAACCGCTTACGCAACTTCATAGTCCAAGGCATCATCGGCAGTAAAAGCGGCAGGTACAGCGAGGGACACTAGTGCACAGACAGCAATAAAACTCGGGGCATCAGCGGAAGGGGTAAAAACATCAGTTGCGGGAGCTTGGAAGGCCTGCTGAAGGTGCGACCATCGGCGGCTGTTTCACAATGGTCGTCGACATCGGGGCTTCGGGTGTTTTCGAAAACAACAGCTTCTCCCTCGTGGACATCGGCGGCGGCAGCAGCGGCATCTTGATTGCCGTCACAATCACGGCGGTCTGACGGTTCATCTGTTAGTGGCTCTGTTTTTTTTTGTTCCCTCGAACAAAGTGCATAGTTGGTGAGTGCTCGCCGTGGTCGGAAAATGAATATCGGCTTTTCGCAGAGCCTCTATTAATTATGCACGAGATAGGTCACACATTTTGATTTGTACCCCATACCTGAGTTGTAAAGACTTGTATTTTCAAACTTTAATTATAACTTTTGTATTTGACAATGTGTTAAACTCGGCGTCACTCGTTCTACTCATACCGCTTTTTTTTATGTAAGCATCTCTTCTTTCTTACTCACGTGTCACTTTCGCGCCCGCAGCGCCTCGCTGCCCAACACTTGTACTACATTAAGAAGTTACATTATATACTATAACTAGTTCTGTCACGTCACACAATAAAAAACTTAGGTTTAGATTTAAAAGGATCTGTTTAATGTTGGACAAGGGCTTCTCCTTGTCCTGATGTGAAAAAAACGAAGGAATTCTGAAATACTGAACGAAAGACGAAATTCGGAAAAATACTGAACGATTTATTACTTACAGGCTACAGTTTATATATAATAAAAATGCTTACGCTAATGGGAAAGAATAAATGCTTACGCTAATGGGAACTAATAAAATTGCTTACGCTTGTGGGAAAGTAAAATTACAGATTCTACATATTTTGGCTGCATACATGACAGGCTAGCCGTGTGTGCATAAAACTATGTGAAATATGAATAAAGTGCAAATCGTGTGAAGCAAATTATTATGAAAATATAAGAACGATCTGTGCAGTAATGTGATATTTAAAAAATGTGCAATTATGATGAGAATGAAGTAAGAATTAAGAATTAAACAGTATGAAAGAAAATGGATTTAAACAGGATCTTATTATTATTAAGATCGTCTTAGTCTAACTGATACAGTAAATCTGAATAGTCGAACATTATTCGTTCGTCATTTTATAACATTTCTTTATCTTAAAAATAACTTCTTCACCTTAACGTATTGAACGTAAATTTTACAATTCTTAACTTAACATGTAATCAAAAATAGGCTCTTAAGATATCCTTTTCGTGCGCTTTTTTATGATCGCTTCTTATCTAAACAAGTAATCAAAAAAGATTTTAATCGAAAGAAAAGATTTCCGGATTCTAAGTGTTGAATCCGGAAATCAATGTTACGTTTTTCCCCGATCGGGAAACCGTATAGACCCCTCGCACTTAGGGGCGGAACGTGGCCTGTCCGACCAACCCGTGGAGACGGGTCGTGGGCGCCAGTGGTTCTTACTGTAGACCACGCTCCTTCCGTCTTTCTTCGGACCGAACCACAGGTCCGAAGGAGATTTGACCGAATCACAAAAAAAAAAAAACGACGCTGAAAAGGTCGCTCACACGACACAATATATATAAAGTAAAAAAAAGATATATGAACAAAAAAAATGCCCACTGGCCTTTATTTCAATACAACCTAGCTGCTCTACGTTAATTGGGTCGTTAGAAAAAAAAAACAAAATTCCCTAGCTACGTTTTTGTTACTTGTTCGATCTTAGTTGGGGCCCTTTGGTGCGCTGCTCGTTGGTGTAGATTCGCTGTCTGTATCTTCGATGATCGGCTACGTTTCGTCCTCTCGTGGACTCCTCCGCCAAGACGTTTTTCTTCTTGTATCACTTATTCTCTCCGTCTTAATCGTTTGAACTTCGTTCGTCTCTCTTATTCACTCCGGCACAATCAAAACTAAACCACCTACTTGTGGCACTTTCTATTATTTTACGTTTCGGCACTTTTGAATAATACTTGGTTTTTTTGTTTTCTCGGGTACGTCGTGTCGCTGTCCTGGTCGCTAGCTAAAGAGTTGTGAAAACATTCACCAAACCATAAGGTTTTAATCGTTTATTCTACGAATGCTGAAGGCTCTGATAGCCAAACATCGATGAAACACCTCCGAAGAATCGATGAACGGTTTTAAAAACTTCTGGTGAAAACAGATTATCAGCCTGGAGAAAATTCACCTATACAGGGTGTTTGGTACTCCGTACATAACCTTGTGAGGGGTTATTCCTGGATATATTTTGAGCAAAAAATTGTTCTACGGAGATGGTCCATTTTCAATATCCGCGGAGATACAGGGTGACCAAGAAAAGTGTTTCGGACCTGTACCCTCACTCACTCAAAACGCTATATCTTGAAAACTAATAATCACAATTCAAAGTGTTATAGCTTGTTTTTTAGGGAATCAAATTACCTTTCATTTGCTGTAATAGTCCGCATTGTAACTGTATCCAATTCTGAGATATTTGCTTCAGAGCACAAATTTTTGACACTTTGACCCTCAAAATTCTAGGATCAATGTAGTTTTTCTCTAAAAAACCCATTATAAAAATGTCATTTTAATATTGTTTTCTTATGTGCCATATTATTGCCTACAAAAGATGCATACACTTGCATTGCATAAGTTTTATAGTTTAGAAGAAATTATCATTCCAATAATGTAGCACTTTTGTCAAAAAAGCAAGAATAGGTTGATCAACACTCTCCGCTTGAACTAAAAGAACTTAAGAATGGTTTTTATAGTTTATTTCAAATTTCCTTAATTACAACAAATGTTCAAAATAGCCACCTTCATTTTGAATGCACGCTAAAGCTCGTTTTGCCAGTGTTCTCTTTGTGTTCATACTCCTCAACTGCTGCCTTACTTCTGTTGCTGCCGCATCGATTCTGGTGTTTAGATCCTGCAACGTTACTACTTCCGTTGCGTAGACAAGGTCCTTCATCCGTCCCCATACAAAGAAATCCATAATAGTTAAATCAGGAGTTCTTGCAGGCCAGTGTATCGGTCCATTTCTACCGATCCAGCGATTGCTATAATTGGAATTTAACCAATCTCTGATTTGTCGGCCGTAATGAGCTGGAGCACCATCGTGTTGGTAAAACATGGAAGCCAATCGTTGCAGTGGCACATCATCCAATAACTCTTGTAGATCATTTGTCAAAAACTGCAAGTAATTGGAACTATTTAGGGTAGGCGGAAGCCTAATAGGACCAATAAAATCGTTGCCAATCACACCTGCCCATAAATTGACACTGAATCTGTGCTGAAATGATGCCTCTCTTCTTGTATGTGGATTGCTCTCAGCCCATGTGTGTAAGTTGTGGAAGTTTGTGATACCGTCCCTGGTGAATTGGGACTCATCAGTCCAAAGAATGTTGTTCATAAAATTCTCGTCACCTAGTTGTCGTTCAAGGAGCCAATTGTAAAACTCCATCCTTTTGGGCAAATCAATGGGTACCAGCTCCTGCACTGGTGTGTGGTGGTAGGAATGCAACCGCTCTGCTTTGAGGACACTCCAAACTTTCCACGTAGAGACGTTTAACTGCAATGCCAAGCGTCGGACAGCGTCGTTGTGTTGAAACTCATTTTAATTTAATTCATTTCCTCGATAATTTAAATACTACTTAAAGGACATTCATCGATAATTTAAATAGTAATTCAAGGACACAAAGAATATTTCAGTTTAACAACATTACAGGTAATTTTTTTAGAACGAGGGTTGGTTTATGGCATATTTTATTTTTAAGCCATATGTATTTTCGCTTATTACCTGGAAAACGGGAAAATCTAAGTCATAAGTAAGTACGCATCTTTTGTAGGCAGTAATATGGCACATAAAACAACAACATTAAAATGACATTTTTATAATGCGTTTTTTTGAGAAAAACTACATTGATCACAGAATTTTGAGGGTCAAAGTATAAAAAATTTGTGGTCTGAAGCAAATACCTCAGGATTGGGTACAGGTACTATACGGACTATTACACCAAATGAAAGGTAATTTGATTCCCTAAAAAACAAGCTATAACACTTTGAAATGCGATTATTAGTTTTCAAGATATATCGTTTTGAGTGAGTGAGGGTACAGGTCCGAAACACTTTTCTTGGTCACCCTGTATCTCCGCGGATATTGAAAATGGACCATCTCCGTAGAACAATTTTTTGCTCAAAATATATCCAGGAATAACCCCTTACAAGGTTATGTACGGAGTACCAAACACCCTGTATATCTACCTATCTGTGAATATATGAGACTGTTTCCTTTTCTTTCTAACCTGCAGTAAACCACATCGCGATCTCTCTATCGCACTCACTGGTGCGTTGTAGATGCTATCTCTTGATTGAATAGTAAAGTCAGCGTGTGCGAAAGAGATAGGAACATGTTTGTTGCACTGATCGTTCATTAATAAATATTAATGAAAGTTTCATTACCATTCATCAATGAAGGATATTCGCTAAATACGCAAGAAGTTGCTATTGCTGATCCGCGATGAGCGGTATTTGAGAATTTACAGGTTTTTCATTGATGTTTGGTTCATTTGAGATATGATATATTTACATACCCACATACAACATCACAAGAACCAGCCGATGCTAAAGTCGCGATATTTTCATTTTCAAAGGATATCGCCGAAGCATAAACATACCACCCAGAATCTTTCAACGTAAGCCGGTCTAATAAACAAACCTTAAGCCAAGATTGCCTGTATCATTTCGTAAACAAAATCTACATACCACACAACAAGATAAGACGACATCACGAGAACCAACTGTTCCAAGAGATACCGCCGACACATAAATATTGTTGTTCTTTAGGCAGTGCGGGGTGTTCATCTTGTCCCGAGAGACAAGGAGAAACGATGGGAAGAGGTGGTGGGGAATAGAAGTGGGCCAGGTTGAAAGGAAATCTCCCAAATTGGTGTTTTGCGTGGTGCTGGGACGACGCGCTTGCTGGCTGCTGGGCCCGCTGCAGTAGAGAAGTTGGATGGGGTTCTTGCGCCACGACAAAACATAAAACCCCTGCCTGTAAACAAGATTCGGCCTCGCGCCGACTTATCCTACGGATCGAAGTGTGAGTTCCATTGTATCATCACCGCCATCTCCAAACCAAAGCCTGCCTGCACTCAAGATGGCACTCCTGGTGGTATGCGCGCCCTAGCCCTCCCAACCTTGACTAGGTGGAATTATTCTTCCTTAAGGTCATCGCCCAGCCCCTAAAGGAGGAGGATGTTTGTGAGGCTAGGAAATCAGAAGACCCCTGTCGTTAATTCTTAATAATTCATTTCAATTAATTGAACCGAGTCTAATTGTACCTTACAAAAATTATACATACTTTCTTAGTACTACCTAGCAGAAATAAGGATTGACAAGAACTTCCGAATTAATTCTCTTTTTACTAAAGTTTTACTAAGTCGAAATGGCGAAATAGCCAAAGCAAAAAAAATTGAATAATATGAATACCTAAACCAAAAAAAAATACATACCGAGAGTAACGCGATCGATGATTGCAATCAAAGAATAATAATTCACTAATTCATAACAAGGTTCGGCCGCGAATGAATTTATGATAATAAGGTTGTCGGTGATGCAGAGCTTAGTGCATTGTTTATTTTGGTTTAGATCGCAGAGTGAATTTCGTGCGACGAATCACAGCACGTAGGATAATTATCGCAAAACGTAGAACACTCTCAATGCGAAAAATCCAAACACTGAGATGTGAAAGTGCGAAAATCGTAGCACTATAAGATGATGTAAATTTAACGAATCCAATGAATTTCGTGCGACGAATCACAGCACGAAGATAATTACGCGCGAAAGTCCCAGTGCAATCTGGAGGAAGCAATGCAAATAGTATCAACAATGCGAAAATCAAAGCACTTGTATTAACGAGAAATATCTATTTGCGCGAACTCGAGCACAATTTCTACACGATTGTAATCCTTGATCAAGGAAGAGCAAATGAAACAGAAGCCGAATAAAAGCACTGCGAATAAGTTAATTTAAATTTATTACAAGTTGTCGATCTAACAAAGGCTAGTTTTCAAGTGACTACATAGCAAATTTTCATATTCAAAAAAGGCCAACTGTAGCGAAATCCAACGGCTCCTTATGTATCCCAGTCCACTGACCTGCAGTCAGTTGAACCGCTCAGCTGTCGTGTGCAGCGCGAACAGCTGTGTGGGTGCTTATGTCTGCTGAATTGAAATTCTGTCAAGTTGAACTGTCAAGTTGTGCCTTGTCGTGTTATGTTTAATTCGTGTACTGCAGGCATAGAGATATATATGTATAACTGGAGATGACAACTAAAAATATAATTGAAGCCAGGCGACGACAGTTGCATACATGTGTTAGTTCGATTTTACAGTGGCGGAGGTACATTTGGGTTTTTATTTTCGATCTTATTATACGAATTTGTTAACGCAACTTTATTAAAAAAATTAAACGATCAATTGGTAATTGAAAGAGAAACACAATAAACGAATAGAAATTTTTCATGAATAATATTGTATTGATGCGATCTTTAGTAAAATTTATATAAGCTATAATACTTTCACTGGATTTAGCGAAAAACAAAAATGCAAGCAAATTCATAGAAAGCTCTTTTACTTATAGAAGTGCCTACCACTACTTTTTTTCGGTCAGGACATGTATTTCCTTTTGTGTGCCATGATAAAGTAGGCGAATTCTACAGTAAGAGATGTCGACAATGTTATATTGTTATTTTAAATTGGAAAATGGAAATACATAAAAATATGAAATCATTCACTCTTACCAGGTCATTAAAAATCGTCGGCATTGTCTCAAGTGATAAAACTTTTTTTCCCTCAAAAATTCGAAAACAGCTTTCTTCGAAATGTTGTCCACACAATCTATCCTTTGCTGGACAAATTTTACGTGCTGTCTCAACTGTTGAATCCATTTCCTTTGCGATTTTACGCGCTTAGGAAAACTGAAATAAATAAAAACGCAATTAAATTTTCAGCATGAAACTCACACGCATTGGAAATCATCGTGAACCCATTATGCCGGCGCCACTGGACATTTTGAACAACAAATGAACCTTTACAACTTTAACTTGTATTTTATCACTTAAAATTCCGAAAGTCAAAGAATTTTTTTCAAATAATATTAAGATGACATAATTTTTTAACAATAGATTTTAAAAACTTTGCGGAAAAATCATGTCCTTCAAAGAAATCGAGAAAAGTATTCAATGATTAATCGTTTCGAAAGTCCGATCTGAGAAGTTTTTCTAGATATTTCTGAACTAAAATTTGTAGCAATTCACTTGACATATTAAATTTATACCGTGCAATGGGTTCAAGATTGTGCGAAAGTCTTTAAAATGTAATATATTTCAAGTTTTCAGTAACAAATTTAACTTTTCCTTTCTGAGGGAAAAAATTTTTCAACTCAATGTTTTCATTTTTAGATCTTTTAGCAGCTAGTAACGAATAGCGACACGAATATAGGATTTTAAAATGAAATCGTTATATCACAGTCATGTCTTCATAAGCGGAAATAAATTAAAAGAAATTGGGGCCAGTTGAGGAGGTTTTTGTGCCACCATAGATCTTCCATGTCCGATAGCTGGAAAACGAAAGTCATCCGAGTTCGTTCACACTCTCCAGTCTTCGCAGACCAATGGATTGGTTTCGGTTCGGACTATGGTGGCACAAAAACCTCCTCAACTGGCCCCAATTTCTTTTAATTCATTTCCGCTTATGACTGGACATCTTTGCTCGGATTTCAAACATTGGATAAATGAAATCTCAAGCAAACATATAAGTCCAATTTATGGATGTTTCTTAGTTGGTGCCTTCTATCTGCAGTATTTCGATACGATGCGATAATTTCCCGATAAAAGAAGAGTGACGACTATCGGAAACTACCACCACCCATATACCTGCAGTCCACAGGTGAAAGCAATCGCAAATGCACTTATCGAATCGAATAATGGTGAAATGAGTGAGCATGCATGAAAAATGCAATTGAAGACAGAAAAAATAAAATTGAATGAATGAAATCATGCAGAAAATCGCAATCTATTCGAGAATTGCTCGTCTAAAGAATTGCATGCTAGATGCTCTAGGTACAGCGATTGGCTAGGAGAGGGAACTAGCGAGAGACTTGCACGGCTACAAAAAATCTGGTTCCATGAGACCACCTCCAGTCCGTAACTAACAGGTGAGAATTGCAATGAAAAGGAAAAGAAAAGAAAAAGCCGGTAGCAGCAATGTTGACCGACTGACATACTGTCGGTCCAATAACGGATCTTCAACTTTCATTCAGGTGGTGGTGTGGTTCCCATTCCGCGCTCGTGGAGTTTGGCCATGTTATATAAGTTGAGCGGCCGTGGTTGAATTTTGCTCCTGCCTCAAAATGCTGGTAGGCCGTTGTCCAACGACCGGCAGCCATCGCCACCTCCCCCAGGGAGCACTCATAATCTCCAATGTATAGGGCCAGGCCCCTATAGCTGTACGTGTGGTAGTAACTCATTTGCTTCACTGCTACGCTAATTTTTAATAATTAATTACTTTCTTTTTGACAATTCTCCGCACACAACACTTCTGACACAAAATCACTTTTGAAATGGCGTCGCAGAAAAAGAGTGCGGCAGCCACCCCCAAATACGATCTCTTGTTAGCGATTGACCTGCCATCAGCGGTCAGATTGGCAACCACACTTTTAAAAGTAAACTTTCGTCACCACCCACCGTACAAAGTTACGCGCCGCCGCTACAAATGATTCCAATACGAAACCAATCAACTTTAGAGGGAACAGGCGAGGCTAGAAATGGGCGAAGATCTCATGATCTCATGACGGAACATCACTATGCCATTAGGAAGAGATAAGTTTAGTTTAAATACGGGAAGTACGTTGCAGTAGCAGCTAGTCACGAATAGCGACACGAATATAGGATTTTAAAATGAAATCGTTATATCACAAACTATCTAAAAACGATTCCCCAGTTGTACTTTATTCGTGTCCTTATCAATTATTCGCGATAAAACTTGAAAAAAGAGTATAAATATACGTAACTCACCTGTAAAACGACTGGTTTTCCTTTACTGCAGTCCACTTTTCAGCACATGTTGGCACCAAACACTTCATAACTAATTTTTTTTTTAAAACTGAACACTTTTTATATCTTTTATGTCGAGAAATCGCGTATTTAAACAGAAATATTAGCTTCGGAACAAAAACCGGCGGCAATTTCTTTACACGGAAAACAGAAACCAGCTGACCGAATGACAGCTCAATGCAGGGTTGCCCAAACGTAGGAATTACTTTTAGTTTGAGCGAATTCACATTTCGGAGACTTGCGTGTGCTTAGAATTTTTGTTTCATGTCAATTTTCGAAAGAAACACAACTTTTTAATTTCTTAAATACAGTTTTAATTGTAAAACAATATTGTGGAGTGAGAAATTTGTTGAAATTTTAACATTTTTTAATGGATTAAAGCTAAATGGAAAATGTTGATCTTATGCAGCAGATGCAACACTGAAACAGAAAACATCTGGTGCGCATGAACACAGAAACATGCATGTATTGTGCGGCTTCAAAGAGGCCAGTGCTAATGTATGAATCTGTCGTCTCCATAGCTCTATGACTGCAGGTGAGTAAAACTAAAATGAAGAATTAATCAATTTCTTTTTAGGTGCAAGAGAAGATCATAAACGACGCGCCAAACACAGAGCTTATCTAAATAAACGTCGTTTTTTTTTTGTTTTTTTTTTTTCGATTTAAAAATGATTGTTTCATGAACTCGAAATTTTCTTTTTTTTGTATAAAAAGCAATATCTTTTCTGGGCTCTCCAGAAGTAATGTCGAAATTAAAATAAACTATTAAACAAAAATATATGAATGGTTAATAATAAATGAATTGAATGAGAAAAAAAAAATCATAATAATGAAATATGAATGAAATTTGAAAAAAAAACAAAAAAAATCACATTAAAAAAATACGTTTGTAAGAATAGAGAATGTAGTGCTTCATAATCTTGGATTTTTCTGCTTCAATAAATGAACAAAAACTGTATTGGTAACTCTTGCACGGGTACACGATCACTCGCCGATGATAACTCGCCGATGATAACTCTTTTCCTCCAACAAGATTCAAGGCTTCGCGTTTTGGCGCGCTCGCACCCTTCTCCGTTTGTTCCGCATGGGATTAAGTCAACACTCCGTACGATTTCACGAAAGCTCTTTTTAGGCAGACGCCACTTCTCGGCGGGCAATTTCGTACTCTCCTAGATACTGAACTTAACCGTTACTCAAACAAAATTTAATGGGTTAATCGAACACGACCACATGGGAAGGTCACCGCACTTGAAACGCGTTTTTTTTTAAGATTTTTCCCTGTTGCAATTATTCCCACACTGTCGGGAATTAATCTCGCAAATCATAACTTTTTCCCCTTTACAATGTAATTAACTTTACAAAAAAAAACTCGTGTGCAATTGCACGGAATTCGGGAGCCCTCCAACAATGCGTCCGCCCGCGAGTAAAATCCTCAGTCGACTCTTTCGATCACGCCATGCCCGAAAATTATTTCGTCATCCCACCAACTCGGTGATCGTGTTCCTTCCATCTCATACACACTTGCAGAGGTGCTTTCGCGCATGCGACTACGGTATTCAAAGTGGCGCGTAAAAACTCGAGGCCGATTATCGCAATCGCTCCGAGTGAGATTTGATGAGATTTGGCAGAAAAAAATTAATTTTTTTTATATATATTTTTTTTTCTTTTCGGTCAGGACTCGCCATCGACCATAACAACATACCACCCAGAATGTGTCTTAAATGATTATAGAAGGAAAAGCAACTGAAGCGGAAAGTTAGTTTTAAATTACACCTAAGACCGACAACAATAAATAATTTATAAATATTTAAACCGAGGATTTAATTTGAATTTGTTAAGTGTTTTTAAAGGTGAAAGGAGCGACTAAGTTCCAGAACACTCAAAGTTTCTAAACATAAGTTAAACCGCGAAAAAGACTTATTGCAGTCGAATACGAAAAGTTTTACTCGTTAGAACTGTAGAGATATTTTAAATATCTTTCTTTAAGTTCGAACTACATAATTATATTGATGAGTCGCATAAGAAATGTAGATGCATCTTGGTTTTATACACCAGAGCTTGATTATCGCACGTAAATAGCATTACACTAAATTTAAATGCATTTAATGCAGATCAAATCTTTATGCCAGTTCACACAACGGAATGAGATCTTTCTTCTTTCTTTCCGAAGATTGGTCTTCAAACTTAAACCAAAAACAAAGAAATCTTTTTTCTGTTTACCATTGATACTGTTTTTTCCGTAGGGGAAAATATGAAGTGGACTGAATTTAGTTCTGTCCCTTCTTCCATCGAATGTAAGCAAATTAGATATTGTTGTGATATAGTTTGGCCAAACGGATTTTTCGATACCAAGATACCGAAATAATCGAAAAGAGGAAGGAAAAATCAAGATACGAGAAACAAGCTGATCAGAGATCCACTAACATCCATCTCGGTGGCAGTATCGGGCTGGAGCGATGTGTTGCCAGGTCTAGCTACGGGAGTTGTGGGAGGGGGGGGGGGGTTCGTTACTCCGATACTGACCATAAGAACCATGGCCTATAACAACAAACCGAGCTTTAGAGCTCATCACGTCGACTTACCCCAGAATAGGTACATCAACAAAAAACTAGGACTTTCTCTGATCGCGATTGTTGACCCGACCATATGCCTCGACGATGGCGATTGATGTTGTGTCGCCTTACCCTGCCCACCCTGCCTTAGCCATACAGTCTCCAACATATATTTTTATGTCTAGCCCCATGGAGAGAGGAGGAGGAACTGTGGAGGCTAGAGGTGATCTTCTATTGAAAAGACCTTAGCGTTTCATTTTAATTCCAATTTATTCTAAGTTTTTCATCGAACAGATATCGCCTTAAGTTATCGCCTTTACATTTACTGTATACATTTTTATTAAATTTTGTTCACACAATTGTACTGACGGCATTGCTCTACAAGTCAATTCCAAGCGACCGAAATCAATCGCAAAAACGAAATACAGCAATTAAGTAAGCAATTGGCTAATCTGACGACCGTCACCTTCGATTCAAAACAAAATCCGATCCGAAAGATATGGGCACTTTGAGGTTATGTTACCGGCGTTAGCGAGTTTCAGGTTCAATTTAGTTATTTCACGAAATTCTCTTCACAAAACCAAACTTCTAGCACAAGTATTATGTATGTCTTTCAATAGCTGATACATTTCCCAGCTCATAAGCCATTTCGATCGAATTCGACACCTAAACTACACTCACCCACCTGTCCTCCACTATCTTTCCATCACACGTTCCTTCGTTGCCGTCTAGCACATGCTATCGAAATCTACTTGCGAAACAATGGATTGGGTCATTTACAATTTTTATTTATTCCTTTTAATAAATTGAATTTGATAAGAAAAATTGAGCAAAAAAAAAACCAATTATAATTACTATATGTTGATTCGTTGGGGGCCCCATACTCCATAGACTGCCTCTGTTGTGAGATCGGCTGCTTCTTGCTGGCTGGATCCTATTTTTTGTATATTCCGAAGGAGCGTTTCCTTTTCTTCTTCTGGTCCGAAAAAAATATTTTTTTTCTTGACAAACAAATCGGACGACCTTTCGTAGCCAGTGCTAGATCCAGAAGAGCGTGCTTAGCCTCATCCTCAAGCCTCGGACCCTCAAAAAATTTTTTTTTTTTAAATTAATCATCTCCCAAAAGCTTTGCTGTATAAAGAGGTCCAGCTGCCGATGATGCAGCACTTCGTCGCGATGTCTCTTAGTTTTTTTTGTTTTTTCTTTTAGTTTTTTTTTTTTTTTTTCTTTCAATTTACAATTCAAATTACAATTATAGGATATTTTTTTTTTTTTTGAAGAAAATTCTGACGAAATTCATTTGTTACACCCGTGACCCGCTATGTCACGAGAATTAATTTATATTAAATAAACTTGCTTTTAATGGGGGATATTAATCTCCCCCATACACACACTGATATCTCAAAATGAAACTGTACGTCCTAAAAACATAAAACTACAATGGTTGTATGTTTTTTCCAAGAAATGTTTGGATAGAGGCGAATCGTCATAAAGCAATGAGCGTAGTGGCTCTGGTGGCGGCTGCAATAGTAGCCGTGTTTTTTGCGGCTCTATCCAGAGCAGGTTAGCGTAACTACATTGAAAGCAACAACAAACCATCTATCCAGAGTAGGTTAGCTACCCCGGTTAGACCACTGGGGTAGCTAACCTGCTCTGGATAAATAGTTCCTTTGTTCACTGATACAACAACGGAAACGCGGATGAAATCGCTTTTGAGAACGTACAAGGCAAGTGTGGACAACGAAGGAAGAACTGGCGCCGCTCCGTGTGTCGCACCGTTCTTGGAGCAAATGGACGAAATATTCGGCGACAAACCTGTGCCAATAAGCACACCATCAACCTGTGCGACTCTCCAGTCCCTCCACTAGAAGAATCGAACACCTTCAGCTGTGCAGCGGACGAAGACCTGGAGGACGCGTAGAGTTCACCGGGAATGACGACCCCAAATACGTTGGTATCAATTGCTGCAGAACCGACATCAGGATCAGTGCCAGCATGGGCATCTGCAGCAGGAGCAAAACGAAAAACAAAACAAGTTCCACTCCTCGGCAAACGTATTTTCAAAAAAAACTTGAATTTATGGAGAAAAGAAACAAGTTGAAAATTTGTCAACGTCAGGAGCTTTTCAACAGCTTCCAAGCTAACTTGGAGATGCTACACAAGGAACAGGAGGCAGCTAAGGACCGGAGGCACGAAGAAAAAATGAAGCTGCTACAACAACTCCTTGACAAATCCTTGACTGTTCTTCTCATTTCGAGATATTTTGTTTTGATTTTAAATTTTATTAAATTCACTTAAGTTTGTTTTAGTTTTGTAATTTTATATTGATAAATAAACACATTGAGAGTCGTTAACATGATTGTGTTTGCACTGCAACTAAATAATGCGTTGGTTAACCAAATGGTTAAATAATTGCTGCCGTCTATCAGTGGAGATATCGGTTGCGATTGTTACACTGCCTGAGGTGTCCTCGGAAACTGAGGGATCAATATCAATCTCATCGTCGAACAAAATGCAAATATTATGGAGAATACATATGCTGAGAACGATATTTGAAAGTGCACATATATTTGTTTGCTCCATAAAATGAAGCAGCCTTCTAAATCTAGTCTTCAACAGACCCCTTCCAAATCTAGTCTTCAACAGACCGAAAACATTTTCGACTACCATCCTTGAAGAAGAATGTACGTAGTTGAAACGTTTTTGTGCGTCGGTGAGTGATCCGTTGTCCTTAAAGGGTGGTACAAGCCAACTTCTTGATTGATATGCTGAATCGCCTAGTAGAAATGTATCTCCAGCAAACATTTCCATCGCATTTTGTAAAGTACGTTGATAGACTCCTGATCGTCGAAGTACACGGTTGTCGTGAAGTGAACCAGGCTCTCCGATGCACAGATCTATAAATTTTTTGTCAGCATCGACAACTGCTTGTAATACTATGCTGTATTTTCTTTTTCGGTCAAAATAATGTGGAAGGAGCTTTAATTTTAATGTGTTTGCAATCTATAGCTCCTATAATCCCAGGAATTTGTTGTTTCTCTTCATATTTTCCAGAAACTTCTTCCGCAACATTTCCCCTAGGCCATTTGACATATATATGCCTTATGGAGATGAGCCAGTGACATACTTTCCGAACCGCGGACCACGCCGATGATTTAGCTATACCAAACAAGTTTCCTAGCTGCCGAAATGTCACTGTATTGCTAACATACCATAAGTAAAGATATATCTCTTTTTCCGGACCAATTCGTGACCGTCTGCCATGAGTTGCACCGGGGACAAATTGTGAGATTGAGTATTCATCTGAAAAAAAAACATAAAATGTAATTCAAATACAAAATAATTAGCTTTTGACTTACCAATCAAGTAGCGGGCAATAGAATGTTCTACCCTAAAATGACTTTTAAAGTCTGGGTCACTATAGTTTTTGATAGTTGTAATGAAATTACTGACACTTGCATGCGATATAATTTCATCGTCCGATGATTCCGAGCTGCTACTTGAGTCGAAAAGTGCTGCAGCTGCCTGAAACACAATGCGCTTACGATTGGAATCATCCGAATCACTTGATTCTAATAGTTCCAATAAAAAAACTTTCCTATTTGCACTCATGATTGGATCTGTAAGGAAAAGTCTTGAATTATCGCGGGAAATTTGCAATATTTTACAGAAATTACCTGTTGTTGACAACTGACAATTCGAAGTAGAACTGTCAAATTGTTTCCAGGTGCAACAACTTACCAGTTCCATACTTTAGTACTAAACTTCTACTCTGGATCGTTTTTTTGAGGACTATCTTAACCTGCTCTACTCTCGTCCGCAAAAAAAAACACGGCTAGTGGCAATCTGACTTTGCCGCTCGCACAACACAATCCTGGCGATCCATTCGCGAACCTTAACGCATTGCAATGCTGACACACAACATTTAATGCCCCAATATTAACGAATGGTAGAGCACTGTAATCGATGGTGGAATCGTAGCGGAAAGCAGCATGATGCAAATCGACATTGCCGATGTTTCTTCCTTCTCGTCGATTTGCGTTACGTCGGTTTCGTTGATTAATGTGATCGTGGCGCTGTCTTAATCTCTGAGACTCTTATTGCGTTTGTCGAACTTCTTGTGTTCGTTCTGCTCGAACTTGTGAAATAAGTATGCGTCTCTGCTGAGCATCTCGTGCGAGCTCTTCATCAGTTTGACTCGCAACTCTTTTTGCATTACGACTCCGTTGTGCAATGTTTGATTTCCTGATTGGCGGCATATTGCCAATCAATCAATCCGAAGAACGCTTGCTAGAAAAAATTACGGAGAATTCTAAACATCCACTTGGATTCACTGTTTCACTGTTGTTGTTTCACTGTTTCACAAATTACCGAAAAATTGGATTACAAACGAATTCAATCAACTCAACAATGTCGTGCTTCTCGCACGGAAAAATGTACGTCGCCTGTAGGAAAACACATGGCCACATGGTCATACATATACATATACATACATCCATATGCTATCTTTATACAAAAAAAAAAAATTCCGGACGAACGAAATCAAAACACATGGACACATGGTCATACATATATGTACATATACATATTTTTGTATATATTAATGTATATGTATATGTATGACCATGTGGCCATGTGTTTTGATTTGCGTTCGTCCGGAATTTATTTTTTTATTTGACTAATAAAACTCGGGTGTCGATGTTTTATTTTATTTTCTAAAAAATAACTTTACACGTAATTCAATGTTAACTCTTCTGCTGACATCCTAAGACTGACTTAATTTCTAAGAGCTTATCCTAATTTATAATTTACTGGCTCAGCATTTGGGAAAGCAATATAATTTTGGTGCCCATGGTTAACATTCGAAAATGCAAAAGTGCATCTACATTTTATGATGGGTTCAGGAACGTTTCTTAACACCTTAACCCAATGTCTAAACACATCTTTCGCATGTGTTTCCCGATACGTAACCTCTCCCTCGTTTAATTTAAAATTCTCCTGAATTTTGTTAGGCTCCTGTGTTTTTATCCGCACTATTTTGATTTCTAGTTTTCTATTTATTTATTTACATTTTTTTTTATAAGGTAAGTTTTACGGTGATTATTATGATAAAAATAAGAGCTATGGTTGAATTGTTAGCTGTACCATTATTTGCAAGGTTTAATTCTTTTTCGTACTGAATATCTTTATCGAATTGATATTTGGACCGTTTATTTTGAAAGTTCATATTCTCTTGTTTCGAGAAAATTAGAGGTTAACATATCTGTTAATTAAAAAATTTAGGTAAATTATATGAAGTCTGGCAATGTTTCTATTGTTTTATAAATATTTAATTTAATTATATAGATTTGTTTTAGTCGAATTAGACTACAATAATACATATTTATGGGCTGTAAATGGACTTACACCACTTTCATAATTAGACAACTGTAAAAATCGTTTAATTTCAATTTTAGAAAATCAAAAATCACTTGAAATACACTTCATTTTAATCCAATTTTGTTTACAAATACTCATGACAAGACATAAAATTTAATTTTAGACACTAAGTACATTGTCAAAATTATAAGATACTGATAGTATTTACTTATGATCTGCATGTGGCAGTGTTTCGAAATATGCATGATGCACCGGAGGTATATAGGGTAGTAACTGTGTTAAAACGATAATTAAAAAATGACAGTTTGCTCAAATATTGAGAAAAAGCGAACTTCAAATTTATTTTGCTGTTTTCGTCTAAATTTAAATATTATTAGTTTTTAACCTATTTAAATTCACAAATTTACGCACCTTAACAAATTGAGGTTACATCGAGAAAAGAAGGAAAAGGAATATTCTTGGGTGCGTTTACAATGTTTCTTTTTGGAATTTTATAAAGTGCGTTTAATGTTTTAGACTTAACGAAGTTTAATTTGGAAGCGGCCGTAACATCCTCCCGCCCAGTACACCGATGCTGGCACGGTTTACTTATTCTTTGGGTTTTTGGATGTCCAGTGGTGCTAGTTTTACAGCGGGCCTCGTCAAGATTCCACTGCTGGTCTGAATTGTTGCTTTGCGGACTTGGCCATCCTTTCCGGGTAGGACCTCAACTACTATTCCCTTTTTCCAAACGTTACGTGGTTGGTTATTATCAACGATGATTACCACGTCACCTTCTTTGATCGGTTTTGTGCGTTTGAACCACTTTGTACGCCTCGTTAGATCTGGCAGGTACTCGCAGACCCACCGATTCCAAAAGGAGTTTGCAAGATGCTGTGACTTCTTCCAGTTGTTGCGGAGGAGTAGAGTATCTTCACTAAATGTACCAGGAGGCTTAAGCCCGTTTGAGCTTCCCAGTAGAAAATGATTTGGTGTCAATGTGTAGCTATCGCCGAGCTACTATACTAAAACCAAATTAAATTCACGCTTTTAGTGTTAAATAAAACTTTATTATCGGAAGCATGTAAACACAAGTCTGTTTTCTATAAGTGACGGACGCGAAGAGAAATGTCAAGCGAGCTTCTTCTCTCTATCGCCGGTCATGCCTCTCGCGTCGGTCGCTACAAATGCTTCTTCGTTAGCGCCTTCTATCGGAATATATGTCAGTGGTCGTGAATTTACAATATTTTCTACCTCCAGGAGTAGTGTACGAAGCAGTTCGTCTGTGGGGTGTCTCGTTGGCATTATAATTTTGAGCGTTTTCTTTACTGACCTCACAAGCCTTTCCCAGCTCCCCCCCATATACGGAGCGGCTGGCGGATTGAAGCTCCATTTTATCGGTTGTCCAGGAAACGTATCTTCTTGCATTCTGTCGTTGTTTATCTTTCGTTGTTCTCTTCGGAGTTCTTCGTCAGCCCCACGAAAATTTGTACCGTTGTCACTAAAGAGCTCTGTAGGCGTTCCTCTTCGAGCAGCGAAGTTACGGATTGCCATGATGCAGGAATCTGTTGACAAGGTGTGCGCGATTTCGATGTGTATTGCCCTTATAGTGAGGCAAGTAAATAGTGCACCCCAACGTTTTTCCACTCGCCTGCCGACGGTGAGATATAATGGGCCAAAATAATCCACCCCAACGAAGGTGAAGGGTCGAGTAAATGATGCTGTCGCCGCGCAATGAACGCACTCTAACGCGCGTATTGAACGTATCCATCGCTGAATAAGAATGGAGGCAACCAATCCTCTTCAGCGATGGACCATCTAATTTCCGGCCTCTTTCTTCTCGATCAATCGCTCGTGCGAACACGGCAGTAAACAATTTCCAAGCAAATATTGAAATTATAAAGGGTAAGTATCATAAGTATATTCTAAATTTGTAAAATTTAGTCGCTTAAGCATTATATATTAAGCCACAAAATTATGAATGTAATTTAGGAAACCGAAATACAAATTTGAAGTTTCTCTCGGAAAAAAACTGATGCGTTTTTCTACAAGCCGAGTTACTAGCAAATTTTTGAGCCACCTCAACAGATGCTAATCGCGCCTTTGGTAGTTCGGCCATTTCTGGTGGTGAGGGTGCAGCTCGGTTATTTTTGCATAGCTGGCATGATTTGGCGATTTCTTTTATAAGTGCTCGGAGCTTTGAAATGTCGTGTTTTTGACGCACTTCGTTCACCACGGTTTCGGAATTATGGTGGTGATACTTTCGATGATAATGATTGATGAGCAAGTGTGTTACGCGGTGCTGCTTCGGCAATAGAATGGGTCTCTTAACATCAAAGGCAACTCCTGAGGCAGCGTCTATGCGGCCTCTTACTCTGAGTGTGCCATGGTCGTCTATATACGGAAAACGATTATACAGGTTGCTGGATACTGGCAGTTGAGTCTTATTTGTGTTTGGCTGTCCGTTATCGTGTTTGAGAATGGAGATCTCGCTTGCGTAGTAGTCGAACTGAGCCACCTGATAAAGCTTGTTCTCTGCAGCACTATATTCGTTCGGAGTTATCGGTCCCAGTGAAAGATTTTTTTTCTGAATCTTTTTCCTTAGATTCGAGCAAAATCGTAGCGTATACGCCATGGATCGAAGCATTCGCATCCAGTTTGAGAGACGGTTAACGTCGATGATTATGTCTTGTTGGACATTATCGTGAAAGTAATGCGGTCTCATCTCTTCTTCGGTTGATGTATTACTTTTGGGTGTATGGATTGGCCATTGCTCTTCGGAGTCAGCGAGAAATTTAGGTCCATTAAACCACCTTGTTGATGTATTAAATTCTGGAACATTAGACAGCTTCGTAGCTTCATCAGCAACGTTGAGCTTGCTCGGAATCCAACGCCATTCTCCAACATCCGTTGTTTCTAATATTTCTCCGATACGAAACGAGACGAATTGCTTATATTTCTTTGGATCTGAATTCAGCCAACTTACGACTGTTTTTGAGTCTGACCAAAAGAATCGTCTTGAAATATTAATTGAGTGGCCTTCATTTACGTTTGCTGCTAGTCTGACCCCAATTATTGCAGCTTGAAGTTCGAGCCGGGGAATGGACATCGGTTTCAGTGGAGCGACTTTGGTTTTCGCACCTATTAGTGAGCAAGTGATGCCTTCCTCGGTCTCTATTCTAAAATATGCTACGGCGGCAAATGCTAATTCACTTGCGTCAACGAAGATATGTAGTTGCATTGATCGGATCTTCGAGAAGTCATTGTTGCAATAACATCTTGGTATGTACAGGTTTCCAATTTCAGGCAGTATTCTTATCCATTTGAGCCATTTGGCGTGCAGAGAGTCATGTGTGTAGTCGTCCCAGTCTAAGTTAGTGCGCCAGATTTCCTGTAGTAAGATTTTCATGTATATCAGGTAGGAAGCCAGGAGGCCTAATGGGTCGAAAACAGACATCAAGATTCGAAGTACTTCGCGTTTAGTTGGTTTACGTTTTCCGTTGAGTACATCCTTATCCACCTTACTCAGTGATAATTGATATGTGAGGCAAACTGATCTTGTGCTCCATGTCATTCCAAGGATCTTCGTAGAACTGGAATCCGGCTGCATGCTTAGATTTTTCGATTCCTGAAGGGTTTTCTCACCGAGAGCATTTAAGACTTCTTGTGAATTGGATACCCAGTTACGGATTTCAAATCCGCCCTCGAAGTGTATGCACCTGACGTCGGTCGCGAGATTGATGAGTTCTGCAATTGTGCCCGCACCATCCAGCATGTCGTCCACGTAATGATTTTCTCTTATGGACTTCACAGCTCTTGGTAGTATTTTGGAGTAGCGTTTAGCGTTTAAATTTTTTACATATTGAGCAGAACTCGGTGAACATGAAGCACCAAAGGTCATCACCTGCATAACGAAGACATCGGGTCTTTGTTGTTGAGGTTCATCACGCCATAGGAATCGCTGCGCATGTTGATCTGACTGTTGAATCAAAACCTGGTGAAACATTTCACGTATATCGCCGGAAATCGCATAGCTTCCATCGTCGCGCATAAGTTCTGGACATTTAATGAGAATGAAATTAAAGTTTCTAACCTGTCTGATTTTAGCGGAGGCTGGTTTCTAATCACTCCCAAGAGTGCGTTGATGATGAGTTCTGGCCTACCGTAGAGCATGCGAAGTGTGTCGATGATCGCCGGAACGTTGTTTGGAAGTAGTAGACGATATCGGACTGCTGCGAGCGCTTTGCTCTTCAGGCACCTTTGCAGTCGAAGTAAATTCTCCGCATCTGAGAAGCCGCAAACACGCGTTGATTCTTCGAAAGAGCGGCCACTCCTCAGGATTTCCATTGAAAGCTGGCAGCTCCTTTGGCGTGACGTGCCTAGCGGCAAGCTGAGATGGAGATGGTGACGGATGTTGATGATCATTCCTTCCATTCGTGACGTTTATGGTTGCTGGGGATTGATAGACATAGCTTGAGTTCAGCAGTGGTGCACGCGAAGAACTAACAGCTGAAACGAAGTTATCGAAATTTGAGTATGGTACACCAGGTTGAACCGAAGATTGAAAGGAATTTAAACCCGTTTGAATAGGCACACATAAGGATGTGGCTGCAGGAATGTAGCTAGCTAAACTAGTCATCGGTGCGCAATATTGAGTCGCATCCGTAGCACCCGCGATGGGGGGTATAGCTGAGCTCGTTCGATGTGACGCGTATGAGAATGATGCGACTGGAGTGCATTCCGCTAAGTTTGAATTTGGAGCACCTCGGTCGTACGCTTGTGATCGAGCGTTCATTGCAGGCTGCTCTAAATTCGATGTAATGGGTGGCACCGACAGATGTTGCAGTCCATTAGCCGCTGGTATTAGCGGTATGGCTGCGATTTTGTAAAGAGCGGCGTCTTGTGAGGAGCATCGTAGAACTGGTGTCGAGGAGGTTTGGTGCCGACTTAGGCTAGGATCTGTGTGGTGTACGGGCTTAGACACTACACTCGATGTAGGCGCTTTCATTTGTGAGTCGATCACAGCATTTTTTCGTCAAATGCTTTAAGCGCGGAAACCCATTTAGCCACTGATTCCACTTTGTGAGGAATTTCACTTTCCCTAACTTCTGCGTCGTCACTGTCACTCTCCAAATCCTGCATGTCACTTAAGACCTTGAATTTATTCTCCAGGTAGTTCTTCTCGAGGTTCCGTTCTTCTTCTAACCTAAGAAGTTCAAGTCGATGACGTCTTCTCAGAGATGCTTTTGACACTTTTGATGACGCAACGGATCGGTTATCGCTAATTACCGGCTGAGCCAGATCTTGCGTAGAATTTGCTTGCGGTAAAGCCGCATTAGGAATGCCACACTTTACACAGAGAAATTCTTTCTTCGTGATAGAGTCGGAGACACCCGCACAGGTAAAATGATACCAAACGTCGCACTCGTCGCACTGGACCATTTGGCTCGTATCGGATGCTGTGCATATCCCACAGCTTTGCTCCCGCGCCCTAGGTTGTTTCTCCAGCGGCGTTCGTTCAGTTATTTTCGACTTTCCGAATTCCCGTGGCATGATTGTCGGTTCTTTGTTGAGCACTCGAAATAAATTCCAGAACTTTCCGAAGAGCCGCAAGATAAATTTGAAGATTTTGTTAAAACGATAATTAAAAAATGACAGTTTGCTCAAATATTGAGAAAAAGCGAATTTCAAATTTATTTTGCTGTTTTCGTCTAAATTAAAATATTATTAGTTTTTAACCTATTTAAATTCTCAAATTTACGCACCTTAACAAATTGAGGTTACATCGAGAAAAGAAGAAAAAGGAATATTCTTGGGTGCGTTTACAATGTTTCTTTTTGGAATTTTATAAAGTGCGTTTAATGTTTTAGACTTAACGAAGTTTAATTTGGAAGCGGCCGTAACAAACTGCTTTATATTTTTCGTAAGTAATAGGCCTGGCATTTTGGTACAAAGGCGCCAGGGCGATTTTTTCAAACTTTAGCGGTCTTCCAGGACGTGTAGGTAATAAATTAATAGTTTTAAACTCTGCGTCCTTCATCGATGTTTTATATAACCAACATATTTGCAACCAATTGACCTGTTCGCCATTTGTGTTTTTTTATCTGTTTTTTAATCGCATTTTGAAGATTTTTTGTTGAAACGAAATTCTCTCGTTTCATTTCATGTAAAATGAATTTGTCATGTTTTCTACATTGTTTCATTACATCATAATAATCTTGTGGTGTGTACAGAAAATTCTTTTTTCGCAATGCCATTTCTATGATGCCAAAATCTGCATCGTTCGGAAGGTATGAATGCCCCGAAAGTAAAAATTTGTGGTCAATTATGTCAGTGTTATTTTCCAACGACTGGGTAACCTCCAACCACATCAATGCCATTTGTAAATTTCGATTTTGCCCAGTACACATGTCACTGTAGGCAATAACATGGCTTTGGGTCGTTACATTTTCTAAATGCCTCAAACAACAAGAAGCTACTTCTTGCGATCCCCTGGAAGCAATAGTTTCGTCCCACACATACATATTAACTTTATTATCGTGGAAATTGTGAAAACCCTTGTTTAAAACATACATACATATTTCGCTTGTAATATGCGATTGAGACAGATAATTTCGGGTAAGGTAAGGCTTTTTGTAAGTCAAAAGAGAAGGCAAAGTATGTATCAGGATTTTCTGATGTCAGAATTTTATCTTCTTGTAATGCTTTTCTTGCTAATTCAGCATTTTGCAAGTGAACATCATGTCCTTTTACAAGAATCGTTTTTTCTTTGTTATCAGTTGTTGTCTTAATTTTCATGTTTAAGAAATCGCATTTCGCACAGGTATCTTTACGTGGCAAATGGAAGTGTAACTTGAAATCTCGTTTAAGGATTTTCCTATATATCCATTCATTAACTGAACTCAGGTTATTTTCCTTGCATTTTTCCAAGTATAAATTATACATTTTTCTTATATTTAATTCAGGATTTAAAAACATCCGTTCTGGATTTTGTGATCGAGTATAGTGACTTTCAAATGCCGGAAAGCTTTTTATGTGGTCTATCACTGTATTCGTCAGTAGCTCACTAGTTCTTCTGCAAGAGCCATCCATTTTTCCACGCAAGTCTATCGGAATGTTCTCTTGGGATTTTAGGATACGATCAATTCGTCCAGTAGATATTTGGAAAGTATTAATGAAAAACTTCTTACATACTAAAATGTTTTCACCAGAAGTGACTAGGTAAAATTTATAAGCATATGCCCTTTTAGTGCCCGAATTATTTCTAGGCCTTCTTCTATTGACAGATTCTCGTAGAACACTGCCATTTAGAAATACATATTGCTTATTAAAATCACCTATATTCCAGAACTTTTCAAAAATTTCGTTGCCGACGGAGGAGACAACTCGAAACCGGCAGGTGCCGCTTGTAAATTTGGAGGTTATGAGCCACGAGAAACACAACCGAAAAATTCCTTTTCTCCTTTTTTATACAGGGTGTAACTTGTGTGAAGCGTTAAACGAAAATGGGAGATAGAGGAACTTGTCCTGAGTGGAAAATCGTTCTACACATACTCCCGTTTTTGCACCGTTAAGAAGATAGCGCGATTTTAAGGACGAAGGATTTTCATCGTACCTGTGATCACTCTTTGATCTATAACTTCTGCCGTACTTAGCGTAACGCAATAATTTTAGTCTCGTTGGAAAGGACACAAATTCTTCTTTTCATATTGCTGTGTCTGTCAGTGCTATACTTTTTGAGAAAAAGTCATTTCAGTGACACAAAAATAATAAAAAATTGAAAAACAAAAAAGTCCTTTTTTCTTCAAGAAGGACCTGATTAACCACCAAATTTTATTACATTTTCAGAAAGTCCATAAAATTTCACTTCCTAAAATTATTGCGGCAGAAGTTATAGATCAAAGAGTGATCACAGGTACGATGAAAATCCTTCGTCCTTACAATCGCGCTATCTCCTTAACGGTGCAAAAACGCGAGTATGTGTAGAACGATTTTCCACTCAGGACAAGTTCCTCTATCTCCCATTTTCGTTTGACGCTTCACACAAGTTACACCCTGTATATCCTGTTCAAGGGACGATGGAAAACTTTTTTTTTTCTTCTTTTCTCTTTTTCTCTTTTCGTTCTACTTCCCCGCGATCTGCGAACTTTGGTTACACCCAGGGCCGGCCCTGCAGTTTTTGGCGCCTGGTGCTCAATTATACTGGCGCCCTAGAGGCATAAATTGCGCTTTTCAAAGTTATTATTTTTCGATTTGACGAAAATTTTGGAAATTTTGAAACATAAAGGAATTAAATAATGCACATATTTCACATCACAAGCACTGCTCGTATCCGTGTTTTTCCTTAACAACTCGTAGTGAACAAATGATCTTCATTATATGTGCCTACCTTACATATTACGAGCTACTACTAAATGGGTCGATGTACCGAATATTTTTATTTTTACGAATATAAATAACCCTAAAACAATTGAAAATATATCTTCTCTCAAGACATATTTGGTTGTCTTGATTATTTCTGCAAGTTTTAGTAAAAAGTGAATTTCAAAAATTTTTCGTTTTTCTTTTTATTTTGTTAAAAATGTATTTCCATGAAACTTAAAATTTGCCCAATATTGTAGAATCCAATGAAATAGGTGGGTTAAATATTTGATGGTTTAGATGTTTGTCAAAAACTGTCATATAAGTTGGCAGAAGACAAAGTAAATATAATATAATGTTAGTACGGCATAAACTAGCAGAGTTACTATATTTATTTTGTCATTTACTAGCGTGATTTTTTTTTATTTCATGTATTGAAAGCTGTTCGTCTAGCCTTCAGTTGTGCAAAATCCTTCATCAAATCATCATAGTTCAATGTTTCGAGTAAGTCTTTTTCAATTGATATTATTGCCAATGATTTTAGTCGGTCTTGAGTCATGGATGATCTTAGGTAGTTTTTAATAATTTTAAGTTTTGAAAAACTACGCTCACCTGATGCCACAGTAATAGGAAGTGTTAATAGAATTTTTAAAGAAATGACAGTGTTTGGTAACATTCCCTCTAAGTTTGCCATAGGTCAAGGACCGATGCCTTGCGACCTTCCAGATAACCTATTGTGCAGTTTTGTTTCGAGACTTTCCCGAAGTTTTTCTTTGCCCGCTCGAGTTTGGCAATAACCGTTTCTTGTTGAGCAATAAGATCTTCCATTTTTGAGGAGGTTGAAAGATGTTATTTCCGAAAAAACGATCGACGTTAAGTGGGACAAAATTGTCGTGATTTGCGTAAAATCGACCCTTATCTATGGGGTAGTCTTAGACACTTCTCTATGGAGTGCAGAGAACAATCTTAACTTGCGTAAATCGAAACACAATGTTAGAATGGTCTGAATTGTCTTGAATTTAGCACACAAATTTATAAATCGCGAACACGGCACTAATAAATTCGAATGCGGCACAAAGAAAAAAAAAAAAAAAACGAGTCTATTGGTGATGTGCAAAAGTTGCATTACCTCAAGACGTCGGTTTACGGAGAAGCGGAGCTTCTCGTTAAGCACTTGGCCATAACTGACAAAAACTACCGGTCGGCTTGGGAGCTTATGTGCCGTCGCTATCAAAATAAGCGATTGTTAGCTACTACGCAACTAGCCACCCTCCTCAATCAGCCTGTGATAATGACCGAATCTGCTAATTCCCTCAAGACGTGACTTCGGAATGTTTGGCCTCTCTCAACTATCTCGGAGTCCACACCAACAGCTGGGATGCGATTTTGATACACCTGTTAGTTCGTCGACTACCCAAGGAGACACATCAATTATGGGAGCAGTCGATTAGCGACACAACGACGTTATCGACATGGGAAGAGTTTCGAGGCTTCTTGGAATGCCGTTTCCGGACTTTGGAAGCTCTCGGCCCCCTGAAACCGCGTTCAGCAGCAATAGCCCCATCCCACGCAAAGGGGTTTGTTACCACGCAAAATCATCGGAAGTGTTTGGCCTGTAGCGAAAATCATTCAGCATATCGCTGTAAGCGGTTTTTGCGCATGGATGTGAAAACGAGATCGGATGCTGTTAGATCAAAGGAGGCCTGCTTTAACTGCTTAGGATATGGTCATCGAGTCACCAACTGTCCGAGTTCGTCGCGTTGCTCCCACTGTGGCAAATCACACCATTCACTTCTGCATTCATCGTCTCCAGCCACCCATTTTGATATGCCCAGCGCCACCGCTTTACACTGCGCCTCATCTCAGCAGAGGAATACAACGAATCTAGAGCAAGCCTCGCTTCAATTTCAAAACGCTATTAGCTACCGCCGTGATCAACGTTCCTTCGATCTCGGGAGCCTTAACTCAGCTGCGAGCGCTTATTGATCCAGGCTCACAGGCCTCGTTTGTGACTGAATCAGCCGCTCAAATGCTAAAACTTCCTCGAAAAAGGACCGACGTCACGGTCTCCGGACTTGGTGATATCTCAGCCAAACGAGCCCGCTCTTCAGTTCAACTGACGGTCAAATCCAGGACAGAAGCGTTTTCATGCAGTGTAAAAGCGTTGGTGTTGCCGTCCTTAACGCAATTCCTTCCGTCGAAACGTGTTTCAGCATCGCTGTTAGATGAATTTAGAGGCATAGCGCTAGCTGATCCTTTACTGCATCAACCTGGAAAGATAGACGTTATTCTCGGAGCAGATATCTATCCATCGATCTTGCGACAAGGAGTACGGAAAACAAACTTTCATTCCTTTGTCGCTCAAGAAACCTCTTTGGGCTGGATCCTTTCCGGACCCTGTCCTAGCGATAACAGCAATTCCAATCTTCTGGCATTCCACTGCACGTCCGAAATTCATAAACAACTTCGTCGATTTTGGGAAATAGAAGAAGTCGAATCGGTTCCACAACCAGATGCCGATAACGAAGCCTGCGAGACCTTCTACAAGGCAACTACCACTCGACGTGAAGATGGTCAATACATTGTACGTCTTCCGTTTCGAACCAATCCACCACCACTCTCATCGTCATACAACATCGCAGCTTCACAGATGAGGTCGTTGGAAAGACGATTCCAAAGAAATCCGAAGCTACAAGCGGAATACGCTGCTGTCGTCAATGAATATGTGGATTTGGGGCAAATGGAAGAAATTTCACCGATCGGAAAAGCAATCTTGCCGCATTATTACGTTCCCCATCATGCGGTAATCAAGGAGGATAGTACTACCACAAAATTGCGAGTGGTCTTCAATGCATCGTGCAAAACGTCCAACGGGATTTCTCTAAACGATTCTCTTTATACCGGACCGCCCCTCCAAGTCGACCTCACCAACCTGCTGCTGAAGTGGAGGAGTTTCTCATACGTTTATGTGGGTGACATTGCGAAAATGTATCGTCAGATCCTAATCCATCCAGATGATAGAGATTATCAGCGAATCATTTGGCGATCAGAGCCACAATCTCCTGTAAAGGATTATAAAATTAGGGTAGTGCTTTTTGGAGTAAGTAGTGCTCCTTACCTGGCAATCCGCACCATTCATCAATTGGCCAACGACGAAAGCGAACGGTTTCCTCTGGGCGCTCCTCTTTTGACGTCTAGCATGTTCGTGGATGATCTGCTTGCGGGTGCCGACAATGTAGACGAAGCTTGTCGCGCACGGAAAGAAGTTGAAGATCTCTTGCAGGCTGGTGGATTCGAAATGCGCAAATGGGCTTCGAATTCATCACTTATTTTGAAAGATGTCCCACTGGAAAAACGCGTTCACCAGGGCATGCTACCGCTAACGAACGATGACAATATCAAAGCTCTTGGAATAGTTTGGAATCCCGACAACGACATGCTCGGTTTCAAATGGAAACCCGTGCCCGACGACGACATCGTCCCAACGAAAAGACTTATCCTGTCAACCATCTCTCGACTTTTTGATCCGCTCGGATGGGCTGCCCCAGTCATCATTCAAGCGAAAATACTCCTTCAAGGCTTATGGCTGGAAACCTTGGCGGAATTTTACGAGTGGGAGGACGTCTACACCTATCTAATCTACCATATGACGAAAGGCATCCGATTATTTTATCGCATTCTAGTCGTCTAACGAAACTAATAATACAACAGGCGCATCGAGATACCCTGCACGGGACTATAACGCTGATGCTCGGAACCATTCGCCAGCAATTTTGGATTACGAGACTACGCAGCCTAATAAAAGCATGTATTCACGGATGCGTGAAATGTTTTCGATTCCGGAATGAAACCCAAAAACAATTAATGGGAAACCTACCCACGACGCGCACGGAAATCACCCGACCATTTACCAATGTCGGCGTGGATTATGCAGGCCCGATTTCACTCCGGGTATCAAAAGGACGCGGAGGTAAAACTTACAAAGGCTATCTGGCGATATTCGTCTGTTTTTCAACAAAAGCAATCCATATCGAGGTTGTATCCGATCTTACCAGCGAAGCATTTCTTGCGGCATTTCGGCGCTTCACCTCTCGACGCGGCCTATGTTGTCGCATTTACTCCGACTGCGGTACGAATTTTGTTGGAGCCGACACCAAGCTTCAACAAGAAAGGGACTATCTCCGGAAACAACTCGAAAAGGATTGCACACCACTTCTCGCCAACGAAGGGATCGAATGGCATTTCATCCCCCCAGCATCACCACATTTCGGTGGTCTATGGGAAGCTGGCGTAAAATCCGTGAAACACCATCTACGACGAGTAATTGGAGAAACCACCTTGTCATACGAGGAAATGACCACCGTGATGAACCAGATTGAAGCGTGTCTGAATTCAAGACCTTTGTGCCCGCTGACTGAGAATCCGGACGACTTCTCGGCACTCACACCCGGTCATTTTCTGATCGGAGGCGCACTACTCTCACCACCAGAACGACACTTACAGGACACAAACTCTCACTGCCTTCGAAGGTGGAAATTAATACAAAAATTGCACCAAGATTTTTGGATAAAATGGTCAGGTGAATACCTTTCCCGTCTGCAGCAACGCCCGAAATGGACAAATAGTCATCCCAATCTCAAATTAAACGATTTAGTGATCATACGCGACGAACGATTTCCTCCGCTTCAATGAAATATCGGACGGATTGTAGCCGTACACCCGGGAAAAGACGGACGGACACGCGTGGCCACCGTCAAAACAGCGTATGCTCAATTAAAAAGGCCAGTCGCTAAGCTGTGTCAATTACCCGCGAGTTTTATGTAATCGCCGCGCACCATTCATAACTTTACCGCGATCACCAACGATATGGCTTTAATTTTCTTTTCTTTCACTTCCTTCTGTTCCCTCCCCACATTCCCTTCCCTGCCAGGCGAGACGAGGCGCCTTCAAACCTCAAACGGGTCTCAAGGAAATGTGAGGCCCACAACAACAACGATCGCACAAGAACACCACCAACGAAACTTGAAACTACAACGTTTCAACGCCGGAGAGAATGTTTCACTCGGCCTGCGCGGCCGCCCGATAAATCCGACCATAGTTACGCGGTGCACGGCGATATGACAGCTGCGAACTGTCATCCGGAACATATGATTGCGATCATATGATGCTGCGTTCCGTTCCCGATCATTCTCCGGCCGCAACCATTTATTATGTACACGACGACCTATTGCGGCACTTCTAGCGGCTACTTTGGCAACTACCTATACAGCAACAATTCCCAATATGAAATTGCTATTGCGGCAATCCTAGCGGCATACATCCACAATGATAATTCCAATAGGAAAAAATTATGCTTTGTTCTTGTGCTCATTCTTGTTAGAACCATTGAGTAAAAAACGACAGCGTTTAAAGTTCAAAATATTTAAATTTCCTGAACCAGGAGTAATTAATGTAGCTAACATTTGTAATTCCTCACATAATTGCACATGGTTTATATCGGATCGCTCTTTGTACGATAAAGCATTCTTTAAATTTGGACATTTATTAAGTAGTAATTCACTGTTGCATGAAATCAAACTTGGAATATCGTATAAAAAATTGAATAAATTGCTATGATTACTTAACAATTCAAACCTCTCTCTGACAGATTGAATCGATTGGTCCAATATTCTAAAAAAAATCTACTTTAAACTTTAATGCGGGATCTGTCAAAGGTGTTGGAATTAAAAGAGGTTCTTTCTCTGATGACGGCTAGACTTCAAGTGAAGGTTAGAGTGTTTATTTGACATATGTATTCAAAATGGCGTTTTACAAAAATAGTCAATTCATATTAGTCAATTCACAATAGTGTACGAAAGTACAAATTCAAATTCAATTATAATTACAACACTCTCCCTGAATTTTAATTTACATACAACTATAAATATTAATTTGACAACCCAAGTGATTTCGAGAGGTTGCTTTGCCTTGTAGAGTTCATAGCCTTTGTAAAGATATCAGCGACCATATCTTCAGTTTTTACGTAGGTAAGTTTGATGACTCCCTCATTTATCTTGTCCTGAACAAAGTTGCTGTTGATTGCAATATGCTTCGTACGTTGAGAGAAGTTGTTGTTGATACTCAAGTGTATGGCACTCTTGTTGTCGCAATATAGTGTCATGCACTTCGTAGGATGGTACAACAGCTCTTTCTCTAGTTGTTTTAGCCATATCGCTTCCTGTGTTGCCGCCACAATAGACATTAGCTCAGCCTCCGTCGTCGAAATAGCCACGGAATGTTGTGTCTTTGCTGCCCATGAAACGGCTCCACCCTGCATCATAAAAACGTAGCCTGATGTCGATTTACGTCTATCGATATAACCACCCCAATCAGCATCGCAGAAGCCAGTTAATTCGTCGTGCACTTTGCTAGAATAAACTAGAGTTTTATTAAGTGTACGTTTTAAGTACCTGAATACGCGCTTAACAGCTGTCCAATGGATTCGCCTTGGGTTTTGGTTGAATCTACTTAGTAAACATACAGCAAAGCAAATATCCGGCCTTGTAAGTTGCGCTGCATATATTAAAGATCCAATAGCCTCTTGATAGGGCACATTGATCATTTCGATACGTTCCTCTTCACTCATAGGGCTCGTATCCTGAAACAATCGTTGGTTCGGATCGAGTGGTGTCGAAACAGGATTGCACTCCGACATCCCAAAACGGTCAAAATTCGAGAAATGTATTGCTTTTGATCCACTGCAATACTTTGAAGATCCTTAGAGTGAGCAATCTTCATACCCAAAAGTAGAATTGGATCACCAAGATCCTTCATTTTAAATTGGCTCATTAAATGACGAACCAGTCGATATTCTTCGTTTTCGTTGTTACATAAAATTAATATGTCGTCGACATATACAGGGTGTTTGGTACTCCGTACATAACCTTGTAAGGGGTTATTCCTGGATATATTTTGAGCAAAAAATTGTTCTACTGAGATGGTCAATTTTCAATATCCACGGAGATACAGGGTGATCAAGAAAAGTCCTTCGGACCTGTACCCTCACTCACTCAAAACGCTATATCTTGAAAACTAATAATCACAATTCAAAGTGTTATAGCTTGTTTTTTAGGGAATCAAATTACCTTTCATTTGGTGTAATAGTCCGCATTGTAACTGTATCCAATTCTGAGATATTTGCTTCAGAACACAAATTTTTGACAGTTTGACCGTCAAAATTCTAAGATCAATGAATGCTTCCGACATTGTAAAAGATTTAGAAAAAATTTTACTTTAAATTAATGGAACGAATACTTATCAGAGTTTGGTTAAGGCGACTTCTGGGCCCATAACCTGTTGAAATTAAAAGAGGTTCTTTCTCTGATGACGGCTAGACTTCAAGTGAAGGTTAGAGTGTTTATTTGACATATGTATTTAAAATGGCGTTTTACAAAAATAGTCAATTCATATTAGTCAATTCACAATAGTGTACGAAAGTACAAATTCAAATTCAATTATAATTACAACAAAAGGTTCATCTTCACATTCGTAAGAAAAAAGTGCCCGTTTTTTACGAGACCGTAGTGTGGACCGCTCCGCAAAAGTATATGGAATATCTAACTCTTATGCAATTTCTTTGGCAGAAGCAAGTGTATTTTCGAATCCTAAATCGCTACGATATTCTTCCAAAAAAATTAAAGTTGATTTTAAGATCTTTTGAGCAGTGCATAAATTGATAGAAATGCTTTGTAAATATTTGCTCGCAGTATTAATTTTTTGCAATATATTGTGCCATGCTATCAAACCCACAATAAATTTGAACTGCAATATTTTTTTCCCCAAAGATTCTGCAGTATTTTTACTAAATAAATAGTTGGTTTCAGCTACATTTACTAAAGCTTCGTACACATCACACAAACTGTACCTTAAAGGCTTTAAAGCGTCGATTCGGCTTTCCCATCTAGTGTTACTTAGCGGCTTGAGAGTAAAGGTATTGACATTGGATTTTAGAATTTGCCACCTATTTACTGAACTAGCGAAAAATACGTACAAGGATTAATAGTATCAAAAAACGATACTGCTTCTAGACAACAATTTGCGGAATCGTTGACGACTAAATTTAATGTATGTGAACTGCATGGCACAAAAAATGCTCTTGGCTCTAACTGCCTTATAAGATTTTGTACGCCTGATTGTCTACCTTTCATGTTTGAACCGTTATCATATCCTTGGCCTCTCATATTTTCAATGACTAATTCATTTGCTTGAAGCTCATCTAAAATAATTTTTGTCAGTCCCTTTCCTGTAGTATCATTTGCTTCTAAAAATCCTATAAAATGCTCGCGAATGCTATATTCTCCCTTTTCATAATGAACAAATCTAATTATTAAAGTCATTTGCTCTGTTCTGCTTTTATCAGGTGTACAATCAACTATAATTGAATAAAATTTAGCAACTTTAATAAACTCAATAATTTTGTTTTTGATTGTTTTTGAAATTATATTTATTAACTCATTCTGAATATTTTTGCTAAGATATTTGTTCATGGTCTCTTTATTGGATATTCGCCTTAAATGTGTACTTAGCACAGGGTCAAATTTCGATATAGCTTCAACTAGCTTCAAAAAGTTACCATTGTTGCTTTCAAATAATTTGTCAGATGATCCTCTGAAAGCAAGAGCTTGCGATGCAAGAAATTGCACACACATAATAAGGCGCTTTAGCACTTCATTCCAGTGTTGCGCTTCAACATTTAGTTGGCGCTGGACTTCCATATCTATAGTAGATCTAGATTTTAGGCTTAACTCAAAGGACTTCCACTATTTATAGAACTCCATATGCCTTTTATTACTTTCATGGTCTCGTAACGTTCGTGATATATGAGTCCAATCATTGAAACCGTCGCTTCCCAAAGAACTGATATTTTCTGTTGAAAACAATTTGCAGGGAAAACAATATGCAGCACCCTTCGAGATGGAATACACTAGCCAGTCTCGGTGAACCGTATTACCATTTTCAAGCTTCCTTTGGTAAGCACTTAAGTTAAATTTTCGCTTTTTACGAACTGGAAAATCATAATTGGTTACTTGAATTGGACCTTTTTCAACAATATACTGCCTATTCCCGTCATTTATATTTGACCATGTACCAGGATCATCAAAATATCCTAATACAATGAGGCTGTCAACTTCATCAACATTAGAGAATAACGACGATACTCAATTCTGAAATCAAGCCGCTGTCCAAAAACTGGATCGCGTCAAAACTATGGCCAAATGGAAGGAAGAATACTCGAAACTCGAACGTGAATGTACGATTTCAAACTCAAATTGCACCTGTACCAGCGACAATTAGCCAGGCTGTAGAAATCGCGCGCTGAGAACTGCCAATAGATCGCCCAACTCGAAGAAATGATTGGATCTAAGCAAAAACAGATCGTCGAACGGCAATCTGGTATCAAAACCATTCATAATATCGTTCGAACACAACAGATGATCATAAGAGATCGCGACGAGCTGATCAGCCGCGTTCACAGCCTCAAACAAAGATGAATTCGGTCTTAGAGCTGTATGACATCGTCGTATAAAGTCGCCTTATCAAGCAGAAAATCGAAACAGTCACCGATTTCAATAAATACCTATACAAAATTTTTACCGATCGCGAAGGAATGGCCAACGTTCAAGATCTCTGCATCAATCAAAACAGTAACTTCAGGATCAGATCAAAAAGATCGTTCCGTTTCTCGAGAAACTAAAACGTATCTGGCTGCAACAAGTGAAAGATGCGACACAACAGGTTTGCAAATCGGAAAATCAGCTGAAGATTTCGGTGTGCGAACACGACACGCTCCTGGACCAAAAACAGACGGCAATCGATCAGCGATGTCAGGAACTTGCAGCAAACATCAATGAGCTCGACATGGAAATTATCATGACGGGCCATCGGAACAAGGAAGTCGAACGCGGCGAGCTGCCTGCGAAGGAGACCGAAGTGGAAAGATGAAAGGAAAACGAAAAGATGTTGGCCTAAGTCGAAGATTAGTGCGAGGAGATTTTGCAAGCGAAGAGGGCTACGCGAAGCCGTTCACAACACCCTGGAGGAAGTTACTTTGCTGTTTAAGGATATTCCATAGTAGTTAATTAGAGTTTAAGGTTTCAGCCTTTTTTTCAATTAATTCTTATTTTGTCCCAAAGAAACTCTTGGTGTTTTTTTCAATTTTCCATCATATTTACAAATAAATGAAATAAATGCAATATTACTGTAACACAATTCAAAACAAATGATTTTTTAAGCTTGGGTTGTTGACGAAATTTCTCTGCTTGGCCTCCTTTAAGCTCGATACACTGTTTCCAGCGATGTTCAATAGCTTCGATATCCTGTTTATAGTGAAAATCGTCGACTTCTTAAAAAAAGTCATCAACCGTAGACTCAACCACTTTATTGTTGGAAAACCACCGAGCCACTTTTCAAGTTTAGAACCAGAAAATAATCCGAGGGGCTAAATATCGGGAATAGGGTGCGTTAGGAAGCAATTCAAACTTTAACCCATTGATTTTGGCCACCGCGATAACGGATGTGTGAACTGATCATTGTCTTGATGAAACAAAACTTTCTTTTTCTAAAGAGAAATCTGACTTATATATAAGGCCGTCCAAAAGGAAAATGCTTACGTTAAATTGATTTTTTTTTCAATATTTTATTTAAGTTTTTAAAAACATAGCTTTCAACAAATTTCGGGTTATATTGAATATTTTGTGATTTAGAATTATATGTGACTCTCATATGTATATTTATTGTGTTGCTCAATACTATGTGGTCGATGACTTTAAATTTATTTCTTTGTTTGTCCACAAAATCTTTGCACGCAGCGTAGGGCCCCGCTTCCATATAGGGATGACGCTATTTGAACTCTTCCACTATCTAGCGTTTATCTACTCTCCAGCCACCATGTGTAACTATTGTTTCACAACAATTGGGCCCAATCGCTGCGAAGAGGGCGCTAAAAATAAACAACTTTTCGAATTCTGTTTTCGACGAGATACTTCGAAAATATTTCAAGAATGCTTCAGCCATAAGTAGAGCGAAAACTCCCATATTGGCCAAGTGCTCGCTTGTTTTAATCGGAGGCAATTATCAAATTCCTTCAATCGATGAAATACTGCCGAATTCGACAAAAGCGAAAGTATTTAGTAAACATGATATTACGGAACGGGTTTTGACTAGTGGTTCTGGACAAAAATAGCAGAGACATGACTACATTCTGGACACCATTTCGAATTTCTCCTGCGCCTGAATCTTGGCAGAAGACTCAACACCAAATTTTAGATGGACTGAATAGAGTAGAAGTAATTGCAGGTGGCATACTAGTCACGGGCAAGGGTGAAAATATGGGACACGCAGTATTTCACCACAATAGAAATCTGGAGAACCTTTTAGACAGACTTCGAAAGTATAATTTTAAATGAAATAAGTCAAAGAACATGATTCTGTTAACTGAAGTACCATACTACGGGCATCTTTTGACTCATAATGGACTGAAGATTGATGGCAGCAAAACCGATCAGTCCCGCTCCGATACGTTGAAATCGCAGTCAGGCCCCTGAAAACAAGAAAAATGGCAAATAAAAGAACCTGCGATCTACCTGAAGATCAAAACTAACCTGGCAAGAAAACACAAATGTCCGGAATACGAACGGGAATGTTCAACAAATGTTGAGCCAATAGCCGGACTACTTATCAAACAGAGTGCTGGACCACGTAGGCTGTTGATTACTCGAGTTGTTTTTCAGTAGGTTCGACATCAGAATCAGACAATCTTCGACGATAATTCCACCGTCCGAGCAGCCTTCGTCGCGAACAACGTCGAAAAGACGATCGAAGGCAACAATCTTTTGAATGTTGGCATTTCCTTTCGTCAACTAAATGAGCAACAAGGCATCGTTCCTTATCACCTCGGGAGAGACCCGTACCCTGACATAGCCGTAAACAAACTGCCACGACATGTCAAATCGAATTGTCAAACTGACAAATCTCATACTTGGGTGAGCTCCGACTTGCTCGGACACCTTAGGTATAGTTCAGAAAAACCTGGTATTCTACGTCATCGTTTTCAGCATTACGGCCTGGTATTTCTAGAGGGCCTTGAATAAACAGTATTTTAAACACTGTTGTAAACACTATTGAAAACACTATTAAAAACACGGTTTCAAACACAGTTGTAAGCACTGTTTTAAAAACTTTTCCACTTCTCAGAAAATAAAATATCTCTGATCGAAATTTACTTGACAATTCTTTTTTCCCTAAACTAACACAAATACAAATAGTAAAAAGAAAGTGTAATTATAAATACATTCGCATTTGCCTGTACGAGCTCTTTTAACGCACAAGAGATTGCATAAGGAGCGCCACAGCGCTTCTGGCGCGCAGCTTAAAAGTGCTCCAAATGAATTCTGAAATATTGGAAATGAAGGAGAAAATAAATTTTTCTTGTTGTTTCAATCGAAAGTCATTCGAATGAACAAATTTGTTTTGTTCTTATGCAGTCAATACACGACACAACTCGAGCTAAATATTTCCAGTTAAAGGAAAAGATTGTGTATGGGGTCTTTCATAGAAATTATGTAAAGAAGAACTTTGATACCACGAATATACAGATATCGCAGTCCTTCATTTTTTTATTATTAGGTTTCAAAGAAAAAGTTACATAATATGTAGCCATTATGAAAAATAAATACATAATGGAGATATGTAATTAATTGAAATATTTGGCGCCTTTAATGCTCTACTTTTTCTGGCGCCTGGTTTTGATGCGCCATGTGCACATATAAAAGAACCGGCCCTGGTTACACCGACAATTGAAATCCGAACGGAAACGAATGCCCGGTTAATATTCGAAGGCGGCAAGTCCCGTTAAGAGTTTTCGGTAGGGAAACATGTGGCGAGGACCGGGAGGCGAGAATAAAAAACCGTGAAGCGCTCAACACACCGCCACTTTAAATTTTTTGGTTTTTTCTTTTTTTTTCGATGATTTTTGGTATGGGTATTTCTCGAACGCGACTCTTCGGGAGTTTAATTTCAATAAATTTACAGGAATTTCTTCCTTTGGGTGACGTGTTCATTGCCGAAGGTCTCTGCTGACCTTTTGAGCAATTTACACGGTTGGGAAAGTTTCGGCCGATCCATAGATGGCCCAGACCCGTCACACATAACATTATCCCTTCCGTTAGTATAATATCTGTGGTGGTGCGTATGTTGTTTTTCCAAAATAAAATCTTTGTCTATGTTGTGTTGATCGTACCCTTCGTAAGAATATAAAATTTTTTTAATTTTATGGAGATCAAACATATCTTTAATTTCTCGTCACAGGTTTCCTGCCGCAATTTGCTGAATACGATTAATTAAAGTGTGGTAAAAAATGTTTTTAGTTTTGGTTGGGTTATTTTCATAACTTGCAAATGAATTTATTTCCTGAATAATATCTTCCAGCTTGCTATTTAAATCGAAAATTGAACTTACTTCAAGCTTACTTATGTTACTATATATATGTATATTCTTATAGCTTGGTCGAAAATGTTGTTTCAAGAGAATTCTGGCTTCTCCCCATGTTGTTTGGTTGGTTGTGTAGTAGAAGATCCTTTGCTCTGCCGGTAATTTTCGTGTTGTAGATCGCCTGCCAACATTCAGCTTTTGTGTTTGGTGCCAGCGAATCTATTTGAGTTTCCACTACGTTCATGAACTGTGTCAGTTGTTTTCGATCACCGTCGTATTCCTTGATGTACGCGATTTCCTTTAATATCCTCGTTGCTCGATTCTCCCCGTGGTTCACGTTGTGTGGGACGGCCAAATTTTCTAGGGCCGCTATTAATCTCGTTGCCAGTACAGGGTCCATTTCTTCTGAATCGTTGGTATGATTTCTGTATTTAAAAGTTTTTATCCTTGCGCGGAAATTTGGATGCTATAAGTCACGGTATGTTAACAGGAATGGGTTCAAGATAAATTAATAATTCGCTTGGTACACAATTTATTATCACTTTAATTACTGTATTTATTATAACTGCGATCTTCCCAGCCTCAGGGGTTGTTGGTGGTTTGGTCTTGTTCCGTATTCTTTCGGATTAGTATTTACTTTTTTTAAAAACCGCGTTTTCAGCACTGATTTTTTTGTTTTTTTTGAATACGGCACTTTTTCCGTACCAGCAACACACAATTAAAGAAAACTGATCACCACCTCGCCGTGCTCGATCTCCACCAAAAAAAAACACGCGCCACTCACCTTCCTCGTTTTCCGGCATCTCCAATCCCCGATTTCCGATGAGTGACGTTTCTATTTCCGAAGGTCTCTGCCGATCTTCTCAGCAATGTACACGATTGGTAATATTCCGGCCAATCCACAGATGGCGTGGACCGTCACACATAACACCACAGCTTGGTCGCCGTTATTACGCAAAAAGGAATATCGCCGACCAGGCTGCAAGAAACAGGGACGAGTCTCATGCACACTCTGAGTCGGCCGGGCACTCAGACATGGCCAGCGTCGTATGTCCTTGGATGGTAGATGCCCTAACTGAAGACAAGCTTGAAAGCTGCCGACCATATTCAAGTACAAAAACCAATACGGACGGTATTAACTCTGATATTGACTGAGAAAATTCGCAGCCGGAAAGAGAAATCAAAATAGTTAGCATTACCGAAATGTTACAAAAAAATTCAAGTTAAGTCTATCTTTACGTTAAGTATGGTAGGAACTCATCATTAGCTCTACTTTAGTTAAAAGGAAAATTTATTTACTAAATATGTTCGATTCTAGTAATTGACTAGACGAATGAATGCACCAATCAGAAAATGAAAATTTCTCGGAACGTAAAACATACAAAAATTAAAATTTTCTTTTTTTTTCCCATTTCATAAATTCATCATAAACGAAACATGAACACAAACGATTAAGGAGCCTCTCTTCGCCTCCACAAATCCTCTCCTCCCTCTTACAGGTGTCGTCAAAACATCTAATCGCGTCAACACGCGACCAGCGAGTGGGAAAAGGATTCAGAAAAATATAAAAAAACTTTAAGAAAGCTACGTTAAAATTTCAATTACAAATTCAAAAAAAAATCGCGAAATCAATCCAAATGACTAATTTTTGTTAAAGGAACGAAAGCTACTCTACATGGATAGGATTCAAAAGACGGAAGTGGCATCCTGAAGATTCGCTACAGACATGGATATCTGGTTCGCTTGCAGACACAAGCATTCTGCCCTCTGTCGGACAACTTGGCCGCCAAGACAAGCCAAGTCCCGCTGTCAAGAGGGTACCGTGCCTGCAAACGAAACATCCGCCATGTTCCATATTTCTCTCACTATCTCCCGCACTGAAATGGCTCGGGATGGTACTGCCACTCTCCACTGAAGCCTCTGGCAGGGTAGACTTGGTCAAGCAGGGAGTAACGATACCATCCAGGACCATTCCGATGCCAGAGCTGTCAAGATGAATTTCAAGAAAGCCTGTATAGGATTCAAAGGATTAAAGGTACTTTCGGAAATTCCGTAAATGGACAGAAGTGGGTATTTCATTCGCAGACATAAGTATTTTGCCCTCTGTCGGACAACTTGGCCGCCAAGACAAGCCAAGTCCCGCTGTCAAGAGGGTACTTATGCCTACCAATGAAACACACACTCTGTTCCACTCATCTCTCGCCAGTTCAGGCGACGAAAATATCTCGGTTGTTGAAGAAATTCCCCCAAGGAACATCATTGGCGCCTCAAGGTTGCCAATGAGTTCTTCGTTGGGAAAATTTCCGCCCCAACCGCGACACTTCCACCTCCGTAACAAGCGAGCAGAATTCCAAAAGCTTTCTCGATGGGCTATGGGTGCCGTGCAGGCTAAAACAACTGTCTCCGGCGACAGTCAGAGTTCTTTGATGTCACGCATTTCACTTGGTATTGTTCGGTCTCAAGTTTCGTGACATCACGCGTTCGGAAACACGCTCGTGAAGCTATTTCGGGCCCCACGTTGGGCGCCATTTTGCTATGCCGCGGAGGCCTAGTTTTCTTTCGATTTCGATTGACGTGGACGAAAACAACCCGAATATGTCGGTGCGAAAATTTCGCCTTCAAAAAAAAACTTTGCACGATTTTTACAGTCAAACTGGTGTGTTGTTGTTGGTGGTTTGGTCTTGTTCCGTATTCTTTTGGATTAGTATTTACTTTTTTTAAAAACCGCGTTTTCAGCACTGATTTTTTTGTTTTTTTTGAATACGGCACTTTTTCCGTACCAGCAAGACACAATTAAAGAAAACTGATCACCACCTCGCCGTGCTCGATCTCCGCCAAAAAAAACACGCGCCACTCACCTTCCTCGTTTTCCGGCATCTCCAATCCCCGATTTCCGATGAGTGACGTTTCTATTTCCGAAGGTCTCTGCCGATCTTCTCAGCAATGTACACGATTGGTAATATCCCGGCCAATCCACAGATGGCGTGGACTGTCACACATAACAAATTTATTGTATTGTTATAATGTTCGGTAGCTTTTAATAGTTGTTCAGCTATATTTAATTCAGGTTTATATGGTTTCCTGTCGTATTTCGCTACGTTACACATTTCACAATTGTTTATGAATCTTGTAATTAGTTTCATCATTCCGTTGTAGTAATATTTATCTTTTATTTCATTGTAATTCTCCATAATTCCTCTATGATTGCCTTTTTCATGTATTTCTTTGATTTTTTCAAAGCATTGATCTTCGTTGATTAGATCTTTTGCGTGTTCAGAACATTTTATGAATCTTAGGGTTTTATTGTTTGAATATAGTTTTACTAGTATTAATTGTACTTTGTTCCATACGTGGTCATTTAATTCACAAAAATTCCTATGTGTCCTTTCATTATTCGTATCATTTTCGTTAATACATATCTTACGTCTCTTATTTATTGTCTGATATTCCTTCATCTTTTTCTTCGAATGTAAACTCCAGCGGTAGTGGTGGATTTACTTCTATTTGTTCAACCATTTTCACTTTGTTGTTATATTTTTGTAATTAATTGTTCGTATTAATTTATTGGGTTTTGTTTTTATTATTAAAACTTTACTTTCCCTTTCGATCTTACTAAGTTTTCCTTAGTTGATCTTTTGGTAATCGCAAAAGTTATATTTTTTTTTTTAAATTCAACTCGATTTTCTCTCGTTGAATGATGAAAGTTAGTTTTTCACTAATTCACTTTTTTGGTGTTTTCACTTTTATTCAATTTGCACTTGAACTAACTCCTTGTATAAAATACTTAGTGGAGTCCGTGAATTTACGTTGGTTCTTTTAATCAAAGGTGGTTCCTCCCTCCTATGACGGACGACTGCGCCAGTTATGAATGTCGTAGTGATTTTTATTAAAAAAAATGATTTAAAAGTTCCTTTCCGCGGAACTAATTAAAACGCAATTAATTTACTTAATTACTTTTATTCAATAAAACACTTTAACAATCTTTTTAACAATTTGGGGTGAGCTTCAGCTCTTACAAGAATGATCTACTTCTCAAACTATTGGATTAACAGACTGACCCCGATCTCTATTTTGGGATCGTTTATATAGTCCGCTATGCAATGTGTGAGGTCGCATTATGCTGACTCTGCGATTTATGCGTCTGCAGAAATCGATTATTAGTTATCGGTTAGTTTTATAAACAATATATGAAATCGGATATGAAATACGTGCTTATTCAATAATGCGTTTTTAGCGAATTTATAAGTTTGTTGATTTTAAGTTAATTGAATTCTAGTTTATAGCTTTCGCATAATTATGTTTTGACTTTAAGATATTTCTAAAATTGAATAATGTTTACATATGACAAATGTATGACATGAGTCATGCATTGAATTCGGTTGTGATGTCATTGGACTTGAGGCTAGGGCTTAATGGGTCTAATCTAACTTGCGGGATGATTTTCTTTAAGTTTGGTGTTTTCGATGGGGATTTTAGTCGTGTTTTCACCGATTTGTTTTTGTTTCTTCCTTAAATATAGAAAGATCGTACGTTTGCGTTAATTGTAAGCAGTGTCGGCCGAAATTCCCCGCAGTTATTTTTCGCGAAACAAGTTTTTTGGTGTTAAGTTTTATAGGTTAGGAATGTTGTAGTTTATTCACTACAAAATCAATCAGTTAAATTCCTAGTGTAGTGCAATTTTGTGAACGTGTTTTCGTAATGCTAGATCCACACACTAGGGTCCAGTATTGGCCAAAATCGATATTCCCAAAGTGGGGATAATTTAGCCACAATTTCGTTTGGCCTGTTTGCCGGGCGGTGTCGATTTTGTCGAAAAATCGAAGGAAACCAATGCTTTAGTGCCAAGGTGGTGTGAATATTTCATTAATCAATACGTCATTTTGGCCAAAGTTTCGGTCGCAATTTGAGAAAATACTTGGCACTAGTGTGTGGTGTCTACTATAAGAAAGAAGATTCCTGATAGTTGGTTTTAGAGGTCAAGAGTCATCACTACTAGATCAAGCGATACATCCGGAAATTTCTGCGAGATATTGTTCCTGCGACAATCAATTGGAATATACTTTTTCATAAGGTAATCCCAAACGTTATTCTTTATGCCGACAGTACTTTTCGTTTTCATTTTCAGATTTCAACCATTTCACAGTTCGAAATTGTTGCGGAATCTTATGCATCGTATAACATAAATAAAACATTTGTTGCTTTTTAAATTATAGTATATTTTCAATCAACAACCAACCAATAAAAGAGAACTTTGTATCAATTCATTTAAAAAAACACAAAATTTTATTTATTTTGTTAATAATGAGTTCGTACAATCTAGGCTTTACGCCCGATTTTACCTAAACTTGGTATAAACACCAATGTTTTAGGCTCTAATGAGTCGTTGATGAGTATAATATATGATTAATATATGAATTAAGCAAATAAAATTTTAGAACAAATAAATAATATTTCAGTATAAATAAGTAATAGTTAAGATCAAATAAATAACATTTCAGTTTCGTAAAATTAAATTGCAGTTGAAATTAATCTAAAAATATATTAATCTATACATATAAATATAATTGTAGTGTCTGTCTGTTATTTGCTTATAAATGGCTATAAGTTAGTTTTTTGAGCTACTTTAGCACTAACTAAGCATAAAAACACATTTTTGAAATTTTTGTCTGTCTGTCTGTCTGTCTGTACGACCGCTTTTCACGCACAAACGGCTGAACCGATTGTAATGAAACTTGCACAGTTTGTTAGGCGTCCATCGGAATGAAATCTGCTTTTGGTTTCATTTCACTCCCCTCACGCCTTCTACCCCCTCCCATACAAAGTGACTAATTTTCAAAATATATATTAATCAAATTTTCTTGGAAACTATAAAAGCTATGAGTTTGAAATTTGGAATATATTATTTCTATTATAAATGCAGTCTTTTGGTATACAAATTGTCTGAGTTTCCTCACTCCTTTCACCACCTCCCATACAAACTACACTTTTTCATGAATTACTTTACACCAAATTTCTCAGTACGTGTAACTTCCATAGAGCCAAACTGTTGTATTAAATCCTTAATTAACATTATTATTAATATTGGGAAAAAAATTAACCGATTAGCTTCACTCCTTCTACCCCCTCCCATACAATGTGACACAGTTTCACGACTTCACAAGAATTTGATTTTCTTGAAAAATCTGAATGTTACTGATCTGAAATTTAAAATATAGCAATTGCATGATTATTATAGTTGTTTTACAAAAAATCACCAAAAACCTCCTTCTCCTTCCACCACCTCCCATATAAACCGCACTTTTTCATGAAATACTCTAAGCGAATTTTCTCAGTACATTTAAATTTCATCGAGGTAAAAATTTGAACTTAATCCTTAATTAGCATTATTATTAATATTGGGACAAAAATTAACCGAGTAGCTTTACTCCTTCTAACCCCTCCCATACAATGAGACACATTCCACGACTATATAACAATTCGATTTTCTTGAAAAGTGTGAATGATACAGATCTGAAATTTAAAGTATATCAATTGCATGGTAGTTATAGTTGTTTCTCGAAAAATCACCAAAAACCCCCCACTCCTTCTACCACCTCCCATACAAATTGCACAATTTGATTAAATTCAATGCACTAAGTTTCTCAGTGCCTACTCAATTTTTGAAGCTTAAATTTGGTACAAAACATTTTTATAGCTATTCTAGCATGATGTGAAACAAATTAGTTCACTGCTGTCACCCCTTCTACCACTCCCCATACAAAATTTCTTAACACCGCAAAAATTTCGATTTCATCTATACATAGTATCGTATGATTGGGCTTTACGCACAATCGTAGTCCTGTTATGTTTTTAAGCTTAATGTTATTTTATTAATTTTTTTTTTTTTTTTAAATAACACCAGCTACAATTATTCACATATCCTTAACGCTCTTCAACACATATATGATCTCGAATCACGGGTTTGATTTGATCACGAGCCTGTCCCATAAAAATGAAAGTATCATGCTTTCATTCTGAATAATTCATGGTTCTAATTCCAACAATATACAAACCATTTTCTTCAAAGAGCCATTAAAGTAAGCACATTATATATCCCACATAATGTATTACTAACTACACTCTCAAAAATTGCTTATTATTGCTATTTTTACGCGGACGAAGTCGCGGGCGTTTTCTAGTAATAAAACATAACAGAATTATGATTGGGCTTAAAGCCCAATCATATGATACTCTAGATGAGATGGAAATGACTTTAATATACCGGCAAATATGTCATCTCAAATTCTTTCGAATAGTGAGAAGAGACTTTGCATGGGAGGTGGTAGAAGTAGAGGCGGAGGTTTGTATTTCTCCTATGTGACACCGAAAATGGCGTGTAAAATGTTTCGTGCTGAATTTAAAATTTTTATTTTTCATTATTTTTAAAGAAATTGGTCATAGTTTTCCTTAAATTGAGGCATTTGTATGGGAGGTGGCAGAGGAAGTGGAACTTTTTAGATGATTTTGAAACTGCTTATCATCACCCAGAGCAAAACATCGCAAAACAGGCTCTGGATTATAACCCTCAAGGAAGACGTCGGGTTGGTCGACCATGTAACACATGGAGGCGAGCAGTTGAGCAGGAGGCCAGAGGAATAAACAAGTCCTGGCAACAGCTTAAAACCGATGCGCAGGATCGCGCCTTGTGGAAGAGAGTTGTTTCTGTCCTATGCCCCTATAGGGGGTCTTAACAGGAATTTGATTATCATCACCCTTATCACTATGCTTTGATTCAATTTCAAAGTCGACAGCTCTCATATATTCGAAGGAGAAATGCTTTTCTTGAATTTATAATACAGATATTTATATGGGAGGGGGTAGAAGGAGGAAAGCTGAGCTGATAATTTTTTCCAGCATTTATTGCAACTATTAAAAAACAAATTCTGGCAAAATTTTAAGTTTGTAATTTTTCTAGTTTTAATGGAAATCGATATAATGCATTTAACAAAAATGATGCATTTGTATGGGAGGGGGTAGAAGGAGTGTAAGGATGAAAACAATTTTTTTTTCCTGTTATTGATATTTCTGTTTTTATACTTTGTGCGAAATATCAAATTGATAACTTTAACAGTTTCGAAGAAAAATAATTTAATTTAAATTTCAAAATTTCGTGAAATTTGTATGAGAGGGGGTAGAAGGAGTGAGTGGAAGTTGCTAATTTTTTCAGTGCTGATTGAAGTTATAATAAAACTAATTCTGGCAAATTCGTTCTTATAACTTTACTAGTTTCGATGAAAATCGAAAAACTGCTTTTTTCAAAATTATGCATTTGTATGGGAGGGGGTAGAAGGAGTGATGGGATCAGATCAATATTCAGTCATATTAATGGTATCTATATCATAATACTTAAACCCAAATTTCAAATCGATAGCTTAAATAGTTTCTAAGAAAAATCAATTTCTGAAAATTTCGAAATTTCGTGAAATTTGTATGGGAGGGGGTAGAAGGAGTGGGGGGATGTGGCCCGTTCACGAACTTAAAGTTTCTTTTTTGCTAAAAATTACACACAACAAATTTCAGCACGATAGCTCAAAGCGTTCGAGAGTTATGCTGTAGACAGACGGACAGACAGACAGACGGACAGACGGACGGACAGACAGACAGACGGACAGACAGCAACTCGGAATCGAAGTTTTTGAGCGACAACAAATATTTCTGTACCCTTGGCGGCTCTGTGCGAGCATTATTTCTTAGCGTTACAAACGGTAAGGCAAACACAATATACTCTCAGATTTCATCTAGAGTATAATAAAAAGAAATCATGAAAACTTAAAAATTTCATCACATAAAAATCACAACATGTTAATTGAAATTTTTGAGTCTAGAGATTAAATAAAATTATTGAGACGTCTAGTATTATAAGATGCCTTGTCCTTTGAGGCTTTTACAAAATTATTTTATAAAATATTTGCTAATGTGGACATAATTTTTGAATAAACTTTTAATCTCGAAGAACCGCAGCCGCACGTGTTGGAGAAGTTAAAATTTTCGTCAGTAAGATTGGTAAATGCTAGGGAGTCAGAAACCAAAGCAATTAGAACACCCTTTTGGTTTTTATTACCAAAGTATAATTTAAAATACACATTTGAAAAAATATGATTTTGACTACATTAGTCGGAATACTTAGACCGCCGCGTTGCATGCTATCAAAATACTCGTCGTCAACAGCAATACTCTTTTCTTCTAAAATTAAAGATGAGTGAAAAATTGAGCTGAAATCCGAGATATCAATATTTTCGAGGAGGGTATTTTCGCCGGTATCCTTAATTAATTCCGTAAAATCTTGGCGCTTATGCAAAAAAATATTATGAATTCTAATTCAACAACTTCTGTGTAAGAGATTTTATGTCGACAGCCAGATAGAGACCGATAAAGTCCAAATCTACTTTCTAAATCGTCAGTTTGAAACTGGCCAAATAAAATAAAACTAATATCTAACTCTGAAAAACAGTAAGTGGCGATATCTATTAAAGTGGATGTAGTTTGAACGGTAGCTTGATATGTGTCAGAAGACAACACACCGAAGTTATTTTCTTTGCGATTCCAGCAATGAAGCCACGTAATAAACTTTTTTAAAAAGAGAATATTTGGATCCGAAACATTGAAAACCGGATCACAGGTGGCGTTCCTTTTTTCCAAACCCTTTGACAATGTTTTCACATCGACAACATTCCACCATTTCCGAATTATTTTACAAAAATCTGCTGTTTCAGAGCATCCTTCTGAGTCTAAGGCCGCGATAGTCGAATCATGGAAAATATTGTCCACTAAAATTACTTTCTGCCAATCCAGATTATTGGTGTCTATGGATTTTAAATTTAGTTTGAAGGCTTTCCTAACGTTTAAGTGCCGTTCGCGATAATATAGATCAGAGATGTGATCAAAAATTGCCGTTTTCACTTCACCGGTTTCGAAATCAGGGAAAACAATAGTTTTCGGAATTAAGTTAATCCAGTTGTTTCGAAAATTCTGAAATAAATGCACTGGATCATACATTAAAAAAATACGCTGATCTGGGTAGTCTGGATTGAAAAAGGAGTTGCTGCTGGATCCCAATATTTTGAACATGCTTTGGTTAACTCTATTATTATCTGTCATGATGACTACTATGCGAAATCCAAGGTTTTGAACAAATTTGACGACGTCAAGAGTCAGTGAGTGTAATATCTTACCTCCTGGATTTAAAACTGGTACCAGACGGACAACTTCTTTAAATTTTCCAAACAAAGATTTAACCATAAAAGAGACAACGGTTCTAGCTGCTTCCTTCGTATTGTTTTCAGCTAGACCGACTACATTATTGGCTTTAAATTGAAGACTAGGTTCCACGTATATTTCGTCAATTAGAAGAGCTTCTATCTTTTCCCGGCTGCTTAGGGTTTGTACGGCGTGCTCTAAATAGCGGTCATCGTTTTCCGGGCTCTTATGACTGGGAGAAATATTGAAGGAAGAAGATATATATTGGCGGTGTCTTCTCGATGGAAGATATAAGAAATATCTTAAAAGATTATTTACAGCAGAAGAATGAGAATATATAATAAAAGCCATTACAATGACCGAAGAGTCATACCGAGGTCGATGTGAAAGCATTAATTTTACTTGGCTTATTATTGTTTCTAATTTTACCGCGTCTTCGTATTCTTCACTGTTGTATATCTTGTTACCACTACAATTATGATTAACTTATAAATGTATTTTAAGAGCAGTTCAATAAATGTAGTCAACGCGACAAGACGTATTTTACATTTAATAGAGAACACAATATGGTGTCAAGTGTGGGGTAAGGTCTTTTATTTCTTGGATTTTTTTGTTCTGAAACAGATAAGTTTGATAAAAGCATATTGCAATGCAGGGTAAGGTCTTCATTAAAATCAGTTAAGGTTTCATTAGGTAAAGCTGCTCGTGATAACGTGTCCGCAACGAAAAGTTATTTTCCTGGTTTATAAATGACGTTGAGGTCATACGCTTGTAAGCGAAGCATAAAGCGCTGCAACCTGGATCGTATTTTATGTAGAGGTTTTTGAAAAAGTGGTACTAAAGGTTTGTGATCTGTTTCAACTCTAACATTTTTTCCATATATATACTGATGAAATTTTGTACAACCAAACAATATTGCGAATAACTCTTTCTCTATTTGTGCATAATTTTGTTGGCACTCAGTCAAAGTAGCAGATACGTAAGCAATAGGGTTAGGACTGTGCATTATTACTGCTCCAACAGCGTTTTTTGATGCATCTACTGATAATGTTATTGGCTTGTTTTGATCGAGATATGTCAAAATAGGGGTGTTAGACAATAAAGATTTTAAATTTGTGAATTCCTTTTCATGAACTTCTGACCAATGCCACATTACCTCTTTTTTAAGTAAGTTTCGTAAATTGAAATTTTTTGTTGACAAATCTCTAATAAATTGGCCTAAATAATTAACCATTCCTAAAAAACGTTGAAGATCACTAACGTTATTAGGTTTAGCTATGGCACAGATAGCTTCTATTTTCGACGGATCAGGTTTCATCCCTTCTTCATTAAATATATGCCCTATAAATTTAATTTCTCTAAGACCGAAGTTACACTTAGACCTATTAAATTTTAGACCTATATTTCTACTTCTTTCTATTACTAGCTTCAAAGTCTTATCATGTTCCTCCTTGGTTCTACCGTATATTAAAAAATCATCAATGTAAATTATAACATTTGGAATATCTGAGAAATTTTTTATCATTTCCGCGTGAAATATTTCTAGAGCTGCGTTTATACCGAATGGTCGACGTTTAAACCGATATTTACCAAATGGTGTTATAAACGTACAGAGTCTAGATGATTCTTCGTCAAGCTGCATCATCCAGAAACCCATACTGGCATCTAAAGTGCTAAAAATTTTTGCTCCAGTTAATTTAGACCTACACTCATCTAATGTAGGGAACGGATAATGTGAGCGAAGTATGGCTTTATTCAAATTTCTAGGATCTAAACATAACCTTAATTTTCCATTCGGCTTACGCACCAAAACTATTGAATTCACCCATTCACTTGATTCATCAGTCTTTATAATTACATTTAATTTTTCCATATGTTCAAGTTCTGTTTTTAATTCGGGTTGCAAAATAAATGGTATTTTTCGTGGATAATCTATGACCGGTTTAATGTTGGGATTAATTTGTAAATGACACTTAGTTTCCAAACAGCCTAATCCATTAAATACATGTTCGAAATCATTTAAGAAGTTTAAGTTATAGATATTTAAAAAGGGACTTACAATTTTTACTTTATTATTCTTAATTTGTATAAGGTTCAGCTCCCAACATGCTCTTCTTCCTAGTACAGCCTGACAGTCCATATCCAGTATGATAAAATTGTGTGTGTAATGTTCGTTGCTTATGTAGCATTTTAAGCTGCTCTGTCCAATTATTGGTAACTGCTGTCCACTAAAAGTTTTTAGTTTTCTGCTGCTTGTTTTTATTTTAGAAGAATCCAAACGTAGAATTTTAATATGTTGTCGAGAAATTATATTGGCTTGAGCACCAGTGTCTAATTGAAAAGAGATTATTTTACCATTAATCTTTAAATCAACTGCCCAAAAGCAACTATCGTTGTCCTTTTCTGCACCGATACTACCAATAAATAATGATTCGGATGATGCTTCTGTTGAATAGTCTGTGGATGTATCCGACTGAACTGCTACGTTTCGAACGTATGAGCCGTTGGTTTTCGTTCGGCACATTTTTGCAAAATGATTGAGCTTATTGCACAGATGACATACAGCACCCGCTGCCGGACATTTGTATTTGTGAACTTCTCCACAACGACTACATGTAGTGTTGTATCTGAATCTTTGCGTCGATTGTCGTCGATTGTTGTTATTATCCCCGTCTCGCTTGCTTTCCGGAGGTAAGTTTTGCTCTCTGTACTTCGAATTTACTTGTCGTTGACTTTGAAGGTGATTTTTGTTGTTATTGTAATTATGATATTTATTTTTACGCGTATTTACTACACCGATAAATGAAGGTTCTGTATTTATTTCTTGTTGCAGTGTAAGAGTTTGTTCTCTTGCAAGTTCTGAAGTTCTTGCAATATCAATTGCCTTTTGAAGATTTAAATTTTCATGATTTAGAAATTTTTCTTTTATGCTTTGGAACTTATTTGCCAAGCCACATACAAATATGTCGCGTACTAGGTCTTCTCGAAGTGTGGCAAAATCGCATGTCAGACTTAAGTTTTTAAGTGCCGTAATAAATTCCTCTATTGATTCATTGGGATTTTGAACTCTGGAGAAGAATTTATGGCGTTCCATTACAATATTAACTTTGGGAAGAAAATATTTATCAAACAGCTCTATTAATTCCTTTTGAGTGATATTGTCCATATCACTGTTAAAAGAGCTAAACACATCCAAGGACTCTGGTCCCATGATATGTAACAGTAAAGCCACTTTTCTGGATTCAGGTTCATTATCTAGATTACCTGCTTTCATATATATGACAAACTGCTGTTTCCACCTTTTCCAAGTTGCTGCTAAGTTGCTGCTTTTGAAATCCATTGGTAAAACTCCAGTTATCGCTGCTGAAGTACCGCCTGATGCACCGTTATTTTCATCGCTTGCGACCAATTTATCATTTGAGCCGCCAGCATTAGCTGTGGTCACTTTAGACATTGAAATGATTTTCTTATTTATATTAATTTTACTTTCCAGATATTTAACTTTTTAGACGACTATTATTATATTAAGTTTTTTTTTTTTTCACTTGACTTGATTTTATTAACTTTTTATTTTTACACCTGACACCATATTGTGTTCTCTATTAAATGTAAAATAAGTCTTGTCGCGTTGACTACATTTATTGATCACAAAAACTTTAAAACCAAAAACTATAGACACAAATCTTCATCAAAAACTAGTAAATAAAAATTTAAATCGTTCAATGTCATACTATAATCGTGGAACTAAAATTCTGAAACCGTTAGAAGAAACTAAACAAATTTATTTCAGAAAAACCCCCAATGAGAACTGGCAGCCGGGTACAATTATTAAAAAATGTAAGGAACCACGGTCTTATTTAATACAAGACAACGTTGGTACAGGAATATTTAGACGCAATAGACAACACATAATAGAATCAACAAAAACTAGTGGTGTAACAATACTTTTTTATTTAGAGGAAAACAATATTCTATATATAATATGTTGACTGTTGAATGCCGAATTCTAGAATGCCGCGCTGTCCGAATAATTCTGTGTTTTATGCTCTTCTGTTGAATGACTTCGTTCGACATAACTGTTGAAGTGGGGATGATCGAGTTGATGGTGATGCAGTGGCGGCGTTTGCACAGTGGTGTCGTTACATCCTCCCCCTCTGGCTTCGTGGTCGATTTCGACAAGGAGACAGTACAATAGGCGTTGATTTCGGTCTGCCACGTTTTCGTAAAGGTTTGATCGGTTCGACATCTGATGGTCCGGGCCCAATATAAGGAAATAAGGCCGATGAGTGATATACTCCTAGAATGTCGCTCGGTGCGTATGTTGAGGCAACCTCGTAGCCTGTGGGTCCATGTTTTCTGATAATGATGTAAGGACCGTCCCGCTTCGGACATAATTTCGCACTATGCCCTTTAGCGCGATTACTTATGGGATGAGTTGCAACCCAAACGTAGTCGCCTAGATTAAAGGTTCGGTCGGGTCGTCTTTTACGATCGCTGATTGTTTTCATTCGCTCTGCTTTTACTTTTTGCGTTTCTCTGGCATCCTTCAGAACTTCTCCAAGCTGAAGGAGATATGGAGTAATTTCTGGAACGAAATTTTCTGCAAGTACGATGGCTTTTAAATCATCGAGAACGTCTTTGGATGATCGCAGCTCTATTCCGAATGTTAAGAAAGCCGCTGAACAGCCAGTACTTTCATTTTGTGCTGAGTTCATGGCAAAACTTACTGCTGGAAGCTTTGATGGCCAATCTCTGTGATTGTGTTTGGTGAGAATGGCAAGCTGTGTCCTTAGTTCCCTATTCTTGCGTTCGACAGGGTTTGATTCCGGGTGGTAGACTGGCGTGAATGAGTGCTGAAAAGTGAAACAGTACATCACCTTCTGCATAATCGCACTTACGAACTGAGTGCCATTGTCGCTGATGACACGGCGTGGTAGGCCGTACCTTAGAAATACTTCATTGACGAGCGTTTTCGCACAAGCCTCGGCGCTAGCCTTCTCCAAAGCGAACAGTTCTATCCACCTAGAGGCTACGTCTTCAACACAGAATACCCATGATTTGCCATCTTCTGACGTAGGTAAGGGACCAAACAAGTCAAACGAAATAGTTTCGAACCGTTGATTACAAGCAGTGGTCTGTAATAGTCCAGCTGGTTTTTTATTTGTTGCTTTAAATCTCTGACAGTCGAGACAACTTTTCACGTAGTTCGTAATATATTTGCGCATGCCCTTCCAAAAATATCGTTGAGAAATTGTGTTGTAAGTTCTTTGGAATCTGTTGTGCTTTATGCATTATCAGGTGTTCATCTTGCCCCGAGAGACTAGACAAATCGATAGGAAAAGGGTATGGAGGAATGGAAGTGGGCCAGGTTGAAAGGAAATCTCCCAAACTGGTGTTTTGAGTGGTGTTGGGGCGACGCGCTTGCTGACTGCCGGGCCCGCTGCAGTAGAGAAGATGGGTGGGGTTCTCGCGCCACATCAAAACATAAAACCCATGCCTGTAAACAAATTCGGCCATTCGACTTATCCTAAGGAATAAAGGGGAAATTCATTGTAGCTCCATCGCTATCACCAAACCCAAACCTGTCTGCACTCAGGATGGCGCTCTTGGTGGTATAAGCGCCCTAGCCCTCCCTACCTTGACTAGGCGGAATTATTCGTCCTAATGGTCATCGCCTGGCCCCTGTTGGAGGAGGATGGATTTCGGAACTAGGGAATCAGAAGACCCTTATTGCTGTTCTTAATAATTCATTTTAATCATTCTTATTCGTAGTTAATAGTAACAACAAAAAAACTTATGACTATGTCTTCACGCTACGAGTATTCTAGTTATTAATTTTTTTTTTTTTTTGTTTTTATACGATCAATATAAATAAATTCCAACTAGCCGTATTTAGACTTTCTTTGTATTTTACCCTCACTTTGAAACAGTTTTATTTTATTAAAGTTCCTATAATAATTTCCTGTTAGGAGTTGGTAATTTACTTCGTTGCTTATAGATGTTCTGACTGAACTGATCAACAGTTAATGGATTCAAACTGTTTAAAAAAAAATAAAAAAATTGTCTTCATGACTGATTAACTTTAATACAATATTATCTTTTATCTATTTTCAACTTAAACGTATTGTTAGTTCTAAAACTAAATCTCAAAACTTTTCTCTTCTGAGTGAACTGAACATTCGTTAAGGCTTCGCAATTCTTTCGCATAAAGGAATTGTCTTCATAACTTCGATACCAAAATAATGTCTTGTCTCTTTCCAATCAAATCTTTCTATTAGCCCTAAAACCATATGTCTAACCTACTCTCTTCTGTTTGGGCTGAACGTTCGTTAAGGCTTCGCAATTCTTTCGCATAAAAGGAAGTGTCTTCATAACTTTAATACAAAATAATCTCTTGTCTCTTTCCAATCTAATCTTTCTATTAGCCCTAAAACCATATCTCTAACCTACTCTCTTCTGTTTGGGCTGAACGTTCGTTAAGGCTTCGCAATTCTTTCGCATAAAAGGAAGTGTCTTCATAACTTTAATACAAATTTATCTCTTACCTATTATCAACTTAAACTTAATGTTAGTTCTAAATCTAAATCGCAAAACTCTTCCTCTAGTTGTTTGGTATGATGAGCCGATAATTCGTCGTCTTTGTATAATCGATAATCCTTCAACACGACGTATGTACGGACTCGTTAAATCAAGGGTGTATTGGTGTTCTTTAACGGGATCAACAGCTACTGGCTCCCTCTAGGGGATAAAACAACCAAGTGAAAACGTCATGCGCCCACGAGGTTCGGCTTTCTTTAATCTTTACAACTTCCATTTTGAGAAGGAAAAACCTTTTTTTTTTTTTTCGTTCTGCCGTTTCAAGAATGGAAACAATTTGAAGACGAATGATGTCAGGGATCGGCACGCGCAATTTCCTTTTTCCCCGAATGCGGAGAACCAATGGAAAGTATTCCACTTGCATAAGTTCCTATGTCTATATTTATACATACATTCTGAATCGGGTCGCCCAAAATACTTTTCGATTGTACTTTCGTCCGAGATCGCGTCTCTCGCTATTAGACCTGCCGCTCAAGTACACTAAACTCGCGTAGACGTCATTTACAAGGATTTGTCGTTTATGTATAATAAACCGGCAAGCAAAAAAACCAAAGCACAGTGCACTTAACCGTTCAGGTACATCTAATCCGCACACAATGCAATATCTCTCATCATCCACTTTGACTTGATTCGAAACTGTTTTGTTTTTTTTTTTTTTTTTCTTCCCGATATTAATCGCACTTTTATAGGGTGACGAGTTCCCGGTTCGGCTTTTGCAGCCAACTCAAACAGCCAAAAATTGCGAGGACGCAGGTAATCACCAATCGCACGTTAATTAGAATTTCGTTTGCGTACCAACCAACCGACTTGATATCGGACGATCTGTTCCAAAAAGGAAAATTCTGTCTCGTCGGTGTAAAAGGAGCAAAAAAAAACGTGTTACTCCATCGAACTCTAGTTCCGAATCTCCCTCGGCCGCGATTTCCAACTGCACCACGTCGGTACCCAAACAGTACTGCCTACCAAGCGGAATCAAAGCCGACCCGGACCCCCACACAGAGCAAAAAAACTTTTCGAGTACGAACCTTGCCATGTTGCCCATATCTCCGAAAATTGATCGCATACACAAAAGGCCTACCTCTCAAATGATCGAGTTTGCTTGGTTCGCTCAAGGTTATACTTCACAAAAATTAGCTGCTGATTGCTAAGGCACATTTTACCCGTAGATTGTTCGCAAGTGTGTGTGAAGATTATACACACATTGGTGAGCTCAGCTCGAGATTTCTGTCCAGTTTCTCAACTATTCTCAACTATAATATGTACAAGCGGTGACTCGGACGTTCCCTTCTCGTTCCCTCTTGCAGAGGTGCTCTCGGGCAAGCGACTACTGTGGTCACAGTGGCGCGTAAAAATTCTGGTCCGTTTATTTCAATCAGCTTACGAGCGAGATTTTTAAACAAAAAAATTTTCGCCATCGACCATAACAAATCCATAGTGTCCTGCTGTTTCGTTATCATGGAATGCTTTCAAGATGTCGGCCTTCTCGTGATCGGGTACTACAAGCATCGTCGGACTCGATATCGGGATTATATCGGTACAAAATTCCGTTATTAAGAAGATATCCTTCATTACTCCAATATGTTGAATCTTCGGTGGTGTTTTCAAGCTCAAAACAATCGATGATTCGTTTGATTTCAGGATCTTTTAATTGTTCAATGCGGATTTCTTTTGCTCCGCGTTTCGGTAAGTCAATCGAGACACTACAAACTCCGCATTCTTCCAATGTCTCAGCGCTGCATGGAGGACGAGATAGAGTGTCAGCAACTATACAGCCCATATGGCTAATCGACCTGTTGGAGATTTTAGGTTCATAAGCCATTTTAACGCTTGATGATCTGTTTTAATCGTTATATCTGATCCTTCGAAATTTCGCTACGGCCCAGACAATAGCAAGAGCTTCGCGTTCCGTTATCGTATAGTTTCGTTCAGATGATGACAAGAGGCGACTTGCGTACTCCACGGGATATTCATTTTCTTCCTCCCCCTGTACCAAAACTGCTCCAATGGCGTAGTTGCTTGCATCAGTCTTCAGTATAAATGGTTCATTCTCATTAGCTTGTTTAAGAACGGGATGACTGGTTAGCGCGTCTTTTAGCAATTGGTAGGATTCCTGCTGCTCCGATTCCCAGCGCCAAACTGCATTTTTCTTGGTTAGGTCCGATAATGGTTTGCTATGTGCCGCAAAATTCGGTATAAACCTGCTATACCATGAGCAGGTTTGCAAAAAAGATTGAAGATGCTTAATGTTAAGTGGCACAGGCATTTTGCTGATTGCAATTTTTTTTATCTGGATCAGGCAGAATCCCTTCTCTCGTTATAACATGTCCAAGATATTTGATACTCGAGCAGCAGAAGTTGCATTTTGTCCTATTGAGACGAAGATTAAACGTATCGCATCTTTTAAATACTTGAGTCAGGGCAGCAATATGATCTTCAAATGTACTGGAAATAACGATCAGGTCATCAAGGTATGCCAGTATTTTGCTGTTAAGGCACAGATTGCTCTTGAATTTGTTGATTAACCGTTGAAAAGTGGCTGGCGCGTTCCTTAATCCAAACGGCATTCTCTTGAATTTATAAAGTCCGAATGGAGATACAAATGCCGTTTTCTCTTGATCTTCTTCTTTGACAGCTACTTGCCAGTAACCTGCTTGAAGATCTAGTGTTGTCATAAACTGAGATTGTTTAGCTTGATGTAGCAGATCATCCATTCGTGGCAGAGGGAAACTGTCGGGTTTCGTGATCGCGTTGAGTTTTCGGTAATCTATGCAAACTCGAGTACCGCCTCCTTTTTTTCGGAACTAGAACGACAGGTGGAGCCCACGAAGATTCACATGGCTCAATTATCTGGTTCTGGAGCATATAATCAATTTCTCTTTCCAATTCCTGACGTTTTAGAGGTGAAAGTCTATAAGGAGGTGAAGCAATGGGCGGGTTTGTTCCGGTATCTATTCGATGTTCAACTTCATTTGTTGGATATTGTGCAGTTTGAAATATAAACTCATTTTCAGACAACAAATTATTTAGACTAAGTCTGTCTTGCTCTGAGAGTTCAAATGCTTCATCATCCCTCAAGGCAGCAAAGTCAATGCTTCCGATATCGATATTATTTACAAAGAGTTTTCTTTTTTTCAGACCTTTCTCAGCTGGCTTTTCTTTAATTTCTAAATCCAGAAACTTTCCAGGTGTAGGTGGACATGATAAGCGTTGCGGACCTAAGTTTGTTGATTGCAATGGTGATGTATTGTTCCACATTAGAAGATCTGGTCCATATTCAAAATTTTCTTCAGCCGGTGATGGTTTGTCCGTCGGCGTTGAAATGTAGTTTAAACGACTTTTCTTTATAGGAGAATTTATCATCTCTTCATAGCAAAAATGGTTGTATTCATCTGAGCTATCAGTAAAGCTCCAAGATCGTTGAGGCAAATTTAAAATAATTCCCGCATCTTCGATAAAGTCAACTCCCAGTAGAGTTTTGTTGGCTTTACTATTTGGCAGAACAGTGAATTCTGTGCTGATGGCTCTATTCTTTAGATGTACTATTGCCTTGGTTTTTAGGACCTTCATTGGCCGGGGAATACCATCGGCCATTGTGACACGAACATAATTTTCTTCGAACTTGTGTCCGCTTCTAACTAAGCAATTGTATAGCGTTTCTGAAGCTACGCTTGTCTTCGCGCCAGTATCTACAAATGCACTGCCGATATAATTGCATATTCGTATAGTCAACATTGGACGTGATCTTGCTGTAATTGTTTGAAAATTGCCAATTTGTAGACAGCAAAAATCGAGAGCATTTGCTGACGTACTTGGTATTGGATTGCACTGAGGACACTTACTCCTGACAACGTTGAGTTTACCGCACCCATAGCATGCTAGTTGCGTTTTCTGTGTATTTACAGTCTGTGTAACCGGTGCTCGTTGCTGTTCTTTCTGCAATATGATAATGCTTTTCTGTCGTTTCCGACACTCATCATATTCATGACCATATTTGCGACAAAATGTACATTGCACTCTGTCAGGTTTTGAAGTTCGTGATGACACCTTGTGACGTTCTTGCCGAGAATCTTCAATTTCTCTTGCCCTTTTAATAAGATCGTCAAAAGTTGAGATGGTGTTTCTAGGCATTTTGTCACGAATAGATATATGTAGCAGACCAAAGATCAAGTCAATTTGAGTTGCTTCGCTATGAGCGGGCAGTGGAAGGTCGGAAATTTGCACTCTCTTTTTTGCAATAAAAACTTCCGTTGGCATTGTAGGAATGTGTTTTTCTTCAAATATTTCCTGATATATTTTGTACGCAGGTTTTCTGGGACAAAAAGTTCGGCGCAAAGCTTCAAGACTTTCAGTCCAAGATTGTATACTATCCTTGATGCTATGCCACCAAACAGAAGCTTCGTCTTCAAAAAGCAACGGCAATCCGCGTAAAGCGTTTGCATCAGAGATATGTTCAATATCCTTATATCCACTTATAGTGTCAATAAAGGTTTCTACTTTCGTAGGATCACGCGCACCATTGTATCTTGCCGTACACGTGGAAAAACTACCGCCATTTGAACGTCCTGCATCTCTTCCAGTGTTGACACTTTCCAGCAATTCCTTGAATTGTTCGCTGGTAAGCGAAATACCGCGACTGTGTTGTGGCTCAAACGGGCTCGCTGTACGTCGATTCGACCTTGGCATGATGAAAAATCTCACGACAGAATATTCACAAGTAACGATATACTCAGGTCGCTAATATATGTTAGCGACGCGTGCAACTGGTGTCTTTCGCCTGAGTTGCTTGATCCTCACGAGCGCGGTTTATTTGGGACTGTAATCAGTGCACAAATGTTTTTTTTTTCCGAAGCGTTAAAGACTGTAATCAGTGCTTAAAACACTATATTGGGTGGCCTGCAGTTTAATATGTCGAAGACTGAATGCGCCTGTGTGCGAGTGTGACTGTCAGTGCACACTTCCGATGTGTTGTGCAGACTGATTTCAGTGCTGAATGCTAATGCGCCTGTGTGCGAGTATGACTGTATAATCAGTGCACACTGCCGATGTGTTGTGCAGACTGATTTCAGTGCTGAATGCTAGTAAATTTTATTTATATGTGACAGTGAACAGTGCACATATGATAAAAATATAGAGACTGGATCTCGGTACTAATTATCAATTTTACTCTTTGAGTTATATGTGACTGCGAGCAGTGCACATATAGTAAATATAGAGACTGAATCTCAGTGCCCCACGTTGGGCGCCAATTTGTAACAATACTTTTTTATATAGAGGAAAACAATATTCTATATATAATATGTTGACTGTTGAATGCCGAATTCTAGAATGCCGCGCTGTCCGAATAATTCTGTGTTTTATGCTCTTCTGTTGAATGACTTCGTTCGACATAACGGTTGAAGTGGGGATGATCGAGTTGATGGTGATGCAGTGGCGGCGTTTGCACAGTGGTGTCGTTACAGTGGTAATGCTCCAAAAACATTAAATTCATCCTTAGATCAAAAAGAAAATGATGACAATATTGTTGCATCTACTCAATGCGCGAAAAAAATAAACGATAATGATGATGTATCGAAATTTAGTCGGTCTGGTAGACATCTATTACCTCCAGACAAATTCTCTTACCCTATAGATTATATTAAAAAATAATTTGTAAAAGACACAATTTTATTAAAGTATAAATTTCTTTATTGTATAACTTTCCAAAATAATGAATTATATTTTATTTTATTTTAAACATTTTGTTAAAAATTTAAGTATTGAATTCTTTCAAAATAATGAACTAATATTTGTAAAAGAAACAATCTTATAAAGGGAGATGTTGTATATCTTGTATACCACTACAATTATGATTGACTTATAAATGTATTTTAAAAGCAGTTCAATAAATGTAGTCAACGCGACAAGACGTATTTTACATTTAATAGAGAACACAATATTCACTAGATGTATCCGCTTTAACTAAATTATTGAGAACCTCTTTTAAATAAAATTCGCGGTCGGGTATGGATGGTGTGTGATCGTATTTATATCTACTTAAGACGTTAACTAGTTGTGACCAAAAACTTAATTTTTTATTTAGTGGTTAAATTAACGAAAGGCTCTTTCCGCTCAATTCTTCATTTTTAATCAAAACGCGAATATGCATATTATTATCAACCGAAATTTGAACGGCGAAGTCACAAATTCTACAGTCATTTAATTCGATCAAGAAAAACATTACGTTATCTAAATTTTTTGAAATATACCACCCGTCTAAATTTAATTCTTTTTCAAATTTATTTAAAAAGTCGCTAAAATTTTTTATACGATCGGCATTCAAAAATTTGTTATTTAGCTCTTCGATTCGAGTATTGGCTTTTTCTATACGATCACTTGGATTCGAACGCGATGTTGATGGTACCGGTTTAGACAAATAACCAGGACAATTTTGAAATATAGAAGGAACGGAATAGGGGCCAAGTCTAGGACGAATTAATGGACGACCGGCAGTAGTGCGGATTATATCTTTTTCATGAAAATGATTCACGCATACTGTAGAGTGTTTTGTCGGCGTCCAGTCCTTTCGAGGTATAGCTCTTAGCCACAATTTACACGTATCTTCATCTCGCGGAAAGGAAAAAACTGAAACAGCTTTACCCGACGATAAAGAGAAATCATAGTTCGACTTAAACCCCGGAACACAACAACGATCAGGCATTTTGGCTTTCGAGATTGTTATGTAGCGGAAGCCTAGGAGTGAATTATTTTGACCCTAAAGCCAAAATAATTCTGAAGGAAAAAATAAGGTTCGGGATAGACGGGCTGAGATTCACCTACATTCATCTCAGTGACATTCTGTGTGCTGGTGCGACGCGCTAGCTTGATGCCGGGTCTAGCTGCGGTAGGCGTGTGGGGGGTTCGCTGCACAAGAAGGTCATGAAACCCAATTGGCCTGTCATAACAAAAATAAATCGCGAGTAGTTAGCTCGCCGCGTCGACTTATCCAAGTCGGGAGGACAACGAAAAAAAGGGAACTGCAACTGGTCACGGATGTTGAATCGACCAGATGCTTTGACGACGGCGTCTGGTGGTTTGACGCCAACCTGCCCACCCAACCTTAGCCATACTTCTTCCTCGAAGTCTTCCTGGTATGGCCCCAAAAGAGAGGAGGAGGATCCGTGGAGGTTGAAAGGCTCTTCACTGAAAGGTTAGTTTCTCATTCTAATTCAATTTGTTTTTTTTTTCTTTCTCATACCGTATATGCGCAATTATAAAAAGATTATTTACAAAATTATAATTATAATAATAATAAACTCTTAATATCTGAAAAAAGAACTTTTACATATTTATTCTATAGTTATAAATTTATTTATTGTTTTTAATTCTATGAAATTGAAATAACTTTTTGCAACACGGCACCAAGCACTTTCTTTTCTCTTTTCAATTAAGAATTTTTGTCGTTTTTACGAGCGCACACCGAACAAACTGCAATTCAATCCCGAAAACGTGCAGCGCGGCAAACGAAAGACAATTTCTCATGCCGCCGCCGTCCAGATCTTTCTCTCCCTTTCTCTTTCTTTTCTGCCGCTTCCGTCTGTCAAAATTTTTTTTCCCGGGTGCGTTCGTAAGCTGAAGTTCGTTTAACTAAAGGCGCGAACATACAGTCACACACAACGCCCTTTTATAGTGAAACAATTTTTGAAAAAATGTTAAAAAAATTTTTATCGCAGCAAAAGAACGCGAAAAGAGTTAATAAATTAGAAAAATCTCTAAACTTAAAATTTCAAATATATATGGTATACATATATAATATATATTTTACTTCGGTGCGGTACCTAAAATGGAAAGTATTTATTATCAAATTAACATTAAAAAAATTACCCGTTTTCGTTTCCGTCTTTCCGCCGATACTAAATCCTGCAACAGGCTGTGCAAAAAAACAACCGATTTCCCTGCAACCACACGATGACAATCTTAGTCCGAAACGCTTTCCGAAAGAGATATCTGTTTAAAAACTTATTAAAACACTGCACGGATGTTTAATCAATTGTTAATAATGATATTTACTTGATGAAATGATGAAAAATTGCACTATTTACAGCCATTAAGTGACGGTAAATAACGCGGTAAAAAACTCCAATTTTCGTCCCAAACACTTCTGGATAGAAAGATCTGTTTTAAAATCTGGTTAATACACTTCGCCACTAATTTAGGTATTGTTTACAATAATAATCACTTTTTAAATTGGTAAAAAACTGCGACAATTTTCATACGGAATTGACGTTTAAGCAACCGACCGCCGGACGGCTGTCACACATACACAACTGCCTATCGCATGGCTTTTATATGTATTCCGGGGGTTACGCCTATACCCAATGAACTCGCATTCGTATGCAGCTCAGTTCTTGCCCTTGGTTTGTAAGCACAAAGAACCGGGGCAGATGTGAGACTCGTCTTGTGTTCATCTTTCCATACGAATTCAACTCCTGATCGAAGTAAATTCGTTAAGGGTCTTTTTATCACCGCGAAATTTCCAATAAACCTGCGAAAATAGCTTGCCAGACCTACAAAGCTCTGAACTGATTTTATATCCGTCGGTCTAGGGAAAAGTTCTACGGCCCTAAGCTTCATTTTCCCAGGAGCAATCCCGCCACCACTTATTTCGAACCCTAAATAGTCTGTTTTTGTCATAAATAATTTACGCTTTGCCAAATTCTGCGTTAGCCCTGCATTTTCGATCTCCGTCAAGACCAGTTCTAAGTTGGCAAGCCCTTCTTCTATTGTTTCGCTCGGAATAAGAATGTCGTCAAGGTATGCCATAACGGAAATATTTGATAACTCTTTAATGATCGAGTTGATTAATGCTGAAACACTGCCGAAGCGTTACATAGCCTGAAAGGCATACGTCGAAACTGAAACTGTCCGTCCGGTGTTACAAAAGCTGTTTTTTCTTTAGACTCATTGCTCATGGGTATTTGATAATACCCGCTGAATAAGTCCAAGCTAGTAAAATGGATTTTCCCAAATAAATTGTCTAGCTGGTCGTCAATTCGTGGTAGGGAAAATTTGTCTTTGATAGTAATTTTATTAAGATGTCGATAATCAAAGCACATCCTAACAACACCAGTCTTTTTTTTCACTAGAATGATTGTACTCGCATAAGGGGAGTGACTTTCCTCCAGAATCCCACCCTTTTGTAAATCATCTACAAGATTACATACCTGCTCACGTTCCTTATAAGCTAATCTATAGGGTCTATAAAATACAGGTTTATCTGTTGTAAGTTCGATGTGCATTTCCGCCTTCGATGTACAACCAATGTCTGAAATACTGTTCGAGAAACTGTTACAAAATCTGTTTAAAATCTGTAATAATTGATACATATTCTTCCCCTGCAAATCTGTCGCGATATCGGTTTCTTTGATCTCTACAATACTTCTCTTCAAATCGCTGCATTCCTGATAGTTCGTAGAAGCTTCCTCGCATTTCTCCGCTCGTGATATTGTTTCACCTGCTTTGACCTCTTCCGTTAAGTTTAATACAGGAAGAGTACTAGATCCGAAGTCGTCTGTTGATATGATACAGCTCGGAACTGCTTGTCCAGTTTCGCGAATACTGCCGTCGACACATATATTTGTTGACACGAAATCTGTTTTCACTTTGACATGTCCGACATAATTTTTCGAAATAATTACTCCATTGTTAGCTTTTAGAGTAGTTTTGACGTTCGGGCCATCAATTTCGTTCAATATTTGTTTTGGATCATCCGACATGGCTTTAATTTTCAATCCGTCACTGTCACTAACTATTTGAATGTGAGCTTGCTCCGTGTATGGGTGTCCTACGATAAGAGGTACGTTTTGTGCGTTGTTTGGCACCACATGAATCGACGTTTTAGCTAGAACCACGTCTATTTCCAAGTTTGCTGTTAACATTCCGATTGGTAGAATTTTACCGTGTCCGTAACCAACCAATGGAGGAAAACTGTCACTTTCGAAAAATGTTAGGTTAAATTTTTCTGCTATATCTTTTCGCAATGTTACACAGCTGCTACCCAAGTCAATATAGTGTAACGAAAGACCGTGGAGCACGGTAACTACCATTGAGAATGTGATGGCTAGTTAACAGTGCTTGATTGACGTTACCTTATCTGGAACAGATCCATGAGGGTCTAGATGTCCGGTCTAGACTTTTCTCATGGAGTGTACCAGGTGTGGATGATCCATTTGTGACTGTGATGCACCTAGCTTTCAGCGCGTGCTAGCTCGTCGGACGGGGGGGTTCTTGTCACTGGTTCACCACGGTACATGTTGTTGTACATCGAGGGTTGGCCGAAGAGGTTTGGGAATGTAGAGTTTCCCAGCCCTATCCTCTTCAAGGTAGCCAAGGGCAAAAAAAAAAAAAAAAGGTGGGTCAGGTGTTGAACTACTTAAATGGGCTGGATCAACTCTTAGCCCTCAATGCTTAAGAGCTGGCTTGTGCCCGGCATTATCCTCGTCCCCTCTGGCATAGCTCCCAGTAGCGCTTTCCTCTAGCCCTTCATCTCCAGTTCTCTGCAGTATAAGGGGTTAAATTCACATAAGGTTTTATCCTCTACCACTTTTTCTTCCCTCCCTTCACTAATTATATTGATATAGTGTAAATTCATTAAGAGCTAAAATCGATTTTTAAATCCCATAAAACTAATGTATAACAACAACGAAAAGGTGAGTTACTTCAACTTAAAATAATAAGCATGCCCTAAGGGTTGATCTATACGACAAAATTTCTAATCGCACGATTTATCTTAACGCGCAACACACCATTCCATTCGCCTGTTGGACAAAGTACTTTAAGCCTTCCTCTAAATTAATAATAGGTGTCCGCGAGTAGAACTATTCTATACAAACGACAGTTTGTAGAAAAAAGGCAACACCCGGAGGCGATTACACCAATAACGACATGTTGACGTATTTCCCGGGCGTACAAATTTGTACTTGGCATACAATTCCTGCGAAAAACCAGACAGGATAAAAAAAATATAAAAATAAACTAATCGGAGAGGACTCGTTCCTACACAGTAACTCTAGCAGCGAAGATTCAAAAGAAAATTTTGATATAATTTTTTTCTTTTGACATTAAGATATTTTGAATTTTTTTCTTTCTTAAATGGAATATTTCATGATTTAATTTCCTTAGCTAGGTTCTCGATTTTGATCAGGTGGCTGAACCACATCAAACACTGGTCAAGGATTTCGAAAAGCACTTTATATTCGTTTAATTCCAATTGTGATTCAATTGCGTATTATTTCCTATTAATAAAATTTCAAGGGATAAAAAAAAATTTTATCCATACGTAGGAAACCTTAAATCCATCTTGAGAACGAACCGTATTCAACAAAAGTATGGTAGCGCTAGTTTAATCATTGACGAGAGTATATCGACAAAGCTTATTACAATGCGGCGGACATATGTATGGACAACATTGTCGATCAGCGAGGCGCCAAGGAACTATTCGACTGTTTGTAACTGACATCAGCCGTGACGCCGCAGGGCACAATCTCGCTTCACCCTCCTTTGTAATTTGTAGAATAGCTGCTTTGCTCTTTCTGCAATATCGTCAACCGGTTAGGGTCATCTGAAAAAAATAACAAACCAATATGCACACGACAAATCCCTCCAGACCACTATGTGGGAACGGTAGCGTCTGGACAAGGTGTCTGTACTCCTCCTCGCAATCAGGACACTTGACTCGTCACAGGGCTCACTGCTCGACACCGCGGTGTCTTGAGAGCTGAGAGTCCTGCTTGGACGGATACGCTACAAAAAGATGTTTGGCCGATACTCAGAACGTCGGTAGTCCTTGTTCTGACAATTCAAGCATAATCGTCCCAACGTCTCGGATTGAAGAGGGTTTGTCGTGGCTCGACCTATATGACGAATATGCATTGAGAAAAAAAAACTTGTTACCATGCACGAAAATGTGATATGGCGTCTTAACGGTATTGCTCGGGTGGTTTTTTTTTTTTTTTTTTTTCTTTTTCTGTTCCCTTTTCTTTTATTTCGTTTTGTGTCTTCTTTTCTGTCTTTTCCTCTAATTCCTTGTGATTCTCACGGTGCGCGTAATTGAAATTTCATTGTTGCAAGATTGCTTGCAATTTCGCTAAATTATCTGCATGCCATCCGCTACACCATGCGGTTAATTATACTTCTTCCGATTTTGGTTTAAATTCACTAATTTAAATAAAACATGCGGAGCATACCTTCTCGCCTGGCGTAAATGCCCGGCTCCAGCCGATGCAGTCGAAAAAGATGCAATACCTATATTCCTTCGTTACCTTGTTGGTTCCCTTGTTTTTCCTTTTTTTTTCTGTTTTCCTTCCGATAAAAATCCGTCCCACGTCGCTGCTATGAAATCGCCAATCATTCCTCTCCTCATGCACCACAAAAAAAATTTTCTTTCCTAATTTAATCACGAACACTAACTATAACTGCGATATCCAAAATCTAAGTCAAAAAAAAAACTGCACGGGCACGTTTGCACGTCTAGCCTCGGTGAGGGTCCAAATATCAAGAGCGAGCGCACCGCGATCAAGCTCGCCTCTACCTTCCTCTAGCTTTACAGTTCGTCATCAAAGCCCTAGGCAGTTCATGAAGGTGAACTTTCGCTCGTGGAAAGTTCAGGGGCGATGAATGAAGTTCACTGAGGGGGATTCTGTAAAAAGGCATGAGTTTTTGTTTTTTTTTTTTGGTTTTGCACCGCCGGATCGATCGTGACAGAAAAAAAATTTCTCTTCTTAATTACTCAGTTAATTTTTCTCCGCTCACCTCGTTTCAATAGCAAGTGGTTGACGTGCCATTTATTTTTACGTCTTTGACAAACCTTGAATGCGCGTCGTTAATGACCATGACGTTACTTGTCGGTTGCTTGAATCTACCGGCGCTGCAATTCTGTACCGGCTCAAGGGACCAAGACAATCACAATGACGTTGATTTTGTAAGCCGTGGACGATCCATTCGATTTTTTTAGGGTCCGTCATATTTGCGCGGTTGCACAGCGATAATTTCTCAAAATAATATTCTACGATGTTTTTATTGGGCATTTTCACTTACCTTTCAACTCGTAAGCGTAACTCCAATGATGACCCCGATACTTGGAAAGTCTCGCATAGCAGCTCCTTCCACTGCACCCAGCTTCTCTCCTCAATCGACAACGAGTCTCGCCACGTACAAGCCACTCCTCCCAGCGAACTTAATGCGTAATGGATGATCGCCACCTCATCCCAATCATACAACGCTCCGAAATTTTCTATTTTTCTCACCCAGTCGTTCACGTCGCCACACTGTACCGGATTGAATATTGGTAAAATTTTATTAAAATCGAACGATCGATTGCTAGATATCATATCTGGCTGCTGCTCCTCGGCCACTGACATTATAATTTTCACTGTTTGGTACAATCCCACTTCTGATTTATTTAATTTACTTTATTATTCACTCTATTAGACGAACTTTGCCAAGCGCACGTCCTTCTTATATGATAGCAGTCGAACGAGAGAGAAAGCAAGACTTCCTTCCTGTCTTTTTAAGTAGATAGCTATAGCGTTACTGCTAAACCGTTAATAAATAAAACAGATTACTAATTTTAACACTATTTTTATTTAATCTTAAGTTGCAATTGGGTGTAGCGAAAGATTGACAGCGCGAAGATGAAGTGAAGTGTCTTCTTCAGTAGCGACGGTGGCGCTAACATTTTTCTGTGCGGTGTGATAGCGAAACTTGTATCGCTACACTACTCTCCTCCGAATAGCGTCAACGTTGAATGTTACGCTCTTCGTAACTTTGGCTTTAGGTCCTGCATAAGTTCTGAGCGGTTTGCTCCGGGCTCCGTCGTGGACGTCGAAGGTTCTATGGTTTGTTGAGTGTTCGCTGTAGCTTCGATGTATGCTGGCTTGAGTTTGTCGACGCTGACGTTCGTCTTTTTTCCTTGAATGTCAAGTGTGAAAACGTTGTCTGCTTGTCTTTCTAGTACCTTGTACGGTCCATCATAAGGATGTTCCAGTGGTTTTTTAACACGATCTACCCGAACGAAGACGTGCGAACATGAGTGTATATCCTTGTGCACGAAAACCTTCCGTTTCTCGTGATGAGCCGTAGAGGTAGCTCGCACTCTGCGCATATGTTCACGGTATTTTTCGACGAAGATTTTCGGATCCGCAGGCATTTCCTCGTTGTAGAAAAATTTCCCTGGAATACGTAGCGTGGTTCCGTAGACGAGCTCGGCTGCGGTTACGCCGATGTCTTCCTTAATACTCGTTCGTAGTCTCAATAAAACTGTTGGTAAGACTTCGGTCCATTCTTTTGTGTGATCGGTGCCAGCGCTCAATCATCCCGTTGGCTGCGGGATGGTAAGCTGTAGTTCGCACTTTCTTACAACCCACGAGATGTGCTAGTGACTGGAAAAGCAAGGATTCAAATTGTGATCCCTAGTCCGATGTTAACACAGCAGGTGCTCCAAAACGTGAAATCCACGTTGAATAAAACGCGTCGACGATGACGTCTGCGGTAATAGACTGCAAAGGAGTTGCTTCCGGCCACCTCGTAAACCGGTCGATCATGGTCAGAACATATGAATAGCCTTTTGATGTCGTTAATGGTCCAACGATGTCGATATGCACAGCACGACGTTCGGCACGTGAATGTGTTCGGGAAGAAGTCTGGCGTGTCTTGCGACTTTGCTGCGTTGGCAAGGAAGGCAAGTTCGAGCCCATTCGGCGGTGTCCTTCAACATACTTGGCCAAACGTATTTGCTTTGAATTAATTTTTTTGTTACCCGACCACTTGGATGAGATAACCCGTTTGTCATGTCGAAAACTCGTTTTATCAGCACTTTCGGAATATACGGACGAATTTCCGCTGATGAGACATCGCAGTAAATTGCTGTTTCTGTGTCATCGATTCGGAGTTTCCGTAAGTCCAGTGCTGAATCTGATCGCAACATCTGTTGAAGTTCGTTATCTTCTTTCTGTGCTAAGGCTAGCTCTGCTGTAGACATCAGGATGGGCATGTTTATATTGCCAATGCGCGACAAGGCATCCGCAGTAATGTTTTCATTTCCAGCGATGTAGACGATCTGCGTAGAAAACTGGCCAATGTAATCCAGCTGTCGAAGTTGCCTTGGCGATGCTTTTGCGGCTTTTTGATCGAAAGCGAAAGTGGTCGGCTTGTGATCGGTCCTTATAATTAGAGGTCGGCCTTCGATCATATGTTGGAAAAACTTGGTTCCACTGTAGATAGCTTGCAACTCTCGATCGTAGGTGCTGTATTTACGCTGGGCTTCGCTAAACTTCTTAGAAAAGAAACCAAGCGGCTCCCAAACACCTTTATTGAGCTGCTCCAGAACTGCGCCCGTAGCTGTATTTGAGGCATCGCATTTAATAGAAAGCGTTGCATTTTCGAGTGGATGTCGTAGAAGAGTTGCGTTGGCAATTTGCTCCTTACACTGCTCAAAGGCGACCGAAGCTCGTGCATTCCAGATTATCGGTCGTTTGTCATTTTTTTTCGCGCCAATGAGGAATTCGTGAAGTGGTGATTGAACTTCGGCTGCATTCGTCAGCGACTCCCTGTAGAAGTTAATAGCGCCTAAAAATCTTCTTAAGTCAGCGACAGTTGTTGACTTTTCAAATTCGAGAAGCGCCTGTACACGTTCCGGAAGGGACTTGGTGCCGTGTTCATCAATTCCATATCCAAGATATTGTACTGATGATGCTCCGAAAACACATTTTGCCATATTAATTGACAAACCGTACTCTCGTCATCGTTCGAAAACTAGTTGGAGATGTTGGCGATGTTCCTCACGAGTCCTTGATGCGACCAAAATATCGTCAATGTACGCATAACAAAATTTTAATCCCTGAAGTGCCGTGTCAATATACCGCTGAAAAGTCTGCGCGGCATTGCAGAGGCTATCGGGGTGCTTGTTTTGTTAGTTACCCGATATTTATTTAATCGCAAGGAAAAAGAAAAACGGTCTGTACGTCTCGGCTGCCAGATCAAGAAGAGATTGATCTGACGTTTTATTATCACGTCATTGTAATTGTATACAGTATAACAGTTTGTGTTGACACATTGCTTGGGCTGCCACAGAGGCCAAAGGTCAGCACTTTAAATTCAAACAAGCCGAACGGAGTGATGACAGCTGTCTTTGGGATGTCCTCTGGCGCTACTGGGATTTGGTTATATGCCCGAGTAAGATCCAACGTTGTAAATACCGTACAACCATTCAGCTTGTGTGCAAAATCGTGTAGGTGTGCGATTGGATATTTATCCGGTATGGTTTTGAAGTTTAGACGTCGGTAATCACCGCACGGTCTCCATTGACCGTTCTTTTTGAGCACCAGGTGAAGTGGACTTGCTCACTGGCTGCTGGAAGGTTGACAAATATCGTTATCAAGCATGAAGGCAAGTTCCGCTTTGGCTTCACGCAGCTTCTCCGGAATAAGTCTTCTCGCGCGCTCTGCGACTGGAGGTCCTTCTGTGAGTATGTGGTGATAAACGCCATGGCTCGCGACTGTCTTGCGACTGGAAGGCATGGTAATATCGACGAACTGTTTCAATAAGTCGCGGTATTCCACAGTTTGGGCGATTGTTGAAATACTCTGGTGAGGCTTGTTCGTAATATCTGTTCGGTAGGAGAGATTAGTTGTTCTATCAATAATCTTCTTACCTCGTAGATCGACTAAAAGGCTGAAATGTTGCAGCAAATCAGCTCCAATTATGGGCTGAGCGACGTCGGCGACGATAAACTCCACTTGAATGGCCGTCGAAGGCCGAAATCCAATGTTAGGATTTTAGTGCCGTAGGTCATGGTTTGTGTATTATTTGCGGCATACAATCTTAAACTCGCTGGAGTGTTGTATTGTTGCCTGTTGCGTGGAAGAACTGATATATCAGCTCCAGTGTCAACAAGAAAATTGATTCCAGATTTCTTGTCTGATAATATTAGACGGCTGTTTTGTGGTACGTCGTCTCCTACCGTCGAAATTCGGGACGACGATTTTAGTTTCCCGCATTCTCGCTTGTATTCTTCCATTGGCACGGCTCTGCGCATTTTCTTGCTCGCTTGCCGAAACGATTGTGGAAGAAACAGAGTCGTTTACTTCGATTTGGACCTGCTTCGCTGTCCACGGGATTTGGATTCAGATCGTCCTCGTAACTGAGATTCAAGTCGATCAAGGCGATTAATTATAAGCGTCAGCGGATCGTTGCTCTGCGACGATGCTTCACCCCGATTTTGGACTACCGAGATACCTGGTGTATGCTGTAATTCGAGCATCATGTCGGCCATCTTAGCAAGCTTCTCTACGTCGGGCTCGCTAGAGATGCCAAGAACGACAAGAAGAACGGGTTTCTCGCGATGGAAATGACATGCGGCAGGATCTCCTGTTCTGTATATTGAATCACATACCGAAACTTAGTTTCGTCTTGTGTAATTCCATGCGTGTGGAAACCAGCTTCCACCTGCTCGAACCAAAATGCATGATCCGGCTTGTAGAATATAGGAAATTTTGTAATTCTTGCTGCTTGTACGCAAAGGGCTTCTTGTCCGGCAATTTTTCGGGAAGATTGTGGCGGCGGATCGGATGGCGATAATGCTGGATTGTTAAGGCTCCCGTGTGAGCTCGTTTCGTCGTACTATAGCGTTACTGCTAAACCGTTAATAAATAAAACAGATTACTAATTTTAACACTATTTTTATTTAATCTTAAGTTGCAATTGGGTGTAGCGAAAGATTGACAGCGCGACGATGAAGTGAAGTGTCTTCTTCAGTAGCGACGGTGGCGCTCACATTTTTCTGCGCGGTGGGATAGCGATACTTGTATCGCTACACAGCGGTCTATGCTAGCGCCACCTCTTGTTCGGCACATCATTTACAACAATAGGTTAATGTAGGTTGGGTAAGAATAGGTATACTTATGACAAATATGATTATATTATCTTTTAAAAAAACAGTAATACTTATGTCTTTTAATTCATCATTAGAATACGAATTATCAACGCAATACCCTCCTTCACTGAGGATATTGTAAGCTGAATCCAATGTTTCAGGATTTCTAGCTATTAATACACTCTTCATCGGTTCTGGCATTTTATCCTTAAAAACCCTAAGTGCAACTTCAATGTTAGCGTCAATGTCATTTAATCGTCCATCTCGTCTAGTTTTAGTATTTAGTTCAAACAATGCTTCCTGCAAGTTATTATAAAAATCAGTAACACTATTTTTGTAACCAACACCCCTCAATTCATCATATAACATAGAGCATGATTTGGGATTTGAGAAATGTCTAATTAACAAATTTTTAATATAAACCCAGTTGCTTGTCTGGTTATGAATCCCAACAATTTCTCTTGCCCTACCCGTAAGCTTATTTCTAATTGCATTAGCGATTACTACTTTAGATGGTTCGTCGTAAGCTGACAATATGCTCGCAATGTCATCGAGCCTTTGTATGAATACGTATAAATTTTTTGTTTCTCCATCACAACACACACAGCGATTGGATGTACTTCAAAGGATCGATCTGCAACGACGGTGTAGCCATAATGACAGATTCAGTTTCGGATACGATTAACGAATTAAACTGGGCCAAGAGAGATTCGATATTTTCCTCCTTCACTGATTGTAGAGGGTTCATGCGATATTGTTAGTAAAAATAAAAATATAATTTTTATAATTATTAAGATTTTTATACTGTGTACGAAATAAATTTGAATTTTGCAACCAATCTAAAAAGTACGTTGATTATTTGTATTGCATTATTCGCACGTGTAATTATTATGTCCTTTCCTTTTTTTTTATTTAAATTCACTGTTCGAGTTATATTAACGACTCGGGGTGTTTTGACTTACTGTGTATAATAATTTGTTCAAGTCACTTTTTTTATTGAATGTAGCACTATTGTTTTTGTTGAATACAGCACTATATATTTTTTTGTTCACTAATTTTTTTTTTGAATTACAGCACTAATTTTTGTTGAATACAACACTATACCTAGTCGTGCCATAAGTTCTGTCACACGTATATGGGCAATTTTTGTATAAATGAAAAAGAGTTTTTGACAAAGGAAAATATATTTTATTTTGGCATACTAATGGAAGTAAAATAAGCAACAAATTATTCAAAGTGGCCGCCTTTAGCCTTAACACAGCTCTTTAATCTGTTGGGCCAGTCATCGATAGCAGTACGCACTGTTTCTAGCGGAAAATTAGCTACTGCTTCTGTCAAAGATCGCTTAAGGCTCTCGATATTTGGGTGTCGTCTCGTGCACACCATGGACTCTAACTCCGCCCACAGTTTGTAGTCCAGGGGATTCAAATCTGGGCTCCCAGAAGGCCATTCCGTCGCCCTTATAAACTGTGGAATATTGGTTTCCAACCACGCTTGTGTGGTTCGAGCTTTGTGGGCTGGCGCAGAATCTTGCTGGAAAACCCAATGTCGATTGTTGAATAGCGTAGAGTTCAGCGGCTTCACACATCCCTCCAGGATGTCCGTTTGATAATTTTTCGCTGCAGTTTTTACGCCTTTTTCGCAAAAATGAAGCTCGGTGACCCCTTCGTAGCTGACACCCCACCATACCATGACTGATGCTGGATGATGTCCTCGCTGTACCCTAGTGGCAACTTCTCGGGCTTCTGCGGAGCTGTGGGCATACACCTTATCATTTTGGCGGTTGAAATGTTCCTCCACCTTAAAAATTTTTTCATCGGTAAATAAAATTTCTCGATGTTTGTTGTTGCCGTACCGCCGAAGGAGCTCTTTCGATCTGGTGCTCCTAATTTGCTTCAACTGCTCAGTCAGCAAATGTCCCGTTGATCGTCGAAAGGCACTCATCCCGAGGTCAGATTTTATGATGCGAGACATACTTCGGGTGGAGATGTTCATCTCTCGAGCCATGATTCGTTGTTTACGAAGCGGATTTCGACGAATTCGACTCTCGACCGCTTTGATGGCAGCAGAAGAACGTACATCACGCGGACGTCCAGAACGAGGTCGATCTTCAATAGTCTGGATCGCGTTATATCTCTGGATCGCACGATACACAAATCTTTGCGTTATTTTTAACGGGCACAACAACTTGAAAATTTCACTCGCGGATTTTCCACACTTATGTAGTGCAATCACTGCAGTTCGGTTTTCTATTACACCCCATTCCATCTTCACACGTTAACGAACACACTTTAAATGACCATCAACTGTCAACAACATTATGACGTTTATAAAACTGGCCGATATTGAAATGTCACTCATAAAATAAAGTTGTTGCCAATGTGAGAAATTATGTGACAGAACTTATGGCAGGACTAGGTATATTGAATTTACTATTGGTTTGAATTACAGCACTAATTTTGTTGATTTCAGCACTGTTCGATTTTCAGACGTGGAAAAGAAAATTTTTTTTTTAATTAAAATTCGCGGTTAATCGCGTATTTTGTTCGTTAAAGGATGTACTAATTTAAGCACATCCTACCGACTGCGCCGGTTACATAAACCTTCCAGGATCGGAAAGGATTCTGGTCGGCTTTGTACTTGTTTTATTGTACGTTCCTGTTCTCATACAGGAAAGTTATTTTACGATGACTTAAAAGCACGGAGAGGTTTTATATTATAAATTAAAACGCGGAGAGGTTTTCTTATAATACTTTATTTAGCACCGAAGATGTCGAAGGTTTAATGAAATCTAAAATATCTTACTTTAATTCGGTTTCTTAAGACCGTTTGTAATATGCTAATGTAGCAGAATCGGTAGCACTCCGATAACGCATCATCGTACTATGTGCGATATCGGATTACATGTTTATTCTGTTGCCGATTCTGCAGTTTGTACGAAATACCGAATGTTTATGATAACGTTTTTTGATAAACAATTAGGTATATAAAGTCCATTCACAATTTGTGATGGCACTACTATATCCCCATGATCGCCTTTATAATTGTTTAAGTGAAGTACTCTAAAAACTTCAGTTCGACCCTTGACAAAACTTGTGTCACTACGATATTTCAGTTCGAGTAGATAACATCCAAATTATGTGCACGCAAAAACTCGTTTCCCAAAATACCGTCCAATTTTTTCAACAGAAAATTATGAACAACTTGAAACTTAACTTTTATTGGATACTTCGCATTTTTTTAAATATTGGTTACTTTGGCTTCTAAGTCCGTTTCACCCATGGAAGCATCTATTCTTCCCGAAATACCCGCAAATTTCAATTTGCTTTCCCGATCAGTTTGATCCGCATACACGGCTGATGCCCTTATCATATTCACTTCGGCACCCGTGTCAATCAGCATAGCGTACACCTCACCATTAATTTCCATTAAAATGTATGGGCTATTAGTTGCATTACACATGCGTTGTTGAGCAGGCTGTTTAAACTCTTCTTTGCCATATTCCTTTTTCACTTCCTTCTTTTTAGATGGTAGTCTGCAAAATCGTTGAATATGGCCCATCTTCCCACAATTGTAGCACTTAATGTCAACCTTGTTGACCTTCGGAAGATTCCTATTTGAATAATCTTTCTGAATCTCTGTTTTAAACAGATTCATTCTTTGCTCCTCTTCACAGGCAAATTTACTTGATTCAGCCAAAGTCGTTGGCTTTTGTGTCACCACATACTGGCTCAACTTTTCTTGCAAGCCATTAACAAAAACTGTAAGAGCCTCTTCTTCGAGATAAGCTCTCTGTCCAGCTTCATGCTCCTTTTTTACAGTACCGGATTTACTTTGAAGTAACCGTCTATGTAAAGTTTCGACCTTTTGCGTATATTGAACAACAGATTCGCCTCTTCCCTGACGAATACTTATCAACTCGCGATGTAATTGCAAAGCACTATGTGGTTCACGAAACATTTTTAATAATTCCGCCCTTAATTCACTCCAGCCCTTCAATTCTCTATTCATTAAAATAGTAACTGCGTTACCTTTAATTTTGGTTTGAATAAACCGGAATAATACCACTTTCTGTGCATCGGATGCCAATGCATCGGCATGGTTACAAGCCTCGATAAATGAGAAGACATCCTCACTTTTCGACTCAAAGACAGGTACAAACGCGAACAACGTATTATACGGAATTTCTGACATCTCACTATCCTTGGTACTAACTATTGAACCCGAAACAGAACCAGAAGAACTATCACTAACGCGTAAACCGTCAACAATGGCCAAATAGTCACTTCTATTAATCCACGCGTCTTCCAACCACAAAACTTTATATTCTTGGTTGTTCTTCCTTATCCACTTTTCCGTTACACTATAATTTTTGTCGGACAAATCCTTGATTGTTATCATAGCCGACACCACAAAATTCACAAAAAATTGTCAACCGCACAATATAAATAACTAAATATGTACTTACAATACAATTAAAATTATCCGCATGTTCAGCTACGAGTCTGTCTCCAGTCCAAGATGAGATAAATTCCTTGAAAATTCACGTACCGTATCTTCGTTTTCGTCCTTCTAGGGTTTTCGTCCTTCCTTCAGAGCGAATATTTTCAGTTAATCACTTGCCTTCTGCAACGTCGTCTTGGGGACTATTTCCCTCGAACGTTGTCTAACATAGGACTTCTAACACAATTATATTTGATCCTGTAGCGTGTAGGATCGATCACTGGATATTCAAAAAATTTTGAAAATCCCACCGCTGCCACCACTTTTTGTGTTATGCCCGAAATTAAACAAGATTTTAGATTGAATATTTTTAATATATATTTTATAAATGTTAATCTAAACTGAATATTTAAGATGCGAACCGCTGTCGTCTATATCGAAAAAAGGCGTCCGAAATTATAAAAGTTGGTCTTTTATAATTTACAAGTACCAACGTAAGCAAAAAACTATCTTAACTTGTATTCCTAAGCTAGAAGGTCTTTTGTTATACTTAGATATCTAATTACAATAACAAATATCATTCGACTCGCTTAAATCAAGCGGCCGCACAATATTCTGCACGAAAGACGAATTCTTATCGCATTGAAAGAATAACAATCCGTCCTCTGCAAGCGACTTTATTATTTTCTTATACAATATGCAACTTTGTTGCTTCTATGCAACTTTGTTGCCTCCATACACAATACTTTTAGATAAAATATGCAACTTTGTTGTTTCCATCCATAACAAGCCCGCAATTACCCACCCCAGCTTCGTGTTTTGCAAGACTGGATAATTTTCCCCGAGAGCTATCTTGTCGGCTTCTAGCAAATCGAAAAAGAACTCGGCACCCACAAGCATGTCGATCGCTCTGGGCTTGTAAAATTCAGTATCCGCAAGTTTGACGTGTGATGGGATCTTTATTGAGCTTCGATCCACTTCAACCGATGGCAAACTTTTTGTAATCATCGGTACGACAAAACAATGAACGTTAACTCGATAGTTCGATTGCCTCGACTGTATGACAATTTCGCATCTCTGAGATATTTTGCTTTCCATTTCGTTTAACCCTGTGACAGTTTCAAACGTTCTATCCCTTTTAATGCCTAATTTATTGCACGCCGAATGCGTAATGAAGTTCGCTTCACTAGCGCTATCTAAGAGGATACGTATTGCCACGCTGGATCCTTTGGCACGCGCTGCATTGACTATCGCTATGGCCATGATGACGCGTTGTCTCTTCGGACCTCGCGATGCGTGGTGCACCGACAAGTTGCTCGATTTACTACTTGATTCGATATCTGTGAGCTTGACGCTACGTCCCTCAGTCGTGTTCGGAGAATGCAGCAATGTATTGTGCCGCTGTGAGCATTCTCTGCAGGATCCCATTCGGCATGACTTGACAAAATGATCGTTTCTGAGGCAATTGTTGCACAATTTCAATCGTTGAACCTCCTTAAGCCTCGCGTTGACCGGCATTGCAAGGAATTTCTCGCAATGATACAAGAAATGTTCCCCTTTGCACAAGAAACATTTTCCGGCCTCTGTTGAAGTTGTAAATGTTGATGTTTTCTCGCCAGCTTTTCCTTTACCGTACGGTTTCGCTTGCTGCTTCCCGAGCTCACTCTTGCTCGAAACATCCTTTTGTTTCGATCTAGCCTCAATGCGCTCGAGGGTTTGACATCTTGATTGTAAGAAGTCAATCAGTTTGTCCAACGTTGCTTCGGTTGCATTTTCATTCTGCTCCCATGCACGAAGTGTTACGATATCAAGCTTCGCTTCGGTCATGTGTATGATTAGTTCGTGCCAAGAATCGGTTGGTAAATTCATCGATTTTAGAATTCTTAGATGCTTCAGCGTGTAGTCTATCAATTCTCTTATGGCACTAGATGATTCCTTTTCTACTCGCGGCATTGTGAACAGGCATTCGATATGCTTCTTTTTATAGCCCTTGGATCGTTGTAACGTTTCTTTAACAACTCCCAAGCAACTAGATAATTATCGTTTGTCAATTCGATTGACTCGATAATTTTTGCGGCAGATGCCTTGAGCGACGTAGTCAGATATTGAAATCTTTGAATGTTCGTGCTGCTAGTATTGTTGTGAATTAACGATTGAAACGTTTCTGAAAAACGCTTCCATTCTTCCATGCGACCTGTTGTACTTTAGGCATTACCAGGTGTTCATCTTGCCCCGAGAGACTAGACAAATCGATAGGAGAAGGATATGGAGGAATGGAAGTGGGCCAGGTTGAAAGGAAATCTCCCAAACTGGTGTTTTGAGTGGTGTTGGGGCGACGCGCTTGCTGACTGCCGGGCCCGCTGCAGTAGAGAAGATGGGTGGGGTTCTCGCGCCACATCAAAACATAAAACCCATGCCTGTAAACAAATTCGGCCGTTCGGCCTCGCGCCGACTTATCCTAAGGAATAAAGGGGAAATTCATTGTAGCTCCATCGCTATCACCAAACCCAAATCTGTCTGCACTCAGGATGGCGCTCTTGGTGGTATAAGCGCCCTAGCCCTCCCTACCTTGACTAGGCGGAATTATTCGTCCTAATGGTCATCGCCTAGCCCCTATAGGAGGAGGATGGATTTCGGAACTAGGGAATCAGAAGACCCTTATGGCTGTTCTTAATAATTCATTTTAATCATTCTTAGTCGTAGTTAATAGTAACAACAAAAAAAAACTTATGCCTATGTCTTAACGCTACGAGTATTCTAGTTATTTAATTATTTTTCTGTTTTTATACGATCAATATAAATAAATTCCAACTAGCCGTATTTAGACTTTCTTTGTAATTTACCCTCACTTTGAAACAGTTTTATCTTATTAAAGTTCTTATAATAATTTCCTGTTAGGAGTTAGTAATTTACTTCGTTGCTTATAGATGTTCTGACTGAACTGATCAATAGTTAATGGATTCAAACTGCTTAAAGAAATAAAAAATTGTCTTCATGACTGATTAACTTTAATACAATATTATCTTTTAACTACTTTCAACTTAAACGTATTGTTAGTTCTAAAACTAAATCTCAAAACTTCTCTCTTCTGAGTGAACTGAACATTCGTTAAGGCTTCACAATTCTTTCGCATAAAGGAATTGTCTTCATAACTTCGATACCAAAATAATCTCTTGTCTCTTTCCAATCCAATCTTTCTATTAGCCCTAAAACCATATCGCTAACCTACTCTCTTCTGTTTGGGCTGAACGTTCGTTGAGGCTTCGCAATTCTTTCGCATAAAAGGAAGTGTCTTCATAGCTTAATACAAAATAATCTCTTATCTCTTTCCAACCCAACCTTTCTATTAGCCCTAAAACCATATCGCTAACCTACTCTCTTCTGTTTGGGCTGAACGTTCGTTAAGGCTTCGCAATTCTTTCGCATAAAAGGAATTGTCTTCATAACTTTAATACAAATTTATCTCTTACCTATTATCAACTTAAACTTAATGTTAGTTCTAAATCTAAATCGCAAAACTCTTCCTCTAGTTGTTTGGTATGATGAGCCGATAATTCGTCGTCTTTGTATAATCGATAATCCTTCACCACGACGTATGTACGGACTCGTTAAATCAAGGGTGTATTGGTGTTCTTTAACGGGATCAACAGCTACTGGCTCCCTCTAGGGGATAAAACAACCAAGTGAAAACGTCATGCGCCCCACGAGGTTCGGCTTTCTTTAATCTTTACCACTTCCATTTTGAGAAGAAAAAAAACCTTTTTTTTTTTTTTTTCTTTCGTTCTGCCGTTTCAAGAATGGAAACAATTTGAAGACGAATGATGTCAGGGATCGGCACGCGCAATTTCCTTTTCCCCGAATGCGGAGAGCCAATGGAAAGTATTCCACCTGCATAAGTTCCTATGTCTATATTTATACATACATTCTGAATCGGGTCGCCCAAAATACTTTTCGATTGTACTTTCGTCCGAGATCACGTCTCTCGCTATTAGACCTGCCGCACAAATACACTCAACTCGCGTAGACGTTATTTACAATGATTTGTCGTTTATGTATAATAAACCGGCAAGCAAAAAAAACCAAAACACAGTGCACTTAACCGTTCAGGTACATCTAATCCGCACACAATGCAATATCTCTCATCATCCACTTTGACTTGATTCGAAACTGTTTTGTTTTTTTTTTTTTTTTTTCTTCCCGATATTAATCGCACTTTTATAGGGTGACGAGTTCCCGGTTCGGCTTTTTGCAGCCAACTCAAACAGCCAAAAATTAAGAGGACGCAGGTAATCACTAATCGCACGTTAATTAGAATTTCGTTTGCGTACCAACCAACCAACTTGATATCGGACGATCTGTTCCAAAAAGGAAAATTCTGTCTCGTTGGTGTAAAAGGAGCAAAAAAAAACGTGTTACTCCATCCAACTCTAGTTCCGAATCTCCCTCGGCCACGATTTCCAACTGCACCACGTCGGTACCCAAACAGTACTGCCGACCAAGCGGAATCAAAGCCGACCCGGACGTTCCCTTCTCGTTCCCTCTTGCAGAGGTGCTCTCGGGCAAGCGACTACTGTGGTCACAGTGGCGCGTGAAAATTCTGGTCCGTTTATTTCAATCAGCTTACGAGCGAGATTTATAAACAAAACAAAAAAAAATTTTTTCGCCATCGACCATAACACCACAGATGATTCCCCGCCTGCCTATCAGGAGGAAGCATCTGAATGTCGAGGGGGAAGAATATTAAAGTCTTATGCTCACGCAGAGGTTTAGCCGGGCAAGTTATAAGATGTGATAGTGAAGAGATAAAAAAAAATGTGTTAGGAAATTAATACAATAATGATGCAAAGAGCTACGTTACAGTTTGAATTTGAAAAAAAAAAAGCTTACGAAAAGATTTTGAGATCGGTTACTAGAATGAGAAAGGGTGGCATGAAATTTCCAACGCAGCAAACTAAAATTTTAATGGGTTTCCGTATACCATCCGCGCGGGTACTAGTCGAAGATGTGAAGACGTAGCTCAGGCGGGTTATAGGATTTATTGCCGAAGGTCCTTAGAGTGGTATACTCCAATCCGCTTTCCTCCTAGGTCCTCCAATTCATAACGGGAGTTTCCCAATACACGACGTATTCGACATTTAAGAAATTTTTTTGCGAGCTTAGCATTGTAATTTTGCACTGCTGTAGACTGGGAGAAGTTTCTACGAAACACCTCCTGTCCTTGACTGAATTGTGTATTAACAGTACGCAAATTATATCGCTTGCTGCTTTCCTCGTGTGCCGTGACGACTCGGGCTTGTGCCAGTTGCCTCATCATAGGGATCCTTTCAGTTGTGCGCACCAACATGTCGGTCTCACCCAGGGCTAGCAAACTTTTCAAGAGAGGATAATCACCTCCGTGCAGTATCATGTGGTTACCAAATAATACCTGATACGGTGAAAAACCGGTGGCTTGATGAATAGAACTCCGGAGAGCGCAACCGATTTTACTTAAATTCACGTCCCACAGAGTTTGATCTCCATCAATGAAGGCACGAAGACCAGCCAGAATTGACTGGTTTACTCTCTCTGAAGCGTTAGCCTGCGGAGAATAGCTGGGAGTGTAGAGGTGTTTAACTCCATATTTTTGTAGTAGGGAATTAAACATGAGCGACTTAAACTGGGAACCGTTATCCGAGAGGATCGTTTCGGGAGTTCCGAAAGTATGGAATACATGTTTTTCCAGGAAGATGGTAATCTCCGCCGCAGTAATCCTAGACAGTGCGTGCAAAATTGGGAACTTCGAAAAATGGTCCAGCACGATCAAGATAGCGATTTTGCCACTCTTGGTTCGTGGATAAGGACCCAGGACGTCAATATAAAGATGTTGAAAGGGACGTTCCGTCCTGAAACTCTCTCCCATAGCTGACCGAAGCGGTCTGTTTGGGGACTTCGTTTCCTTGCACGCAGTACAATCGATAACGAACCTTCTCACTTGTGTGGACATACCAGGCCAATATACGAAACGTCTGATTCGCTCGAGCGTTTTAGCAAAGCCTCCATGAATAGTGGTTTCGGATTCATGGGCTTGTGCTATCACAGCGTCCGTTAAGCCCGAGGGAATCCAAAGTTTCCATGACTGATCTTCCAAAACAGGGTCACCATTATAGGGCGTCACACGCTTATACACGAAACCCTCTCTGATGCATACGTCCGGAAGCCGATCGAGATTCGCCTCAATAGTGGCTTTCAACTCTCCGTATTCAGCGTTCTGAAATTCAGGAGATTTCAAATCCACTAAAGGTGCGACATCGATCAGCGCATTTAATCCATCGTCGAATGCACGAGACAAGGCGTCGGGTACCACGTTTAGGCTCCCTTTTCGGTGCTCTATTACAAAATCAAATCCTTGGAGCTTCAGACTCCATCGGGCCAGACGACCACTGAGGTCCTTTTGCGACATCAGCCATTTCAAACTGGCATGATCCGTCACTATGCAAAATTTAGTCCCTTCCACATATGCCCGAAACTTCTTCACACTCAGCAGAGCCGCATAGCATTCTTGTTCCGTGACGCTGTAGTTCCGCTGAGCCGAATTGAGTTTCTGCGACATGAAAGCTATAGGGGATTCGGATCCATCATCGTTCTTTTGGAAAAGAACGCCTCCCACTCCAGACTTGCTAGCATCGCATTGAATAACAAAAGGTCGGCTGAAATCAGGACTAACTAATACCGGCGCCCTCGTTAACATATCCTTCACAGTCCGAAACGCTGTTTCGGCCTCCGAAGTCCACTTAAACTTTTCAGACTTTTTCAGTGTGTCCGAAATAGGTGAGACCGTTTCCGCAAAGTTGACAATGAAGCGTCGGTACCAGCCCGCCATTCCAAGAAAGCGTCGGACTTGACGTGCGGACTTTGGCGAGGGGTATTCAACTATGGCTGAAACTTTGTTGGGATCAGTTTTCAGCCCTCCATGGCCAACAATATATCCAAGGTACTTCACCTCTTTCAGGCAAAACTTACTTTTTCCGACATTAATTGTCAGTCCTGCCTTCCGCAGACATTCTGCTACCCTTGCGAGCAAGCTGAGGTGGGAGTTGAACTCATCAGAGATCAGCAATAAGTCATCTAAATAGACGAAGACTTGGTCTTTCAGTTCGGGTGGTATAACAAGATCCATCAAGCGACACATCCTCTGAGGCGCGTTGCACAGGCCAAAGGGCATGCGCGTGAAGTGGTAGAGGGGTCTACCTGGGATGGTGAAGGCAGTCACTTCCCTGGATTTACGTTCTAGCGGGATTTGCCAGAAGGCATCCTTCAGGTCCAGACTGGTTATGTACTGAGCACGTGGTAGTCTGCTCAGGATCCCGTCGATCTGTGGAAGAGGATATGCATCCGTTTTTGTCACACAGTTGACCCGGCGGGAATCCAGACACAACCGCACCTTGCCTGGTTTCCTGACTAGCACCACAGGGGAGCTCCATGAGCTGTGGCTCACCTCTATCACACCCAGCCTCAGCATGCGATCCACTTCCTCATACATGAGTTGTTGGATCGCAGGCGAAACCGGGTAGTGTCGCTGCTTAATAGGCTTCGTATCTCCTACGTCAATGTCATGTTCCATTAGACTAGTTCTTCCCAGCCCATCCACTTCATAGGAAGGGAATTGGGACTTTATTTGCTCCAGTTGTGATAACTGACGAGTTGACAAGGAATGTGTGGGTGTTTCGTCTGGTAGCACCAACGACGCAGAGAGCTCCGAACAATCGATGAGGTCTGGGGCAAGGTGGAACGCTCGCCAGAAGTCAACTCCCAGATATAATTCCTGTGAGAGACTCGGCACAACCATCAGAGTTAAAGGTTTGCTCACTCCGCGAAAAGAGATGGAAGTTGTTACGGAGCCCAGCCACACCATCAGCCGTTCGGAGTTCTCGACACAGCTTCCTACACTCAACTTGGGCTTGAACCAACCGCTTGAGGGCGTTACTTCCCAAACAGCTAACGCTCGCACCACTGTCCAACAAACCCAAAACCTCCTCGCCGAACAACTGCACCTTCGCGTATGGTCTGTTGTCAGACTTCAAGGAGACTAGGTTAGCAAGTCGGAGTCGTATCTGCGACTTGACCCTTCTCCAAAAATTTCGCATGCGACGAGCTGACCGAGTAGGATGGTACACTTCCTCGACAAGGGGCTGATGGATGATTGTCCTCGACCGCGCGGGGGACAAGTCCAATCGAAAAATCCGCGCTCGGGCTTCCATGTACTCTTTAAGTCTCTGGTGGTAAGGCTTGCGGAAACGTGGAGTATTTGAATCTGGAGTGGGTTGTCTCTTTAATATTGCCACAGGCTGTGATGCAGCCTGAGCAAGGTAATCCGGTTCGGTGACGCTAACGGGGATCCCACTGACCGCCGTCTTAGCCTCCGAACCACGTTCTAATCTTCATAAGGAGTTCTGGTGTTCAGAAGGGCTCATACCAGGCGCACGGTCGTCTGGCCGGGATTGGTCTCGCGAACTACCTTCTGATAGGCGTACGGGTTGACGAGGATTACTTCTAGCACGTCTGTCAGCCCAACGTTTCCCTTGCTGACAGTCCTGACAATTAGGGAATAAGACATCCTTCTTGCCACACCCATAGCAAAATATTCTGGACGGTGGCTGATTGCACATAGTATATGCATGTCCCACCACTCCACAATTCCAACACGCATAATCCGTGTGAGGGTCATTGGCCGTGCAATCCACACAACTTGGACGAATGACGTCTTTCTTACCACAGCCGTAACAAAAGACGTGTTTGGCCGGTCGTTTACAATTATTAAACGAATGTCCAAGCTGACCACAGTTCCAACAGCTAGAACTCCGCTGGATCTGCCTACCATTTATTTCGTCCAACTCATATGTCACTGGCTTTGATTCGGCCGGTGGATCAAACATCTCGGCTACGCGCGGCGCGTTCCAAACAGGTGGACGAGTTGAACGACGAAGGTCTTCCACTCTCCATACTAATTGACGCAGCTGAGCCAGAGTCGAACACGGTTGGAAGCACATCTGGTGCTGCGTAGAAACCAGCAGACTCTCACGCACTATTTCTACAAATTCCCACTCCGGAATCGGGGCATTCAGTCTGGCTCGGAGATCCGCCAATCGTTGTTCTAACTTGAGGTAGGATTCCCCGGGCATCTGACGTATCGTCTCCATTTGTCGACGAATGTCACGATCCCTAGTTCGCTCACCCCAGGTAGCCAGAAATTCCGTGCGCAGGGCCTGCCAAGTGGGAGGGGGGTTTTCACGACGCCAGTTCCAATACCATTTGGCTGCGTCACCGTCCAACAACAGGTAGAAGTTATTGGCTAATAGGTCCATGTGCCCGTCCAAGTCAGTTTGAGCCAACTCCTCAGCGCGAAAGATTAAATCCTCGGCCCTGAGCAAGTGGTTATCTCCTTTGTAGAGGAGTCTCCAGCGCCTTATGGGGCTCGATGCTTGCCGAGGCCGACGATCAGTGCATGGTCTATGCCATCGATCGCGATCTCCACCCGGAGCGTACATAAGTGGGTTTGGCCGAGTCTGATTACACGGGCGAGTCTGGGGAAGTTGCGAAGCAAGACGAATGCGAGGCTGGGAGGGATTGTCCGATGGTGACTCTGGTCTCCGGTTCCTCTCCTCTAATACTGCTCGTCGTATCATCTGGCTCAACACCTCGACATCAATCGTTACTCGAGTATCAGCAGTAGCGTTAGCTCTAGTCTCATCCGATATTTGTTTCTCGGGATCCACCAAAGGAGCTGTTGGTTTTGGTCCCGCCACTACACCTACGGGGGGAGGAAATTCGAAGTCTCGGTCTTGGTGATCATTTCCCTCATCAACACACCGAGCCTCATCAACCCCAATCTCCGGGAGAAGAGCCGGCAGTTCTAGTGGCACTTCTCTGCCGAAGCCACTCCTAGTAACTGGACGAGTTCTACTTTTCGCCCCTTTTCCTTTGTCGATTTGGCCTAAGTCCTGGGAAGTCAATTTGGTCCGACAGTTCGGACAACTGCCCTGCTCTTTAACCCAAGTGTTGAGGCAAGAGAGGTGAAATTTATGTCCACATTTGGTTTCCGACACCTCATCCCTCTTGTTCGGTCGCAAACAAACCGAACACTCATCCATAGTTGACTTTTCGGGGGTTCTGCTAACAGACATTACTTGACCAATCAGGTTCAAGAATCAAAAGAATCAATACCAAAAAAATCAATACCTTAATACCAAACAACAAAGCTGAGATTCGTTTTTTCCAAAATTTCTCTACTACTGCAAGAAAATTACTCCCTAAGTTGAATAAGAGGAAATTATATTTTCTTTTGTATCAAAAAAAAATCTAAATAAAGCTGTAACACGCGTCGTAGAAAAATTAACAAAGGTCTTCTGATTCCATCATCCCACCTCCATCCTACTCCTCTGCCTAATCCTGAGTACTGACACAACAGCTCAGTGACTACGATGAAATACAATGATTGGGATTTAAATAGGAAATCGTGATGAAACTTGAGAGCGAAACAAAATCAGCAAAACGAAAAGTTAAAACTATCTGAAGAAAATTAAATTTGACGTTACTTTAAATCTATAAAGAGCTACTTTAAAGGGATGGGATTAAGGAGTTTTAGGTCGACTTTGAGCAGTCTCTAGCTCAACCTTCCCACTCTGGACTTCGGCAATGCGAGTGGCTCAGGGCACGCAGATGGCGCGCCAAGTCAGCACTATCTCGTAAATCCACCAAGACCAATCACAAGGCATCTGATCCTGAGAGTGAACGCAAAACTTAAAGCTCCGCCATTCGACGTACGAGAACGTAAACCTGACAAACATACATCGATCATTGGCAAGTTATTGGCGCCTACGGGTTGCCGATAACAAGAATCCACAGAACGCTGGCAGTCTGCCAGGTCGACAATCCAGAGCGCCGACGGACAGAGTGATTCCATTCAAAGAAGGTTCACAAAGCTTGTCTTTGCCGATTAGGCGGATTTTGGTCGTAAGACGACAAAGTTTTTGAAGCCACAGACCAGTTCAACTGCTGAGCGGGATTTTGGGGTCTCGCACCTGATGAACTGGCACGCGTTTGTGAACAGCGCGTTTATGTTCGGGCCCCACGTTGGGCGCCATTGTTGTACTTTAGGCATTACCAGGTGTTCATCTTGCCCCGAGAGACTAGACAAATCGATAGGAGAAGGATATGGAGGAATGGAAGTGGGCCAGGTTGAAAGGAAATCTCCCAAACTGGTGTTTTGAGTGGTGTTGGGGCGACGCGCTTGCTGACTGCCGGGCCCGCTGCAGTAGAGAAGATGGGTGGGGTTCTCGCGCCACATCAAAACATAAAACCCATGCCTGTAAACAAATTCGGCCGTTCGGCCTCGCGCCGACTTATCCTAAGGAATAAAGGGGAAATTCATTGTAGCTCCATCGCTATCACCAAACCCAAATCTGTCTGCACTCAGGATGGCGCTCTTGGTGGTATAAGCGCCCTAGCCCTCCCTACCTTGACTAGGCGGAATTATTCGTCCTAATGGTCATCGCCTAGCCCCTATAGGAGGAGGATGGATTTCGGAACTAGGGAATCAGAAGACCCTTATGGCTGTTCTTAATAATTCATTTTAATCATTCTTAGTCGTAGTTAATAGTAACAACAAAAAAAAACTTATGCCTATGTCTTAACGCTACGAGTATTCTAGTTATTTAATTTTTTTTCTGTTTTTATACGATCAATATAAATAAATTCCAACTAGCCGTATTTAGACTTTCTTTGTAATTTACCCTCACTTTGAAACAGTTTTATCTTATTAAAGTTCTTATAATAATTTCCTGTTAGGAGTTAGTAATTTACTTCGTTGCTTATAGATGTTCTGACTGAACTGATCAATAGTTAATGGATTCAAACTGCTTAAAGAAATAAAAAATTGTCTTCATGACTGATTAACTTTAATACAATATTATCTTTTAACTACTTTCAACTTAAACGTATTGTTAGTTCTAAAACTAAATCTCAAAACTTCTCTCTTCTGAGTGAACTGAACATTCGTTAAGGCTTCACAATTCTTTCGCATAAAGGAATTGTCTTCATAACTTCGATACCAAAATAATCTCTTGTCTCTTTCCAATCCAATCTTTCTATTAGCCCTAAAACCATATCGCTAACCTACTCTCTTCTGTTTGGGCTGAACGTTCGTTGAGGCTTCGCAATTCTTTCGCATAAAAGGAAGTGTCTTCATAGCTTAATACAAAATAATCTCTTGTCTCTTTCCAACCCAACCTTTCTATTAGCCCTAAAACCATATCGCTAATCTACTCTCTTCTGTTTGGGCTGAACGTTCGTTAAGGCTTCGCAATTCTTTCGCATAAAAGGAATTGTCTTCATAACTTTAATACAAATTTATCTCTTACCTATTATCAACTTAAACTTAATGTTAGTTCTAAATCTAAATCTAAATCGCAAAACTCTTCCTCTAGTTGTTTGGTATGATGAGCCGATAATTCGTCGTCTTTGTATAATCGATAATCCTTCACCACGACGTATGTACGGACTCGTTAAATCAAGGGTGTATTGGTGTTCTTTAACGGGATCAACAGCTACTGGCTCCCTCTAGGGGATAAAACAACCAAGTGAAAACGTCATGCGCCCCACGAGGTTCGGCTTTCTTTAATCTTTACCACTTCCATTTTGAGAAGAAAAAAAACCTTTTTTTTTTTTCTTTCGTTCTGCCGTTTCAAGAATGGAAACAATTTGAAGACGAATGATGTCAGGGATCGGCACGCGCAATTTCCTTTTCCCCGAATGCGGAGAGCCAATGGAAAGTATTCCACTTGCATAAGTTCCTATGTCTATATTTATACATACATTCTGAATCGGGTCGCCCAAAATACTTTTCGATTGTACTTTCGTCCGAGATCACGTCTCTCGCTATTAGACCTGCCGCACAAGTACACTCAACTCGCGTAGACGTTATTTACAATGATTTGTCGTTTATGTATAATAAACCGGCAAGCAAAAAAACCAAAGCACAGTGCACTTAACCGTTCAGGTACATCTAATCCGCACACAATGCAATATCTCTCATCATCCACTTTGACTTGATTCGAAACTGTTTTGTTTTTTTTTTTTTTTTTTTTCTTCCCGATATTAATCGCACTTTTATAGGGTGACGAGTTCCCGGTTCGGCTTTTTGCAGCCAACTCAAACAGCCAAAAATTAAGAGGACGCAGGTAATCACTAATCGCACGTTAATTAGAATTTCGTTTGCGTACCAACCAACCGACTTGATATCGGACGATCTGTTCCAAAAAGGAAAATTCTGTCTCGTCGGTGTAAAAGGAGCAAAAGAAAAAAAAAACGTGTTACTCCATCGAACTCTAGTTCCGAATCTCCCTCGGCCACGATTTCCAACTGCACCACGTCGGTACCCAAACAGTACTGCCGACCAAGCGGAATCAAAGCCGACCCGGACGTTCCCTTCTCGTTCCCTCTTGCAGAGGTGCTCTCGGGCAAGCGACTACTGTGGTCACAGTGGCGCGTGAAAATTCTGGTCCGTTTATTTCAATCAGCTTACGAGCGAGATTTATAAACAAAACAAAAAAAAATTTTTTCGCCATCGACCATAACAGACCATCGAAAGTTGGAAGTTGTACGACTGGTAATTTTACGTTCGGCTCGTTCCGTGCAGCGCCACCTCCGTCTCCGACTCGTTGTAGCAATTCTGACTGCTGCGTGATGAGTCGCGTAATGGCGTCTCCACTCGCCGATGACGCTTGCGAGTTGCTGAGCTGCTGCATAAGCTCAACTTGTTGCTGCAACACGCGCGCCAGCACTTCTTTTTCCGGCGATATATGCGTTTGGACTCGCAATGATGCTGCTTTCGATAACATTTCTTTTAAGAAAATTTTAAAATTGAGATACCTGTCCTCAAATTCCTCGTCTTCCGTTGAATCGATGACTGGCGGATCACCAACTTGGATGGCGACTATTTGTTGCTGCACGTCATCGAATTCGCGTCGTATCTCTTCCCATCTTGCCAAATAGACTTCGACTTTTTCCTTGGGTATTTGCTGTCCGGTTTTCAGTTCGGCTTCGATTTTCCGCTCTAACCTTGTAGCTTTTCCTTTGATTACGCCGCGTTGCTTGCGTAAATCCTCCATTTTCCGGTGATATATACGTCGCGCTGTCTTTGTTGTTCGTGTCGACTATATTTGGATTTATCCGGTTCTCCGGACCAATGTTGATTGTAAGAAAACTAACTTTACTTTTCTTTCTGCTGGTCTCTTTATTTGCTCTGATACAACTGATACAATTAATATTTTTAGGTTAAGGTTTGACAGCAGCGATTTCAGCGCCACTAATTTTGGTTTTAGACTTTCTAAAAGTGCCTGAACTTCGGATAGCTCGTGGGAAAGGTATGGGTATAGCGGATTGCTGGTCGGTATATCATGTTGTAGGGCGTTCAGTATGTCTTTAATAATTCGGTTGTACTGCTTTAAGTCAACGTCGTGTATGATTTTGAAATTTCCAGTTGAGACCTTGGCTTGTCCAGAGCTTATCGTCACTATTTGGGAGTTCGTATAGTCCAGGACTTGAACCTTGCAGCATGCGGTGTAGACGATTCTTCTTCTTCAATGGCGCTACAGCCCAAATCGGGCCTTGGCCTCCTGACCTTCAGGTGTAGACGATTGCCCTGTGAATAAAGGACTAGTTTCTTATATTGCTTTTATGAATGGTCTTGCCTGATTCGGTTACAACTGTTGTATTTCTATTTTCTTTAACTACTTCTTGGACGTATCTAACTGAGAGTTTAGAACCTAGTCTTTTGTTGTGTTTCACGAATATGTTATCGCCTGGTTGGTAGTTTTTAATGGGTGCTCGCTTCTTGTTATGGTTGTCAATACCTTTTCTCTGCTTCGATCGCAGTTTTTCGATATTGTTTGAGCGGGTGTTTTGGAGGTCTTCCGGATTGATTCCGGGAATTCTTCCAAGGTATAACTCGACTGGTTTCTTGTTAGGGGTAGAATGGACAGTGTGATTGTATTCGTTGACTGCACACTTTAAGAGTTCCTCGAAGTTGCGAGTCAGCTTTCAGACATCTCATAATCTCGCACAAGGTAGAGTGAAAGCGCTCAACTTGTCCGTTAACTTCACTCTTATAAGGAGGTGCTTTAAAAATCTTAATGTTCAGTTCGTCTTCCATCATTGATGTAATGGATGCTGAATTGAGTGATTTTTCATTGTCAATGACAACGCTTTTAGGAATACAAAAGAAGAATAGGATATCTCTTAGAGGTCTTCGAATATCCTCCACAGCTCGCGAAGAGATTATTTTTGCTAGTGCGAATTTAGTGAATTTATTAACGGCAGTGAGTACGTACTGTTTTTCGGTAAAAAAAATATTTATATGAATAACGTGTCCTGGATAATTTGGAATACAAGTTGAATTTAGGAATGGTTTATTCGGATATCTGTCGTATTTGTTCTGCTTACACGTTGCGCAGTGACTAACGAAGTTTTTGATTTTAGCGGACATTTTTGGAAAGTAAAAATTTTCTAAAAGCTGGATTTTATTTTCTTGGGCATTTCGATGAGCTCTGCGATGTATACGGAGAATTCATTTTCCTGTTCTCCTTCATTAGGGATGTCCTCAACAATTTTCTGGGTAGATCGAACCTTATAGTCTTTGAAATGAACAGGGTAAACTTCCTGTATGCTTCCCATTGTTCTTTCGTCAGTCAATAGTCCGTTCATGGTGTGTGGGTTTAAATATCTCTTTAAAATGTGGTGAATTGTATGGTGATTTGGAAGGTCTTATGATTCCATTTTCAATAAGTGTGTTGACTTCTTTTTCTACTTCATTTTTAAGAGCCATAGGGTAGGGATAGGCCATCAGCCCGATAAAATTGTTTACCGCAGTCGTCGCAGCGATAACGGCGTTCGGCACGATGTTTGAGTCGGTGCCGATAGAACACACATCCGGTTCGAAAACTTTTGTTGCAAACTGAGCAAACAAACGGTCGTTCGTCAGTATGAATTCCCCGAATATGGTCGTCCAAGTCCCGTCGTAGAGTGAAACGGCGACTACACCCTACCTCTTCGCAAGCGAATGGTCGCACTCCTAGAAATTAGTTCAATATTGGGTGGAATTTTTAATTCTAAACTCAGTAAGTACTTACCACGATGGAATCTTAAATGCTGCCAAAGGTGACTCGATTGTTTGAAAAATTTACCGCAAACATCGCATAGGTATTGGCGATACTCTGTGATAGCGGATTCGACTCGTGGAACTTTCTGCTGATTGGTGAGATCAAGGTTGTTGTGTATTTAAGCTTTTGGATGGTTTATCTCGATGCCCATGCATCAAAATAAACCGAGGGAAAACTGGGTTCGGGACTTAGAATGGGCCGAGATCCACACTACGTCCATCTCGGTGTTAATATTGGGCTGGAGCGACGTGCTAGCGTGTTGCCGGGTCTAGCTGCGGTATGCGTGTGGGGAGGTTCGTTGCTCCAATATTAACATAAAACCCTAAGCTTGTACAACAAAATGAGCTTTGGAGCTCATCACGCCGACTTACCCAGGAAAGGGCAACTTTAAAATTTGGAAAAGCTCGTGGTCGGAATGTTAACTCGACCAGAGGCTTCGACGAAAACGGTGTCGTATGTTTTGACACCAGCCAGCCCACCCTGCCTTAGCCATAGTTTCTCCTTTAATCTTTAACCTATGGCCCCATGGAGAGAGGAGGAGGAGAATGGGGAAGCTAGGGAGGAAGTCCTTTAATAGCTATTCTAGCAACTCATAACTTTGTTTCTTTTTACATTTATTTTTTTATAATTTTTTTTTTTTTGTATTTCAATTTTCCAAATTTATTACAAAATCAATACGACTCAAAACGAAATTAGTGATTAGTTCCAATTTTTCTTTTTCTTTCTTTGAATGCTAACAAGGTGATCATTTAATACATTTTTTTTTTTCTTTTCTTTTTTTTTTTTTTGTGTTCCAATTTAAGCAGTAAACCCGGAGTTTGTTTATTCCCTACCTAATTCTTGTGCGCACAACAATACGGGTGGGACATTCATCGAGAGATAATTTTTTTAAATATTTTTGTTTTGATTGCAACCCAAAAAAAAATATAAGTAATAATAAAATTATAAGAAAATATATGAATCTTGTAGAAATCTGACTTGGACATTAATGTAAATAAAGAAATTATAATAATGAGGCAAAAGACTTATCATGTTTTTCTTTTCTTTTCTTTTTTTTTTTTGGCTGAAGATGGTACCGTTGTTGGTGACGATGACGCTTTTGTTAACGACGGTGACATTAATGTTTATTTAGGTCGTCGTTGCTCGGTCCGAGGGCATTGCAATCGCTAAAATGTCGATCCCTCGATGTCATGCAGGATATATATGATTGGACTGCGATTACGATATTTGGCGACACTTATTCGCATTTGAATTAGTTTTATATTAGTTTATTTTTGCACTGCGATTGTAATATTTGGCAACACTTATTCGAACTTAAATTACTGCGATTGTATATAATTAGTATCCTTAAGGACTTCGTAAATTCATTGTTTCGCTGGTGTGGGTGATGTTTGAAGTCTTTGGTCGCACCAACCGCTGTCGTATTTGCTAGAGGTCCGCGGCGGAGCGAAAGTTCCATGCGGTCTATGATGCACGCGCACACAAACACAAGGGACTCTGTTGACGCGGTCGCGAGTGTAACAGTTTGACGCGGTAAATTTGAGGACCGTTAGCCGATAATGTAGATGCGAAAGAATAACGGGAAGGCGATGAAATACGTGCTTTCCTCGTTGTCTTTGACACACTTATGAGCCTATCATGTGTGACGAGAGAAAACAAAAATTCACTCGGTGTTAAGCAGCAAAAGAATCGTTTTAGCCAGCGTGTATGTATGTCGATGTTTCGCGATTGCAAGCTGGTTCGAATCGCCAATTTTTCAGAAAATCTGGGATTCATGGTCGAAGGCAAGACTCTCGCACAAACGGAATACTTGAATACTGAATATCCGAAAAAAAAACCACGTGTCACGGGAGGAGATTGATCACCCCCGAACGTCTGTCCGCTTCCAAACTTATTTTTTTCTTCTTTTGTCCAAAAAAAAAAATCCCGTTCTCCTTGATCGGAAACGAAACAACGTGATGCTGTTGCAAGTATTCGCGCGAGGGCGCGATTTCCTTAGTAGATATGATGCGATCTAAGATTCGGGGCCTTCTCTCCACACGTTGGCTTATGCTAAACTAAAATCTCCCTACAATTGTTCGCTTTCGATTTGGTCTCGTTTAATTGTCATTTAATGCTATGCCGAAATTGATTCTCTTCGTAACCGTATGTATGGTATTGTCCATTAGGATTTGAAACAAATGCGCTAAATTAACAGCAAATCCGGCCATAGCAACAGGCCATCTCCGTGTTGCTGCCCACGAGTTGCAAAAGCCAATTACTTTACCGTTTTTTCAGTCGACATTTTCAGCCTCCTATATGCTTTCGCAGTTTGCCTTTATCTTGACCAATGTCGTAAACAACAGAAACTCACTTTGCCTAAATTTAACACCACAAATTTTTGTTGCTTCGCAATTAATGAACTCCCGAAAGGTGATGTTCCTTAACTTAATTGTAAAAGTTAACCGTTTCGAAGAACAGACACAAATTAATTTTTGATAATACACTGAGTTCAACGCTCAAAGTTTTTTCTTTACTTTTTCCGCTTATTTTAACAAAGTAACTGAAGTTATTCCTGCGTTAATACTAAATTTACTGCATTTATGCTACCAAACGATTAAGAACAATGAAAATTTACCCCCGGCGACCATTGAGTCTACCACACAACACCCATCACAAAAAGGAAAAGCAAGACCAAACGCCACCTTTTCTTCTTCTTACCGCCTTTTCTCTCCGCCTGTCTCTCTGAAGTTGGCCGCAGGTGACAGTCCACGCGGCTCGATCTCCGTGAGGCGAAGTGTCAGGTTTGAACTCCGCGCGGGAAAATTTTGAAATTTCAAAAAAAAATCTCCCGCAGGCCTTCAACCATAACAAAGGGAAGCCGTGTAAATTCAAATTTTCCATTATTAACTGAAAATGCTGTTTTTTCGATATCATGTTCTTTGATTTGGTGAAAGCCACTCTTTAAGTCAAGAATAGTGAAATAATCGTTCTTGCCAAGGTTCGCAAGAACTTCATTGATTTCTGGAATAGGATACCTATCGGAAATTGTGATGGAATTCAATTTCCTATAGTCGATCACCATTCGATAATTTTTTTCGCCGGAGGCGTCCATTTTTTTCGGAACTATCCAGACTGGTGAATTGTATGGTGATTTCGAAGGTCTTATGATTCCATTTTCAATAAGTGTGTAGACTTCTTTTTCTACTTCGTTTTTAAGAGCCATAGGGTAGGGATAGGCCATCAGCCCGATAAAATTGTTTACCGCAGTCGTCGGTGCCGACAGAACATACATCCGGTTCGAAAACTTTTGTTGCAAACTGAGCAAACAAACGGTCGTTCGCCAGTATGAATTCCCCGAACATGGTCGTCCAAGTCCCGTCGTAGGGTGAAACGGCGACTACACCCTACCTCTTCGCAAGCGAATGATCGCACTCCTAGAAATTAGTTCAACATTGGGTGGAATTTTTAATTCTAAACTCAGTAAGTACTTACCACGATGGAATCTTAAATGCTGCCAAAGGTGACTCGATTGTTTGAAAAATTTACCGCAAACATCGCATAGGTATTGGCGATACTCTGTGATAGCGGATTCGACTCGTGGAACTTCCTGCTGATTGGTGAGATCAAGGTAGCGCTGAGTATGTTCCGCGTCCAGTGTGAGCACAGTCTCAGATTGATTAGAATTAGCCGATACTTCGTATAAAATGGTGGCAGCCGGATCCAATAGATTACCATCTTCCAACTGTGGAAATATTTCCCAAGCAGGCCAAGTTGTGTCATATATTGGATATATCTCCGATTCAACAAAATGATCGTCCGTAGAATCCATAATTAACCAATAAATATGTTGCACAAATGCTAAACAAATTTGAACAAAGTAGCTTAAATTTGGGTTACAGAACGCAGAAATCTTAATTATTAGAAGGCTACGCGATTTTTTTGGGCAGAAAACTTCTTTCTTATTGGATTTCTTTTCACTTAAAAGACAGTTTCACTTAAAATACAGTTTTTCACTTAAAAGACTGAAAAGTTACGACCATAGATAGACACCTGTCACACACCAACACTTCTGTCCAGTTTGGTCAATGCCCAGCGAAAATGTTTACAGCGCATTGATTTTAAGCGCACTCAAAGCGCTTTGATAACAAGAAAATTTTTAAGTGCTTCGAAAGCGCTTTGATAGAAGCGAGAGCAAAGCAGATGGAAATTTTCATTTCGACATTATTTATATATTTACTAACTCCGTTCGAAGGTAAGTCAAATTTCACACAAAAATTTGCCCGAAAGTAAGAGTACAGGTATTTCTTACAACTATAATTTTGTGAAATATACGGGTATTACTAGAGTGAAGCTTGCAATGTCACAAAAACATTTTGGAGTAAGCAAGAGGCATTTCAAACGGCTGGTTGCAAAAAAATTGTCCGCAATGAATAATAGAGAAAACTTGCAAGTGAACAAAGATGCTGATGACAAAAAAAAAGTAGCAAATTTGTAAAAAATGTAAATTCACCTGAAAATATTGAATGCGTAAACACTTATTAAATATTACAATACTCTGGTTAGAGTAACAGTTGGTCCGTGGTCCGATACCGTTGAATACAGTACAAAGTGCAGTACAGTTTTTTTTCTTTTCTTCCTTCAGGGGATAAAATCACTGTTTTTTTTTCAGCGGGGAAGGTTGTTATGGTAGTTAACTCGAGACCATATAAATAAATTAAATTTTTGGAAAAATCAGGAAATAAATTGAATTTCGGAAATCCTTGTGTTCACGTTGGGTGAAGTAGAGGGCTGTTAGATTTAGTTGAGTTATATAGGAATAGGGGAGATAAACAATAATGGACAGAGCAGAGATCAACCGACTCGCGGCAGACGAACTACATTATGAGCTCGCAATCTTTGGTCTCACCGGAGAGACGGTGGACGAAATGCGAAAACTACTACGGGCAACTTTAAGTCGACAGGCAAGCTTCTCGCTACCAGAATATCCCTTCATGTTCGAAGAAGATAAGGTGGCGGTAGACGAGAAGTTAAGGGAGATCGAAAACTTAGTGTCCGCATTCGTTGGCAACGAAAACTCGTCAGAGTATAAAAAAATTAATGCCAAATTGGGCTGGTTGGTAAGACGAGCCAATAGAGCCATAACAGTGGAACCAGAACATCGGGAGTACATAACAAGGGTGAGGCAGATAGCAGCAAGATTGTGCATGAATATTGATGCAAAGGCAATTGGAGACGAAGGGGAGGTCAAAGAAGACGAAGGGGAGGTCAGAGAAGACGACGGGGAGGGCTTTAAAAATCCGCTAGGAACTTCATCGCCAGTGCAACCCACGGACAGCGGCATCGCGAAGCACCACTACCCCGAGTTTACGCCGCAACAGAGAGCTGCACCCCCAAAAATCGTAAAATCGACAACTTCAACAGAAACAAGTCCACAACCACACGAGGAAGATGACAAAAACATTAATCGAAAATCAGTGCCAGTGTGTAAATGGGCAATCAAGTTTTCGGGGGCGAACAGGGAATCACTAAGCGGTTTCCTGGAAAGAGTAGACGAGTTAAAAGAAGCAAGGGGGTTCTCAGAGGCGGAACGTTTCAGGTCAGCTATTGACCTGTTTGAGGGAAAAGCCTTGATTTTGCTACGTGCAAACAAGCCTTACACCAAGAATTGGGCGGAGTTAGTCTGGAGGCTGAAGGAAGAATTCTTGCCGCCAGACTACAACGACCGTCTATTAGAGGAAATTCGGCATCGCACCCAAGGTCACAACGAAAGTATTGGGATGTTTGTGAGCATTATGCTCAGAATGTTTGGAAGGCTATGCGGGTCATGCACGGAAAGCATGAAACTTTCCTTCATTAAAAAAAATCTGGCCCCGTTCTACTCGGCACAGCTAGCTCTGATAGAAATAAACTCGATCGAACAATTGGTAAGTACGGGCAGGAGATTGGAGGAGGCTAGGTTCAAGGTGGAAAACTACACACCACCACCTCGTAGAAACAACCTCCTAGAACCCGACTTAGCCTACATGGATTCATCTCTGAAGCCAAGACCAGAAGGACATAATCTGGAACACCACCCATCTCTCAACACCATGGAAGTACAACGGAACGAGGCTTCGACAGCAGGTTGGCAAAACCAAGTTCCAGCAAGGACCTACCGTTGCTTTAACTGCAATGGAGTAGGCCACCTAGCCAATAGTTGCACACAGCCCAGGCGTTGTTACGGCTGTGGTCGTGAAGGCGCAATCAGGAAGAATTGCCGGAACTGTACGGGAAACGGAGATCGAGCTCTTGGCGGCGCAGCCCAACGAGCTCGAGTAGAGTAGGAGCTGCCGCCAACGGAGGAAGAGGGGGGGGTGTCCATATTGGAGAGAATGCTGTCAATATGGACAAAGAAGTGAGGTTAGATTTTCTGTTGGACAAACAAACAGATGATAGCCGGCCGTATTTATCGGTGAGGGTTGGCGGTACCGAACTTTTGGGGCTTTTGGATTCGGGTGCTTCACGCACCATTCTCGGTAAGGATGGCTGGGCCGTTGTGGGAAACTTGGGATTTCCAATGATGGAGAACGACGTCGAACGGGTGAGATTAGCTGACGGCTCCGGAATACGGGTTTTGGGGAGCGTAACCATACCACTCGAGGTACAAAAGAAGGTGGGTAAATTAGAGGTCTTGGTGATACCATCACTACTGCAGGCGCTCATTTTAGGAGCGGATTTCTGGACGAAATTTGAAATCGTCCCAGACCTATCGGGTAACTATTGGGAATTCGCGACCAGACCAACCCTAGCGACCATTGGAGCGGACGGCCCGACTTCACACTTAAGCCTCGAACAATCGAGCAGTCTGGAGCAGTGTATCACGGAGGTATTCCAAAATATGCCGCCTGGCTTGGGGCGCACACACTTAGTGGAGCATACAATCCGGACGAATGCGACGCCCATCAAGCAACGATTTTACAACGTTTCACCAAACGTGCAAAAACAAATCTACAAGGAGTTGGAGGAAATGTTGGCGGAAGGAGTAATAGAACCATCAAAGAGTCCTTGGTCGTCACCCATTGTCCTCATCCGGAAAAAAGATGGCAAGTATAGGTTTTGCGTCGATTTCCGGAAACTGAATAAAGTCACGGAACGAGACGCATACCCGTTGCCCTTCGTCTCGTCGACTTTGGATAAACTACGCAATGCCCAATACTTGAAATCGCTGGACATAAAATCGGCTTATTGGCAGATCCCAATGGAGGAAGGCTCGAAAGCGTTGACGGCATTCACGGTGCCGGGGCGTGGCCTCTTCCAATTCAAAAGGATGCCTTTCGGTCTACACAATGCTCCCGCCACATGACAACGCTTCATTGACCAGGCCCTCGGGGCAGATCTGGAGCCACATGTCTTCGTCTATCTGGACGATATTGTGATCGTGACGGCCACGTTTGAGGAACATCTCGAAGTTCTACGGGAAGTATTTAGAAGAATTACGAAAGCAGGTCTCAAGGTGGGCAGAGATAAATGCCATTTCTGCCGCCCTCGTTTGAAGTACTTGGGTTACGTGGTCGACGCGGAGGGGCTACATGTTGATCCGGAAAAGGTCGAATGTATCACAAAAATCCCCGCTCCACGGAACGTGAAGGAAGTACGGATTTTTGTTGGTACTCTGTCTTGGTACCGCCGTTTTGTACCGGATTTCGCAGACATTACAAAACCTTTGACCGAATTGTTGAGGAAAAGTGTGAAGTTCGTTTGGTCGATGGAGTGCGAGGAAGCGTTTCGTAAAGCGAAGGAATGTCTAGTTACCGCCCCAATCCTGGCTTGCCCAGATTTCGATCGGCCGTTCGAAGTCCAAACCGACGCGTCCGATTTCGGGATCGGCGCGGTCTTATCACAAAGCCACGAAGACGGAGAGAAGGTGGTCGCCTATTTGAGTCGGTCCTTGACGAAGCCGGAAAGAAACTATTCAACGACTGAGAAGGAGTGTCTGGCCGTGGTGTGGGCCGTAGAGAAGTTGCGATCATATCTCGAAGGAGCGGCTTTTAAAGTGGTAACAGACCATCATTCGATCGTATGGTTGAACAACTTAAAAGATCCGTGTGGAAGGTTAGCTCGATGGGCCGTACGGTTGCAACAATACGATATGGAGATCGTACATCGTAAAGGGAAGGACCACGTCGTGCCAGACCTGCTGTCGCGTTCGGTACCGGTTTTGGCCGAAGTCGCGGCGGGAACCACAGATGCCTGGTGCGAAAGGATGAAGGTCAAGATAGTAAAGAGCCCATTATCACTCCCGGATTGGCGGTTGGAGGATGGAAAATTGTTTAAACGAGTAAAGGAACGACACCCGGAGCTGAGAGAAGCGGGTAGTGAGTGGAAGTTAGTCGTCCCAAAAGGGGCAAGGAAGGACTTTCTACGTAAATATCACGACGATCCGTTGGCAGGTCATATGGGTACGTACAAATCGTTTGCTCGACTAGCCGCGCGGGTTTACTGGCCAAGGATGAAGGCCGACACGGCTAAGTACGTGCGGAGCTGTCGGACGTGCCAATCCGTCAAACCGGAACGTCGAAAAATGGCAGGTTTGATGACGGAGCGGAGAGGGACGGATAACCCCTGGGAGACGATATGCGTCGACCTAATCGGGCCACTTCCACGGTCGTCCAGAGGCTTCTGCTATATTTTGACGGTGGTCGATTATTTTACCAAGTTCCCTCTGGTGTTCCCGTTACGAACAGCGACAGCCCCGGGAATCTGTCGAGCACTAGGGGAACATGTGTTGTTACTGTTCGGGGTGCCGAAATATTTGATCTGCGACAACGGCCCACAGTTCAAAAGTAAAATTTTCCAGGAGCTGATGAAATCCTATGGCACGACGATTTCGTATACTGTACACTACTACCCGGCAAACCCGGCAGAGCTGATGAATCAGGCCATTAAAGGCACATTAAGGGCGTATGTCTCGGAGAATCACCGAATGTGGGATTCTCACTTGGCCAAGGTCGCCTGTGCAATACGCACAGCACAACACGAAGTACTCGGGGTGACGCCGTACTTACTAAATTTTGGCAGGGAGATGATGACGGATGGAGGCAACCATCCGGTCCCAGAAGAGGGTATCGGTACCGTGGACACGACGACCTTAAAGTCGCATGCGGACAGGGCTCAACCGCTGGAAACTCTGAGGTCAGAAATCCAGAAGAAACTGGCCATCGCATCTACCAAAGCGGCATGTAATTACAACGCCCAACGGAGAGACGTTAGTTTCCTACCAAACGAGCTGGTGTGGAGGAGGAATTTTGCTCTCTCCAGCGCGCAAGATCACTATGCCGCCAAACTAGGACCCAAGTTTGTTGGACCCTTCAGAATCGCCAAACGTAGTTCACCCTATACGTATGTTTTAGTCGACGAGAAGGGCCAGAACAAAGGGACATGGCACGCGAAAGATTTGAAACCATATCTTCCCTCGTCGAACGAAAATAATTAAAAAAAAAAAAAAAAAAGCGAACGAAAATCGACAATTTGTCAGAGAAATTTGGAGAGATCCAAAAATTGTCGATTCGGAGGATCGAACTTAGAGTCGATTTCGAAATCTACATACGAACAACTAAGAGATAAACATAAGAAATTAACTGCCGATATGATTGACTTACAAGACGCGAATACAAATAAAACTGCGAATGACTGTCAAGGTCAGACGGAAAGAACGACCGGGTTTTGTGAGAGAGATATTACGGTGTTAACCAAGGAAAAAATGCTGGTAGAATAAGAAAAATTACGTTGGAAAAGAGGGCGGGCGAAATGTAGCGATATATTAGTAAGCAGCTTAGAGAATAACATGCAAGGATTAGTTAATGCGAATCAGATTAGATTAAATCTAGGAGCAAAATAAAACTAGGCCTACGACTAGAGCGGCTACGTTGACGCGACTAACTCGGTCGGCTCCGGAACGGCGTTATCGAGCGCGCAAGCGTTTGCGTATCTCCATCGCCTTGGCTTGACGCAGATAGGGGTGTGGGCGTCCTGTGTCCAACAGACGAGTACGATAACTAAAAATATACCCAAATTAATACATTAGGTCCAGTAGAGGAAAAAAAAAAAAAACCAAACTAAACGCATACGAAACCTGTGACCGGTAGAAGCCGCCGTGGTTGTTTCCATTTTTGGCAAATATACTCCGGCTAAGCGTGGTTGCCAGGGTGTCGTCTGTCAGTTGCCCGTAGTTGTGAACGAGTGCTGTGATGATTTAGTTAGACCACCGGTAAGGACTCGCATGACGTGTCCAGAATTTTTTTCTCTTTCTGTTGTCCTTGTTGGTTCCCTGCTGATCGTTGCCTAAAATATAAAACCAAAAACTGGGTATCAGTATTCGTGAAATAAATCGAAATGAGCATTGAAATTTTAATTATAGTCGTAGGACCGTGGACATTAGGAATAAGTATATGCAAATGTAAACAAGTATGGAAATCAACCGGCACTAGCACGCTATATTTTAGTTTTAGCTGTAGGGATTTGAATAATAGGAATAATGGATTACGGGAATTAGATTTAAGTGAGGTGGAGGTAATAGAAATGTAGGTAGGTTAGTACTAATTTTATGGGTAACAGTAGGTTAAGTTTATTAGTAGAATTAGGGAGGGGATATTTTTTTTGCTGAGTCCTGTTAGGGCTAGTAGATAAGATGGATAGGTTGTTTTTTTTCTACCTTAGGTTAGGATTTGGAATTCGAGTGGTATTGAGAGAATTTGGGAAATTCTCTCCGAAGCGGGGGGGAATGTTACGGTCCATCCGTAACGTAGGTGATGATTCCTGAAAGAAGGGAAAACAATGAGTTAAAACATCGTAAATGGTTGAAATTTGAACGATCACTTACCTCGATTACGATTAGGCCACACCACCCGTAGCAGCTTTCGGCACTCCTATCTTCGGTTAACTTGCACCTAAACAAAATAAGTTAAGAAATGACGACACAAGGAAGGCAAGAAAACTAAGACTCTGAGTTAGGACTATTGTAATACCAGCCCCTGAGTGCGCGAAATTTCGATCCGTGATAAATCCACGAACACACGAATTACCGCGAGTGCAAATATTTTACACGGATTATCGCCTTGCGAGCAAAAACTCGGACAACTATTGTAACACCAGCCCCTGAGTGCGCGAAATTTCGATCCGCGATAAACCCACGAACACACAATCCACCGCGACCGCAAATATCTTACGCGAATTCTCGCTTCGCGAACGAAAAGCCGGCGAAACACCAAAAGAACTCGGAAAGACGAAAAACGGAAGAAGGGACAAACGCAAGACATGAAACAAACCAAAAGGAAACTTACCGATATTGCTTATACTCCCGTGGAATCGTGGCGTCGTCATCCGGAACTAAGCCAGGGAATGGACCTATAGATCACGTCCAATTCCCGTCCAGTTTCCACACGTACGACGCCGGCGGGGCACCTACACATAACCTAACCGAATTTGGGAAATTACTTACCATTCCGACACCTACACGCATCATCACTACACGTAAACCACATTCACACGCGCGTTATCCTTCGCACCACGTCACTAGGAGCCACTGAACGCCAGGACCCTAGGACGACACGAAATTACGCACAAACGAACCCGAAGACGAATTATAAACAACACCTTCATGGCGAACTGTCAGATGAGAGATCAAACGGGTTCCGAGTATCGCCACGAGAGGCGCCAAACGCGGTTCGGAAAAACGTAAATGGACGTTATAAGAGCGGCGGATGATCGAAGGAAATAAAATTAAGAGCGGCGAATGATCAAGTTTGAACTCGATCGAACTTCCCTGGGGGGTGATTGACCAGCTTAAGGGAAACGGTGGAAATCACCGGGAGATTTTTCCCCGCAATAAGTTTTGATGGAAAGTGACGAGGGCCATAACGTCATTCTTTTGCTTAGAATTATCGAACTAGATGGATGGAAAAACTGACGAGCAACTCTTCTCGTCGAACAGCAGTTTTTTTATAAAGTCAGTGCCATAAGTAGTTGGCGTAAAGTAGAAGCAGTGAGTGCAACAAAAACGAAAAGGAGTCGACGTCGTCAACAATTTGAATATCGAGGCGGCAGGATATTGAAGACGTATCGAGAGCGGCGAAGCAGATCCGTGGGACACCGAGGGATGATCGAAACTAGGGCCCCAACGAATAGGATAAGTAGTTTTAAGGAACCGAGTGCATTAGAGACAGTAAGTGAGTAGGTAGTTATAAGTACAAACTTTTTAAAGGAAACAATCATTATTCAAATAAAAGTTAAGACCGAGCTCAAGGTTAGTGTTTGCGCATAATATAGGATTTAGTTAAAACGAAATCAGTTGTTTAAATCATCAACGGACAAAAGTTACCACTTGTGCAATCGCGAGATTTGTAAGAACAAAACCGTGTAAAGGTTTCTGGCCTCCCCTGATATTACTTTTTGGCGTTGTGACGAACTCCCCGGACTGGTGGTTCGGTCCTGGAAGAGTTACGAAGGAGCGTGGTCTACAGAAACGGACCACTGGCGCCCACGACCCGTCTCCACGGGTTGGCCGGACAGGCCACGTTCCGCCCCTTGGTGCAGGGGTTGAGATTTATCTACGTTTTCCCAAACCGGGGAAAATCGGTAATAGTATGTCTAATATTTCTGGACTAGTCCGTTGCATTGCTGCTACCCAATCTGTATTTATAGTGATACCTAACACTGGTAGTCCTTCAACCTCTGTTTCAATCGCGTCTCCGACTGGATTTCGACTTAATGCGTCCGCTACAGAATTATGCTCCCCCTTGTGATACTCTATGGATACTCTATGGATACGGATAATCGAACAATCCATCGTCCTACTCGTGGTTTCAAGTCTCGCTTCATTTCTAATAGCTTCAAACTGTTACAATCGGTTTTAATTGTAAATCGGATTCCCAGCAGATAGACTCGAAATCGCTCCAGCGTTCATACAATCGCCAACGCCTCTAGTTCGTAGGAATGATACTCTGCTTCTTCAGGCGTTGTTTTTCGGCTAAAATACGACACTGGATGAAACTTCCCGTTCTCCTGTTTTTGCATTAACACACCGCGCAGTCCCAGCGAACACGCATCCGTATGTATTTCAGTTTCGGCGTCAGGATTATAAACGCTTAATATTGGACTTTGTGCTAATTTGCTCTTGATTACGCTGAACGCTTCTTGTTGTTTGCGCTCCCATATGAACTTACAATCTTTTTTAAGTAATTCCGTTAACACTCTCGCGGTTAAGGCGAATTCATGCACAAATCGTCTAAAACAACTCGCAAAACCTACAAAACTGCGAGCTTCTTTAACACTTCTCGGTATTGGAAATTCTCTGATTGCTTCTACTTTTCTTTTTCCCGGTGCTATTCCATTCACCGTGATTTCGAATCCCAAGTAATCAATTCTTTCCTTCAAGAAATAGCATTTTCCAAGATTCAGTGTCAAGTTTGCGTTTCTGAGTGCTTCAAGTATGGATTCCAATTTCTCTAGCCCCTGTTCAATAGTTTTCGATAAAATTATTAAATCATCCAAATAAGCCATTGCTGTCGTATATCTCAGATTACCCAGTACTGTACAAATGAGCCGCTGAAAAACTGCTGGTGCGTTACTTAAGCCAAATGGCATTCGCTTGAACTGATAGTGTCCATCTGTTGTACTGAACGCGGTAATGTATCTAGAATCTTTCGACATCGGAATCTGATAATACCCACTGCTCAATTCTAATGTTGTAAAATATCGCATACCTTGTAATCGATCCAGTTGATCATCGATCCTCGGCATCGGAAACGGTTGCTTTACAGTCTGCCTATTCACTCCTCGATAGTCGATACACATGCGGATGTCCCCAGTCTTCTTCCGGACTAGTATCACCGGACTAGCGAAAGGTGAGTTACTGTCCTCAATGATTGAAAAAGAGAATAAAAGGATTAATAAAAATTCTACTGCTCTTTTCCTGATCACCGGTTTATTGGCAATGATGATTACAATTTGAATTCTCTTAATTTATATACAAAAAATGCTGAGATCGCATGGGAATATTTTATGAATGTAAAAAGTGCTGATGTTCATAGGAATGTTATGTGGGAAAATTAAAAGGTGATGATTTAGGAGTCAGGTGGATTGTGGCTAGACTGAAATCTGATCTTTAAGAAATGTGCATGTGCATTTATTATCTTCAGTGCATTTGATATTAAAGAATTTATCTATTTGCTGGTATGGAATTCAGTGCATTTGATATTAAAGAATTTATCTATTTGCTGGTATGGAATTCAGTGCATTTGATATTAAAGAATTTATTTTAATAATCTATCGTATATTAACATCCTCCCCGGTCGTGCTGTAATGCAGCGCAAAATTATTTTCCGACCTTCTTCTTGGTAATGGTTGTGGGGGTACAGGTGCTTGCTGGACGATCGTAGTCGTAGGGATAAAATTTCGGTTGTACCTCCAGTATAATATTCCAATTATTGTTATGATCAGAATAATCCAGAACATGTTAACGTAGTTTACGATGTAGTTGTGTGTGTCATGAGAAGATAGAGTCGTAGGCAAGGCGGCATTTTTTTGCTTGAGAACCATCCTCCTGATATGGTCTACTTCATTGATATCGAAATTAAGCTTAGGCCATACGATACTGCGATTAGGATGCTTAGATACCGTAAAAAGCTGTTCGGTAAGATTGACCATTGGGATAAATGATGAATTTAAATTTCCAGTATAAGTATTATGACCAGTGATGATCATTGTATCCTGTCTTATGCTGCATGATGGATGAATTTTCAGAATTCCGCTTCCCTTCAATTGGTAGTGTCTCAAATGATGTCCGCAAACTGCATCTATTGTGATTTTTTGGTTGAAGACATAAATCCAACTATTTGGTGTGTCTAACTGGTACCAGTGTATTTCCTTACGACCAACCTTAATGGTACAAGATGGTGAAATGTCGGGCTTATGGGTGAGAAACGAAATCTCACATTCGCACATTTTTGAGTCGATGTTGTATATGGGATGTTTCTGGGCGCATATAAAATTATGATTATCCGTTTTACGACACTCTCTTTTATCGATATCTGCTAGAGGATAAAAACGATCTCGCTGTAAATTTACTATTAGATATTGTGCTGATGGTTCGACGCAAATAAGTGTGTTGTTGTAGAGGGTTGGGACTGGGTACAGCTTGAATAGCTGGAACTGTTCCACAGACAGCAGTGGTATTGTTATGTCGAAGATGACATTGTTTACCGTTGTCCTGGTTTTGACTGTGGCTAAATTATACAATCTTAGAAGAGCATCCGGTTCTTCATTTACAGGTGCGATCTGGTTTGGTGGTAGATTTTCTCTAATGATTAGCAGTTGTGCTCGCAATTGAATTGGATTTATTAACAATGGGTCGATTTTACCTTGTTGAGTGCTTGTTAATACTTGTAGAATTGTGTCTTGAATATTACGAAAATTTAACAGCAGTAATGTTGTCTGTAGAGCGATGGTATTGAGTCCTTGATATGTTTGAATTGTTTCCTTTGTATTCGCCATCAATTTTTGAAATTCGGATTCGATGAATTGAAATTGTTGAGTTATAGCGTCGGAATTTTTCTTCATTACATTTGAAGTGGCTTCGATGATGACGGTTTGATTTTTAATCAGTTGTAATAGATATCCTTCATTTTCCTTGATTTTGAGTATATCTTGTTCATACTTCTGAGCAAATTCTTCATCAAGTACTCCAAATAATACGTGTGCTGCCGTTCCTATTATATTTGCCAATCCTCGTTTCTGGCGAGGCATGAGTGGCCTGGATTTTTGGAGAAGCTCGTTTCTTTGTTCAATATCCTTATGTATATGGTTGAATTGCGCAATTGTTGTCTGGCATAGATGTTGATTAGGGCCTAGTGTTTTCTCATTTCCACAAATAGTTGTCATTTTCTGAATGGATATGGCCAATCCTTCGTATTCCAGCCAATAATTTGTTAAATCGTAATATGCTATGATGTTCCATTGGCTGTTTGTTAATCTAACTCGACCAATTTCTTCAAAAAATATACCTGGATTATTTTCGAATGGTGTAATTTCTACTGGATCTGCCGTCTTGCTGAGCGTCTGACTGAAAGTTGGGAGAACCAGTAAAAGACATAGCATGGTTTGTAGAAGGCTTCCTCCCCTTTTGGCAGGACAAGGTGTCTTGCTTGTTTGCTGCGTTTCTGATTTTCGTTTAGGTTGTTGTATTTTCTCCGAGGATTGAAAATTCCAATTTGGATTGATTGGATGGATTTTAACCTTGCGTGATATTGGAGGCTTTGGTAGTGATAACGTGGTTGATGGTTCAGCCTTTTGTTTTTCCAGTTCTATGTTTATGGTGCTGGTCTCTATCGGAAGGGGACTGACCTTGTGGATGGCTCTCCGAAGCTCGCCAGTTGCAGTTTTGATATCTACAACTCTTGTGTGGTTGTCAGGGCCCTTAATTGTTCGTACGACCCGTCCCATTCGCCATTGCAAAGGAGGAACATTATCTTCCTTTAGTAGAACCAAGGTACCTGGTTCAATATCTTGGCACGGGTAACGCCACTTGTATCTGTTCTGGAGTTCCTGAAGATATTCTTTGGACCATCGACGCCAAAATTCGGCGTGAATTGATCTTACTAAGTTCCATCTAGCGTGACTGGCAATATGTCTTTGTTTGATGTCGACATCTGGTATGGTAACTAGTGGTTCTCCGATCAGGAAGTGTCCAGGGGTAAGTGCTTGAAAATCATTTGGATCCGATGATAGCGGTGTTAGGGGTCTTGAATTTAGGATTGCCTCAATCTGTACAATGACAGTCGATATTTCTTCTGCCGTCAGCGGTGCTCCTTGCATTGTTCTTTTTAAGTATGTTTTCGCCGATTTGACTGCTGCCTCCCAAAGTCCTCCAAAGTGGGGAGAACGAGGAGGAATAGGACTCCATTTAATTCCTTGATCTGAACAATGCCTTGTTATCTGTTCCGCAGCTTCTTCTGAACTTAACTGTTTGTGTAAGTCTTGAAGTTCATTGCGTGCGCCCATAAAATTTGTTGCGTTATCACAAAATATTTTGCTTGGTCGTCCTCGCCGTCCAATAAATCTTTTCAAGGATCCAAGAAATGCTTGGGTGCTGAGATCAGATACTAGTTCAAAATGAGTTGCCTTAGTTGCAAAACATACGAAGACGGCAATGTAGGCCTTAGTGGGTCGTTTACCTCGGATTGAATAGTGTATTTGGATTGGTCCAAGGAAATCGATACCAACGTTCACAAATGGCCGAGCTGGTTGTACTCGTTCTGCTGGCAGATTTCCCATTAGTTGCGACATCAATTTGGGTTGCACACGATAACAATAAATACATTTATGTACGATATCCTTGGCTATCTCTCTCCCACGAAGAGGCCAGAAGGCTTGTCTGGTAAGCGCCAGTATGGTTTCCGGTGCTGCGTGTTTATTTCTTTGATGAATTTCAGTCATCAATAGTTTGGTTATTGGGTGGGATGATGGTAGAACCATGGGGTGTATTGTATCTTCTGGAAGATTCGATGCTTGAAGTCTGCCTCCAACCCTTATAATTCCATTTTTGTCTAAAAATGGGGTGAGGCTTACTAAGTGACTTTGTTTGTTGACTCGTCCCTTTTTTCGTAAATCTCCGAGCTCAAAGTGAAAATCATTCTGCTGTGCGTCCTTAATGATTATCGTTAATGCACTCTGTAGCTCTTCTATTGTGAGCTTGCCTGTAATTCTTTCAGCCTTAGGTTTCTTCATATTTTGAATGAATCGTTGTATGAGTGCAACTATCCTTTTTAATGTGATAAATGAATTGTTATGGTTTATACTTTCGGTCAATTGTGGCTTGTGTAGGGTAGTCAGAACCGTTTTTATTCTTCGCTCCTCCTCTGGCACAATTGTAGATTCAATCGTTGGTTGACTGGGCCAATTATAGTCGGCCTCTCTGAGAAATGCTGGGCCATTAAACCACAATGTTGACTTACTTAGTTGCTCTGGTAACATTCCTCTAGAAATGATGTCCGCTGGATTGGACTTTGTGTTGATATACCTCCATTGACTAAAGGTGGACCTTTCTTGAATATATGATATACGATGAGCTATAAATACCTTTAATCTGTGAGGTTCGGCCTTTATCCATGATAGTACTATTTGAGAATCTGTCCAGTATGTTAAATTGTTCATCTTCACATCCAGGTTTTGTTGAACTTGCTGGACAAGCCTTACCATGAGTTTCGCAGCGCATAGTTCCAATCTCGGTAGGGTTATAGTTTTCAGTGGCGCAACCTTGGATTTTGCACAAATGAATCGTACAGTACAGTCACCATTGCTGTTTGTGGATCTCATGTATAGAACTGTGCCATATGCCTTCTCCGATGCATCTGAGAAGGCGTGTAGTTGAATATCGATAGGTTCTTTAATTAGCATTTGTCGTGGTATTCTGATTTGATTTAATGTTTCTAGGGACTTACGAAACCTTGTCCAACGTATTTGTAATTCCTGTGGTATAGTGGTATCCCAATCAATCTTCATGACCCAGAGCTCTTGCATAATTATTTTTGCCAGCACCACCACTGGGTTCATGAATCCCAGAGGGTCGAAAAGGTGCGCTATATCTGAGAGAATCGTTCGTTTGGTAATATGCGATTGATCTTCCCAGGACGTTGTGATCGCGAATCGATCAGTTTTTTGTAGCCATGTGATACCAAGGGTTTTAATTGCTCCTTCACTATCATCAGAAAATTCCTGTTGGACTTCTTGATCGGATGGTGAGATGCTGCTTAATAGTTTGGGATGATTTGCGCACCATTTTCTGAGCTGGAAGCCCGCTGTCTGAAGTAGTTGAATCAATTGTTCCTGAACTACAACGGCTTTCCTTAGATCATTACTGCCGGTCATTATATCGTCCATGTAAAAGTCTCGTATTATAGAGGCTGCAAGTGGATGTGTTTTCTTTCCCATTGTAGCTAGCTCCTGTAGACATCTTGTTGCAAGATAGGGTGCAGCTGTCGTTCCATATGTTACTGTTTTCAATCGGTAATACCTTAGCTTATCGGTGGCATTATTCCTCCACATAATGAGCTGCAGATCTCTGTCTTCGGGTTCTACCTCAATTTGTCTATACATCTTGACTATGTCTGCCGTGAATACATAGCTGTGTGTCCTGAAGCGAGATAATATGGTAAACAAGTCGTCTTGAATCGTCGGACCAGTCACCATAATATCATTTAACGCGATGTTGGATGACGTTTTTGCTGATGCGTCAAATACAACCCGTAGCTTGGTAGTACTACTTCCAGGTTTTAAGACACAGTGATGGGGAAGGAAGTAATGCACCTTCGGAATATTGCTTCGTTCGATTTCCTCCATATGGTTAAGGTGAAGATACTCTTCCATAAACTTGGCATACTCTTGCTTTAACTGAGGATGCGACGACAATCTTCGTTCTAGTGCGTAAAACCGTTTTTTTGCGATGCCTTCTGATTGGCCGAGAATCGATGGATCCTGATGAAAGGGCATCTTTGTAATGAAACGTCCATTCTCGTTTCTTCTCGGTGGCCTCAAAATATCTACCTTTTCCACACTCTGTGAAGCGTTAGGTGTTTCTTCCAATGACCAGAAACGTTGAAGCTGTTGGTCAAGCTGCAGGTTGCTGATGCCACAAAATGGAGTATTTGCGCCTCGGCTGGATGCTCTACCTAACACAATCCAACCAAACACCGTGTTTTGTAGGTGTGGTAGACCTTTGTTTAGCTTCATTTGTTCAGCCAGCATTAGTTCGCAAAACGTGTCTGCTCCAACTAACAGATCGATTTTTCTGGGGCAAAAAAAATCTGGGTCTGCTAATATGATATTTTTCGGAATATTCCAACCCGTAATATCGATGTGGATTTGTGGTTGGTTGGTAGTTATCTCTGGAATAACGAAAGCTTCCACTCGTGAAGTGAAATCAGTATGCGATGATATCATATTCACGTTTACACGTTTAGAGACGCGTAGGCTGGAGTCTCCGATTCCAGATATTTGTAGATTCTCCGGTTTGCTACTTATTCCAAGTCGTTTGACGAAACGTTCAGTCACAAAGTTGATCTGGGACCCGGAATCCAAAATGGCTCTGCAATCCAGTTGTGTTCCGTTATGGTCTTCAATTTTGACGACAGCAGTTCCCAAGAATACATAGGTTTGTGGTGTGCTATGCATTAGCTGAGCTGCCAGTGTTGTCTCATTCGGGCTGCCGGAATTCGTTGCTGCACTCATGGATGAATGTGGTCGTGTTTGCTGCCTTACTTCATTGCGATGCAATAACGTGTTATGTCGTTCGTTGCACTTAGAACAGCTTCGAGAGGAACACTTACTAGATTGGTGTCCCTCCTTTAAGCAATTTATGCAAAGCTTCAATCGTTTTGTCTTCAAGAAACGGGCTGATGGTGTCAATGCCAGAAACTTGTCACATGCGTAAATTCCATGTTCTTGCTGACACACTTTACACTGATGTTTCTGTTGACCGTCCATCGAAATTAGTGTCGACGTGTTTGAGCGAGGCCTTGAAGTTGCTTGAGCTGGCCTTGATTGTCCCAAAGTTTCCAATGATTGAAAACGTTGCTCGAGAAACTTTAGGAAACTGCTTAGGTCTTGTAGATCTTGTGGATTGTCCAGTGATTGCTCATACAAGTTGTGTGTCGCCTTGTCTAGCTTCTTTATGAGCAGGTGGTGCACTATGGGATCCCACTGGTCTGTAAGTATGCCTAAATTGCTTAGGCTACTCAGACACTCCCTTGTATTGTCGTGTAATGCCTTCACAGATGAAGCTATATCTGATGTTATAGCTGGATGTGAAAGCAACCGGTCCAAAAACGCTGCGGTCAAAATCCTTTTGTTGTTGTATCGGTCTTGTAGAGCCTTCCATGCGATGTCATAGTTGCTCTCTGTAGCCGGTAGATGATATACCAGCTTGCTTGCCTCACCGCTGATGTTGGCTTTCAAATACATCATTTTCTGGGTTCTGCCCAGAGGTTGACGGTCAATCAGTTCCATGAATAAATCTTGAAACTGTGGCCATTGAAGGTAGCTTCCATCGAAAGTTGGTAGAACAATTTTCGGAAGCTTAACCGCTGTTGAAGTAGCTGATCTATCGTGAGGTAGTGTGGGAAAATCTCGTGCTCGATTTTCTTCCAGCCTTATCATTACCTCCTGATAGCGCCTTTCAGCTCCGAAAAACGTAGTATCGGAGTAGTCAAAGGTCTCTGCCTCTGCCATTATGGCTACATGTTGTGCCGCTATATTCGCCCAATATGCCGAAATAGTCGCCGTCATTTGATTGTAGTACGCCTTTGATCGGGGTACCGCCAATTCGGAATCTATGTCATCCAAAATGCGACAGAGTGACGTCACTGAGGCTGCTTGCCCCCGAATGCGCTTCTGTTGACTGCCTTCTGCTTGCTGTTTTGCATCCGCAGGTGTACTTGCTGATGTGCTTGCTGCTGCATCTGCTGCTGCTTGTCGGCATTTCTGCTCCTCAGCAATCCTCGCCCTCTCCGCCGTCTCTGCCGCAGCTAAAGCATCTTTCAACAAAATGCTTGTGTCTTCGTAGACGGCTTCGATCGTCTCGTAATACTTCTGGGTGAAGTACGAGTGAGTTGCGTGGCTTCCTACGAATCCTTGCAGCTCCATATCCCCTTCATCGAAGCGTTTCCACTCTGCGTCCAGTCGAGAGATTCTCAGCTGTATGTTCTGCGGAGTCCTCCTGGCCTTGGCTTCCTTCTTAAAGTTGACTTGGATCCGCTCGATCCTCTTGCCAGTCTCCACTTGGGTCAGTGCGAGTTGCTCCATGTTTTTTGTTCGTCGGGGTCACCAAAATGAAAAAGAGAATAAAAGGATTAATAAAAATTCTACTGCTCTTTTCCTGATCACCGGTTTATTGGCAATGATGATTACAATTTGAATTCTCTTAATTTATATACAAAAAATGCTGAGATCGCATGGGAATATTTTATGAATGTAAAAAGTGCTGATGTTCATAGGAATGTTATGTGGGAAAATTAAAAGGTGATGATTTAGGAGTCAGGTGGATTGTGGCTAGACTGAAATCTGATCTTTAAGAAATGTGCATGTGCATTTATTATCTTCAGTGCATTTGATATTAAAGAATTTATCTATTTGCTGGTATGGAATTCAGTGCATTTGATATTAAAGAATTTATCTATTTGCTGGTATGGAATTCAGTGCATTTGATATTAAAGAATTTATTTTAATAATCTATCGTATATTAACAATGATGTCTGCTTCCTTCAGGTCGTCGATCATCCGTTCAACTTTTTCTCTCTCCATCTGCGATACACAATATGGTCGATAATGTACAGGCGTCGTCTTCTCTAACTCTATCTTCATTTCGGTTTTGTTCGTGCATCCAATTTGTTTAGTATTTCTTGCAATCAAATCGTTATACTGGTTGAGTAAATTGAAAACTTTCGCAGCACCTTCTTTTGAAACATTGGTGTTTATTTCTTCGAGCCTTATCTCTTCTTTATTAATCTCTCGCCGTTTTATAGTTGCTTTATGTTGAGTAGACAAATCGCCCCTCGTAACCTTTGATCCTTCATTGACCTCAATGGCTTTACCTGATATATTAAGTACAGGAAGTATACATTTTCCTTCGTCGTCAGAACTAATTAAACATCTCGGAATTAATTGTCCGTTTTCTTGAAGTCTCCCTTCAACACTAATATCGCATCCTTGCAGCTCTCCATGAACCATAACATGTCCCAGGAAATTATTCGGAATTACCGTTGCTTCTGAAGCCCATAAAACAGTCTTCTCTCTCGATGTTGGTTCGATTTGCATCAAATCAGCCTCACTTGTACCAATCCTAAGCTCACCTGGTTTGCTGATAATCATCACATTACCCGCCTCCGTATACGGGTGACCAACAATCAGCGGAATGGTTTGACTTTCCTTTGGTACCACATGAATTTTGACTCTGGCTGTGACACCATCGATCGTTAACTTCGCTGTTAAAAGACCTTTCGGTTTTACTTCTCCGTTCCCATAACTATGAGTGGCTCAAACCTTCCAGATATGTGAATTCTTCTTTTTCGGCAATATCGTCTCTCAATGTTACGCAACTGCTTCCTAAGTCGACATAACTCTTTACATACCTGTCATTAATATACGCATCTTTGGAATACTTTTGATGTGTCTTATGTTCGGTGATCTGCATTGCAGTTTTATTTTCGTGCTTCGGAACTGTTGCGTCGCTTGTTCCCTGTTTGCAGTCTTTCGCATAGTGTCCTTTGCCGTTACATTTAAAACAAACAATCCCTGTTCCTTGTGGGCATTTGTTAGCGCGGTGACCAGCTTGCTTGCACTTAAAGCACTGAATTTCCTGTATGTTTTTTTTTCAAAACTTACACGCTTTTCGTGCTCTTGAATGAAACGTTCGGCACTTCTCAGGTCTGGCAATAACTTGCTGGGTTGACTGTATCTGCTTAATGGTCCAATATATTCACGGATACGTACATTATCGATACCAAGCATCATCCACTCCAAGATTTCTGCACCTGCCATTCCTGCCTATTGCACTGGCCAACTTTTCGTAAAAGTCCTCCAGCATGCTTTGTCCTAATCGTTTCTTATAGTTTTGTGCATCTAATCGTCTTTTAGTGATGCTGTCATCTGAGGGAAAACTTTCAATAAGTAACTCTCTCCACTCGCACCATGATAAATTTTGTGCAGGCAGACTATCACGCCACTTTTTCGCGACTCATGACAGCTTTGTCAGCCCATAATGACGTATAGCGATGTCATCCCAATTATACAGAATACCGAAATCTTCCATTTTTGCCAACCATTCTCCGATAGTTAAATCACCTGCTACTGGATCGAATTTCGGAAGTGCTTCGTGCACATCACGAAAATATCGCGGATCATCGTATGTCGCTTCCATATTAACATATCGCCCGTGATTTTCGACCGAAAAATAGCTTGATGTCCGATCAAACTTTGCCTTCTCGTCGTCACGAAAATTCTGCGAATTGTCTTGATTATTTTCGAGTATACTTTCATCGAGCCGATTTTCATCGTCTTGATCGTCATCGTGTCCACTCTTTTTCGCACTTAGTTCCACAATTTGTTTTTCCTTGTTTGTTGGAGCACCTTTATTACCAACGTTTTCAGCACACGCGCCCGTTGCTCGTAATTTTTCACTCGGCTGCTCATCCAACAACACACGACCCGATCGTAATACCGCCACTACGCAGATTCTAAAAAAAAAGTCAATTTTCGATTTATTGTGTTTACACCACACTTGGCCACAATACACGATAATCGCCGTATTTTTATATATATCCCACTTCTGATTTCTGAGGTATTCAAAAATTAAGTTCTAAGCTAAAAGTGAAACGCTATTTTCTTTTATTTTTATTTCAATCAATCCGCTTTATTTCGTAATCGACCCGTCGGCACACGCTCGCTTTTCGAATATGACAGTTGTCCTCTTCTTTATTAATTACATCAAGATCTCTTCTTCTTATAAACTACAACAAGATTTTCCCTTCTTGTCGCGCAAGGCATTAACGAAATTCGCGACCTCGGCAAGCTAAACGCAGCGAACGTAATACACTTTTTCATTTTTTTTCTTTTCTTTTCTTCTCTCCTTCCTCTTGGTGGAGTAAAATTTGCCGGCGGAGCCAACAATCGGGGCAATTTTTTCCGGATTCTGACACCCTTGATCGCTGTCAAAAGGAATGAACCGAACATTTGGCTCTTGAACGAAGGCGAATCCGACAATCGCGGCTCAGCAATTACAAAACGATTGCGGGTGATATGCTGCCGAAACAGACTCTGGTCTCTTCGTCGATTCTTATGAGCCCGTGATTACGCTAGTTACACGTTTTTTGGTTGATACGTAGGCACATCTCGAGAGGACAATTGATCCGAACGTTTTCTCGAAGTATCATTTGGAATTTCTGCGTCCTTGCGACAGGGATAAGAAAACCTTCGACAGATGCGTAGACAAAAAAACGATTCAGATTAAAAAAAATTTACTATCGCGCGCAACTTGATGGCAAGGGGAAAAGTGGATGCCTTCCTTTCATTCTTTCGCGGCATACCGTTCTTTCCGTCGTCAAAAAAAAATCTCGTTCACGCCGTTTCTATTACTACTATAGTGCCTCAGTTTTTGCCATTCTAATCGTAGAGTAAAGCGCGCGCGCTTGCATTCCCCCATTTACACACACACACACACACACACATACATATATGTATATATAGGTTTATTTAATTTTTGTATAGAATAGAGCAATAGAAACCATCTCCAGTTTAATTACTTTAGCATGCCCATTTTAGTACCTAGTCTAGCCATAAATATTGTTACAAGGTTTGGCAACCCTGCACAAAGAAACCGTTATATTGCATTTCTTAAAAATTGAGCTAATCGCTATAGTACGCTTGTGCTTGATGCATTTGTCATCATTTGTGTTTAATTTTTAGTGTAGTGAACATGGATTGGGGTGACAAAGAAAATAGAATTGCTGTGATTGCACTTCATAAAGTAGGAATGCAACCAAGTGATATTTTTAAGACTCTGCATACCCTTGGTATAAGCCGAATGTTTGTATATCGGGCTATTAAAAGATTTAATGATACGTCTGGAGTAAGTGACCGTGAAAGAAGTGGCCGTCCGCGAACTACTCGAACACCTCAAGCGGTTAAAGCCGTGCGCGAGAGAATTCGCCGTAATCCTCTTCGGAAACAAAAAATTTTATCGCGTGAGATGAAAATACCCCAAAGAACAATTTCACGTATCATCAAAAGTGACTTGGGGTTGGGTGCTTATCGTAGATCTACCGGGCATTTACTATCAGATTCGTTAAAAAAAAATAGAGTGGAAAAATCAAAACGATTACTTTGCCGGTACACAAACCAAGAACACCGTAAAATTTTGTTTACGGACGAAAAAAATTTTACTGTCGAAGAAACATTTAATAAACAAAACGATAGGGTTTATGCTCGCAGTGCCAGAGAAGCTTCTCAAGTTGCCCAAAAGGTTCAAAGTGGTCATCATCCAGCCTCAGTAATGGTTTGGTGGGGTGTTAGCTACAACGGGGTGACAAAGTTGCATTTTTGTGAGAAGGGCGTCAAAACGTCTGCCAAAATTTATCAAGAAAGTGTCCTTGAAAGTGTAGTGAAACCTCTCAACACGTCATTATTCAAAAATCAGCCTTGGAGTTTCCAGCAAGATTCTGCACCAGGTCATAAGGCGAAGTCAACCCAAAAATGGCTTGAAGAAAATGTTCCAGAATTTATTAAAGCTGAAGATTGGCCTTCCTCTAGCCCAGACCTGAATCCGCTGGATTACGAATTATGGTCTGTCTTAGAGCAAATGACGTGCTCTAAAAGACATCCTAATATCGAATCCTTAAAGATGTCTCTTACACATGCAGTCGCCAACTTTCCGATTGAAGTCGTGCGTGCTTCCATAGATAAGTGGCCAGCTCGATTAAAGGCTTGTGTAAAGGAAAAAGGCAATCACTTCGAATAACTTGTTGCAATTTCCGTTGTTGACAATGCATTTAATAAATAAACAATGATTTCTTAACATATAACACCTGTAACAACAAGAAAATTAGGTTATGGGTTTACCCAATGTAAACCCATAACTCTAATTATTAAGATTTTCCTATCTTAGGAATTCTTTCTTGGTTACTTTTACAGAGAAAAATTAGAAACAATTCACAGTTGTGATACAAGGAGATATAGAATGCACTGAGAATTTACCCAATGTAAATCCTCAGGCATTGAAAAGTGGCGAGTTGGGCTTTTGCCGTAGCCCAACCGCGGACCTATTAAGCAGGTGTTACGCGAATCCGCGTAACATCTTTAACTATACGGTGGTGCAGGGCCCAGCCAGTCGGCTCAATAGAGCCAGTCATTCACACAGCCACAAGGCCGAAGAAGGGCTAGAATCTCCTGATATTACTATTCTTGTTTTGGACCTAGCCAGTCGGCTCAATAGAGCCAGTCATTCACACAGCCACAAGGCCGAAGAAGGGCTAGAATCTCCTGATATTACTATTCTTGTTTTAGACCTAGCCAGTCGGCTCAATAGAGCCAGTCATTCACACAGCCACAAGGCCGAAGAAGGGCTAGAATTTTCTGAAAACAGAGGTTAAGTTGTTTACCTTTTCTAACTCCATTTTAACTTGAATGAAAAAACTTTTGAGAAATCACTTTATACTTTTTTATTTGTAGTCTTCCCTTTTTTTTTTGTTTTAATTATACTCAATCGATGCCAGCTCTCGGCAGGCTAGTCGGTTCTTTTTACAAAAATAGACAGACCTCGAGCCTAAGTCGGGCTCGTTATTTATACAAAATTTCTTAGTTCTATGTATTAATTTTCTTATTTACCGATAACTGCATTGTCAACGATACTTAATTTTAAAATTGGTCAATACTTTCGGTCGTATGACCTCAAGTGTTCCAATTAAATTTTCTTTATTTTTGTTTAATAATATTTCTTTCTCATTGCCCACAAGAAAGCACCATATAGTGCAGTAACATCGAATCAGCACTTTTTTTCTTCGCACCTTTCTTCGCATAGTAATTTTCTATAGTAATCTTTTTTTTAATTACTCAAAAACATTGCTCGGTGCATTTCACTGAGTCATAATCGTAATCATATGCGTGTCGCATAATTGTGCATATCTACAATCCGATATACCTATTTCTCACATGCATTTGCATGGCTAACAATTCATATGCCGGCCGCGTATCTTACAAACTGACATACGTATTACTCGTATGCGCTTGCATTGATATATCTACGTATCACTATGCTTGATCGCATGGGCTTTGAATTTGTTGTTGGTATTGTTGTTGGTATTTCTTTACGTGAGCTAGAATATACATATTTTTGATAAGCAGCTCGACATTGAAATTTTTCTTTATTGGGATCATGTTCGGTTCAGGTAGGTAATTTCTGCCTTACCGAACATGATATGGATTTCCCATACGATTATGACTCGTAGTAATTTTACTTATCGAGCAATGTTTAGATTTTGCGAATGTTCTGATGATGATAATACGGCCAGATTTCGTGTCACAACACACCTCTTTTATTGAACAGTGCTTCAAAAAGTTTGTAACAGTATTGTTATGTAGCGGAGGCCTAGGATTGAATTATTTTGACCCGAAAGCCAAAATGATTCTGAAGGAAAAATAAGGTTCGGGATAGACAGGGCTGAGATTCACCTACATCCATCTCAGTGACATCCTACGTCCTGGTGCGATGCGCTAGCTGATGCCGGGTCTAGCTGCAGTAGGCGTGTGGGGGGGGGGTTCGCTGCACAAGAAGGTCATGAAACCCAAGTGGCCTGTCATAACAAAAAAAAATCGCGAGTAGTTAGCTCCCCGCGTCGACTTATCCAAGTCGGAAGGACAACGAAAAAAAAGGAACTGCAACTGGTCACGGATATTGACCCGACCAGATGCTTCGACGACGGCGTTTGATGGTTTGACGCCAACCTGCCCACCCAATCTTAGCCATACATCTTCCACTAAGTCTTCATCATATGGCCCGAAGAGAGAGGAGGAGGATCAGTGGAAGTTAAAGGGGCTCTTCAATTGAAAACTTTAGTGGTTCATTTTTAACCAAATTATAATTCACCTTTCATTGAGCTACACTTTATATCTATATCATACATCATGTTTAGAATAAGAAAAAATTAAACAATTCAACCATTCAGAGAAATTCAAAATTCACGAACTTATTATTTACTTTCTTCAAGCTTTAATACCTATAACCGTTTACTTCTCTTTGTTTTCGTGTTAGTACTTATAAGCTATAGTCAAATTTATACTCTTCCTCCCTTCTGTGTTGGTGTTCGTTTTCGTTATAGTTAATTTGTAATTTAATGAATTCTTTTTCTACCGATAACCTTAACAAAGAATGGAGAAGCGTAAATCGACCGAAAAGTACATTAATTTTACAATAGGTCATTCTTGTAAGATGAAACATCGAAGAAATCGAATTAAAAGAAAATGAGGAAAAGAAATTCAAGGCGCGTAGTGTTACGTGATATTTTCATTCAATACGTAGTGTACTCTCAATCTATCAACCTTTATATGCTATTGTATTATATCATGTGCTTTATTTTTGGCATGCTTTCCTATTCGGAATTCCGTTTTTTCTTATAAATATTACGCAATATAATAAATTAAAAAAAAACTAAAGAAAATAATGACCTTCTATGAATGAACGGAAAATTAATAAACATAGAAAATAACCGAGATGATTTTACTTTATTATTCTAATAATAAAGTATTGTGATCGGCACAAGAAAAAAAAAACTTTGCTACCCTGAAATTTTTTTTTTTCGCGTTTCATGACTAAATTAGCCTAAAAATGCAAAAAAAAAAAATCCGTCCCGCCGAAAATTTGTCAGATTGTAGAACTACACAATAATTAATTTTGATAAAAATTTTAAGTCAGGGGGTGTAAAGGGAGGGAGGTGGTAAGCAAAAATGTCGAAAATTTTGAGTGATTTTTTAGGACTATGGTCAAAGATAGAAACTTTAAATTTGGCATGTGGATACATCTATTTGACATACATAGAAAAAAAATAATAATTTGATCCACAATTGTTACGAACCGACCACCCCGGTCTAATGGGCACAATGTGTTTCATGTGCAGCGAAAAAAACACGAAAACTAAAAATTTTTGGATGTAATTTTAAGGTAGAAACTTGAAAATTTGGGAAATACTTTTAAAAAAAATCCCTAAGAGTATAAAATATTAATTAGTCGAATACTTTCAAAACTTCTACCCCTCCCATACAAAATTATTTTTTCGACCATTTTTAAGAAATTAATTATCACCTAACTATTAAAAGCTATCAATTTGAAATTTTGCATAAGAACTTATAAAAATATTTGAAATGAAATTACTTTAAAAGTTTTGAAATCGCACTTGCCCGTCTACCCCCTCCCATACAAAGTATGATTTCGACCAATTTCATTAAATCAACTAATAACCAACAAATTAAAAGCTACGAACTTGAAATTTCTTACGAGTACCTTACAAGAGAAGAAAAAGAAAATTGTTTCACAAATTTTGCAATTCCCTCACCTCTTCTACCCCCTCCCATACAAAATTATTTTTTCGAACATTTTTAAGAAATCAGTTATCTGCTAACTCTTAAAAGCTATCCATTTCAAATTTCGCACGAAAACTTACAAAAACAATTGAAATGAAATTCTTTTAAAAGTTTTGCAATCGCGCTTGCCCTTCTACCCCCTCCCATACAAAAGTATCATTTTGACCTATTTCATTAAATCAACTAATAACCAACAAATTAAAAGCTACGAATTTGAAATTTTGTACGAGCACACTACATGACAAAGAAAATAGAATTGTGTCACAATTTTTACGATTCCCCTACCTCCTTTACCCCCTCCCATACAAATGTTTGGTTTCGTGAATGTAAAACACACTGAATCTTATGAAAATTCTATGCAACTTCGTCTATGAAACTGACATTCTATTGTTGTGAATTTAAGCTTTTGGATGGTTTATCTCGATGCCCATGCATCAAAATAAACCGAGGGAAGAACTGGGTTCGGGACTTAGAATGGGCCGAGATCCACACTACGTCCATCTCGGTGTTAATATTGGGCTGGAGCGACGTGCTAGCGTGTTGCCGGGTCTAGCTGCGGTATGCGTGTGGGGAGGTTCGTTGCTCCAATATTAACATAAAACCCTAAGCTTGTACAACAAAATGAGCTTTGGAGCTCATCACGCCGACTTACCCAGGAAAGGCCAACTTTAAAATTTGGAAAAATTCGTGGTCGGAATGTCAACTCGACCAGAGGCTTCGACGAAAACGGTGTCGGATGTTTTGACACCAGCCAGCCCACCCTGCCTTAGCCATAGTTTCTCCTTTAATCTTTTACCTATGGCCCCATGGAGAGAGGGGAGTGGAGAACGTGGAAGCTAGGGAGGGAGTCCTTTAAATGCTATTCTAGCAACTCATAATTTTGTTTTTCTTTTCACTTTATGTATTTCCTCATTTACAGCTCAGTACAATTCTTGTTTGCTATACATTTTGAAGCCGAAATTCATTTTTTGTTTTTATTATTAATCTATTTTTACTTTTTTTTTTTTTTGATTCACAATTATATTATGTAAGGCATGGCTAACTTTTAGCATAATACTAAAATTAGAAATAAAACTTCTCCTTAATAAAAAAAAACAATTAATAATATTACGACATGATCAAAAAAAATTAAATAAATGTTTCGTCGTTTTTTCAATTGAACATTCAAAAGTGAAAGTCCGCAATTTTATTTTATTTTAGAATTAATTTCAAAAATATTTCTATTGAAGTCAAATTACTTGAAGTGAATTTAGCTTGCAGTCGAGATTCGATTGAGTGATTCAGGAATTACCTGCGAAGGATTTTTATTGCAGTTATTGGTTTGTATAAAAACCTCACAAAAGAAATAGTCCTTAATCGCCAAATCGGATTGCGGCACAGTGGAAACAATTCGTTGATTAAAATGTAATATCGCCCAACAAATTCCTTTTCAGAGTCTTAATTTCAGATTGAATTTTCTCTTTTCATCGTTTCAACCTTAAATTAAATTCTCTCTTTTCATTTTGATCTTACGTACTAGTTTTAAATCATTATTTTTATCTTTCATTTCATTTCATAATAATAAAAATAAAACCAATATTAGGAAAAAAAAAAACAAAAATCCAACTAAATCTAAGCTAATGAATTGAAACAAAGGATGAAATGACTTCATCGATAGAAAGAAGATAATTCGAATGAAAATTCAAAGTTTTTAAAAAAATCGTCAACACTTTGTTCCTTCGTAAATATTTTTTTTTCTGTTTTTTTTTAGTTGATGGGGTGTGAAACAATATATATTTTATTTTTGTCTTATATTGCTTGATTATTTTCTCTATACAAAATTTCCTTTTGTGATTCAAAATTATTGTTTTTCTGTCATGAATCCTTTTTTTGTCTCTTGCATTTTGTTTGTAAATTAGTTATTACGATAGTAAGCGATTTTCTTTTGAATTTTTTTTGTTTTTTTCTTTTCTTTTTCCCTTTTTACTTTTCTTTTCAAATGATCAATGGATATACTAATTCTTATGTGTGTTGTTCAAAAGTTTCATAGAAACTTAAAATTTACCTAAGTACTATATAAATCTATTCCATACTCATCTCCAACAGAACGTAAATTGGTCGGTTTTTACTGTCAATAATACCAATAATAAACTTTACTTAAACGGATGCGTAACCTAGAATACTGTTCGAACAGATTACTACTATTTGTGACACCGAATATTACAAGAAATATGATTGATAGCCTTAGCTATTAGTAGGCGCATAACCATTTGATAATAAAAAAAAATGCCATAAAAACGTTGCGTTGGTATCGAGTAATTTATAGATAATAGCAATACAATTCCGAAGCCGATTTATGACCAATTAATGATTTTTCTTTTTTTTTTTTCTTCTAAATAAACTTGATTTTCCTTCTGACAACCTTATAGTTCGTAAATTGAACTAAAAGAACAAGTGTAACCAATTCTCGGCAATAATTTTAAATGTACTTCTCATTTCCAAAATTTTATCCTAGTCTACTCCAATTTGAAAATAAAATATAAAATAATGTTTACATTACATCGAAAATTCGTATATCCTACTAAATTATCTCCTCCACAGCGTGCCAGTTGTGTTGTATGGTGACAAGGTCGAAATTGTATCGTTTCATCGACGAATGATGAGAATCACGTTTTTTCAGCGAACGTAATTCGGTCCACTGGTTGTAGAACGGTGTAACGTAATAATTCCGGATTCAAGGCCAATAGCAATTAAATATTCTTCGCCCTCTTTAAAATACGGTTTTGGAAAACGAACAGACAGTTATTGCTTCACTTTTCAATTGCAGGTAACTAATAGCTTCCCTTCCGTAAACTCGAAGCAGTTTCTTCTTTTTTTTTCACTTGTCAATTTGCAGTGACAACCCTTTTGGCGTATAAATCGAAATTTTCGGATTCGCGCGTCAGATCTCGAATATCGGTTGAATTTTATCCTCAGTGGCCTTTTAAAACTTTGTGACCGTCGCGGTTCGATAATAATGTACTGCCGGACCGAAACACTTGGCTCACTGAACCGCCCATTGCAAGAAATCTTCGATTATCACTGCCTTATGCCCGTCAGAATTCTCGGAATCATTAAAAATTACCGCTATCAAGTTTGTATTCCAAAAATTGAAACCGATTCCCGTATATCGCGCAAAGCAGGACGATATCTTGACTTCTTAACTGAGATTACGGCGAATGACGAAAGTCTTATCTTATAACATTTTTTTTTTTTTATCTTACGCGTACATCTACCCCGCAAATTTTTGCATGTTTCTTTATAAACTTAAGGGGACTGAGATCGAAACGAGAAGGTTATGGTCGGACTTGGGTTTCTCACCGGACACGGGATAAAAAAAAATGCTCGTGTACGATCTGGAACTTTCACTTTGCACAAAAAAATAAGCGATTCCTTTTCCGAAAACTCTCGTTCAGCACACTTCTGATCGTATTTTTCCGGGGAACGGCACGCAATCAGTTCACCTTTACGCGACTGCGAAATTTGGTTCTACCACCATTGAAATTCGAGCAGAAACGAATGACCACTATGATCGAATGCGGCGAGTCCCGTTAAGTGTTTACGGTTGTGAAACATGTGACGCGAACCGGGAAGCGAGAAGGAAAAAAAAAAAATGTGAAGCACTCTGCACACCGCCACTTTAAATTTTTTTTTTTTTGTTGTCTTGCTTTTTTTTTCCGATGATCTTTTTTTTTGTACTTTTCGAAGGCGACTCTTCGGGAGTTTAATTTCAATGAATTTTACCGGAATTTCTTGCAGCCGAAAAAAATTCAATTAACCCGGAAAATACCCGCTGTTGGGTGAAAATTAAATTAAACAGGAGAAAATTTATCGCGTGCGATTGAAATTAAAAAAAAAACAAAATAGGGTGTAGCTTGAACTCGCCGAAGAGGAGTCGAAAAAATTTAATATGCGTCTGTCTCGATTCCAGACCGCGTGCCGACTACTCGTTTCCGGCATCTTCAACCTTCAGATATCCGGTGAGTGACGTGACGATTGCCAAAAGGTCTCTCTGACCTTTGAGCAATTTACACGGTTGAGAATGTTTCGGCCAATCCATAGATGCTTGAACCCGTCACACATAACACTATACAAGGAATATTGGACGTGATTCAAGCAATCAATTAAAAAACTATTAACATACACCGACCCTTTCTATCACCCCTCAACCCTCCCCTCACAAAACTCGAACTTGCATAAATAAACGAACGAAATATTGATTATATATACTGGAGCTTTTGAACGTTTCCCTACCCACTCTAACCTGCATATTGACTTTCCACGCATCCGCAACTTATTCCAAGAATAATAAAGTTTCGCCCGACTTGTTGGCAGTTTATTTGTGCTAAATACGATTACGTTCTACCATAGTCCAAAGTCAGTAGGAAATATTAAAGAAATCTAGTTATTAGGTGTAACACAACTGGGTTTGTTCCATTCAATTTTTGGATAGTGTAAATTGTATTCGAAATATTGACGTCGTTCCAATTTATTTTTCTACACGACAAAGTCCTTGAATACCTACCGGGAATTCAATTTTCTTCGTTGTTACTTCCTACCGTACATATTTTTTTTTCTATTTTATTTATTTTTCAATATATTTATTTTTGGATGGATTAACTCAAAATAAAATTTGCGACAACATATTTTATTTATAGTTATTTGATAGCATTAATTTAGTTTATTTCGTTTTATTTACAGGTATAAGCTAAGAAAAGATTTAATTCCTTATTCGTGTTGTGAATTTGTTTTTTTTTTGTTTCAAAAGATAGCATGAATATGATTGATTTCTTTTTTTTTTGTTTTGTTTTCTTGTTTCACTTTTGTTCATGGATAAATAAAAGTTTCTTAGAGTTAAGCTTTTAGAACGAAATAAAAATGAATCGAAGAGATGGTTTTTAATTCTAAATGGATTTTGATTAGGAATCACATGCGTTGCTTTGATTATGGCATTGTCTTTGCGATTTTGTGACATGCGTAAATCAACTAGTAAAAAAAAATTAAGTCTAGGCTATGTTTTAAATTTAAACTTTAAAAAAAAATATACATATAAGGATCAACTCGCCCATCATGAATGGAATCGACACTTTTTTATTCGTTGACATTTATTAATATTGTTTCGATTGATTTCAATGGTACACAGAAAACGGTACCTAATAATTTATTGGTAGGGATTCAAGCCGATGCTTCTTTATGTTCTTAAAAGTTTGGCTGAAGTAAATCAAAAGCCTGTAGTAGATTATCGTCGTTCGCGAATAAGATCTGGAAATGCGGTTGTGTCGCTACGCACGTCTCCGTTTATCGTTTTTTTATTATTATTTTCTTTCTGAGTCAACGCAGACGATGAGATGCCGCTGCTCGTGTGCTCTGTTGCCACGATAGAGGGTGGAACTCCTCCAAACTATTCTTTGGACTCAGGCAATGACTATTCAAAACGCCCGATTCCGTTCGAAAAAGGATTGAGAACCTTCCCGGCAACCTTGGACACTCGCGTGTCAAATCGTCGCAAAACAGTCCTTATAATATGCAACATGGCCTAAAACGCATAAGAAAATTAAATTCCAATTGGACTCTCGATTGCACAGTGTGCATAATTTTGCATTTTAGAGCGAAACTCATTTTTCTTTTCTTCTCCCTTAACTATGGCAAACTCGGAATTTACTTACCGGTCCCTGGCGAGCAGTCGCACCGTTAAGTCCCATTCATGCGAACAGAAGCAGCTAAATGGTCGATTCACTGCTGAGCTTTTAATTGGACTCGATCAGCACTGATTGAACGCGAAACTGATCTTTATTTCCACCGGGAAAGTGTGAAAATGACACTGAAAGCAGGCAAAATGAGGCTAGGATTACGCCACATTTTCACTTCTTGATGAATTACCGAAATTTGGTGCTATTCTTCTTTCGTGTAGAAAGTTGGAATCCGACATTAATAAAAAACATAACAGGAGTACGATTGGGCATAAAGCCCAATCGTGCGATACTCTAGATGAAAGAGAAATTTTTGTATCTTAAGAAATTTTGTAGGGGAAGTGGTAGAGGGGGTGACGACATTGAAATAATTTTTTCACATGACGGTAAGGTTGCTATCAAAATGTTTTATACAAAATTTAGGATTTAAAAATTGAATAGGTACTGAGAAAATTAGTGTATTGGATGTAGTGAAGTAGTGCAGTTTGTATGGGAGGTGATAGAAGGAGGGGCGAGTTTTTAATGACTTTTCAGAAATAACTATAAATATCATGCTTTTGACATGTCTTAAATTGCAGATCAGTAGTATTCATACATTTTATGAAAATCGACTTTTTATAAAGTTGTGAAATTGTGTCATTTTGTATGGGAGGGGGTAGAAGGGGTGGAGCGATTTGGCTCGTTCACGAACTTGACCTTAATTTTTTGTTAAAAACGACGTATACAAAATTTGAACTTTCTAGCTCAACGCGTTCTCAAGCTAGAGAGGACACGGACGGACAGACAGACAGACGGACAGACAGACGGACGGACGGACGGACATCCGGTTTTGAGATTTTTGAGTGATTATATGAACTTCTGTATCATTCATTTTTTTCTCCGAGCCTTATTTCTTGGCGTTACAAACTTTGTGGCAAACTTATAATACTCTCAGATTTCATCTAGAGTAAAAAAACTACGTAGGTGGATCCTACCAATCTCCGGGCTTTTCCTTTTCTTTTTCGCGATTTTTGTTTTTGTCTTTCTTTTAATTAAATCACAACTCACTACCGCTCGCCATGATACCTTACACTCATCTCTTTCGGCACCTCGTGTCCGTCCTCGTTTCCGTTCGGTGACGTTTTCTTTTATAGGGTCTCTGCGGACCTTTTTTGCAGTGGTGCTTATGTTGGGGAGTTGCTTTTTAAAAAAAAAAACAGCGACAGATGGCGTGGAGGCGTCACACATAACAGTATTTATGGCTAGACTAGGTATAAAGTTGAATATGTAAAGATGTTTTCCTTGTTAATATTATTTAATTATTTTATATCTTCCTATATTGTAATTCAATTTCAGTTAATTATTTATTCCGCCTATCAATTATAGGTTTATTAATAGCAATATCATGATTTTGTTTTTGTTTCTCTTTTGCAATCATTTGTTTTAATTAATAAATCGTGCTTCTCGTGCTTGTTAGTTTACCTTTAAAATTCAACCAGTTTTGTCGAAGTTATTTAATATTTGGTAAAAGTCTACAATTATATTTTCTTAAATTGAAGGTATTTCTTTTTTTCCTTTTTCGGGAATGAAAATTACAATTAATTAAATAAAACAAATAGTACTAAATGAAGATTGAGAATCGTGGATGCTCTTGGTGTGTAGGAAAGTATTGTTGAGCGTTGCATTGAATTCAGGATTAATTTCCAAACAATATCATCCGGTTCGTTTTCTCGTTGACGTACAGCCACGGCGATTTTACCAAGAAGATAAGGGCATTGAGTTTATCATTGTCGTCTCGAAGAATGCCACACGATTTGATTTTCATGTTGAGATCAATGTTTACGTGGTTCGTTGCTCAAAAATCAGAACCAGAAAGTTATCTTCCAGATCAAAGAAAAATCGTTGAAAAAGTTTGTCTCCCTTGAACCAAGCTGATTGACTAATTAGCACGGATGATCTACGTCCTGCCACCTTAGAAGGTTTTGCGTAATCGTCACCTCCCTCTCGAAACTTCAGGGAAAAAAATTAAATTCGAAATATTCTCTACTTAGCTCGTGTATCTTAGAGATACTCGATATACTTTTCTGTCCTAAAAGAGTTTGAACAGTGCATGTAATTTAAATTTTTTTAGCTATTTTCATATTTTGATGTAGAAACGTTAAGAAATATTCATTTTTCACGAAAATAAAATTTATTTTCGAAAAAAATAACTAATTCTGGGCAAAGAATGAATTAAACTTCAACATTGGACGCACATATACATATACATATATGCAAAGGATGTACTAAGAACCTTACTAAAAATGCGAAATGTCAGACTGACAATTCCCAGTTGACATTCGCGTATAAATTTCTTGGGTGCCAAGCCAAGCAATCGCTCGGACGAAGATAGGATTTGATTCGTGATCGCCTGCTAGTCAAGGAAGTGCAGGAAATGGAGAAAATCCCAAAATTTTCTATTCATAACTCGTCTCGCAGGGCAATCCCCGGTGGTGAGGTTCCTCTATCGCAGCCGAAAAGAAAAAATTCAAAAAATCCAAGATCGAAGAAGATTCAAAGGATGAAGGGCCGATGGCAAGAGATGAAGGAAAAGGTGACCCGATCGCAGATGACGCAGACTCTGATTTGAAGTCGAAGCGAAAGAGGAAACGGATGAGGAATACAAAGGACAGCAGCAGCTCCAGCAAGGGGACAACTTCCGTACCAAGATCATCGGTACCGGCTAAGAAATTATCGCGAAAAGCCGCCGATGGAAATGGAACGGTGCATATCGTTTTCGATGACGACGGGAATGCTGTCGATTCGAATACAATGGACATCAGCTTTGTTAATTATTTCGATTCGCCAGATTCCATGAAAGCAAGAATGTTAGGGCTACGGGTATTCTATTGACCTTTTGGTAAATTGTGATATTGTGAATTATTTGTCTTTTTTTTCTCCCCACTGAACATCATTTTCAATGAGCAACGAAATGGTGTATATAAGGAGGATGAGAACATACTGCAAAACTCAATTCTGAGCTGAACGAATATCACTTCACGTGTTTTGTTTTAGGCACCGATTTTAATTTAGGGGGTTACTCTATAATCAAGTCCCACTTCAAGAAATTTTTTTCGTTGCCGCTGTCTAGGAAACAGAAGGATACTTGTTGGAGAGAGAAGGAGACTTGTAGGAGAGAGGAGGAGAGCGAGCGAGGAACGTTTTCCTATTTGTACTATGCCGGGTTTGACGGTGTACTCTTGTGCGCGTTCAACTTTGCGAATATCCCGGAGAAAAGTATAGAGTGGAAGAATAAGTACGCTTAGCTCCACACTGCATTTACCAATGAAGTAGCGATAGTAAATGTTGAGTACTCCGACATTTCTGCGATCCTCGAGAAAATCGATAGAAGCCGTGATGGTCTCGCCTCCAATCAGTCGGAATGCATGTTTTTTAATACGATAAAATAGAGCGAGGTGTGCTTTGGGTGCCCCAGCCCAAGCATTCAAGTTCTACTCTAAATGAGGTGTAATGTAAGACACTTGAACATATCGTTTAAGAATTGATGTTGAACTGTGCTCTATTTTTCCAGGATTAAATGTATGTTTGATTCCGCAGCAGAGTTGAATTCTGTCATCCGTAAAACTATGAACTGAATTGAGAGTAGACAACAGAAGGTTATTGATAAGAATGAAGAAAAGATTGGGAGATAAAACAGAGCCTTGAGGGATGCTGGAATCCATTGAGAAGGAGGAACGCCATTTAGTTCTACTCATATAGGTATAGTGCGTTCAGAGAGAAAACTCTCAATCTATTGAGCAAGGATAGCATTAAGACCTATGGCCCTCAGATTAACCTTAAATATGATATTTTCGACATTAGAATGTATTGGGGTACCCAAAAAATCTAGTGCTTAGTGATGGTAGACTAGATGGTAAGAATCTGAGTGCAGGAATCCCATAGAGTAGGATAACATTCTCATTTCAATCCAATCGTCAAAGATTTCAAGCTGCTTACAAAATAAAACTATTCAATTATTTTTATGGTGTGTGTGAATTCAATTCATAAAATAATTATTTTATTTATTCACTTCAATTACAATGCTGTGTGTATTTTTCATAACAATATTAATTAAATAAAGTTTGGACTAGTTCTTGCTTCCGCTAGGCTGGCAATGTATCGAATTCGAAAAATTTCATTTTAAAAATCGATACGAAATCGTCATAAGTCAAGTAAATCTAAAAAAAAGGATTTAATTTGGAAATGTTAATGTCTTCCTAAAAAAGTAAAAATCAATTCAACCACTTTTTTAATCGGGTTCACACCGGCCGATAGTGTGCTTACGCTTCTTGTTGCAAAACCATGATAGGATATTTTTAATGCTTATTGAAATCACTCGCCACTGGTTGCATGCAGCAAGCTAACATCTGGCGATACATACGATTCGCCACTTTGTCGGATAGTTTCGAACGACACATGACTCAACAATAAGGAATTCGAATATTATACTGCTATTAAAGGAGCGCTTTGAGAAATACCTTCCAGAAGTTTGAATTTCTTGATTCGAAAAACAATAAAAATATTCGGTTCACATTCCTGTCGTATCAATCCCTGCGCGGTGTTTCATCTTGTTGGACTGGATAATTCTGTGGATAGTTCTGTGCCCTATAAAAACTTGTCCTGTATTTCAAGAGCTCTTCAGGTTCCTTTCTTTAAATGAGATGCTGGTATTTCCCGAGTAGACTACCAACTGTTGAACCTTGTTTACATCAAAACCAAGCGTTATGGGATCGAATAACAAAGCAATCTTTCGAAGATAATGCCAGCAGGATTTACTGTTTTATCGCCTTGGCATTGTACGTTGAATCTCTTCAGTATGAATCCGGCAGAAGATATTAAGCTTAAACCAATCTTATCGTATTCAGATCCTATGCAGAAAATGTGGTGTTTTCATCCCATCAACAACCAGCGAATTATATTAGAAAGAATATCGCATTTCAGTCGTTTTCCATGGATGTGTACACAAATACTAAAGAAATATTAATTTATATTATATAAACGCAAAATAAATGATGCTGAATTTCTTACCGCGATCTTGACATTGGGCGAAAAGTCAACAGCTGTCCATCTCGAATAAACGTCAAAACACTGTACACATATTTTCACAAACACATACATGTTTAGAACGGTCAAACTTAAGCTTGGCCGATTTTTAACAATGTAATATTGTTGAGGCCGATATCGATGCTAAAGATAATTGCCGAACTTATAGTTAAAGACGTGTGTAACGTGTGAACGTCAGCGACTAAAGAGACCGGAACATGACAACTCACTTCAATTCTTTATTGCCAGATTTCAAACACAAATATATACATAAATGAGTACATTAATACTTAGATTTACAGTAACTTTTTAGTTTTTGTGGTTTACTTATTTCTATGTGTTTTAACACGCTACGGCGCAGCCGCGCATTTACATGAATTATTGCAGTTTTTATATTTGCAAAGTTATATTTTCAAGTTATTTTGTACTTTTTTTAGTAGCGCATCGATGGCAAGGCGATTGCTTATCTATCTAATGCTTTATATTCAGGTACAATAGTGATAATAAATAAAAAAAAAACACCCACGAACAACAGCGGAAGAGACGAAGCGTTCGGCAAAATGTCGGACGTTCTCTTCTCCCAAACTACATCTGATGCGAGCATTACATGTGTATAGTATGATGTGGGCTATTTAGTTCAGAAACCAAAGAGTAGCGTTATATGACAACGCTCTCACACGGGTCCGACGATGACTAAATGAGCATTAAATTAAATGAGATTAAATTCAGTCTCTCAATTGCTATTGTGTACGACTATAAAACATAGAACCGAGGAGTGGCGGTATAAGACAACGCACTCACACTGGTCTGTTGACGATTAATATTACGAAAGTGAAATGAGAGGTAAATATTGTAATAACATAAATGAGATTAATTCAGGATTCTCTTCGGAAATAGATATAAAATTGTTTTTTTTTTTTTTTAAGTTATTTTTAAAGTGCTTAATTCTACGGTACTTAATATATCAAAGGCACAATTTCCCATTTTGTTTTTATTATAGCTATACGATACCATAAAAGGTAAATCACGAACCTTTTTGAAAATTTACTTATAAATACTGTACTTAATAAATCATAAAGCATTTTATATATTTGTTTGTCAAAGTAGGAGAAGATATACAAATTCAACCAGGAACAGGCACTGTTAACGAGATCTTATAGATATATTAGCTATCCTCTTAGATGATCAGAGTCTCTGTGGGCATAAAACTGACTGAAACGGTCCCTGCATTGATTGGAGCAGAAGGATAACGCATGAGTTAGATTTAACGGAGATAAATAAACTCGTTAAGCGATTCCTCAGCGCTAGCACTGAAGATAACCCTTAAGAGATTGTTTTCATGATGTTCGAGCTTAGCGACTCTTTTGTGCCAGAGGTTGGCAACGTAGATCATGAGTGGGTCTACCTCGGCAAAATTATAAATTGCATCATTAGAGTAATAACGGTTTGTAACTCTAAACTTTTTACTTACGCAATGCCTGAGCACTTTACGTTCGAAGACTTCTACCTTTCGTACAGCAGTGGTAGAGGTGCTGAACCAAGAGGAGAGCCCGTAAGTTAGAATTGGTCTTATTACTTGTTTGTATAATAATAGCTTTGATCTTTTGTGTAGTGGACCACTCCAATGAAGTAGCGATGAATATATATTGAAGACTTTTTTGGCTTTGGCCAGATGATTGTACACATGTGGATTGAATTTCCACATATTGTTCAGTTTAATGCCTAGGTAATTCACCGAAGTACGGAGGGGTACTGTTTTACCGTCCAAGATTAGTCTCAGTTTTCTGCTGAGCTTCACATTTCCCTTACGACCTCTTCCGCTCGAATTCCTAAAACAAATTGCTTCAGATTTTTCAGGGTTGATGTCAAGACCCCACATTTTAAAAAACCTAGAGATTATTCTAAGGTGCGCTGCTACTTTTTGTAGCGCTGGTGGAAGACGCATAAACCGCCGTGTCGTCTGCATATAATATTGCAACCGAGTCCGCATCATGAACGTATCTGTCCCGGTGTGGGAAATCGTATAGGTATAGGTTATAGAGCTTAGGTGCCAGTATAGACCCCTGAGGAACTCCACGTGACATGATATAATCCAATGAGCGTTCACCGTTAACGACTACAAATGATTTTCTGTTTTCAAGGAAACTACATAACACTCTAAGCCAGGGCATTGGAAATCCAATACCTATGAGCTTGAAGATAAGTCCGTCCCACCACACGGAGTCGAAGGCTTTGGTTATATCCAACGAGCACATAACAGTGGCCTTCTTATCGCGAAGGCCGTGAATGATGTCGTTGCCTAGTAACAGGAGAACGTGCTCGGTCGAATGAGTCCGTTTGAAGCCAAACTGCTCGTCCGCGATTATATCTCTATCGAGACAGAAGGCGTCGAGCGCCTCTGCAATCACCTTCTCAATACAACCTCCCGATATTGGAGAGTAGCGAGATAGGCCTAAAATTGTTTATATCCGAAGAGATGCATTTTTTTTTAATTGGAATGAGCCTTGCTATCTTCCATTGTGAGGGAAAATATCCTAGACATATGCAATTGTTAATTATCACTGATAGAAACTCTATCGCGATTTTAGGGAGTTTTTTGATAACGACGTTTGAAACGCCATCAGTATTTTAACTTTTCCAGCTGTCAAACTTCTCTTACCTTAAGGTTATTATGGTTGGGTATAAGATTCATTAAATTTTGCCAAAAACTTCACGTACCTTAATGCATTTGACGAAAAGATCTTAACGTGCCTTAAGTCTATTTTGGTTAGGGTTATTGTGACAAAAAAGTACGGACAATTTGTAATTAAAATTACTCTGGGGAATGATATTTCAAAAATTTTTTTTTGGTAAGCAGGTAGGACTGTCGTTAATTATTGTCCCAAAAATTCGCGCAATCTGTTAATCAGTTTGTTTTCAGCAGCTGGTTGAATCGGTACACCTCAGTAGTCCACGGCGATTTTTGTTTTATGTCCTCGATGGACTGAAAACGGGTTCCACGGTGCGGTCATTTCAGTTTCGATGATAGGAAAAAGTCACACGGGGCCAAAACTGGTGAATACGATGGTTGGTTGAAGCAATTTGTTGGCCTCAAATTCGGTCACAATTGAGGCTCAATACGACGGCGCATTTTCATCTTGGAAAATCCATGAATTCTCATTCCCTTAATTCCGGCCGCTTTTTACGCAAACGCTTCAATACGGTCAAATAGTACTCCTTATTGACCGTCTGTCCCTCCGGAAAGAATTCATGATGGGTCAAATCTCGATTATCGAAAATACAATGAGCATCGTCTTGATTTTTGAGCGGCTTCGGCGTGGTTTTTTCGGTTTCGGCTCAATTTTTTCCTCCATTCCGATGGTTGTTGATTGGTTTTCATGTCAAACTCGTAGACCCATGTACTCATCATCAGTTATGATGCGCTCCATAAATGTGGGATAAGAATTCGCACGATTAAGCATGTTCAAAGTGACTTGTTCATGGTACTTTTTTTTAAGAAAATTCAGCTTTATTGGAAAGAGTCGAAAAAGGACGCGTTTCATAGCCACAATCGAACGAACGCAAGAGATGTCGAGCACTCCTGCTATCTGCCTAACACTGGTATGACGATGTTCGAGCTCCATTTCCTTCACTTTTTGAATGTTTTCGTCAGTTCAAGAGGTCGAAGCTCGTCCAGAACGATGCATGTCTTCAAGGATCGATCGACCCTCCTTAAAGGCATTGTATCACTCGTAGGCTCGTGTTTTTGATAATACTGAATTACCGTAAGTCTTTTCCAAAATTTTAATCGGAAACGTAAAATTTGAGACAAACTCTTTGTTCCATATTTTTATCCATTGTAAGAATCGCCGTGGACTACTGCGGTGTACCGATTCAACCATCTGCTGAAAACAAACTGATTAACAAATTGCGCTAATTTTTGGGACAATAATTAAGGACAGTCCTGCCTGCGTATCAACAAAAAAAATTTTTTTTTTTGATATATCATTTCCCAGAGTAATTTTAATTACAAATTATCGATACTTTTTTGTCACAATGTATACTTTATTTGTTAATCTCTTTTGTACAATTGTTTAAAGTATATGTGATTATAAAATGAGAATAATGATAAAGAACATAAATTTTATGGCATAACTGTAATATTCTGTTTTTTAAATTAACTCAATTACGAAATTTCTATTTAAAATAAATTATTCCAGTGCGTTTTAATTGCTTATGCATCGTAATTGAAAATATCATCACTTTGTAGTAAACTTGTCTGGGATTATCAGTCAACTAGCTTAGGCGCGAAACAGTGTGAGCATGAATTTCTTGTTATTTCTGTAGCAGCCCAATAAGCTAATTATAAAAAAAAACTGTTTATAAATCAATTTCGCATTTTAGTATTTTGTGTAACTTACGGTTTTTTTTATCTTCTTGGTAGTATATGAATTTGGTAACTCCAAAAAAATAATGCAATTAAAAACGAAAACCTCTAAGAACACGACGAATGAAAAATTAACTCACTGAAGAGTTCAATGTTTAAAGCTCCACTTCGGAGCCTCACTATTCAACTCCATCACATCTTTTCTGATTGAATGAATTGAGAATTGTTCATCTGAGTCATCAATATTAATTAAAATTAAAATCATTGCACTTGGAGTTCTATTCTTTTTCTGCTTTCAAGACAAAGTGATAACATGGTGACTCGGATTGTTGTTGTCATGAAAATGTTAATGATTGAAATATCATCGTTGTATCCGTTATATTCTGGAGTTAGTCAATTAATAATGAAGCATATTTCAAGATGCTAGATGGTCCGATATTTTCTTTATATTCTGCTAAACTATTTATAACGTGACCAGTAGTGCCGGTTTGTGGCTCTTTTATCTTTAACCTGGTCGGCAGTTTTCTATTAATCTACCACGTCGCTACATACCGAATTGTACGTTGGCCACCTGACCTTCAGGTTCATACAAATTTATTTTCTTATTGTGGAAGGGGTATTAGGGGTATTACCCCTTCGCAGATTGAGGTGACTAAGGTGTACACAAGCAGCAAGCGTGCTGGAATTATACGTCGATCGGGATTGAAATTCACGACCTTCGCACTATAGGCAAGCACTCTACCCATTACGCTACACCCTAGCTAGTCGTCAGTTCTCACTTTATCCATATCTAGCATTTTTGATTTTTCTTAATGACCTCCTTCGACCGAAAATGCTGTTTATACTCTAGACGGAATCTGAGAGTATGCTCCGAGTGATCCTGTTGTGTAACGGAGGCGGAAGGATAAGTTATTTTGATACCAAGATATCGAAATAGCTATAAAAAAGAAAAGGAAGAAAATCCACGGTGCGCGCAACAAACTGGCCCAAGATCCACCAATGTCCATGTCAGTGGCAGTATCGGGCTAGAGCGACGTGCTAGCGTGTTGCCGGGTCTAGCTACGGGTGTCGTGCGGGGGAGGGGGGGGGCTTGTTGCTCCGATACTGACCATAAAAACCATGGCCTGTAACAACAAAACGACCTGTAGAGCTCGTCACGTCGACTTACCGTAGTACAGGTATTCAACAAAAAATAGGACTTTCTCTGATCGCGGTGTTAACTCGATTGGATGCCTCGACGATGGCGACTGGTATTAGGTTGCCTTACCTTGCCCACCCTACCTTAGCCATACAGTCTCCAACACATCTTTTTTGGTATGGCCTCATGGAGAGAGGGGGAAGAATCCGTGGAAGTTAGGAGGGCTCTTCAAATAAAATATTTAGCAATTTTATTGTTATTTCGATTGTATTCACTCAATCGGCAGCAACAAAAAAATAATATTATAATTGAATAGAGAAAATAAAACCAAAAAAGAAAAAAACATCTTCTAATTGTTATATTTTGCTATTTTAAGTGTTACAATAAACTGTTAATTTTAATTACAACACAAGATATGGTAGTTTATTAAAATATTTTATTCAATTGTTGTCTTCCGAGCGAAAAAGTAAACTGGTTTGATTTCAACTTATAGCGTAGCGCACGTCCACGCGTTTTATTCACTGTCAATTCGTTAATAATTAATACAAATTATACATAGTTTCATTTTTTAACTTACAATCTAGTTTTTTCCTTCACTTGCGGCCTTTTTCGCTTGACAGTTCCTTATTGAAGCTGTTTTCCAATCGGCCCTGTATTAATGCTGTCCTTATTTGGTTTCTATTAGTCTGCTTTCCAACATCAATACTAATTGTAGTCGCTGCCGCTTTCGTCCGATGCTGAAGATCAAGAGAGCGGGTTTTTCCTCTGTCACATTTTCGAATACAATAGTCTTATAAAATTATAGCACTAGTCTTATAATTAGAGTTACCATATAACATCTTTCCACGTTTATTTAAGTCTTAGTAAGACTAGTAAGTTTGTTTACGGGGATTCCTCGGCTCTTTCCGGATTTCTCCCCAATGGGGGGTGCGTGGCTCGCCCTTGTGGCACGTGCAAAATTTGTTGTATTCCGATACTTTTTGTTGTTTCCTTTTAGTGGCGCGCGATTGGCGTGCGCGTTCAACCCTTATACTACGAGAAACCAAAACCACCGATAACAAACGAAACTTTAGCTCGAAAAACTTCACTTTATTTATTTTTTCTCAAGACCGCCCACATACAAAACTTGACAGAAGGAAATATTTTTTTTTGTCTTCTTCTTCTTCACAGAAAGCAAAGTCTGCACACGAACATTTTGTAGATGTGATGCTTTGATTTCTTGAACATTCCGCCCGCCTTGAAAGGATACTTTCAATTGTACAGTGTTTAATTTGCAATGCTTATAGGTAATTCTGTTGAAATTCATATTATATTTATAGACATTACAAATGCTTGAAAGGCTTGTTGCTCATACTTATTAATACTTTACAATTTTGAATACAATGTATTTATACTTGTTTGTGATTCTGTCTTTTCGTACGGATCTACTATTTTACGGAAATTTTGAGATATGTATAATTAAGAAGTTAAATTTAGTATAAATCAATTTTACTTTACTGATTATTGCCGATGACTACAACTGACTCATGACCCGATACGTGCTCTTCGAAGTCGGGGGGCAATTTGCTGAGCTTCACAATCGGCCTTATGTATTCGGAATGTGCGGTTTTGATTCTAACCGTCCGCACTAAATTTTCATGATCCGGAAAACATTCTAGAACTCGACCCATCTCCCACTTAGAAGGTGGAAGAGTATTATTTTTAAGTAGTACTAAATCTCCGACTTTAATGTTAGGTTGACGGGTAAGCCACTTGATTCTCTGCTGTAACGACTGTAAGTAATCTTGGGACCAGATTCGCCAGAATTGCTCAAATTTTCGACGCATCATTCGCCATCGATCCAACCGAGTTTCATTGAGGTGGAGAGTGGTTGGCATTGGGACTGCCTTCAGAGCCGAACCTATTAGGAAGTGTCCGGGAGTTAAAGCATCATATGAAGACAAGTCGTCATTCAGGGGGCAATGGGACGAGAGTTCAAGCAAGCTTCAATGTTGCATAGAAGAGTCGTGAACTCTTCTGCTGTGGGAGTCGAGGCGCGTAGGATTCGCTTAAGGTGATGTTTCACACTTTTCACGCCAGCTTCCCATAAACTTCCGAAATGACGTGCTATTGGCGGCAGAAATTGCCAGGATATTCTATCAGATGCGAAAATATTTCGCACCTCTACATCACGAATGATCTTATGGAACGCTTCCCGTAGCTCTCTTTCTGCACCTTGAAAGGTTGTATCATTATCTGAATGCAGGGTACTTGCGCCCTATTCGTGCAGCGAATCTTTGGAATGCAGCAATAAAGGATGCCGAAGAATAATCATGAACGAGTTCTAGATGAATCGCTTGAGTAGCTAGGCAAACAAACAAAGCTATGTAAGTTTTGTGACTTTTCTGACCTCGTCCAGCTGCGTTTCGTACTAGGAAAGGTCCGTCATAGTCGACTCCACTATGGGAGAAAGGCCGAGACTTGACGACTCTAGGTTCTGGTAATCTTGCCATGAACTGCGTCCTGATGTCCGATCTTTCGCGGAAGCAATGAACACAATTGCGTACAACTGATTTTGTTAAATTTCGTGCTTGTAGGATCCAATAATTTTCTCGAATAACCCTTAGCATGAGTTGCACCCCACCATGTAAGGTGACCCGATGAATATGTTTTACCAATAATTGTGAAACTTGGTGTTTACCGAGCACAACCGGGTGCTTTTGCCCTGTTGGAAGGTCGGCCAATTGAAGACGACCCCCCACTCGAATTAAGCCCTCGTCATCTAAATAGGGATCTAATCCTTTCAATTTGCTATTGATAGGAATAGCTGTCCTTTTAGAGAGGGCCTTTAGTTCGGCAGGAAAATTTTCTTCTTGTGCATGATGAAGCCACAGCGTTTCCGCTGCATATATTTCTTGCGTTTGTAAGCCAAGATCAACATGATCTTGTTTCGAATTTCGACTTCGGGAGACGAAGCGCAGGACGTACGCCGTTATGCGTAGTAATCGCGGCCATAGCTCGATTTTTCGGGCGAGTTGCCAAAGGCTTGGAATTTCCGCGGGTTGCTCAACTACTTGTAAATGTGAATTATGTATCAGTTTTGAGTCTATTTTCGTGGATTCGGTATCCAAAAATGTTTGATCGGGCCAAGTGATTCGGTTTGCAGTAAGCCACTGCGGACCACTCCACCACAATGGGTGAGTTTTTAGCTGCGAAGGACTCAGTCCTCTAGATGCGCAATCTGCGGGATTATCTTCTGATGGTACATGCTTCCACTTTGCTTGTGGCAATAAAGTTTGAATTTCTGCTATTCGATGAGCCGTGAAGATTTTCAAGTTCGACGGCGATTTTCGAAGCCAACAGAGTACTACACTGGAGTCACTCCAGCAATTAACAGATTTGACTGGTGCTTCAATTGAGTCCAGCATATTGGAAATGCATCGAGTTAGCAAGACTGCTGCACATAATTCAAGACGAGTCATGGTCAATGTTTTAAGCGGAGCAACTCTAGTTTTGGCGAGCATCAGGCTGACCTTGTCCTTTAAGCTTGTTGATTGAACTACCATATAAATGACAGCAGCATAAGCCCGCTCTGAGGCGTCGCAAAACCCATGGATGTGAAGCACGCTTGTTTTATCGCTCCCCGTCCAACGTGGAATGGATATCTGATTCAAACATGGCAATTGTTCACAGAATAGTTGCCAATTACTAGCTATTGGCTCCGGTACTGGATCATCCCACCCTATTTTGAGTCGCCACAATCCTTGCACGAATTTTTGCGGTAACTACCACCAAAGCTAACCAGCCTAGTGGATCGAAACACCTCGCAATTAGAGAGAGAATGTGGCGCTTGGTTGGCGATGTCCAATCAGGCAGCTGTGCTACTACCTGAAATGAATCAGTCATTGGCTTCCAATTTAGACCTAAGATCTTCAATTGAGTTCCCTCCTCAACGGGAAACTCAATGGCCAGACCATGATTGTTCTGGTCAATCCCTGCTAACAAAGTTGGGTCATTACTAGCCCATTTTCGCAGAGGCAGTCCCGCGCGAGAGAGACATTCTGTTATTTGATTACGCCTTTGGACAGCTGCTCTGGAGTCATCACCAAACATTATGTCGTCCATATATCTTTGACGCTTTAGGATTGAAACGGCTAGAGGAAAATCTCGTCCCTCATCTTCAACGATTTGAAGTAGTACTCGCTGTGCTAGGAAAGGAGCGCATGCAGTGCCGTATGTTACAGTATTCAATACGTATGACTGAATTTCTTCTTGTGGGGATGATCTCCAGAGAATCATTTGATAATGTCGATCTCTTGGGTCAACCCAAATTTGACGAAACATTTCAGCAATGTCCGCCGTGAGTGCGTATTTAAACGAGCGCCAAATAAGAATTACTGACACGAGATCTGTCTGTAAGTTAGGTCCCGGTAGTAAGTGATCGTTAAGAGACGACCCATTACTTGAATGAGCGGATGCATTGAATACAACTCTAACTTTGGTGGTTGTGCTATCCTTGACCACTAGATGATGTGGTAAATATACCGATGGCATCTCCAGGTTGGCACCTTGGACGGGTTCCATGTGCCGCGATTGTTGATATTCGAGCATGAATTGAGAATATTGACTATATAATTCCGTGTTGTGCCGAAGTCTTTTCTCCAGGTGACGAAGACAAACACGTGCTCTGGATTCTGTGTCTCCGATAGTTATCGGCTGATCAGTTTTAAACGGTAGGCGTACTACATATCACCCTTCCGATGTGCGATAATGGGTTTTTTGAAAGTGCTTCTCGCAATGAATTTCCTGTGGGGTTAGGCGTTTGCGAGAGGGTACTTCTTCGACTTCGAAAAACTAAATTAGATTTGTAATGATTTCTTGTAGGTTACCATGATGAACGTGGATAGTTCGTTCTGAGGATGTGGCCGGGAAGTAGGATCCCGACATAATCCAACCAAAAATGGTATTCTGTAGAATTAGTTTATTGGAAGGTTCCTTTCGAACACCTTCCTGAATGACTTCTGCATACACGTCCGCGCCTAGTAATAGCTCTATAGGGGTTGATGAGGTTGGTTTAGGGTCAGCTAATAACAAGCCCTGAGTCCAATTATTATGAAGTATGAAGGATTTTGCTGGCATATAAGCTGTTATTTTTGGTATAACTAATGCATTGAAGGGTAATTTAATTTTTGCTACCTTGTGGACTGGACTGACAAACAACAATGCAATGGTTTTGATCGTGCTAACGGAGTGACCTCCTATACTGGAGACATATGCATTTGCATTTTTGCGCGAAAGTCGCAGACACTGTGCGATATTTTCAGAGATAAAACTGGCATCGGAGCCGGGATCAATTAATGGATTTGCCTACCTTGGTCAGATTCAAGATTTACCCAGGCAGTAGCTAATAAGACCCGTGGATTGGAAACCCATGCTTGGGTTGCAGCGTGGCAATGCGCGCCATCTGGTTTAAAGGGTTGTGGCGAGGAACTTGTAATATTAGGCTCCAGAGAGGGCTTAGTGAGATTGACAGAAAGCATTGTCGTCGAAGATGACTGACGGCTTTTATCCCTTTCTAGATTATACAGCAATGAATGATGGCGGCGCTTACAGTGAAAGCACGAGAAGATACTACGGCAATCCTTTGTCACGTGGCCTTTAGAAAGGCAATTCGTACAAAGGTGATTTTCGCGCGCGTGTTTTTGACGGAAATATCAAGTGATTTAAATCTCTCACAACGTGTTATCTTGTGTGAATCTGAGCAATATCCGCATGAGTCAACTGTCGTACCGTGATGAGTTCGTAAATTCTTCAATTTATCTTTAATTATTTTTCCAGATGATTCTGACAATTTTTCATGATATGCCGACGCAGCGGCTTCTAATGATCTAATTCTAGTATCTAAAAACCTATTCAGTTTGTCCATTGTTGGATACGTATCATCGTTCCCTAAATGAACTTCCCATTCTCTACGGGAATTTTTGTCTAGTTTTTGAACTATACAAAATACTAACATGTCGTTCCAATTGTCAACCGGGCGCTTTAAGGCTCTAAGTGCATTTATAGATTCGGATGAACTCGTTCTTAATATTCTTAAGCCATTAACAATGTCGCCACCGACTATATTAATCGCAAAGAAGTTACTCAGATGCGCACTAATAATAGATCTTTCGTTTTCGTAACGATCTTTTAATATATCCCACGCTACTTGAAAATTATTATCAGTCAAAGAAATATGCGCGATTAGTTTTGCCGCCTCACCGTTGACAACTGAACGCAGGTAATGAAGTTTTTGAACATTGGACAAACCGATTCTACAAGTAATTAATGAATTAAATAAGTCACGGAAGGTGATCCAATCAGTTAATGCTCCCGAAAAGGGAGGTACCTGTATAGTTGGGAGTTTGAACTCCGTCTGCAAATTGATCGACTGTGGGTTGACTTGTGCGTTGAGCGTTTCTGATGTTTTGTTGGTTATGTTGTCGGATGAAAAGCTTCCCAGCTTTTCTCGGAAGAAGTCGTATGCTTGTAAATAGTGCTCTTCGACCTTCTCTAGTTGACTTTGCTTGAAGTACTCCAGTGTTGATAAGTCCCATTTTTTTGCTAGGATTTCTAACTTCGTGGCAGCTTTCTGAGTATTGCTCCAATATCTTTCGAGTAGATTCGCTCGACTTTCGACGATGGATTGGGAGTGGTTATCTTTTCCCAACTTGTTGAAGTTAGTAATAGCGTTTTTAATGCGCCGGGCAATTTCATCGATGCTTTGTACTTCAATTTGAACAGCATCGACTTCGGTGTCCACCATATTCGAGATTAGGTTCTCACACAATTTTATAGTTTTTTGGATTATCCGCAAATTCGTCTAGCTTCTTCCTGCTTAAGGAATTTTCGCACGTATCCGGCTCGACGGACCAAATGTTTACGGGGATTACTCGGCTCTTTCCGGATTTCTCCCCAATGGGGGGTACGTGGCTCGCACTTGTGGCACGTGCAAAATTTGTTGTATTCCGATACTTTTTGTTGTTTCCTTTTAGTGGCGCGCGATTGGCGTGCGCGTTCAACCCTTATACTTCGAGAAACCAAGACCACCGATAACAAACGAAACTTTAGTTCAAAAAACTTCACTTTATTTATTTTTTCTCAAGACCGCCATCAAGGCCCACATACAAAACATGACAGAAGGAAATATTTTTTTTTGTCTTCTTCTTCTTCACAGAAAGCAAAGTCTGCACACGAACATTTTGTAGATGTGAAGGCTTTGATTTCTTGAACAAAGTTCAAATTCATGTATACATATCTTCAAATAATTCAGAATCTGAATATTATGTACTAATTATTAATTGGTAAAAGTGTGGATATTTATTATAATATGATATTATATTTTTGCAAAATGAAATCTATCTATAATCTTACGTGTTCTAGTTGATCTGCGTACAGGCATATTACTTGCATTATCATTACATAATTCTTTGTGGGACATATCAGGTAGATTACTTAGTCTTAATGGTTTAGGAATTATATCTATAGAAGGATGAAACTTATCCTCTAATCGAGGTCTTCTTATTCGGTTTTCATGAACATATTGTTATAAATCTGGCAACCATGCAATATTGATCTTTCCCGAATATGCCAGAATTTTACAGAATAGTCCCCCAATATGTAAAAGGCCATAATCAAAGATCTAGAACCTCCCAGTATAGTCTAGACATACACCCGACGGAACAGTATACTCCAAAATGTAGGCAATTAAAGATCTAGAACTTTCCCGAATAGTCTAGACATACACCCAACGACACGGAAACTTCGAGAATTGGGAAAATGGTATAAAAGTACGAAGCTTTAGACGGCAGGGGGTCATTCAGCGACATCTGTGGAAGAACTTATCCCTTATTTTTAAACGAATTGTGTTTTACTTGAAATCCCGGCGAACCCCTAACTCGCAAAAATATCTTACGAATTAACCTTAATTAAATAAGTGCAAAAACTAATTTGTTTTAAAATAATTGAAGAAACCCATTTGATATGTTTCTTAAGATGATTTCGATATAATATTTTCTCCCCTATTTTATAATGTGGTTTCTTTATAAAATACTTATTGCTATTATTCTGCTGATTATCGGTATTAATTACAACATTAATAATCTTATTTTTATGTACATATTTTAGGATTTAACAAAGATACCAAGGTTCTAGCCTTATAAGCGAAAATCATGTCAAAGGGTGATTTGCGTGTTATCGTGCAAGGAGTATTCCGATAAAATATTAGAAATTTACCAATCAATTCACCAATATCAACATTTCTATATTTCAAAATAAGTTTTTTTTAATACTCTTTTGCAAGTTTGAACACCACGCTCGCCCAATCCATTACTTTGTAATGAAATGGCGGCGATTTACTAATTTTTATTCCATTTATTTTTCCAAATTCGATAAATTTATGAAATATCATTACCGCGAAGACAATAGTCAAAGCTTCTCTGTGAAGTTGAGAATAATTTGTTTCTGCAGGAGACAATGTGCTTGAACCAAAGAGGACTGGTTTCTCTACTCCATTCACTACGTGAGCCAAAACCTCACCAACTCCGTAGGGACTCCCATCCGCACATATTACTATTGGCTTTGTTAGATCGTAAAATTCTAACACATCATTGTCTAAAAGAAGTCGATTACTTTTTTCAAAGGTATCTTCACAAGCTTCACTCCATACGAACTTCTCTCCTTTCCTTAATAATGTATATAAATCTTTAAGCTCAACAGATAAATTTGAGATAAATCGAACGTAATAGTTCAACAAGCCGTGGTATGCTTGAAGTTCTGACAAATTTTTTGGAGAACGAGCATTTAATATAGAAGACTTCTTTTCTTGACTTCGTTTTATTCTTTCTTTCGAAATTGTATGACCTAAAAACTTTACTGAATTTTCAAAAAACTTACATTATGAAAGATGTATTTGTGTATGATGATCATTTAATCTGTTTAATACTTCAAATAACTTTTCTCGACATTCTCTTAAACTTGCAGCACCGATTAATATGTCATCTAAATACGAATTTATTTTTTAACAAGACCTGATCTATCACCGAAAAATTGACGGTGCACTTGACACACCAAATGGCAATCTTTTATATTGGAATAATGTGTGTATTAATTGTTAAATATTGACGAGACTGTTCGGTAACCTTTAGCTGCAAATATGCTCCTGAGAGATCTATGTCACAGAATACTGATGAATTTTCAAGGCTAGCGAATAAATCATCCGTTCTAGGAAGAGGATAATGTTCAGTGTGAACGTACTAATTGATTGTGACTTTACAATCAATACAAATTCTCATTGATTCCTTTTTTGGTACTATCACAATTGGCGATGAACTAAACTTTATTGGTTGCGGTATATCATCTGACACTAATCGTTTTAATTCGGTTTCGACTTGATCGCAAAGTTTATATGCTTTTTGAAAGATAGGTTTTGAATCCGGTTTCAAAACGATCTCTGCCTCATAATCTTTTACACAATTTGAAGAGCCCGATATAATGTTAGAGAACTTATTCCGACTGGTGTCCAAAATTGAAAAACTTTTACTTACAAAATTGTTGATATTGTTAACTTCAAAACTTAATTTCCACTTTGGATATATTGCATTTAGCCATGGACGCCCGATCAGAGCTTAATTATCCCCTTTTTTGTTGGCAATGATAAGCAAAGTGAGGTTATGTACTTTTTTATCTTCCGGTAATCTCACTTTGACGTTGACTTCACTTATCGTCCTAACTTGATCACCTGTTACAGAATCATATTTACGATTACATGTTTTTAAACAAAAATTAGAAAACTTAGTTTTATATACAGTGTGTGAAATTCGAGATGTACAAGCGTATCTACATTCATTGACAGCTTCTGTTGGCTGTGTTGTCAGATGAAAAGCACCCAGTTTTTTTCGGAAGAAGTCGTATGCTTCGACCTTCTCTAGTTGACCTTGCCTGAAGTACTCCAGTGTTGATAAGTCCCTTTTTTGCTAGGATTTCTAGCTTCGTGGCAGCTTTCTGAGTATCGCTCCAATATCTTTCGAGTAGATTCGCTCGACCTTCGACGATGGATTGGGAGTGGTTATCTTTTCCCAACTTGTCGAAGTTAGTAATGGCGTTTTTAATGCGCCGGGCATTTTCGTCGAAGCTTTGCACTTCACTTTGAACAGCATCGACTTCGGTGTCCACCATATTCGAGGTTAGGTTCTCCCAAAGTTTTTTGGCTTATTCGCAAATTTATCTAACTTCTTCCTGCTTAAGGAGTTTTCGCACGCATCCGGCTCGACGGACCAAATGTTGACGGGGATTCCTCTGCTGATTTCTCCCCGATAGGTGTGTAAAATAGACGGTGTACTCCGATGCTTTTGATTCCAATTCATTCGCGGATTCGCCGGTCGGACAAGACCCTTTAATATTAGTAACACCGCCAGCAAGGACAAACGAAACTTTAATCAAATAATTTCGTTTTGACTCCGTGAATGATAATCGGAGGGCAATATTTCCTTTTACGGATGGGGCGCGCGCGTGCCGTGGTGGGATGTACCAAATTTTCGCGATTTCTGTGCCCAGAGATAGGGGAGGAGTTTATAAACGGTTTTTGCCGGTTCCTGGTTGAAACTATATGAGGTGTAGCGACATCATCATCTAAAATGCTAAAACGATTATTACCTGCCATTTCTACAGTCTTAGAGTTATTTCCCTTCTTACTGGGGATAAAAAATATTTTTTTTTTACGAGTCACCTTACTCCACATAAGTGTGCTTCCGGTCGCATGTTGTCCAGACGATACGGAGGGCTCTTGATTCTTCGGAGATGAGTCCAGCATCTCTGCATCACGGGGAAGGGCTGCGCTATCAGCCTTTGTCGGCTTTGATGTGATCAGGCCTGTATATCTCTGCTTAGAAGCAAGCTGCAGCGGCGAAAAGTCCGACTTGTTCGTCGCCTGGGTATTCATGATGTCGCTTGTATGAAACTCGTCGTCAGAAGGTAAATCAAGGCCGTCTGGCACTGCTAGTTCGAGAGCCAACCGGTTATTGGCGGCTGTATATGGCGACGTAGATTGTCTTATGTCGGTTTTGTTTTTGTTTATTCTTGGAATCAGTGATTGCATTTTGGCAAGTAGAGTCGGCGTCACTTCGCCATCTCCCTTGCTCTTGCTAATAAGATGGCGGCCCGCAAGTGCAACTTCTCTGGGAAGATTGCACAGCGCTTCGTGGCTTCCGTCTTCGGCGATACGTTTGCGTGCGCCTTGCTGGTTATCGCTGGTTGACAGCTTACTCTATTTATGTTTGGAGGTGACAACAATTTGCAGTTTTTTTTTTCTTAAATATCGAAGTTTATGTAGGAAAACTCATTAAAAGAATTAAATCGCATCACTTTACCCTCAAGTGGGGGTAGTTTCCGGCAGAAATAAGTCAATAATGCGAGAAACTTGAAAATGCAGTTGGTATTTGACAGATGCACTCACAACTTGCGATTGTTTTTTTCTTTTTTGGAAAATCCCCGAAACAGATTCACCACTGGGTCGGTCGTCTTCGAAGGGTTTTGCACAGGCACGGGGGGAGCTCGCGGGTTGCGCACGCTTTCAAGATGAAAAAAAACGAAGCACAACAACAATAAAACAGATTTTTCCGTGAGACTCCTACGACGCTTGCGTGAATCTTACTAAAAAAAACTACACCCGTCGCGCGAATCGAGCACACAAGAAGGCAAACACGCAATTTTAATCAAGGACAAACTTTTCCGCAATTTACGGTCGCTTTGGGTAGCCGAGCACTACAACTTTTCCACGTTGTGCTATTGTCCCGTATCCTTGACGAACTCGACGAATGAAATTCGTTGAAAATCGACGACGTTGAAGATCCTTTGGGTTGATTCGGTGATCTGTTAAATTATCTCGGGACGAAGAAGTTACCTGGCTGCTGATTACAATTTCGCGTCTCCCTTTTTTTTCTTTTTTTCTTTCCATTCGGTTGTTTAAACAGCACAGAATTTATGTACCACCTCACTAGACTAGTAGTATATTGCAGCATTAGTTTAAGTCAGAATTTCCGTTCCCTTTTGGGGATCGTGTGGCACGATAAGCGGTTGAATCGAAACTCTGCGCTTGGTGGATTTTCTATCGCCGTTTCCTTGCGCACGATTCACAATTTCAATGGCATTACTCGAAGCCGAAAAAAACTTATCGAAACCAAAAAAAAAAAGAAAAAAAAAAAACACGGAAAATATAACTTTTCCGGAGCACGCTGCGATCTTTTTCTCCCGTCGCTTTCAGTTCCCCTCGTGTTGCCGACCGCGTGCCTACCTCTCTCGTTTCCGGCATCTCCGAATTTTTCCCCCTTTTGTTGGGTGTCGTGTTCCTTGCCCAAGATCTCTCCCGAACTGTTGAGCAATTGCACGATTGGGGAAGTTCCGGCCGACCCATAGATGGCGTGGACCGTCACACATTGTAGATATGTTCGTCGTATGACGGAACGGTCAATTAATTAACATAACAATTTATTCAACATATCTAACATAAAAATAATATTCGTAAAAAAACATAAACAATAAAATCACGCCTTCTGGCTTCGGTTGTGACAGTCCAAGACTAAAAACGAACTCTACAAGAACTTCTTCTTCTTCCCTCGTTCCTTCTGAGTCTACACTATTTCAGTGTTGTCAGATAATCGCTGCTATGTCCGCTGCCACAACATAACAACTTCGCACACAGAAATGCCTTGCGAGCTGGTACCTTGCGGATCCCAAGACGTTGAAAAATTCGAGGTCCTCGCAGTATTAATTACACAAAGTTGGGGTTGAGCAATGTCGACGATTCGATCTGCCTGTTCTGCGAGTTTTGACAGATTATCGAGCTTGCCTAAAGCTAGCACGCCTCTGACGTTTTCGGGGAGCTGGTCTAGAAAAAGACTCCTAAGAACGCCGTCAGAACATTGACCACCGGTCAACCCTCGTGAACGCTGTAAAAGCCGTGATGGTTTGTCATCGCCTCTGGATTGTCCCCTAAGCAGGCGCCGCAGTTTAATTTCTGAGATTCAGACAATGTGTTTATAATTCTGCTTTTTACGCTATCGTACTTGCCCTCATCCGGTGGGCTGTCGATAATGTCAAGTAGATCTGCATCTAAATGCGTCACGATGTGTTGAAACTTTGAATTGTCGGACGTAACCCGGTACATGCTGAATTTCATCTCGGCCAGCGCAAAGTACCTTGCTGGGTTGTCGCGCCAGAAAGGTTATAGCAACTTAAGGACTGCGATTTTGTCCACGTGACGGCTCGGCAGAAGACTATTCTCATTACCGAGGGTATTCCCGTCAGAGCTGTAGTCGTCACGTGCATCCTTTGTGTCCTCCTGCTGCGTCGAGGGATCGTTTCGCGTGGGAGAATGTACAATCGATATGTTCGGAAAAGTTTTCGCGATATTAAAAGTGAGGTTAAGTTCACGTAGTAACACAACTCGCGCACGTATAGTCTATTTTTCACGATTTAAAAGTTTGTCACTCGTGAATCACGTCGGGTTCACCAATTTTGTTGAGTAAAACTACTAATTCTTTAATTTGATTCACTTTATTAATTTACATATCCGTAAAATCAAACGACCGAACATGCGCTTTTGAAAAATTAAAACCGGAAGAGAACTTGTTTGACAGCTGTCGTCGTGAATGATCTCTCTATCCTAGTTCGGCTAGTCGCCTCCAATAAGTCAGGTCGCCACAGTGGTAAGGCAAAAACATTATCTGAAGCTGTAAGTTAGAGCTGTAGTTATTTACCTTTGGAGCCTGACGCAACCGAAGAACAAGAAGATGACATATGCTACCGCAACGAACTGATCCGGCAGGATTATTAATCGTGATAAGCCGCAAGTGAGAATACTTCTCACTTGGGGGGTTCAAATTAAAGATATGCAGTAAGCAAGCGCATTAGAAACCGTAATCGTCACTAGTCTTTTATCGCTTAAGAAGCTGTATCAGTGTGGCGAACTAGAGATATATAGTAATAGCCTTAGATACCGCAACCGCCATTAAGTTATTTGCAATGTTTAAAGTAAACGCCTCGGAGTGCTGCAACAGTTCGGCTTAACAAGGTTTTCAACGCCCAAAATGCTGCAACAGGATAGGAAGCAACAACGTAGAGTTCCTGTATAAGCTAAGCAGAACAGGCCGTACTCAGGGTTTGCCTTTAGGTTTATCTAGAGTTACTCTATGGAAAAGAAAGAACAAGGCACCTGGTAATAGAGTTAGGTCAAGGTGATAACCAGCTTTTCCATTAAATTTGAAAAAGCGCCCACCTATTTTCCAGCTTACGATAAATAAGAAAATGAGATTGCAAACCGTTCACTAGTACGTGAAATCTACCAAATCAATTTTTTATCACACAAAGTTCTGGGAATAAAAGATATTTACGAAATAAAACCACTAAAAAGTTATCATCATCAACACCACCCACGCTTGTTGAAATCAAAGCAGCCCTATGTGACCAAAAACGAAACAAAGCGCCGGGAATTGACGAAATACCAGTCGAACTTCTGAAAAACGGTGGAAACTGTGTCGCTGAAATACTGCACAACATGATATGCCAAATTTGGACAGAGGAAATCATACCCGACGACTGGCGAAAAAGCATTATATGTCAAATTTACAAGAAAGGAGACAAACTCTGCTGTAAGGATTACAGAGGAATATCATTGTTGTGTACGTCCTATAAAATACTGACAAAAATAATTGAACGTCGTATTAAGCCCTATACTAATGAAATAAGTGGCGAATACCAAGGTGGATTCAGAACCGGAGGATCTACAACAGACCAGATATTCTCGGTGAAACAAGTGCTTGAGAAATGTTGGGAATATAACACAGACGAGAAGCTAGGGTGTAGCCTAGTGGGTAGCGTGTAGGTCTTGTAATGCGAAGTTCATGAGTTCAAATCCCGGTCGGCGCAATATATAATTCCAACACATTGCCTGCTTGGATATACATACCTCGGTCACCTCATTCTACGAAAATGAAAAATTCGTAGAAAGAGGGTTGTACGAAGGGCTAAAAATCTTTCCAGAATAAGTAATGAAAATGTTAAGGAACCTGCATGTCAGGACGCTAAGGTCCGATTTGGGCTGTATCGCCATTGTAGATAACATAGACGTGCACCAAATCTTCGTAGATTTGAAACAAGAATACGACAGTATTGACAGGAGGGTACTGTACCAAATCATGCTTGACTTTGGAATTCCTTCAAAACTAGTCCGACTAACAAGACTCACAATGACGAACACTGAACCCCAAGTGAGAATACAAGCCGATTCCACAACCAGCTTTCGAACGGAATGTGGTTTAAAGCAGGGAGATGGTCTAGCTCCCATGCTTTTCAACTTGGCACTAGAGTATGTCGTCCGAAGAATCCCAGTCGACACCAAAGGGACACTACTATTGAAGTCCACCCAACTAGTAGCATACGCTGACGACATTAGCATCCTAGTAAGATCCTTCCCTAGTGCTAAGGAGGTATTTGTCAATCTTGACTCCGCCACAAAAGAAGTCGGGTTGCGCATTAATGAAAGCAAAACAAAAGTAATGACGCAAGCAATAAGGAGATCAGACAAAACATAACAATTGCAGAATATAATTTGGAGAGTTTGGACAGCTTCATATATCTTGGGGCTAATCTGGCAAAGGACGGCAATGAAACAGACGAAATCATACGACGTATAATACTAGCAAATAAGACGTATTATTCGATACTTCCAATATTGAAATCCAAGAAAGTGCACAATAAGCTGCGGATTTATAAAACTATTATACGACCTGTGCTCTGTTATGGCAGCGAGACTGGACATTAACGCGAACTTCCGAAAAAGCGGTTAACGCATTCGAAAGAAAGGTCCTTCGAAGAATTTTAGGACCTGTGAAGCAAGGAATGAAATGGCGAATAAGATGCAACAATGAGTTGTATCAACTCTACAACGAGCCAGAAGCTACAACGTTCATCAAGCTACGTAAATTGCAGTGGGCTGACCATGTAGAGCGAATGGAAGACAGAAGATCCCCAAACTTGCTCTTAAAAGCAAAGCAAGTGGTAACCGGCCAGTAGACAAACCATGCAAGCGATGGGAAGACTCGGTTGATGAAGACAGCAAAGCCATTTTAAAAACTAGCAGCTGGCGGACGCAGTCTTTGGATCAAGACGATTGAAGGCGACGATTGAAGACGACGACTTCAGAAGGCCAGTGTCCGATTTGGACTGTCGCGCCATTGATGATGATGATGATGAAAAAGTTACACGGACACTTTGGACGCATACATACGAAAATAAAAAGCGCCCAATCTGACAGGTTGACCTAACTCATTCAGGTGCCTTGTTTTTCTTCTCATTAAGTAACTCTATATAAGCTAGGCCCTCTAGAAATACCAGGCCGTAATGCTGAAAACGATGACGTACAATACCAGGTTTTTCTGAACTATACCTAAGGTGTCCGAGCAAGTATGAGATTTGTCAGTTTGACAATTCGATTTGACATGTTGTTGCAGTATGTTTTCTAACTATCGGGATTTGCGTCGCTCCTGTTTACTTTGATCCGCCGATTTGAGAGCATTATTCATGAGTTCGATCCGTACTGAATCATCGGGGGACGGCGTACATGGTCCAGCACTAATATATTCTATATTTGCTGAACATTCCCATTCATATTCCGGACATTTGTGTTTTTTTGGCAGCATTCTGATTTGTTTCGATCTTGCGGTCGGTCACAAGTTGTTTTATTCGCCATTTTTCTTGTTTTCAGTGTGTTAAAAACTATTAATTTTAAATAAATTTACCTGTTCTTATACTTATCTTTCATATTGGCGCGAATCCAACACCGAAGTTCTCCGCAAAATGTCAGTCAAGAGAACTGTCAGTCAAGAGAACTGTCAAAGCACAACGTCATCACTGACGTCATCAAAAACCTGCTATATTTCCTGCAGCTGCTGTAAAACAGCTCAGCATTAGGGCCTGGTGTTTCTAGAGGGCCTTGATATAAGCCTTTTTGGTCGCGAATATTTAAAAAATTTATCATATTCATTATTATATAAAATTTTTTATGAATGTTGACAATAAATACCATTGCTAACTTCCAAAAATTATTATATACCAGAAAATTTTTGTATTTTAGCGAGAAAATTGGTTTGAAATACACAATTTCACCCACACATTCTACTAAGTTTTTATAACCATGTACATGCTGAGACAACTTGATATAAGAACACTTGGTGAATTTTGACCTACTAACACATTTACGGGGGTCCAAAATGCGTGAGCGAGAGGTTGTCATTTTTCTCTTTCTAACCATATGTCACCAGATGGTGCACCGCAATTTTTATGAGTTCTTGAAGATTTCGCCAACATCAAGAGATGGCGCTTTTGAATTTTCAGAAGAGTATTGTCAATTCGGTTCGTAGAAATTCTTACTTTCAAATATTTTCATAAAAATGCACTGTGTAATTTGTAATAAAAGTAAAAATATAATTTTAACTATTCGTGTTGACTCAAAATAGTAGTGCGCTTAATTATTAGTACATAGTAGTGTGTTTTAGTGTTTGAACAGTACAAATTCGCAGTTATTGTATTGTGATAGAGAAAAAAATCAATTATTTTCTTTATGCTTAATTGTTTATTTTATTTGCATGATTTACATTGTGTCTACATATCAGGAAATTGTAATTAAAATTAGTCTGGAAAATAACATTTCAAAATTGTTTTCTTGGTAAGCAGATAGAATTAGGATGGTCTGTTAATCAGTTTCTTTACAGCAGCTGGTTCAATGGGTAGACCTTAGTAGTCCACGGTGATTTTTTAAATGGATAAAAATATGGAACAGAGAGTTTAGTCTCAAATTTTGTATTTCCAACCAAGTTTCGTGTGTGGAATCATTGCGAATATTGGAAAAGGCTTACGGTGATTCAGTAATATCAAAATCGCGAGCCTTTAGCCGAGAGATCGTTGAAGACATGACTCGTTCTGGACGACCTTCGACCGCTTCAACTTATGAAAACATTCATAAGGTGAAGGAAATGGTGCTCAGAAATAGTCCGGTCAGTGTTAGGGAGATAGCAGGAGAGCTCGACATTTCTCGCGAGTCCGTTCGTTCCATTTTGAAAGATACTTTGGCCATGAAACGCGTCCTTGCTCGACTTGTTCCGATAAAGCTGAATTTTCTTCAAAAAAAAGTACCGTGAACAGGTCTCTTTGGACATGATTGATCCGGCGACCTCTGATCCTACATTCATGAAGCGCATCAAAACTGTTGATTAGACATGGGTCTATGAGTTTGACATGCAAACCAGTCAACAATCATCGGATTGGAGGAAAACAAGGACATAAAACAAAAATCGCTCAGTAGTCCACGGTGTACCCATTCAACCAGCTGCTGTAAACAAACTGATTAACAGACCGCTTTTTAATATAATATCAAATTTCTTTTCAGCTTTTCAGTTACAAGATTTTGTATTTATTTGTGATTGTCTATTTTTAACAAAATGTCTTGCTTATTGTCTACTTCTGTCAAGGTTTTGGTAAATACGAAATTTCCAAATTCTATAAACATTCATTTGTTATCCTATGTGATGGGCGCAGTACAGTTCATTTATAGCAGTTTCACTTCTAATAAAAATGACAAACAATTCGAAAGGGGCTTATTACCCGTGACTTAAAAGCTGAACTTATACTAGGATCGAGAACAGTGTCTTGGATGCGGACCGATTCTACGGTAATGACCTCTGGCTATCGAAAACGGACTATGACTGGCTTCTGGGAATTAGGCCCGGGAAATAAACAAACCCTCTCGATAACTAAAGGCCGTTATGTTCAGGGTCGCGTCGTGTGTAAGATAACATTGGCTTTTGTGTCTATAGAGTTTCTTCACCGAAACAAAAATAAATAATTAAAAAATGGATTATGAAAATCCCTTAAAACAATGTTAACTATAAAATCACATTTTTAATGTCTTACTTAGAAATAAAATACACATTTTCACATACACATACTCTACATGGACGAAATTTCCTTCAGGGAAGAATATAGCACTTGCCAGTATTCTATGTTTTGCTTAATCCAGATTGCATTTTTCTTTGACCACAAACCCGGTCGGTAAAATTTTTATAGCGCGTTCAGATTTAACCCAATCGACAACTAACAATTTTGGTGGAAATAATTGATCTGAAATGCAAATAAAATCATAAATAAATAAATGCATTGAGCAATTTTCTGACGCGTATGAATACCGACCCAAAATAAGCGTAAACCTTCGGTGAGACGTAAAAACGAAATCGCAAACAACTGGAGATCGTTATTGCTTTAGTTGAGCGTTTTTAAGCGTTGTGAATTCGCGTACTGCCCACTTTGATGTTGACTCGGCGATGCTTTATCCACCTCCTCGGCCTTAATTAACGCTTGCAATTTCGCTTCGAGCTTGACAATCGTGTCGATTTTTTCCCAGCCCAAATGCGCCCGCAATTCAATCATTTTTCGGGGATTAGGGCTACCGGCGAAACCCCATTAAAAAAAACGAGTGTCGCAACTACCTCCCGGGTCACTCGGAAATGTTGCACTTCTTTATTTTCGTGTAGAAGACTTAATAATACTTGAAAATGCTGTAAACAGTCGGACTGTTTACTTGACTGACAATTCTCTAACGTTTCTCAATGACATTTCTCCCGCGATTCTAGGTGAAATGTCATTAAGGTTTGGTAAAATAAGAAGAAGAAGTGTACGTGAATAAGACACCAACAAGGGGTCCAAAATGTGGATCAGAATGAAAGAAAACCGAGTACGAAAACTGGCTATGTTGCCCATAGATCAATAAAAATTTCGCAGTATGATTGATTGTTCGCATGTGTGCGTGAGAATTGCACGCAAATTGGTGAGTTCAATTCGAGAAGTTCTCTCTAGTTTGCGAACTGTCTTACGTTATAATTAAACTGTGATCTGGATTCAAGTGGCGCTAGTCTCGATTGCAAGGGGGTAGTTGTAGTATGAGGTTTTACCAATTCCTGCAACTATCTTTGGAGTTAGCGACCTGAGCTAACTATCCCCCTCTGGGATGGGGGCTGTAGAATTCACCCACAGCCAGTCCTGCTTGCCCTAAAAATGGCAAATGGACACTCACTGGATCATGGGCTTATCACCCGTGATCTTAAGACCTAAATGATACGAGAAACGGATACATCGCCTCGGATACGGACTGATTCTACGGTAACGACTTTTGGCATTCGAAAACGGACTATGATTGGCTTCTGGAACGTTCGAACATTGAATGACGGGGGAAGAGCTGGGGTTACTCGGTCCTTGCACCGCCAATCAGTGATCGACCGTGAAATGGAGCACTATAACATCCAAATCTTGGGCTTGAGCGAGGTCAGGTGGACAGGATCAGGAGAAGAACGAACCCCTAGCGGAAACACTATTCTGTACATTGGCCCTGAAAGTGAAGCCAGAAATGGCGTGGCGTTCGTCCTTACGCCGAGAGCGAGAAACAGTCTCATTAGCTGGGAACCAATCTCGGATAGGATTATCGTCGTCAGGCTCAGGACCAGTGTCAGAAACGTCACAATTCTGCAGTGCTACGCACCAACTAATACCGCAACATCTGGTGACAAAGAGGAGTTTTATAGCCAACTGAGTGCCACCTTCGAACGTGTTCCAAGAGGTGATATTATTATCATCTCGGGAGATATGAACGCCCAGGTTGGATCAGACAACACTGGACTAGAACACGTCATGGGGAGGCATGGTGACCCTTGGGTCGACCCTTCACGACCTTGGATTAAGAGACCCGAAAACGGCGAATTATTTGTGGAGTTCTGTAGTACTCGGCAAATGGTCATCGGAGGGACCCTTTTTCCACACAAGAGTCATCATAAAACATCTTGGGTTTCCCCTGATGGTGTTACTCAGAACCAGATCGACCATTTGGCTATAAGTCGCCGATGGAGAAGATGTCTCCTCGATGTGCGAGCGAAACGTGGAGCTGACGTGGGGAGCGATCACCACTTGATGGTTGCCTGCTTGAGATTGTGTACAGCAGCTATCCGACGACCACAAATTCTTCAAATGAAGCGCAAGCTTAATGTGGATAAACTCAGAGATCCCAACAAAAAACTCGAATACACCACCATTCTACGCGAAAAGTCATCCACATTGGGTGAACATGAAATGCGCACACTGGACGCCAATTGGGAGGCAACCAGAAACACTTTTCTAACTAGTGCTGAAGAATCTGTGGGATATGCGCAAAGCGGTGAGAAACCCTGGATGTCGCAAGACACATGGGACAAGGTTGACAATCGGAAAAAAGCCAAATTGGCAATCATCTCTCAACCCGATGTCAACCAACGAACGCCCGACTTGAGGCAGAACTACCGCGATGCTCATATACAGCTTAAAAAGGCTGTTAGACGCGACAAGAGAAAGGCCATTGAAGATCTGGCAAACAAGGCAGAATCTGCGGCTTACCTTGGGGATATGGGTTCACTATTTAAAATCATGAAACAGTTGACGAACAGGAATTTCACCGCCAACCACCTGGTGAGAGATGTCAACGGAACTCTCCTTAATATGAGTGAACACCAGTTGCGACGATGGAAGGAATACTTCTCTGATATTTTAAACATCTTGTCAGATGAAGATATTCCGGAAACAGAACAACTTCCAAACATCCAACCGCAACAATCCTCTATTAGGGACGATCCCCCAGATAAGGAAGAGATAGTTTCCGCCATTCGGTCAATGGCGGGAAGGAAAGCTCCAGGTATAGACGGACTACCAACCGAACTCCTCAAAGCGGACCCGGAAATAACAGCCGATATACTCCTCCCACTCTTCACTAAGGTGTGGAATGATGGAAGATATCCGACTGAATGGAAGGAGGGCGTCATTGTGAAAATTCCGAAGAAGGGCGACCTTCGGGATTGTGGCAATTGGCGTGGTATATGTCTACTTACTGCCGTATCAAAAATTATGGCTAAGGTAATTCTCAATAGGATTAGTGATGTCGTCGAGAGCACTCTCGAAGTTTATCAGGCTGGATTCCGTAAAGGGTCGTCTTGTACCGACCACACAAATACCCTACGGATAATATTAGAGCAGTCAGCCGAAATGGGTTCGCCACTACATCTCATGTTTGTGGACTTCGAGAAGGCTTTCGACAGCGTTAAGCGAGATTACATATGGAATGCTTTGCGTAGGAGAGGTATTCCAAATAAGGTCATAGCTATGATTAAAGAATCCTACGAAGATGCAAGGTGTCGCGTCTTGCATAGAGGAGAGCTGTCCGAGAGCTTTCCTGTGCGAACGGGTGTCAGACAAGGCTGCATATTATCACCAGCCCTGTTTCTGGTGGTAATAAATGACATCTTGAAAGCTGCACTGGAAGATGGGGAAGGTAAAGGTCTTCAATGGAGACTATTTAACATCTTAAGTCACCTTGATTATGCTGATGACGTGTGTTTGCTTGCACATACCCGTTCGGACTTAGAGTCAAATGTTCGCTCGTTGCATTCTAAATGCAAAGAGGCGGGACTGAAAATAAATGTGCGTAAAACCAAGTACATGCACATGGGTTCGAACGCAAGCACACCGATTGTTCTTAATGGACAGGATGTGGAAGAGGTGCAAGATTTTTGCTATCTCGGAAGCATTGTCAGCATGGACGGCGGAGCCGAAAAGGATGTTGAGGCTCGGCTAAATAAAGCTCGTCAGGCCTTCGGTATCCTTTTCCCTTTCTGGAGGTTAAGAGAGATCTCCCTTCGCACGAAGCTGCGAGTTTTTGACGCATGCGTCAAATCCGTGTTGTTATATGGTTGTACTACGTGGAAAGTGACCGTTCGACTTACCAAGAAACTACAGACTTTCGTAAACCAATGCCTCCGACGCATTTTAGGAATATTCTGGCCAGAAGTGATCTCCAACGACGAACTTTGGAGTACAACTCGCCAGACTAAAATAGGTATTGAGATTCAACGGCGAAAGTGGCAGTGGATCGGTCATACTTTGAGGAAACCAGAGCAAAACATCGCAAAACAGGCTCTGGATTATAACCCTCAAGGAAGACGTCGGGTTGGTCGACCATGTAACACATGGAAGCGAGCAGTTGAGCAGGAGGCCAGAGGAATAAACAAGTCCTGGCAACAGCTTAAAGCCGATGCTCAGGATCGCGCCTTGTGGAAGAGAGTTGTTTCTGTCCTATGCCCCTATAGGGGGTCTTAACAGGAATTTGATTGATAGTCTCGATTTAAAGGGAGATAGACTTCTACAGTATATACTCTTTTCTACGACCATTCGAGTTCCTCTATGAAAAAGAAAGAACAAGACTGGTACTAGAGTTCGGCCAAGGTGCGTGCGATAAGTAAGCAAATGTGATTGCAATCCGTTCATTAGTACGTGAAACCTACCAAATTAAATTTTCACCACTTAAGAGTACTGCAAATTAAAGATATTCGCGTGTTAAAATCAGAAAAAGTTGCACTCACACATACGCGTTAGGACTGTAATTTCGAATTTCGAACTTTAGTTTTGTTCTTTTTTTAGTAAAGAAATGTCAAGAGAACTGTCACGATGACAATTCATTTTGTACATTCGGCGAAGGTAAGTGTAAAACTCTGATTATTTCCGTAAATTTTCATAAATTTAAGCATTCCAGGAAACCGAAGTGGAGACCATCCGGAATTGATGGGGATCACCCCGCGGAACTGGATATCTGTTCATTGTCTTAGACATCTCAATGCTGGAAATCGAGACGTTTTGGCCGTTGGACTATTTACACATTAAACCACTAAGAGAACGTCACTAAGAATTTTCCAAAGCCTAGTGACATAACCGATCCGAGAAATATGAAGCTTGTGTTCGTTGTGCTAAAATTCGATCCGCGAGATATCGAAGAGCCATCATTTTTATATCGATTAACGCTCTAATATGCAGAACTCTCGAGGATGCCATTCGAACCGATTAACTAAATAAATATTAGACGTATGTTAAAGTAATAAGTGATGTGTTCTCTAATTTCGTCAGCAATATCACTCTAATTCAGAAAAAACAACTAATTGCATAAACCCTAACCCTAGCTAAAATGATTGAAAAAGCCCACCAGATGTCAAATTTCGAAATCGCACCTATGCCAGCGACACTTGCGTCGAAATAAGGAACTACAAATAGTACTACATCCATTGTCACTTAAGTATCGGTTTTCGAACTCGAAAATAAAAAGCGCCCCATCTGACAAGGTGGCCCAACTCTTTTACCAGGTTCCTTGTTCTTTCTTTTTCATAGAGTGACTCTAATGACCATCTATGACAATTGTCATTGACATTTCTCGTTGACTTTGTCGCATCTGAATTAATATTTGTTTGGTGAATGCTAGAAGTATCCGCAAAAAAATTACTGATTTCTGCTTATTTTTTCAAAACTCTGATGTTCATGAAATCTTGATATCTGAATCGTGGCTGAAGGACCATATCCCAACATCACTTGTCAATATTTCTGACTATAATTTCTTTAGAAATGATCGCAAAAATAAACGCGCTCGTGGATTTGGTATCCATGTTCACAGCAATTTTCGTACAAAAGTTCGTTTCTCTTCTACCACAGGCTACATTGAATTTATTTGCATCGAGTTCGATTCGGGCGTTGAAAATTTGTTGTTGGGTCCTCATATTGCTCTCCGGCCAACCCTCGAAGAAAGGTCGTGGGCGTCAGTGGCTCTCTTTTAAGGACGCGTTCCTTATTATGTTTCTCCGGACCGAAACACGCGTCCGAAGAAAAATAACTATCAAAATCATAATTAGAAATTAAGTAAGTTGTTTTATTCATTTTAATATCGGCTTTATTATACGTTAATTATTTTTCAAACCTGGCTTCACCTAACTACTTAACTGATTGTTCATATTGGGGTCCCTGTTGTCGGCGAAACGACATTTGTTCCACGTCGTCTCACGAATCGGTTTCTTGGTAATTAACTTTTTGCAACTGAATTTCTTCCAACGTCGTCACACGAATTTTCAGCGATTACTCTCCATGTATCTCTGTCCACGTCGCACAAAATTGAATTTAAAAAAAAAAGAATTATATTTACTTACAGTCACCTACTTGTAGCACTTTTCAAAATTCAATTTTTTTCTCATTTCTTTTCATATTTCAGGCAGTTTCTGCTACGTTACGGTCGAACCGTAACACCTGAACAATTGAATTCTTTCTTTGCTGCTCAAAATCCCAGTTCTTCTGTCCCTGTTAGTATGTTTAGACCCTTTGCCGATGATAAAGTGGATTATTTCTCGTTTCGTTGCATTCCCTCTAATGAATTATCTCAGACAATAAACTCTATAAAGTCACAAGTAATTGGTTATGACAATATTCACTAAATTATCTAGCAATTTTTTTAGCTGTTCACCTTTAATGCAATTTCCAGAGACATAGTATGTGAACACATATTTTCAATTTTATGTAACCAATATCTGGTCTCCCATGTCTTTTGATAGTTCATCATTACCGTAGCCAAGCACAACATCAACTTCATCAGTAACGTGATTAAATGATTATACTCTAGATGAAATCTGAGATTATTATAAGTTTGCCACAAATTTTGTAACGCCAAGAATTAAGGTTCGGAGAAAAATGTGAATGATACAGAAGTTCATACAATCACCCAAAAATCTGAAAACCGGATGTCCGTCCGTCCGTCTGTGTCCTATGTAGCTTGAGAACGCGTTGAGCTAGAAAGCTCAAATTCTGCATACAACGTTTTTTACAAAAAAGTAAGGTCAAGTTCGTGAACAGGTCAAATCGCTCCACCCCTTCCACCCTCTCCCATACAAAATGACACAATTTCGCAATCTGACAATAAACGGATTTGCTCGAAAAGTATAAATGATATTGATCTGAAATTTGAAATGTTATACTTTTATGATGATTCCAATCTACTCTATAAAAATAATTTGTGTCTTACCCATCCTTCCACCACCTCCCATACAAACTGCACTTTTTCATGAAATGCTCTAAACCAATTTACTCAGTGCGTATAAAATTGATCGATCTGAAATTATGCACGAAATATTTATTTAAAACTATTAGTAAGACCGAAAAAAATTAGATGACCTCCTCCCATACAACCTGACACAATTTCACAACTTTATAAAAAGTCGATTTTCCTGAAAAGTATGAATGCTACTGATATGCAATTTAAAACATGTCAAATGCATTATATTTATAGTTATTTATGAAAAAGTCATTAAGAACTCGCCCCTCCTTCTATCACCTCCCATTCAAACTGCACAATTTCACTACATCCAATACACTAATTTTCTCAGTACCTATTAAATTTTTATATCCTAAATTTTGTATAAAACATTGATAGCAACTTTCTTTTTTTTTATGTGTCACCGGAACTAGAGGGGGTTGCCCTTTTGTACTGAAGCACAGCTCCGGTGAGGGGGAAAGGAAATTGGTTTTTGGGAATTAAGGGGATAGAGACGGAAGTGGCTATGAATATTTCCCTTGAATTGCTGAATGTTGTAGTCATGCGGGAACACCGAGATGGGCACCGAGTTCCATATTCGAACAGTCCGGTTTAAAAACGAATCACGAAATTTGACAGTGCGACCGAAGGTGCGGTTGAGAGAATACTTATGAGCGCGCGAAGCTGCTCTAGTATTACGGGGTAAGGGCATACATGAGGGCAGGAGATTAGAGATTTCGTCCGAACAATCTCCATTGTAGTAGCGATACAAAAGGGTTGGGGAGCTTACAGTTCGTCTATGCTCGAGTGAATCGAGCGAAGAAGTGATGTCAAAATCTCCTATAATTTTAATAGTCCGAGACTGGATACTATCCAGATAGGAGAGAGAAGTTTTTGCAGCTCCCGCCCATAGGTGGGAATTAAATTCAAGACGTGGTCTAATATAGGCCTTATAAATTGTTAGTAACCCAGAAGAGGTGAAGGAGTTTTTACACCGTTTTAGGTAGCCCAAACATTTAGATACTTCCTTGGCGATGTTAAATATATGATCGTTCCAAGATAAGTTATCTGTGATTTGGATACCTAACATCTTAACCTTCGAAGGTGATTGGGTCAAGGTTAGAGTCACGTTTGTGGGACACAAGACAGCACTGGGTTTTCAAAGCATTAAATACCAGCGTTAATTTTATAAGAAGAGGAAACCACACCATCCAATACCACACGCATTGAACGATTGGCTAAAAAAACTTTCAATCCAGGAAATAAGAGAGTCGCCCAAACCAATAGCTTTAAGTTTGATTAAAAGGGCAGTGTGCCATACTCCGTCAAAAGCCTTGGAAATATCAAGAGCGATAATACAAGATTCACCAAACTGGTGAATGCTCTTGTTCCAGCGTTCAGTGAGGGTGGTTGAAAGGTCTCCTGTGGAACGTTTTTTGCGGAATCCATATTGTTTGTCGTCAATAATATCATTGATTTTGAGATATTCTATTACTCTATTGTTGATAATTGTTTCCATGACCTTGGACAGAATTGAGGTTATTGCTATTGGGCGATAATTAGCGGGATTGGTGCGTTCTCCTTTTTTTGGAACTGGCTGAACATTTGCAAGCTTCCATGAAGATGAGACAGTGGAGGACGATAAAGAGAGACGGTAAAGTTTGCATAGAGGTTTAGCTAGAGAAGCGCAGCAATTTTTAAGGACAAGGGCAGGGATTTCATCTGGACCGGACAATTTATTAGCATCTAGATTCTTAAGAACTCGGTATACGTTTCGCGGACGAATACTAATCTGTCCTAAGGAGGAATTTAGCGTAGTATACGTTGGAAGGTTTGAGTTCGTTGGTGGTAAAGAAGAGTTGGCAGCGAATTGATCCGCTAAGATGTTTGCCTTCATGTTAGGATCCATAATAACCTCATTGTTGTAGATTAAAGATGGAATCGATGATGCAGAACTACTTCTGATGGAACGGGCGAGAGACCAGAAACTTTTGCTGCCCTTAGGACTTCTCAAAATTTTTTGCTTCATTTTCTGGTCATGCAAATATTTTTCTCGTTGTATGCTGGATTTACCTTAGCGTCATGTGAAAAAATTCGTTCAATGTCGTCACCACTACCACTTCCCCTACAAAATTTCTTAAGATCCAAAAATTTCTCGTAGTACTGTTATGTTTTTTTTCTGATTTTAATTTCATCCATTAGCAAAACACATTCTTTTGTAAATTTTCTAATACAGTGTTTTACTATGTTTTAAAAGAATCTATCGATGTAACGGACTTAGCGATGGCATTCGAACATCGAATGTATCTCGCATAAAATTATAGCATACTCGATTTAAAATTTACGTTTTATGCGAGATATCTTTGTTTTTCGAGTCATTGTGTTGTACTACAATGTGAAACTAATAGTATTCTACAGAACTCTTTGGTATTTTCATTTGCAATATCAATGTTATTAATGTATTTATTCACATCATGCATTTCCTGTATCAATTTATTACATGTAGTCAACTGCAAATCCATACTCAATTGTGTTAAATTTGAGCATGACCAAAAACTTCGACGGAAGATCCTTCAGTGCCTTAAAGGATCGAGATCTTACTGGTCATTCGTCAAAACGGTCAACAACAATTTTATTTCTTCTTCTATACCACCTCTTGTTGATGGCGACCGTACCGTTATTGATCCTGTCGAAAAAGCTAGCTTACTAGCAGCAAGTTTCGCTAGAAACTCACGCCTTCCACCTTCAAACCAATCGCCTCCCGCTCTAAGTGATTCTGGTTTCTCGCTGCCTAAACTACATTTTTGCACGAGACTTATTTCTAGGATTCTTCAAGAGCTCAATATCCACAAATATGCTGGTCCGGACGGTATTCCCCAATTACCCTTAAAAAGTCTTCCTCTTCTTTAGCTAAACCTTTTCGCAATCTTTTCTATCTTTCTTACTCTTCCGGGTGCTTTCCACGTATGTGGAAAGTTGCGAATGTTCAGCCAATTCCAAAGAAAGGAAGCAAAGCGGACCCCGCTAACTACCGCCCTATAGCCATTACTTCAGTGCTCTCGAAAGTAATGGAAACTGCTGTCAATCGCAAAATCGTTGAATATCTCGAAGATAACCAGCTAATCCATGATCGGCGGTATGGGTTCCGTTCTGGAAGATCGATGGGAGATATTTTGCTCTACTTGACAGAACGTTGGAACTCATACATACATAAGCACGGCGAAGGTCAAGTTCTTGCACTTGACATTGCAAAAGCTTTTGACAGAGTTTGGCATGAATATCTTATAGCAAAGCTTAAGGCCATAGGTCTTAATGCTACTCTTGTTCAATGGATTAAGAGTTTTCTTTCTGAACGCACTATACGAATAGTACTAGATGGCGTTACTTCTTCCTCAAGGATCTGTTTTATCTCCAACTCTTTTCTTAGTTTTTATCAACGACCTTCTGTCGTCCACTCACAATACAATTCATAGTTTTGCGGATGACAGTACTTTAGATAACACATATGAATTTAACTCTGCTGCGGAATGTCACAAATATTCTATTGCTGCCAATCGCATGGAGTTATTCCGTTCACTGAACTCGGACCTCAGCTTAATCCTGGAATGGGGCAGGAAAAATAGAGTAGAGTTCAACGCCAGACCACGTTTAGAGTACAATTCGCATGTTTGGGCTGGGGTACCCAAATCACACATCGCGTTGTCTGACCGTATTCAAAAACATGAGTTCCGACTGATTGGAGATGAAACCATCACGTCTTCTATCGAGCATCGCAGAAATGTCGGAGTACTCAGCATTTACTATCGCTACTTCCATGGTAAATGCAATGCGGAGCGAAGCACACTCACCCCTCCACCCTATAATTTTCCCCGAGATAACGCTGAACGCTCACACGAGTACACCGTTAAACCCTTGCCTTCTTGTACAGTGAAATATAGGCAGCCATTCATTTCCCGAACATTAAGACTTTGGAACACATTACCATCCAAGTGTCTCCCATCGAGTTCAACATCCAGTGCTTCTACCGTCACTTTCACTTTCTCCACCTAAATTAAATTGATCTAACTTTAGTTTTTTTTTTTCAATTCCTATATCGACACAGCTGTGCATAGCATTATAGGGTAACCCCCTGTGTGATCGATTCCTTAAAAAAAATTGTTTTTTATAAGAATTTGCAGGCATTCTAAAATGTAATTCCATTTGCCATTCCGCCACTGCTGCTATTTTGTCTTTCGAAAGTTTTGTCTTATTTTTTGAGTAGGTATTGGAAGAAAAGTGAATCATTTTTCTCAATTTATTTATAAATCAGCATATGTATATAAAAAAAACAACAATAACTTCTGACATACCTAATGACTACCGCTACAATTCGAAATCTGTCATCATCATTAATCGTGCATCGCCCTTAAAGACCACCACTCCATCTTGTCTACACTCGAACAGGACTTTCATAATTTTCCTATTCTCCACGAGCTTAACGAATATTTCGATGTCTTGATCGACGTAACATTTGTGTGGAAAGGCCAATTTCTGTGATAAGACCATAGTTCCCGGACCGGGCAATCGAGTGCCTATGACGCCGGATACGAGCCCATTTAGAAAGGCTCCGTGGACGATTCGTCTGTCCTCAGGAACTTCGATCGAGTGAATTGGATTTGTATCGCCAGTGAGTCGAGCAAAATCATCGATTTCCTTTTGAGTCAATCGCCTTACTACCGTGACCTCGTCCCCAGCTCGGAAAAGTTCGCGCGTCGAAAACCTCTTTATCGAGAAGGAAAACGATTTCATTAGATTCGAAAATAGAATCATAGTAAAACGAGTTTCGTTTTGGTGCAGTGATCTTCGATAAAAACGTTGGCCAACTTTTTTATTGGGGCGTGCTTCGACTCGCGGAGCTTTTGAATTTCTTTCACCACAAGCGGCGTGCAAATCAATTCTTTGGTTTCAGGCGTTGTAAGTAATGCGAGGGTGGTAAGCGTGTTGAGAACGATGTCGGTGTTGTCTTTGGTTAGAAGTGCGGTGACCAGTCCCAAGTTAGAAGGCTGAAGTAGAACACTTTTGAAGTAGTCGTCTGCAAAGAAAGTAGACGTGAGAAAATAAAATCTATGAAAACTACTTTTGTGGGATGTATAAATTCCAGGTGGTAATTTTTGCTCTAAGAGCTAACTAGCAAGGAAAAAGTGTCTCACGCCGATTTTGACAATTTTCATAAATATATTATAAAACTCGAAAATCTAGGGGACACGTATTTTTTTTTATCGGCAGTGATAAGCATTTAAAGGGTGAAACACTCCTCCAAAGTTTGAAGAATAATCGACTGAACTTTCGATTTCCGTAGAAGCACTCGATGATACTTAGCCAGAATATATATCGTGTGAGCACGATCCAAAAACAGTATAGTGTGATAAGAGTGCACCCCCATAAAGTTGTAAGTCAGCCTAAATTTTTCTAATTTTTTCGTTTTTTTATAATTTTGATCATTTTCATATAAGTTGTACTTACTTACTTACTGTTCCCTTTTTGGCCTCAAATTCGGTCACAATTGAGGCTCAATACGATGGCCCATTTTCATCTTAGAAAATCCATAAATTCTCATTCCATAATTCCGGCCGTTTTATTTATTTATTTATTTATTTATTTAATCGCTTTGAACAAAAAGATAACATTTTCAATTATACAAAAGCAAAAATACGAGAGCAGTGATAATAAGAATTCAAAAATTAAAGATTATAGTTTTTACTCTATTTTTAAATAAAACAAAAGAAGTAGTTAAAGATCCAAGTTGAAGTTGATCGTGGTTCCTTTGCATTCTCAACATCGGGGAATGGTAGTAAATATCGAGTGAGGCTCGAGGAAGATAGAAAATATCTGAATTCCTGGTTGAGACTGTTGCCTGCCGGAAATTCAGGTCGTTACAGAGGTAGGTATTAAGCAAGTAGTTGTAAAGTTTATAGAGGAAGCAAGCATCAAGAAAAGCCCGTCGTAGATGCAAAGGTTGAAGTTGAAGTGCTATAAGTCTATCATTGTAGCTGATATGAGGCTTTTTTAGTCTGTAGAAAAGGGTGCGAGTAAATTTACGCTGGACGGATTCGACGGCCGTAACATGGCAAGCATGGTGAGGGTTCCATACAATAGAGCAGTATTCTAAGACACCACGGACGAGAGTGGAAAATAGCAAGGCTGCTGCTCTTGGACGGTTAAACTGGACTGTCGTACGGAGGACGAACCCAGCAAGTCTGTATGCCTTCTTTGTAATCTCAGAATAATGATTAACGAATTTAAGCTTGCGATCGAAAGTCACTCCAAGATCCTTTATTGTAGATACTGCTACAAGGGTGGTTCCGTTAATAGAGTAAGTGAGGACAGGAGAGGTAGTCTTATACGAAAACTCCATAGCAAAACACTTCTCAATGTTCAGACAAATATCATTGTTATAACACCAACTGGACAAAGTCGACAAGTCAGTCTGGAGGTCCAAGCAGTCAGAATAAGAAGAAATTTCACGGAACATTTTGAGGTCGTCTGCGTATAAGAGACAATTTGATGATAGGAATTGGGGCAGATCGTTAATGAAGAGTGTAAATAGCAGTGGACCAAGAATAGATCCCTGTGGAACACCAGAGTTAGAGAGAAACTCAGCTGAAGAATGTCCATTGAACGTTATTCGCAGACGACGATCAGTGAGGTAAGAATCAAACCAATTCAGGAGAGAGCCAGTGACACCGTACCTATCAAGTTTTGCAATAAGAATTTTTCTATTGACAGTATCAAAGGCTTTCGAAAAATCAGTGTATATGGCATGAACAGTGTTGTGTTGATCTAAGGATTGTGCTACGAAGTCAGTGAATTCACATAAATTCGTGGTAGTTGACCTTCCTTTAACGAATCCATGCTGGACGGGTGATATTAAATGGTTAAGTTTCTCCCAGACCGCATTGTGGACTAATCTTTCAAAAAGTTTACCGAAGCAGTTTAAGGTAGAAATTGGGCGATAGTTGGCAACATTTTCGGTGTCTCCTTTCTTTAAAATGGGAACAACATTAGCTAACTTCCAGCAAGCAGGAAAACAGCCTTCCTCAAGTGATTTATTGAACAAAAGAGAAAGCGGCACCGAGAGCTCCGAAGAGGCAAATATTACAAAGAGATTAGGAATCCCATCAGGACCGCCACTAGTCTTTGGATTTAGGGAGTTGATAATGGAGATAACATCACTCTCGCTAAAGGACAACTCACTGATGTGGTTCTGTGGTGGGATAAAAAAGTCATATGATAGGTCTTTGTTGGAAAAGGTAAACACAGAGGAAAAGTATTTGACAAAAAGCTCACACATTTCATGCGGAGTGGAAGTTGTAATATCCCCAAACTTAAGTTGGGAAGGAAAATAATGCTTTTTGCTACGCTTTCTAACGTGTGACCAGAATGGTTTGGTATCACTACGTGACAGAGACTCCTCAAGCTGAGAGATGTATTCAGAGAAAGCTTTCTTGATAGCCGATTTCACCTGTTTACGCTGGGAGGAAAACTTATTATAATCAGATAAGAGGGAAGTACGCTTATACTTTTTATGTAGAAGTTTTTTCTTATGAAGAGCTTTAATAACCGAGTGGGTAAACCATTCTGGGTATTCTTGTTTAGAAGTCCCTCGATAGGGAACATTCCGATGAATTATGTCCTCAAGAATTAAATAAAGTTGAGTGGAAGATTCATTAGAGCTTTTGTTATTAAAGAGTTCGACCCAATCGACATTACTAATTTCACGACAGATTTGTTCATAATTGCCCTTATAGTAGTTATATTTTTTGATCGCACTATTAAGAGAGGGATTTGATAATTCAATCAACACATTAATCTGGAGAGGAGGATGATAAGGGTCGGGTGGCACTAATCCAATGGTGGTGACAACACTGATTTGGGAATCACTAACATTGGACAAAATTAGGTCTAAAATCTTACCACGATGATTAGTGTATTTATTATGTTGAGTTAATGAACATAGGCTCATAAAATGATCGACACATAAGTCTGCGGTAGACAAAGGCAGTGCAGGGCGTGTCCAATCTGCATTCCACTTTAGGTCAGGAAGATTGAAGTCCCCACAAATAAGAAAAGTGGAGTTAGGACCAGCAGAGTTGGCGAAATCAGAAAGGTTGTCAAAGAACTTATCGATAGTTCCCACATCGCAGCAGCATGGGATATAAACACAACAAATATAGAGGTATCGACCACGAGAAACCTTAATTTTAAGAAGAAGGTGCTCAATAGGAAAAGCATCGAAGTCGGAACAACGTGACGATGGCAAGGTGTTTTTAACGACAATGAGTACTCCACCTCCGTCCTTTTTGATCGAGCGTAGAGCCTAAAAACTGTGTAGCAATTTGGGGAAAATTCGGAGTCAAGCACAGAAGGGTTCAACCAGGATTCAGTAACACATAGAACGTCAGGCATACTTTCAAGAGTGGACACCAGGAAGTCATTCAACTTGGTTCTGAGACCATGTACATTTTGATAAAGAATTGTAAGATTCGATAAATTATTAATGAGTGAGGTAGAACTACAGCCAACGCTAGATGTATAGATGAATTCACTCGAAATTGACGGGCTGTTTACATGCAAACCTGTAGGATTTACATATGTTTCCGCTGTTTGGATCCCCGACGAAAATTCCGCTGAGAGCTATTCCTCGGTAGAAACTCCTGAACGATAACACCAGGAGGCCAAAAGTTAGCAGAGTCGGCAATAGTTAGGTTAGCTGGTAAACATACTTTAAAGGATGCTATAATTTTGTCGGGAAGATTTTCTTGTGTCAGCTTACTACAGCTGAGGATTGCTGGAATGTAACCCAGCTTCGTCGTGATGTAGTCAGTGACTTCCTTCGTTGACGTGTCGTAAGCCAGTCGAGACACAAAGAGCTGCTTGGGGGGCTCTACAACACGTAGCGTAAGTGCAGGGTTCAAACTGACCGATAAGTTCGATGGAGTTTTTTTGGTGACGGTGCCATCCAACGAATTAGGTAAACTGCTAGCAGGCACAGTCGGTAGAGTTGCGTTCGTCACAGGAATCGGTGATTGCAACGGTGTTGGTGTTGTAGAAGTAGAAGTTTTTGTATGTTTTCTACTACTTTTCAAGCCTGATGCAACCGAAGAATACGAAGAAGATGCAGAGGCAGCAGTAGCACTCCTTGTGAGTCGAGCACTGTTGAAAGCCTCATCTGATGATGGTAGCAAAGTTGAGGTTGAGTTAAGTATCTGGGACTGCGAGAGCGCAGCAACGTTAGCGGCTAGACCACAGATTGTAGTCATTAACTCGTCGATTTTTTTGTTGATGACTGAAATGCCCGATGCGCGGCAATCCTCACATGCCCATGACATTCCCGGAAGATTCATTGCGGCAAAAAATTTTGGTGGAGTCAGTAGATCATCAATGCACGTGATGTGGTAGGCGCAAGCGCAGATGCTTCCACACCGAACAGATACGGCAGGATTATTAATTGCAACTTTGCATTTTTTGCACTGCATTTTCAAGTTTACAAGTTCTCAAGTTCAACGTATACGCCTAGAGATGCTGCAACAGTTCAGTTTCACTAAACTTATAATGCCTAAAATGCTGCAATAATGGCAAGCAACTAGATATGATAAACAACGGTTATTATCAGTTATGAATTATGAATTATGAATTTAAGTTTAACAGCTAAGCAATCACGATGCCACACTGTGCACAACGTAGCCGTTTAAATTCTAGGTTTATCGCGATCACTGTATTTTTTGTATAATACACACAATCACAGAAGAAGTAAGTATACACGAGAGTTAAATGTTAGTTCAACGTATACGCCAAGAATTGCTGCAATAGTTCGGTTACACTAAACTTTTAATGCCTAAAATGCTGCAACTATGACAAGCAACTAGCTATAATAAACAACGGCTATTATCAGTTATAAATTATGAATTTAAGTTTAGCAAGCTAAGCAATCACGAAGCCTCACTGTGCACTACGTAACCGTTTGATTTCTAGGTTTATCGTAATTTAATAATACAGAATAAACTTTTTGTCTAACGCGCGATCACTGTATTACAAGGAGAAAAATACGCAATCACAGAAGAATTTTACACGAAAGCGATGAGTAAGCGAATTGCAATAGCTCGGATCGATAATGAACAAAAGAGATTTGCTGTTGTCGGTTCGACGGTTGAATCGTTTTTTACGGATTTGCTCTCGCAAATGCTTCAATACGGTCAAATAGTACTTCTTATTTACCGTCTGTCCCTCCGGAACGAATTCATGATGGATCAAACCTCGAATATGATTTTTGAACGGCTTTGGCGTGGTTTTTTCGGTTTCGGCTCATTTTTTTCCTCCATTCCGATGATTGTTGACTGGCTTGCATGTCAAACTCATATACCCATCACCAGTTATGATGCGCTTCATTAATGTGGAATAAGAATTCGCACGATCAAGCATGTCCAAAGTGACCTTTTTTTTTTAAAGAATGACCTGTGTTATAGGCAATTTCCCCCTTTATGTGCAATGCACAAACACAGTCATGGAGGGAAGGAATAGGATTAGGAAGGTAGGGGAAGAGGAGAGAAGCTATAACACTTTGAAATGCGATAATTAGTTTTCAAGATATAGCGTTTTGAGTAAGTGAGGGTACAGGTCCGAAGGACTTTTCTTGATCACCCTGTATCTCCGTGGATATTGAAAATTGACCATCTCCGTGGAACAATTTTTTGCTCAAAATATATTCAGGAATAACCCCTTACAAGGTTATGCACCGAGTACCAAACACCCTGTATAACTCTTAGTTATTGCTTATATTACATAAAATATTTATTATTATTTATATCAATAATATTATTTATTACATATTATAATTATTGACTAGCAAACGCCCGCGACTTCGTCCGCGTAAAATTAGCAATAATTAGCAATTTTTGAGTGTGTAGTTAGTAATACATTATGTGGGATATATAATCTGCTTACTTTATTGGCTCTTTGAAGAAAATGGTTTGTATATTGTTGGAATCAGAACCATAAATTATTAAGTATGAAAGCATGATATTCCCATTTTTATGGGACAGGCTCGTGATCAAATCAAACCCGTGATTCGAGATCATATACGTGTTGAAGAGCGTTAACGACATGTGAATAATTGTAGCTGGTGTTATTTAAAACAAATAAAATAACATTAAGCTTAAAAATATAACAGGACTACGATTGTGCGTAAAGCCCAATCATACGATACTATAGATGAAATCGAAATTTTTGCGGTGTTGAGAAGTTTTGTATGGGGAGTGGTAGAAGGTGTGACAGTACTGAACTAATTTATTTCACATCATGCTAGAGTAGCTATAAAAATGTTTTGTACCAAATTTAAGCTTCAAAAATTGAGTAGGTACTGAGAAACTTAGTGCATTGAATTTAATGAAATTGTGCAATTTGTATGGGAGGTGGTAGAAGGAGTGGGGGGTTTTTGGTGATTTTTCGAGAAACAACTGTAACTATCATGCAATTGATATACTTTAAATTTCAGATCTGTATCATTTACACTTTTCCAGAAAATCGAATTGTTATATGTCGTGGAATGTGTCTCATTGTATGGGAGGAGGTGGAAGGAGTGAAGCTACTCGGTTAATTTTTTTCCCGATATTAATAATAATGCTAATTAAGGATTAAGTTCAAATTTTTACCACGATGAAATTTAAATGTACTCAGAAAATTCGTTTAGAGTATTTCATGAAAAAGTGCGGTTTATATGGGAGGTGGTGGAAGGAGAAGGGGGTTTTTAGTGATTTTTTGAAAAACAACTATAATCTTCATGCAATTGATATATTTTAAATTTCAGATCAGTAACATTCAGACTTTTCAAGAAAATCAAATTCTTGTGAAGTCGTGGAACTGTGTCACATTGTATGGGAGGGGGTAGAAGGAGTGAAGCTAATCGGTTAATTTTTTCCGAATTTAATAATAATGTTAATTAAGGATTTAATACAACATTTTAGCTCGATGGAAGTTACACGTACTGAGAAATTTGGTGTAAAGTGATTCATGAAAAAGTGTAGTTTGTATGGGAGGTGGTGAAAGGAGTGAGGAAACTCAAACAATTTGTATACCAAAAGAGTGCATTTATAATAGAAATAATATTGTTTATACCGCGGCTGACCTCTTTTGATCAGCCGCCAGACTTTACGTCCAGATACTAAATCTGGATGTGTCGGTTTGGTAGCAGTTCGGTGCTTGGACCGTCCTGCCGTTGTAAGGGATTTTTCGAGCTGGTAAACAGTTCGGTACTTGTACCGTCCCGCCGTGCGTAAGGGAATGCAACGAAGAAAATAAAAGAAAATTTGTTATAAAATTCTTGATCTTTACTTTCGACATGCCACAAAAACAAGGGACAATCGACTGGCCACGAAACGTACTTTACATTTTCTTAAATACTAAAATTATGCTGTGTTGCACAATACACAATCGTAAACAACAATTAATACAAACATCAGAATTTGCTATTTTTGCTGCGTCGCATAAGTCACAATCGCAAACAAGAACAGAAAAGTTAATCTAAAGCATAAGGAATTTCTTTAGTTCCGATTACATTAACTATCCGACGTTATGCACGGTATCATAACGTATCGGATTACAATTTCAAGTGGTTGATGTTATGAGAAACTTTATTTTACTTTGAAGATATGCATGATAATATTGCTGAAGGCCAAATTAATATTGTGAGAGAAAAATAATTTTCATATCTTTATGAATGATCATTTTTGCTGATGGCAACTTATTCGATGATAATGATATGCTTAAGGCAACTTATTCGATGATAAGGATTTACTTAAAAATAGACGATTATGTTGATGAACATCCTCCCCCGCGTTGAGCGTCAGGTCAACTCTGCTTCTTCGTGTACGGTCAGGCAAAAAGCGCCCGCTGGTAGACTTCTTGGTTTAGGCATGGGTGAATTTACCGCTTTCCTTGATCCTCGGCACCTTTTCCTAGCCCATAGTACGACGCCGCTCAGTAATGCTATAGTTATGAGGAATAGGCCGAGATAACTGATGGTGAATTGATGAATATCCACTGGTTGTAGCTGTGGGTGTGGTAGTTCAGCTTGTTCCTGCAGCAGTCTAATTTTCGTCTCCAGCTCTTGAAGATTCTTCTGAAAGGAATCTTGAGAACTTGGTTTATAAGCGAAAAAGGTTGCATTTGATCGTAGAGCAGGGTCCCCGAAGCTCCTGGTCGATACAAAGGTTGTATGGAGGGAGCTGGGGAATAACTTGTGCGCCTGAATTGACACATGTTCTTCCTTAATTGCGCAGTTCTCGCTGAGTTGAATAATTCCGGAGCCTGCAAGAGTAGTCTGAGAAACGGTGTTGTCGCAAACTACATTGATGGTTGTCCTTGGTATGACGAAATACAACCATTTGTTAGGGCTCAGCAATTGGGTCCAGCGAGATGGTTTACTCAACTTAGTCAGGATGCATTTTTCCGGCGCAGCACGGTGACTAACAAAGCTGAACTCACATGCGCTGACAGATGATCCCGAGCGGTACAGCGGGTGAAGCTGCTTGCACATATAGTTACGGTGACCGAACATCGTGCAAGAGGTCAGTTCTTCGTCAGATAGTGGGTAGTATTGTTCCCGGTTCAAACTAACCATCAAATAGTTTGAAGCTATTTGTAAAGCCATGACGGTTCCATTGAGTATTCCGGGTACCGGGACAATATGCAGAAGTTCGAATCGCTCATGTGCCAGAAGCGGCAGCTTGAGCCTGAATATGATTTGATTGTACGAGATGCCTGCTTCAACAGTCATGAGGCGATATAGGTCCAATAACTCTCCGGGCTTGGCTGGCAGTCGTAGAGATGGTGATAACACTCCTTTGATCGCTAGTAATTCAGCTTGAAGTTGATCCGGAGAAAGTACTTGTGGGTTGATTTTACCATGATGTGTGTCCATTATCACATCTAACAATGCTGATTGGATGCGTTGGCAGTTATTTATTATGAGCGTCAAGCGAACTGTTACTGATGTAAATATTTGAATGGTTTTCTGTTCGTAAAATTCGTCAGTTAGGTTGTTCAATTGAGCTATGCTTCCATTAAAATTAAGCTCGAAGTCTCCCAGTTGTTTCTCAATATCTTTCTCGGACTTCAGCATGATATTTGTGGTGGAATCAATGAGCGATGTTTGATTCTTGAATAGTTGCAACAAATATTCCTCATTGTCGTTGACCTTCCTTATTATTCCGGCCATTTTGTCGGCATATTCGGAGTCCAGAATGCCAAATAAGGAGTTTGCAATGTTGCCGACCAAGTTGAGGGCTGCGCGTTTTGTTCTTGAATTGAACTTATGCGTTGAGGGTTGGAGAAACCGGTTGTTATTCTCGATGTCGCTCATCAATATCCGAAATTGAGTTACTGTGTTGGAACATAACGATTGTTCCTTGATTTGTAGACAAATATTATGAAGGTTTTCTATTCCGGATTTGATGGTAACTATTTCCTTCCAGTAAAGCTTCAAATCGTAGTATACGACCTGGGATCGCTTAAAATGAGACTAGTGGCTCCCAATCCTTCGATGTATATGTCTGGTGTGGTTGAAAAGGGTGTGACCTTCAGCTGTTCTCCTAGAATTGGAAGTACTAAACTGGTCAGCAATAACAACGCAAGCGATGAACCTCCGTGGTATGATTTCTTGGTCCTCTGTGTGCCGTCTTTCGCGTTGATAACTTCTTGCTCGGGTTCTTGCTCCGAACGGCGTTTGTATCTTTTTGTTTGTGTTGTTGATGTTGATGGTTGAGGTGCATCATCTTGACTGGGTTCTGCTTGTACTATGGTCGTATTATCTTCCTCTACCGGCAATGGGGCCAGTTTGTGTATTGGTCTGCGTAAAATGCCGGAAGTTGTCTTGATATCAGCGACACGAATTAAACCATCATTTCCCTTTATGCCTTTGAGAACTCTGCCGAGTTGCCATTTTAATACCGGTAGGCTATCGTCCTTAATCATGACCATCATTCCCGGCTTAATATTTTCACAGCGTTGCTACCATTTATGGCGATGTTGTAGCTCGCTTAGGTACTCGATTGACCACCGCTGCCAGAATTTGTTCTTTATATCTCGGACCAGTTTCCATCTTTGAGACAATTTGATGCTTGGAGCTTGTGCTTGAGTGTCGATACTGTTGGTCATCGGCTCGCCTATCAAAAAATGTCCTGGCGTGAGTGCCGTTAAATCATTTGGGACCGTCGACATCGGTGTTAGAGGTCTGGAATTCAGAATTGCCTCAATCTCTATTACTATTGTTTCCAGCTCCTCGTATGTGACTGGGGCGGAAGCCACATTCCTTAAGAGAAAGTATTTGGCAGATTTTACTGCTGCTTCCCAGAGTCCTCCAAAGTGCGGTGCTCTGGGCGGTATAAAATTAAAGTCGATTCCCTTTTGTGAACAGAACGAGACAATATTCTGTTTAGCTTGATTGGCATGTAGTGCCTCATTGAGCTCTGTAAGCTGATTCTTAGCGCCGACGAAGTTAGTGGCGTTGTCGCAATAAAGTTGCCTGAGATTTCCTCTTCTTCCAATAAACCGCTTAAGGGCGCCAATAAATCCATCTGTTGTTAAATCCGTTACCAACTCAAAATGGACAGCCTTGGTAGCGAAGCAGCAGAATACTGCCAAATAACATTTTTGCGGATGCTTGCCTCGGATTTTAAAATGAGTCCAGAATGGGCCCGCGAAATCAACTCCTGCATTTACAAATGGTCTGGATGGTTGTACTCGGCTTTCTGGTAAATTCCCCATAAGCTGACCCATTAGTTTTGGCTTGGATCGTGCGCATCGTATGTAGCGTTGCACTATTGACCTTGCTGTCGTCTTGCCCTTTATTGGCCAAAATCTTTGTCGGACGAGTGCAAGCAATGCCTGAGGTCCAGCATGCAGATGAAGTTGATGTAGATCCAACAAGATCAGTCTGGTAATGTAATGCCCATAAGGAAGAAGCATGGGGTGCTTGCTATCATAAGGTAAATTCGACGCTTCCAATCGTCCTCCAACTCTTAGTAATCCCGATTTGTCCACGAAGGGACAGAGGCTACTTAGTGAGTTGCTGTTGCTGAGTTGTTGAGTTTCTTGGAGCAAGTGTATCTCATCCGTAAATCCTTCGGTTTGAACTTCCTTTACGATTACAGTCAAGGCATCCTCAAGCTCTGCTACTGATAAGTAAGATCTTTGTTTATTCTTTTCCGAGGGTCGGCAGTTTCTTACAAACCGCCTCACCAAAGCCACAATGCGTTGTAGTCTTCTGAACGAGTTCTTGTGGTCGATGGCATGCATGAAGTTCGACGTGTCTTTAGCGATCGCTAGCACCGTCTTGATCCGTTTTCTTTCCAGCTCTATATCCTGCTTCTCATGTTTTCCAGGCCATCCCTCCTCGAGTCCATGCAGAAAGAATGGTCCGTAGAACCATGTTGAACACGTTGAGAATTTGTCTGGTGCCATTCCTCGCGATATCAAGTCAGCTGGATTTTCTTTAGACCCGACGTGCCGCCATTGGCTCGGTAACGAGACCCGCTGAATAGCAGCCACTCTGTTTGCGACGAACGTGTGAAAGGAGGAGGCTTCTGCATTTAACCAGTTCAATACTATCTCTGAATCGGTCCAGTAGAAACATGACTGATCCAGAATTTGCAAATCTTGCTTGAGACGATGAACAAGTTCGGCAGCTAGCTTCGCCGCGCATAGTTCCAGTCTCGGTAATGTGATTGTTTTTAGAGGTGCTACTCTTGACTTTGAGCATAAAATGTGTACAGTCCGTGTCCCGTCCGGATGGCTCGAAAGTAAACGACTGCTCCGTAGCCCTTTTCGGAGGCATCGGCAAATACGTGAATCTGCGTACGCTGTGGTACCTTTCTTCCGAATACATGGCGAGGTATATTAATTTCATTTAGTTCTTGCAAACCTGAGCGATACCTTAGCCACTCAGAATGCAGCTCCATAGGAAGTGCTGCATCCCAATCTAGTTTGAGGCGCCACAGTTTCTGTAGAAACATTTTGGCCTTGATAGTAACTGGGCTCACAAGGCCTAACGGATCGAACAACCTTGCAATATCAGATAATGCTGATCTTTTTGTCACTTTTCGTTCCTCATGAATAGGACATTTAATTTTGAACTGATCTATCTTCGGTATCCAAATCAAACCGAGAGTTTTGACATGTCCCTCGATATCATCGGTAAGGTTTAATTGTATCTCTTGATCCGAGGCTGGAATATTCTGCAGCAGAGATTTGTGGTTTGCACACCATTTACGAAGGTTGAATCCAGCAGATTGAAGAATTCTGATCAGTTGTTCCTGTTTTTCCGTTGCTTTTACCTGCTTCAGTGTTGCTGCACCGGCTGGATACTGATTCGCTGTTTGCAAGGATAGTTGTTGCAAACATTTAGTAGCCAAGTATGGAGCAGACGAAGTGCCGTATGTGACAGTGTTTAGTTGATACACCTTCATTGCTTCACTTGGATCGTTTCGCCATATGATCAGTTGATAGTTTCTATCTTCTTTTGCTATCAGGACTTGTCGGTACATTTTCTCTATATCGGCGGTGAAAACATACCGCGGTAACCGGAAACGCACCAAAATAGTGAATAGCTCGTCCTGAATCGTGGGGCCAATGTACAGTAAGTCGTTCAAGCTTACCTTTGACGAGGTTTTTGCTGAAGCATCAAATACCACTCTTAGCTTGGTGGTACTACTTTCAGGTTTCAATACGCAATGGTGTGGGAGGAAATAGTGTGACTCTGGAATGGATCCTGTCTTTGCTTCTGTCATATGTCCCAAAGCCTTGTATTGGTCCATAAACTGACGGTATAGTTCTGTATTTTTTGCTAGTTTCTTCTCTAGATGCAGAAAGCGCTGAACGGCGATATCTCTTGACTCTCCCAATTTGGTTGGATCGTCTCGAAATGGTAGTCTAACTTGGAAACGTCCTTCAATTGTTCGTTTTGTTGTTTGTATAAACTTAGTTTCACATTTAATTTCTTGCGCTGTCATACCTGGATTCGTATCTTCGGTTTCCTCGAGTTTCCAAAAACGCTCCATCTGCTCGTGCAACGCAGTTTCTTCAGCCGCAAGAATCCCACAGGTAGCGATCGGCGGGGACCAGCAAGCATCAATTTTACCGGCCACTACCCATCCTAATACCGTGTTTTGTAATGTTGGCAAATTGCGAGACAAACGAATTTGCCCAACTGAAAGAAGCTCATAGTAGATTTCAGCTCCAATCAAAATGTCGATCGTGCCTGGTCGATCAAAGCTTGGATCAGCCAGTTTTATGTTTTCTGGAATGGCCCAGTTTGTTATGTTCAGCTGTTGTGTGGGCTGCTGGGCTGTTATATGTGGTAGTATGAATGCATGCAGTTTCGATGAAAATCCTGTTACTCGTGATTGTATTGCCAGGTTCACCTTTTTATGCGACTGCTGCACTGTTCCGCCTAGACCTCGGATACAAATATTTGATTGCGCTTGATCAAGAGCTAGTCGTTTTGCAGCAGCAGATTTGAGATCCACTATCCAAGATGGCACGCAGTTCTAGTGTTTTTCCCTTGTTGGTTTTAATCTTAACGATTGCAGTGCCTAGAAGAATTATCGATCCTTCGGACGATGGGGTCTCTGTTGATAGGGTGACACAACCATGCTCTTCTGTTGTATTTTCACCCGATGATGCTGCTACCAAGTTGCTATGTCTCTCTGCTTTAGGACCGGTATGACTGCCTTGGTTGAGAGTCACCGCGGACCTATTATGATTTATGTTGTCCAGATGTAATAGTGTATTGTGCTTCTTTTGACACTTTAAACAGTTCCTGGATTTACACTGAGAAGTTTGATGTCCTTCTCGTAAGCAGTTCAAACACAATTTTAACTGTCTTACTTTATTGATTCGCTCTGGAATTGAAAAATTCTTGAATACATCGCATTGGAATATCTTGTGGCTTCCTTTGCAATTGTTGCATGATATGGCTGTAGTGCCATCTGTTGATATGAGCGAAGTGTTTGAATAATGCGTTTTCTTGGAAGTGAACGATTTTTTCTCCGGCCCCAACGCCTCGAGTGCTTGAAAGCGATGCTCTAAGAACGTGAGGAAGGAATCCATCGATTGTAGTTCTCGTGGTATCTTCAAGGACTGCTCGTATAAACTATGGGTTGATTTATCCAACTTCTTTAATAAGATGTGAAGCAACATCGGGTCCCATGCCTTCACATCTACAGCCAGACTTGTATTCAATCCCAATAGGCACTCCTTAATGGTATCATGAAACCTTTTTATTGCAGTTGCTGATTCCGTGGACATCACTGGTTGTGATATAAGTCTGTGCAGGAATGCCGATATCACCAACCTTTGATTATTGTAGCGATCAGTTAACATGTGCCATGCCGTGATGTAGTTTTCATCTGATATCGGCATGTGTCTAATGATCCGTTCAGCTTCACCTGTTAAGTTTGTTTTTAGATACCACATTTTTTGGGCATTTCCAAGTGGTTGCTCGTGCACCATTTGCCTGAATAGATCATGGAATGGTTTCCAATTAATATAGTCACCATCAAAATTTGGAATCGTCATTTGTGGTAACTTTATTCGAGAGTGCGTGGTTGTAGTTTGCGCTGGACTAGGCGCTATTTTCTCTAAACAAGTAGCTAGAAACACCAGTATGTCTAGAATTTTATCCGCAATGCTAAGGTACTCCTCGTCATCGTATCCCAGTAGTGTAGGAACACCCATACCGTGCATTATGTCCTGATGCAGCTGACGAATTTCATCTCCATATTGTTTGATTATGGATGTTTTCATTTCGTAAAACTGCTTGGGTTGAGCTTCTTCAAGAGCATCAATCCCCTTGATGATATGTTCGATGGCACGAAATTTTGATCTTTGTACGTAGATTAATTTCACGATGCTATCGTTGTATTGATCTGTTTGTTGGCCCTTGACCTGCGACGGTAAGCCGCTAGGTTGGTCATCTGTTGTCTTTGATGTGCTCGCTAGATTATGTAATAGCTGTAACATGGTATCCCTTATTTTTGTATATTCGCCTTCCACAAGTTTGAAATAATCCTTCACGAAGTACGGGTGATCAGGGAAATCCTCCGCTTGTAGTTTGAGTTCTTCATGCCTCGCTGTAAACCTTGTCCAGATTTCGCTGATTTGTTGCAGCCTAGTGTTGAGGTAACTTGTTGTCTTCCGGTTGATGGGGTCTTTTTTGTAGTTGGAGATGATTTTCTCTAACTCCTTGCCTTCTGCATCTTGTTGCCCGGTTAACTCGTCGATCCACCGCTGCAATTCCTCCATCGTTGAATTTTAATTAAACTAACGTTCTGTGTTATGGCCCAGAATACGCCAGCTAATCCCTAATAACGTGTAAAAAGTGGCTGTGTTACAGGCCCAGCCAAAGCCGATTATTGCGAACGATTAATCACGTCGGGGTCACCATAAAATGTTTATACCTCGGCTGACCTCTTTTGATCAGCCGCCAGACTTTACGTCCAGATACTAAATCTGGATGTGTCGGTTTGGGAGCAGTTCGGTGCTTGGACCGTCCTGCCGTTGTAAGGGATTTTTCGAGCTGGTAAACAGTTCGGTACTTGTACCGTCCCGCCGTGTGTAAGGGAATGCAACGAAGAAAATAAAAGAAAATTTGTTATAAAATTCTTGATCTTTACTTTCGACATGCCACAAAAACAAGGGACAATCGACTGGCCACGAAACGTACTTTACATTTTCTTAAATACTAAAATTATGCTGTGTTGCACAATACACAATCGTAAACAACAATTAATACAAACATCAGAATTTGCTATTTTTGCTGCGTCGCATAAGTCACAATCGCAAACAAGAACAGAAAAGTTAATCTAAAGCATAAGGAATTTCTTTAGTTCCGATTACATTAACTATCCGACGTTATGCACGGTATCATAACGTATCGGATTACAATTTCAAGTGGTTGATGTTATGAGAAACTTTATTTTACTTTGAAGATATGCATGATAATATTGCTGAAGGCCAAATTAATATTGTGAGAGAAAAATAATTTTCATATCTTTATGAATGATCATTTTTGCTGATGGCAACTTATTCGATGATAATGATATGCTTAAGGCAACTTATTCGATGATAAGGATTTACTTAAAAATAGACGATTATGTTGATGAACAAATATATTCCGAATTTCAAATTAATAGCTTTTATAGTTTCCAAGAAAATTTGATTAATATATATTTTGAAAATGAGTCACTTTGTATGGGAGGGGGTAGAAGGCGTGAGGGGAGTGAAATGAAACCAAAAGCAGATTTCATTCCGATGGACACCTAACAAACTGTGCAAGTTTCATTACAATCGGTTTAGCCGTTTGTGCGTGAAAAGCGGTCGGACAGACAGACAGACAGACAGACAGACAAAAATTTCAAAAATGTGGTTTTATGCTTAGTTAGTGCTAAAATAACTCAAAAAACTAACTTATAGTCATTTATAAGCAAATAACAGATAGGCACTACAATTATATTACTACATATTTATTTATTTATTCATTTGGTTTAGCACAATTAAGATACAATAATCTTTTGTTTGCGTAACAACGGTAAATTAACTATTCAAATTAAGTGGTTCATTTAAAATTAGTTCTATATTAATAATTGTTAATCAAAAGAGGAATAGAAAAAAAAGAAAAAGAAAACAAAAACAAAAGTTTAATTAGAATAGAAAAAAAAAAGAAAAAAAGCCTCAATTCAACCTCTCAAGTATACGCCGAGCCTCCTGCAAAAATCACCATCCCCTCCTGATCTACGAATTTCGACTGGTAGCTGATTCCACTGCTGAATGACATAAACGAAGAATTGCCTCTGTGAGACTAGAGATAAGAACTCAGGTGTTATTAGTTGGTGAGTCCTGGAAGACCTGGCGAACGTAATTCGTTGGAAAAGATACTCGGGCCTTTTGTAATGAATTATCTTGAAAAGAAATATCAAGCAGCGATATAGAATATAATGTTCTAGAGAGCAGCCAAATACATTGTCAGCATAAGGAGAAACATGGTAAAATCGTCGCAAACTATGGATATGACGAATGGTAGAGTTGAAAGCTACATTTAGTCGATTTCTGCATATATAATCAGGTCTACAGAAAATTTCATGCCCATATATCAAAATTGGTATTACCAAAGTTTTTACCAGCATAAGTTTGACATCTACTGGTACATACTGATGTGTGCTAAATAAGGTTCGAAGAATTCCATAAACTTTTCCTATATTGGATAAAATATGATCGCTCCACGTTAGGGTGTTGTTAAAAAAAACCCCAAGATTCTTAATTTTTACCATATATTCGATAACAGAGTTATTGAGGATGATAGCAGGGAAATACGACAAATCAAGCTGCGTTTTGTATATTACGATACTTTTGGTCTTAGATGAATTGAGTTCTAGAGAATTCATTCGCGCCCAATTACTAATACGAGTTAAATCTTCGTTAATGCGATTGGTTGCATCTTCCACCAACCCAAGTGGATAACTAAGCTGTAGTTGCACATCGTCAGCATACATGTTGATATCGCAGTGTTTTATAAAGAATGGGAGATCATTGAAATAAATAGCGAAAAACAAAGGACTAACAATACTTCCTTGAGGTACACCACATTTTGTTTGCAAAAAAGGTGATAATTGCTCATTGACTGACACGGCTTGCAGGCGATTAGTAAGGTATGATTTAATCAAAGTGGTTGAAGAAGTAGAAAACTGATAATAGTTTAGAAGTTTGTAAGTAAGGATATTGTGATCAACTTTATCAAACGCTTTGGAAAAATCCAACAAAGTAAGCGTGTCCATTTGCACTCTGATATTGTCAGTAACATTAAGTAGTGCAGTGATACAACTATGGTGAGGCCTAAAACCGGATTGTAAATCCGATAGTAGATTATATTCGCTGAAGTAGTATATTTGGCTATTCATAAGTTTTTCAAAAACTTTAGAAAGATAAGGCAAGATGGCAATCGGTTTGTACTCTTGTTGAGCTGAATTAAGAGATTTCTTAGGAACAGGAATAATTTTAGATTTTTTCCACGCATCAGGAAAAGTTGAAGTAGTGAAAATTGTGTAAAATATGTCTGTCACAACGGGGAGTATGTAAGGAATGATAAGCTTAACAAATTTCGGGTGAATATTGTCCACATCTACAGCATCAGATTTGGTCGAGAATATAGCATTGTACACATCTAATTCAGTAACACAAGTGAAACTAAATTCATAAGAGGGATTATTGCATTTCAACTTACGTACATGTTCAGAAAATTTAGCAGAAAGCGTTGGCATAGATTTGATAGGAGGAGTTGACGATACGGAAGCAAACGATTTATTAAGGGTTTCACAGTCTATGTTCAGTTTAGGTTGGTCTAATTTATTTCCAATTCGTAGATCTTTTAGATTGGACCATAATTTTCTAGTTGAAAGACTACCGCGGAGTCTAGATTTGTAGTACAGGATCTTAGATTTCCGTATTTCTGAAACAACCTTATTCCGAATTACCTTGAATTCAGAGAACATAGAATTTAATCGAAATCGTTTCCAGCGCTGAAAAAGAACATCTCTAGCATGCATGAGACTACGAATATAAGAAGTTAGCCAAGGTGACTTAGCACTCTGGACATGTTTAGTTTTCAATGGAACGTTTTCGTCATATAGATGAGTAATTTGACTTAAAAAAATAAATACTTTTTCGTTGACTGAGGATAACAGGACAAATTTTCCCAGTTAATTTCCATAATACGTGAAAACAGCATATTTTGATTAATAGCATTGAAGTCTCTATATTGATAAGTCATTGGGCCATCACTGTTAGATGCCAAATCATATGCTAGATGAATAAGGTCATGTTTAGAGAACGCCGGTAGACCAATTTGACTAAATGACTTAAAATACTCCATATCACCGACCAAAAAGATATCCAAGAGTTTACTGCGTGCGTTACTAAAATGAGTCGGCTCGGTTCGGTTAACAAAATGTAATTTGAAAGATAGCATAATATTAATAAAATCATTGACAATATTATCAGTCTTATAATCTAGCAGGTTACAGTTTAAATCTCCGGCTATAATCACATGTCTAGTTATGTTGCAAATGTTTTCTACTACATTAACAACTAGGGACATATCACGAATGTCCGGAGGTTTATAAATAGTGCCTATGAGACATTTATTATGTCTAATAAAAAACTCTACGACTAGATAATCGATTGGGCTACCTGGTTCTGATTTGATATGGACTCTACTACATATATTATTTTTAAGTAGAATAGCGACTCCACCGCCTCCACGATTGACACGGTCAGCTCTAAAAACATTATAACCAGGAATAGAAATATGGGCATCATCAATGTCCGGTTTTAACCATGTTTCCGAGATGCAGATAATATCAATTTTTGATCCTAAAAATGTGTCTCTAAGATTATCAGCGCGCAAATCATCAATCAGGCTTTGAGCATTAATATGGCAGATTTTTAAGCCGGAGTAACGTTTGCCAAGAATTTTCAGCATCACATTAGCACTCAAGTTCACGCCATCCTGAACAGCGGAAGAACCAATGGTCTTATCCATTGCAAAGAGAATATTTCAGTGAGGATGGGAGTTTTATACTTAGTTGCATGGTGCTCAGAATAAAATACCAAGGAGGAGAGAAAATCGTGGCTTTCATAAAATAAAAAGGAAATAAAGAAAATTTAAGAGAAAAAACAAAAATAATGATAAATTGAAATTTAAAAGAAAATATCTTAATCGTATCCGTGTGATCGTTGACTAACTGTTAGGCTTTACTTCAGCACATAATTCGTCGATGCTATGTATGGGCTTCGCTTTGGCGCTGTCCTCTTCGTTATTTTTTTGAATATATACAATACCACTAAGAGTAAAAGCTGATTTAATTTTCTTTTGTCTTTTTAATGCAATGGCTTTGCGATATATTGTATAGTTCCGCTTTGTGAGACTCTCATTGATGTATAAGTTAGAGCTAGAATCCAGGCCTATGGATGACAATGTTAAAGCTCTTCTGGTTTTCTTAAACATATTGTTGCACGCTTTGATGATCGAGTTCTTTTCGCGAGCATTTGACAATTTAACAGTTATCGGTGTATCTCTATTTACAGAAGTTGACCGTACGAAAAATGAATTTGACATCTGGCATAGAAAGGTTAAATGAAGAGCATAAATTGCGAATATATTCTATACTACTATGTATAGATTATATTATTTATCAAATTATTTAGTATTTTAACAACACATTAGTAATATATATTTTTCCACAACATTTTACTATTCATAATTATTTATCTTTTTTTTTAATTAGTTTTCTAAGACTGATATTTATTAATCTTTTTAGCAACGTTTTATTTTTCGACTGCTTATTTTTTTATTTTTTTAACGATGTTTTTATTTAGAATCAGGATTCGCCTGCTAAAGTAGAATTACAGTAGCTAATTGCGAATCATGCTCATTAACAAAATCTATACGAAAAGAGATTGTCGTACCACACACCCCCTCCTCAGAGGATATCAAAGGATTTCCTCGAGACATGACAATGCTTGGTTGGAGAATGCGGTTTAATATTGTTTATAGTATCTCGAAGATGTTCAACAAACTCACTTACAGACAAATTTTGGGAATTTTTGTTAGTATGGATAAAATCATAAGGTAACCAAAAAATTTTGGCCATCTGCTGGAGTTGCATTGACATCTTCTCTCAAAGTAGACGAAGTAGGCGAAGACCAAGGAGAACAAAAGGTAATTCAACCGACCAATTTTGACTTTGTCTACATCTCAAAGATTCCTTAAAAACTCTGTGCCATCTTTCAAGCATACCATTAGCTTTAGAATTATAAGTAGTTGTTCTATTTCGCTTAAATCCTATCATTTTACCTAATTCTGAAAACAGTCGTGATTCAAATTGAGCACCTTGGTCAGTAACAATAGTGACCGTTGTTCCATAACGTGGAACATACTCTTTAATTAATTTATCAGCGACTGTTTCGGCGCGAATATCACTAAGCGGATATGGTTCTGGCCATCTGGTGAAACGATCAATTATTGTTAAACAGTAACTGAATCCTTTTGATATTGATAGTGGACCTACCAAATCAATATGAATGAAGTTAAATTTTTCAGAATTTGCCAAGAGGACTCTTAACATGCCGAAAAACTTTTGCTTTCTGATATGCAGTACACTCTTTAGTCCAGTTGCGACAATCTTTGATGATTGATGGCCAGATAAATTTAAGTCGCATGATTCTTGTTGTAGCTTTAATACCTGGATGTGATAACTCCATGCACCGTACGAAAAACACGCCTACGTAAGGGTTCAGGAATGTACGGTCTTAATCTTTTTTGAGAAAAATCACACGAAAGAGGGTTTGATGTACCTTCGAGACTAACTGGTTGCAATTTCAAGCCAGGCATAGCTTTAACAGTGACTAATTCGCTATCTGAAAGTTGTGTGTCTGCAATTTCAGAATAGTAAATTGTCGTTGGTAAGAACAATTCATCAATTCTCGACAACGCATCAGCAACTACATTATCTCGACCTGAAATATGTCGAATGTCGGATGTAAATTGACTAATAAAGTCAAGATGTCTAAGTTGTCGAGGTGATGCCTTGTTCAAATTTTGCTGCAAAGCGAAAGTTAGGGGCTTGTGATCTGTAAACAAAATGAAGTTTCTGCCTTTCAGCATAAATCGGAAGTGTTTAATTGCTACATAAGCTGCTAATAATTCCCTATCATACGCGCTGTATTTCCTCTGAGCTGAAGAAAGTTTTCTTGAAAAGAAAGCTAAAGGTTGCCAGCCATTAACAGTTTGTTGCTGTAAAGAAGCTCCTAATGCAGTATCAGACGCGTCTATCGTTAAAGATAAAGTGGAGACCGAAGAAGGAAATGTTAGAGTAACTGCCTGAGATAGTTGATTTTTGCAACACTCAAAGGCCTTAATTGACTCTGACGTCCATTGCAATTTGGTCGTGTCGTTTTTCTTCTTACTACCCATTGTAAAACGATCTAAAATACTTTGTGCTTGGGCTGCGTGAGGAATGAAACGACGATAGAAATTAATTATTCCTAGAAAACGACGCATTTCTTTACAAGCTCTCTAAACTAACTTGATCTTGTGTTTTAGGTATACCATTTGAAACAGACTCTGTTTCCATAATTTTGTCGGCCAGAACACTTAATTTATCAAGAGTCACATTTGCGACTGCTAAAACTGTTTGTACATTTTTAGGCAATTTTTGCAGCCATAATTTCTTAATAAGAACCTCCGCGATAGAGCCGCTCGCCAAAGATTTCATATGTGATAAGAGTAAATTCGGTTTGCGATCTCCAAGTTCCATATTGTTTAGTAATTTATGAAACTTAAAGTCCTCAGTTTCACTAAAACGAGCAAGAATTTGAGTGAGGAAACTTGGTCGTTTCACTTGAAATTTTGGCTGAGCCAAACTGCATTTCTAGTATCTTGAACCAAGCTGTAGGATTTCTAGACCAAAACCAAATTTTTTTATCTTCAACGGTCGCAATATTGCTCGAAAATCCCCTTCGAAAGGATTGACAGAACTGTGTTGGTCATGAGGTGGGTGTGTAGCGCCTGTTGCGCCAATCTCGCTAAAACCCAAAATCGACTTTTTAAAAAAAATATATAATAAATATCGCGATATTATCTAATAAATATCACGTTGCTATACAAATTATTATTTGAAAAAGAAAAATAAAATAATAATAATAAAATACTTGTCAAAATTTTTTTTCGTTGTCGATTTGCTGTTATTACTGTTGCCGCTGATGTTATTACTGCCGCTGCTGTTCTTGATTAAACTGTTGTTTTTGGTCTTGTTGCTAATGCTGTTTCGATTGATGTAATCATTCCGGTTATGACGATGATTGCTAGCAGCACGACTGTCGCTGATGCAGTGACATTTACACTTTGTGCGATTATTTGTCCGCTCACTTGATTTACGTTCACAATTTGTGTGATTGATTGCTGTGAATTCGATACATTTACCGTTTGCCGTTGCTGCACCCTGAGTGTTACGTTTGCGGTCACTGCACTAAATTACCAGTAACCGAGGCCAAAACGTTCGATGTCGATGACGATGTTATGGTTGCAATTACAATATGAACATCATTGCATTGAAAACGCTAACTATGGATAAAATTGAGTTTCGTGTTGTCCTTAAGTTCCTTACCAAGCAAGGACAAACGACATAAATCTTTTTGGAAGAAATGTCATCTGTTTACGGGGATTCTTGCCCTGGAAAAACAATGATTTTTAAGTGGCATTATTCAGGCAATGCAAAGAGTCATTTGAAGATGATAAACACTCGGGCCGGCCGATTGAGGCCACTTCCTCAAAAATCGTCGAAAAAGTGGAGAAACTTATTCTCGAAGATGCTCGTTTAAAGAAAGAAAGAAATCGCAAAAATGATTGGAGCATCAGATACAACTATTTTGAATATCTTCCTTGGTCATTTCGGCATGTCTAAGCTCAGCGCAAGCTGGGTACCGAGAATACTCTCAGCGGTTTAGAAAAAGTAGCGCGTAGTCTTCACGTGACTTTTGGATTTCTGTAGCGAGAACAGGGATGAAATGTTGACCCGGAATGTTACTAGAGACGAAACTTGGGTTCATCATTATGAGACTGAACTAAAGCAGGAGTCAATGCAGTGGATGGTGAAGGCGCTCCACCCCTAAGAAGTTCAAGGTCTTGCCGAAAAATCATGTCCACTATTTTTTGGGATTCAGAGGGGGTTTTGATATCGACTATAAAGAAAACGACAGAATATCACAGGGGGATACTATGCCAGCCTGCTACAAAAATTAAAGGATGCCATCAAAGAAAATAGAAGAGGAAAGTCGTCTCGAGGTGTGCTGCTTTTGAATGATAGCAAACCTGTTCTCAAGAGCCACGTTGCAATGACTACCCTACAGAAATGCGGTTACGGAATATTGAAACACCCTCCTTATAGTCCAGATCTGACCCCTTCCGATTACTATTTGTTCCCAAAATTGAAGAAAGAACTTCGGTGAAGAAAATTTACCAACGATGAAAAGGTGAAGTCGGGAATTTCAACCCATTTTGAAGGCCTTGCTAAGACATTTTTTTTAGAAGGAATTAATAAACTTTGTGAGAGATGTGATAAATGTATTAGGCTTAAAAGAAAATATATTGAAAAGGAAAAATAATAACTTGTTTAATTTTAGCCCCTTCCCTGTCATTCCGCGAAATTTTTGATCTCCCCTCGTAGTATTAGGTTACTTAACGCGAAAGTGGGTAAAGAAGAGACTTAAGTAGGGACAATTGGAAGGCACGGTCTCCATGACATTAGTAACGATAACGGCCACAGGCTGACTGATTTCGCCAGCAGCAAAAATCTTATTGTAAACTCGACATGCTTTCCGCATCGTGACATTCATAAAAGAATGTGGGCATCACCCGACGGACGAATATTCAACCAAATAGACCACGTTCTAATAGAGAAAAGGACGGCCACCTGCATTCTCGACGTACATACATGACGAGGAGCTAATCGCGATACCAGGTCACTATTTGATAAAGACTAAGTTCCGATGTCGAATCGCAAACCGAGGACACTCAAGAACAATACCGGCTCCTAAATTCGACATTGGGAAACACAAAGACGAGAAAATAGTAGCGAAATATGTATGTCTTGGAGAGGTACTTCGTGACAATGCTGCACAAGAACGCCAGCATGACAATAGAAGAAATGTGGCAAAACATCAAAGATGGCATTACATCTATCGCAGACGAGATGATAGGACAACAACCCCGGCGCAAAAGAAATGATTGGCCCGACAACGAATGCCAAGATGCTTTAGACCGAAAAAACCAGGCTTACAAAGTATTGTCAGAACGTCCGACACGAGCCAAACGGGACAAATATAATGATCTTAGACGATTTGCAGACAAAAAAAAAACGGAAGTACAATAATAACGAAATTAAAAAATGAGGACAAAAATTTTAAATTACACAACACAAGAGCCGCGTACTCCCTAGATAAAAGGTTGAAAGAGTGATACCGACTGAAGACAACCCTTTGCAAGGATGCAGAAGGCAACATCATAAGTAATGCGGAAGATATAAAACTACGATGGGCACAATACTGAACAACTCTTCAATCCGAGCCTATCATCCGCATGAACAGCAGCAGCAGACATAATAGCAGATATAAATGATGTAACAAACTCTTTAAGTTCTCTCACTCTCGAAGAAGTAAAAACGGCCCTAAAGCACCCCCAATCAATAAAGCGCCGGGTGCTTATCAAATTCCAGCTGAACTTTTAAGAGCCGGCGAAACCTGCATAGCACATTTCCTACTCAGATTAGTCACGCAGGAAACACTTCCTGAAGTTTGGCGCAGGAGCATCATATGTCCAACTTATAAAAAAGGTGACAAACTCTGCTACGAAAACTACTAAGGAATATCTCTGTTGTATACGTCTTATAAAATCATGACGAAAATTCTGGAAAAGAGAATCAAGCCCTATGCTGACAAAGTAATTGGTAAATACCAAGGCGGATTTAGAGCTGGACGATCGACCACGGACCAGATATTCTCATGCTGGAAAAGTACTGGGAATATAATAATGATGACTTCAAACAAGCATACGATAGTATCGACAGGCGCGTGCTGTATAAAATCATGTTGGAGTTTTGAGTCCAACCGAAACTGGTTCGGCTTACAAGAATGACTATGACCGAGTCTTTGTCTCAAGTCAGAGTAAAATACGAGCTGGCTTCCAGCTTTAAGACAGAAAACGCTTCAAACAAGGGGACGGCCTCGCACCAATGCTCTTCAACTTGACACTCGAATATGTTGTTCGGAAACTCCCGTTGACACCAAGGGAACGCTATGATTCAAATCTACACAACTCGTAGCATATTCCGATGACATCGATATCCTTGCAAGATCTTTGGAGAGTGCTAAGGTGGTATTTGTAAACCTTGACTCGGTAGCAAGAGAATTTGGACTATGTATTAATAAAAACAAAACAAAAGTTATGACACAATCTAGGAAAAAAGCGCCAATCAGACAAAATATTACGGTAGGAGTCTATAACCTAGAAAACGTAGGCAACTTCATATACCTAGGGGCGAACCTATCGAAGGATGGAAGCGAACTCATCGAAATTAATAGAAGGATAATGATAAACAAGACGTACTTCCAATAATTAAAAACACACATGAAAACAAAACTTAAGCTATTCATTTATTCATATTAATCAACAGGCATAAGCCAACTGACATCAAAAGATTAACAATTATATCAGTTTAACATTATTAACAATTTTTTTAAATTAATGGTTGTATTAAAATCAAAATAATCAAAGTAAGAATTAAAATTTTTAGTCATTGTATGATGCGGCGTCCAAATGCAAAAAGCTATTAAACCTAAGAGACCTAGAGCGCGAGTTAAAGTTAACTAGACTTAATAGATCAGGTGAGATAATGATACCTGAGACGATTTTATACATAAATACAGCCGACACCAACTCCCTTCGTTTTTCAAGTGATGACATCCCAATAAGTTGCAAACGATCAATGTACGGTGGCGGTCGAAGCGAATCAGCCCAAGGCAAACGATAGAGCGCACAACGTAAAAATTTGCGCTGAACGGACTCGATACATGCAACATGAATTTTATAAGACGGTGACCACACAACAGAACAATATTCCAATATCGAACGAATAAAACAATAATACAGATTAAGAGCTACATGCGGGTCACGAAACTCTCTAGAGAATCTCTTAATAAAACCCAATACAGAGTTAGCACGGTTAACAATGTCATTTATACGAAGACGAAAATCAAGCTTAGAATCGAGCGTCACACCTAAATCGCGAATATGGTTCACAGGCATAAGAGAAATTCCAAGCGCTTTAAAATCATACACAAGAGTGAACTTTTTACGAGAAAAACGAGCAACAAAACACTTATCAATATTTAAAGTCATCCCATTTTTAAAGCACCAGTCACAAAAACGAGTGACATCCTCCTTAAGAAGACACTGATCTGCACTGGACTTAACAGTTCTAAAAATCTTGACATCATCTGCATAGGCAAGTGTTTCGGAGTTCTTAATTACACTAAAAAGATCATTAATAAACAAAACAAAAAACAAAGGGCCAAGGTGACTACCCTGGGGAACACCTGATGAGGCATAAAAAGTATTGGACAGCTGGGAGTTGAACCTCACCTGGAGAGACCTTTTATCGAGATAGGATTTAATCCACATTAGAGTTTTCAAAGAGAACCCAATCTTGTCAAGTTTAAAAAGAAGCACTTTATGTGAAAGCTTGTCAAACGCTTTACTAAAATCAGTAAAAATTGAATCATCTTGATTCCCTGCCTCAATAGAACGCAAACAGTAATTGGTGAATTGTACCAAATTCGTAGCAGTAGATTTGCCTGGAATAAAGCCATACTGCTTGTCTGAACGAATTGATCTACATTGAAAACTTAGTGAGTCACATACAATTTTTCCAAAAAGTTTAGGAATAGGAGATATTTCAGCAATTGGTCGGTAGTTCGTCACAACATCTTTCTTACCCTTTTTGAAAACTGGAACAATGAAAGATTTCTTCCATATAGTTGGAAATATGCTTGCATTTAAGGAGAAGTTAAATAAATACGTCAAAGGTAACACTAAGCTAGGACAGTGGCGTAACACCGATCCAGGGACGCCGTCGAGGACAGTCAGAGTAGTCATCATCAATTTTACTTAAATAATCAGAGACGATAATATCAGTTACACAATCAAAATTCACATTAGCACTTGACAAAGAAGAAATGTAGTCAAAATATTCATAGTCAATATCACCAAAATCATTATCAACAAACGCTGAACGAAAGTACGACGCAAAAAAACCACATATAACATTGGACTCATGACTTGACTCACCGTTAAAAATAAAGGAAGATGGATATTTGTTAGATTTTCTTTTACCATTAGCAAAGTCCCAAAAACATTTAGGGTCAGATTTAATATTGAGCGCGATCTTGTCAATATAACAAACAAATTTGCGTAGCTATTAAATTTCTACGAAGTTCTGAATATTTAGCGTAGTCTAAATCGTCACGGGTAGCATTATAACTTTTCCACGCACGGTTGCGATCATTTCTAAACATTCTTAACGTTTCATCAAACCACGGCTGGTGAGAAGATATATTTTATGTTAATTTGTGTGGAACGAATTTAACGAAACCCGCATATAAAAGGGAGTAAAATAACTGAATTAAAGTGTCGATCTGGGATGTCTCGGAAAACAATGAATTCCAGTCAAATGAGATAAAGTAATTATTGAGTGAACAAAAGTTAGCTCTTTTAAAATCAAATTTGTATATTGGAGCGTAAGATTCTACTGATTGCACACAATAATTAAAGTTGAGAAAAAATGCTGGATGATCAGGAACTTCATTCAACAGAGGAACATCAACCCGGGCTGTGAATGTATTCGAACAGTCCGATGTAAATGCCAAGTCAAGCACACGACCACGATGGTTTTTGATCCCATTTACTTGTTGCAATCCCTGGCTCACGAGGTTGTCAAGAGTAAAGAATTCCACTTCGGAGCAAGCATTGTTAGAGCAGAAGAATTCTTCACATACAGACGGTTCCCAGACAAGTCGCGGAAGATTAAAATCACCAAATACAATAATATCATCATCCACTCGACAAAGTTCCAGCGCGTCGTTAATAGCGCGAACGTAATCTGCATATTCCGTTTTTAGTTTTCGTCCTCATTCCATTTATATTTTGGTAGTAACAACTCAGTAAACTCAAGGCTTGTTTGGTTACTTTTGAATTGCTTGGAGTCTTGCACGCCGAAAATCCCTACTGACAAACTCTTTTACGAGTTAGTTAGCTGGCCAGAAAGTCGGAGAGGCGAGAGTTTTGAATAACTTAGACGGCACGGAAACTTTAAACATCGTAGTAGCATCGTCAAGTGGAATACATCGTAATTTGCTAGCAATGTACTGCAAAACGTCATCTTCAGACGTAGAGAATTCCAGACGGGAAATAAAAATTGCTATGGGAGGAACAACTGCCCTTAGTGGAAAGTCAACAGTACCATCAGCTGATGAACAATTGGAATTCACAGCAGCAAGCACAGCCGGTGCAGGAGACGACGCACTGTCGTTTTGGAGTCCAGGAATTAGTTTTTGATGTGGTTCGAGCACCCTATATCAGCTGCAACGTCATTGCCAGTCAGACACTGCTCAGCCATAAGCAACTTGGACGTACGAACACCATCCATACTCGAAGCTATTATTTCCTCACAAGGTGAGGGCAGGTTAGCTTTGTTTAGCTTCGATTTATTAGTCGGAGGCAGTGCGCCTGGGATGAACTTCGATTTCTCCTTTTGGGACTGGCGAGTCACATGGCCAGTACTGACTGCAAGTGATGAGACAGCCGCTTTAGGCTTAGCAACCTCGCACGCAGATAGTGACCGCCGTTTGTCAACAACTCTAACAGCTGGCACGGCGGTAAATGAACTTTGCCCGGTATGAGAAATATTTACCGGATTTTCTAATTCCGTTAGATGTCCAAGTATTTCATCGAGTTTATCGTGAACGGACTTTAAAGAACAATTACACATTGCTAAGCTTTAGAAAACCGAATAATAAAAAAAACGAGATAACAATTTTAAACGAAAATCGATTCACAGTGCACATATAATTAAATTTTGTGAGAAATGTGCTACTAGAAATGAAATGCGTCCGTGCTCAATCGCGTACACTTGATGACTGATGACTAGTTATCCCGATATTTTATACTTAGTTAGTTAAAGTGTTATTGCCTGAATTGTGAGCTGATGAGAAAAGCTATGTAAAACGATCATAAGGCCTTTGCCATGCTATGGCAACGAAACGTGGACATTAACTCGGGCGTCCGAAAAACTACTTAACGCCTTTGAAAGAAAGGTTCTCAGAAGAATTCTCGGACCTGTGAGCGAAGACTCGATCTGGATAATACGATAAAATAGAGAATTGTATGACATCTTCGACAATCCCGAAGTGTCAACCTTCATAAAATTTAAGAAGTTACAATGGTCATGTGGAGCGAATGGATGACGGAAGAATTCCCAAACGCACACTAAAAGGAAAAGTCAACGGACAAAGACCGGTCGGAAAACTACGGAAGCGCTGGGAGGATTCGATTGACGCAGACAGCAAATCACTGCTAAGATTTTCAAACTGAAGGACGTGGTCACTGGACCGAGATGTATTGGAGGTCAAAGTACGATTAGATTTCCACGAGAACAATGAATTAATTAAGTACCTACCTAGACATAAATTACAAATGCCCGCAATGCCATGAAGGACAAGTTTCTCACTGCGCAATTTCAGAGTTTGAAGGAATAGTTCCAGACACGAGCTCTTCTTTAAAAACGGATAGTTGAGGGGATCGTAAGCAAAATTGGCCAAGTTTGCTGAGACCTGCTCTTGAGCTTCTGAAATATAATTACGGAGTGTTAATGCAACACGTTTCTTACCGGAATCCAGCAGACATACCGATGTTTGTAGTTCCGTGGAATTCTTCTACTAAATGTTCGATGTATTCCTCGCGGCCAATTCCTCCCTCCGGTGTTCTTTTGCGAAGCCGTTCTTGAGTTGAAAACATCATCCACTTAATTATTAAATCATAATTTATCTTGCTTAATAATAAAGAACTTTCAAATAGTTTACCTTCGCCAACGTCAAACTGACAACTCAATCTTTTTAGCGCTTGCTGCGCCGCCAGTGGCGAGCATTTTCGTAGTTCATGGGAAATGGCGCTGCAGTAAGTTTGTGGGGGGAAATGAGGTAGTAAATAAATTATTACTGGACTTTTCAGCGATTTGAAAACGAATTGAGAGAATTCAAAGAATATGAAAATTTTGAAGGAATATTGATTGATCTAGCTCTTACAGAACCAGAGTCTACAACGAAATATAGAAAAAGGTGCGAATCGCGGACTTTTTTAATATACGCAAAAAAATTGTTTACTGATTAATCATACGTAAAAACGATTAAGTAATTTTAGAGCGTGGATGATACTTTTATTAACGATTTTCCACCTGGAAAATGAGGAAAATTGCGTTTTAAAATCTCATTTTTGAGATTCTAAAACGGGCATTTCATCGTTTTTCTCGGTGGAATTTTCATAACAAATACAATTAATCGAAATACAAGATTACAAATATTGGAAAAACACAACCAGTTTATCAATCCGAGCCTTCCGGAAGGCAAAAAATTAAAATTATTCATCGCGTTTAAGTAAGTCCAGACTAGAGTCACTGTATAACTGAGCTACTCGGTCCAGGAGTCTGGCAGATGCGTATCAGAGTTGAAACCGTTAAGTTTGAATTTTTTGGTGTATATACATATTCGGTTAGATATTTATCAAAATGCAATTGGAATTCGATTATGTGCCCTGAAAAATTAATATCATTGTGCCATTCCATTAGAAACAGCCAAAAATTCAATTTTATTTTGCAATTTTCTGCACCCACACATCTTTACCAAACAGGTTTTTAGTCTAGTTTATGATTCTGTTTGTTGACACATGGCGGAAAAACATCCCAACAGGGATTTTTGCAATCCATTCCCTTTTATTGAAAATCATTCAAATTGAGAAATATTCAAATCGACCTAAGAAATTTGCAATGCATTCTGAAGTAATGTGAAGGCATTACATAAAGTAGCAGTTTATTTAGGGAATTTGATATGCATTGAAAGGTAATGTGATTGCATAAAATAAATGATCATCTTCAAAACGTGCCGCGCACAAAACGAAAGATTAATAATAGAAAACATTATTATTATCATAACCCGTTTGCTTTCTAATATTCCCGTAAAATTTTACAAGTTGTTCATTGCGAGAAAAAAAATCTTTAAGTCGCATTTTTACCAGCAACAAAATTAGTTAAATTATAGCAACAGAATTTAAAATACTGAATTCATATCAAAAGCAGGATCCAATTTCATCACATTTTTCAATATTAATTCAAAATGAATCGCTCCCTCAATATTAGAATACCTTCTCAAAGATTAATTTGCTTTCTATTCTTTTGTAACCATTCCATCGTAGATTCTATTGCGACGATTATATTGTCGATTTTTTTCCAATCATTACATTATTCATTCTCTTCCCTAGATTCCAATGTCGATTCTTTGTAATGCAGAAAGTAGAAAAAAACGAATGCTTGCCTATGACATTGCAATCTTAAAATAATCTATGTTTTACGACAGGAAGTAGCTGTAATAGCTTCATGGTAAAAATCATCGACGCGGTAATGATTCCACTCCCTACTGGGATATGTCAGAATGACTACACAGTCTACACTTATTTTCACCAACACTTTGATCTTTCGAACGTTCGATTTTTAGTACCAAATTTTTTAGCACGTTCGATTTTTGTACTAAAACAGCTATCTGCCAGACTCCTGGACCGAGTAGCTCAGTTATACAGTGACTCTAGTCCAGACGAATTAAAGTTTTCATGTTCTTCGACGGATATTTATATTACTTAGTAATGCCCTACACAAAAATTAATTGGGATTATATAATTTGCCACCGAGGAAAAGTGTTTCTTTGGGAAATTATAGTTTATAGAATTACGATTTGAATAGCCCTGCGCGGCTTTTTATCATTAAGCCTTTTTTTTCGTATACAACTACGGCTACGCATAGAACTGCGTTTTGATTTTAAATTTTTCAGAAAACTATTAAAAATCTATAATATATATTAAGTTAAACCATAATTTCCCAAAGAAACATTTTCCCGGTTCACGGTGCTTATTATGTACAATGAACACTAAACGAAGAAATTTCAAGGCGTAGACGGCACTTTTTTTTGCCGATTTTCCACCCGAACAATGACGTTTCAAAAAATGATTTTTACTTTATTATTTTATTAATAAAGTATTGTGATCGACTTGGAAAAAAAAAAAATTTGCTAAAATGAAATTTTGTTTTTTCGCGCTTCATGACTAAATTAGCCTAAAAATGCAAAAAAAAAATCCGTCTGTCTGTACGCCGTCCGCCGTACGCCGGTGTGTACGCTCAGCGCATATTAACTCCCAAACCCTTCAAGATAGAAAGTTCATTTTTGGGGGGATTGTAGATAGTTGCGGATCTCAGGGAGATACCCATTTTGGGGGTTGTACGGGTTCAGGGAGAGGCGGGGGGAGCCCTAAGGCCGAAAAATACGAATTCAAATATCTCAACCATGGTAACAGCTAGGAAGCTAAAACTCAACACACATATAGAGGGGTTTGTGGGACAACTTTTAAAAATAATTTAATTTTTTTATCCATTGGCGTCCGAAAAGGGGGGGCTAAGAACAAATTGTCAGCCGAATTATTTTTTCAAATGATTATATCTTTGAAATTACTTATCGTAAAAAATTCATATTTTGGGACCGTCAAGGTGGCATATAGTTCCATCGGAATCAGCTTAGATAGTGGTTAATTATTGTAAAGGGTAGGGTTTGGGGGGGGGTGCAAAGAAAATCACTTGAAAATGAATATCTCAACTATCTCTTGAGCTATGTAATTGAAACTTGAAACTTATATTAAGCTATACTGGGAAAATACAAAAAAAATATAGCATCTTGAAATAATAATAGTGGGGGGAAATGGGAAGCATTTCAAAAATGGCGCACTTTTCAAAATTACGAATCCTTATATCTCAAAAAAGAGTACAGATATCAAATCAAAAATTTGTCAGATTGTAGAACTACATAATAGTTAATTTTGATAAATGATAAAAAATTTTAAGTTGAGAGGTGTAAGGAGAGGGAGGTGATAAGCAAAAATGTCCAAAATTTTGAGTGATTTTTTTGGGGCTCTGGTGAAAGATACAAAGCTTAAATTTTGCATGTGGATACGTCTATTTGATGTACATAGAAAAATAATAACAACTTGATCTATAATTCTTATAAGCCAACCTCCTCGGTCTAACGTGCACAAAGTGCATTGAAAAAAACACATAAACAGAAAATTTTTGAGTGAAATTTTAAGGTGCAAAATGCATTTAAAAAAAATTCCTAAATATACGAAATATTAACTGGTCGAAAACTTTTAAAACTTCTACCCCCTCCCATACAAAATTATTTTTTCGACCATTCTTAAGAAATCAATTATCACCTAACTATTAAAAGCTATCAATTTGCAATTCTACACACAAACTTACAACAATAATTGAAATTAAGTTACGTTAAAAGTTTTGAAATCGCGCTTGCCCTTCTACCCCCTCCCATACAAAAGTATGATTTCGACCAATCTCATTAAATCAACTAATAACCAACAAACTAAAAGTTACGAACTTGAAATTTTATACAAGCACCTTACAAGAGAAGCAAAATAAAACTACATATCAAATTTTACGATTCCCCTACCTTCTCTACCCCCTCCCATACAAATGTTCGGTTTCGTGAATGTAAAATAAACCGAATTTTATGAAAATTCTATGCAACTTCGTCTATGAAACACATTCTATACAGAGAATATTGGACGTGATTCAAGCAATTAATTAAAAAACTATTAACATCCACCCACCCTTACTATTACCTCTGCTCCTCTCCTCATAAAAACCCAAACTTGCAGAAACGAATGAAATATTGTTAAATTGACAACAGCCCTGCCCAAGAACTCCCTTTCACTTAGCCTTCCCTAACCACTCTAACGTGCATATTGACTTTCCACTCATCCGCATCTTGTCCCAAGAATAATAAAGTTTCGCCCGACTTGTTGGCAGTTTATTTAGCCTTTAAAACAGCGATTTCGCCATATTTCTCGGCAGAATTTTAACTATAAACATATGATTTGAATCGAAAAAAAACTGAATAGCGAAAAAAAACACTTATAGTCCAGTCGGATTAGAATTTCGGAGCGAAATGTTGCGATCTCGATGTTTTTTTTTTAAACCTCATTGTTTTTTTGCGTAAATTACGATAAAAATATTGCGGACACTGGGGGAGTGGGGGAAGGACTCGAAAAATAGCAAAATTTGCCAATTTTCGCCTGTTTCAGAGGTTTTTTGAAATTTATGGCGTTCCAATAAACTATATTGAAAAACTAAAAATGAAGTTCGTTTGAAGACATTAAAACCTCTTATTTAAGTGCTACATAGTTAAATTTGGTTTATCTAAACCTGAGATATAGACTGTTATTTAAGACGTTTTTGGCAATTTTCAAAGAATTCGTGTTTTTGGAAGGAAATGAGTATCTCGCAAACTGTAAAAAAGATATTCTAACAAAACTTGCGGCATTGCCTCTTATTAAATGTACTTTAAGTAAGTGATACAAAATTCAGTTTTAATTTAGCCGGTTTCGTAGAAATTTCATCTGGTGAAGTTATTGCAAAATATCTTTTCGAGTAAATTTTTTCTTAATATCTTTTTCAAAAATAGATGATCTAAATTAAATCTCTGGGTAACTTCTATAGTCAGGTTGTATTGTAGACATCCTGACAAACAATTTGCGGGATTCGAAAGTCAATTTGACTCATCCTGAGCTGAGATATTGATCCTTTTCTTTCAGATTTTAATACTTTTAAGTAATTATGTTATTTTTACTCGTAAAAATTGGTTTTTAGGCTGCCAATCATATTCTTTGAGAATTGCTCTGTAGTTACGTGCATACATACATTTGATATACACAAGAAAAAAATAACATTTTCAACCAAAACTCTTATGTGCCGAAAAGGGGTTTTAACCTGCACGAGGTGTTTCATGTGTATAGAAAAAACACAATAATTTAGAATTTATGATTGAAATGTGAAGCTACAAGCGTGAAAATTTGTGAAACTCATTTAAAACAAATGCTTAAAAGTTTAAAATATTAGCTGGTCGATTACCTTCTAAACTTCTATCCCCTCCCATACAAAAGTATGATTTCGACCAATTTCAATAAATCAATTAATAACTAACCAATTAAAAGCTACGAATTTGTAATTTTGTACGAACAGCTTTCATACAGATATTTGTATGGGAGGTGGTAGAAGGAGTGAAGCGGAGTTGATAAATTTTCTATCACTTATTTTAATTATTAGGAAACAAATTCTGGCAAAATTTGAAGATTTTACTTTTTCTAGTTTTAATGGAAATCGATAAAATGCATTTAGCAAAAATTATGCATTTGTATGATAGGGGTAGAAGGAGTGTACAGATGAAAACAAATTTGTTTCGCATTATTAATATTTCTATTTGTATACTTTATGCAAAATATCAAGTTGATAGCTTTAACAGTTTCGAAGAAAAATAATTTAATTTAAATTCCAAAGTTTCGTGAAATTTGTATGGGAGGGGGTAGAAGGAGTGAGGTGAAGTTGATAATTATTTTTAAAATAAATTGCAATTATAGTAGAATTAATTCTGACAAAATTTCGTCTTTTCAGCTTTACTAGTTTCAATGAAAATCGAAAATATGTATTTTTCAAAATTGTCCATTTGTATGGGAGGGGGTAGAAGGAGTAAAGGGATCTGGTCGATATTTCGTAATAGTAATGATATCCACATCGTGATACTTTGACCTAAATTTCAAGTTGATAGCTTAAATAGTTTCAAAGAAAAATCACTTTCTTAATATTTCGAAATTTCATGAAATTTGTATGGGAGGGGGTAGAAGGAGTGGGAGGATATAGCCCATTCACGAACTTAAAGTTACTTTTTTGCTAAAAATGACACACAAAAATTTTTAGCACTATAGCTCAAAGCTTTCGAGAGTTATGCTGTAGACAGACGCACAGACGGACAGACAGACAGACGGACAGACGGTCACTCGGAATCGACGTTTTTGAGCGACAACAAATATTTCTGTTTCTTGGCGGCTCTGTGCGAGCGTTATTTCTTAGCGTTACAAACGGTAAGGCAAACACAATATACTCTCAGATTTCATCTAGAGTATAATTAGCAGCTGGAGGACGCGGTCTTTGGATCGGGAGGCGACGACTTCAGGAGGCTGGGGCCCGAATTGGGCTGTCGCGCTATTGATGATGATCTTGAAGGGTTTGGGAGTTAATATGCGCTGAGCGTACACACCGGTGTACGGCGGACGGCGTACACACAGACGGATTTATTTCTTGCATTTTTGGGCTATTTTAGTCATGAAACGCGAAAAAACAAAATTTCAGGGTAGCAAATTTTTTTTTTCCAAGTCGATCACAATACTTTATTATTAGAACTAGCAAACGCCCGCGACTTCGTCCGCGTAAAAATAGCAATAATAAACAATTTTTGAGACTGTAGTTAGTAATACATTATGTTGTATATATAATCTGCTTACTTTAATGGCTTTTTGAAGACAATGGTTTGTATTTTGTTGGAATCAGAACCATACATTTTTAAGAATGAAAGCATGATACTCGCATTTGTATGGGACAGGCTCGTGATCAAATCAAACCCGTGATTCGAGTTCATATACGTGTTAACGAGCGTGAAGGGCATGTGAATAATTGTAGCTTGTGTTAATTAAAAAAAAACGGAACAAAATAACATTAAGCTTAAAAACGCACCAGGACTACTATTGTGCGTAAAGCCCAATCATACGATACTATGTATTGATGAAATCGAAATTTTTGCGGTGTTAAGAAATTTTATATGGGGAGTGGTAGAAGGGGTGACAACACTGAACTAATTTGTTTTACATCATGCTAGAGTAGCTATAAAAATGTTTTGTACCAAATTTAAGCTTCAAAAATTGAGTAGGTACTTAGAAACTTAGTGCATTGAATTTAATGAAATTGTGCAATTTGTATGGGAGGTGGTAGAAGAAGTGGGGGATTTTGGTGAGACTTCAAATTTCAGATCTATATCATTCACACTTTTCGAGAAAATAGAATTGTTATATAGTCGTGGAATGTGTATCATTGCATGGGAGGGGTAGAAAAAGTGAAGCTACTCGGTTAATTTTGTTCTCGATATTAATAATAATGCTAATTAATGATTTAGTACAACATTTTAGCTCGATGTAAGTTACACGTACTGAGAAAATTGGTGTAAAGTAGTTCATGAAAAAGTGTAGTTTGTATGGGAGGTGGCGGAAGGAGTGAGGGAACTCAAATAATTTGTATACCTAAAGACTGCATTTATAATAGAAATAATATATTCCAAGTTAATAGCTTTTATAGTTTCCAAGAAAATTTGATTAATATATATTTTTGAAAATGAGTCACTTTGTATGAGAGATGGTAGAAGGCGTGAGGGGAGTGAAATAAAACCAAAAGCAGATTACATCTCGATGGACACCTAGCAAACTGTGCAAGTTTCATTACAATTCGTGCAGCCGTTTGTGCGTGAAAAGCGGCCGGACAGACAGACAGACACAAATTTCAAAAATGTGTTTTTATGCTTAGTTATTGTTAAAATAACGCAAAAAACTAACTTATAGCCATTTATAAGCAAATAACAAACAGACACTACAATTATATTAATATGTATAGATAATAAAGTAAAATTATAAATAGCATTATGCAATCTTCAAAAGTCATAAGATTTGAAGAAGTAATTAATAAAAGATAAAAGTGCTCACTAACATTTAACTCGGTTAGAAAAATCTTAAGGTAAAAGTCAATTCGGCTACTTAAGATCAGTTCGTGATCGCCGTTATCCCTCTTTAATTGCTCTACACACATGGCTGATCAGATGAGGTCGAAAAGATCACATGCTCGTAAATTGTGGAATGGAACAACTCAATTAAAATATCGGTGAATCAAGAACTATAGTGCGATCGGTACGGTGATCGGTGATCGCAGTCGCACATCGTACCCATGTGATCTTGGGAATTGAGATGCGTTCGTTAGCAGAGAAGAAGAGGCGGCGTTCCTTACGAATATTTTTGAGTTCGAGGTCCGTCAGTTTTAATCAGCTTCCCAATGCCGCAATGAATGACCGAACGTAATTTTGAGAAATCAACGCGAGTAACGGATCCTTTTAGCGACGTCGGCATTATTTTTAATTTAGTCGTCAGTTTCTTGGACACATTTCGATAAAAAGTAAAACTCTGGGCACGGAGTCTCGTAGCCATGCAAATAATGAGTTGTGACAATATCCCCCTTGGGGACAGCAAACTGACCGAGAGTGCTTCGAGTGCAGTGCTCCAGTGTGTGAGATATGACGTGGTTGCGACACCAGCTGGAGGGTTATTTCTCTTCGTCGCGTTTGCTAGGCGCATTTTGAAACGTCCGCGTCCACTAAGCTTCCCATTGTGTTTCCCAACAGCTAACTCTACACTGGATGCCATAAATGCATACCAATTGCGATTCGCGTCGTCATTTCAAGTCGCCAAATTGTTATTGTTTATTGTCATTGTGACCGTTGACCAGGCGATAATTCAACGTAATGCATGGAAAAAAAAACGGTTTTTCGAAACCTGATTTGACTGCCTTTATTGAATGGAAGGTAGATACTCGCTTGATCCGGAGCACTTGATCCAGTTCAAAAAGTTCAATACTTTTGCACCGGTAGGTCAAGTACTTTGGTTTATGTTTTCAAGAAGCGTTAAGGCCTGGATTTATGTTAGTTGACATTGCAGATCCTCAACTGGTTGCATTTTTTCATTGCTTATTTCATAAATATTTCACCAACATTAAATATGCGTACACTTCATTTATAAAACATGATCACCGATCATCGTCACATATCAAAATGTGCCATGTAGGTAAGAATTTCTTTAAGCGTTGATATGCCCATAATTCGTCATCTTTCTGAGATTGCGAACAAAAGTATAAAACGATTCAAGCACCAACTGCAACTGTCCCCCGTTAATTTTTTTAACTTGCTCACATTAAAGATTTGCATCAAATTAAATGACTCCTCATGTTTATTATTCGAATTTCAGCCAAAACATAAACAAAACACAGAACAGATTTCTTTCAGTAATAGAAGACCGGCTGCATTGTAAATAATAATTCTTCCGCGATTTCCCAACAACAGACAGTCTGCAGCTTTCTACAAAAAACCGCCAATTATGCACAACAACCAACTTTTCTTGGGTGATTTTGTAAACAATTTGCCGACTATTAAATCGCATTTGCACCGCAGTCAGTTGGTTATTTGGAGGAAAAGTCAACTCGTAGAAGCACCGCACATAAAAAATGGGTTCGTATACTGTGGAAATTCTTTAAACTTTAACGACTTATTTAAAGTTATCACTTGCAGGCCGATTAAAAAAGATGATGTGCATCCTTCTGGGAGTGGTTCTCGTAAGCTGCAGTCTTCTGTGTCAAGCATCACAATCGCCTGCTGCAGTTGCTAACTCCCTTGTACCGCCAGAGCCCAGTAAAGGAAACTTGCAAGCAGGAAATCAAGTAGTTGGCATCCGTCCTGTCGAAGTTGTACCTGTCGCAGTGGTTGGCCCTCCAATAGGAACGGTTGCAGTTGGCGCACCGCAAGCAATATCTCCAGCAATTTCAATTCAAACTATCCCGGCACCGAAGAACACTACGCATCCTTGCACGTGTGGTGTATTCCTGAGCGGCCAATTCAAAAAAGGTTCGACAGATCAGCCTACGGGAAGTGCAGCTTTTATGCAGGAGCAGGAAAAGTCGTTTCCATGTACGGCAATCGGTGCGAGGCAGTGCCAAAATAAGTGTGTCGAAATTGTGAGTGCAAGTAGAATGTCGCAGTTCAGGGATATTTTAGTAATATTAATTTTTTTTTCATTTTTTATTTTAAGCTCATAAAATATTTACCCAATTCAGCAACACTTCTGTGTGGTACAATAGATCGGGACTGTCACAAGGAGCGAGCATTTTTATTTGTGCAAAACTGCAATGAGAAGTGGGTAAATTCGAATTTGTCAGCCGGAAAGGAGTACTGCTGTAAAGATGGAGAATCGTATCCGTGTCCGCTCATTTAATAATGCCAATAAAGAAATTTTCGTCGTATAAAGCTAATTGTTTTTTTTTTTGTTTGGAGTTTTTTTAATTTTTATCAGATCATTTATTTGTCTGTGTGATGTAAAATTCAGTTCTTATCAGAATCGACAGAATTTGGTATGTTTAAAGTTTACGCTAAAGAATTCTGTATTTACACTTTATCCAAAGTTTAGGAACCCTTTCTTTCGTGTGGCTTAGAAATATATATGTATTCCAGTACTGGATGAAGTTCTTCGTAGATCCTTCTATTTCTTCCTGGCTTGCGCATGCTGTACGGATTCATGGTTTGCATGCCATGCACACTATGTCGTCTATCCCTTCTCACGATATGACTGAAGACTTTTTTTTTTTAAGAAAAGAATGATTAAGGCAATCGTATACCATCAATCAATCAAATTCCTGTTAAGACTCCCTATAGGGGCATAGGACAGAAACAACTCTCTTCCACAAGGCGCGATCCTGAGCATCGGCCTTAAGCTGCTACCAGGACTTGTTTATTTCTCTGGCCTCCTGCTCAATTGCTCGCTTCCATATGTTACATGGTCGACCAACTCGACGTCTTCCTTGAGGATTATAATCCAGAGCCTGTTTGGCGATGTTTCGCTCTGGTTTCCTCAAAGTATGACCGATCCACTGCCACTTCCGCCTTTGAATCTCAATACCTATTTTAGTCTGGCCAGTTGTACTCCAAAGTTCGTCGTTGGAGATTACTTCTGGCCAGAGTATTCCTAAAAAGCGTCGGAGGAATTGGTTCACGAAAGTCTGTAGTTTCTTGGTAAGTCGAACGGTCACTTTCCACGTAGCACAACCATATAGCAACACCGATTTGACGCATGCGTCAAAAACTCACATCTTCGTGCGAAGGGAAATCTCTCTTAACCTGCAGAAAGGGGAGAGGATACCGAGCTTTATTTAGCCGAGCCTCAACATCCTTTTCGGCTCCGCCGTCCATACTGACAATGCTTCCGAGATAGCAAAAATCTTGCACCTCTTCCACATCCTGTCCGTTAAGTGTGCTTGCGTTCGAACCCATGTGCATGTACTTGGTTTTACGCACATTTATTTTCAGTCCTGCCTCTGCATTTAGAATGCAACGAGCGAACATTTGATTCTAAGTCCGAACGGTTATGTGCAAGCAAACACACGTCATCAGCATAATGAAGGTGACTTAAGATGTTAAATAGTCTCCATTGAAGACCTTTATCTTCCCCACCTTCCAGTGCAGCTTTCAAGATGTCATTTATAACCACAGAAACAGGGCTGGTAATAATATACAGCCTTGTCTGACACCCGCTCGCACAAGAAAGCTCCTTGACAGCTCTCCTCTATGCAAGACGCGACACCTTGCATCTTTGTAGGATTCTTTAATCATAGCTATGACATTATCTGGAATACCTCTCCTACGCAAAGCATTCCATATGTAATCTCGCTTAACGCTGTCGAACGCCTTCTCGAAGTCCACAAACATGAGATGTAGTGGCAAACCCATTTCGTCTGACTGTTCTAATATTATCCGTAGGGTGTTTGTATGGTCGGTACAATACGACCCCTTACGGAATCCAGCCTCATAAACTTCGAGAGTGTTCTCGACGACATCACTAATCCTATTGAGAATTACCTTAGCCATAATTTTTGATACGGCAGTAAGTAGACATATACCACGCCAATTGCCACAATCCTGAAGGTCGCCCTTCTTCGGAATTTTCACAATGACGCCCTCCTTCCATTCAGTCGGATATCTTCCGTCATTTCACACCTTAGTGAAGAGTGGGAGGAGTATATCGGCTGTTATTTCCGGGTCCGCTTTGAGGAGTTCGGTTGGTAGTCCGAATATACCTGTAGCTTTCCTTCCCGCCATTGATCGAATAGCGGAAACTATCTCTTCCTTATCTGGGGGATCGTCCCTAATAGACGATTGTTGCGGTTGGATGTTTGGTAGTAGTTCTGTTTCTGGAATATCTTCCTCTGATAAGATGTTTAAAACATCATAGAAGTATTCCTTCTATCGCTGCAACTGGTGTTCACTCATATTAAGGAGAGTTCCGTTGACATCTCTCACCAGGTGGTTGGCGGTGAAATTCCTGTTCGTCAATTGTTTCATGATTTTGAATAGTGAGCCCATATCCCCAAGGTAAGCCGCAGATTCTGCCTTGTTTGCCAGATCTTCAATGGCCTTTCTATTGTCGCGTCTAACAGCCTTTTTGAGCTGTATATGAGCATCGCGGTAGTTCTGCCTCAGGTCGAGCGTTCGTTGGTTGACATCGGGTTGAGAGATGATGAATTTGACTTTTTTCCGATTGTCAACCTTGTCCCATGTGTCTTGCGACATCCAGGGTTTCTGACCGCTTTGCACATATCCCACAGATTCTTCAGCACTAGTTAGAAAAGTGTTTTTAGTTGCCTCCCAATTGGCGTCCAGTGTGCGTATTTCATATTCACCCCATGTGGATGACTTTTTGCGTAGAATAGTGGTGTATTCGCGTTTTTTGTTGGTATCTCTGAGTTTATCCACATTAAGCTTGCGCTTCATTTGAAGAATTTGTGGTCGTCGGGTAGCTGCTGTACACATTCTCAAGCAGGCAACTATCAAGTGGTGATGGCTCCCCACGTCAGCTCCACGTTTCGCTCGCACATCGAGGAGACATCTTCTCCATCGACGACTTATAGCCAAATGGTCGATCTGGTTCTGAGTAACACCATCAGGGGAAACCCAAGATGTTTGATGATGACTCTTGTGTGAAAAAAGGGTCCCTCCGATGACCATTTGCCGAGTACTATAAAACTCCACACATAATTCGCCGTTTTCGGGTCTCTTAATCCAAGGTCGTGACGCGTCGACCCAAGGCTCACCATGCCTCCCCATGACGTGTTCTAGTTCAGTGTTGTCTGATCCAACCTGGGCGTTCATATCTCCTGAGATGATAATAATATCATCTTTTGGAACACGTTTGAAGGTGGCACTCAGTTGGCTATAAAACTCCTCTTTATCACCAGATGTTGCGGTATAAGTTGGTGCGCAGCACTGCAGAATTGTCAAGTTTCTGACACTGGTCCTGAGCTTGACGTCGATAATCCTATCCGAGAATGGTTTCCAGCTAATGAGACTGTTTCTCGCTCTCGGTGTAAGGACGAACGCCACGCCATTTCTGGCTTCACTTTCAGGGCCAATGTACAGAATAGTGTTTCTGCTAGAGGTTCGTTCTTCTCCTGGTCCTGTCCACCTGACCTCGCTCAAGCCCAAGATTGGGATGTTATAGTGCTCCATTTCACGGTCGATCACCGATTGGCGGTGCAAGGACCGAGTAACCCCAGCTCTTCCCCTGTCATTCAATGTTCGAACGTTCCAGAAACCAATCATAGTCCGTTTTCGAATGCCAAAAGTCGTTACCGTAGAATCAGTCCGTATACGGGGCGCTGTATCCGTTTCTCGTATCATTTATGTCTTAAGATCACGGGTGATAAGCCCATGATCCAGTGAGTGTCCTTTTGCCATTATTAGGGCAAGCAGGACTGGCTGTGGTGAATTCTACAGCCCCCATCCCACAGGGGGATAGTTAGCTCAGGTTCGTGGAGTCTCCAAGGATAGTTGTAGGAATTGGTAAAACCTCATCCTACAACTACCCCCTTGCGGGGAATAGCTGTAGCTTGTGTCAATTAAAAAAAAAGCCCAAATAAAATAAAACTAGGCTTAAAAACGTAACAGGACTACGATTGTGCGTAAAACGCCAATCATACGATACTACAGATGAAATCGAAATTTTTGTGATGTTAAGAAATTTTGTATGAGAAATAGTAGAAGGGGTGACAGCACTGAACCAATTTGTTTCACATCATGCTAGAGTAGCTATAAAAATGTTTTGAACCAAATTTAAGCATCACAAATTGAACAGGTACTAGAAATTTAGTGCATTGGATTTTATGAAACTGTGGAATTTGTATGGGAGGTGGTAGAAGGAGTGTGGGTTTTTGGTAATTTTTCGAGAAACAACTATAATAATAATGAAATTGATATATTTTAAATTTAGATCAGTAACATTGACACTTTTCAAGAAAATCAAATTTTCGAAAAGTTATAGAATTGTGTCACATTGTATGGGAGTGAAGTTAATCGGTTAATTTTTTCCCGATAATAATAATAGTGATATTTAAGGATTGAGTTCAAAATTTTAGCTTGACAAAAGTTATACGTACTGAGAAAATTGCTTTAGAGTATTTCATGAAAAAGGGCAGTTTGTATGGGAGGGGGTGAAAGCAGTATAATCTACATGATGATTTTGATTGATGTATTTTAAATTTCAGATCAGTAACATTCACACTTTTCAAGAAAATCGAACTTTCGTAAAGTCGTGGAACTGTGTCACATTGCATGGGAGGGGGTAGAAGGAGTGAAGCTAACCGATTAATTTTTTCACGATAGTAATAACAATGCTAATTAAGGATTTAGTTTATCATTTTAGCTCGATGAAAGTTATACGTACTGAGAAAGTTCAACTTCAACAATGGCGCTACAGCCCAAATCGGGCCTTGGCCTCCTGACCTTCAGGTTCCTTAACATTTTTTCATTATTTATTGTGGAAGGGTTGTTAGACCTTCGCACAACCCTCTATCTACGAATTTTTAATTTTTCGTAGATTGAGGTGACCAAGGTATACCCAAGCAAGCAGTGCGCTGGAGTTATGCGTCGACCGGGATTTGAACTCACGACCTTCGTATGGTAGACCAACACGCTACCCACTAGGCTACACCCTAGCAACTGAGAAAGTTGTGATACGAAATGAGCCTCTGGGGACCCATTCCATATACAGAATTTAATGAGGATACTCCCCCAGGTCAGGACAGCACTTGCGCCAGCCGCTCAGGAGCTTGGGGTGTGGAACTTGACCTGGGAGTCCCTCATCCTTGAGGGTGCTGTCGCTAAGGAGGTTTGTGCTCGACATCGCCGATCATTATGGCCCGGGGCTCCGCGTATTGCCACCTAGGCTATATGGGGCCCCAGGGCAGTACGGCAAAATCAGAGGAGCGTAGCCTGACGGAGGCGGGTTTCTTCGGGCATCGTGAGCGCCGAGGCCGCATTCGGGCGACTTAGCAGCTCATCATTTTGTTTTCTGCTCTAATTATCCTAAAAGATTGAAGAAAGAAAAAAAAAACCTACTACGCACTTTGTCCGTAACTGTACCAATGCCTTACAAAAAAAATTACTTAGGAAATTAATTAATGAGTGAAAGAGTTTGAATTGTGTACTTCTAAGAATATATTTCACTAATTCCCTAATATAATATTCTCTAACTAAAATTTTCCGTTGGGTACCTGATTCGTCCTGATAACGCCGCAAACTTTTCTGGAGCTGTGATTTCCCTATCTAAAGTTGATTTGATGCGATGTTGCGCTGTTTGCGATGCTGGATGGTCGCCGATAATAATTTTAATTCGATTCCCTTCAATTATTATTCAACTATTAGTTCTTCTCCTAAACACTTCAGTTATTATGATTATTTCACTTTTTCCTTCTTGAGGCTCTTGACAAGTCATTGTGAGTCATCATTTGAACTCACTCCTAGTTTTAAGTTTCTCCACAATTTATTTCGAATTATAGCTTTAATTATTTAATTCAATTCACTTCGTTTTCACCAGTTATCATATATTATTATTCTTAGATATTATCGCTTAACGAATTCCACTAGAACCAGGGACCACTTGATGTAACACCTTTTAGCACCCAAGAAGGTTAACCAAAAACCGCCTAGATTCACGATCATGTCTCCTTTTATTCTGTCTCAACGGTTATTTTCTATTAATCTTCGCGCCAAATGACTGGTAGTAAGCACAAATTGGTTTTTATTTTTTTCTTATTCAAACACCAGATGTCGTTGTTGTTTGTTTACGTTGCGTTATATTTATTAATATTATTTATTATTATTAACATTATTATTTTTTTTATTATAAAGATTTTACAAAAAAAAAATTACATAAAAGAAGAAGAAAGAGTCATGGCAAAAATACAGGTGCGGATCAAGAATTCATGGAGATCCGCTCCATAAAAAATAAAAATAAAAATAAAAAAATATTTAAAAAAAAAAGGAATGGACGCCCATTTCGTATCAGTTGGTGTATAGTATTTCATGAAAAAGTGTAGTTTGTATGGGAGGGGTTGGAAGGAGGGGGAATTCAAATAATTTGTATACCAAAAGATTGCACTTGTAATAAAAATAATAAATTCTAAATTTCAAATTAATATCTCTTATAGTTTCCAAGAAAATTTGATTATTACATATTTTTGAAAAAGATTCACTTTGTATGGGAGGAGGTAGACGGTGTGAGGGAAGTGAAATAAAACCAAAAGCAGATTACATCCCGGAGCATACCTAACAAACTGTGCAAGTTTCATTACACCCGGTTCTGCAGTTTGTGTGTGAAAGACGGCCAGACAGACATACAACCATTTCAAAAATGTGTTTTTATGCTTAGTTGTTGTTAAAATAAAGCAAAAATCTGACTTTTAGCCATTTATATATAAGCAAATAACAGACAGACACTACAATTATATTTATATGTAGAGATTATTATTGGGGGGCAACTGTTAAGGGATAGGCGGACAGATTAGTAAAACCGAAAACTACGAACTCAAATATCTCAATCGTGGTTCTAGTTAGGAAGCTAAAAATCAACATATACATATATAGAGGGGTTTGTGGGGAAACTTTATAAAACTATGTAGTCTTTAATTTTCGTAAATTCATAATTTTTTTAAGATTGGGGGTGTAAGAGGAGGGAGAGCCTGAGTTAGTACCCCATCTATAATCCACCCACAAATGAGCTTTCTATCTTCAGGGGCTTGGGAGTTATTATGAGTGAGCGTCGTACACGTACGGCGTGCAAACAGACGGATTTATCGTTTTGCACTTATTGGCTTGCGCGAAGAAAAATGTTCAGGGTAGCGAATTTTTTTCCCAATTCGCACACAATACTTTATTGTTATAATAATAAAGTAAAATTAATAAAATCTGATTTTTTTTTGTAAACTAAAATTAATTAGTCTGTCTGTAGACTGTTTTCTGTTTTCTAAATAAAACGTATGGCAAGGAGTTCATTACACGAGTAAGTTTTCATACTCATTCAACTACAAACTCATTGCGAGATTTGAAAATTCGACAGCAATATTTTAAATTTCTCAAAAATTAGAAATGGCTGCGAATCGATCAGTACCAGAAAGTTAATAGTCGGGCGTGTCCAACTGGAAAATGAACAATAAAACTGACCTGTTACGGCCATTTGACTTTCATAGCTTCCATATCCTGTTTTCGAATGCCAAACAGGATGCATGCAATTGCACGACAATCTCCTCGGGGACTCGATCGTAAAGCGTAGAAACCCCAAAAACCTGTCCTGACCATCATCGTACATTTATCATGGCCTTCCATGAACATACATAACGAAGAATCCAGCCAAGAGTTAAATGAAAAAAGAAAAGAAAACACCGTCCAAGTTAAAGAATCGAGTAAGAGGGTCCACCACGTCAGGACAGCGAACACGCAGAGTGGGTATGACCGGACCTGGCCTGGACTGGACATTCAAGGACAGGATGACTCGGTATGTAATGATGTTCATAAAGTGAATTCTGGAATTATAATGGAATGCACTTAGCGAGTCGGAACGGAAACACTTCTCGCCGTTAATGGATGGATGACAACGGGCAAGGGAGCAACAACCCTTCACGGTGTGCTTGCTGACTCGTTACGAAGCATAAACGGAGGGACAGAAACCAAAGTCCAAGTGGTCACTGATTTTTACATTTTGATAGCAAAACGTAAACAAAATTCGACTGAATGCGATGCAACAAGGGGCAACTGTTGCTCAGGTAATTCGATGGGCTTTATAATTAGACCGCGACTTGTCCGTCGTGCACTGATGGAATTCTGTGGATGGGTCCGGCTCGAATCCAATCCTTTTTCCGTTCGCTTGTTGCTTCGAGACTAATTGTTACCCTTTCAGTATTCGGGGTTCTTCTTCAACCCTACGCAAAGGAGGACTCAATTAACGGACATAAATCAACGTTTTTCGAAATGGTTCCACAGGATGAACCCCTTATATATATATTTTTTTTTATTTTATACATAGTATTTACAAGAGAAACATCGTTTCAATATCGTTGGCAGGTGGACTCCTGATTTACAATTTTTTTATCGTTCCTTCTTTTCAAAAGTGATGAATAATTTCCTTTTTTGAACGTGCAGGTGTTATTATTTTGTTTGATCCTGGGAATTCAAATTCGGAGTAAAGTTTGTAATTAGGTTAATAAGGTTTCGTGAATGTTTTCACAGTGCGTTTCATATTAAAATGAAAGATTTCCGGATTTATCACTGTTTTGTTTTATTAAATGTAACGTTTTGGTCTCTGCTGAGACCTTTATCAAGCTCAGTTTGTTTCAAATAATTTGATATTTTTCTCAGCAGATACCGAAACGTCACGTTTAATAAAACTTAACAGTGTAAAATCCGGAAATCTTTCTTTAAATAGGTTAATATGATTTATTTTAGGTAATCCGCTTTTTTTAATAACATGGAATTACACACTTCCCAATTTTATTAATAATTTTTAAATTAGTTTTCGAAAGTTAACATTCTCCCGATCTATAGCGAGTACAATAAGCTACATTCATGCTCTAGATAAAATCTGAGACATATTGAATTTGCTTTAACGTTTATAACGCTAAGAAATATGGATCGCACATATTCTTCAAGGACACAGAAATATTTGTCACTCGAAATCGAGGTTCTTGAGCCAGAACCTCTATTCCGTGACCGTCTGTTTACAAAATAACACTTTTTCCAGAGGGAACTTTAAGTTCGTGAACGGGCCACATTCCCCACTCCTCCTACCATCTTCCATAACACTTTTTGTAATTTCCAGAAATTTAGTTTTCTTTAGCAATGCGGTTGTCTCCTGGGCTCTTATCAGCTTTTTCTGTGTTGATTGTGTTTTCAACTTCAGAGTTGAGAATAATTGAGACTGAGTGTTCTTTTTGAGTGCTCGTACATCATGGAGTCTCTTCGCTTTGTGAAATATTCATTGAGTATACCTCCCGGAAGAATGAAGTTGCATTTGCAAGTACGTCATTTCTATCAAATGATTGTGTGCCGCTATTTCTCTGCAAGTTTGGCCTACATTCCTTTCCTATCTGCATTTCCCTCATGGTCTTTTTGATTGTTCTGAGCTGGTAATGTATTGTTGCGAGCTAGGGGTTCGCCGGAATTTCAAGTATAAAGACAATTCGTTTAAAAATAAGTGATAATTTATTTTTATTCGCACTTTAATTCGATTTTTGCTAAATTTGCACTATATGACAATACCGCCGCGTGTTTTTCTATCACTTTCACTGGTTCGCGTCCGTAATAAGAATTAGTTGCTGACTAACTCTCTCGCTGAAAGCTTTCGTGCTTTCATACATCTCTCCCCATGATCATGACTATTCTCGAAGCTTCCTTCGGTGTGTATGTGTGAACTATACTGGAAAGCTCTGGATCTTTAATTGTGGCTTTCTACATAGTTGAGTATACTGTTCTACATAATTCTTGTCTATTCGAGAGAGATCGAGTTGCGGGGCTGCCAGGTCTGCATGTTACATTACCCTCTCCTTAGTCCCTGTTCGTCCCGCACAGAGTCGTTCACTTCATCTATGGCACCATGGTACTTTGTTAGTCGGTCAAGGTGTACCACTTTCATTTTACTACGAGGTTTTTGATGTAGCTGAATCCGGTAGACGACATTATTTAACCGGTTGATGATTTGGTAAGGGTCTTCCCAATTGCGCTGTAGTTGCGGCGATCTGCTCTTCTGTCGTCATCACCGGTGGAAAAAACGTCGCTGAATCTTTCGATTAGATCTAGTGCTTGCTTGTGTTGTTCTCCTCTAAGGTTGCTTGACTGAAGAAGTGTTGATGTTACATTGTCCTTCCTTCTTGGATTATTTTTAGAGGGTACGTCATGTATTTCTGCCTTGTCGATACTCGTCACCGCCGATATTGGTTCACAGCTGCCAATTATATCTCCTTTCTTTACGCTGGTAATGCTGTCCGAAAAGTTGAGGACTCTTATTGGTACCATAATATTCTCATTCCTTTTTACGAGCGTTTTTCCTAGTATTAGACTTAGTAATGCAGCTGTCGTCTCTGGTTCTATGAGGTAGAATCGGTGGTTCCCGGGATCACCATCGAGCTTTGCCCAAATAACATTCTCAGATGACTTTGGTATATCCGCATCTTCGCACAATTTAACTCGCAACTTTGTTGTGTTGGAGGATGTTATTTCCATCGGGATTTCAATATTCCGCCACTTCATTATTCGTTGTCCTAAGTCCAGCTGGATACCGTGTGGTTTCAGAAAATCCATTCCAAGGATACACTCATCGGTAATGTCAGCTACCACGAATACATGCGAGAAGGTCAAATCCCCAAGCTGTATGTCACGAGCTATTTCTCCATGGACCGTCGTAATTTCTCCTGTAGCAGTGCGAAGTGCGTACTTCTTGGTGTTGTGAAGCCAAGTATGATCTACGAGGTCAGATCTTAGCACTGACCGTGTTGCGCCTGTTTCGACTGTTATGATGCAGTTTAATTTGCCGACTCGACCATTCATGCATAAATCGTTTTCACAACGATGTAGCCGAGAAACTGCGATGATGGTTCCGGGGCCTCGATTCTACCAGCCATGAAGTTGGCCTTTACTCGTTTCCTGGACTGTCATTAAGCAAAGCGGGCTCTCGTGACGGTTCGCCCCTTCTTCCCCTTTGTTTAGCAGCGCAGCCGGAACAATAGTTGGTCGCTTTTCTGGGTTTACGGCAGTCGCGTCTTAAGTGTCCTCCCTGTCCACAATTCCGGCATCGGGGGGCACCAGATCCTTCGCTCCGCTTGGTGTACTCTGCTTTCTGACACACACACTCTTCTACTATTTCTCGAACTCGATAGTTACTCCGCGAGCTTTTCTTGGCAGCTTCGAACGTCAGCCCATATACTAAGGCTTCGCCAATCGTTTTCTTACCTGCCAATTTCAACGCCTGTTGCAGCTCTCTGTCCTGTACAGCATTGTTAAATGCGAAAACAGCTGTATCGTTGCGTTGCTCTGTTTGCGCATTGGGAAGCGATAATAGTGTGAGTCGTTCAATATCGCGTGCCAGCTCTTGAAGTGTTTCACCATTCTTTTGGGTTCGGTTGTACAGTTGTGTTTTGTAGATCTCTCGCATGCGGTCACTGCCGTAATGAATATCCAATGTCTGGACTAACGTTGAAAAATCTTGTTGTTGCTCCTGCGGAATCGTTTGAAGAACCTCTGCTGGTGGACCTCTTAGCGCCAATATAAGAGCTGTTCCCCGTTCTAGATCATTCCAATGGTTGTTTCTTGCGGCGGCCTCAAATTGGGTCTTATAAATAGCCCACGGTGTTTGTCCATCGAAGATTGGAGCTTTGAGACCCTTGTGCGTAACGTGTTCTGTCTTGATGACTTCAGTCGCTTTCACGTTATCGAAGTCCCTTTTTAGGCGTTCGACTTCTTCTACAATCCCGGATGTCTTTTCCGTAATTAGTTCGTCGAAGATTCGAAGTTTCTTCTCTACGTTTTCTTCTATTGCCTTACCCATGATGTCTATTTTATTATTTTGCAGCACCAACTTTTGGTTGAAGTCCGCTGACAGCTGACTTTGTTTGTCTAATTTCTGATTAATGTCCGATGATTGTTGCTCTAATTTCTGATTAATGTCCGCAGATTGTTGATCTAATTTCTGATTAATGTCCGTTGTCACAGCTGGTTGTTGATCTAATTTGTTCATCATTTGTTGCATTAACTGTGTCAGAGCATCCGATGTACCAGAACACTCCTCTTCACGGGCTCCTTCGATTTGGAACTCAAAGCTATCTGGATCCTTACCCTCAGCCTCAAGTATCTCGATCATACGGCTGACAAGTTCAGACTTGTTCCCTGTCGTAGATAACTCGCGTCTACTGAGCTCTTCCTTCAGCTGCGTTAATTTTAAGTCCTTTAGATAATGCGGCATTTCACTACCGATTATTTCAAGTTTTTTCCGCGATTCGAATTACTTAAATTTACTTCACTAATTAAAGTCACTGCTCACTAAAGCACTCGAGAATATTCGATTTCACAAAATTCTCACTGTCCGTTCGAGAATTTTAGTTTCACTTTTTCGCTCTCACAAAATTATCCGTTCGAGAATTTTAATTTCACTCGCGATTTTTAACCAGAATTTATCCTAGAAATCACACTTCTGACACTAATTGTTGCGAGCTAGGGGTTCGCCGGGATTTCAAGTAAAATCACAATTCATTTAAAACTCAGTGATAATTTATTTACTCGCACTTAATTCGATTTTTAACTTAATTCGCACTATATGGCACTACCACCGCGTACTGTTCTATCGCTTTCCTGGTTCGCGTCTTCCATAAATAAAAGTCGTCGAATAACTGGTTTCCGACTGACAGCTTTCGTGCTATTATACATTTTTCTCTCTATGACTATTCTCGAAGCTTCCGTCGTGTATGTCGTCGGGTGTATGTCTCAACTATACTGGAAAGCTCTAGATCTTTAATTGTAGCATTTTACATATTGGGGTATACTGTTCTACACAATTCTTGTCTATTCGAGAGAGATCGAATTGCGGGGTTGTCAGATCTGTAACAATATTTATATCAGCCAAAGCTAAACAACAATAACTACGGTAAAGGGGCAATAAACGCTGGGAAGGTCGCAGTACTCTCACGTGTTCCCCAAATAATTAAAATAAGGCATTCGCCACTTCATTTTCAATTATGTAAAAAAGCTAGGATATAAAACAATACATTGCCCTGTCAGCAGCAGATCGCTCAAAGTGTAATTGTTTCAATCGTTAGGCTCAATAGCGGGTAGTTTAAGGGTTACCAATAATAAACTATGCCTTTAATATGCACAGGTCAAAATTACGGTTTGTTCGTTTAGTTAACGTTTTCTAAGCCAATTGACAAGAAATTTAATGAAGATCATTTTTTGTTTTGCAGGAAATTTTAAACAAATTATGGTAAACACGAGTCGAAATTACTTACCACATTAATCATATCGCACATGAGTGTTACCCTTTACACCCTTCAACCATCATAGCCTTAATAGTATATTTTGCACATAAAAGCATTGCCCGTTCTTCGATCTCATCCCATTCTCAGCAATGATGCGGTATTAGATGAAGAACCTAAGGAACAAGGAATATACCCACAAGAACGCTGAAAGCAACCCGGAAAGGAAACGTTGCTTCGTTACAGAAATAGCTGCGGAAAAACGAATCAAGAAATGGAAGAAAACTCAAGGAAAAGACGACCACGATAAGATCGAGCCTAATAGCAAGATCTCATTAAGGTATCAGCGATGCCTTTTCATGTACCTGTGCAGCGCAGTGGAAAGCAACCGGGCCGGGCAGCACATTACTCGCACATGATGAACTTACTTGATGGTTCCAGGAGATCATTGACCCTTGGAAAGGCTTTGTGCTGCCAAAAAATCCCAAAATATCCTGGCACGTACGTTTGCTTGGCTGTCATTATTGCGCGAATTTTTAAAGACGTTTTGGTGTTTATTTCAATGCGTGCATACTTAATTTGTATGCAAACGATGTGATCATGCGTCGATGTGGAGTTACCATAACTTAAGTCCCGGACGGTTATTTTCTACCTTTTTATTTTTCTTGGTTCTCGAAACCGTGACTTATCGTTTGTCCACACCTTTAGCTGGTACAGATAAATATTTACAAGGAACATCTTTTGATAAAGTACATAAAAACGTTGTTAATTTACTGCACAAAGTCCTTCATGTCATGGTTATTAGCACCTTTCTTTAATCGTGCAGGTACAACATAATAAAAATTCAAGACCTACCTGTAGGTAGATTTAAAACAGTTAAGTTGTTTCGCGATAAATACTAAATTCTGATGGTTTCAGATGAAGCGGCAGAAAAAAAAATGTAATGATTACCTAATTACGCCTGGGACTTGATTATTGTTAAGGGTAGTTTGAAAAAGAAAAACAGGAAATCCCAAGAATTTACTACCACCTCCACTTATCACACGCATATGTTACGTCTATTTTGGTGTCGTAACAAACAATGAGCCAACATTTGATAATGCTGCCTGTTTGTTTGTAACAGCATCGTTCAAAAACAACTGAACGGATTTAGTGCTGTAGTCGTAAATGAAGCATTGAATATAATTCTTCCCAGCTTATAATCTTTAGTTCTTATGTCACCAAATCGTCCTAAATCTTTTAAAAAAGCAGACGGTATACGGCGCATACCTCGTATGCAGCCCTGCGTACATATCTTTCGGGAATTGGTTTAAACTAAGTGACAATGTCAGTTGGGAAGTAAAACCTATTAAGTATGAAACTTCTATTGCATGTGAGACTTTTCAAAAGTCGTCAACATTATCATTTTCCTATTAAGGCCCTCTATAGGGGCATAGGACAGTAACAGTTCTCTCCACAGGACGCAATCCTGAGAATTAGCCTTAAGTTGTCGCCAGGACTTGTTTATTCCTCTTTCATCCTGTTGAACTGCTAGCTTCCATGGTCGACCAATTAACAATTACAATCCCGAGCATGAATGACCGTGCTCCGCTCTGGTTTCCTCAAAGTATGACCACTCCACTGCCACTTCCGCCTTTGAATCTCAATACCTATTTTAGTCTGGTCAGTTGTACTCCAAAGTTCATCGTTGGAGATCGCATCTGGTCAAAACATTTCAAAAATGCTTCAAAAGCAATTATTTGAAAATGTTGGCATTTTCATAGTAAGACTAACGATCACTATCTCTTTGCATTTAAATTCCAACGACCGAACATTTGGCTCCAAGTGCGAACGGTTATGTGCAAGAGATGTAAAAGTGAAACAGTTCCACTTCTGGAAGGTATATGCACACATTAGATAGTTTCTGTTCGCTTTCTATCATTGCGTCCCCCTTAACATCTTTGCGAAATGCATTTAAAAAAAAAATCAACTAATAACCAACAAATTAAAAGCTCAATCAATCAAATGCCTGTTACGGCACCCAATAGAGGCATAGGACAGAAACAACTCTCTTCCACAAGGCGCGATCCTGAGCTGTTACCAGGGTTTTTTTATTCCTCTGGCCTTCTGCTCAAGTACACGCTTCCGACGTCTTCCTTAAGGATTATAATCCAGTTTGGCGATGTTTCGCTCTGGTTTCCTCAGAGTATGACCGATCCACTGCCACTTTTGCCTTTGAATCTCAATACCTATTTTAGTCTGGCCAGTTGTACTCCAAAGTTCGTTATTGGAGATCACTCCCGGCCAGAATATTCCTAAAATGCGTCGGAGACATTGGTTCACGAAAGTCTGTAGTTTCTTGGTAAGCCAAACGGTCACTTTCCACGTAGTACAACCATACAACAAAACGGATTTGACGCATGCGTCAAAAACTCGCAGCTTCGTGCGAAGGGAGATCTCTCTTAACCTCCAGAAAGGATACCGAAGACCGGACGAGCTTTATTTATACGAGCCTCAATTTCCTTTTCGGCTACGCCATCCATGCTGAAATTGTTTCCGAGATAACAAAAATCTTGCACCTCTTCAACATCTTGTCCGTTAGGAACAATCCGTGTGCTTGCGTTCGAACCCATGTGCATGTACATATTTGGTTTTACGCATTTTCAGTCCCACCTCTTTGCATTTAGAATGCAACGAGCGAACATTTGGCTTTAAGTTCGAACGGTTATGTGCAAGCAAACACACAATCAAGGTGACTTAAGATCTTAAATAGTTTTCATTGAAGACCTTTGCCTTCACCACCTTTCAGTGCAGCTTTCAAGATGTCATTTATTACCAAAAAAAACAGGGCTGGTGATAATATGCAGCCTTGTCTGTTCGCACAGAAAAGCTCTCGTACAGGTCCCCTCTATGCAAGATGCGACACCTTGCTCCTTCGTAGGATTCTTTAATCATAGCTATGACCCTATCTAAAATACCTCTTCTACGCAAAGCATTCCATATGTAATCTCTCTTAACGCTGTCGAAAGCCTTCTCGAAGTCCACAAACATGAGATGTAGTGGCGGACCCATTTTGGATGACTGCTCCAATATTATCCGTAGGGTATTTGTGTAGTCGGTACAAGGCGACACTTTACGGAATCCAGCCTGATAAACTTTGAGAGTGCTCTCCACGATATCACTAATCCTATTGAGAATTACCTTAGCCATAATTTTTGATACGGCAGTACGTAGACATATACCACGCCAATTGCCACAATCTCGAAGGTCGCCCTTCTTCGAAATTTTCACAATGACGCCCTTCTTCCATTCAGTCGGATATATTCCTTCATACCAAACTTCAGAGTGGGAAGAATATATCGGCTGTTATTTCCGGGTCCGCTTTGAGAAGTTCGGTTGGTAGTCCGTCTATACCTGGGACTTGACCAAATGACGGAAACTACCTCTTCCTTATCTGGGGGATCGTCCCTAATAGAGGATTGTTGCGGTTGGATATTTGGTAGTTGTTCTGTTTATGGAATATCTTCCTCTGATAAGATGTTTAAAATATCAGAGAAGTAGTCCTTCCATCGCCGCCACTGGTGTTCACTCATATTAAGGAGAGTTCCGTTAACATCTCTCACCAGGTAATTGGCAATGAAATTCCTGTTCGTCAACTGTTTCATGATTTTAAATAGTGAACCCATATCCTCTAGGTAAACCGCAGATTCTGCCTTTCTTTCTCTATTCGCGTCTAACAGCCTTTTTAAGCTGTATATGAGCATCGCGGTAGTTCGGCCTCAAGTCGGGTGTTCGTTGGTTGACATCGAGCTTAGAGATGATTGCCAATTTGGCTTTTTTCCGATCGCCAACCTTGTCCCATGAGTCTTGCGACATCCAGGGTTTCTCACCGCCATGCACATATCTCACAGATTCTTCAGCACTAGTTAGAAAAGTGTTTCTGGTTGCCTCCCAATTGGACTCCAGTGTACGCATTTCATATTCGCCCAATGTTGATGACTTTTTGCGCTAGAATGGTGGTGTACTCGCACTTTTTTCTGAGGTCACTGAGTTATCTACATTAAGTGCGTCATTTGAAGAATTTGTGGTCATCGGATATCTACTGTGCACAATCTCAAGCAGGCAACCATCAAGTGGTGATCGTTTCCCACGTCCGCTCCACGCTTCGCCCGCACATCGAGGAAACATCTTCTTCTTCTGCGCCTTATAGCCAAATGGTCGATCTGGTTCTGAATAACACCATTAGGGGAAATCCAAGATTTTTTTTTTTTTTACAGAATGACCTGTGTTATAGGCAATTTCGGCCTCTATGTGCAATGCACAAACACAGTCATGGAGGGAAGGAATGGGATTGGGAAGGTTGGGGAAGGGGACTGAGAACAACCGTAGCGAGTGGAGAAGCTGGTATATTGCTCAATTGTACTGGCTGCTTACTGACAAATATTTGCAGGTGTTATGGAGGACTGAATGATAGAAAGCGAACAGAAACCATCTACTGAGTATCTAGGCCTTCTTGAAGTGGAACTGTTTCACTTTTACACCATTTCCCCATTTTATTGCGAATAATTTTTTATCACCAGTAGCAACTGAAAAATTTGCGCTTAAAAAAATCCCGTCTGGAGTGGGAATCGAACCCACGACCTATTGACTGAGAAGCAAGCACGCTGCCCACTACGCCACGGAAGATGTTTAATGGGGACTCTTGTATTGAAAGAGGGTCCCTCCGATAAACATTTGCCGAGTACTAAAAAATTCCACAAATAGTTCGCCGTTTTCCGGTTTCTTTATCCAAGGTCGTGAAACGTTAACGCAAGGGTCTCCACGCCTCTCCATAACGTGTTCTAGTCCAGTTTTGTCAGAGCCAACCTGGGCGTTCATATCTCCTGAGATGATTATAATATCACCTCTTGGAACACGTTCGAAGGTGCTACTCAGTTGGCTATAAAACTCCTCTTTGCCACCAGGTGTTAGCTGGCGCGTAGCACTGGAGAATTGTAACGTTTCTGACACTGGTCCTGAGAATGACGACGATAATCCTATCGGAGATTGATTCCCAGCTGATGAGACTGTTTCATGCTCTCGGTGGAAGGGCGAACGCCACGCCATTTTTGGCTTCACTCTCAGGGCTAACGTACAGAATGGTGTTTCCGCTAGGGGTTCGTTCTTCTCCTGATCCTGTTCACCTGATCTCGCTCAAGCTAAAGATTTGGATGTTATAGCACTCCATTTCATGGTCGATCACTGATTGGCAGTGGAAGGATCAAGCGACCCCAGTCCTTCCTCCGTCATTCAATGTTCGAGCGTTCCAGAAACCAATCATAGTCCATTTTCGAAAAGTCGTTACCGTAGAATCAGTCCGTATCCGAGGCGCTGCATCCGTTTCTCGTATCAGTTAGGATGTAAGATCACGGGTGATATGCCCAGGATCCAGTGACTATCCATTTGCCATTTTTAGGGCAAGCAGGACTGGCTGTGGGTTAATTCTATTGCCCCCATTCCACAGGGGGATAGTTAGCTCAGGTCCGTGATGTCGCTAGTCTCCAAAGATATTTACAGGAATTGGTAAAACCTCATCCTACAACTACCCCCTTGCGGGGAAAAGACATAAATATCCTTATTGCTAAATACAAGTTTAAAACACAAGATCTCCAGACAGTGAGGGTTCGGCACGACAGCAATTACACAACTAGTGCAGCTTCGTACTGCTATTAACAACCCACCACTTTTCAACCTCAAATCGGAAACATAACGATCCTTACAAAAGACTTGGAAGTCTGAACTAAAGAGTTCACTGTCAGAAAAGCTACAGTTTAATCCCGTTTCAGTACATGCAAGAACATTATAAGAAGAATTTTGGCTTGAAGTGAATACCGCCTGGGTTTTAGTGCGCAGTCCATTTGCGTTTTGATAGTAAATAGACAGTTGTCTGAGTTTTTTGGAGCAGAACCCAGTGATCTAATGCGACGAGAAATAAATTCTTTGACAAATGCTTCAGACGGCCAATAATTATTATCTAATAACCGACTGAATGTCACCGGTCATCGCCCATACGATTACATGTCTCAGAAATGCCCAATTTATCTACACTTTCTTTAAGATTTTCTTTTAAAATGGAGCACTTGTGTTGGTCAATTATGCCATCAATAAAAACTAGCTTTCCTGGTCCAGAGGTAGCCATACAGCCCCAAACCATCAATGATCCAGCTCCATGTTTTACGGTCGGTTGGAGGTTAACATGTTTGAACTCCTCATTTGGTCGTCTCCACACATATGTTTGTCCACCTGACCGGAAAACATTAAATTTGCTCTCGTTAGTAAATAACACTGTGCTCCAATAGGAAAAGTCACGCGACTTATGCTCTTTAGCGAGCTCTATTCGCTTTAGCTGATTTTTCTTATTTCTGTCGATTCTGTACTTGCAGTAATGTGGAGGTAGTTAGACACTTCTTATGTCAATTTTGTCGCACTCAGCTTGGGATTTTTCTTTACTTGTTTCACGGTCCCCCGTTCATCTGCCTCTGAAAATTTTTTCGGCCGTCCGGATCCAGGATTATTTTCAATAGTTTTATTAATTTCAAACCGTTTAATGATGTCAAGAACTGTCGAAAGGCTTCTACCGATGATTTCCCCAATTTCCCGCACAGACATCCCGTTTTTGTGATGTTTCATGACCAATTTCCGAACTTCGTTAGTAGTTTCTTTAGCTCGACGACCCATTATACTCTAAATGAAATCTGAGAGTATATTGTGTTTGCTTTACCGTTTGTAACGTTAAGAAATAACCCTCGCACAGAGCCGCCAAGAGTACAGAAATATCGGTTATAGCTCAAAAACCTCGATTCCGAGTTGCTGTCTGTCCGTCTGTCTACAGCATAACTCTCCAAAGCTTTGAGCTATAGTGCTAAAAAATTTTGTGTGTCATTTTTAGCAAAAAAGTAACTTTAAGTTCGTGAATGGGCTACATCCCCCCACTCCTTCTAACCCCTCCCATACAAATTTCATGAAATTTCGAAATAATACGAAATTGATTTTTCTTTGAAACTATTTAAGCTATCGACTTGAAATTTACGTCAAAGTATTATGATATAGATGTCATAACACGTAATAACACGGAATATTGACCCGATCCCTTTACTCCTTCTACCTCCTCCCATACAAATGGACAATTTTGAAAAAAACATATTTTCGATTTTTATTAAAACTAGTAAAGCGGAAAAGACGAAATTTTGTCAAAATTAATTTTACTATAATTGCAATTTATTTTAAAAATAATTATCAACTTCACCTCACTCCTTCTACCCCCTCCCATACAACTAAACACAATTTATAACATGGTCAGAGATAAAATTGATTTGGCGACCGACCGCATGAAGACGAGGTATGATCAACGGGCGAATTCATCAGGATTCCAAAGAGAGCGATTTGGTTTGGTTATACAATCCCAAACGACAGAAGGGCAGATCGCCGAAACTACAGCGCAACTGGGAAGGCCCTTACCAGATCATCAACCGGTTAAATGATGTCGTCTATCGGATTCAACTACATCAAAAACCTCGTACTAAAATGAAAGTGGTACATATCGACCGACTAACAAAGTACCATGGTGCCATTGAGGAAGTGAACGACTCTGTTCGGGACGAACAGGAACTAAGGAGAGGGTAATGTTATAGATCTGGCAACCACGCAATTTGATCTCTCTGGAATATTCCAGAATTATGTAGAGCAGTATCTCCCAATATATAAAAAGCCATAATTAAAGATCTAGACCTTTCCAGTATAGTTGAGACACACAACCGACGACATACACCACGGAAGGTTCGAGAATTGGGGAAAAATGATATAAAAGCACGACACTTACAGGCGGGAGCCAGTTATTCAGCGACAGTTATGTAAGACGCGAACCGGTGCAAGAAAGCGATATCGGCGGTAGTGCCATATAGTGCGAATTAAGTTAAAGTGCGAATAAAATAAATTATCACTTATTTTTAAACGAATTGTGTTTTACTTGAAATCCCGGCGAACCCCTAGCTCGCAACAATATGATTGGGCTTTAAGACTGTTATGTTTTTGTATGAGTATTCACGATAAAAATTTCGCATCAAGTAATTTATTCTTTTCGTTTATACTTTGACTACCGTTATTCACACTTAATTTGTTATAATTCGGGGAATTCCCGTCTCAAATGTCAAAAGAAAACCAGTGTTGCCAGGTGTCCGAATATTTAATTGGAATTTAACAATCCCATATTTTGAATTTTGGCTTATAACTTTTTCGTTGATATAATAAAAAGCTATTTTTTTTCTTAGATTATAATCTAGTGTTAACAAGTAAATGTATATGCATTCCATTTTCTCCTAAATGGGATTTATAAAGAGTTACTGACAAAAGTCTTCGTCTCGTAGCTCTGTCCGATTACTTAATTGAGCAACTGTAAGCTGTAGTTTGCGTTTCTGCTGCACCATCGGTCTTTTCAGCCTTAAGAGTGTCAGAATTTATTTTTGCAAATTGTTTTTTTATTTATTGTAATCAATAAGCATGGTTTTCTATATCTACATTCAAAATTTCATGATTGTCTTATTAGTTTTTAAGATACATTGTTCTATAGTTTAGAAATAGCACTGCACGAAATAAGCTGTGAGCCACTGTATATAAAAGAGACCTCAGTGAGAACTTAAATAATCATCAAATACTTGATGAAGGTCAGCATGGTGGTCAAAATTTAAGTAGAATGCATATAGGAATGAATTGTACATTTTATTTTGACGCTCACAGTAGGTATAGATTTGATGATTTTATAAATTTAGCAACATCGGCCACCGGGGACCACTATAGCCTTGCAACAGTGTATACTCTCTGCTGGATTTGCGACTACAGCCCTCATCACTTCAATATTCTCTCTAATTGAATATTTTTTCACTGTTATCCTATTATAATAAGAAAAACCATCATTCGTATATAATAAATTACAAAAATCGAAAACTTAGTATTCCCACGCAAATTCGTCATTCACGTGGTAGGTTCGGTAATAAAAAGGTCATAACTTCTTGGCTTATTTCCCTGCCTATACAATGAACGCAATAACAACTAAATACGAAAAAGCCCCAACCTAGGCTCCCAGCAAGCCCTGCTCATTTGAATTTCAACTCGAAACTTGTAGCGTGTATTATGCTGCTCATAGCCGGGAAATCGAACACCAGAAAACCGTGCCTATGCCTAAATGAAGATTCCTTGTGCGCAGGTTAAAGCAATTACTCTACGAGAATAGGCCGCTACCTACCTTTCGATGAGCTCAAATTTACCAACCTGTTACAAAGTCCGATTGGGAAGGGAATAGCAGGGGATGATCTATTGGAGTAATATTGAAAGCCTTCACACTAGTTAAACCAAAAATTTAAATTTATGGTATAACGCAAGAAGCTACGCTCCCTGTTTCTAATGAGCTCTCATTTTCCGTCAACCTCCAGTAGAGGTAGCGACTCAAGCAGGTTGAAATTCACGCACGTTTAGCAATCCGTGTACAGTGCGCGCCAATCGGCTGGAATAAGCTCGGCTTGATCGCTTTGATGTACATAGCTATTTGAAATGGCGTAATTTGAGATGAAGTAATTTTTCGAGTTCTGGTTAGCTCTTGCAGAAAATTATTCGCCATTGCATTGGCAAGGTTCATATGAGATTTGGTAAGATTAAGGAAGCTGCTTATATGACCGTGAAAAAATAAGGAGTGTTGCCTTGCTCGACCTATGCACTACAAACCCATAAGTTCTCCAGTTCGACTAACACAGCAGGCGCTCTTAAGAAAAACGCGTCCAATGCAACGACGCATGCTCATGTGTCCGTATGTAAATATCGCTGCGTGACAGCGATCGTCACGCAAATCTCCATACCCATCGTCGGCGATCTTACATTGCTTCATTCCTTACGTAATGCTTATCGCCGTCGTTTGAGTGAAGCGCCAAAGAGAAATGAATAGGTAGGCAAACATAAAACACATTTGAAGAAATTTATGCTCCAAATGTTTTCGATGGTGGGGAAAGGGGTGCGTGGTGGATCGTGGAAATGTGGATCGCGATCTGTACGACGCACGATCGTTTTAATGGGAGGATGGCACTGTCCAGAATAGCCAGCCCGGCCCGGACAAACATGTTTCCAAGTATGCTTCTCCACGTAACATGAACGTGCGCTCCAAACTCGACACACTTGTGTTTGCCTTCATTTCTTTCCGTTCGACCGCCTTTCCTTGTGTGTTTTCTTTTCCCCCATTTCTTTTTCTTCGGCTTTCACGGCGAGTGGTTCAACAGGATAGTTACAGTTAGGGGTTGTCGACCTCCACAATTATGCTTGGGCTAGGCTTCCCAGAACAGAACGAATCCGGCAACATAATGGCAAATGATCGCACAAACGCCGTCCGTTCCGCGCCGTTGGGGCTTATGATCGACGCCATATCACAATCGCACAATTGTATTCCAGGCACAAACCAATCGCGTCCGTTCCCGAGCGCTCCAAAGCGAACTTACGTGGAGTGAGGGAGGCTTTCATCCTGTCTGTCGAGCGCAATACCAAATTCAGCGATTTTGTCGCCGACGCGTAATGGCCACAACGAGTAATTGAATTCGGCTGGGCTAGTTGACACTTGGCATGGGAGCCAGTCAACTCCACCAGCCCGCGTTTCCTGGTTAACATTTCACAAGCGAGCTGGGGCTCTGACGAGGCCACAGGAGCGCTAGACCGGCATGCTAGTCGCTGTTATGTACAAGCAGCCGTGTCAAAGAGCTGGCTGGGATCGGGCTAAGGCCACGGTCGAAATGGGGCACAACGTCATCTCGCGGGCTCGATAACGAGCGAATGTGTCCCCATTTAAGGGGGGAAATCGTGCATTCATTCGAAAGTTCGACGCTCGTTTTATTTGCTCGTTTGCTTTGCGTGCGACGAGATCGCTCGCTTCGGGCTGGGATAAAAACGAGGTTATTCAGAGATCATTTCAATTTCGAAACGGCTTGCGCGACTCGATGCGCTTTCCTGTTCCCTATTTGTACGCGGATCTCTTGACTTGATGCTTTTTATTTTTATTGCCCAGCAATGCACTCTTCTTCCTGGTTTATGCTGGTGGTACTCGTACATCATGAACCACATATATGTACGTATTCACGATATTCGGATTAACGGTGAATACTGTGATGCCTTTGCGGGATTTTATTATAATGCTTCCAATAAGATATTCGCAGAAAAAGGAAATGAGACTGCGGTGTTACCTTCAAAGTAACGAAACGATTTTTTTAACGGAGATGTGTAAGATTTCCCCAAGAATTCAAAATTTTAAAAGTTAAGGTAAACCTGATCCAAACAAAAATCACCAAACATTTTTTAAATGCAGGAAAAAACATAACAGGACTACGGCGTAAAGCCCAATCGTGCGATACTCTAGATGAAAGAGAAATTTTTTGAATTTAAGAAATTTTGTAGGGGAAGTGGTACAGGGGTTGACGACATTGAATTTTTTCCCATCACGCTAAGGTTACTATCAAAATGTTTTACACAAAATTTAGGAGTAAACCATTTAATAGTTACTGAGAAAATTAGTTTATTGGATTTAGCCAAATTCTGCAGTTTGTATGGGAGGTGGTAGAAGGAAGGGCGAGTCCTTAATAACTCTTTTTCACAAATAACTATAAACATCATGCTTTTGACATAACTTAAATTGTAGATCAGTAGCATTCATACTTTACAGGAAAATCCGCGTTTTGTAAAGTTGTGAAATTGTGTCAGATTGTATGGGAGGGGGTAGAAGGACTACAGATTATAGCTTCATTTCTTTGGGGCTTACTAATAATTTTAAATAAATATTAAGTGCACAATTTTAGCTCGATAGATTTTATACATACTGAGTTATTGTTTTAGTGTATTTCATGAAAAAGTAGAGATTGTATGGAAGGTGGTGGAAGACAGGGGATGACTTAAATAATTTTTATATGGTAGATTGAAATCATTATAAAAGTAATACATTCCAAATTTCAGATCAATAGAATCTATGCTTTTCGAGCAAATCCGTTTATTGTCGAATTCCAAAATTGCGCCATTTTGTATGGGAGGTGATAGAAGGGGTAAAACTAATCATCTAATTTTTTTTTTGCTTAATAATAATTCTAAATAAGTTATTAATACACAATTTCAGCTCGATACATTTTATACGTACTGAGTAAATTGGTGGGTGAACGGGTTGAGCGATTTGGCCCGTTCACGAACTTGACCTTACTCTTTTGACAAAAACCACGTGTACAAAATTTGAACTATCTAGCTCAACGCGTTCTCAAGCTAGAGAGCGCAAAGACGGACGACGGGCGAACATCCGGTTTTGAGATTTTTGAGTGATTATATGAACTTCTGTATCATTCATTTTTTTCGCCGAGCCTTATTTCTTAGTGTTACGAACTTTAGAGCAAACTTATAATACTCTCAAATTTCATCTAGAGTATAAACATAACAGGACTACGATTGGGCGGAAAGCCCAATTTAGATGAAAAAGAAATCTTTTGATTTTATAAAATTTTGTAGGGGAAGTGGCGGAGGGGGTGACGACATCAAACTAAGTTTTTCACATCACGCTAGAGTTGATATCAAAATGTTTTACACAAAATTTACGATTCAAAAATTTAATAGGTACTGAGAAAACTAGTGTATTGGATTTAGTGAAATTGTGCAGTTTGTATGGGAGATGGTAGAAGGAGGGGCGAGTTATAATTTATTATAACTATAAACATCATGCTTTTGACATGTTTTAAATTGCAGATCAGAAGCATTCATACTTTTCAGGAAAGTAAAGTAAAGTTGTGAAATTGTGTCATATTGTACGGGAGGGGGTAATAGGAGTGACGGTTATCGTCTATTTTTTGGTCTTTTTAATAAAGTACTGATCAAATTGGTTTAAAGTATTTTAATAGTGCAGTTTGTATGGGAGGGGAAGAAAGGAGGGGAGGATTTGACTAATTTTTAGCACCTCGGATACGGACTAATTCTACGGTAACGACTTTTGGCATTCGAAAACGGACTATGATTGGATTCCGGAACGTTCGAACATTGAATGACGGAGGAAGGCCTGGGGTCACTCTCTCCTTGCGACGCCAGTCAGTGAACGACCGTGAAATGGAGCACTATAATATCCAAATGACCAACAGCACGGCTTTAGAAAAGGTCGCTCGACTACAACGAATCTCATGATTCTTGTATCTGATACGCTCTACGCTCTGCAAACTTGAAAATGGGCATCAAGTCGATACAATATACACCGAATTTAGCAAAACGTTCGACCGAGTTGATCACAATGTCCTGATTTTAAAGTTGAAAAAAATTGTTGTGACAGGAGCCTTACTTGACTGGCTTAAGTCCTATCTTAATAATAGAACTCAATTTGTTAAGTTTCAAGGTCTTATTTCCAAGGAAATATTAGTGTCCTCCGGGGTACCCCAAGGAAGTCACTTGGGACCTCTCTTATTTAATGTGTTCATCTCAGATCTATCAGAAGTATTGGAAAATGTTTCACATCTGATGTACGCTGATGATCTAAAAATATATATATCACGCCATAACCTCGCCCGCAGATGCCGCATTCCTGCAATCCAAGCTTATTGCGCTGATCATTGGTGCATTCAGAACAAATTAGAGCTTATTGTCAGTAAATGCCACGTTATAAGTTTCTCACGTAAATCACCCTCATATAACCATGACTATGTCTTAAGTGGAACTCAACTACACCGTGTTGATCAAATTGAGGACCTCGGCTTACTACTGGACAACAAACTCAAATCTCACTATAATCGAATAATTTCGAAAGCCAATAGACTTCTTGGGATCATTAAGAGGAGAGCCAAAGAGTTTAAGAATGTATGGGTTACAAAATCTTTATTCTGTTCTCTTGTCCGCCCTATTCTGAAATATGTATGTCCCATTTGGGACCCTTTTTTCCAGTTATACAGCAATAGAATAGAGTCAATCCAGAAGCAATTCCTTCTTTTTGCTCTCAGGGACTTGTATGATCCTAGAGACTTTGAAAACTTTCCACCCTACACAGTTAGGCTGCAATTATTAAATCTTTTACCGCTTGGTTCTAGAAGAACTATGCTCACATCCTGTTTTACCTTAGATGTTTTGAATGGTGATATTAAGGTTGACCATATCTCAAATAAATTCAGACTCAATGACAATGTCAGGCTGACGAGACATTCAAAACCACTTAAGGAATATGCACATCGTACTGATTACGGACAAAATGAACCTATTAACAGATGCTGTAGAGTATTTAACAAATTCAGCGCCCACTATACACTTCCAATAAATAAGCTGACATATAAATTGAGACTACGCTCCATTTTATAAGGTCCCCACATCCCGCTTAACCCTTCCACCAGTGTCTATCATATATCATATATGTATATCTAATTATGTTTAATTAATTAAGGTAAATTTAAATATATTAGGATATATTAAAATAAATTAAATTAAGTAATCTATTTGTATGTAAACTATCTTGTTATGATTAATAAATAAATAAATCTTGGGCTTGAGCGAGGTCAGGTGGATAGGATCAGGAGAAGAACGAACCCCTAGCGAAAACACCATTCTGTACGTTGGGCCTGAGAGTGAAGCCAAAAATGGCGTGGCGGTCGTCCTTACACCGAGAGCGAGAAACTGTCTCATCATACGCACCAACTAATACTCAACACCTGGTGACAAAGAAGAGCTTTTAGCCAACTGAGTGCCACCTTCGAACGTGTGCCCAGAGGTGATATTATTATCATCTCAGGAGATATGAACGCCCACATTGGATCAGACAACACTGGAGTAGAACACGTCATGGTGAAGCATGGTGACCCTTCGGTCGACGGCCACGACCTTGGATTAAGAGACCCGAAAACGGCGAATTTTTTGTGGAGTTTTGTAGTACTCGGCAAATAGTCATCGGAGGGACCCTTTTTCCACACAAGAGTCATCGTGAAACATCTTGGGTTTGCCCTGATGGTGTTACTGAGAACCAGATCGACGATTTGGCTATAAGTCGAAGATGGAGAAAATGTCTCCTCGATGTGCAAGCGAAACGTGGAGCTGACGTGGAGAGCGATCACCACTTAATGGTTGCCTGCTTGTGATTGTGTACAGCAGCTAGCCGATGACCACAAATTCTTCAAATGAAGCGCAAGCTTAATGTGGATAAACTCAGAGGTCCCAACAAAAAACGCGAGTACACCACCATTCTACGCGAAAAGTCATCAACATTGGGCGAATATGAAATACGCCCTCTGGACGCCAATTCGGAGGCAACCAGAAACACCTTTCTAATTAGTGCTGACGAATGGGATATGTGCAAAGCGGTGAGAAACCCTGGATGTTGCCAGACACATGGGACAAGGTTGGCGATCGCAAAAAGGGCAAATTGGCAATCATCTCTCAACCCGATGTCAACCAACGAACACCCAACTTCATACAGAACTACTGCGATGCTCAAATACAGCTAAAAAAGGCTGTTAGACGCGACAAGAGAAAGGCCAGTAAAGATCTGGCCAATAAGGCAGAATCTGTGGCTTACCTTGAGGATATGGGATTACTATTTAAAATTATGAAACAGTTGATGAACAAGAATTTCACCGCCAACCACCTGAAGAGAGATGTCAACGAAACTCTCCTTATTATGAGTGAACACCAGTTGCGGCGATGGAAGGAATACTTCTCTGATATTTTGAACATCTTGCCAGAGGAAGATATACCAGAAACAGAACAACTACCAAACATCCAACCGCAACAATCCTCTATAAGGGACGATCCCCCAGATAAGGAAGAGATAGTTTCCGCCATTCGGTCAATGGCGGGAAGGAAAGCCCCAGGTATAGACGAACTACCAACCAAACTCCTCAAAGAGGACCCGGAAATAATAGCCGATATACTTCTCCCACCCTTTACTGAGGTGTGGAATGAAGGAATATATCCAACTGAATGGAAGGAAGGCGTCATTGTGAAAATTCCGAAGACGGGCGACCTTTGGGATTGTGGCAATTGGCGTGGTATATGTCCACTTACTGCCGTATCGAATATCATGGCTAATGTAATTCTTAGTGATGTTGTGGAGAGCACTCTCGAAGCCTGTCAGGCTGGATTTCGTAAAGAGTCGACTTGGAACGACCACACAAATACCCTATGGATAATATTGGCGCAGTCAGCCGAAATGGGTTCGCCACTACATCTCATGTTTGTGGACTTCGAGAGACTTTCGACAGCGTTAAGCGAGATTACATATGGAATGCTTTGCGTAGGACAGGTATTCCAGATAAGGTCAAAACTATGATTAAAGAATCCTACGAAGATGCAAGGTGTCGCGTCTTGCATAGAGGAGAGATGTCCGAGAGCTTCCTTGTGCCTTCCATATTATCACCAGCCCTGTGTTTGGTGGTAGTAAATGTCATCTTGAAAGCTGCACTGGAAGGTGGGGAAAGTAAAGATCTTCAATGGAGACTATTTAACATCGTAAGTCACCTTGATTATGCTGATGACGTGTGTTTGCTTGCACATAACCGTTCGGATTTAGAGTTAAATGTTCGCTCGTTGCATTCTAAATGCAAAGAGGCGGGACTGTAAATAAATGTGCGTAAAACCTAGTACATGCACATGGGTTTGAACGCAAGCACACCGATTGTTCTTAACGGACAAGATTTTGATGAGGTGCAGGAGTTTTTCTATCTCGGAAGCATTGTCAGCATGGACGGCGGAGCCGAAAAGGATATTGAGGCTCGGCTAAATAAAGCTCGTTAGGCCTTCGGTATCCTTTCCCCTTTCTGGAGGTTAAGAGAGATCTCCCTTCGCACGAAGCTGCGAGTTTTTGACGTATGCGTTAAATCCGTGTTGTTATATGGTTGTACTACGTAGAAAGTAACCGTACGACTTATCAAGAAACTACAGATTTTTCTGAACCAATGCCTGCGACGCATTTTAGGAATATTCTGGCCAGAAGTGATCTCCAACAACAAAAGTTGGACTACAACTGGTCAGACTGAAATAGGTATTGAGATTCAAAGGCGGAAGTGGCAGTGGATCGGTCATACTTTGAGGAAACCAGAGCGAAACATCGCTAAACAAGCTCTGGTTTATAATCCTCAAGGAAGACGTCGGGTTAGTCGACCATGTAACACATGGAACCGAGCAGGAGGCCAGAGGAATAAACAAGTCCTGGCAACAGCTTAAGACCGATGCTTAGGATCGCGCCTTGTGGAAGAGAGTTGATTCTGTCTTATGCCCCTATAGGGGGTCTTAACAGAAATTTGAAAATCAATTAAATGCAATTTCGTCATGTCGGAGACTATTTTGTCAAAATAATTTTGTTGTTAGTGAAAACGCAGGTGAAGAATATAACGTGATGACCGTTAAAAAGGCTCAAAAATGCTGTTTTCATAATGTTCCACGTGGGAAATCGGAAAAAATAGTTCCGTGCGCGCCTTTAAGCTAGAGTAGTTAAGTTCCTTTAAACGCATTCCGGACGGGGCATTATAGTAAACTTTTCCACCTCGTTCCCATTTTATCGAGAGTAGATCGCATGGTTTGAACTCACATGGAATCGTACTTATGAGTTGTTTTTCATTTAGTTTGGTAAAATATTTTGTATGTAATGTTTCTCTCGTTAAAAATTATCCAAGAATGGAGTAAATTCATCGTTGGTATCCTGTGGTTTTAAATAATTTGTTGCCATTATCACCATTTACTACACATTGAGATGATTGAAGCCAAAAGTTTAAAAAAAAATAACAGAGAACTGTTCTGTTGATTTTTTTTTTCATATTTTCAACCAAATAACATACGATTATAGCCCATGCATTTATTTATTTGGATAATAAATTTCGAGCTCAGATATTTGAGCTGTTACGATTGTTATAATTTTTCTACAGAATGCGATTCCCGTAAATACCATTTTTGAAGCAATTTGGAACGACAAAACTAATACGAGTGTGTGTAATGTTTATGTAGGTCAAAGTTATACTCAGCAAACACAAAATGTGGAAATTTCAAATAGTTTAGGTCGAAGGTTCCAAAGAAGTCCAAACTGGGCATTAAGGCTTTATTATGGTTTGGCAAAGGTAAAACCATATTTAGAGCGAAATTTCAAAAAGTGTCAACCTTTTTCTGGCACACGACGAACTGCGCGTAGTTCATAATGCTCAGCTAAGAAATACATAAGCGGAAATTTTGGTGGAATAAGTTTGTGAAATATTTACAAAATTTGCAAAAGAACCCAATAGGGATTTTCGCAATCCATTCGTTTTTCAATTGAAGAAATAATCCATGTTGACTTATGGAATATGCAACGTATCCTGAGGTAGTATAAAGGCATTACATGTGTTAAAGTAGACGTTCACTTTAGTATTTGCATTTCATTCTTTTTACATGTAAGAATCATTCCATATATGTATAGGGAATTGGCAATGCATTGCAAAGTAATGTGATGAAATTGCGTAATGTGGGCGATTATTGACACCTAGCAATTCCTACGACTTTGTTGGCGTAAGAATCGCGATGATAAGCAATTTTCGAGAAAAATCCTTACTTAAAATACGACCAGTTAATATCTTAAACTTTTAAGCATTTTTTTAAATGAATCTTACAAACTTTCAAGTTTTTACCTTAAAATTTCACACAAAAAAATTTTTTTTCAATAAACGTGAAACACCTAGTGCAGGTTAGGGCCGCCCTTTGGTGGATAGCAGTTTTAGCTCAAATGAATATTTTTCCCTTATGTATATCAACTGGATGTATGCACGTGCAAAAATTTTACTTTGTATCTTTTACCAGAGCCCTCAAAAATAAATACTCAAAATTTTCGATATTTTGATCCACCAACTAGTTTCCCTTATACCCCCCATCTTAAAATTTATACGAAAATTATACATCATATAGCTCTACAATTTGACAAATTTCAGCTTAATACCTGTTTTGAGTTTTAAAATATAACGGTTTGAAATTTTTAAAAGAGCTCCATTTTTCCGCACTACTATAATGTCCAAATTTTATAATTGCCTTATATTTCTCTAGTATGACTTAATATGTGTTTTAAGTTTCAATTACATAGATTAAGAGATAGTTGAGACATTCATTTTTAAGTGGTTTTCTTCGCATTATCCCATGACCCTCCTCCTTACCATAATTACCCTCTCTCTAAGCTGGTGGAGTTAATGTTTGCATACCCTTGCCGTGCAAGCGTGTCTGCTGCGTTCTATCATAACAGGTCGCTATGACCCAGTATCCAAATTTGAAACACTGCGGTTATAGCCACTAGGCGATTCAAATTGTGTCTACAAAGGGACCCTAGTTTGGACGTGGTCCTGTAGGATTGGAGTGCCAGAAGTGCAACCCTACTGTCCGAGAAAATATAAGAATTTCCGAGACTGTTCCGCGTATTTAAAATAATTTTTGTTCACTAGGTGGTAGCTTATACTTCCGCTTGGAACTATTAGCTATTAACCAGTGCAATGTTAAAGTAATCCATGTTTTACGGCAGAAAATAGCTGCAATAGCTAATGATTCCACGCAGGCATACAAGTCGGCAAGTTGGGCTTTACGCCCAATCATAATTCTTTTGTTTTTTCTTAGTGTCTGGAAATAATATGAAAATTAGTATACAAAAAAGAAATAACCAAAATAAGGTGAGGAGCATAACTATAAACGTAATCAAAATACCTATGCTCATTTTTGCAATTCATAATTAATAAAATGCCGCTACATTATAATGGATTATGAGATAATAAAGTATTGTAATCGACTTGGAACAAAAAAAAATAGCTACCCCGAAATTTGAAAAATATCCGTCTGTCTGTGCACCGCGAAAGCTTTCAGCGAGCAGTTAGTTAGTCAGCGATTTTTATTTACGGAAAAACAAGTTAAAGTGCGAATAAATAAATTATCACTTATTTTTAAACGAATTGTGTTTTACTTGAAATCCCGGCGAACCCGTAGCTCGCAACAATATTTTAGGACCATTAAGACGGCATTCAGATCCGCCAGAATTAGCTTACAGGGGGGCCAATTATTGTAAGGGAAGGGTCAGGAGGGTGCAAAAAAAAAACACTAAGGAATTCATATCTCGACTATCTCTTAAGCTATGTAATTGAAACTTCGAAGATACTCGTATATTAAACTACACGAGAAAAATGACAAATTTGGTCATAACAGTGTTGAAGAAAAAACATTTTAGGAATGGTGCACTTCTAAAATTTCAAACCGTTATATATCAAAACTGAGTACAGATATCAAATTGAAAATTTATCAGGTTATAGAACTACGTAGTCTTTAATTTTGGTAAAAAGTTTAAGTTGCGGGGTGTAAGGGGAGGGAGGTAGTAAGCAAAAATGTCGAAAATTTTATGTGATTTTTTCAGGGCCCTGGTGAAAGATAAAAAGTTTAAATATTCCATCTGGATACATCTATTTGATATAAATTATTATGCACTGAAGGCGGGAGGGTCTAACGTGCACAAGGTGTATCATGTGCAATGAAAAAACATAAAAACTGAACATTTTTGAATGAAATATTAAGGTAGGAACTTGAAAATTTGTGAAATGCATTTAAAAAGAATCACAAAAACCATGAAATATTAAACTTCTACCCCCTCCATATAAAATTATTTTTGCGACCATTTTTAAGAAATCAATTATCCTCTGACTAATTAACAACTATCAATTTGAAATTTTGCACAAAAACTTTTAAAAAACTTTTACCCCATCCCATACAAAAGTTTGATTTCGACCAATTTCACTAAATCAACTAATAACCAACAAATCAATAACTACAAACTTGAAATTTTGTACGAGCACTTTTCAACAGAAACGAAATAAAACTGCATCACAAGTTTTATGATTCCCTTACCTCCGCTACCCCCTCCCAATCAAATGTTTGGTTTCGTGAATGTAAAATATACCGAATTTTATGAAAATTCTATGCAACTTCGTCTATGAAACAAATTCTATACAGAGAATATTGGACGTGATTCAAACAATCAATTAAAAAACTATGTATAACCTCCCCTCATAAAAACTCAAACTAACATAAATAAACGAATGAAATATTGATTACATGTACGGGAGCTATTGATCGTATTCGTAATTAAGTGTTAAATTGACAATAGTCCTGCTCTAGAACCCCCTTTTGCTTAGTCTTCCCTAACCACTCAATTTTACTCAAAATTTCCTGTAAGCCGCTATTTTAACGAGTTTTAGCGTAAAAAGCTCAATTTTTTCCCCAAAATTCTTCTAGAACTCGGTTTTCTGACTCCAGTATTAGGGGTTTGTTTTTACCTGGATTGTGATGTGAAAGTGTGTGGTGATATTTATTGGTTTGAGTTGGTTTCCCATATACCCCGAGGCTTATGGATGTATAATATTATCTTCTTCTGTATCCAAAAAAGGTAGTTTCCCATTGTTTTCCGCTTCCAAAGTGAGCCTAGTTTCAGTTCAGGTGGGTTAAAAATTTCTCCAGTTCTTCTATCCAATATTGCCAAATGATGAAGCTGCTACCCACATAACGAATATACGATTTTAGTTGTAATTGTGGAGTCCATTGCGTTCTTTACGAATTCATTCATGGAAAAGCTGTGATAAGTTCGGTGAAAAATGAATTTCTTAAAATTTTTGGGAATTTGTATGGGAGGTGTAAGAAGAAGTAGAGGAAAGAGGGCCGTTCACGAACTCAAAATTTCTTGTTTTTCCCCCAAAAATAACATAAAAAACATAACAGAACTATGATTAGGCGTTAAGCCCAATCATATGATACTCTAGATGAAATACTTACTTATCTTTTGTTTGGGAGGTGGTAAAAGCAGAGGGGGAGGTTTGTAATTTTTGTATGTAACACTAAACGTAGTATATAAAATATTTCATGCTGAATTTAAAGTTTCTTGCTTTCATAATTTTCGAGGAAATAGAACAATTTTTGTCCGAATTTATGGTATTTGTGTGGCAGAGAAAGTGGGAGAATTTGGATGATTTTGAATCTGCTTATCAACATCCTAATCACATTGCTTTGTTACAATTTTAAAGTCGTTAGCTCTCATATGTTCGAAGGAGAAAAACTTTTCTTGTACTTCCAATACAAAAATTTGTATGGGAGGTGGTGGAAGGAGTGAAGTGAAGGCGATATTTTTTTAAACATTTATTACAATTATTAAGCGACAAATTTTGACAAAATTTCAAGTTTCTACTTCTTCTAGTTTCTATGAAATTCGGTTAAATGCATTTACCAAAATTCTGCATTTGTATGGGAGGCGGTAGAAGGAATATCCGAATCAAAACGAAATATTTTGACATCAACCATATATAAAATAGTATACTTTTCTCAAATTTTAAAGTTGATAGCTTTGACGGTTTTGAAGAAAACTAATTTAATTAAAACTCCGAAATTTCGTAAAATATGTATGGGAGGGGTTAGAAGGAGTGAGGTAATGTTGATAGTTTTTTCAAAATTAGTTGCAATTATAATAAAATTAATTATGACAAAAATTGGTTCATTTAGTTTTGCTAGTTGCAATGCAAACCGAATAAACGCATTTTTGAAAATTTTGCATTTGTTTGGGAGGTGGTAGAAGGAGTAAGGAAATCAGATCAAAATTTCTTGAGGTTAATGATATTTATATCATTATACTATGACCCAATTTTCAAGACAATAGTTGAAATGGTTTCGGAAAAAAATCAATTTCTTTAAAATTCGAACAAGTGGGGGGATGTGGACCGTTCGCGAACTTAAAGTTACTTTTTTGTTAAAAATGACACACAACGAATTTCAGCACGATAGCTCAAAGCGTTCGAGAGTTATGTTGTAGACAGACGCACAGACGGGCAGACGGACAGACAGCAACTCGAAATCGAGGTTTTTGAGAGATAACAAATATTTCTGTACCCTTGGCGACTTTCTTAGGGCTACAAACGGTAAGGCAAACACAATATAATCTCAGATTTCATCAAAAGTATAAAAATTCAGTCCGGTAGCTCAAAGTAATCGAGCGCCAGACGGACACACGGTCACTCGGAATTAATTCTGCACTCTTGGCAACTCTGTGCGAGCTTTATTTGTTAGCGTTACAAAACGTTGAAACAAATAAAATATACATCGAATTTAATCATTTCATGCTCAGTTTAGTTCTAAAAATCCGCAAATTTTTGAACTCGCCGCATCGTAATCTTAAATTCATATCTGCTTCAGTCAAGTGGAATCTGTCAGTAGACTACTGTCAAAATTTGAGGCAGCTGCGTCATTTAATTTGTGCTTGATAGCCATTGAAAGCAGACGTATTTTGGCGAAAATGAAAAAATTAAATTTCGTGTTCTTTTACAACTTCTTCTTCAACAATGGCGCTACAGCCCAAATTGGACCTTGGCCTGCTGACATTCAGGTTCCTTAACATTATTTTATTACTTGTTGTGGAAGGGTTGTTAGCCCTTCGCACAACCCTCTTTCTACGAATTTTTCATTTTGGTAGATTATGTGACCAAGGTATATCCAAGCATGTAATGTGCTGAAATTATATATTGCGTCGACCGGGACTTGAAACGACCTTTGCATTACAAGACCAACACGCTACCCACTAGGCTACACCCTAGCTGTTCGTGTTCTAATCAAAAATTATTTTTTGCGCAAAAACTCCATCACACAAACCAAGGAAAGGTGTGATAAATACTATGGAGACATCATCGATTCGAAAGATTGTGGTTTACTGAATTCTGATGCGGTCGTACAAGCTCTAGTGGTCCCGAACGTTCTGGACATCCAATTGAGGTGACCAATCCAGGAATGATTGAAAAAATCCACGATATGGTTTGACCGATCGGAGATTGAAAGTGTCCGAGATTTTTGAGGCCACATCAGTGGCGTGGCGTGACTTTATACCCAGGGGAAGCAATTATTTTTTAAATATATTGGTTTATTACGCTTAAGCAATATATTATAAATACTACTAAACTTTTGAGAGCACCCAAGAATCACGAACGTGGTACCAAAAAAAAAATTATTTACATTCACCCCTACTACTTCACTGGAGCTTAAAGCGTTCAAATTAACGGACAATCCACATTGTTCAATCCCTTCAATAGATGGCATTTTATTTGCTAGGGTGGTTATGGACCGGAACTCGAAAAAATATTTCAGGGACTTCTTGCTTGGACTGTCAAAGCCTTTTTTTTATTAAATGTAAGCTTTAAAAATGTTGAATAATTAATTAATTCAATCTTTCGTTTAAGCTTCGAGTTTTTATTTTCTTAAAAAAAAGATAGGACGTCCAAAAAAATATGTCATTCGATCTGCCGAAGCTTAAACCGATTCGTTCCCAATCGAAGCACGACAAATATGAGCAATATTGCCAGATCAACCTCTTGACATTTTTTTTCCAGACCATTTTTCGACTAGTACAGAAATTTTAATACTGGTAATATTTTGATTGAGAGCCAGAGCTTGCGACTAAAAGCACTGGAAACAATCTTCCTATAGAAGTGGAACTTGCGCTAGATGCGAGCGCAAATTTTACTCGTATTGGCCGGCAGTCTCGTTCTCTTGTATATGCGACTAAAAGAAATGAGAGCAAAGATGGAAGCATTTTAATGAGACGCATCTCCCCTTCCTATTGAAGTCGAACTTGCGCTCGTTGCGCGAGAAAATTATGCTGATATTGACCGGTTTCGTAAATGCGTTTTTAAAATCGCATCTTTTTTCCTGGAGAAGGCTTTCAACTTTCATTAATCAGAAAAAGCGTGAGAAAAAAAGCTATCCTGAGCACGTAAATGCTGTAAACAGTGGCAAACGAAAATAATGCGCGCATTCTTTTCAAGAAATTTGTTAATAAACTTTCATATCCGTGCTGATTTTAGTTTAGATTTTCTTAACTGAATAAAGAGCAAAACGTAAGGGAAGCATTGCTTCCCTTGCATCACACCCACGCCACTGGGCCACATAACATGTAACATGGTCACGAAAAAGCTATCCGCGTGGTAGGTGCCGCGTTTGCTCTTAATTGAAATACAGTTGAGACCATGTCGAAGGAGTGGTACTATTTGTGCGTAATCCAAATGGATTTCTGCACCGTTTCGTAACCGTAGACGAAACATGCATCCATCACTACACACTAGAGACAAAGAAACAGTCAAAGCAGTGGATTCCTCCAGGCGGATCTGCGCTGAAGTCGGCCAATAAGGTGTCGCTGTCGGCCAATAAGGTGATGGAGAGAGTTTTTGGATGGAAGCTGCATATCCCCCATCGATTACCTTGAAAAGGGCAAACCGATCACGAGCATATGTATTATACAGAACTGTTGGACCGATTCGACGCCAAATTTAAGCAAAAACGACCGCATTTGGCGAAGAAAAAAGTCCTCTTCCACTAAGACTATGCACGGGTGCACACGTGTGTTGTCTCAATGGCAAGAATACATTAAATGGGTTATGAATTGGTTTCTATCCATCCACCATATACAGCTCCCTGCGACTTTTCCTTTTTTCAAACTTGGAGAAATGGCACCGCGGTAAAAGATTTAGGTCGAATGAGGAGGTCATCGATGCAAAAAACGCCTACTTTGTGGGCTTCAACAAATAGTATTATTCAGAAGGGATCCATAAATTGGAGAAATGTTGGAAGAAGTTTATCGAGCTTAAAAAATAGAACTTATTTTTTTTTGCCGAAAAAATCATTCCTCGTAGCTTTGCTTCAGATCTGTAAAACGCAGCTGTTCTGCTGTGTAAGTAGTGTGGCAAGAACCCAATAAACTTGTTCCTGTAAAAATTGTCAGTTGCGTCTACTTTTCTTATAGAATGTTCTTCTAGATTTTTTCTTTTTTTTTAATATTAAATTTAAATATTAGTAAAAGTTTTCATGTAAAGTTTCTATCGAATTGTAGTGATGAACGAAAACGGAAACCAATTAAACATCTTATGCACTAGTTCATACCTAAACTGTGCCTTCAGATCGAAAGCTCCTATAGCTTATTGCAGGGTGTAAAATGTAATGGGAACTAAATTGGGTACATTTTATCTTTGCCCACACAAACGTTTATTTTAAGCTTATTGTAAAGATTCATACTAGAAATATAAGAAAATAGATTCAGATTAGTTAAACCGTTTCAGGCGTGAGCACAATAGCAACCCTAATAGATGTTTGAGAAAGAAATAAGAGAAAAGCAAAGAACACGTACTAAACTAAACCAACTGCAGCGTACTTTCAATTCTGTGTGACTATGATGGGATCCGAAGTTATAGGCCACACGGACCCATGAGCTGAGAATTGCTTAGAAACTTCTTCAAGGTAGTTAGGTATTCCTTCTTGTTTGTGATTTCGTCGGATTTTTGGAAACTTAAATCGGTTGTTTTATATGGGGCTTTGAAGGGGGGCCAGCCCAAAACGAGTATAACTTTTGGATTTCGGAATGTTGAGGTCAACAAATGAATTATGGGCCTTTTCGAGTCAGCATTGTAGCTTACACACAAAAGTCGTTCCTTATGTATTTGTCCGGTTGCCATATTTGAGATTCATGCTAGCCTTTCTTTCTTTCTCGCCTTTTTTGGGGATCAAATATACACAGACGAAAACTGGATGGAGCAACTTTTTTAAGATAATTTTTTTTTTTTTCTGAAGCTAGAAAATCTGGGTATTGGAAATCATCTTCCTATCCGGTGAAGAAAGAAGAGCATAGCCATATATGCGATATTCTAGTTTACGTATCTTTTGTGTGATAAGTTTGGGGTCGATGAGGTTATTAGCACCACTCTCTCCATCTTGGAGTTTATGGAGGATTAGAAAAGATTTAGGATTAACTTTGTGGCTCGAAGATTTAATGGCCAATTACGTGTTTTGGATCGGAACTATAGAAATAAAAAATTTAATCTGGTTGATTGGCTACCATAATATGATTCTCTTTTTATATGGTGGTAACTGTAGAATCCTCTAATGCTGAAGGCGGTCTTCGGGCAAATGCACAGAAAGTCGATGATTGTTGTTTGGTGGGATGAACTTCTCCTTTTGTTATGAGACTTACGTCAAAGATTCGAATTCAATGGTTGTTTAATATACATACGCATATACATACATGCCAGCAGGATTTTGTCGGAGATTTTGTTGTTTTGCATTATAAATTCAATTCTTCGAAAAGTTTATTAAACTTTTGCAGGTGTGCATTTATTTTCTATTTTTGCTTTATTTAAATATCTTCTAAGTCGATTGTCCAAATAGATAAAATAACCGATTTTAATTTAAAGTTTCTCACCACCTGAGACGATAACTTGATTCAGTTAATAAATCGAAGTTTTATGTAATTTATTCTTACTTTCAACTCCTTATTGGTTGCTAGAACAAAAAAATGAATTAAGAAAAAAGAAAGAAAATCGACGGCGATAGTCTGAATTAGTGCTTCTCAACAGCGGCACGAATTAGTAATAAGGAAACTGCGGAATTAAATCTTGCTTTGAATTTTTTCGATCCGGATCCCCTTGAACTAGGCTTGGGTCAAAGGTACCGGTTTCTTTCAGGGTCTAGCTCTTAGCAAATTTGGAATAGTTAAAGCGAAATTGAACGTATGCAACGCCAAACATCGAAGTTTTGATTAGCAAAATGTAATTGCATCGAAACGACTTCGCTCCGCACGTTCGACCGAAAATATCGCCGCAGTGAAAGAAAGTGTTGAAAACGTCCCAAACACCTCTATTCGTCACCGTGCTCAAGACCTCGACCTCTCCACCTCCACACTGCAGCGAATATTGACGAAAGATTTTGTTCTGTATGCGTACAAGGTCCAATTGATTCAAAAAATGCAGGAAGATGATGGATGATGATTGGATGGTGGAAACAAATCCTATACCTCTTGTGATATAATGTTTAAATTTTGCAGATAATCTATAATTTTGGGAAAAATTTTAAGTTGGGGAGTTTAAGGCGAGGGCATAAACTTTAAGTAATTTTTTAGGGCTCTGGTAAAAGATACAAGATTCTAATGTAACAAAGTTACATCCATTTACTACACCTAAAGAACAAATAATAATTTGAACCAGAACTGTTATGCATCAAACCGAGGCTCTAATCTGTACGAGGTGTTACATATGCAATGGTAAAAGCAGAAAAACTCAAAATTTTTTACGTTTTTAAAATTCTTCTCCGGCTTTCACGCAAAAACGGCTGAACCGATTATAATGAGTTTAATAGGTATCATCCGAGATGTAATCTGATTTTGGTTTTTTTTCCCTCCCCTCATGCCTTCTACCCTCTCCCATTTTCAATAATATGTAATAATCAAATTTTCTTGGAAACTATCAACCAAAATCATATTCCTGTTAAGACCCCCTACAGAGGCATAGGACAGAAACAACTCTCTTCCACAAGGCGCGATCCTGAGCATCGGCCTTAAGCTGTTGCCAGGACTTGTTTATTCCTCTAGCCTCCCGCTCAACTGCTCGCTTTCATGTGTTACATGGTGGACCAACCCGACGTCTTCCTTGAGGGTTATAACCCAGAGCCTGTTTGGCGATGTTTCGTTCTGGTTTCCTGAAAGTATGACCGATCCACTGCCACTTCCGCCTTTGAATCTCAATACCTATTTTAGTCTGGCCAGTTGTACTCCAAAGTTCGGCGTTGGAGATCACTTCTGGCCAGAATATTCCCAAGATGCGTCGGAGACATTGGTTCACGAAAGTCTGTAGGTTCTTGGTAAGTCGAACGGTCACTTTCCACGTAGTACAACCAAATAACAACACAGATTTGACTCATGCGTCAAAAACTCGCAGCTTCGTGCGAAGGGAGATCTCTCAAAACCTCCAAAAAGAGGAAAGGATACTGAAGGCCTGACGAGCTTTATTTAGCCGAGCGTCAACTTCATTTTCGGCTCCGCCGTCCATGCTGACAGTGCTTCCGACATAGCAAAAATCTTGCACTTCTTCCAGATTCTGTCCGTTAGGAACAATCGGTGTGCTTGCGTTCGAACCATGTGCATGTACTTGGTTTTACGCACATTTATTTTCAGTCCCGCCTCTTTGCATTTAGAATGGAATGAGCGAACATTTGACATCAAGGTGACTTAATATGTTAAATAGTCTCCATTGAAGACCTTTACCTTCCCCACCTTCCAGTGCAGCTTTCAAGATGTCATTTATTACCACCAGAAACAGGGCTGGTGATAATATACAGCCTTGGCTGACATCCGTTCGCACAGGGAAGCTCTCGGACAGCTCTTATCTATGCAAGACGCGACACCTTGCATCTACGTAGGATTCTTTAATCATATAGCTATGAACTTATCTGGAATACCTCTCCTACGCAAAGTATTCCATATGTAATCTCGCTTAACGCTTCGAAAGCTTTCTCGAAGTTCACAACCATGAGATGTAGTGGCGAATCCATTTCGGCTGACTGCTCTAATATTATCCGTAGGGTATTTGTGTGGTCAGTACAAGACGACCCTTTACGGAACCAGCCTGATAAACTTCGAGAGTGCTCTCGACGACATCACTAATCCTATTGAGAATTACCTTAGCCATAATTTTTGATACGGCAGTAAGGAGACATATACCACGCCAATTGGAAGGTCGCCCTTCTTCGGAATTTTCACAAAGACGCCCTCCTTCCATTTAGTCGGATATCTTCCTTCATTCCACACCTCAGTAAAGAGTGGGAGGAGTTTATCGGCTGTTTTTTCCGGGTCCGCTTTGAGAAGTTCGATTGGTAGTCCATTTATACCTGGAGCTTTCCTTCCCGCCATTGACCGAATGGCGGAAACTATTTCTTCCTTATCTGGGGGATCGTCCCTAATAGAGGATTGTTGCGGTTGGATGTTTGGTTGCTGTTTTGTTTCTAGGATATCTTCCTCTGACAAGATGTTTAAAATACCAGAGAAGTATTCCTTCCATCGCCGCAACTGGTGTTCACTCATATTAAGGAGAGTTCCGTTTACATCTCTCACCAGGTGGTTGGCGGTGAAATTCCTGTTCGTCAACTGTTTCATTATTTTAAATAGTGAACCCATATCCCCTAGGTAAACCGCAGATTCTGCCTTCTTGCCAGATCTTTAACGGCCTTCCTCTTGTCGCCTTTTTAAGCTGTATATGAGCATCGCGGTAGTTCTGCCTCAGGTCGGGCATTCGTTGGTTGACATCGGGTTGAGAGATGATTGCCAATTTGGCTTTTTTCCCGATCCTTGTTCCATGTGTTTTGCGACATCCAGGGCTTCTCACCGCTTTGCACATATCTCACAAATTCTTTAGCACTAGTTAGAAAAGTGTTTCTGGTTGCTTCCCAAGTGGCGTCCAGTGTGCGCATTTCATATTCACCCAATGTGGATGTCTTTTCGCGTAGGATAGTGGTGTATTCGCGTTTGTTTTGGGATCTCTGAGTTTATCCACATTAAGATTGCGCTTCATTTGGAGAATTTGTGGTCGTCGGATAGCTGCTGTACACATTTTCAAGCAGGCAACCTTCAAGTGGTGATCGCTCTCCACGTCAGCTTCACGTTTTGCTCGCACATCGAGGATATATCTTCTCCATCGGCGACTTATAGCCAAATAGTCAATCTGGTTCTGAGTAACACCATCAGGGGAAACCCAAGATGTTTGATGATGACTCTTGTGTGGAAAAAGGGTCCTTCCGATGACCATTTGCCGAGTTCTACAAAATTCCACAAACAATTCGCCGTTTTCGGGTCTCTTAATCCAAGGTCGTGACGCGTCGACCCAAGGGTCATCATGCTTCCCCATGACGTGTTCTAGTTCATTGTTGTCTGATCCAACCTGGGCGTTTATATCTCCTGAGATGATAATAATATCACCTATTGGAACACGTTCGAAGGTGGCACTCAATTGGCTATAAAGCTCTTCTTTGTCACCAGGTGTTGCAGTATTAGTTGGTGCGTATGATGAGATTGCTTCCCGCTCTCGATGTAAGGACGACCGCCACGCCATTTTTGGCTTCGCTTTCAGTTCCAATGTACAGAATTGTATTTCGGCTAGGGGTTCGTTCTTCTCCTAATCCTGTCCACCTGACCTCGCTCAAGCCCAAGATTTGAATGTTATGGTGCTTCGAGTAACCCCAGCTCTTCCCCCGTCATTCAATGTTCGAACGTTCCAGAAGCCATTCAATGCCAAAAGTCGTTACCCTAGAATCAGTCCATATCCGAGGCGCTGTATCTGTTTCTCGTATCAGTTAGGTCTTAAGATCACGGGTGATAAGCCCAGTGTGTTTCCATTTCTAGGGCAAACAGAACTGGCTGTGGGAGAATTCTACAGCCACCATCTGACAGGGGTATAGTTTGCTCAGGTCCGTGGAGTCGCTAGTCTTCAAATATAGTTACAGAAATTGGTAAAACCTCATCCTACAACTACCCCCTTTTGCGGGGAAACTATAAGAGCTATTAATTTGAAATTTAGAATATATTATTTCTATTACAAATGCAATCTTTTAGTATACAAATTATTTCCCCCACTTCTTCCCCCACCTCCCACACAAACTAAAGTTTTTCATTAAGCACTCTACACCAATTTTCTCAGGACATATAAATTCCATCAAGCTAAAATTTTGTACCAAATTCTTAATCAGCATTATTATTAATATTAGGAAAAAACTAACCGATTACCTTCACTGTTTCTACACCCTCCCGTACAATGTGACACGATTCCACGACTTCACAAATATTCCATATTCTTGGAAAGTGTGAATATCACAGATCTGAAAATTAAAATATATCAATTGTATAATGATTGTAGTTGTTTTTGCACTTTTTCAATTGGTTTAGAGTATCTAAACCAATTTTCTAAATACGTATAACTTTCATTGAGCTAAAATTTTGTATCGAATCGATAATTAGTATTATTATTAATATTGGAAAAAAAACATAACAGGGCTACGATACTCTAGATGTCATCCCAAGAAATTTTGGATGGGAAGTGTTAGAAGGGTTAATAGCATTGAAATAATTTTTTCCCCATCATGCTAAATTAGCTATAAAAATGTTTTATACAAAATGCTTACTCCAAAATTGAATGAGGACTGAGAAAATTAGTGTGTTAGATTTAGTGAAAATGTGCAATTTGTATGGGAGGTGGTAGAAAGAGTGAGGGGATTTAAGTGATTTTTTCAGAAATAACTAGGAATATTATAAAATTGACAACCCTTAAATTTCAGATTAGTACCATTCATATTTTTCAAGAAAATCGATTTTTTGTGAAGTTGTGAAACTGTGTCATATTGTATGGGAGGGGGTAGAAGCAGTGAAGCTAATCAAATATTTTTTTCTGATTTTAGTGATAATACTAATTAAGTATTTATTACAAAATGTGAGCTCTATAAATGTTATATGTTCTGAGAAAATCGTCTTAGAGCATTTCATGAAAAAGTGTAGTTTGTATGGGAGGGGGTGGAAGGAGAGGAAAGCCACAAACAATTTTTCTACTGTAGATTTAAATCATTATGAAAGTAATATACCCCAAAACTCAGACTAATAGCTTTTATACTTTTCGAGTAAATTATTTTATTGTTAAATTGCGGATTTGCGTCATTTTGTATGGGAGGGGGTAGAAGGGGTGAAGCTAATCGTCTAATTTTGTTTCACCTTACTAACAATTTTAAATAAATATTTGGTGCACAATTTCAGCCTGCTAAATTTTATACGCACTGAGTAAATTGGCTTAGAGTAATTCATGACAAGTACAGTTTATATGGGAGGTGGTAGAAGGAGAGGGAGGACACGCATCATTTTTATAAGGTAGATTGATATTATTATAAAAGTAATATATTCCAAATTTCAGGCCAATAGCTTTTAGTCTTTTTGAGCAAATCCTTTAATTGTCAAATTGCGCAATTGTGTAATTTTGTATGGGAGGGGGTAGAAGGGGTGGACCGATTTGGCTCGTTCACGAACTTGACCTTACTTTTTTGTCAAAAACGACGTGTAAAAAATTTGAGCAGTCTAACTCAACGCATTCTCAAGCTAGAGAGCGAACAGACGGACGGACGGACAGACGGACGGACGGACAGACGGACGGACTGACAGACGGACATCCGGTTTTGAGATTTTTGAGTGATAACATTAACTTCTGTATCATTCATTTTTTTCTCCAAGCCTTATTTCTTAGCGTTACAAACCTTAGAGCAAACTTATAATACTCTCAGATTTCATGTAGAGTATAATTAACCGATTAGCTTGACTCCTGCTCCCCCTCCCATACAATGTGACACAACTTTTCCAAAATTCTATTTTATTGAAAAGTTTTGTTTCTCGAATAATTACCAAAAAACACTTCCCTCCTTCTACCACCTCCCATAGAAATTGCACAATTTCACTAAATCCAATGCACTAAGTTTCTCAGTACCTATTCAATTTTTGAAGCTTAAATTTGGTACAAAACATTTTTATAGCTACTCTAGCATGATGTGAAACAAATTAGTTCAGTACTATCACCCCTTCTACAACTCCCCATTCATCTGTAGTATCGGATGATTGGGCTTTAAGCAGAGTCATAGGCCTGTTATAGGTTTAAGCTTAATGTTATTTTATTTGGGCTTTTTATACTCTAGATGAAATGAAAGTATATTGTGTTTGCCTTACCGTTTGTAACGTTAAGAAATAATGCTCGCACAGAGCCGCTAAGGGTACAGAAATATTTGTTGTCGCTCAAAAACTTCGATTCCGAGTTGCTGTCTGTCCGTCTGTCTACAACCTAACTGTCGAATGCTTTGAGCTATCGTGCTGAAATTTGTTGTGTGTCATTTTTAGTAAAAAAGTAACTTTAAGTTCGTGAACGGGCCAGATCCCCCCACTCCTTCTACCCCCTCCCATACAAATTTCACGAAATTCCGAAATTTTCAGAAATTGATTTTTCTTTGAAACTTTCTAAGCTATCAACTTGAAATTTGGGTGAAAATATTATGATATAGATGTGATTAATATTTTTGGATATTGATCCGATCCCGTCACTCCTTCTACCCCCTCCCATACAAATGCATAAATTTGAAAAATGCAGTTTTTCGATTTTCATTGAAACTAGCAAAGTTATAATAACGTATTTTTGCCAGAATTAGTTTTATTATAATTTCAATCAGCATTGAAAAAATTATCAACTTCACCTCACTCCTTCTACCCCCTCCCATACAAATTTCACGAAATTTTGAAATTTAAATTAAATTATATTTCTTCGAAACTGTTAAAGCTATCAACTTGATATTTTGCAAAACATAAAAAAATAGAAATATCAATAACGAGAAAAAAATGTGTTTTGATCCGTACACTCCTTCTACCCCTCCCATATAAATGTATAATTTTAGTTAAGTGCATTATATCGATTTCCATTAAAACTAGAAAAAGTATAAACTTAAAATTTTGCCAGAATTTGTTTTTTAATAATTCCATAAATCCTGAAAAAAAATATCAGCTCCTCTTCACTCCTTCTACCCCTCCCATACAAATATCTGTAAAAATTAATAAATTCAAGAAAAGCATTTCTCCTTCGAATATATTAGAACTATCGAATTTTAAATTGAATCAAAGCGTGGTATCATCATTCTTGATAAGCAGTTTCAAAATCATCTTAAACGCTCCACTTCCTCTGCCACCTCCCATACAAATGCCTCAGTTTCAGGAAAACTATGTCCAATTGAAAATAATGAAAGCTACAAACCTTAAATTCAGCACGAAATATTTTGCATACCACATTAGGTGTCATATCCAAAAATTACAAACCTTCCTCCTCTCCTTCTACCACCTCCCATACAAAAGTCACTATTAGTTATTTAAAAGAATTGGAGGTGACATAATTTCCGGTACATTGAACTCTTTCTCATTTCATCTAGAGTATCATATGATTGGGCTTTACGCACAAGCATAATTCTTTTATTTTTTTTTAATTAACACAAGCTACAACTATTGACATATCCTTAATGTTCTTCAATACGAATATGGTTTTAGATCACGGGATAGATTTGATCACGAGCCTGTCCCATACAAATGCGAGTATCTTGGTTTCATTCTTTATAATTTATGGTTCTGATTCCAACAAAATACAAACCGTTGTCTTCAAAGAGCCATTAAACTTATCAGATTATATATCCCGGATAATGTATTACTAACTGCATTCTAAAAAAGTCGCGGGCTAGTATAAAATAATATTTTCATACCCCATTATTATAAACTAACCAATACATATCTTGAACGTTTTACGTACACGCCAGACACTAGGTCGCTAGTGCACGGTTGTTTTTAGCAACCGCGTATTGTTTTTGTGACGACAATCATTAACGCCCCCAAAGGTAGCAGTTTATACCAAATGTAAGTTTGGTATTCATACTGCTGGATGCGAGACCTATCTAAATCTCTGCCAGTTTATCGGTCATGGCACCGGGTTGGAGAATGCAGCTCCATGTCGAGCTCCGAGGAACTCTGCCCGCGATATGGGCGGTAATCCATAGCCACCACGATACTCCCCGAAGGACCATCTTCCATTGCCGGGGGTGGAAGCAACCTTCCATGGGCTCTCCGACACCCGTGGTACCAGATAAACCTCCGGTCAGGTTTCGTAACTGTGAACAATTACTCCCAGTTTAGGTCCTTTTGTAAACCCGTGACTGGTAGCACTCCGCTTCGGGAACGTGGGGTCGGTAGTCCCTATAGGTTATACCGGAATTGACCTTGGTCGTTCACCCGGTATGTGATAACTAACATCATCCTTCCCTGCGTATGTGTAAGAAAGAACTTGTGTTCTACGGGTACTTAAATCCCTACGTCCTCCTAGATCTCCCCGTGTCAGCCCACCTTCTACTGAATGCCTCGTGAGCGAAAGCTCTGAGCCATTCGAAAGTTTATCAATTCGATAGACACCTACTGACTTCTAAATTTTCCCCATTGCGAACTATCCCCATATCAGTACGGTTTCTTATATCGTCGTATCTTGGGCATTCGCCCAGTATGTGATAACGGAGCTCAGCTCCTCATAAACAGCCCTCAGCTTCGTTTCTGCCTACTCTATGAAGGTAGACGTTCATACTACCGTGGCCTGTCAGGAGAAAACGCAGACTGAGAGGAAATTCAAAGTATAAGTTCTCTCTGGCATAGTTTGCGACTGCAATAAATTCATGCGTTTTGCCATATCGATGTCACTCTAAGGTCGAGGAGTTCTTTGCATTCGCGAAGGCTCCTCTCCCTGATTTCTTCATGAGTCAACCAATCACTTCCGGATCTTGTAGGTAGTAGCTCTGCGCTTCACCTCCAAGTCCAATGGCGGAACACCCATGAGTACCTGCATGGCTTCGGTAGAAACCGTTCGACATACAGGTAAACATGCCCGCAGGATAACTCGTTGGTAAGAGTAAAGAGCACGGCTTCCTGTACCAGTACCTTATCGACGATCCATACTTTGCGCATGCAACGAACAGACCGTCGTATATGACTCGTACCGCTCTTCTGGACAGGCCCCATTCTTTCCGCAAAATTCTGCGGATCTGTCCCACAGAAGTGGTGAGACGTTCCCTGAGCTCTCGCAGATGCAGCTCAATCCTCAACCGCTCTGAAACTCTGATGCCCAGATACCTGACGTTGGACACGTATCTGAGCCCAGATCCCTCAAGTTTTATCAAGGGAGAACGCGAGTGCGATAGTTTGCCTTTTAGCAACATGATCGCTGTCTTCTCTCTTGATACCTCCACTTCCACTTTTTGTGCCCATTCCAGAACGGTTGTCATAAGAGCCGTACCCTTACGCTCCATCTTGGATCGAGAACCTCCCTCCACTAAGATGAGAAGATCGTCAGCATACGCCGCAACACTACTTGAGTTCGAGAGCTGTGTCAAAAGGTCATCTATCATTAGGTTCCATATAAATGGACGACTGATGGAGCCTTGAGGACAGCCCCTCCGTACATTCCTCCAACTGTGTCACGTAATCCCCTAACGCATGCCAAACTGCCCGAGAAATAGCTCTGCCACAAAGCCATTTCTTGACAGCCACAGTCGCGTAGCTTATCAAGCACGACGTCCCAGCTCAAATAGTCAAACGCGCCCTTGAAATCTACAAAAATTAAGAAGACGTATTTGCTAGCACTCCTCGCTACCGAGTCCTTCACATGTCTCCACGCATCTTTCGTGCATCTCCCGGCGCGGAAGCCGTACTGCCACTCCGAGGCCAGATGGGCCACTTTCTCACTCAATCTCCGTATCATAATCCTCTGCAGGACCTTGCCAAGGACCGGGAGAAGAGATATGCCCCGATAAGACCGAGGGTTACTTCTGACTTTCTCTGGCGACTTCAGGAGCACGACCACACGAGCAATCTTCCAAGCTGCAGGAAAAACTCGATCTTGAAAGCATCGGTTGAAAACGCAAGTTACGTATCCGGGGATGTCGCGCCAGATGCTTTTACACATCTTGTCCGTTATCCCGTCAACCCCAGGCGTCTTACCAGATCTGATCCTGTTGAAACTTGAACTAACCAATAGTTTCATTTCATGCGAAATAAAACAAAAGAGAAAAATATTTTTAGTTTTTCGTTTCTGATTATTATTAGACCAAATGTGACATCAGCCCTTCTAATTATAGGGTACAGGTACATTTCTTTATTCTGTGTACAACAACGTCAAAATCAAAATTTACTTTTTTTTATAAATAACTGAAGAAAGAAATTACGTGTTGTTGATCTTTTTGCTTCTCTATACAATTGCATGCGATTTAAATCTTTGGATCGCGATTTCTGAGGAATTGTGAATTTCGGTGCATCAAACGAACAATAAGTAGATTTAGCCGGTTACCTTTTCCGATTTTATGTATAGCTTATAATTAATCCAATAAAATTATATATGTACATATATACATATATCCCTCGGCACTTGGCGCTACGAGTGCCGCTAGCATACTTTCAAATTACTACAAGAAGGGTTTCTATGGAATAATCGTTAGACTTCCACCTTCGACATGGGCATACTTTAATTGCAAGGTCATTTACAAAGCGTACAGCGCCGTCAATACGATGTACTCTCTTACTTTCGGATTGGACAACCCACAACTCAATCCGCATCATCTTTGAACGGACTCCATGCCGATTCGAAGCATACATAGTAAGAAAGAATAGGTCACAACGGAAACAGAAGCTATCGAGACTTATTTCGGTTTCTTCTCTTTCCTAATTAGTTTTGAGTATTTTCAAGAGTTTTCTTGATTTGTTTTTTTTTTTTTTATACATCCTTCAGGTGTCGAACCACCTGAAATTATTTCGCAATAATTTACCTGAGTCATTTACATATGCATGGATGAGTGTGTTGTGTGGAATGGTAGGTGGCAGATGGTGTGGGTATGTATCTCTTCAAACGCTTGTACTGACTGCAGAATTTTTTTACATTTGGAAAATGTTTTATTTAATTTTGCCTTGAAGGATATACATGCCGAATCATTACTGCAAAGGCAAGGACGCCAAGTAATTATACTAGAATTTAGATAGTGTTCAAGATTATTTCCTCAGAAAAATAATCAATTTACGTTGTATACGTAACCAGAGCCATTATTGGTTGATGTTTAATTACTGTCAACTAAAAAGTCGGATAATAGTTTGCAACAATTTATTTTTCTGTTGCTCCAAGTTAGTTCGCCATACATCTAAAACGAATTTTAAAAAATTTAAAATTGAAGTTATGAAAACTTCTCGATAAAAATTATTTATATATGTATAAATAAAGGGTGTATCAACAAGAGGTGTGGAATTGGTTTTTTAAATGAAACGAACAGTTGCTTGGATGTTTCTGATATTTTTATTGCCATATGGGGACTATGTATGGAACTTAGTATCTGTCAAATGGCCTCCTCGGCTTTGCTTCCAGACCTTCATCCTTTTCTTGAAATTTTCGGTCACTGTTTCGCAAAATTGGAGCTATATATCGGTGATGGCGGCTTAAATGTTAGCTTTGAGGGTTGGAATTTTTTGCGAATAGTTAGCGTAGATCTTACCCCATAGTCTCGCCCGGAGATGCCGTATTCCTGCAACCCAAGTTTATTACGCTAGATCATTGATGTAGTCAGAACAAATTAGAGCTTAATGTCAGTAATTGCATCGAGATAAGCTTCTCACGTAAATCATCCTCATATCACCATGACCTAAGTGGAACTCAACTATACCGTGTTGATCAAATTGAAGACCTCGGCTTACTACTGGACAACAAACTGTGCTTCAAATCTCACTATAATCGAATAATTTTAAAACCCAATAAACTTCTTGGGTTCATTAAGAGCCAAAGAGTTTAAGAATGTATGGGTCACCAAATCTTTACTCTGTCCTCTTTTCCGCCCTATTCTGGAATATGTATGTCCCATTTGGGACCCGAGCTAGGATATAGCCTAGTGGGTATCGTGTTGGTCTTGTAATGCGAAAGTCGTGAGTTCAAATCCCGGTCGGCGCAATATATAATTCCAGCACATTGCCTGCTTGGATATACCTTGGTCCCCTCAATCTAAGAAAATGAAAAATTTGTAGAAAGAGGGTTGTGCGAAGGGCTAACAATCCTTCCACAATAACTAATGAAAAATGTTAAGGAAGCTGAATGTCAGGAGACCAAGGTCCGATTTAGGCTGTAGCGCCATTGTAGAAGATTTTGGACCCCTTCTTCCAGTTATACAGCAACAGAATAGAGTCAATTCAGAAGCAATTCCTTCTTTTTACTTGGAGGGACTTGATCCTAGAGACTTTGAAAACCTTCCAGTCTACACAGTTAGGCTCCAATTAATAAATATTTTTCTAGAAGAACTATGCTCATATCCTGTTTTACCTTAGATGTTTTGAATGGCGATATCAAGGTTGACCACATCTCAAATGAATTCAGACTCAATGACAATGTCAGGTTGACAAGACATTCCATACAACTTTCATGAAATTTCAAAATTTAAAGAAATTGATTTTTCTCCAAAACCATTTCAGCTAATGACTTGAAAATTAGGTCATAGTATAATGATGTAAATAGCTAGGGTGTAGTCTAGTGGGTAGCGTGTTTGGTTTACAATGCGAAGGTCGTGAGTTCAAATCCCGGTCGATGCATAATTCCAAGCACACTACCTGCTTGAATATGCCTTGGTTACCTCGATCTACGAAAATGAAAAGTTCGTAGATAGAGGGTTGTGCGAAGAGCTAACAACTCGTCCGCAATAAATAATGAAAATGTTAAGGAACCTGAAGTTCAGGAGGCCAAGGCCCGATTTGGGCTGTAGCGCCATTGAAGAAGATAATGATGTAAATATCATTAACCTCAAAAAATATTGATCTGATCCCTTACTCCTTCTACCACCTCCCATACAAATGCACAATTTTCAAAAATACATTGATTCGACTTGCATTGCAACTAGTAAAGCTAAAAGAACCAATTTTTGTCATAATTATTATAATTATAACTGCAGCTAATTTTGAAAAAAAAATATCACTTTCACCTCACTCTTTCTACCTCCTCCCATATAAATTCCACGAAATTTCGTAATTTAAATTAAATTATTTTTCTCCAAAGCCGTTAAAACTATCAACTTTAAATTTTGAGAAAAGTATACTATTACAAATATCATAAATGTCGAAAAATTTGGTTTTGGTTTGAATACTGCTTCAACCCACCCAAACAAATGCACAATTTTGGAAAATACATTTAATCGATTTTCATTGAAATTTGAAAAAGTACAAGCTAACAATTTTGCCCGAATTTGTCCCTTAATAATTGCAATAAATGCTAAAAAAATATGAACTTCGCTTCACTCTTTCTATCACCTCTCATACAAATTTTTGTATTGCAAATTCAAGAAAAGTATTTCTCCTTCGAACATATGAGAGCTAACGACTTTAAAATTATAGCAAAGCAATGTTATTACGATGTCGATAAGCAGATTCAAAATCATCCAAAACCTTCCATACAAATCCCATAAATTTAGACAAAAATAAACTGCCAACAAGTTGGGCGAAACTTTATTATTCTTAGGACAAGTTGCGGATGAGTGGAAAGTCAATATGCAATCTGCAGTCTATTTATCTTTTTATTTACAATAATAGTCGACAGGTTATAAAATACCACTGACCATAAAAAAAATACAAATTATTAGAATTTATGAATAATTAAAATAATTAAAATAAAATAATGGAAAGAATAACAATAATATAATAGAGAAAAATAAAAAATTACTTACAAACAATTAAAGCATTAAAAATATAAAAGAAGAATTAATAAAATGATACATTATTTATGAAACAAAAGTAGATAAGGCTGATTTTATACAATTTTTACTAACATTAAAATCGATAAGCTCATAATAACGGTTGAAATCTCTACAAACAACATCAAGAGGTTCCCCTTGCCCCTAATTAGTTCTATGAGAAGCAGTATAAAAGAAGTCATGAAACCGTAGAGATCTAGCAGGTGCACAGACATTGAGAAGTAACAGCAGATCGGGAGCATCAATATTACCCATGAGTAAGCCATGAGCGAACAAAACATTGATGACCTCTCGACGTCTGGACAGATTATCTAAACACAATAATTTCAAACGCTCAGAATAACGTGGGAGAGATTCAGGGTTATTCCAAGGAAGGAACCGCAAGGAAAAACGAAGAAAACGCTTTTGAACACCTTCAATACGATTAACATGGACAGCATAATGTGGACACCAAACAGGGGAAGCATACTCTAAAATAGGTCTTACCAATGAGACAAAAAGGGATTTAAGTACGTAAGGGTCACTGAAATCACGAGTATAACGACGTACGCAGCAAAGCATTTTATTAGCCTTACTCATTATAGTGTCATAGTGCAAGGTGAAGCTCAGCTTACTATCAAAGGTAACACCAAGATCACAAATATGATCAACTCGGTTAAGGGCTGTAGTATTTAAAGTGTATGAGGTTAAAATAGGTGCAAGTTTACGAGAAAAGGATAAGACATTACATTTATCAATATTTAAGTCATGAAAGATAACTAGATCACGTTGCGGAGATAAACAGTCAGTTTCAATATCAATTTTTTTAAAAATTTTAATATCGTCAGCATATCAAAGTAAGTTAGTGTTCGGTAAAACAAAGGAAAGGTCATTTTCAAATAAAATAAAAAGTAGTGGCCCAAGATGACTTTCTTGTGGCACACCGGACGTAGACATGATATCATGGGAAAAACAAGATCTAAATATAACTGATTGAGTTCTATTTGACAAATATGAGTAAAGCCAGCGTAGTAGTATAGGAGGAAATCCTAATTTATCCAATTTCAGAAGTAGAATTTCATGAGACAATTTATCAAACGCCTTGCTGAAATCCATATATATACAGTCAACTTGAGATTTATTTGCAATACAGCGGCTTACGAAATTGGTGAAGGAGAGAAGATTAGTCACAGTTGATCGTCCCTTAAGGAACCCATGCTGCTTTGCAGAACGTGAAGATTTAAAATTAAAGTAAATCACTTCAGTCAAAATGGATTCAAAAACTTTACGAATTGCTGAAAGCTTCGCAATAGGTCTATAATTTTTAATGTCAACAGTGCTACCCTTTTTATGAACAGGTAAAATAAAAGATTTTTTCCAGATGTGCGGAAAAACGCCTAACACAAGGGACTTGGTAAACAGCAATGAAAGAGGGAGACTTAAGACATCAGCACAGTGATACAAAATGGCACTGGGAATCCCGTCCGGTCCCGAGCTATAGGAGATTTTAATCTGCTTAAGGAACTGAAAAATAGTATCATCACTGATTGTTATAAAATTACAGCGAGGGATTGTATAACAAGGCAAGGAACTAGACAATGCAACAAAATCCGATGAACCATCGTCCAGGATAAATAATTGGGCAAAGTAGTTGGCAAATAAATTAGATATGATATCCGGGTCGTCAGAAAAGTTTCCATCAAACGATAAGCTCTACGGAAAACCGCCATTTTTACGTTTGGAATTAATAAAAGCCCAGAAAGATTTAGGATCTGTCTTAATATCGGTTTGTACTTTCTCAATGTACCTGTTGTAGGCTAAAATCGCGTATTGTTTAAAATTCAGCCTAGCTATTGAGAAATCATTGTAAGAATTAGACGACTCTTACAATAAGCTTTCCACAAACGATTCTTAACACGCTTCAAACGACACAGGTGTTCATCAAACCAGGAAGCACGCTTTACTGAGTTGATGTTGTTTATAGAGATTGGAACACAAAGAAGGAAAGAATCAAATAAAATATTATAAAAACGAGACAAAGAATTATCTAAATTATTAATATTAAGAAGACACGACCAATCTACATTAGTTAGCAGAGAATGCAATTTTTCAAAGTTAGTTTTATGAAAATTAAAATACGACTTACAAAAAAAACTATGGTCAGAACATTCTAAAATTAAATTAACTTCTAAAGCTGGATGATCAGGAACCTCAGGAACAAGCGGAGAACCAGAACGTAAAAGTACAGTATTTGACGGATCCGAAACTCTCGATTCTACTCTTTGGCTGAATATACAGAACAATGATGTAGATTATCGAAGCAACGCATTTGAGCGATAAACACATTAAGTCCAACTTCAAAGAGTTCGGAGGGTAGAGTCGTGTGCATTTAATTCCAGTTTTTACCGCAAGCAAGACGCCACCTCCGACAGTAGGAACTGAGGTACCCTCATGACGATCATGGCGAAAAACGTTATAATTGTTGAACAGTTCATTGTCTTTGAAGGAATCATTAAGCCAGGTCTCAGTAAGAGTGGTTAGGGAAGAAAGGGAGTTCTTGGGCAGGGCTGTTGTCAATTTAACAATATTTTATTCGTTTCTGCAAGTTTGGGTTTTTATGAGGGGAGGAGGAGGGGTAATAGTAAGGGTGGGTTGATTTTAATAGCTTTTTATTTGATTGCTTGAATCACGTCCAATATTCTCTGTATAGAATTTGTTTCATAGACGAAGTTGCATAGAATTTTCATAAAATTCGGTGTATTTTACATTCACGAAACCGAACATTTGTATGGGAGGGGGTAGAGTGGGTAAGGGAATCATAAAATTTGTGATGCAGTTTTATTTTATTTCTCTTGTATGGTGCTTGCAATTAATTGTAAATTCCAAGTTTGTAGCTTTTAATTTCTTGGTTATTAGTTGATTTAAAGAAATTGGTCGAAATCATACTTTCGTATGGGAGAGGGTTGAAGGGCAAGAGTGATTTCAAGACTTTTGACGCAATTTTGTTTCAATTATTTTTAAAAATTCTTAAGTAAAATTTTAAATTGATAGCTGTAAATAGTTGGGTGATAATTGATTTCTTAATAATGGTCGAAAAAATAATTTTGTATGGGAGGGGGTAGAAGTTTTAAAGGTTTTCAACAAGTTAGTATTTTGTTTATTTAGGGATTTTTTTAAATGCATTCCGCTAATTTTCAAGTTTCTACCTTAAAATTTCACTCAAAAATTTTCAACTTATGTGTTTTTTTCAATGCACATGAAACACCTTGTGCACGTTAGACCGGTGGGTTGGTTTATAACAATTATGGATCAAGTTATTATTATTTTTCTATTTACATCAAATAGATGTATCCACATGCAAAATTCAAACTTTCTATCTTTCACCTGAGCCCTAAAAAACTCATCATCATCATCTGTTTTGAGATATAAGGATTTGTAATTTTGAAAAGTGCGCCATTCTCGAAATGCTCTCCATTTCCCCCCACTACTTTTATTTCAACTTGTTATATTTTTGTCGTATTTTGCTGGTATAGCTTAATATATGTTTCAAGTTTCAATTACATAGCTTTAAAGATAGTCGAGATATTCATTTTTAAGTGTTTTTCTTTGCACCCCCCTGACCCTCCGCCTTAAAATAATTAGCCACTCTCTAAGCTGATTCCGATGGAACTATATGCCACCTTAATGGTCCCAAAATATGAAGTTTTTACGATGAGTAATTTCTAAGATATAATCATTTGAAAAAACAATTCGGCGGACAATTTGTTTGTAGCCCCCCCTTTTCGGACGCCAATGGATAAAAAAATTAAATTATTTTTAAAGTTTGTCCCACAACCTTTTCTATATCTCTACTGATTTTCAACTTTCTATCTCCATTCGTGGTTGAGATGTTAGCAAGTGTAGTTTTTGCCTCTTTTCCTCCCCCCGCCTCCCCCTTTCACCTAACACTCCCCAAAATTTAGAAAATAGAGTTCCTTCCACCCAAAAACGAACATTCTACCTTTAACGGTCTCGGAGATATGAGTCCATATGTACGGCGTACGGTGGACGGCGTACGGCGGGACGGATTTTTTTTGCATTTTTAGGCTAATTTAGTCATGAAACGCGAGAAAACAAAATTTCAGGGTAGCAAATTTTTTTTTTCTGTGTCGATAACAATTTTCTCGAAAATTATGAAAGTTGTAAACTTTAAATTCAGCATGAAGTAGTATACACGTTCGGTGTTATAGACAAAATTTACAAACCTCTTCCTTCTGCTTTTACCACCTCCCATACAAAAGTCACTATTCAATATTCGAAAGAATTTGAGATGACATATTTTCCGGTACAATCTAGAGTATCGTATGATTGGGCTTTACGCTCAATCATAATTAGTTGTAGGATGAGGTTTTACCAATTCGTACCACTAGCGACTCCACGGACTTGAGCTAACTATCCCCCTGTGGGATGGTTGCAGTACAATTCACCCACAGCCAGTCATGCTTGCCCTTAAAATGGCAAATGGATACTCACTGGATCATGGGCATATCACCCGTGATCTTACATCCTAACTGATACGAGAAACAGATGCAGCGCCTCGGATATGGACTGATTCTACGGTAACGACTTTTCGAAAACGGACTATGATTGGCTTCTGGAACGTTCGAACGTTGGAATATATATATAGCCGTTCGTACTTAGAGTCAAATGTTCGCTCGTTGCATTCTAAATGGAAAGAGGCGGGACTGAAAATAAATGTGTGTAAAACCAAGTACATGCACATGGGTTCGAATGCAAGCACACCGATCGTTCTTAACGGACAGGATGTGGAAGAGGTGCAAGATTTTTTTTTATCTCGGAAGCATTGTCAGCATGGACAGCGGAGCCAAAAAGGATTTTGTGGCTCGTCTAAATAATGCTCGTCTGGCCTTCGGTATCCTTTCCCCTTTCTGGAGGTTGAAAGAGAGCTCCCTTCGCACGAAGCTACGAGACGCAATCGTCAAATCCGTGTTGTTATATTTTTGTACCACGGGGGAAGTGACCGTTCGACTTACCATGAAACTATAGACTTTCGTGAACTAATGCATCCGACGCATTTTAGGAATATTCTGGCCAGCAGTGATCTCCAACAACGAACTTTTGAGTACAACTGGTCAGACTAAAATAGGCATTGAGATTCAAAGGCGGATTGGCAGTGGATCGGTCATACTTTGAGGAAACCAGAGCGAAACATCGCCAAACAGGCTCTGGATTATAATCCTCAAGGAAGACGTCGGGTCGGTCGACCATGTAACACATGGTAGCGTGCAGTTGAACAGGAGGCCAGAGGAATAGACAAGTCCTGGGAACAGCTTAAGGCCGATGCTCAGGATCGTGCCTTTCGGAAGAGAGTTGCTTATGTCCTATGCCCCTATAGGGGGTCTTAACAGGAATTTGATTGATTTGATAATTCTGGTATGTTCATACTCTAGATGAAATCTGAGAGTATTATAAGTTTGCTCTGAAGTTTGTAACGCCAAGAAATAAGGCTCGGAGAAAAAAACGAATGATACAGAAGTTAATATTATCACTCAAAAATCTCAAAACCAGATGTCCGTCCGTCCGTCTGTGCGCACTCTAGCTTGAGAACGCGTTCAGCTAGAAAGTTCAAATTTTGTACACATCGTTTTTGACAAAAAAGTAAGGTCAAGTTCGTGAACGGGCCAAATCGCTCCTCCCCTTCTACCCCCTCCCATACAAAGTGACAAAACTGCGCAATTTGATAATAAACGCACTTGCTCAAAAAATATAAAAGCTATTGGCCTGAAATTTGGAATATGTTACTTTTATGATAATATCAACCTACCGTATAAAAATTATGCGTATCCTCATCCTCCTTCTACCACCTCCCATACAAACTGTACTTGTCATGAATTACTCTAAGCCAATTTACTCAGTGCGTATAAAATTTAGCGGGCTGAAATTGTGCACCAAATATTTATTTAAAATTGTTAGTAAGACCAAACAAAATTAGACGATTAGCTTCACCCCTTCTACCCCCTCCCATACAAAATGACACAATTTAGCAATAAATGGATTTAATCGAAAAGTATAAAAGCTATTAATCTGGATTTTGGGATATATTACTTTCATAATGATTTAAATCTACAGTAGAAAAAATATTTGCGTCCTCCCTCTCCTTCCACCCCCTCCCATACAAACTACACTTTTTCATGAAATGCTCTAAGACGATTTTCTCAGAACATATAACATTTATAGAGCTCACATTTTGTAATAAATACTTAATTATTATTATCACTAAGATCAGAAAAAAATATTTGATTAGCTTCACTGCTTCTACCCCCTCCCATACAATATGACACATTTTCACAACTTCACAAAAAATCGATTTTCTTGAAAAGTATGAATGGCACTAGTCTGAAAATTAAGCGATGTCAATTTTATAATATTTCTAGTTATTTCCGAAAAAATCACTAAAATCCCCCCACGCTTTCTACCACCTCCCCTACAAACTACACATTTTCACTAAATCTAACTCACTAATTTTCTCAGTTCCCATTCAATTTTTGGAGCTTTCATTTTGTACAAAACGTTTTTATAGCTACGTTAGCATGATGGGGAAAAAATTAGTTCAATTCTATTATCCCTTCTAACACTCTAAATACGAAATTTCTTGGGATCACAAAAAATTCTATTTCATCCAGAGTATCGTAAGATTACGCTTTACGCGAAATCGTAGCGCTGTTATGTTTATACTCTAGATGAAATCTGAGAGTATTATACGTTTGCTCTAAGGTTTGTAACGCCAAGAAATAAGGCTCGGAGGAAAAAATGAATGATACAGAAGTTAATGCTATCAGTAAAAAATCTCAAAACCGGATGTCCGTCTGTCCGTCCGTCCGTCTGTCCGTCTGTCCGTCTGTTCGCTCCCTAGCTTGAGAACGCGTTGAGCTAGATTGTTCAAATTTTGTACACGTCGTTTTTGACAAAAAAGTAAGGTCAAGTTCGTGAACGGGCCAAATCGCCTTACCCCTTCTACCCCCTCCCATACAAAATGACACAATTTCGCAATTTGACAATTAAAGGATTTGCTCGAAAAGCATATAAGCTATTGGCCTGAAATTTGGAATATATTACTTTTATGATAATACCAATCTACCGACAAAAAATTATGCGTGTCTTCCCCTCCTTCTACCACCTCCCATACAAACTGTACATGTCGTGAATTACTCTAAGCCAATTTACTCAGTGCGTATAAAATTTAGCGGGCTGAAATTGTGCACCAAATATTTATTTAAAATTATTAGTAAGACGAAAAAAAATTAGACGATTAGCTTCACCTCTTCTACCCCCTCCCATACAAAATGACGCAAACTCGCAATTTAACAATAAATTAATTTACTCGAAAAGTATAAAAGTTATTAGTCTGAGTTTTGGGATATATTACTTTCATAATGATTTAAATCTACAGTAGAAAAATTATTTGCGTCCTCCCTCTCCTTTCACCCCCTCCCATACAAACTACACTTTTTCATGAAATGCTCTAAGACGATTTTCTCAGAACATATAACATTTATAGAGCTCACATTTTGTAATAAATACTTAATTAGTATTATCACTAAGATCAGAAAAAAATATTTGATTAGCTCACTGCTTCTCCCCCCTCCCATACAATATGACACAGTTTCACAACTTCACAAAAAATCGATTTTCTTGAAAAGTATGAATGGTACTGATCTAAAATTTTAGGGTTGTCAATTTTATAATATTCCTAGTTATTTCTGAAAAAATCACTAAAATCCCCCCACTCTTTCTACCACCTCCCATACAAACTGCACATTTTCACTAAATCTAACTCACTAATTTTCTCAGTCCCTATTCAATTTTTGGAGTAAGCATTTTGTGTAAAACATTTTTATAGCTACTTTAGCATGATGGGGAAAAAATTAGTTCAATGCTATCACCCCTTCTAACACTCCCTATCCAAAATTTCTTGGGATGACAAAAAATTCTATTTCATCTAGAGTATCGTAAGATTGCGTTTTATGCGCATTCGTAGCCCTGTTATGTTTTTAATAAATTTTGATTTCGAGTAAATTATAGGTAACATATTGAAGACTTTGTTAGCTTTTCTTAAGTTGGTTTGAGCATGAGTATTGAATTTAAAAAGATTGTTGAATTCTACTCCCAGGCATTAAATATCAGTTTTAATTGGTAAAATTTTTCCGTTACGATCTAAGAAGGGTTCCTTACAGTTCTTAACTGTAGTCCGATAACCTCTCCCATTAGCGTTTCTGAAGCACGTAGCTACTGATTTTTAAGGGTTAATGGTAATGCCCCAGGATTTATAGTATTTGTTGCTTGCACTAAGATGGGCTTTGACTTTTGATGATGCCAGTGTTGGAGTACCCAAAATTAATTTAATGTTATTAGTGTACTAAGTGTGATAAGACTTTTGCTTGCGTCGCCACACTTTGGATAATCTAAGTATGTTTAACCGAGCGATGTTGGCTAATTCATCGATTGTAAGGAAACATTTTCCTGGAAGATTTAATCTTTTCCTTGCTACTGCCTCGCAGTGACACAGTACGTGCTCCATCGTTTCTGACTCTTTGGTACAGAGGCCCATATCCTACAGAAGAAACAAACTTGTTCGAAAAAGTATCTATAAAGCAATACAGAACTAGCTTGGTTAAGAAGGTGGATCATTTAAGAGGTGATCCCTTAGAATGTTTCTCAATGAAGAGTAGATCTGAGGCATCGCCGACTAATATGATGCCTATAATATGATAGGGCTTTACGCGCAATGATGGTCCTGTTGTTTTTTTTTATGAATTGGGTATATAATACTTTTGTGACAATTTTCAGGAAGTATTCACTGGATATACCTATATATGTCCATGATTGATCAGTGAAGGAGATATGCAATGCAGGTGCTGCTGATCTTCAGAAGTTCGGCTGCAACTTCAGTTCTTCGTGCGGATGATGCGCTCGGGTTGAGGAGGTATTCAGGGTATTGCACTCATCTTTGTATCATACTCCCTGCATTACTTATAATGTTGCGATCTGCATCGTTGCAGAAAATCATATTCGGTTTGTATCCTTCTTTCATATTTCTATCTATCCGCATATTCCGGATCTTATTTGTATAATTTCAAATATTTGTTGATGGCTTTATTCCTTCATTATTGTACTTTTTTTTTGCATATTTTGTTTGAAAATCGCCTAAGATCATTATATTTGTCCTCATTGGATCGTGTCGGCAGTTCCGAAAATATTTTGTTTGCTTCGTTTTCTTTTCGATCTAATGCACCTTGGTAATTGACCATTTATTTCTTTTTCGTCGGGATTGCCGCTCTATCCCCTATTCGGTGAAGGATGCAATGCCATCTTCGATTTTTGTCAAAATAAAAAGTAGCTCTCCCAAGTTGATAAGCACAAGACACTAATTTCTCATCCTTGATTTTTGCAATGTCGAATTAAGTAACCGGTGATCGTGAGTGTCCTTGGCTTACTATTCGTCGAGGATGCTGGAGACTGCTCTTATCTCTACTAAAAGATTATCTATTTATTTGAATGTTCGTACGTCGGATGATGCGTACGTTGTTTTATGAATGTTATAATGCGGCAAGCATTTCGAGCCTACAATAAGGTTTTTGCCGGTGACGAAATCAGTCAGGCTCTGGCCGTTGTCATTACTAATATCATTGAGATTGTGTGTTCCAATTGTTCCTACATAAGCCACTATTTTGCCCACACCTTAAACTATTCTGATATCGTTCGACGGAAGGGAGTCGAATTTTCATTTTAAGGTGCTTACGTTGTAAAAATCATCTTTAATTTTATCGTCTTTGTTTTCTATTGGGAACATTAAGAAGCCAAACAATAAAAAATGATATCGTGATGCGGATTACACACAGTGTGATGGATTGAAGTTGATAACTTGCTATCGACGATAAACGCAACTCCGAACTCCCGGCTTCTCGAAGACTTCCCACTTTTTGAAATTGTGCGCAATCTAATGTCAGTAATCTCGCTATCTAACAATTTAGTATCCTGGCGTACAGTGATGTGTGTGTTGTAATCTCTCACCTGTTGCGGGAGCGCTTTCACTGCGTCAGTCCTGTACAGGGATCGCACTTCCAAGATCTGAAGGAATAGTTAATTTTTAGTTTTGCGTAATCGTTTCTGTTGAATCAATCCAGTCTGAGGCGCTGCTTCGGATTACGAAGCAAGACTGGTTCTCCGAGCATGAGTTGCTAACAATTCGCCCAACTACCAACCTGGGGGGTCAGCTCTAGATCTTATGAAGGGTTCTAAGGTCCCGAGTTTAGTTCGGTCGTTAAACCTTCTTGGAGTCGGAGAGTAGGATCTAACAATTTTCTGAATAATTAGCTGTTTAACTGAATCTTGTGAAAATGTAAAAACTGAGTTAATACTTTTCAATTAAAAATCGAATTAGGGTTTAAGAAAACAATATTGGAGCCGAAAGTTCTATTTTCTTTTCTTGACGGGGGAACGAACAAAACTGAGCGTGGAACTACAGAATACTGAATCGAAGAATAGAAATCTAATATTGGTCTACGCTAGTAAGCAATAAGCGCAATCGCAAACAGCATCGAAAAGCAGAAAAGTGAAACTAACTGGCAGCAAAACAGTTTCGTGTTACGTAGTTAGACACTAGCGTAGCCTTACTTCGCTTCTGGAAATGCGGGGAATGAAGATGCTCGTGAATGGAAGAGCGCATAAGAGAATTTGCATAAGTTGCCGCCGAGCGATCTTCAATTTGTACGGGCATTACAAATATCGTAAATATACTTAATATAAGCGAATTCGGTCTAAATATAGAAAGACCTTGAATTTCTCTATGCTGTGGCTCCTCGAATGAGGTCAAGAAGCCGCTGAACTAAAGACGTTTTACTTACTACCTGTTTGTTAAAGCGCAGCGCAAGAGCCTAAGCAAGCAACGATTGATACGGAGCGGCGCGGCGCGGCGTATCGCGTGTGTGATTACAATTGTCTCCGCAGTCGCGCCGCGCACAGTTGGAGTGCGATCGTCATCGATCGCAGCTTGACCGTTAGCATTCACTTCAATGATAATTCCCATCGGAACTACATCGTGCATAGCTACTCTCATAGCAAGCCAAGTATTTTGTAATCGCGTTGTTTTTTTACGATTTCTTTCGATTCGCCATTATTCTTCAGGTCATTCCGTCGGTATTTTCTCTGGACCCTCTCGCGGCAAGTAGGCAGACAGCTCTTACATATTCAGTGATCGCTTCCTACAAGCGATGATCGTAAAGCTCGATGCTCTTCATTCATAAATTCGTCGTTTATTTATCCGGTTTTATTTTTATTTTCATTTCATTTTCGATCACACGCTCTACAGGTGTATGCGAACGTCGGACATGTCTACGAGCGATTGTTGAACTTTTTCGTCGTTAAATGTGTTAATTTTACTCGCTAATTAACTGCGGATCGTGGCTATGGTTTGACGACCATTGCCGTTCTGAGCGTCTTTCCTGTTCTTACTGATTTCGAATGGCCGTCAGGTAGTGAGCAGGTATTGTGAGAAGTATCGAGTTACTTTTTCTTATTATTAAAATTCGACTTTTCTTTTTCGAGCTTAGATTTCGTTACGATTAATTTTTCTGTCATTATAGGTCACCATTTCATATTGAAAGAGATGAAACAAGTTCGCTTTTTATTTCGATTGTTGGGAGAAGCGCGCTACCGGAATCCCGATAGCCGTAGATGTCCCGTTAGTACTGAAAACACGTGTAGATGTCCGTAGGCATTCGTCTCGAAATGATACAGTTACCTACTCAAATCAGATACTGAAGAAAATAAAAATTATAACATTATTGTTATAGCGTCGAAACGCACTTAACGCTTTTATTGTGTTTACTCATCCTCATCGAGACTTTCTTTTCGGCTTACGGTAAAAATACAATTTTTCGGTTAATCAGTCGTCACAAAACTGAATTATTACTGAAAATAATAAGGAATTATGATTTATGTTTATTTTACTATACATATACCGTCAGTTTTTAGTTAGAAGTAAATATCGTTAATTATCTATGGATCATGTTAACTGTGAAGTTCGTAGGGCAACTGGGTTACATACATATGAGTGAAGTTGGTCTGCAATTTTGCGTTTGGGCAATACTGGGTCTTACTGAACGACCAACACGAGCCAAAAAAGAAAGATATGACGAGCTTAGGCGATATGCGAAAAAGACCTGCAGGCGAAAACAAAGGAAGTACCATAATGACAAGATACAAAAAATGGATGACGATATGAGACAAAATTAAACGCGGGACGCATACGCAATAGCGAAAGGCTTAAAAAAGGGATATAAACCAAAAACCAGTCTCTGCAAAGACGCAGAGGGCAACATTATCAGCGACGCACAAGAAATCAAAAGGAGATGGGCTTCCTGCTTTGAACATCTTCTCAATCCCACCCCATTAGCACCTATCACGACAGACAACATTTCAATTGAGGCCTCAACTGATGAACAAGAACCATCATCGACACAACCCACGCTTGCTGAAATCAAAACAGCCCTATCTGACCAAAACCGAAACAAATCGCCGGGAATTGACAAAATACCAGTTGAACTTCTGAAAAACCGTGGAAACTATGTCGCTGAAATACTGCACAAGATGATGCAAAATTTGGACAGAGAAAATCATACCCGATAATTGGCGAAAAAGCATTATATGTCCAATTTACAAGAAAGGAGACAAACTCTACTGTAAGGATTATAGAGGTATATCATTGTTTTGTACTATATACTATAAAATACTGACAAAAGTAATTGCACGTTGTCTTAAGCTATGTACTAATGAAATAATTGGCGAATACCAAGGTGGATGCAGAACCAGACGATCTACAAAAGACCAGATATTCTCGGTAAAACAGGTGCTTCAGAAATGCTGGGAATATAACACAAACGTGCACCAAATCTTCGTAGATTTTAAACAAGCATACGACAGGAGCGTACTGTATCAAATCATGCTTGACTTTGGAATTTCCCCAAAACTAGTCCGACTAACAATGACAAACACTGAATTCCAAGTAAGAATACAAACCGATTCCACAACCAACTTTCGAACGAAATGTGGCTTAAGGCAGGGAGATGGTCTAGCCCCGATGTTTTTCAAATTGGCACTAGAGTATGTCGTCCGAAAAATCCCAGTCGACACCAACGACATTAACATCCTAGCAAGATCCTTCCCTAGTGCTAAGGAGGTATTTGCCAATTTTGACTCTTCCGCAAAAGAAGTCGGGTTGCGCATTAATGAAAGCAAAACAAAAGTAATGACGCAAACAAGAAGGAGAACGCCAATCAGACAAAACATAACAATTGCAGAATATAATTTAGAGAGTGTGGACAACTTCATATATCTTGAGGCTAATCGAGCAAAGGACGGTGGTGAAACATACGAAATCAAACGACGGATAATACTAGCAAATAAGACGTATTATTCGGTACTTACAATAATGAAATCCAAGAAAGTGCACAGAAACAATAATCTGCGGATTTATAAAACTATTATACGATCTGTGCTCTGTTATTGCAGCGAGACGTGAACATTAATGCGAACTTCCGAAAAAGCAGTTAATGCATTCGAAAGAAAGGTACTCCGAAGAATTTTGGGATCCGTGAAGGAAGGAACGGAATGGCGAATAAGATACAACCATGAGTTGTATCAACTCCACGACGAGCCATAAGCTTCAACGTTCATCATGTTACGTAAACTGCAGTTGGCTGGCCATGCAGAGCGAACGGAATACAGAAGAATCCCCAAACGTGCTCTTAAAGGCAAACCGAGTGGTAATCGGCCAGTAGGCAAACCACGCAAGCGATGGGAAGCCTCGGTTGATGACGACAGCAAAGCCATTTTAAAAATTAGCAGGTGGCGGACGCAATCTTTAGATCGAGACGATTGGATGCGACGACTTCAGGAGGCCAGAGACCGATTTGGGCTGTCGCGCCATTGATGAGTACTGGGCATTCAAGTGAATAAGGCACAAATTCCATACAGAAAAGTTGTCGGCGCACTTTTTATTTGGCATGTCAAAACTAGAGTTACACTATGAAGAAGAAAGAACAACTGCATTTTGAGGGCAATCTCAAAATCCACTAAAAAAGTTAATGGTACTTATTTTGTACAACCAGAAATAAAAGAAGAAATTTGAAGGCGAAGATGGCACTTTTTTTGCCGATTTTCCACCCGGAAAATGACAAGAATTGCGTTTTAAATACTGATTAGTCCATAAAATGGCGACTTCTCGGCTAAATTCTAACTATAAATACGTGATTTGAGAAGAAAAATAAACTGCCAACAAGTCGGACGCAACTTTATTATTCTTGGGACGAGTTGCGAGACTAAGTGAAAGGGAGTTCTTGGGCAGGGCTGTTGCCAATTTAACAATATTTCATTCGTTTCTGCAAGTTTGGGTTCTTATGAGGGGTAAAAGTAAGGATGGATGAATCACGTCCAACATTCTCTATATAGAATGTGTTTCATAGATGAAGTTGCATAGAATTTTCATAAAATTCGGTGTATTTTACATTCACAAAACCGAACTTTTGTATGCGAGGGGGTAGAGAAGGTAGGGGAATCGTAAAATTTCATATGCAGTTTTTTTTTCGTTTCTCTTGTAAGGTACTTGTACAAAATTTCAAGTTCGTAGCTTTTAGTTTGTTGGTTATTAGTTGATTTAATGAAATTGGTCGAAATCATAGTTTTGTATGGGAGGTAGAAGGGCAAGCGCGATTTCAAAACTTTTAACGCAATTTTATTTCAACTGTTTTTAAAAGTTTGTGTGCAAAATTTGAAATTGATAGCTTTTAATAGTTAGGTGATAACTGATTTCTTGAAGATGGTCGAAAAAAATAATTTTGTATGGGAGGGGGTAGAAGTTGTAAGGGCTTTCAACCAGTTAATATTTTGTGTATTTGGGAATTTTTTTTAAATGGATTTCGCAAATTTTCAAGTTTCTACCTTAAAATTTCACTCGGGTCGGTTTATAACAATTATGGATCAAGTTATTATTATTTTTCTATGTATATTAAATAGATGTATCCACATGCAAAATTTAAACTTTGTATCTTTCACCAGCGCCCTAAAAAATCACTCAAAATTTTCGACATTTTTGCTTATCACCTCCCTCCCCTTACACCTCCTTACTTAACATTTTTATCAAAATTAACCACTATATGTATAGTTCTACAATCTCACAAATTTTTGATTTGATGTCTGTACTCTTTTTTGAGATATAAGGATTTGTAATTTTGAAAAGTACGCCATTTTTGAAATGCTCCCCATTTCCCCCACTACTATTATTTCAACATGTTATATTTTTTTTGTATTTTCCTAGTATAGCTTAATATACGTTTCAAGTTTCAATTACATAGCTTAAGGGATAGTTGAGATAATCATATTTAAGTGTTTTTTTTCGCACCCCCCTGACCCTTCCCCTTAAAATAATTAGCTACTCTCTAAGCTGATTCCGATGGAGCTGTATGCCACCTTAATAAGATAAGATAAGATAAATATTTATTCAACGTACTACAAGATTATAAACTCTTATTTAAAAGTACAATACATTACAGGAATTAATTCAACAGATAGAAATGAAATAAAAAAAAATGAGAGGAAAAAAGAAATGTACTTAAGTAACAAAATAATAATATAAGAAAAAAAATATAAGAAAAAAAAAACCAAATCCAAAATTAGAATAAAATCGTATTATATAATAGAAACAGTAACGACAGGAAGAAAAAAAAAGAAAAAAATAGATTAAAATACATGTGTCAAACAAGCTTTCTGAATGCACTAGGGTCAACTGCACGCCGAACTTTTTCAGGAAGATTATTCCAATGTCTAATTGCTTGAACGAAGTAAGAGCACTCATTTACAGATTTGGAAAAACGCGGAACAAGAAGTTTAAGGTGTCTTGTAGAGTTCAAGGCTACAATGAAGTCACCCAAATAAGAAGGCTCGCCTGTATGATAAACACCAAACAAAAATATCAGAATTTTACGTTTCAAGTATACCGATAGCGTACAGCCGAGTATAGCGTGTTTGAAGGGTGATACATGATCATGACGTCGCAACAAAAAAACAAAGCGTGTGCAATCATTAAAGGCAATGTCTAATTTACGTTGGCAATTAGAGTCGAATTTTGGAAATATTAAACTGCCATACGTGAAGAAAGGAATTATAAGAGATTTCACAAGTCTGAGTCGAATGCTAAGCGGCAAGATACTAGCGAAAAGCCATAGCCGACGCAAACCACCGTACACTTTTCTTAAAATGGTAGATACATGGTTGCAGCAGGTCATTGAGGAGTTTAGCGTAATTCCTAAATTTTTAACAGCAGGACTGAAACCAAGACATGTACCATTCATTATAACACAAGGCAAATTTAATGATTCATGATTCTTAATACCTGGATAATAGACGATATATTGTGACTTTTTCTCATTAAGTACTAATCTATTTTCGGTTGACCAACCAAAAACTCTTGCGATATCATCATTAATACGCGCAACACAATCATCAATAAGACCTACCGGTCTACTTAAGTAAAGCTGAACATCGTCAGCATACATATGAATATTGCAATCTTGCAGTATGCTTGGCAAATCATTGATGTAGAGGCTAAACAGTAATGGACCCAGTATAGAGCCTTGTGGTACGCCCCGCAAGATTGGTAGCGAAGAAGAGACGTCATCACCGACCCGTACCGCCTGCCAGCGGTCATTCAAGAAATTGTGCATAAGTTTTATGGCGCTAGGGGTAAAATTGAATTTTGATGATAGTTTATCAATGATTATATTATGGTCTACAAGGTTAAATGCTTTAGAAAAATCAAGTAGAACAAGGTATGTTACCAAATTCGAGTCCATGGCGGCTCTAATGTCGGAAGTTACTTTAAGAAGCGCCGACTCACAACTATGTTGCGTCCGGAACCCAGATTGCCAGCGTGTCAATAAACTCTCCTTTTTTAAAAACTCCTGTATTTGAATGGACATAACTCTCTCGAGAACCTTAGATAGAAAACACAAAATACTAATAGGCCGGAAATCAGTGACTGCATTAGGAGAATTCGTTTTTGCTATCGGCAGTACTGAGGCAACTTTCCATGCCATAGGAAAGGTACCCTTGGATATACATGTATTTAAAATATGTAGTATATGGTGGCAAATAAGCGGGAGAAGAAATTTAATAAATTTAGGATGTAGAGTGTCAGGACCAATAGCATTCGATTTTATGGAGTTAATAGCTGAGAGCAGCTCGGGTAAGTCGATGCATCGAAAAGAAAAGGAGTTATTTGTTTTAGTATATATTTCATTTGAAGACGCTGAGGTGGTCTGAAACGATATTTGGCAAGTATTAATGAAGTGGTTATTGAGTTCATCAGCCCCAAAATTACAGGTCGTCGGTTCCTTTCCACAAATACCAGCGTTCTTTAAATTGGCCCAAATTCTATTGGAGGATAATGCAGGGTCAAACTTTTGACTATAATAAGAACGCTTGGCATTCCTGATAGCTGTTGTAGCAATATTTCTCGCAGATTTATATAACTTTTTAGCATGATTCGTTTTTGAGCGGCGATATTGGCGGTAGAGATACTCTCTTTCGGCAATTAAGGATGATACTTTATGGGTAATCCAAGGACATGCTAAGTTGTTTTTTATTTTTACCTTTCGTAGTGGTACACACCTATCATGAAGGTACGTCATAAGCATATTAAAGTGTCTCACCTGGTCATCGACATCCAACATATAAAAAACTTCGTCCCAAGATAATAAATTGAACTCATTTGTAAAATTTTCTAAATTTAAGTCGTTATAGTTCCGATAACTGAAAGATTTAATCGGGAAAATATGAATTTTTTACGATAAGTAATTTCGTAGATATAATCATTTGAAAAAACAATTCGGCGGACAATTTGTTTGTAGCCCCCCCTTTTCGGACGCCAATGGATAAAAAAATTAAATTATTTTTGAAGTTTGTCCCAAAAATCTCTCTATATGATTTTCAACTTTCTATCTGCAGAGATATTAGGAAGTGTAGTTTTTGACTTTTTCCCTCCCCCCGCCTCCCCCTTCCACCTAACACCACCCAAAATTTAGAAAATAGAGCTCACTTACGCAATCGACAATCCACCCAAATACGAACATTCTACCTTTAACGGTTTCGGAGATATGAGTCCAGATGTACGGCGTACGGCGGGACGGATTTTCTTTTTTTTTTGCATTTTTAGGCTAATTTAGTCATGAAACGCGAAAAAAAAAATTTCAGGGTAGCAAATTTTTTTTTTCTTGTGTCGATCACAATACTTTATTATTAGAGTAATAAAGTAAAATAAACTGCCAACAAGTCGGGCGAAACTTTATTATTTTTGGGACAAAATGCGCATGCGTAGAAAGTTAATATGCAGGTTAGAGTGGTTAGGGAAGACTAAGTGAAAGGAGCTTCTTGGACAGGGCAGTTCTCAATTTAACACTTTCCGGAAACGTTCAAAAGCTCCATATTTCATTCGTTTATTTATTCAAGTTTGAGTTTTCATGAAGGGAGGGGGGAGGGTGATAGTAAGGGTGGGTGGATGTTAATAGTTTTTTAATTGATTGCTTGAACCAAATCCAATATTCATTGTATAGAATGTCAGTTTCATAGACTTTCACAGTTTATTAGGTATGCTCCGGGATGTAATCTGCTTTTGGTTTTATGTCACTCCCCTCACGCCTACTATCCCCTCCCATACAAAGTGACTCATTTTCAAAAATATGTAATAATCGATTCGAAATTATAAGAGCTATTAAATTGAAACTTAGAATATATTATTTTCATTACAAATATAATCTTTTGGTAGAAAAGGTTTTTAAATTTCCCCACTCTTTCCACCACCTCCCATACAAACTGCACTTTTTCATGAAATATTATACACGAATTTTCTTAGTACGTGAAACTTTCATCGAGCTAAAAGTACAACATTTTAGCTGGATGAAAATCTTTAATTAGCATTATTATTATTATCGGGAAAAAATTAACCGATTAGCTTCACTCCTTCTACCCCCTGCCATAGAATGTGACACAATTCGACAACTTTGCAAAAATTCGAATTTCCTCAAAAGTATGAACGTTACTGGTCTAATATTCAAAATATATCAATTTAATTATGATTATAGTTGTTTGTCGAAAAATCATCAAACCTCCCCCCCCCTCCTTCCACCACCTCCCATACAAATTGCACAATTTCATTAAATCCAATGCACTAAGTTTCTCAGTACTTATTCAATTTTTCAAGCTTAAATTTGGTACAAAACATTTTTATACTCTAGATGAAATCTGAGAGTATTATAAGTTTGCTCTAAAGTTTGTAACGCCAAGAAATAAGGCTCGGAGAAAAAAATGAATGATACAGAAGATAATCTTATCACTCGAAAATCTCAAAACCGGATGTCCGTCCGTCCGTCCGTCCGTCCGTCCGTCTGTCCGTCCGTCTGTCAGTCCGTCCGTCCGTTCGCTCTCTAGCTTGAGAACGCGTTGAGCTAGAAAGCTCAATTTTTGTACACGTCGTTTTTGGCAAAAAAGTAAGGTCAAGTTCGTGAACGGGCCAAATCGCTCCACCCCTTCTACCCCCTCCCGTACAAAATGACACAATTGCGCAATTTGACAATAAACGGTTTTACTCGAAAAGTATAAAAGCTATTAGCCTGAAATTTTGAGTATGTTATTTTTATGATAATATCAATCTACTGTAAAAATTATGCGTGTCCTCTCCCTCCTTCTACCACCTCCCATACAAACTGTACTTGTCATGAATTACTGTAAGCCAATTTACGCAGTGCGTATAAAATTTAGCGGGCTGAAATTGTGCACCAAATATTTATTTAAAATTGTTAGTAAGGCCAATAAAAATTAGACGATTAGCTTCACCCCTTCTACCCCCTCCCATACAAAATGACACAATTTCGCAATTTGATATTAAATGGATTTACTCGAAAAGTATAAACGCTATTAATCTGAATTTTGGGATATATTACTTTTATAATAATTTCAATCTACAGTAGAAAAATTATTTGCGTCCTCCCTCTCCTTCCACCTCCTCCCATACAAACTACACTTTTTCAAGAAATGTTCCAAGACGATTTTCTCAGAACATATAATATTTATTGAGCTCATATTTTGTAATAAATACTTAATTAGTATTATCATTAAGATAAGAAAAAAATATTTGATTAGCTTCACTGCTTCTACCCCCTCCCATACAATATGACACAGTTTCACAACTTCACAAAAATTCGATTTTCTTGAAAAGTATGAATGGCACTAGTCTGAAATTTAAGGGATATCAATTTTATAATATTACTAGTTATTTCTGAAAAAATCACTAGAATTCCCCCACTCTTTCTACCACCTCCCATACAAACTGCACATTTTCACTAAATCTAACTCACTAATTTTCTCAGTTCCCATTCAATTTTTGGAGTAAGCATTTTGTATAAAACATTTTTGTAGCTACTATAGCATGATGAGGAAAAAATTAGTTCAATGCTATCATCCCTTGTAACACTTCCCATACAAAATTTCTTGTGATCACAAAAAATTCTATTTCATCTAGAGTATCGTAAGATTGCGCTTTACGCGCAATCGTAGCCCTGTTATGTTTATAGCTACTTTCGCATGATGTGAAATAAATTAGTTCAGTACTCTCACCATTTCTACAACTCCCCATACAAAATTTCTTAAGATCACAAAAATTTCGATTTCATCTATAGTATCGTATGATTGGGTCTTACGCACAATAATAATAATATAATAATAATAATAATAATAATAATATATAATAATATATAATATATAATATAATCGTTATTTTACTTGGTCTTTTTTATACTCTAGATGAAATCTCAGAGTATATTGTGTTTGCCTTACCGTTTGTAACGCTAAGAAATAATGCTCGCACAGAGCCGCCAAGGGTACAGAAATATTTGTTGTCGCTCAAAAACTTCGATTCCGAGTTGCTGTCTGTCCGTCTGTCCGTCTGTCTACAGCATAACTCTCGAACGCTTTGAGCTATCGTGCTGAAATTTGTTGTGTGTCATTTTTAGCAAAAACTGAACTTTAAGTTCGTGAAAGGGTCACATCCCCCCACTCCTTCTACCCCCTCCCATACAAATTTCACGAAATTCCGAAATTTTCAGAAATTTATTTTTCTTTGAAACTTTTTAAGCTATCGATTTGAAATTTGGGTCAAAGTATTATGACATAGATATCATTAATATGACGGAATATTGATTCAATCCCGTCACTCCTTCTACCCCCTCCCATACAAACGCATAATTTTGAAAAATGCAGTTTTTCGATTTTCATTGAAACTAGCAAAGTTATAAAAACGATTTTTTTTCAAAATTAATTTTATTATAATTCTAATTAGAACTGAATTTTGAAAATTATCAACTTTGCCTCACTCCTTCTATCCCCTCCCATACAAATTTCCCGAAATTTTAAAATATAAATTAAATTATTTTTCTTCAAAACTGTTAAAGCTATCAACGTGATATTTTGCATAAAGTATAAAAATAGAAATATAAATAATGAGAAAAAAATGTGTTTTGATCCGTACACTCCTTCTACCCCCTCCCATACAAATGTATAATTTTTGTTAAGTGCATTATATCGATTTCCATTAAAACTAGAAAAAGTATAAACTTAAAATTTTGCCAGAATTTGTTATTTAATAATTGCAATAAATTTAAAAAAAAATTATCAGCTCCTCTTCACTCCTTCTACCCCCTCCCATACAAATATCTGTATTATAAATTCAAGAAAAGCATTTCTCCTTCGAATATATAATAAAATCTTTCAAACGCGAAAAGAAAAAAAAAATAAAATAAAAAACAACAAAATTATTATCTCAAAAAAAAAACGCAACTTTATTAGAAGATTTTATTTATTGTTAGATGCGGCCAACTAAGTGAAGCGCGGACGTAAGACTGACTTACTTTTCTATTCCCGAGTTAAATTTCATATTTTCGATAAGGTGCTGCCACGTGACTTTATGTCGGTGCGAAAGGAATGTTTCCCACGGACGATTTTCTGCTGCGTCTGCTGGGAAATTGTCTTGCAGCGATTTTCCGTCGTGTCAGCTATGTGAAATCTCATTTTACGCGAATGGAGAGGTTGTCTTCTCGGATGACTTATCCGGTGATTTAACCCCTCCCTCCTTAGGTATCGACTCCGGACGATTATTCTTTAGCGTGACCATGACCTTTGTTTGGTTTTTACGCCGTATGAAAAGGTAAGCAGATGCACATATTATGATGATACCAATGATGATCATGTCAGTGGTTATGTTTACGTACCATTTCAAATTCGAATCGTATTTAACCTCTTGAATGTGTTTTGTGTTGTTAATGTTTTGCAGGTGCATTTCTTCTAAAAGGAATTTTCTTTCGATGTTCGCTATTGTAATATTCCTGTTTATGTTTGGCAGCACCATTTCGGGATAAAAACGTTCTGAATTTTCGTAATTAAAGTTTTCGATTGAAATTTTGCAATTTTTAATTTTAATAATGTTATTTTTCCTAATCTTTATTTCGCTTGGTTGCCCGCAGGTATTTGACAATATTTTTTCTTTCAAGTTTTTTGTTACTACAATACTATTTGATACAATTTTGATTTCCTCCTTGATATTTTTATAGTAGTTACAATTCATTTCTCTTGTGTTTAAAATATTGGAAATACATTGATCTTTATGGAGCACTAGGTCGTCTTTCAAAATGTGTTTTTTGTTTATATTGACAAAAATATTTTGCTTACATGTAATTACTTTACTAACATTAGTGCTTATTTCTAATGAACCATTTTTATTTGGAATTTTTTCAATATGCATTCTAAAATATGAATTTTGTACAAAATTTGGTATGGATAATACAAAAATTATAGAGTTATCTTTAAATAATACACACGACTTTATATAAGGTAATTTATCTGTAGTAATGTTATTGAATCTTATTTCTTCTTGTGTTAGAATATCTCTAGGTAAAATTTCTAACTTACTAGCTAAAATTATTTCTTTTACATTTGTAATTTGCTTTGACAATATGTTGATATTTTCATTAATTTCTGTAATGATCATAAACATTTTTAATTTTTCATTTATTTCGTCGACATGATGCTCGACTTTATTTATTTCAACAGCTATCCTGTTTTGAACATTATTTACATGATTCGTTATGTTTCTAATCTGATCCGAAATTTGGCTATTTATCGTAACTTGATTGTTCAAATTCGCGATAATATTTCTATTATTTCTTTCTACTACTTCGAAGTGTTTCTCAATGTCCTCGCGGTCATTGTTATCCATTACACCGGCTACAAATCGTAAACTATTGCCCCAAATATTAATTAATCCCCTTTTATTTACGTGATGAGGAATGATATTATTAAGATTTTCGCGAAGGTGTTTAAGATTATACAGTAAGGTTATAGGTATTTCTATTTTTCCGTTAAGTTGAACTAAATTTGATTCTATTTTATTTGTACTGTCCTCGTATTGGGTTAAATTTATTAAGTGCATGATTCTATTATAATTACTAATTATTTTTATTTCCGATTCCTGTAGAAGAAAGTATCCATTTCCAAAGGGTATTTCCTCTATTTCGATTGATGGCTTGACAAATGTGAGGTGTAAGATTAATAAAAAGATAATGATTCCTGTAAGAAAATATTAATTTTGATATTTCAGTTGTCTTTGGAATTGGCTAATGTATCGAGGTAAGTTTTCTTGATTTACTTTAAGGTGGTCTTCCCCAGATTTTTCTACATGTACTTTCTTATGGTGTGGTTGAAGTTTAGTAATTCTATTAAGCTTAAGATAATTTGAGGGTTTTCCTTTGTGTCTTCCCCAGTTGCAAGTTTTAATTCTTTTTGTTTTGTTAGCATGGAGAGTTGTATGTATTGCCTGGTATTCTTCCGGTCTAATTTTTCCATTTAGAAAGTCTAAGGGTTTCCTGTTTGTGGATGAGTGAGTTGTTTCATTGTAAATTTTCAAGGCTTTGGTGATCGGATCATCATCAGGTGGTAGCCCTTCTTCTTTCTCAATAACGTTAAGTATACGTAAATGTTCATTTAGAGTGTTGTGGAATCTCTCTATGTCTCCATTACTCGTGTGATTATTAGGGGTGGTGAAGTGAATATCAATTCCTTCGTTATTCAAGAAATTAATGAAATTTCGACTATTAAATCCTCTTTCTCTATCTGTAATGATCTTCGCGGGTTTTCCGAAAGACGCCAGATATTGCATTAGGCCATTTTTTAAGTCTGACCAGTTTCTAGATTTAATTGGGATTATTTGCGCGTGTTTAGAAAATTTATCGATTATGGTGATATATGGGTTACCTTTGCTTTTAAACCAGATATCCATATGAATCACTTCCAAAGGTTTCTTGGGTGTTTCTGTAACTTTGTAGGGAAGTTTGAGGGGGTGCCTTTCGTATTTGGCGGTATTACAAATATGACAGTTATTTATTACTCTTTGTATTTCTAGTTTTAATTTTGGAAAATAATATTTCCTTTTTATTTCGAAATAAGCGTCGTTGATACCTCTATGGTTCGTTCTATGATGTTGCTCTAATATTCTCTCCTGCAATTCCTGGCGATTTAAAATATCTTCCAGTAGTATAGAGCATTTATTTAGTTTCAGCGCTTTATTTTTCGAAAAATGCTTTAGGTATGTATTTTGGAATTCGCGGTAAATGTTAATGTCATCGATCATAATACCTACTATTCCTTTAGGAGGGACATGTTTTTTCATGATATCGATGAAATAATTTTCTCCAGGATTGGGATGTGTAAAGGTTTTTCTAGTCCTGCCGTGAAATTTTTGAATATTTACTTCTAATTCGGAATCTTTTCTTATAATGATCTGTGTTTTATAAAAATTTAAAGGAGATTCTGAGATTGGGATATATTCTGTATTGTCTTCATCAGCTGAGTGTATTGTTGCATCTGTCGAATTAATTTCGTCAGCCTCCATTTCGTTCGAATGGATTTCTATTCTTGATAGAGCGTCAGCGACTTTATTTTCTCGGCCTTCTAAATACTCGATGTCGAAGTTGAATTCTTCTAGTTTAACTTTCCACCTTTGCAATTTCGCATTAGGTTCTTTCAAGTTATGCAACCACTGTAAGGGTTTATGGTCTGTTTTAATCAAGAATTTCCTACCATAAAGATATGGCCGAAAGTATTTGGTAGCCCAAACTATCGCAAGCAATTCTTTCTCGATTGTTGAATATCTGCACTCATGTTCATTGAGTGTTCGAGAAGCATAGCAAGTTGGATGACTATCCTGGGAAAGTACAGCACCAATAGCAAAGTTACTAGCGTCCGTAGTTAGAGTAAACTTTTTTGCGAAATCGGGATAAACTAGTATAGGATCTGTGGTGATCAAATGTTTTAATTTATTAAAGGATTCTTTGTATTCGGGATTATTCACGTCGATGCGTTTGTTCTTCTTTAAATAGTTCGTCATGGGTTTCGCAACCTTGGCGAAATCTTTAATGAATTTGCGGTAATACCCGACTAAACCTAAAAAGGATTTAATTTCTTTTGGGGTTTTCGGTATTGGAAATTTGTTGATTGCGTGAATTTTGGTAGGGTTAGGTTTTATTCCGCCGACAGTGATTATGTGACCGAGGAATTCGGTCTCTTGTTTAAAAAATTCGCTTTTATCTAACTGAATCTTCAGGTTCGCTTCCTGAAGTCTGTTTAATATTTTTTGTAGGGAATCGAAGTGTTCCTCTTTGCTAGTACTAAAGATAATGATATCGTCTAGGTAGACGTAGCAGATCTTGCCGATGTATTCCTTGAGTATCGAATTCATGAGCCGTTGGAAAGTTGCCGGGGCATTTTTTAGCCCAAATGGCATCCTGGCAAACTCATAATGTCCGTTGTCGGTGCTGAAGGCTGTCTTTTTTATGTCTTCTTTGGCGATTTCGATCTGGTGGAAACCCTTTGCCAGATCCAAAGTTGTAAAATACATGGCTCGCCCTAATTTGTCCAAAATATCGTCAATATTTGGGATAGGGTATTTGTCATCGATAGTGACGTTGTTTAGTTTCCTGTAATCGATGACGATACGCCACTTTTCTTCGCCTGACGCGTCCTTCTTCTTCGGAACAACCCAAATTGGGGAAGAAAAAGGAGAGTCACTGGGTTTAATGATACCTTGCCTTAGCATGTCGTCGATTTGTTTGTGGACTTCTTGACGGTGGATCTCAGGATATCGATAGAGTTTTGTAAAAATTGGAACTTCGTCGGAGGTATTAATTTTATGCTTGATTTCATGCGTAAATGTAAGGTCATCGCCTTCACGATAGAAAGCTTTGTCGAATCTTCTCACTAACTTTAAAAGGTCGACTTTAGTTGATTGATCTAAATGATCACATCTTATCTCGTTTGCATCGAGAAATATTTCGTTTTGGAAAACTGTCAATTCTTCGAAAGGTACAGGGACAGCATATTCCCTTTCTTCATTTTCGTTGAAGAAAAGAGGAATTTCGTTTCCTGTTTTTAATTTCAGAATTTTATTTTTGTAATTAATTTCGGCTTCAAGTGGGAGCATAATATTGTTTCCTATTAGTCCATCGAAGTCGTCGTGGAACTCCATTTCTAGGAACTCAATTTTTTCCACTGAATCGAATTCAACAAAAGGGTCGATTAATAATTTAGTGTCACACGCGATCACATTTTTAAGGGTTTTAACATTCACAGGATTTATTTTATTTTTATAAATGGGGTTGCAGATACCCGTATTCAGGATACTCATAGTTGCGCCAGAATCCACTATGAGCCTTAAGGGTCTTCCTCTAGTTTGAACTTTTATATAAGGAAGTGATTGCTGTTTTCCGAGGCTGCTAAGGGAAAATTTCTTACTGTATTTTCAGTTTCTAAAGAGTTAATTCTGGAATTGATGGATGCATCGACATCCATGGGCTCTTGTCTATTGTTTCTATTGTTATTATAGTAGTTATTATTTTGTCTGGTATTTTGTGATCGATTGGGGTTAAATGGTGTAGAGTTTGAACTTTGTGGATTTCGCCTGTTATCAGGTTGGTGGTTTCGATTAGGGTTAGTAGAGTGATTGTTATCGGTAGGTGTATGAAAGTTGTTATAGTGGCTATTTCGGTTTTTATTATAATTTGGGCTAGTAGAGTGATTATTATAGCGACTATTTTGGTTTTTATTGTTGTTGTTTCTGAAGGGATTAAAGTGTGCATAGTTTCCTTCAAATAGAATATCGATGGCTTCTTCTAAAGTTCTTGGGTTTCTACTGAAGAGGATGGATCTCATTGGCTCTGGTAATTTGCTTTTGAAAACAGTTAGAGCCGTTGCGATATTTGCTCTAATAGTAAGGGCTGAATTAGCTTCATCCTTAGCTTTATTATTCAATCTTCTAAGAATGCCTTTGATTTTATTGTAGAGGTCAACACTGTCCGTACAGAAAGTAACACCTCGAAGTTCGTCGAGAATTTGCAAACTACTTTTTTTATCACTAAAATTGTTAAGTAGCACTATTTTAATTTCGGACCAGGTTTTCACATGATTATTTATTTCAATAATTTCTCTAGCTTCATTAATTAATTTACTTTTAATTTTATTATAGAGAATTGTTTGGCTAGGTACATCATATCTTAAAACTAATGGAAGGATCTCTTCAATTAGATCTATAAAAGTAAAGAGGTCCTCACCCTTTCCTCCAAATTCCGGGAGTTGTCCAATATATTTGAGAGGATCGATGTTGAGACTCAATGGCTGTTGTTGCTGCATCGTTGTTGTATTGGTTGCAAGATTTCCTTCAAGTTGCAGCAGACTTCCTTCTTCTTCTTCCAAAATGATTTCCCCGTCGAAATAGCGTTGTTCTAATCGGTGAGTTCGTCGTCGTTGCTCCAGTTTGGTCGCACTTTTTGATTAGACACAAAATTTTTCACTGTTGCTCTGCTTTTTTTTTTTTTGTTTCACTAAATTTTTTCTTTTTTTTAAATTCACGATTTTTATCACTGGATCCCTTTATTCGGGATCCTACCGACTGCGCCAATAAAATCTTTCAAACGCGAAAAGAAAAAAAAAATAAAATAAAAAACAACAAAATTATTATCTCAAAAAAAAAACGCAACTTTATTAGAAGATTTTATTTATTGTTAGATGCGGCCAACTAAGTGAAGCGCGGACGTAAGACTGACTTACTTTTCTATTCCCGAGTTAAATTTCATATTTTCGATAAGGTGCTGCCACGTGACTTTATGTCGGTGCGAAAGGAATGTTTCCCACGGACGATTTTCTGCTGCGTCTGCTGGGAAATTGTCTTGCAGCGATTTTCCGTCGTGTCAGCTATGTGAAATCTCATTTTACGCGAATGGAGAGGTTGTCTTCTCGGATGACTTATCCGGTGATTTAACCATATATTAGAACTATCGAATTTGAATTTGAATCAAAGCATGGTGATAAGGATGATGATAAGCAGTTTCAAAATCATCTTAAACGCACGACTTCCTCTGCCACCTCCCATACAAATGCCTCAATTTCAGGAAAATTATGTCTAATTGAAAAAAATGAAAGCTTCAAACCTTAAATTCAGCACGAAATATTTTGCATACCACATTAGGTGTCATATCCAAAAATTGCAAACCTTCCTCCCATACAAAAGTCACTATTAATTATTTAAAAGAATTGGAGGTGACATGTTTTCCGGTACATTGAACTCTTTCTCATTTCATCTAGAGTATCATATGATTGGGCTTTACGCCCAATCATAATCCCTTTATGTTTTTTAATTAACACAAGCTACAACTATTCCCATGTCCTTAACGCTCTTCCACACTTATATGATCTCAAATGACGGGATTGATTTGATCACGAGCATGTCCCATACATATGCGAGTATCGTGGTTTCAGTCTTAATAATTTATGGTTCTGATTCTAACAAAATACAAACCATTGTGTTCAAAGAGTCATTAAACTAAACAGATTATATAATATATCTCACATAATGTACATATTACTAAATATATTCTCAAAAATTGCTTATTTTGCGATTCTTTCGCGGACAAAGTCGCGGGCGATCGTTAGTTCTAAATAAATAATTAGTGCACAATTTGAACTCGATCAATTTTATGAGTAAATTTGTTTATAGTATTTCATGAAAAAGTGCAGTTTGTATGGGAGGTGGTGGGAGGAAGTGGAGGACTCAAATAAATTTTATGCAGTAGATTTGAATCATCATGAAAGTAGTAGATTCCAAATTTCAGATCAATAGCATTTATAGTTTTCGAACAAATTCGTTTATTGTCAAAGTACTAAATTATTTCATTTTGAATGGGCGGGGGTAAGGCTAATCATCCATTTTTTTTTTGATTTTACTAGTAAATCTAAATAAATATTTGGTGCTCAAATTCAGCTTGGTCTAGAGCATTTCATGAAAAACTGTAGTTTGTATGGGAGATGGTGGACAGAGTGAGGACAGAAATAATTTTTATACATTAGATTGAAATCATCATAAAAGTATTACATTCTAAATTTCAGGTCAATAGCATTTATACTTAATAAATTCGTTAAGGATTGTCGAGATATTCATTTTTAAGTGTTTTTCTTTGCACTCCCACCGCCCCTCCCCCGTTCCAATAATTAGCCTCCTTCTATGCTGGTTCTAGTACCCTCTATCTTAAAATTTTTCACTTCCGTAGATTTGAGGTGACCAAGCAGACAATATGCTGGAATTATGCGTCGACCGGAGTTTGAACTCACGACGTTCGCATCGTAGATCAACACGCTACCCACTAGGCTAGACCCTTGCTAATTTATTTACAATTTATTTCTAACGTCCCCTTTTAAAACCCTCATGGATATAAAAATTAAAGTTTGTTCCACAAACCCCTCCAGATATACGTTGATTTTCAGCTTCCTAGCTAGAACTATGGTTGATATATTCGAATTCTTATTTTTTGGTTTCAGCGCTCCCCCCGCCCTTAACTCTTACACTCCTCAACATGTAAGTTCCCCTGAGATCCGCAACCATGTACAGCTTACCCAAAAATGAACTTTCTATTTTGAAGGGTTTAGGAGTTCATGTGCGCTAAGCGTTTTCTAGTCAATACTTTTTTTTTGATTTTCGTAGTACTTTAGCAACATTATCTAAATGATTGCTACGAACGCAATATTTTAGTAAGCACAGGATCTTGAGGAACTGGCAGCTTGCTTGAGATTGATAAACAAGATACTAGTGTAGGTCTTCTCAAAGTGTTGAATTGTATTTTAAGTTGTTGTTGGATATAAATCGAATGAAAAACAGAACTTTGTACATTGCAATGGTCAAGACTCTCATCGAGCACCCATAATCTAAGTTTCAACTGATCAGGAGAGGTCAACACGGAATGACATTCGGCGTAGTAAATTAGGTCAGATCCCATTAAGAGTGCCATGAATTTCCATAGCGGTATACTACTCGTCTACCTCATATGCGTGGCTGGCCAGAACGCACTGTGCCATTACCGAAGAAACCCATTATGGATATTAGTTCAGCCTACACGATATCTAGATATGTCATATCTGTAGCGTGGAATAACTACCACACCAGCTCAAGTATGGCGATCGTGCAGATCATTCAACCACGTCACAAAACTTGTGCGTATCTACTTTGGAGTTGGGTCGTAAAACGAAGGTCCAATCCGATCTCACATATATGACCGTTGCCGTTGTCCACTTGATGAACGCAATGACCACACTTGACTAGACGACCATTTTTTTCGCTTATATTGTGTAAAGGAGTCGAGTTAGCGCGGCATCCCTCTTCTACACACTTGCTAGACGTCGAGTGATCGTAAGCAAAATTATAAAAAAAAAGACGCGACTCCAAAACATAATGAGATGCTTGAAAGCGCTGAGCCGTCGCGTCCGTCGTCCGTGCGATCTCATCAGCATGGATCACATGGATCATGGACGAATGTGGCTCTAACATAAAATCCATATGTACGAGTGTAATAGAAAGTCTTAGAAAATACGTTTCGACTCCATTCTCTGCGTCAATCCGTTCAAGAAGAAGAGGAAGATGATGATGAAGACGAAGACTAAACGAAGAAGAAGAGGACTGAGATTCCGATTCCGGGGTCTAAAAATCGTGGAATGGACGTTGGATGTGAGGCGAATGTTGCACGAGCGTGCCAACAATGTTAAGAGTTGAACAACCCCAAATCGGAGCAACATGCTAGCGCTTAGAAAATTGAAGCGCAAACAGCACGAAGCTACGAGGCCCGACTATCTTCTCCCAGATCCATTCCGTTCCCGTTGTGTATACAGTATACGTCGGAACACATAGCTCTAATTCCTGATCTAGGCGGTCTTTGCCCATAGAAGAAGGATGAGACGTCATCGTCAATCGCTTCCACGCGATATCGGCGGTATTTCTTCACGAGATTTTCTGCCCGGGAAGCCCTGATTATGAAATGATGAAAATTTCTTGGGTCAAAGATTTTTTCCTCGAGACGATACGTTGCCCTCGAGCTAATGGTGGCCCAATTGGACATGTGGAATTTTAGCGATGTGGGACTCGTTCTCTCTCCATAATGTTAATTAGAGCCTCTTTCATATCGTCGAGTAAGTACTTCTTTGTGTTTGATATATGCACGCGGGACATTTCCTTCTATCTTAATCCATTGTGGACGATAGTGAAAATAAATGGTTGGGAAAATGGTGGTCAAATTGATCTTTACACTTTGGTTTTACTCCATTGACGCTTGATCTTCGAGATACTATCAAACCTTCTCTTCTCATAAGCGGACATCTCTATTAACCCGTTTCCTATTGCATACATCACAGATTTTTATACTCTAGATGAAATCTGAGAGTACATTGTGTTTGCCTTACCGTTTGCAACGCTAAGAAATAATTATCGCACAGAGTCACCAAGGGTACAAAAATATTTGTTGTCGCTCAAAAACCTCGATTCCGAGTGACCGTCTGTCAGTCTGTCTGTTCGTCTGTCTACAGCATAACTCTCGAAAGCTTTGACCTATCTTGCTGAAATTTCATATCATTTTTAGTAAAAAAATATTTTTAAGTTCCATTTCAGCTATGGGATGAAAATTAAGTATAACGATGAGAATATCATTGACGTTAAAATATTGATCTGATCCCTTTACTGCTTCTACCGCCTCCCATACAAATGCACAATTTTCAAAAATGCATTTATTCGGTTCTTATTGCAACTAGTAAAGCTACCAACCAATTTTTGTCATAATTAATGTTATTTCAATTGCAACCGATTTTGTGAAAGCTATCAACTTCATCTCACTCTTTATACCCCCTGCCATACAAATTTCACGAAATTTCGGAATTTTAACTAAATTATTTTTCTCCAAAACCGTTAAAGCGATCAACTTTAAATTTTGAGAAAAGTATGCTATTATAAATATCACTGATGTCGAAAAATTTGGTTTTGATTCTAATACTCCTTCAACCCCCTCCCATATAAATGCACAATTTTTCGCAAATGCATTTAATCGATTTTCATTGAAACTAGGAGAAGTAAAAACTTCAAACCTTACCAGAATTTGTCCCTTAATAATAGCAATAAATTCTAAAAAAAATATGAACTTTGCTTCCCTCCTTCTACAACCTCCCATACAATTTTTTGTAATGAAAATTCAAGAAATGTATTTCTCCTTCCAACATATGAGTAGCAAAGTGATTAAAATGTCGATAAACAAATTCAAAATCATCCGAAACCTCCCACTTTTTCTGCCACCTCCCATACAAATGCCATAAATTCAGACAAATTTATTCAATTTCCTCGATTTCCCCCCACTACATTTCTGTCCAAATTTTATATTTTTTTGTTTATATTTCGCTAGTATAGTTTAACATGCGTTTCAATTGAATAGCTTGAGACATAGTCGAGATATTAATTTTAAGTGTTTTAAATGTTTTGAAGAACAAGAAGTAGTGTCTTATATCTTGAAAGAACTGAACTTCTATGAACCAGCTACCTGGAAGCGACCTTACAGTCTTTCATTGGTTTCTACTCTGGCAGAGAGAGGTCACAGACAAGATAAAACTGCTGATTACTCTATAAGTCTATGGATACCTAGGGACAGAAATTTTCTGAGAGATGGTTTCATAAAATTATGCCAAATGGAGAAAGTGTAAAACATGATCGGCTTATATGCAACGATAAAACATAACAGGACTACTCTAGATGAAGGAGAATTTTTTTTATAGTAAACATTTTTGTAGGGGAAGTGGTAGAGGGGGTGACAACATTGAACTAATTTTTTCACATCACGATAAAGTTGCTATCAAAATGTTTTATACAAAATTTAGGATTCATAAATTTAATAGGTCCTGAGAAACTTAGTGCATTGAATTTAGTGAAATTGTGCAGTTTGTATAGGAGGTGGTAGAAGAAGGGTGGAGTTTTTAATAATTTTCTTTGAAATAGCTGTAAATATCATTTATTTGGCATAGCAGATCAGTAGCATTCATACTTTTCAGGCAAATTGACTTTTTGTAAAGTTGTTGAATAGTGTCATTTTGTGTGGGAGGGGGTAGAATGGGTGAAGCTAATGGTTTATTTTTTTTTTGGTTTTACTAATAATTCTTAATAAATATTTAGTGTTAAATTTGAGCTCGATAAATTTTATACGCACTGAGCAAATTGGCTTAGAGTATTTCATGAAAAACTGCAGTTTATATGGGAGGTGGTGGAAGGAGGAGGAGAACACTAATAATTTTTATACGATAGACTGATATCATCATAAGAGTAATACAGGGTGTTTGGTACTCCGTACATAACCTTGTAAGGGGTTATTCCTGGATATATTTCGAGCAAAAAATTGTTCTATGGAGATGGCCAATTTTCAATATCCACGGAGATACAGGGTGATCAAGAAAAGTCCTTCGGACCTGTACCCTCACTCACTCAAAACACTATATCTTGAAAACCAATAATCGCATTTCAAAGTGTTATAGCTTGTTTTTTAGGGAATCAAATTATCTTTCATTTAGTGTAATAGTCCGTATTGTACCTGTATCCAATCCTGAGGTATTTCCTTCAGACCACAAATTTTTGATACTTTGACCCTCAAAATTCTGTGATCAATGTAGTTTTTCTCAAGAAAACGCATTATAAAAATGTCATTTTAATGTTGTTTTTTTATGAGCCATATTATTGCCTACAAAAGATGCACACATACTTATGACTTAGGTTTTCCCGTTTTCCAGGTAATAAGCGAAAATACATATGGCTTAAAAATAAAATATGCCATAAACCAACCCTCGTTCTAAAAAAACTACCTGAAATGTTGTTAAACTGAAATATTCTTTGTGTCCTTTAATTACTATTTAAATTATCAATGAATGTCCTTTAGGTAGTATTAAAATTATCGAGAAAATGAATTAAATTAAAATGAGTTTCAACACAACTAGGTGCAGCACTTTGCCCTTTTTAATGGGTTACCTAACAAAATGAAAAGCCTATAAAAGTAAACCATACTTCATATTTTTATCAGTTTTAGTTAAATTTGTAAAAGAACAAGGTGTCACTAAAATTTAGAAAAGAATTTCGAAATGCCTGAGTTCACGAACGAAGAATATGCAGACATAATTTTCCTCTATGGAGAGTGTCAGGGAAATGAGCAAGCGGCGCGATCTTTGTATCATCACAGATTTCCCAATCGTCGAATACCTTACCCGAGAGTATTCCAAGACGCTTACAGAAGGATTAGGGAAACAGGCAGTGTTAGGACAAGCAGAGTGAATGCAAATCCTGCGCCGGTAATCGCTGTTTCAATTGATCAACGAATCCTAGCTGCAGTTCAAAATGATCCATCAACTAGTATACGACGCTTGGCATTGCGGTTTAACGTCTCTACGTGGAAAGTTTGGAGTGTCCTGAAAGCAGAACGTTTGCATCCCTACCACCACACACCAGTGCAGGAGCTGTTACCCATTGATTTACCCAAAAGGATGGAGTTTTGCAATTGGCTCCTTGAACGACAAATAAGTGACGAGAATTTTATCAGCAACATTCTTTGGACGGATGAGTCCCAATTCACCAGGGACGGTATCACAAACTTCCACAACTTACACACATGGGCTGAGAGCAATCCACATACAAGAAGAGAGGCATTATTTCAGCACAGATTCAGTGTCAATTTATGGGCAGGTGTGATTGGCAACGATTTTATTGGTCCTATTAGGCTTCCGCCTACCTTAAATAGTTCCAATTACTTGCATTTTTTGACAAATGATCTACAGGAGTTATTGGATGATATGCCACTGCAACGATTGGCTTCCATGTTTTACCAACACGATGGTGCTCCAGCTCATTACGGCCGACAGATCAGAGATTGGTTAAATTCCAATTATAGCAATCGCTGGATCGGTAGAAATGGACCGATACACTGGCCTGCAAGATCCCCTGATTTAACTATTATGGATTTCTTTGTATGGGGACGGATGAAGGACCTTGTCTACGCAACGGAAGTAGTAACGTTGCAGGATCTAAACACCAGAATCGATGCGGCAGCAACAGAAGTAAGGCAGCAGTTGAGGAGTATGAACACAAAGAGAACACTGGCAAAACGAGCTTTAGCGTGCATTCAAAATGAAGGTAGCCATTTTGAACATTTATTGTAATTAAGGAAATTTGAAATAAACCGTAAAAACCATTCTTAAGTTCTTTTAGTTCAAGCGGAGAGTGTTGATCAACCTATTCTTGCTTTTTTGACAAAAGTGCTAAATTATTGGAATGATAATTTCTTCTAAACTATAAAACTTATGCAATGCAAGTGTATGGGTCTTTTGTAGGCAATAATATGACACAAAAGAAAACAACAATAAAATGACATTTTTATAATGGGTTTTTTAGAGAAAAACTACATTGATCTTAGAATTTTGACGGTCAAACTGTCAAAAATTTGTGTTCTGAAGCAAATATCTCAGAATTGGATACAGTTACAATGCGGACTATTACACCAAATGAAAGGTAATTTGATTCCCTAAAAAACAAGCTATAAACTTTGAATTGTGATTATTAGTTTTCAAGATATAGTGTTTTGAGTGAGTGAGGGTACAGGTCCGAAGGACTTTTCTTGATCACCCTGTATCTCCGTGGATATTGAAAATTGACCATCTCCGTAGAACAATTTTTTGCTCAAAATATATCCAGGAATAACCCCTTACAAGGCTATGTACGGAGTACCAAACACCCTGTATATTAAAAATTTCAGGCTAATAGCTTTTATACTTTTCGAGCAAATCCGTTTATTGCCAAATTGCGTAATAGTGTCATTTTGTATGGGAGGGGGTAGAAGGGGTGTAGCGATTTGGCCCGTTCACGAACTTGTCCTTACTTTTTTGTCAAAAACGACGTGGACAAAATTTGAACATTCTAGATCAACGCGTTCTCAAGCTAGAGAGGACACGGACGGACGGAAGGACGGGCGGACGTACAGACATCCGGTTTTGAGATTTTTGAGTGATTATATGAACTTCTGCATCAGTCATTTTTTTCTCGGAGCCTTATTTCTTAGCGTTACAAACTTTGTGGCAAACTTATAATACTCTCAGATTTCATCTAGAGTATGAAAATAAATGGCGAGGCATATTGAAGGCTGTTATTGTCGTTATATTTTACAGTACTGAAAATAATTTGGCGCTAAGAGGATCGATATTGCCAGCAATGATAGCGGAATTTTTTTTTAAAACTATTACCTTGATCACTAAACATAACCCGGAAATACGCTGTCATATCTAAGCCGTGGAACAACCTGGCAGACATGTTTCATACTTTTCAAACAATTAAGGAAAATCATTATGAATAAAACTGTTGTTGCAAAATACTTTGCCATTTCTTTCGACTGTACATACAGCTCACAAAGAACAAATGGCTCAGATCCCATGATTTGTTAAAGTTACAGAGAAACGAAAGTGTTCTATAGAGGAGAGGTTCAATTATTTTATTGAATCAAAGGAAGAAAGGTTGTAGCCTAATGGGTAGCGTGTTGGTCTTGTAATGCGAAGGTCGTGAGTTAAAATCCTGGTCAGCGCAATATATAATTCCAGCATATTGCCTGCTTGGATATACCTTGGTCACCTCAATCTACGAAAATGAAAAATTCGTAGAAAGAGGGTTGTGCGAAGGACTAACAACCCTTCCACAATAAGTAATGAAAAATGTTAAGGAACCTGAATGTCAAACGGCCAAGGTCCGATTTGGGCTGTAGCGCCAATAGAAAGGAAGAAAAGGAAAGAAATTTTTGGACTAATTGGAAGCCGACAATACAAGCATTAAAAATTGTAGAGCCCAGTGTTATGATAATGATGCTAATATGGCTGGCAAATATAAAGGAGTACATACTCCAATTTTAGATGTTAAGGAGTCCTCTCGTTTTTACCATGTTCGTCACACTCCTTGAATTTAGTCGGTGTTCACACGGCCAGTATATCATCAAAATTTTAGTAAGTTTGTCACAAAGTTTTTAACGCTAAGAAATAAGGCTCGAAGAACAAAATGAATGATACAGAAGTTCATATAATCATGCAAAAATCTCAAAACCGGATGTCCGTCCGTGTCCTCTCTAGCAAGAGAACACGTTGATCTTAAAAGTTCAAATTTTGTATACGTCGTTTTTAATATAAAAGTAAGGTGAAGTTCGCGAACGGGACAAATCGCTCCACCCCTTCTACCCCCCCCCCTCCCCCATACAAAATAACACAATTTCGCAATCTGACAATAAACGGATTTGCTCGAACAGTATTAACGATATTGATCTGAAATTTAGAACGTAATACTATAAGAATGATTCCAATCTGCTCTATAAAAATAATATGTGTATTCGTCCTCCTTCCACCACCTCCCATTCAAACTTCACTTTTTCATGAAACGATCTAAACCAATTTACTGAGTGCATATAATACTTACCGAGCTAAAATTGTGCACTAAATATATAATTAGAATTATTCGTAAGACCAACAAAAATTAGATGATTTGCTGTACCCCTTCTACCCCCTCCCATATAAAACGAAACAATTTCACAATAAACGGATTTGCTCGAAAAATATTAATGGTATTGATCTGAAATTTGGAATATATTACTTTTATAATGATGTAAATCTACTGTATAAACGGTATTTGAGTCCTCCTCTTCCTTCCACCACCTCCCATACAAACTGCACTTTTTCATGAAATGCTCTTAACCAGTGCGTATAAAACTGATCGAGCTGAAATTGTGCACGAAATACTTATTTAAAACTATTAGTATATCAGTAAGACTGAAAAAAAATAGATGATTACTTTCGCTCCTTCTAAATTATTTTTTAATAAGAAAATATGTGAGAATTTCAAAAAATGATTAATCTTTAAAATGGTAAAGCGTTAAATTCCAAAATCAATTAATCACTCAAATTACTGTTAAAACCCCCTATAGGGGCATAGGACAGAAAAACTCTCTTCCACTAGGTCTGATCCTGAGCATCGGCATTAAGCTATTGCCAGGATTTGCTTATTCCTCTGGCCTCCTGCTCAACTGCTCGTTTTCATGCGCTACATGGTCGACCAATCCGACGTCTTCCTTGAGGCTTATAATCCAGAGCCTGTTTGGCGATGTTTCGCTCTGGCTTTCTCAAAGTGTGAATCTCAATGCCTATTTTAGTCTGTCCAGTTGTACTCCGAGCTAGGGTGTAGCCTAGTGGGTATCGTGATGGTCTTGTAATGCGAAGGTCGTGAGCTCAAATCCCGCTTGACGCAATATACATATAACTCCAGCACATTGCCTGCTTGGATATACTTTGGTCACCACAATCTACGAAAATGAAAAATTCGTTGAAAGAGGGTTGTGCGAAGGGCTAACAACCCTTCCACAATAAGTAATGTATAATGTTAAGGAACCTGAATATCTGAAGGCAAAGGATCAATTTGGGATGTAGGGCCATTGTAGAAGAAGAAGAAGTTGTACTCCAAAGTTCGTCACTTCTGGCCAGAATATTCCTAAAATGTATCGGAGGCATTGGTTCACGAAAGTTTGCAGTTTCTTGATAAGTCGAACGGACTCTCTCCACACATAACAACACGGATCTGATGCATGCGTCAAAAACATGCAGTTTCGTGCGAAGGGAGATCTCTCTTAACATCCAGGAAGGGATAGGATACCGAAGGCCTGACAAGTTTTATTTATACGTGCCTCAATATCCTTTTCAGCTCCGCCGTCCATGGTGGCAATGCTTCCGAGATAACAAACATCTTGCACCTCTTCCACATCTTGCTCGTTAAGAACAATCAGCCTGCTTGCGTTCAAACCCATGTTCATGTACTTGGTTATATGCACTTTAATTTTCAGTCCTGCCTCTTTGCATTTAGAATGCAACGAACGAACATTTGACTCTAAGTCCGAAGTAAATACACGTCTTCAGCACGATGAAGGTGACTTAATATGTTAAATAGTCTGCATTGAAGACCCACATTCCTGTGTAGCTTTGATTTTGTCATTTATTACCACCAAAAACAGGGCTGGTGGTAATATGCAGCCTTATCTGACACAGAAAAGCTCTCGGACAGCTCTCCTCTATGCAAGACGCAACACCTTGCATCTTCGTAGCATTCTTTAATCATTGCTTATCTGGAATACCACTCCTACGCAAAGCATTCCATATGTAATCTCGCTTAACGCTGTCGAAAGCCTTCTCGAAGTCCACAAACATGAGATGTAGTGGCGAACTCTTGACGCAATCCAGCCTGATAAACTTCGACAGTGCTCTCCACAAAATCACTAATCCAATTGAGAATTACCTTAGTCGATACGATTTTCCATACGGGAGTAAGTAGATGCCAATTGCCCCAATCCCGAAGGTCACCCTTCTTCGGAATTTTTAAAGTTTTTCCATTCAGTCGGATATCTTCCTTCATTCCACACCTCAGTGCAGAGTGGGAGGAGTATATCGGCTATTATTTCCGGGTTCGGTTTGAGGAGTTCGTTTGGTAGTCCGTCTATACCTGGGGCTTTCCATCCCGCCATTGATCGAATGGTGAAAACTATCTTTTTCTTATCTAGGGAATCGTCCCGTATAGAGGATTGTTGCGGTTGGATGTTTGGTACTTGTTCTGTTTCTGGAATATCTTCCTCTGACAAGATGCCTAAGGTATCAGAGAAGAATTTCTTCCATCGCTGCAACTGGTGTTTACTCATATTAAGGAGAGTTCCGTTGACAGCTGTTTCATAATTTTAAATGGTGAACCCATATCCCAAAGGTAAGCCGTGGATTCTGCCTTGTTGGTCAGATCTTTAATGGACTTTTCGCGTCTAACAGCCTTTTTAAGCTGTATGTGAGCATTGCGGTAGTTCTGCCTCAGGTCGGGCGTTCTTTGGTTGACATCGGGTTGAGGGATGATTGCCAATCCCGCTTTTTTCCGATCACCAACCTTGTCCCCGTGAGTCTTGCGATATCCAGAGTTTCACACCGCTTTGCACATATCCCACAGATTCTTCATCACTAGTAAGAAACGTGTGTCGTGTGTTTGTTGCCTCCCAATTTGCGTCCAGTGTGCGTATTTCATATTCACCCAATATGGATGACTTTTCGCGTAGAGTAGTGGTATACTCGCGCTTTTTGTTGGGGTCTCAAAGTCTTTCCACATTAAGTTTGCGCTTCATTTGAAGAATTTGTGGTCGGATAGCTGCTGTGCACAATCTCAAACAGGCAACCATCAAGCGGTGATCGCTGCCCACGTCAACTCCACGCTTCGCTCGCACGTAGAGGAGTCATCTTTTCTATCGGAGAATAGAAAAGAGTAATATCATCAGGGAAAACTCAAGAACTTTTATGGTGATTCTTATGTGGAAAAAGGGTCCTTCCGGTAACCATTTTCCGATTACTACAAAACTCCACTAATAGTTCGCAGTTTTCGGGTCGCGTAATTCAAGGTCGTGACGCGTCGACCCAAGGGTCACCATATCTCCCCATGACCTGTTGTAGTCCACTGTTGTCAGAGCTAACCTGGGCGTTCATATCTCCTGTGATGATAATAATATCACCTCTTGGAACACGCTTGAAGGTGGCACTCAGTTAGTTATGAAACTCCTCGTTGTCACCAGGTGTTGCGGTATTAGTTGGTGCATAGTGCTGTAGAATTGTTTCGTTTCTGACACTAGTCGTGACCCTGACGACGATAATCCTATCCGAGCGTAGTTCCCGGCTGATGAGATTGTTTCTCCCTCTTGGTATAAGGACGACCGGCACGCCATTTTTGGCTTCACTCTCAGGACCAACATACAGAATGGTGTTTCCGCTCGGGGCTCGTTCTTCTCATGAATCTGTCCACCTAACCTCGCTCAAGCCCGAGATTTGGATGGTATAGTGTTCCATTGCACGATCGATTACTGATGGGCGGTGCAAGGATCGAGTGACCCAGCCCTTCCCTCGCCAGTCAATGACCGAACGTTCCGGAAACCAATCATAGTCCGTTTCCGAGGCGCTGTCTTCGTTTCATGTTTCAGTTAGGATTTGCGATTTTTGGGACCAGTAGGGGTGTGGGTGAATTCTACTGGCCCCATCCTACAGGGGGAAATTCCAAAATGAAATACCGAAATTAAGTTGAAACCTTGATTGAAAACTTATGATTTTAGTATTGTAAATTTAAAAAAAAAAATTTCCGGCAGCCCCGGATCTAGGGAAGAGTGGAGGAAACGAACCGTGGCACATATCCCGGGCGGAAATTTATATGCACAAAAAATGTCTACTATTACACCCAGTCATTATATTGAAAAGAGCTCGACAACTAATGGTGTGGCGGTGGCGCTCGAGGAACAGAATTGTGTGGGATTATTTTGTCCCAATAATTACACGTAATTTTATCAAAAGTTAGTTTTTATATGTGTGACAGGGCTGCAGTAATAGATACAAACTTCAAATTTTGCAGGATCACTTTTAAAAACAAATCGAAAAAAAAATTATTACAACAATTATGATATTGATATTCTGTACAGACTATTGAAGATGTGATTCCACAATAACGATTAAAACGTCTTATTATCCGTCCATCCTTTCCACAACCCAGAGCTTAACCTGCATATTGACTTGCCACGTATTCCAACTTTTCCCAAGATAATTTATATGCCCATTACGGGGAAACTTTTCTTTAAATTCATCACTGAGTTTGCTGCCATAACTAAAGAACAGATCGTCACAAGTTGCTAATATTATTAATTATTATCATGTGATAATAAATGGACTACAAAACAAGTATCCTCATTATTGGCATTGGGGCCCATCTCATACCACTCACTCCATTGTCATTGTTCCCCACTAAATTGAAAGTTCTATCTGAAGGGACTTCAAGCTCTAATTGTGTTGAACGTCATTCGAGCTCAACTCCCCAATTCTCATCCCGACTCTAACACCCAATCTAGCATCGAGTCGCATCCATAGTCCGTGCCCGCGCTAGCGTCCAGGGTTCATTGGTCTTTCCACTTGACCACTTCAAATTTGTTGTTCTTGTTCAGTTGTGCGGTGGTGCCGTTCAGCGGGTAAATTAAGCTGAGGTCCGTGGATAGTTTTATCTTTTCATTTTTTTACTATTTTTCTATCTTTTTCGGGGCCTTTTCGTTTATTTTCACTTCACATCTCCTCGTTCGAGAAGAAATTATTTTGACTATCTTTCTTTAACATAGTGGATACCGATTGGCTAAGTTAGGACTTTGGATGTTATAAAATTGGGAGACGAGATACAATACTCGTATCTGTAATATATGGAACAGGTGTCAAAGACCCCTGATATTCAATCCAAGCTTTGGACTTTTATGTTACCATAATTCTCTTGGCATTCAGCATTTATCCTGCGGATACTCATGATTTATTTTCGAGTTTATTCTTCTGTTGGGTTTTTTTTTTTTGGGAAGAAGAAGAAAAGATAAATCCGATCTTATACCAATTTAGTCATTTCGAAAAAGACTAATTGCGTCACGATACAATATTCTAGTATTGAGTAGAATTTAATTTGAAAATAAAAATGATAAGCTAATTTATTTTCTCCAGCTCCACGATTCTGTTTTAATCCATCGAGTATCATGTTGCTGATTGCTACATAAGTATGTGCTAAATGATTTAAAATACAACTATCTAATCGATTATGTTTTCTTAGGTTGTTTGCTTATTCTGGTATTCATCGGGTCTTTGAAATAATTATCGCTAAAGGCATTTCTCCTAAGAAATACGAAACTTAAGAAGAGCATGCAAATATTGAAATTATCATAAGAAAATATTTCAATGGTCTAAACGGAATTTGGCATGCGAGTTCACAATGCTTGGCGGAGAAATGAGATATAAATGAATTTTTTTTTTTTTTGACTAAACGATTTTAAGGATATTTGCATATGTATATTACTCTAAATCATTATTGATATAGTTTGCACAATTCGTATGCATGGTATAAAATTACAGAAGAAATTAGAAACAGGGTTTTCAAGTCCATTAAAACCTGAACGTGTACAATTTTCAAAAAGGGAAATCTATTTATTTATTTATTATTCAATTTACGGAATGAATGCCTTACAAAAAGAAAATAACAAACTTAATAATAAACATTTAAAAAAAATAAAGAAATATGTATATATACGTTTATAAATATAGATATAAGAAAACTTAATTACAAACATTTTATACAAGAAAAAAAATAATAATAATATAATTAAATAATTACAACTGCTATAAAATAATAAAAATTGTATTAAATAAAAATATAGATGAAATTGTAGTGAAAAAAAAATAATAATAATAATATGTAACACTCCGTAATTTTAAGTTAAAAATTTTGTAATAAACCCTTCTGGTACCTAAGAAATATAAAGCCCTTACGGCAACTCTATACATAAAAGAGCCGCATGGCCAATCTTGCACACAAAAGAGCCGCACGGCCAATCTGACATGTATCTATAAAACACGGAGCCGTGGCCCTCAGCAGACATTCTGAGTTTGCTCGGCACGGAATAAATAACTTTCTGTCTGACTCACAAAGAATCTTTCCTTTTATTTTTACCTTACCCTCCTCCTGACAAATTCACGAAAGCACGGCACTAAAACAAAACTTAGTCTGTCTGGAGTGAATTTCCTACCCGAAAAGCAACAATCTGACACAGGAGACTAGCTGAAGGCTTAATGAAGAGAACCAACGCGACCCCAACTAAAAAGAGTTCTACAAACACCCAAGAACCCTACAATTGTCACCCAACTCGAGGCCGCTTACGCATTAGCACTCAACTAGAGTCGGTAAGCCCAACTAGAAGCCGCACACGCACTAGCACTCAACCAAAGATCGTGCGCATAGTCGAAGAGAAAATTTCCCCTTCGGTGAATACAAATTGTGTTACGCACACTCTTACAAATACGATCACTCAAAGATCAGAGATGGGACTCAATTTAAGCGATGAGCAGTTCCGCACTCTCATTGAAACATTACGAGTTGCCCCTGTCACAAACACACGCAAAGGTAGCTTCACCACTTGTACAGCTCGATACGATGGAACAAGAACTACCTCCGCCGTCAAGGAATTCATCAATAAGATAAACATATTCAAGGTGTGTGAGAATATTGATGATACAAATGCTCTGGAAGGGTTGTCACTATTGCTAGATGGCATTGCCGCTACATGGTGGGATGGCGTAAAAACCGAAACCACTACATGGAACAATGCAATAGAACAGATACGCAATACATTTGCACCCTCCAAACCACCATACCAAATATACCTAGAAATCTTTGCAAGTCACCAAGATGAAGATACATGCACAGATACCTTCATCTGCGAAAAAAGAGCACTCATGGCTCAGTTGCCCGTGAACTGTCGCTCGGAAAAACAGCAAATCGACTTGGTATACGGTTTAATAAATTTAAACATTCGAAAACACATAACACGTGATAAAATCGAAACTTTTGAAGACTTGCTCGTGAAAGCACGCGAAATCGAGAAAAATAATAGTGAGAAAATAAAAATGAATCCAGTGAAAATGGATAAAACAAACAATAAGAAAAAGTGCAGTTTCTGTCATAACACCGGCCATCTTCACAACGAATGTCGGAAAAAATTGAAAGCTGATGGCAATAAGAGTAAGCCTAAGACAAGTGACTTAATACCAGCTACTCCCAATGAAACACGATATAAACTTAAATGTTACGGTTGTGGTAAGCCCGGAGTAATAAAGAGCAAATGCGACAACTGCAACAAAAATATCAACACGGCAGTAGTCGACTTCTGCGCCATCAACACAAACAACATTCAACTGCCCATACGGGAACGACCCGCTATCGACATAAAAGTTGGAAATGTAGAAGGGTGCGCATACATCGATACCGGTGCTCGTATAAGTGTCGCAGGCTACAGCTTATATCAACTCTTGATAAAGCAAGGGCACAAATTTAACGAAACCGAAGCGCGCGTCATCATGGCCGATGGAATTCAACGGAGGCAAATAATCCGCTTCACCACAGTACGGGTCAATCTAAAGAATCGTGATATCCCTACATGCTTCATCGTCTTACCGAATTCAACAGAGAACCGAACTCTGCTCGGAGTCGACTTCATAGAAGATGCAAACATTGTTCTGAATCTACCACAAAGATCTTGGAACTTCGGGAACGATCGCAGAAACAAGTACGACCTTTTACAAAGAGAGATCGTCAAGCTCAACGAAGAAGATGACTCTTTTGAATTTACAAGTATGACCGTAGCAGACAGTCCATCAAATACATCGTGTGACGGCCAAAACCAAAACAGCGAAAAGATATTGGTTACTCCGGACGATGTATTAGAAGAACAATACCTCAATGCTGTGATGGCACCTGTAGCAATAAGCCCATTACGAGGAATGCCGAAAAAGAAGGTTAACAAAACTCCCAAATCACCATGTGATCAAGAGATGCACTATGGACCAGAAATTCCATACTCGCCTATGGTTCCGCGATGCTTACTAGGGATGATGGCACACAGAGGTATAAGCCCATTAAAAGCAACGCCGAAAAAGAAAAAGCCAGAAATAGTATCGGAACAACACACTGACATGGACACGTCCGACACGCTGCCATATCTAGAATTGAATTCGTTGGACCTGAAGCCACATGAAGGAGAGGAATTAGATGACAGTGAAAGATTAATCATCAACTCTATCCTAGCAGATAACGCTGACTTATTCGCTTTAGCTGGCCCGCCAGCAGCTCTACTCCAAGGGGAGGGAACGGACGAACGACCAGTAGAATACGACAGTAGACTTCTCACCCCAGCCGAAAAGAACTACTCAGCTTCATACTTAACATTCGGGAGAGAGTTACGATCTCCTGAAAGCCCCAAACGAGATTTACGGCAGGTCATCAGTTCAGACAACTCCGTATCAGAGATTACTCCCTTGCTATCCTCACTGGCCGAGACGCTTCATTTAGCCAGGGAAGTAATGGAGAAAAAACAAGACCAACGAAAGCAAGTCGCTGACATCCACCGACGCCCCGATCCGATCTATCAACCAGGCGATTTAGTATGGGTAACCACTCATACACGAAGTCAAAAACAACGAAGAATCACCTCGAAGTTCAAACCACGACGTGACGGCCCATACGTTATACTAACGTCAAAAGGCCCTACGAGCTACGAAATCGCGAAACCCGACGATCCAAACGAAGTCATCGGTACTTACCACACTTCCGCGCTAACCGGATGTCAAGACGCCGACAACATTAAACCGGTAGTCCCAATCAGGAAGAGAGGACGACCCAAGAAGACCGTGAAGTAACACCTATTCTCATCGTCGAGACGCCTTCAGGAATAGAAGGGGAGCTTGTAACACTCCGTAATTTTAAGTTAAAAATTTTGTAATAAACCCTTCTGGTACCTAAGAAATATAAAGCCCTTACGGCAACTCTATACATAAAAGAGCCGCATGGCCAATCTTGCACACAAAAGAGCCGCACGGCCAATCTGACATGTATCTATAAAACACGGAGCCGTGGCCCTCAGCAGACATTCTGAGTTTGCTCGGCACGGAATAAATAACTTTCTGTCTGACTCACAAAGAATCTTTCCTTTTATTTTTACCTTACCCTCCTCCTGACAAATTCACGAAAGCACGGCACTAAAACAAAACTTAGTCTGTCTGGAGTGAATTTCCTACCCGAAAAGCAACAATCTGATACAGGAGACTAGCTGAAGGCTTAATGAAGAGAACCAACGCGACCCCAACTAAAAAGAGTTCTACAAACACCCAAGAACCCTACAAATATCAAAACTAAGTGATTTACTTTACGTGATTCACGAAATTTCAAAAATTTATCCGAACGAATGTAGTGTAAAGATTTCTCATAAAATCAAATTTCTCATAACAAATGGAGAGGTATTAAAGATATCAGTAAAGTTATATAGCTCGTTACCAAGACGCTTAAGACGCTCAATAGGGGTATAAAGACCGTAATTTGTACGATAAAAATTAAGAAGAAAAATTTCTTTAGATCTAGTAGTATTTGAAGGTACCTTAATTGAAAAAGCATGTAGAATACTAGGGCAGTCAAGTTGATCATTTAATACTTTTATGAGAGTTACTGCATCAAAATAAGTTCTCCTCTTTGCAAGCGTACATAAGTTCATATATGACAGGATCATATTGTAGTCAATTAATTCCCGGGAAATAACTAGTTTGTATGCGACATATCGCATGAATTTTTTCTGGACACTTTCAAGGGCTAAGATATGAACGTTGTAATAATAATACTGATGCATATTCCAATGTTCTTCTGACTAAAGAAATATAAATTAATTTTATGGCACTTATATTAGTGAAATTTTTAGTATTTCTAATGATATGTAACTCCACGGCTACGACGCGAGATATTTAAAATTTTTTCAATATGATCATTAAAAGTAAGCTTAGAATTTAAGACCAAACCAAGATCGCGGATTTTATCAGTTTTTGAAATTGAAATGTGGCTAAGAGAGTAAAGAAGGATACAAACCGAAAACGACCCTATAAAACTAAGATGGACACAATACTTTGAACACCTTCTTAGCCCGAGCCCATCACCTACACGAACAGCAGCAGCAGATACAATAGCAGGTATAACTGATATAACAGCTGATGAAGGATCCTCTCCCACACTCGAAGACGTAAAAACAGCCCTAAGGAACCACCCAAACAACAAAGCGCCGGGCACTGATCAAATCCCAGCTGAACTTTTGAAAGCTGGCGAAACCTGCATAGCGCATCTCCTGCATAGAATAGTCACGGACATATGGACGCAGGAAATACTTCCTGAAGATTGGCGCAAGAGCATCATATGTCCAATTTATAAAAAAGTGACAAACTCTGCTGCGAAAACAACCGAGGAATATCTCTGTTGTGTACGTCTTATAAGATCTTGACGAAAATTCTAGAAAAAAGAATTAAGCCCTATGCTGACAAAGTAATTGGTGAATACCAAGGCGGATTTAAAGCTGGACGCTCGACCACGGACCAGATATTTTCAGATAAACAGGTGCTGGAAAAGTGCTGGGAATATAATATTGATATGCACCAGATATTTGTTGACTTCAAACAAGCATACGACAGTATCGACAGGCGCGTAATGTATAAAATCATTTTGGAGTTTAGAGTCCCACCGAAACTGGTCCGACTGACAAGAATGACAATGACTGAGTCTTTGTCACAAGTCAGAGTAGAAAATGATATAAAACAGACAGTAGCCTTAAACAAGGTGACGGCCTCGCACCAATGCTTTTCAACTTAAGACTCGAATATGTTGTTCGGAAACTTCCCGTTGACACCACGGGAACACTATGCTTCAAATCCACACAACTCGCACCATATGCCGACGACATAGATATCCTTGCAAGATTTCTGGAGAGTGCTAAGGAAGTATTTGTAAGCCTTGACTCGGTAGTACTACGTATTAATGAAAATAAAACAAAAATTATGACGCAATCTAGGAAAAGACGCCAATCAGACAAAATATTACAGTAAGAGACTGTGGCCTAGAAAACGTAGACAACTGTATATACCTAGAGGCGTACCTATTGAAAGATGGAAGCGAACTTATCGAAATCAAAAAAAGGATTATGATAGCAAATAAGGCGCATTATTCGGTACTTCCAATAATCAAAAACAAGAACGTACACAGAAAAACTAAACTAAAAATATACAAAGCCATTATAAGAGCTGTGCTATGCTATGGCAGCGAAACGTGGACTTTAACTTAGGCATCCGAAGAACTAGTTAACGCCTTTGAAAGAAAGGGGAAGACTCGACCTGGAGCTACAGTAAGCTGACCATGTGGAGCATATGGATGACGGACGATTTCCCAAAAGCACACCAAGAGGGAAAGTTAATGGACAAAAACCGGTCGGAAAAGGAGGCAAAACATTTAGAAGGCCAAGTTCCGATTTGGGCTGTAGCGCCATCATCATCATCATCAGTGGCGCGACAGCCCAAATCGGGCCCTGGGCTCCTGAAGTCGTCGCCTCCAATCGTCTCGATCCAAAGACCGCATCCTCCAGCTGCTAATTTTTAGAATGGCTTTGCTGTCTTCATCAACCGAGTCTTCCCATCGCTTGCGTGATTTGCCTACTGGCTGGTTACCACTCGCTTTGCCTTTAAGAGCACGTTTGGGGATTCTTCTGTCTTCCATTCGCTCTACATGGCCAGCCCACTGCAGTTTACGTAACTTGATGACCGTTGAGGCTTCTGGCTCGTCGTAGAGTTGATACAACTCATGGTTGAATCTTATTCACCATTCCGCTCCTTCCTTTCACAGGTCCCAAAATTCTTCGGAGGACCTTTCTTTCGAATGCGTTAACTGCTTTTTCGGAAGTTCGCGGTAATGTCCACGTCTCGCTGCCATAACAGAGCACAGGTCGTATAATAGTTTTATAAATCCGCAGCTTATTGTTCCTGTGTACTTTCTTGGATTTCATTATTGGAAGTACCGAATAATACGTCTTATTTGCAAGTATTATCCGTCGTTTGATTTCGTCTGTTCATTACCGTCCTTTGCTAGATTAGTCCCAAGATATATGAAGTTGTCCTTCTTCTACTTCTATAATGGCGCTACAGTCCAAATCGGACCTTGGCCTCCTGATATGCAGGTTCCTTAACATTTTTTCATTTATTGTGGAAGGTTTGTTAGCCCTTCGCACAACCCTCTTTCTACGAATTTTTCATTTTCTTAGATTGAGGTGATCAAGGTATATCCAAGCAATGTGCTGGAATTATATATTGCGCCGACCGGGATTTGAACTCAGGACATTCGCATTACAAGACCAACACGCTACCAACTAGGCTACACCCTAGCTATGAAGTTGTCCACACTCTCCAAATTATATTCCGCAATTGTTATGTTTTGTCTGATTGGCGTTCTCCTTCTTGTTTGCGTCATTACTTTTGTTTTGTTTTCATTAATGCGCAACCCGACTTCTTTTGCGACGGAGTCAAGATTGACAAATACCTCCTTGGCACTAGGGAAGGATCTTGCTAAAATGTTAATGTCGTCAGCGTATGCTACTATTTGGGTGGACTTGAATAGTAGTGTCCCGTTGGTGCCGACTGGGATTTTCCGGACGACATTCTCTAGTGCCAAGTTGAAAAGCATGGGGGCTAGACCATCTCCCTGCTTTAAACCACATTCCGTTCGAAAGCTGGTTGTGGAATCGGTTTGTATTCTCACTTGGGATTCAGTGTTCGTCATTGTGAGTCTTGTTAGTCGGACTAGTTTCGGAGGAATTCCAAAGTCAAGCATGATTTGGTACAGTACGCTCCTGTCGATACTGTCGTATGCTTGTTTAAAATCTACGAATATTTGGTGCACGTCTGTGTTATATTCCCAGCATTTCTCAAGCACCTGTTTCACCGAGAATCTCTGGTCTGTTGTAGATCGTCCGGTTCTGAATCCGCCTTGGTATTCGCCAATCATTTCATTAGTATAGGGCTTAAGACGACGTTCAATAATTTTTATCAGTAGTTTATAGTACGTCCTACAACAATGATATACCTCTGTAGTTCTCACAGCAGAGTTTGTCTCCTTTCTTGTAAATTGGACATATAATGCTTTTTCGCCAGTCGTCGGGTATGATTTCCTCTGTCCAAATTTTGCATATCATGTTGTGCAGTATTTCAGCGACACAGTTTCCACCGTTTTTCAGAAGTTCAACTGGTATTTCGTCAATTCCCGGCGTTTTGTTTCGTTTTTGGTCACATAGGGCTGCTTTGATTTCAGCAAGCGTGGGTGGTATCGATGATGGCTTCAATTGAAATGTTGTCTCTCGTTATCGGTGCTACTGGGATGGGATTCAAAAGATGTTCAAAGCAGGAAGCCCATCTCCTTTTGATTTCTTGTGCGTCGCTGATGATGCTGCCCTCCACGTCTTTGCAGAGACTGGTTTTTGGCTTATATCCCTTTTTTAAGTCTTTTACTATTGCGTATGCGTCCCGCGTTTTATTTTTTCTCATGTCGTCGTCCATTTTTTGTATTTTGTCATTATGGTACTTCCTTTGTTTTCGTCTGCAGGTCTTTTTCGTATATCGCCTAAGCTCGTCATATCTTTCTTTTTTGGCTCGTGTTTTTGGTCGTTCAGTAAAAATTGTGTAAGCTTCGTTCTTTCTATCTTTTGCGTCGCGACATTCTGGTCGAACCAATCATTATTTTTTCGCCGTGCTTGATACCCTAATACCTCTTCCGTTGAGGATTTGATGCCGTCTCGTATTTTCATCCACGCATTCTCCACTGGCATATTTTAGATATCTTCATATATTGGTGTCATGTGTTTATTACATGCTAACATGTAAGCCTGCGCCACCGTTTCGTCGTTAAGCTTGTCGACATTGAATTTGCGAGCTCTACTCGATCTCGAATATACACGACAAGCTATTTTGCATCGATACTTAGCTCTGACTAGATAGTGATCAGAGTCACAATTCGCACCGCGGCGGATTCGTACATCGAGTATGCTGGAAGCAGCCCTTTTCTCAATTAGAACATGGTCTATTTGGTTAAAGGTGTGACCATCTGGTGATGCCCACGTTCGTTTGTGAATATCGCGATGTGGGAAGCATGTGGAGCTTACTATGATATTTTTACTGCTTGCGAAATCAATAAGACGTTGGCCATTGTCGTTGGTTATGTCAGACTGTGCCCTCCTGTTGTTCCTCTATGAGCCTCCTCTTTTCCGAATTTTGCATTAAAATCCCCTAAGACAATTTTTAGGTCATTCGAGGGCAGTGAATCATAGGTTGTCTCTAGGGTGGCATAAAATTCGTCTTTAGTTATATCGTCCTTGTCTTCTGTTGGTGCGTGATCACGTTGATCAACCAAGTGTTGCAGAATTTAGTCTTTATTCGGATTGCACACAATCTTTCACTTACGGGTCTGAAGCTCGTGACCTGCTGCTTGAATTTTTTGTCAACGACAAAAGCGACTCCAAACTCTCTGCTTCCCGACAATTTTCCACTTGGAAAGATTGTGTGTGATCTCATGTCCATGATTTCGCTACCGAGCCATTTCGTTTCTTGGATGGCAGTTATGTTGATGTTGTGTTTTGCCACTTCTTCGAGGAACTCTTTCAAAGCTCCTGTCCTAAATAAGGATCGAACATTCCAAGATCCAATAAAGTAGTCCATTTTCCGTTTGCGGGGTCGTTGCCGTTGAGTCCATCCTTTCCGAGGCTGTTCTTCAGGTTTCTGGACAGTGTTCTTTTTCCGGTGATGCGTTGTCGGCACCTCGCCCAACCCCCGACCTGGAGGACTGGTCCTACTTATTTACTACACCCTAGTAGAAAAAGGGTGGGAGTTTTGAGCTAAATATGACATGCTGGAGTTCTCACAGCTATGCTGCAAGTCCAACTATTCCATAGTTTTTGCCTACTTCCTGAGACGCACTGGTGTTACTGGCCATTCAGGTTAACTCCATGTTCCCTCCTCCTTTCTCCAACTGGGCTTGGGACCGTCTATGGCGGAGTTGGCTGTAGCGCCAACGTTAAGTAAATTAAGTAATGAAAATTGAAATAAAACAAAATACATGTCCAATTCAATTTTATTTTTATACTCTAGATGAAATCTGAGAGTATATTGTGTTTGTCTTACCGTATGTAACGCTAAGAAATAATTAATGCACAGCGCCGCTAAGGATACGGAAATATTTGTTGTCGTTCAAAAACTTCTACTCCGAGTTGCTGTCTGTCCGTCTGTCTACAGCATAACTCCCGAACGCTTTGAACTATCGTACTGAAATTTGTTGTGTGTCATTTTTAGCAAAAAAGTAAGTAAGTTTGTGAACGGGCCACATCCCCCCCTCCTTCTACCCCCTCCCATACAAATTTCACGAAATTCCGAAATTTTCAGAAATTGATTTTTTTTTGAAACTATTTAAGCTATCGATTTGAAATTTGGGTTAAAGTATTATGATTTAAATGTCATTAATATGACTGAATATTGATCCGATCACGTCACTCCTTCTACCCCCTCGCGTACAAATGCATAATTTTGAAAAAAGCAGTTTTTCGATTTTAATTGAAACTAGCAAAGTTATAAAAACGAATTTTTGCCAGAATTAATTCTATTATAATTCCAATCAGCATTGAAAAAATTATCAACATCACCTCCCTCCTTCTACCCCGTCCCATACAAATTTCACGAAATTTTGAAATTTAAATTAAATTATTTTTCTTCGAAACTGTTAAAACTATCAACTTGATATTTTGCATAAAGTGAAAAATAGAAATATCAATAACGAGAAAAAATGTGTTTTGATCCGTACACTTCTTCTACCCCCTCCCTTACAAATGCATAATTTTTGTTAAATGCATTTTATCGATTTCCATTCAAACTAGAAAAAGTAAAAACTTCAAATTTTGCCAGAATTTGGTTCTTAATAATTAAAATAAGTTTTAGATAAAATTATCAGCTCCGCTTCACTCCTTCTACCACCTCCCATACAAATATCTGTATTATAAATTCAAGAAAAGCATTTCTCCTTCAAGTATATGAGCTATCGACTTTGAAATTGAATCAAACAATGGTGATAAGGATGATGATAAGCGGTTTAAAAATCATCTTCAACGCTCCACTTCTTCTGCCACCTCCCATACAAATGCCCCAATTTCAGGAAAACTATGACCAATTTCTTTAAAAATAATGAAAACTAAAAACTTTAAATTCAGAACATTTTGCATGCATCATATACGAAAAATACAAACCTCCCCCTCTACTTCTACCACCTCCCGTGCAAAAGTCTCTATTCACTATTCGAAAGAATTTGAGATGACTTATTTTCCGGTATATTAAGGTTATTTCCATCTGATCTAGAGTATCATATGATTGGGCTTTAAGCCCAATCATAATTCTGCTATGTTTTTAGTTATGTATGAACAACTTGTAAGGTTTATATTGGAGAAAATTTTTTTTTGTTAAATATCAATTGAAATAGACTTAGAACTTAACTGCATCATTACTTTTTTAATTAGTGCCATAGGACTTGTCAAGTAGCGAAAATAGGAGTCCTATGTATACTTTTGTCGGTCACTGTACGTAAGTTTATTTCGCTAACAGTTTGTTTTAAGTTCTAATATAATTTAATGGAAAAAATGAAGGGCTAAGTGGCCTAACTGTGGCCTCGGCGCTCTCTATGGCAGAGGATGCCCTTCTTCGTCCCTCTAAGCTCCTCTGCTCGCATCGTATCGCTCTGGGGCTTTGTGTGCCTAGTTGTGCATATACGGAGCCCGATGCCAAAACTATCGACAATTAGAGCATACTAGTACTCCCGTATTCAGCTAGGGTTTAACCTAGTGGGTAGCGTGTTGGTCTTGTAATGCGAAGGGCGTGAGTTCAAATCCCGGTCGGCACAAAATATAATTCCAACACATTGCCTTCTTGGATATACCTTAGTCACCTCATTCTACGATCATGAAAAAAATCGTAGAAAGAGGGTTGTGCGAAGGTCTAACAACCCTTCCACAATAAGTAATGAAAAATGTTAAGGAACCTGAATATTAGGAGGTCGAGGTCCGATTTGGGCTGTAGCGCCATTGTAGAAGAAGAAGGAGAAGGAGAAGTACTCCCGTATTCCTTTATATGACTGCACATCAAGGATGAGCGCGATTCCAGTTCGAATTCCCCACCCCAAGCTCCTGAGCGGCCGGCAAAAGTTCTGTCCATACCAGGAGGAGCCTCGTTAAATTTTGCATGCGGAATAAGGTCTCGAAGGATCATTTCGTATCGTTCTACCGAAACTTAAGTGGATATCCCACCCGTAATTTTCTCCATTTATTTCGTCCGTTAGGGCTTCCCCGGCGGCTTTCTTTACAGTCTATCAGTTCGAAAAAGACTTGTTAATCTATCACCTTTTCCCTACGACCATTGCATTAAAAGCTGGAGACGCATTGGATCCATTATACAAAAAAAGTGTCCGAGAGAATTTGCCTACCAACGTCGGCCAACAAGCCATGCAAGTATTCATTTCTCAGGTGCCTCCCCGTGAAGGATCTCTGCTTGGCTACTTACAACAGTGCACTAAATAATCAGGTTTACTGCTTGAACACGATCACTCCCCTTTCGTCACCCAAGTTGGTAGAAAGAGCTCTTCGAAATAAGAAACTTTTGGTGAATATTTTCACAGTGCACTTCGAAGGAAAGATTTCCAAGTTCGACTTTGTTACGTGTTATTATTCGTGACGTTTCGGTCTCTGCTGAGACCTTGATCAAACTGTCCACCAACGTGACGAATAATAAAGCGTAACAGTGCAGAATTCGGAAATTTTTCTCTGCAATACTTATATTATTATACTAGCGATACCTCGCGAATTTATCCTCGTAAAAATTGCAATACAGGGTGAGCCAAGTACAAGTTTCTTTTTAAAAATGCAATAAAATGAACAAAATTAATTTTTTTTCCATGTAATATGCCTTCATTAGTAAGAACAAACATTCCCATTGATGATGAAACACAACATTGTTCAAGTGGCTGCCTCGGCTGGCTTCGCAGTAGCGCATTCTGTCACTCCGATTTTTCAAGACCACATCGATGCACACCGTACGACAACCGGGACCATGAGTGTTGTCCACTAGAATGCCAGTCTCACGAACTTTTTGCACAAACTTGCGTACAGCAGGCCAAAACTTCTTTTCAAAAAACACACTGTTTGGGCTACACAGCACTCACTTTGGAAATAAGTTTTCAATATTTTCCAACGTTGTTCAAGTGTAGAGCGACTCATTTCGTTCCGCGGAGGTATGATACTGACTTTCTGTTAAGATTTCGAGCGGGAAACAGCTTTTAGTGTCAAAATAACCTATGATTTAAAAAGAAACCACTGGATGGCCCACCCTGTAATATGAAATTTTTGAGAATGTAATTAGTAATACGTTATGTGGAATTTATAATCTGCTTTCTTTGATGGCTCTTTGAGCCCAATGTATTTTATTGGAATCAGAACCATAAATTATTAAGCATGAAACCAAGATACCCGTATTTGTATGGAACAGGCCCGTTGTCATGGAATCGATTTGAGATCATATATATATTGAAGGGCGTTAAGGAAATTTAAATAGTTTTAGCTTATGTCAATTCTAAAAAAAGTATAAATAAAATAACATTAAGCTCAAAAACATATCAAAACTACGATTGTGCCTAAAGCCCTGTCATGCGATACTATAGATAAATTAGAGTGTAATGTGATCTTAAGAAATTTTCTATGGGGAGTGTTAGAAGGGATGACAGCATTGATCTTGAATGAAAAGTTTGGTACAAAATTTTAGATTCAAAAATTTAATAGGTACTGAGAAATTCTTGGATTGATTGGATTTTGTGAAATTGTGTAGTTTGTATGGGAGGTGGTGGAAGGAGTAGGGGGTTTTCAGTGATTTTTTGAGAATCAAAAATTGTCATGTAATTGATAAATTTTAAATTGTAAGTCAGTAACATTCATACTTTTCAAGAAAATGGAATTTTTGAAAAGTTGTGACATTGTGTCACATTATATGAGAGGGGGTAGTAGGAGGGAAACTAATCGATTTATTTTTCCCGATATTAATAATAATACTAATTAAGCGTTTAGTACAAAATTTGAGCCATCACGCCTAGCTAGGAAAGATGACTCGCAAACGATTCTAAAACAGGACAAAGGATCGTTTTTCTTCGTTTGTCGCCTTCCTTGCAAAATTTGATTGCCTATTGGCTATGCAATTCAACTTTTTAAAATTATGACAGATGAGTGACTGGCTCTTCTTAATTAGCAATGTGCTGTGTGTCACCAATCTACTAACGATGAAGACGAGCTTAATTACGAATTAGCCAAATTATAATTAGGACCGCTATGTGTCAATGGTATAAGACAACTACTGATCATAGGTAGGATAATTAAAGCGAAAATGGAGTTAACTAGAGAGCAAGGGATTGCCCTGTAAAAAGTGATATAGTGATCTGTGAAACGAAATGGCCGCTTATATGTTGATAATGGAACTGACAACGGGGCGCAAAATGTATGTATGTGCACGTATAGCCGACACTGCCCGGTAGCAAAGCAGAGGAAATTCAGTGATAGGAAGATAGAGGGGAGAAAGTCGGTTACTGTCGGCTCCGTATCATGATAGGGGGGATAAAGTCGAGTACATGTATTCGGCTCCAAATCCTATCAATCGCAGGGAAGCAAAGTGCTGGTCTAGAAAGCTTCAGCGATTCCAATAACTGCTTTTGGAGCGCAGCGACTCCACGAACCCGAGCTGTTCGATCGGTATCAACGTTGCGTGTGAACTTAGAATCAAGTGGAGCTTGCTTCACGGAAGTCCTCTCCAAGGACTTTAAATTTGGTACTACGGGAGGCCGCATTGGCAATCCCTTACCAGATTGTATCGATTATGTCTCAATGAGATGTTTGATGAAAGAACTGACGGAAGATGAAAAAAGCAAGAACAATGTAGCAAATGAAAAATGCGGAAAGTAGGAGCAGACTGAAGGATGCGAAAAGCAGGGGTCCGGTATAGCTGAGACGGCCTTGTAGCAGACAGAAGAATGTGAAAATTGATGTACCTATGGGTGGGAGTAGTAGCCGGGACGGCCTAATAGCTAACGGATGGAAGTGAAAATTGATCCTAAATTGTGGATGATTTGTCTGGCTGAAGGTGTGCGAAAAGTAGGGGTTCGGTATAGCCGGAACGAAAAGCAACTGACGAAAGCTAATTGAAGCAACAAGGCCTTGTGCTATTGATAGAGCCCCCCTTCTCCCATCACCCCTCCCCCCTTCCCCTAGTCACAGTAGAATATTATTGGAGCGAAATCTTACGCAACAATGACGGCAATGAATCGAACAACTAGAGATCATACGTGGAGAGAAATTGAATTGAGACTGATCGATGCGTGAGGTCCCTTTGGGGTGCACGTGGTTTACCACCTGCATCACGGGTAGAATGTTATTCCGTACTGCTGAACTTGCACAGTATACGGTTTTCTTGGAATGCCTAATGCAAACCTTGTGCTCGACATGGAGTTGCATATCAACCGGGTACCAACCCACGACCCAAAGATTGGGAAAGCTGTTAGATAGGCCTTGCTCATACCAGTGTGATTGCTATCCACACGAAGAAGCGTAAACTGGTATCATTCACTGAGACACGTTGGTCATCCTTACGACTAGCGTTAAGTTCGGTGGATGTAGACGTTAATGATTGCCGTAACAATAACAATCAGTGCTGCTAAAGACAACCGTGAACTCGAGGCTAAATGTCGGGACGTACACGTGAAGCAAACAAGATATGGTTCTATGATGCGATAGAGCCAAATATTGAAGGAGAAACGGCCACAGAGACATGAAAAGGTGATTTTGCTGCGCGACAACGCTCAGCCACATATTGCTCACGTTGTGAAAACCTACCTGGAAACAATGAAATGTGACATCCTACCCCACTCGCTGCATTTTCCAGACATCGCCCCTTCTGACTGCCACCTATTCCGATCGATGACGCATGGCCTGGCTGGGCAGCACTTCCATTCTTCCGAAGAAGCCAAAAATTGGATCGATTTGTGGATCGGCTCAGGAGAAGAGCAGTTTTTTCGACGCGGAATCCGTATGCTGCCAGAAAGATGAGAAAAAACTTGCGGCTAGTGATCGGCATTTCTTTGAACAATAAATATTTAACCAATTTTGCGGTTTTCAATTTCGTGAAAATCATAGAATCTTTCGTATGTGTCATAATTAAGATAAAATTGTACGTTCTCTTCAACGCTTCATTTCTTTCTCCATTTAATTCATTTTCAGTTTATTCGAATTTTAAATGCGAAAACATTTGTTACCGGATGGCATTAGGCTTCTATTGACCTAAGTACCTGTCTATTCTAAAACTAAATCAGATTCATCATTATTTGAAATGTCTTCCATTAAGAGCCGGCCTCCAAAGTCATTAAGGATTGTCATGGCGGTCACGGCTCACGGAACTCCAATAATATCGAAACGAAAAATGTCATTAATTTAAAGCCCCCCGGCCGAAGCCAAACAGCAGTATCGCTTCGAACATTCAACAGGATATCAAGCGCGCCGGAGTCAAGCCCTGCTAGCGTGGCATTAAATTCGATCCGCACATTCAGAGTTGTGACAAAAGCCCTGCTCGTTTGAATGCAGATCTCGATTTTTAATTGAATTCGATTCCGCGTTCCGCACACACTGCCAGGTACATAGATACGCCACATGGAACGTGCAAACTGAGCCGAGCAGATACAGAACTCGGGGGCCACATAGGTGATCTCCGGCAGGTATTGTTCTTTTCAAACTGAAATCACAGTAGGCAAACCGCAGAATGCTGCTACGCTATGGTTGGCGGGAAGGAGTGAGTCGCGGTGGAAGGAAGTCAGGGTAACCGATCCCCTCTTTCACAGATCCCCGATGAGGCAGGAGCGCTCTGCGTCTTCCGCACCGGCATTAGACAATAAATTGTAAGGCTTGACGGCTGTTGGACGCCACAAAGGAGATGCTGTAACTTCCCTGTTGTTCTGTTCCCCATACCTGCAGCATCATTTTTTTTATTTCGAACAACGATTCTGACCAAGGGTGGAGAGCGGGCGGGGTCGCTCGGGGTAGCAGCTCCTCTGTTTCTCTAATCTAAATTTATACTACAGCGGAACTGACACCGCGACCGCAGCGTGCCCGTGCTGCCTTTAGCGTAGTTCTAACGCAATTCTAGCTCCTAGCCAAACGGCACAAAAGCACACAACAGGAAAAGGTTAGTCGGAATAAAATTTCCTACAACAGCGAAGCATTTTGCAACATGGTGGATGGATGCATCACCCATCACGAGTGCTACATTTGTGCTAGAGCGGTCCACGTCGGGGGCATTAGTTGGGGCTGGGTGTGCCTGATGTTTTCCTTCGATCGTGGGACGTTATTGCCGGGCTGGGCTGCTTCTGCCGATTGTGAAAGCTGCACAGAGGTAACAACAGGTAAGATCGGGGGCTTTTTCATAGATCACACAAGGTACACGTGTGCTGGATGGATATCTTGCATGGAAACTTATAACTAGCCGAGCTATTTATCATCATGTGAGAACGAAACTTTTACAACAAAGTTTCACGGTTGGCTTGGTGTTGCCGTTTCTAATGAAAATCGATTCAGCCTCGATTTAGGAACGAGAGGAAAGGTATAGCGTGAATGATTGGTGTGTGATCAGTTGGTTTGCACCTTTTTTCATTAATCTGTTGTTAGGTATGGAAGCCGTCTAATAGCGTCGTGTTTACTAGAAAAATATGAGGATGTGAATAAATAAAGTTGGAAAACAGTAGGAACCTACATACATACATGACTCATAAGCAATTCTTTGCGTAATAAAATAAAAGTGCAAACATAACCGAACTACGATTGCGCAGTATACACCCCAATCACTCGATTCTCCAGATTACAAAAGGTGTCATTTGAAAGTTTATAGCAGTTGTGAGAAAATAATGTCACTACGATCATGCGTATAGTTTTATATGGCGATGATAGAAGAGGCAGCTGGACCAATACGCTACGCACTAGCCGTAGTACACACTTGTTCATGTATTTATACCCACGCTATTATTATTGTGTGTAAGAAACCTGAAACATTTAGTATTGAAACAGTGAACCTCGAAAGTAAATTTGATATTATTTTTACTTAATCTACTTCTACAAAGGCGCTACAGCCCAAATCGAACATTGGCCTCCTGATATTCAGGTTCCTCAATATTTTTCATTACTTATTGTGGATGGGTTGTTAGCCCTTCGCAGAACCCTCTTTCTACGAATTTTTCATTTTCTCAGATTAAGGTGACCAAGGTATATCCAAGCAGGCAATGTGCCGGAATTATATATTGCGCCGACCGGGATTTGAACTCACGACCTTCGCATTACAAGACCAACACACTACCTACTAGGCTATACTCTAGCTACTTTTACTTTTACTTAATATTATTTATTAAAATATCTGCCAACAAGTCTGGCACAACTTTATTATTCTTGGGACAAGTTGAGGATGATAGAGAGAAAAGCCATCTGATCAGCATCATAAGGTGCAGTGTAGTATTGTAACTATCAACTGTGCTCATCACTTGGTAGCCACTGGGCACTGGTCTTGTCTAGGGATGGCAAGACCTGCTCTTTTCCAACTGCGATTGAAATTTTTCAATATCTGTGAAAAAAAACCGGCTCTTGTAATAGCAGTGATTTTTTACCTCTATTCTTCTCACCTCTATTCTCCACGCACCTCTACTTTCCCCGCAAGGGGGTAGTTGTAGGATGAGGTTTTACCAGTTCCTGCAACTATCTTTGGAGACTAGCGACTTCACGGACCTGAGCTAACTATCCCCCTCTGGGATGGGGGCTGTAGAATTCACCCACAGCCAGTCCTGCTTGCCCCAAAAATGGCAAATGGACGCTCACTGGATCATGGGCTTATCACCCATGATTTTAAGACCTAACTGATACGAGAAACGGATACAGCGCCTCGCATACGGTAACGACTTTTGGCATTCGAAAACGGACTATGATTGGCTTCTGAAACGTTCGAACATTGAATGACGGGGGAGGAGCTGGGGTTACTCGGTCCTTGCACCGCCAATCAGTGATCGACCGTGAAATGGAGCACTATAACATCCAAATCTTGGGCTTGAGCGAGGTCAGGTGGGCAGAATCAGGAGAAGAACGAACCCCTAGCGGAAACACTATTCTGTACATTGGCCCTGAAAGTTAAGCCAGAGCGAGAAACAGTCTCATTAGCTGGGAACCAATCTCGGATATATCGTCGTCAGGCTCAGGACCAGTGTCAGAAACGTCACAATTCTGCAGTGCTACGCACCAACTAATACCGCAACATCTGGTGACAAAGAGGAGTTTTATAGCCAACTGAGTGCAACCTTCGAACGTATTCCAAGAGGTGATATTATTATTATCTCAGGAGATATGAACGGCCAGGCTGGATCGGAAAACACTGGACTAGAACACGTCAGGGTGAGGCATGGTGACCCTTGGGTCGACGCGTCCGACCTTGGATTAAGAGACCTGAAAACGGCGAATTATTTGTGAAGTTTTGAAATACTTGGCAAATGGTCATCGAAGGGACCCTTTTTCCACACAAGAGTCATCATAAAACATCTTGGGATTCCCCTGATAGTGTTACTCAGAACTAGATCGATCATTTGGCTCTAAGTCGCCGATGGAGAAGATGTCCCCTCCATGTGCGAGCGAAACGTGGAGCTGACGTAGGGAGCGATCACCACTTGATGGTTGCATGCTTGAGATCGTGTACAGCAGCTATTCGACGACCACAAATTCTTCAAATGAAGCGCAAGCTTAATGTGGATAAACTCAGAGATCCCAACAAAAACGCGAAAACACTACTATGCTACGCGAAAAGTCATCCACATTGGGTGAATATGAAATGCGCACACTGGACGCCAATCGAGAGGCAACCAAAAACACTTTTCTAAGTAGTGCTGAAGAATCTGTGGGATATGTGCAAAGCGGTGAGAAACCCTGGATGTCGCAAGACACGTGGGACAAGTTTGGCAATCGGAAAAAAGCCAAATTGGCAATCATCTCTCAACCCGATGTCAACCAACGAACGCCCGACCTGAGGCAGAACTACTGCGATGCTCATATACAGCTTAAAAAGGCTGTTAGACGCGACAAGACAAAGACCATTGAAGATCTGGCAAACAAGGCAGAATCTGCGGCTTACCTTGGGGATATGGGTTCACTATTCAAAATGAAACTGTTGACGAACAGGAATTTCACCGCCAACCACGAGGTGAGAGATATCAACGGAGCTCTCTTTAATATGCCTGAATACCAGTTGCGGCGATGGAAGGAATATTTCTCTGATATTTTAAACATCTTGTCGGAGGAAGATATTCCAGAAACAGAACAGCTACCAAACATCCAACTCTATTAGGAACGATCCCCCAGAAAAGGAAGAGATAGTTTCCGCCATTCGGTCAATGGCGGGAAGGAAAGCTCCAGATATAAAGTTTAAAAAGTCATTAAGAACTCGCCCCTTCTTCTACCACGTCCCATATCCTCCCACACTAATTTTTTCAACATCTATTAAATTTTTGAATCCTAAATTTTGTTTAAAATATTTTGATGGGAACTTCAGCGTGATATGAAAAATTTGTTCAATGTCGTCACCTCCTCCACCTCTTTCAGCTAGAGAATTGCACGATTGGGTTTTACGCCGTAGTCCTATTATATATATTTTTTTTTAAATTTAGCATTGATTCAAATTGAAACAGAAAAACGAAATAAATTGAACGGAAGAGCACAGAAAACTGAAATGAAATCAAATCCGAATTTCAAGTATTTTTTTAGATGTTGATTAACACAACTCAATAAAAAAAACTAGCAATTTTCTGTGAAATCCTGCATCTAACAATCATACAGATCCAATCTCATGCTCAGTACCAGCTCAGTGCGCATAGCGAGCACTTCTCACATTTTCCTCTCGGAATGAAAAGGTTTTCTTTTACTATCCAAAGTACGAAAAACGATCGAGCGAAATCGAGACAGGGTAACAAAAATGTCAATCGCATCGCATGTATACAAACCAAATAATAAAAAAATCCCGGTCATAGAAAACCGAACCAAAACAGCCTAATGACTGGGCACAGTGGAGTAAACCACCACCTCAATAATATGGGCTTAGCTGAAACCGACATTTGTCGCCTTTGTCTCGAGGACTCAGAAACGACAGTACACATCCTATGTCACTGTGAAGCAGTAGCTAGGAAAAGACACAGTCATCTGGGAAAGGGTTTCTTTTCTACGGAGGAACTAGCCAATACTGCTCCCGTAAAGATTCTCAAATTAGCTAAATCTATTGAATTATAATAGGGTGAAGGGGCTATAATAGAAGAAATGTGGCAAAAAATCAAAGATGGCATTACATCTGTCGCAGAGGAGGTGATAGGACAACAACCCCGGCGCAAAAGAAATGATTGGTTCGACAACGAATGCCAAGATGCCTTAGAACGAAAAAATGAAGCTTACAAAATATTAACGGAACGGCCGACACGAGCCAAACAGGACAAGTACAAGGATCTTAGACGATTTGCAAACAAAATATGCAGACAAAAAAAACGGAAGTACAATAATGACGAAATTAAAAACATGGACGAACAATTTAAATTACACAACACAAGAGCCGCGTATTCCCTTGTCAAAAGGATGAAAGAAGGTTACAAACCGAAAACGACCCTCTGCAAGGATGCAGAAGGGAACATTATAAGTAACGCGGAAGATATAAAACTAAGATGGGCACAATATTTTGAACACTTTCTTAACCCGAGCCCATCACCTACACGAACAGCAGCAGCAGATACAATAGCAGGTATAACTGATGTAACAGCTGATGAAGGAAGCGCCGGGCACTGATCAAATCTCAGCTGAACTTCTGAAAGCCGGCGACACATGCATAGCGCATCTCCTACATAGATTAGTCGCGGACATATGGACGCAGGAAATACTTCCTGAAGATTGCGCAAGAGCATCATATGTCCAATTTATAAAAAAGGTGACAAACTCTGCTGCGAAAACTACCGAGGAATATCTCTGTCGTGTACGTCTTATAAGATTTTGACGAAAATTCTAGAAAAGAGAATTAAGCCCTATGCTGATAAAGTAATTGGTGAATACCAAGGCGGATTTAGAGCTGGACGCTCAACCACGGACCAGATATTCTCAGTTAAACAGGTGCTGGAAAAGTGCTGGGAATATAATATTGATGTGCACCAGATATTTGTTGACTTCAAACAAGCATACGACAGTATCGACAGGCGCGTACTGTATAAAATCATTTTGGAGTTTGGAGTCCCACCGAAACTGGTCCGACTGACAAGAATGACAATGACTGAGTCTTTGTCACAAGTCAGAGTAGAAAACGATCTGACTTCCAGTTTTAAAACAGACAACGGCCTTAAACAAGGTGACGGCCTCGCACCAATGCTTTTCAACTTAACACTCGAATATGTTGTTCGGAAACTTCCCGTTGACACCAAGGGAACACTATGCTTCAAATCCACACAACTCGTAGCATATGCCGACGACATAGATATCCTTGCAAGATCTCTGGAGAGTGCTAAGGAAGTATTTGTAAACCTTGACTCGGTAGCAAGGGAAGTTGGACTACGTATTAATGAAAACAAAACAAAAATTATGACGCAAACTAGGAAAAAGACGCCAATCAGACAAAATATTACGGTAGGAGACTATAACCTAGAAAACGTAGAAAACTTCATATATCTAGGGGCGAATCTATCGAAGGATGGAAGCGAACCCATCGAAATTAAAAGAAGGATAATGATGGCAAACAAGACTTATTATTCGGTACTTCCAATAATCAAAAACAAGAACGTGCACAGGAAAACAAAACTTAAGCTATACAAAACAATCATAAGACCTGTGCTATGCTATGGCAGCGAAACGTGGACGTTAACTCAGGCGTCCGAAAAACTACTTAACGCCTTTGAAAGAAAGGTCCTCAGAAGAATCCTCGGATCTGTGAGGGAAGACTCGATCTGGAGAATACGATACAATAGAGAATTGTATGCCATCTTCGACAATCCAGAAGTGTCAACCCTCATAAAATTTAAAAAGTTGCAATGGGCTGGTCATGTGGAGCGGATGGATGACGGAAGAATTCCCAAACGCACACTAAAAGGGAAAGTCAACGGACAAAGACCTGTCGGAAAACCACGAAAGCGCTGTGAGGATTCGATTGACGCAGACAGCAAATCACTGCTAAGATTTTCAAACTGGAGGACGCGGTCACTGAACCGAGATGGATGGAGGCAAAGCATTCAGGAGGCCAAAGTCCGATTTGGGCTGTAGCGCCATCGTAAGTAAGTAAGTAAGAAGGGACTATAAACGCACAATAGGCCAAGAAGGTCGCAGTGCTCTCACGCGTTCCCCTAATAGTAATAAATAAATAAAATATAAATAATTTAAATCCCGCCTGCTATACAAACTGCACTTTTTCATGAAATATTCTAAACCAATTTTCTCAGTACGCATAACTTTGATCGAGCTAAAATTTTGTACTAAATCCCTAATTATTATTATTATTATCTTGAAAAATTTAGCTTCACTCCTTCTACCCCCTCCCATACAATGTGACACAATTCCACGACTTAGGAAAAACTCGATTTTCTTGAAAGTGTGAATCTAACTGATCTGAAATTTAAAAGATATCAATTGCATGGTGATTATAGTTGTTTCTAGAAAAATTACCAAAAACTCCCCACTCCTTCTACCACCTCCCATACAAATTGCACAATTTCACTAAAACCAATGCACTACGTTTCTTAAGTTACCTATTCAGTTTTTCAAGCTTAAATTTGGTGCAAAATATTTTTATAGCTACTCTAGAATGATGTGAAATAAATTAATTTAGTACTGTCATCCCTTCTATCACTCCCCACACAAAAATTCTTAAGATTACAAAAATTTCGATTTCATCGGTAGTATCATATAATTGGGCTTTACGCACAATCGAAGTCTTATTATGTTTTTAAGCTTAATGTCATTTTATTTGGGCTTTTTTTAATTAACACAAGCTTCAACTATACTAGGACATGTGGTCCTTAACGTTCTCCAACACGTATACATATGATCTCGAATCACGGCTTTGATTTGATCACGAGCCTGTCCCATACAAATGCGAGTATCATGGTTTCATTCTTAATAATTTATGGTTCTGATTCCAACAAAATACAAAGCGTTGTGTTCAAAGAGCCACCAAACTAAGCAGATTATGTATCCGACATAATATACTACTAACTACATTCTCAAAAAATGTTATTATTGCGATTCTTACGCGGACAAAGTCGCGGGCGATCGCTAGTGAATAATAAAATCATGCCCAAATTATTGGCTGGATATTTTACATATCTATGGTGTCCTCTTCTTATATTCACTGAAAATAACTTTCATTTGTTCGGAGTGCAGGATTAGCAAATCAAATTTAAAGTTCATAATTTTAATCCTGTACACTTTAATCATATTTATTATCAATTCACTTATTCATCGGTGCTTCAAATGTCATTTCAAACACTATCCCTTACCTATCTTTAAGACTCCTTCCAAAATATTTAAGTTTGAAGGAAGTAGTAAGAATAATTTTGTATTTTTTAATTTGAACTTCCTGTGCCATCGCGCATACATACCTTTCACTAAAGTCGCACATACATTAGCATTTAAATTTCGTTCAGTTGGTATCAACAGGAAGTGACATTGTCGCAAGGATCCGTTTAATCGCGAACCCTGATCTCAAAGAAGTCATGCAGCAGAACCAATGCATTCATAAATTTCATCCCCATCTCAAAATCCACTGAGTCCGATGTCAATTTGCTGTTCTCCATACTCGCACACGCATACCTGCAAACCAAAAACCCTCGAAGCGATAAATTATCCAATTCTCAGTCGTGCAGTGTGCGGATGACCTTAATTGGAAGCGATTTGAATTTTTAATTTCGTTCCGATTGAGAAGTGTTTTCTTTTTTTTTTTCTAGAACGCACCGATCATTTAGGGGTCAGTTTAGTTCCTGTTGCGCCTTCTTTACCTTTGATTAAGCGAACTTAAATGCAGAAGGGGTGCATTTTTACACGGCGATATCTTTAGAGTAGCTTCGCTCATATGAATAAATTTAACATTCGAAATTATGGGAACAATCGGGAAGGAAATGAAGTCAAGATCATGATTTTCCTTCTTTGGATATCACCCTCACCTAAGCAAAAATTAACGCTTGTTGCACCCTTAAAGCGCGAGGGTGCAACGATATGAAAAGTCGAGTGCAACTATCCATGCTGAATACTTGTAGCTGTCTGTGATGCATCCTCTTTTACGGAAATTATTTTTATCAATGTTTGTGAAAGGACATCCTGTGGGAGGGTGGCTCCCTTTTTCCAACCGAATTTACTCAGTTGTGAAATGAAAAATCTGCTGGTACCCGCAGAGTGCAGTGTGAAAAACGTTTCCACTATGTTTCGCCACGGTCCAAGTGATCTTCATTTCAATCCAGTCGATTCGAATGTGAACTTTACGAGAATCTAGTCGAATAGGTTGTGGGTTGTTGGCGGACCGTGAATAGAAAATTGGTTAGTTCGGGCCGATTTTTTGGGGGAGTAGACTGTGGAAAATCTGTACGGATAGAGTTCACAAGTTTTCCATCCATGAAAAGTGATGCAGGAACGATTGGCTCGTAGTCCTGACTTTCACCCTGTAATTGTGTGTATCTCCTCAAATTGATGTTGTCTTTGATTTGTAATGAATAATTTGGTTTTTTTTGTGGGAAATTTAAAAAAATGGAATAATTGAGGAAACTTAAAGGCAATCATTTATTATTGAAATTGGATAATGCGATGTAGACCGTTGAACCAGGTTTTCTATTCAACAGGAATGATCGTGAGACTTTTGTGTTGTGTGTTTTTATGAGAATATTTTCTATATGGCAAATAAGCATGGAAAAGAGTTTTTTAATTTTCAACCCTTATGGCTCCGCGCATTTGGGCGTAGGGCTGTCTTCCTAGGATATACGGGGTATACGTCGTATACCCTCTGCTCATTTCCTAGAAAAAGAGTATACTCTCTGGTACTAGCGCTGTATACGTCGTGTACCCTGCGTTTTCCATATAGTAGCTTGTAACGTAGTAGTGTATTAAGGACATCAAAAAATTCGACTGCATCATTCAATTTAGAAAATATTTATAACAAGCGCGCATCGAACAAATGTCACGAGTTATCCCATTCTCATGCAATTCCATTTTTATACTCTAAATTAAATCTGAGAGTAATATAAAATTAGATTAGATAAATTTATTGCCCAATTTTAAATACAGTTCCTTTTTATTCAGTCTTATTCTATTCTTCTACAATGGCGCTACAGCCCACCTTGGCCTTCTGATATTCAGGTTCCTTAACATTTTTTTTTATTACTTATTGTGGAAGGGTTGTTAGCCCTTCGCACAACCCTCTTTCTACGAATTTTTCATTTTCTTAGATTGAGGTGACCAAAGTATATCCAAGCAGGCAATGTGCCGGAATTATATATTGCGCCGACCGGGATTTGAACTCACGACCTTCGCCATTCCAAGACCAACACACTACCTATTAGGCTATACCCTAGTCCTATTCTATTATTTAATGTTATTCTAAGCAGAAATTTATTAGATAAATTTGTAAAAATAAATTCAGGAGTTGTGTGCTAATTCTTATATCTATTAGTTATTATTTGAAGTCGGTTTTGTCGTTGACAAAAAATTTTAACAGCTGGTCACGAGTTTCAAACCAGTAAGTGAAAGATTGTGTACAATCCCAATAAAGATTAAATTTTTCAACGTTTGGTTGATCAACGTCCACGAACCAACAGAAGACAAGGACGATATAACTAAAGACGAATTTTATGCCACCCTAGAGACAACCTATGATTTACTGCCGTCGAATGATCTAAAAATTGTCTTAGGGGATTTTAATGCAAAAGTCGGAAAAGAGGAGGCTCATAGAGGAACAACTGGAGGGCACAGTCTTCATGACATAACCAACGAAAATGGCCAACGTCTTATTGATTTCGCAAGCAATACAAATATCATAGTAAGCTCTACATGCTTCCCACACGAATGTGGGCATCACCAGATGGCCACACCTTAAACCAAATACACCACGTTCTAATTGAGAAAAGGGCGGCTTCTAGTATACTTGATGTACGAACCATCTGCCGCGCGAATTGTAACTCTGATCACTATCTAGTCAGAGCTAAGTATCGATGCAGAATATCTTGTCGTGGATATTCGAAAACGAGCAGAACTCGTAAATTCAATGTCGACAAGCTTAAAGACGAAACGGTGGCTGAGGCTTACATATCAGCATGTAATAAACAGCTGACACTAATATATGAAAACATCCAAAATATGCCAGCGGAGAATAAGTGGATGAAAATACGAGACGGCATTAAAAACTCCGCAGAAAAGGTGTTAGGATACCAAGCATGGAGAAAAAATAATGATTGGATCTACCAAGAATGCCGCGATGCAATAGCCAGAAAGAACGAGGCTTACAAAATTTTTACTGAACGACCAACACCTGCCAAAGAAGAAAGATATGACGAGCTTAGGCGATATGCGAAAAAGACCTGCAGGCGAAAACCAAGTAGAAGTACCATAATGACAAGATACAAAAAATGGACGACGATATGAGAAAAAATAAAACGCAGGGCGTAAAAACTCTAAAAAAAGGATATAAGCCAAAAGCAGTCTCTGCAAAAACTCATAATCAGCGACACGCAAGAAGTCAAAAGGAGATGGGCTTCCCACTTCGTACATCTTCTCAATCCCTCTCCACTAGCACCGATAATGGCAGACAGCATCTCAATTGAGGATTCAGCTAACGAAGAAGAATCATCATCGACACTACCCGCGCTTGCCGAAATCTAAGCAGCCTTCTGTGATCAGACACAAAGCGCCGGGAAATGACGAAACACCAGTTGACCTTCTGAAATGGTGGGAACTGTTTTGCTGAAATACTGCACAACATGATATGCAGAATTTGGACAGAGAAAATCATACCCGACAATTGGCGAAGAACCATTATATGTCCAATTTGCATGAAAGTTGACAAACTCTGCTGGGAAATACAGAGGTATACCATTGTTGTGTACGTTTCATAAAATACTGACAAAAATAATTGAACATCGTCTTAAGCACTTGTACTAATGAAATAATCGGCGAATACCAAGGTGGATTCAGAACCGGACGATCTACGACAGACCAGATATTCTCGGTGAAACAGGTTCTTGAGAAATGCTGGGAATATAACACAGATGTGCACCAAATCTTCGTAGATTGTAAACAAGCATATGACAGTATCGACAGGAGCGTACTGTGCCAAATCATGCTTGACTGGGGAATTCCCCCATAACTAGTCCGACTAACAAGAATCACAATGACGAGCACTGAATCCCAAGTAAGAATACAAACCGATTCCACAACCAGGTTTCGAACGGAATGTGGTTTAAAGCAGGAAGATGGCCTAGCCCCCATGCTTTTCAACGTGGCACTGGAGTATGTCGTCCGAAAAATCGCAGTCGACATCAACAGGACATTACTATTCAAGCCCACCCAACTAGTAGCATACGCTGACGCCATTAACATCCTAGCAAGTTCATTCCCTAGCGCTAAAGAGGTATTTGTCAATCTTGACTCCGTCGCAAAAGAAGTCGGATTGCGCATTAATGAAAGCAAAACAAAAGCATTGGCGCAAAACAAGGAGAAGAACGCCAATCAGACAAAACATAAATAAACTGCCAACAAGTCGGACGAAACTTTATTATTCTTGGGACAAGTTGCGGATGAGTGGAAAGTCAATATGCAGGTTAGAATGATTAGGGAAGACTAAGTGAAAGGGAGTTCTTGGGCAGGGCTGTTGTCAATTTAACAATATTTCATTCGTTTCTGTAAGTTTGGGTTTTTATGAGGGGAGGAGGAGGGGTAAGGGTGGATGAATGTTAATAGATTTTTAATTGATTGCTTGAATCACGTCCAATATTCTCTGTATAGAATTTGTTTCATAGACGAAGTTGCATAGAATTTTCATAAAAAAATCGTAAAATTTGATTTGCAGTTTTATTCCGTTTCTCTTGTAAGGTGCTTGTACAAAGTTTCAAGTTCGTAGCTTTTAGTTTGTTGGTTATTAGTTGATTTAATGAAATTGGTCGAAATCATTGTTTTGTATGGGAGGGGGTAGAGGCGCAAGCGCGATTCAAACTTTTAACGTAATTTCATTTCAACTATTTTTGTAAGTTTTTGTGCAAAATTTCAAATTGGTAGCTTTTAATACTTAGGCGATAATTGATTTCTTGAAAATGGTCGAAAACATAATTTTGTATGGGACGGGGTAGAAGTTTTTAAGGTTTCCAACTAGTTAATATTTCATATATTTAGGGATTTGTTTTAAATGCAATTCCCAAATTTTTAATTTTCTACCTTAAAATTTCACTCAAAAATTTTCAGTTTATGTGTTTTTTCAATGCACATGAATAACCTTGTGCACGTTAGACCGGGAGGGGGGGGGGGGGGGGTCGGTTTATAACAATTATGGATCAAGTTATTATTATTTTTCTATGTATATCAAATAGATGTATCCACATGCAAAATTTAAACTTTATGTCTTTCACCAGAGCCCTAAGAAAATCACTAAAAATTTTCGACATTTTTGCTTATCACCTCCCTCCCCTTACTCTTTCTACTTAAAATTTTTACCAAAGCTCTATAATCTGATAAATTGAAATCTGAAAATCTGATTTGATATTTGTACTCAATTTTGAGATATAAGGATTTGTAATTTTGGAAAGTGCGCCAATTTTTAAATGCTCCCCATTTCCCCCTTACTACTATTATATCATTACGTTATATTTTTTTTATATTTTTCTAGTATAGCTTAATATATGTTTCAAGTTTTAATTATATAGCTAAAGAGATAGTTTTAAGTGTTTTTCTTTGCACCACCCTGACTCTCCTTCTTACAATAAGCTGATTCCGGTGGAACTATATGCGACCTTAATGGTCTCAAAATATGAGTTTTTTACGATAAGTAATTTAGAAGATATAATCATTTGAAAAAACAATTCGGCCGACAATTCGTTTTTAGCCCCCCCTTTTCGGACGCCAATGGATAAAAAAATTAAATTATTTTTGAAGTGTGTCCCACAACCCCCTCTATATTTCTACTGATTTTCAAATTCCTATCTGCATTCGTGGTGGAGATTTTAGCAAGTGTATTTTTTTAATTTTTTTCTCCCCCCGCCTACCCCTTCCATCTAACACCTCCCAAAATTTAGAAAATAGAGATCATGTACCCAATCAACAATCCACCCGAAAACAAACATTCTACCTTTATCGGTTTCGGAGATACATATGAGTCCATATGTACGGCGTATAGCGGACGGCGTACTGCGTGACGGATTTTTTTTTTGCATTTTTAGGCTAATTTAGTCATGAAACGCGAAAAAAAAACATAACAGAATTATGATTGGGCGTAAAGCCCACTCATATGATACTCTAGATGAAATGAGAAAGAGTTCAATGTACCGGAAAATGTGTCACCTCTAATTCTTTTGAATAATTAATTTGTATGGGAGGTGGTAGAAGCAGAGGAGGAAGGTTTGTAATTTTTGGATATGACTCCTAATGTGGTATGCAAAATATTTCGTGCTGAATTTAAGGTTTGTAGCTCTCGTTATTTTCAATTGGACATAGTTTTCCTGAAATTGGGGCATTTGTATGGGAGGTGGCAGAGGAAAGGGAGGGGGTTAGAAGATTTTGAAAGTACTTATCGACATCATTATCGCCAGGCTTTGTTTCAATTTCAAAGTCAATAGCTCTCATATGTTCGAAGAAGAAATGCTTTCCTTGAATTTATAATAAAGATATTTGTATGGGAGGGGGTAGAAGGAGTGAAGCGAAGCTGGTAATTTTTCTAGCATTTATTGCAATTAATAAAAAACAAATTCTGGCAAAATTTTAATTTTGTATTTCTTCTAGTTTTAATGGAAATCGATAAAATGCATTTAACAAAAATTATGCGTTTGTATGGGAGGAGGTAGAAGGAGTGTACGGATCAAAACACATTTTTTTCTCGTTATTGGTATTTCTATTTTTATACTTTAAGCAAAATATTACGCTGATAGCTTTGACAGTTTCGATGAAAAATAATTTAATTTAAATTTCAAAATTTCGTGAAATTTGTATGGGAGGGGTTAGAAGAAGTGAAGTGAAGTTGAAAGTTTCTTGGGTGACGGGATCGAATCAATATTCAGTCATATTAAACCTATATTATAATACTTTGACCCAAATTTTAAGTAGATAGCTTTAATAGTTTCAAAAAAAAATCAATTTCTGAAAATTTCGGAATTTCGTGAAATTTGTATGGGAGGGGGTAGAAGGAGTCGGGGGATGTGGCCCGTTCACGAACTTAAAGTTATTTTTTTGCTAAAAATGACACACAACAAATTTCAGCACGATAGCTTAAGGCGTTCGAGAGTTATGCTTTAGACAGATGGACAGACAGTAACTCGGAATCGAAGTTTTTGAGCGACAACAAATATTTCTGTATCCTTAGCGGCTCTGTTCGAGCATTCTTTCTTAGCGTTACAAATGGTAAGGCAAACACAATATACTCTCAGATTTCATCTAGAGTACAAAAATTTCAGGGCAGCAAATTTTTTTTTTCCTGTGTCGATCACAATACTTTATTATTAGAATAATAAAGTAAAATTAAGGAATATAATTTGGAGGGTGTGGACAACTTCAAATATCTTGGGGCTAATCTAGCAAAGGATGGCAATGAAACGGACGAAACCAAACGACGGATAATACTTGCAAATAAGACGTATTATTCGGTACTTCCAATAATGAAATCCAAGAAAGTACACAGGAACAATAAGCTGCGGATATATAAAACTATTATACGACCTGTGCTCTGTTATGGCTGCGAGACGTGGACATTAACGCGAACTTCTGAAAAAGCGGTTAACGCATTCGAAAGAAAGGTCCTCCAAAGAATTTTGGGACCTATTAAGGAAGGAACGGAATGGCGAATAAGATACAAGCATGAGTTGTATCAACTCTACGACGAGCCAGAAGCTTCAACGTTCATCAAGCTACGTAAACTGGAGTGGGCTGGCCACGCAGAGTGAACGGAATACAGAAGAATACCCAAACGCGCTCCTAAATGCAAAGCGATTGATGAAGACAGCAAAGCCATTATAAATAAACTGCCAACAAGTCGGGCGCAACTTTATTATTTTTGTGACAATATTATTTATTTCTTTTGTTGAAAATCAACATGCAGGTTAGAATGGTTATGGAAGACTAAGTGAAAGTGGGTTCTAGGGCAGGACTATCTATTGTCAATTTAACACTTAATTGCGGATACGATCAATAACTCCAGTACATTGAATAAATATTTCATTTGTTTATTTGTGCAAATTTGTGATTTTATGAGGGGAAGGGAACTTGGAAGGGGTGATAGTAAGGGTGAGTGGATTTCAAAAACATTTTAATTGATTGCTTGAATCACGTCCAATACTCTCCGTATAAAATGTCAGTTTCATAGAAGAAGTTGCATAGCATTTTCATAAAATTCGGTATATTTTACATTCACGAAACCAAACATTTGTATGGGAGGAGGTAGAGAAGGTAAGAGTATCGTAAAATTTATGATGCAGTTTTATTTCGTTTCTCTTGTAAGGTGTTTGTACAAAATTGCAAGTTCGTAGCTTTTAATTTGTCGGTTATAATTGATTTATTTAAATTGGTCGAAATCATGCTTTTGTATGGGAGGGGGTAGAAGAGCATGTGCGATCTCAAAACTTTTGACGCGATTTCGTTTCACAAACACATTTGTATGTATGCGAACGTTTTTTCTAGTCCTCGAAACACTTTTCAGAAGCACTTTTTGGTATGACCTTCATCTCCTTCGGCGATTTTTGTTGTATGTCCTTTTTTCCTCCATTCCGATGATTGTTCACTAGTTTGTATGTCTAATTCATAAACCCATGTCTTATTACTAGATATGATGCGCTGTATGAATGAATGATCCGAGTTCGCACAATCAAGCGTGTCCAAAGTGACCTGTTCACGGTACTTTTTTTGAAGAAAATTCAGCTTTATTGGAAAGAGTCGAGAAAGGACGCGTTTCATGGCCAAAGTATCCACCAAAGTGTACGACGTACGACGAACGCGTACAGACAGACGAATTTTTTTGTTTGCATTTTTAGGCTATTTTAGTCGTGAAACGCGAAAAAAACAAAATTTCAGGGTGTCAAATTTGTTTTCCCCAAGTCGATCACAATACTTGTGCGCAGCGTGCTTGCTTCACAGTCAATAGGTCGTGGGTTCGATTCCCACTCCAGACAGTGGGATTTCTGAAATAAAATAGGCAAACGGTGTAAAAGTGAAACAGTTCCACTTCAAGAAGGTCTGTACACTCAGTAGATGGTTTCTGTTCGCTTTCTATCAGTCCCACATACCAACTGTAAATATTTGTAATTATCAGCCAGTACAATTGAAAAATATACCAGCTTCTCCACTTGTTACGGTCGTTCTCACTCCTCTACCCTTACCTTCCCAATCCCATTCCTACCCTCCATGACTGTGTTTGTGCATTGCACATAACGGCCGAAATTGTCTATAAGATACTTCATTCTCTAAAAAAAATACTTTGATATGATGATATTAGCAGCTGGAGGACGCGGTCTTTGGATCGAGACGATGGGAGGCGACGAATTCAGGAGGCCAAGGCCCGATTTGGGCTGTCGCGCCATTGATGATGATGGTGATGAAATTCAAAATAGGCGGTATTAATGGGACACCACCTTAGATTGATATTATAATTCTTCATCCCTTTTAAAAAGCTTAACGCAGTTGATGACCTCGAGTATCGTTTTGAGCTAGGCTGCCACTAAGTCGACAATCGATCTCTCGGTGGTAGTAATATCAAAAGGGGAGAAACGTATCCATATATGTCTCGTGATTACTTAAATATCATCAGTAGGACTATCCATTACAATAATTCATTACTTCCGTTTTTTTTTTGTTTTTTTTACAACCGACCAATCAGCGTTCTCGTTGGCTGTGACCGTAGCATTCTTGTTCACCGTAGTTACTGTGCTATTAAACGACTGCCGAATACGAATATTCGTTTAATGACTGATATTTGGCGAATACAAATATCAGTATTCATATTCGTTGCGTCACTAGTATTGTCTTCTCATAATTACTTTAATAATTACGTCAAAGTAAAGTACATATCAACGACAATGTTATTTTATTATATCAATATCGTAAAAGCATACCAAAAGCGCCTTTTTCAAACATCTTAAACTTGTCTCAAATTATAGTAATATCCACCCCTGGTCTCCTTGAAAAAAAAAAGAAACTTGAACGTACACCTATTAGTCTTTCCAACGTATGGTACAACTTGCAAATAAAAACCAAAGAAGTACCATCAGAGTTACAAGCACTTTTCCCGGTTCCATTATTTACCCATCCACCCTTACCATATCCGTGGAATGAAGTCCAATAAAAAGAGACAGTTCACAAACAAAAGAATTCCGAAACAATAAAAATCCACACGGATGCCGCGTCATGCCCAAGTTGCATTTGTGTTGTCAGAAAGATCATTTTTCTCTGCAGTGAAAAGAGGACATGATCGCGCTGATCGACACGAGGAGAAATGCATGCACGCTACGCATCGAATGCATCGGAGTCAATGCACGGAATTCCCTATGCACGTGTACGAAAGGGGTCATCTGAGGCGACGACGTCCAACTGGGATGTGCAGCGGCGGGACGTTCTGAGAGCGCGAGGAGTCGTGTACTTTCTGAGATGCATCCACCACTACGAGTACCATGTTCTATACGGACCGCGTATAGTCCTTGGCTTATCAACTTGGAGCGGTTGAACGAACTTGACGATATCTTTGAAATGCACCCCGACTCAGAATCGCACTAACACCATCTCACCCACGATGCGATGCACTTCTTCTCCGACTTTATTGGACGAGTTTTATTTTTGTTGTCTTGCGCTTCCTTCGTTCTCTCCGGCCTCGATTATTTCTTCAACTTTTTTCTCTCGTCTGAAACCACGAAAGGATCGCTAAGGAACATCGAGACAAAGGCGAAGCCAAAGAGTCAGTGGAAAAAAAAATTAATTGAAAGAAAAATCTGAGCAACCGGTTCGGGATAAGGAAAAGTCATCCTCGAGGCTCCCGCCTGCTCCGCAACTCCTCTTTTCCTGCATCGTATCACTTCGCAGTTGATTACTGTGCGCGCATCCTATTTCCAGCACATATCTCAGTCCTAAATCCCATGACGATGCCGGTTTTTGTAAGTGATGTGCAGGAGTGTTTGGGGTTGCTTGAGATCTGGCTGAGCAACATCGCGTCGCAAGTGCTCGTGGCTGCTGTTAACTAGCGTGACGAGAAAGGAAAAAATCAATAGAAATCAAATAAGAAACTCAAAGAAGTTGCCAAGAAAATTGTATGAAGAGGACGAGAAAAGGATCGCGTCTGATTTTATGCAGGTCTGGACTTAGGATGAAAATGGGGAAAATTTGGTAAACCGCTTAGTGGATGATATGCACAGCGATAGACATGAGCAATAGTAAGTTACGAGCATCGTATGTAGTATTATTCGTATTTTCGATTATTTCGTAATGATATTAAATTCTCACCACATTAATCTTCAATATCTTCTATCTTAGCTAGCTATCAAATGCGAAAAAAAAATTTTAGGATAGCAATTTTTTTTGTTTTCGAAGTCGATCATATTATTATTTTCATTAGTTCTTCAACACACACACATAGAACAAAACTTATTGTTCTTTTTTTAGATATGTAGCTCAATCATGTTATTCTTTACGAAATGCACTTATTATTGTTTTTGAAAATTGTTACGAAAAGTAATTATTTTAGCATATTCAGTGACTCGCAAAACTGTTCATAAAAATGAAAAATTCCACGTTTTTTATGTAAAAGCAAAACAACTGCGTTTTCTAAGGCACTGTACCCTCACAGATTTTTGCAAATCATGTAAAGCGTTATTTCATAGGAATTTTGTGCAAATAGTGTTCCAAGGAGTACAGTTTACAGTTGTTTGGTTGCAGTGGTGTGCGGTTTTGCGTGCTTAACGAAATATTTTAAATAAAGAGAGAAAAGAAATTTTTTGATTGACATTTCGGTGAGTTAGTAAATTATTATTTTATAACAAAAGGAAATAATTTAAATTAATCTAATAGAAACGAAAGTTAACCTAAAGGAAAAATGCCAAAAGCTATCAAAAAGAACGTGAAGGCAGCAATTGTGCTTGACCTTCAAAAGAAGTATTCAGTTCTAAAAATTGCTGAAAAGTACTCTGTATCAACAGGATTCGTAAGCGAAATAAGAAAAACGGTAGAGGATTTGCGCGAAACGAACCCTGGTGGACGATCAATTAAGCTATCCGCAGAGACAAAACGTTGTATCAAAAGATTGATTATGACCGAAGCGGTAGATACAGCTGTCCAAGCCAACGAGGTAATCCGCACCATTTTCAATGTTACAGTTTCCAATGATACTGTTCGAAGATGCCTTAAACCAAATTTTAAAGCAAAAGCAAAGGTAAAAAAATCACTTTTAACCAACCGCCATAAAAAGGCGAGGCTTCAATTTGCCAGAAAATACAAAGACTGGACGCCAGAACAATGGAAGTTGGTTACATGGTCTGACGAGTCAAAAATAAACAGGTTATGTTTAGATGGGCGGCATTCGACGTGGGTGAACAAGTCCGTTGGCTTACAAGAACGTAATATTCAAAAAAACCCCAAATTTGGAGGTGGCTTATTAACGGTTTGGGAATGTTTCAAAGGTAACCAAGTTCGAATTTTAAGACGTATAAGCGAGATTATGCGAGCAACTGACTATATTAATATATTAGAGGACTCATATCTACCAAGTCTTGATAAATTCGACTGCGAACCTGGAGATAGCTTATTTATGCAAGACAACGATCCGAAACATACTGCTCGCATAACGGTCAAATGGCTGCAAGATCATGAGCGTATGAGTGTTATGTAAAAAAAATTGGTGAAGATATCATAACAGAACCAAAAAGATTTTTCGAATTTGTTAATACAAAACGAAAAAGTTCGGGTTATCCCGTGACCATGTCCAATGGGATCACGCAATCTTCCTGCCGGCGTAATATCTGCGATATGTTTGCTGACCGTTTTCAAGAGGTTTTTGGTGCCCAGTCACATTCAACCCACAGTGAACCCAACATTTCGGTTCCTACACTTATTGATAATATCTCATTGTCTATTGAGGAGGTGCTCGATGCTCTGAAAACTATAGATACCAAAAAAGGTCCAGGTCCTGATCTTATTCCTACCCTATTTTTATCAAAGTGTGCCCATCAACTTTTAAGACCTTTACATTTTCTCTTCAATAAGTCACTGTCATTGGGAACTTTCCCCTCGGCCTGGAAATCATCGCATCTCACACTTATCCACAAAAATGGAGACAAACGAAAAGTTGAGAACTACAGAGGTATAGCAATTCTATCAGCAATACCGAAATTATTCGAAAAAATTGCCTGCGATAAATTAACCAATATGATCAACCCTGTTCTTAATGACCAACAGCACGGCTTTAGAAAAGGTCGCTCGACTACAACGAATCTCATGATTCTTGTATCTGATACTCTCTGCGCACTTGAAAATGGGCATCAAGTCGATACAATATACACCGACTTTAGCAAAGCGTTCCACCGAGTTGATCACAATGTCCTGATTTTAAACTTAAAAAAAAATTGGTGTGATAGGATCCTTTCTTGACTGGCTTAAATCCTATCTTAATAATAGAACTCAATTTGTTAAGTTTCAAGGTCTTATTTCCAAGGAAATATTAGTGTCCTCTGGGGGGCCCCAAGGAAGTCACTTGGGACCTCTCTTACTTAATGTTTTCATCTCAGATCTATCAGAAGTATTAGAAAATGTTTCCCATCTGATGTACGCTGATGATCTAAAAATATATCATGCCATAACCTCGCCCGCAGATGCCGCATTCCTGCAATCCAAGCTTATTGCGCTAGATCATTGGTGCATTCAGAACAAACTAGAGCTTAATGTCAGTAAATGCCACGTTATAAGTTTCTCACGTAAATCATCCTCATAACACCATGACTATGTCTTAAGTGGAACTCAACTACACCGTGTTGATCAAATTGAGGACCTCGGCTTACTACTGGACAACAAACTGTGCTTCAAATCTCACTATAATCGAATAATTTCCAAAGCCAATAGACTTCTTGGGTTCATTAAGAGAAGAGCCAAAGAGTTTAAGAATGTATGGGTTACCAAATCTTTATTCTGTTCTCTTGTCCGCCCTATTCTGGAATATGTATGTCCCATTTGGGACCCTTTTTTGCAGTTATACAGCAACAGAATAGAGTCAATCCAGAAGCAATTCCTTCTTTTTGCTCTCAGGGACTTGTATGATCCTAGAGACTTTGAAAACCTTCCACCCTACACAGTTAGGCTGCAATTATTAAATCTTTTACCGCTTGGTTCTAGAAGAACTATGCTCACATTCTGTTTTACCTTAGATGTTTTGAATGGTGATATTAAGGTTGACCATATCTCAAATAAATTCAGACTCAATGACAATGTCAGGCTGACGAGACATTCAAAACCACTTAAGGAATATGCCCATCGTACTGATTACGGACAAAATGAACCTATTAACAGATGCTGTGGAGTATTTAACAAATTCAGCACCCACTATATACCTCCAATAAATAAGCTGACATATAAACTGAGACTACGCTCCGTTTTATAAGGTCCCCACATCCCGCTTGACCATTCCACCAGTGTCTATCATATATCATACTAGCAAACGCCCGCGACTTCGTCCGCGTAAAAATCGCATTAATAAGCAATTTTTGAGAATGTAGTTAGTAATACATTATATGGGATATATAATCCGCTTACTTTAATGGCTCTTTGAACACAATATTTTATATTTTGTTGGAGTCACAACCATAAATTATTAAGAATGATAGCATGATACTCGCATTTGAATGGGAGAGGCTCGTGATCAAATCAAGCCCGTGATTCGAGATCATATGTATACGTGTTGGAGAGCGTTAAGGACCACATGTCCTAGTATAGTTGTAGCTTGTGTTAATTAAAAAAAGCCCAAATAAAATGACATTAAGCTTAAAAACATAACAGGACTTCGATTGTGCGTAAAGCCCAATTATATGCTACTACCGATGAGATCGAAATTTTTGTAATCTTGAGAATTTTTGTGTGGGGAGTGATAGAAGGGATGACAGTACTAAATTAATTTTTTTCACACCATGCTAGAGTAGCTATAAAAATATTTTGCACCAAATTTAAGCTTGAAAAACTGAATAGGTAACTTGAGAAACTTAGTGCATTGGATTTAGTGAAATTGTGAAATTTGTATGGGAGGCGGTAGAAGGAGTGGAGGGTTTTTAGTAATTTTTCTAGAAACAACTATAATCACTATGCAATTGATGTGTTTTAAATTTTAGATCAGGTAGATTCACACTTTTCAAGAAAATCGAGTTTTTGCACAGTCGTGGAATTGTGCCATATTGTATGGGAGGGGGTAGAAGGAGTAAAGCTAATCGGTTAATTTTTCCCGATAATAATAATTATGCTAATTAAAGATTTAGTACAAAATTTTAGCTCGATCAAAGCTATATTCACTGAGAAAATTGGTTTAGAATATTTCATGAAAAAGTGCAGTTTGTATAGGAGGTGGTGCAAGGAGTGGAGGATTTTTAGTTATTTTTTGAGAAGCAACTATAATTATCATTGAATTGATATATTTTATATTTCAGAACAGTAACATTCACACTTTTCAAGAAAATCGAATTTTCGCAGTCTTGGATTTGTGCCAGATTGTATGGGAGGGGGTAGAAGGAGTAAACCTAATTGGTTAGTTTTTTTCTGACATTAATAACAATGCTAATTAAGGATTTATTACAAAATCTTAGCTCGATCAAAGTTATACGTACTGATAAAATTGGAGTATAGTATTTCATGAAAAAGTTGAGTTTGTATGGGAGGTGGTGGAAGGAGTTGGGGGATTCAAACTATTTATATACTTGAAGATTGCATTTATAATAGAAATAATATATTTTAAATTTCAAATTAATAGCTTTAATAGTTTTCATGAAAATTTGATTATTATAAGTTTTGAAAATGAGTCGCTTTGTATGGGAGGGGGTAGAAGGCGTGAGGGGAGAAAAATAACACCTAAAGCAGATTACTCCCAGAGGCAGACCTAATAATCTGTGAAAGTTTCATTGCAATCGGTGCGGCCATTTTTGCGTGAAAGCCGGAAAGACAGACAGACAGACAGAGAAATTTTTTAAAAACGTTTGATTTTGCTTAGTTATTGCTAAAATGAAGCAAAAAACTTATTTATAGCCATTTATAAACAAATCACAGACAGACACTACAATTATATTTATATAGATATGTATATCAAATTGTGTTTAATTAATTAAGGTAAATTTAAATATATTGGAATATATTAAAATAAATTAAATTAAGCAATCTATTTGTATGTAAACTATCTTGTTATGATTAATAAATAAATAAATATTGAGACTCTAAAATGGCCCCCTTAATCGCCGGATCTCAATCCTATAGAGAATGTGTGAGTTTATTTGGAAAGAAGGGTAATTGCAGGCAACAATGTTCCAAAAGACTGCGAAGAACTTTGGGTACATGCTCAACAAGCGTGGAATGAGATTGATCCACAATATTTAGAGAACTTGTTAGGAAATATGCCAAAAAGAGTAAAGCCTGTAATTCGTGCTAAAGGCGGGCACACTAAATATTAAATAAATAAATAAAAACTGGACTATTTAATTAGTCCCAGGAGAGATGCAAAAGTGTTCACGAAACAATTTTTTTTTTTAATTTTAGAAAAAAGGATTGCTGTTATTTTCAAGTTTTGATTCTCTATAATATAATCTATTTTCTGAAGTAATTTTATTTTGTGAAAACTTTTAATTTGTTATAAATACATATGTAGATTTCTTAAAAATCGATTCCAATAACTTTTTGTATGTCCATATGTTAGTCTGTGTATAGTTTAGAAATGTATTACAGCTTTTAAATCGAAATCATCAATAATAACCAATTCGTTTAATTTATCACAATTCGATACTAATCTTAAATATTTAATAATAAAGTATTGTGATAAACACAAAAAAAAATTTGCGACCTTGAAATTTTTTTTAAATTAGCCTAAAAGTGGGGGGAAGGGTCGAAAATTGCGATTACCAATATCTCCAATAACAATACAGATAGAAAGCTGAAACTCGACATTCGGGTATATTGATTTATGGGGTGTTAAAAAAAATTATTATTTTTTATCCAGTGGGGTACAAAAATCGGCCGATTTTTTTCCAAATAACTATATCTTCGAAATTACTTACCTGAATGAACTCATATTTAACGACCAAATAGGTGATTCATAGGTCAACCATAATCGGCCAATACTTTTAGCGGGGTGAGTCAGAAGGGGTGCAAAGAAAAAACACTTAAATACTAATATCGCGACTATCTCTCAAGCTATTTCATTGAAGCTTGGGATATAAAATAAAAATGTAAAATTTGAACATAACTGTAGTGGGGGAAATGGGGAGCACTTCAAAAATGGTGTACTTTTCAAATCGGTATAAATCAAAATCCAATGCAGGTATTAAGTTGAAAGGGAGCGAGGTGGCGAACCAAAAAGCCTAAAACTCTGAGTATTTTTTAAGGCAGGTGTACAAAGTTCAAATTTTGCACGTACATGCATCCATTTGTTATACAAAGAGAAAAAAACCTAACAGAATTCTGATTGGGTACAGATACCAATCATATGATACTCTAGATGAAATGGGAAAGAGTTTAATGTACCGGAAAATACACCATCTCAAATTCTTTCGAATAGTGTATAGTGACTCTTGTGATGTATGGTGGAGCTAGGGTGTAGGCTATTGGGTAGCGTGTTGATCTACAATGCGAAGGTCGTGAGTTCAAGTCCCGGTCGACGCATAATTCCAGCACCCTGCCTGCTTGGGTATACCTCAGTTACCTCAATCTACAAAAATGAAAAATCGTATATAGAGGATTGTGCGAAGGGCTAACAACCCTTTAACAATGACAAATAAGAAATATTATGAGACTTGAAGGTCGACGACGAGCTTCGACGATTCCAAAGAAAAATGGCTTAATTGGAATTTCAAAATTTCGTGAAATTTATATGGAAGGGAATAGAAGAAGTGAAATGAAGAATTTTTTCGAAACTGATTGCAATTATTATAAAATTAATTGTTGGAAAAATTCGTCTTTCAGCTTTGCTTGTTTCAATGAAAATCGGAAAAAAATTAATTTCCCAAAATTGACCATTTGTATGAGGGGTTGAAAGGAGTGACGGGATCGGATCAACATTTTTGTGATGTTGATGTCACTCGGAAGAATTTCTATACCGTAGGTGGCTCTGTGCTGGAAAACATAATATATTCTCAGATTTCATTTTGAGTATAACAATTTGCTAGGGTGTTGCCTAGTGGGTAGCGTGTTGGTCTACAATGCGAAGGTCGTGAGTTCAAATCCCGGTCGACGCATAATTCTAGCATACTGCCAGTTTGGGTATACCTTGGGCACCTCAATCTACGAAAATGAAAAATTTGGAATGGTAGTGTGAAGGTCTAACAACCCTTCCACAATAAATAATGAAAATTATTAAGGAACCTAAAGGTCAGGAGACCAAAGCACGATTTGGGCTGTAATGCCATTGTAGAAGATAATAATTTGAAGTACAACTGTTATCCACCGAAGTGGGGCCCTAATCTGCACGAGGTGTTTCAAGTAAAATAAAAAAAACGTAAAAACTCGAAATTTTGTTCGAAATTTTAAGCTACAAACTTCAAAACTTGGGAAACTCATTTGGAAAAAGTGATTAAAGCTTAAAATATTAACTGCTCGAAAACCTCCAAAACGTCTACCCCATCTCATACAAAAGTATTTTTTCGACCCATTCTAAGAAATCACTTATCACCAAACCACTAGAAGCTATCAACTTGAAATTTAGTACAAGCACTTCTAAAAATATTTAAAACAAAGTTGCATCAAATTTCTAAAAATCTCCTTTGCCCTTCTACCTCCTCCTATACAAAAGTATAATTTCGACCAATTTCAATAAATCAACTAATAAACAACAAATTAAAAGCTACAAATTTAAAATTAGGAATTCTAAGCAACTTCGTTTATAAAACTAAAATTTTATGCAGACAATTTTGAACGTGATTCAAGCAATCAATCAGAAGCTTATCAACATTCACCCATTCTTTCTACCCCACCCCACCTTCTCCCCACCATGCAAACCCAAACTTGTATAAATAAACGATGAAATATTGATTAAGCACTCCGCGAAATCAAGATAAGCCCAGAACTATAATTGCATTTATTTCAACGATGAAAAAACAAAACTCTTATTGCATAATAATTCTATAGGTACAAGGTTTTTATTGCAATGGAAAATTTCAATATTTTTTGAATCTATATAAATATAATTGTAGTGTCTGTCTGTTATTTGTTTATAAATGGCTATAAGTAAGTTTTTTGCTTTATTTTAGCAATAACTAAGCAGAAACAAACGTTTTTAAAAATTTTCTCTATCTGTCTGTCTGTCTTTCCGGTTTTCACGCAAAAACGGCTAAGCCGATCGTAATAAAACTTTAACAGTTTGTTAGATGTGCACAGAGATGTAATCTGCGTGTAATCTTATTTCAATACCCCCACGCCTTCCACCCCCTCCCATACAAAATGACTCATTTTCAAAAATAAATACTAATCAAATTTTCTTCAAAACCATTGAAGCAAATCATTTGAAATTTAGAACCTACTATTTTTATCAGAAATGTGATCTATGGTATACAAATTAATTGAGTCCCTCTACTCCTTCCACCACCTCCCATACAAACTGCACTTTTTCATGAAAGGCTATTCACCAATTTTCTCAGAACGTGTAACTTTCATCAAGCTTAAATGCTGTACTTAATCCTTAATTTGCATTATTATTAATATCGAGAAAAAATTAACCGAGTAGTCTCATTCCTTCTACCCCCTCCCATACAATATGACATAATTCCATGACTTTCAAAAATATCAATTTTCTTGAAAAGCGTGAATGATGCAGATCTGAAATTTAAAATATATCAATTGCGTAATGATTATAGTTGTTTCTCAAAAATTCATTTAAAACCACCTACTCCTTCCACCACCTCCCATACAAACTGCACTTTTTCATGAAATGCTATACACCAATTTTCTCAGTACGTGTAACTTTCATCGAGCTTAAATGTTGTACTTAATCCTTAATTTGCATTATTATTAATATCGGGAAAAAATTAACCGATTAGCTTCATTCCTTCTACCACCTCCCATACAATGTGACACAATTCTACGACTTTACTTAAATTCGATTTTCTTGAAAACTGTAAATGTTACTGATCTGAAATTTAAAATATGTCAATTGTAAATTAATTATAGTTGCTTCTCAAAAAGTCACTTAAAACCCTCTACTCTTTCCACCACCTCCCATACAAACTGCATTTTTTCATGAAATATTCTACACTAATTTTCTCAGTACATATAATTTTCATTGAGCTCAAATTTCGTACTGTATCCTAAATTAGCATTATTAATATCGGGAAAAAATTAGCCGAGTAGCTTCACTCCTTCACCCCCTCCCATACAATGAGACACAATTCCACGTCCTTACAAAAATTTGATTTTCTTAAAAAGCGTGAATAATACAGACCTGAAATTTAAAATATATCAATTGCATGATGATTATAGTTGTTTCTCGAAATATCACCAAAAACCCCCCTTTCCTTCTATCACCTCCCATAAAAATTGCACAATTTCATTAAATTCAATGCACTAAGTTTCTCAGTACCTCCTCAATTTTTGAAGTTTAAATTTGGTACAAAACATTTTTATAGCTACTCTAGCATGATGTGAAACAAATTAGTTCAATGCAGCCACTCCCAATACAAAATTTCATAATATCACAAAAATTTCGATTTCATCTATAGTATCGTATGATTGGGCTCTACGCACAATCGTAGTCCTGTTGCGTTTTCAAGCTTAATGTTATTTTATTTGGGCTTTTTTTTTAATTAACACAAGCTATAATTATTCACATGTCCTTAATGCTCTTCAATACGTATATGATCTCAAATCACGGGATTGATTTGATCACGAGCCTCTCCCATTCAAATACGAGTATCATCGTATCATTCTTAATAATTTATGGTTCTGATTCCAACAAAATACAAAACATTGTGTTCAAAGAGCCATTAAAGTAAGCGGATTATATATCCCATATAATGTATTACTAACTACATTCTCAAAAATTACCTATTATTGCGATTTTTATGCGGACGAAGTAGCGGGCGTTTGCTAGTTATTATTATAAAAAAACAAACTGCCAACAAGTCGGGTGTAACTTTATTATTCTCGATACAAGTTGAGGATGCATGGAAAGTCAATATGCAGGTTAGAGTGGTTAGGGAAGACTAAGTGAATGGGAGTTCCAGGGCAGGGCTGTTGTCAATTTAACACTTAATTGCAAATACGATTAATAGCTTCAGTACATATTTTTTTTAAGGCACCGATTATAACTTAGGAGGTCACCCCATAATGCATTGCACAGTTATGTCGGTATAGGAAGAGGATGAAATTTTGTAATGTTATGAGAATTTTGGGGGAGAGTGACGGAAGTGACGATGGACATTATTTTTGAAGCGCTGAAGATATGCTAGCAAGCAATGCGTTCCAAAGTCTGGACGTTCGGGGGATGAATGATTGTCTAGCCATCACTGTACGAGTAGGAATAGGGTTGACGGTAAGCTCGTGCGCGCGTTTAGCTTGACGAGTATTTCAGGGAAAATTGTAAAGTGGAGGAATAATGAAAGTAGCGATAGTAAATGATGAGTACTCCAACGTTCCTACGATGCTCGAGGGAGTCAACAGAAATCATAATGGTGTCATCTCCAATTAGTCGGAACACATGTTTTTGAATTCGATCGAGCAGCGCAAGGTGTGTTTTAGGTGCCCCAGCCCATAAATGCGAATTGTACTCTAAACGAAGTCGAATGAATGCCTTATAGATGGTTGCTAAGTCGTGAGGCGTAAAATATTTTTTGCATTTACGAAGAATACCTAGGCACTTGGAGGTGTCCAGGGCAACATCAAAGATGTGTTTGCTCCAATCAAGATGGTTATTTAACTTTATGCCTAACATGATAAATTCATCTAAGGAGCCAATCGGTACGCCATTAAAGGCTAAATTAGACGAAGACGCTGGAACATCATGTTTATGGGAAAGATGACAGGCATGTGTTTTAGAAGCGTTGAACTCTTCTCTATTTTTCCTGCCCCTTTCCAGGATTAAGTCGAGGTCGGAGTCCAGCGAACTGAATAACTCCCTGCGTTTGGAAGCACTAGACCGCTTGTGAGAATCCGCTGCAGAGTTAAATTTAAAGGTGTTATCTAAAGTACTGTCATCTGTAAACTATGGATTGGAGTGAGAGTATGTGAATGTTTTCACAGTGCATTTCGAATTGAAAGAAAAGATTTCCGGATTCTACACTGTTACACCTTGTTAATTTCTCTCGCCTTGTATCCGAGCGAAATTAACAAGGCGTGGAAACCGAAGCATCCAAGGACAACAGAACGAGAAAACACTGACGAAGGAAATGCAGACAAACGATGGGTAAGACTACCTTACATCCAGGGCACGACGGATAAGATAGGAAAAATTCTTCGAAAATCCAACATCAAGACAACATTCACTACCCCGACTATCCGAGGAATTTTAGGAAACCAGAAGGACAAGAAACCATTGGAGACTGAAGGAGTATACAAAGTACCGTGCGGTTCATGCGATAAAGTATACATAGGAGAAACGGGACACACAGTACAAACAAGGATCGACGAGCACCAACGATGCACACGGAAAAACCAGATACAGTCATCAGGGATCGCGGAACATGCAACGACAGAGGACCATACAACCGATTTCGACAATGTGCAAATTCTGGCCAGGACAAATCAATATTATCAACAAATAGTACGAGAAGCAATAGAAATTTCGAAGAATCCACAGAACTTCAACCGAGACACCGGATACAAGTTATCAGCAGTTTGGCTACCTGCCTTAAAATTTGGTAAGAACAAAATCCGTACCCACAAATCCGTAACTAATTTAACTACCTGATACTAATTAATTAACCTTAATTAACTAATTTAACTTTAATTACCCTTCCTTCTATATAATAATTGTATTTTGTAATTGTCGATCCGTTTGATAAACGTCTCAGCAGAGACCGAAACGTCACGAATAATAAAACGTAAGAGTGTAAAATCTGAAAATCTTTTCTTTCAAAACATTAACTGGTTGAATACCTTTAAAAACTTCTACCCTCTCCCATACAAAATTATTTTTTCAACCATTTTTAAGAAATAAATTATCACCTAACCATTAAAAGCTATCAATTTGAAACTTCGCGCAAAAACTTTTAAAAATACTAACAACTCATAACGAACAAATTAAAACCTACGAACTTGAAATTTTGTACGAGTACCTTACAAGAGAAACATAAATAAAACTGCATCACAAATTTTACGATTACCTCCTCTACCCCCTCCCATACAAATGTTTGGTTTCACGAATATAAAATACACCGAATTTTATGAAAATTCTAGGCAACTTCGTCTATGAAACTGACATTCTAAACAGAGAATATTGGACGTGATTCAAGCAATCAATTAAAAAATTATTAACATCCACCCACTTTTACTATCTTATAAAAACCCAAACTTCCATAAATAAACGAATGTATTGATTGATGGCCATGGCCAACTCCGCCATAGACGGTCCCAAGCCCAGTTTGAGAAAGGAGGAGGGAACATGGAGTTAACCTAAATGGCCAGTAACACCAGTGCGTCTCAGGAAGTAGGCAAAAAGTATGACATAGTTGGACTTGCAGCATAGCTGTGAGAACTCCAGCATGTCATATTTAGCTCAAAACTCCCACCCTTTTTCTACTAGGGTGTAATAAATAAGTAGGACCGGTCCTCCAGGTCGGGGGTTAGGCGAGGCGCCGACAACGCATCACCGGAAAAAGAACACTGTCCAGAAACCTGAAGAACAGCCTCGGAAAGGATGGACTCAACGGCAACGACCCCGAAAACGGAAAATGGACTACTCTATTGGATCTTGGAATGTTCGATCCTTATTTAGGACAGGAGCTATGAAAGAGTTCCTCGAAGAAGTGGCAAAACACAACATCAACATAACTGCCATCCGAGAAACGAAATGGCTCGGTAGCGAAATCATGGACATGAGATCATACACGATCTATCCAAGTGGAAAATTGTCGGGAAGCAGAGAGTTTGGAGTCGCTTTTGTCGTTGACAAAAAATTTAAACAGCAGGTCACGAGCTTCAGACCAGTAAGTGAAAGATTGTGTGCAATCCGAATAAAGACTAAATTTTTCAACACTTGGCTGATCAACGTTCACGCACCAACAGACGACAAGGACGATATAACTAAAGGCGAATTTTATGCCACCCTAGAGACAACCTATGATTCACTGCCCTCGAGTGACCTAAAAATTGTCTTAGGGGATTTTAATGCAAAAGTCGGAAAAGAGGAGGCTCATAGAGGAACAACAGGAGGGCACAGTCTCCATGACATAACCAACGACAATGGCCAACGTCTTATTGATTTCGCAAGCAGTAAAAATATCATAGTAAGCTCTACATGCTTCCCACATCGCGATATTCACAAACGAACGTGGGCATCACCAGACGGTCACACCTTCAACCAAATAGACCACGTTCTAATTGAGAAAAGGGCTGCATCCAGCATACTTGATGTACGAACTCTCCGCGGTGCGAATTGTGACTCTGATCACTATCTAGTCAGAGCTAAGTATCGATGCAAAATAGCTTGTCGTGGATATTCGAAAACGAGTAGAGCTCGCAAATTCAATGTCGACAAGCTTAACGACGAAACGGTGGCGCAGGCTTACATGTTAGCATGTAATAAACACCTGACACCAATATATGAAGATATCCAAAATATGCCAGTGGAGAATGCGTGGATGAAGATACGAGACGGCATCAAATCCTCCGCGGAAGAGGTATTAGGGTATCAAGCACGGCGAAAAAATAATGATTGGTTCGACCAAGAATGTCGCGACGCAATAGATAGAAAGAACGAAGCTTACAAAATTTTTACTGAACGACCAACACGAGCCAAAAAAGAAAGATATGACGAGCTTAGGCGATATGCGAAAAAGACCTGCAGACGAAAACAAAGGAAGTACCGTAATGACAAAATACAAAAAATGGACGACGACATGAGAAAAAATAAAACGCGGGACGCATACGCAATAGTAAAAGATCTAAAAAAAGGATGTAAGCCAAAAACCAGTCTCTGCAAAGACGTGGAGGGCAACATCATCAGCGACGCACAAGAAATCAAAAGGAGATGGGCTTCCTACTTTGAACATCTTTTGAATCCCATCCCAGTAGCACCGATAACGACAGACAACATTTCAATTGAAGCCTCAACTGACAATGATGAACCATCATCGATACCACCCACGCTTGCTGAAATAAAAGCAGCCCTATGTGACCAAAAACGAAACAAAGCGCCGGGAATTGGCGAGATACCAGTTGAACTTCTGAAAAACGGTGGAAACTGTGTCGCTGAAATACTGCACAACATGATATGCAAAATTTGGACAGAAGAAATCATACCCGACTACTGGCGAAAAAGTATTATATGTCCAATTTACAAGAAAGGAGACAAACTCTGCTGTGAGAACTACAGAGATATATCATTGTTGTGTACGTCCTATAAACTACTGACAAAAATTATTGAACGTCGTCTTAAGCCCTATACTAATCAAATAATTGGCGAATACCAAGGCGGATTCAGAACCGGACGATCTACAACAGACCAGATATTCTCGGTGAAACAGGTGCTTGAGAAATGCTGGGAATATAACACAGACGTGCACCAAATATTCGTAGATTTTAAACAAGCATACGACAGTATCGACAGGAGCGTACCAAATCATGCTTGACTTTGGAATTCCTCCAAAACTAGTCCGACTAACAAGACTCACAATGATGAACACTGAATCCCAAGTGAGAATACAAACCGATTCCACAACCAGCTTTCGAACGGAATGTGGTTTAAAGCAGGGAGATGGTCTAGCCCCTATTCTTTTCAACTTGGCACTAGAGTATGTCGTCCGAAAAATCCCAGTCGACACCAACGGGACACTACTATTCAAGTCCACCCAACTAGTAGCGTACGCTGACGACATTAACATTCTAGCAAGATCCTTCCCTAGTGCTAAGGAGGTATTTGTCAATCTTGACTCCGCCGCAAAAGAAGTCGGGTTGCGCATTAATGAAAGCAAAACAAAAGTAATGACGCAAACAAGAAGGAGAACGCCAATCAGACAAAACATAACAATTGCGGAATATAATTTGGAGAGTGTGGACAACTTCATATATCTTGGGGCTAATCTAGCAAAGGACGGTAATGAAACAGACGAAATCAAACGACGGATAATACTTGCAAATAAGACGTATTATTCAGTACTTCCAATAATGAAATCCAAGAAAGTGCACAGGAACAATAAGCTGCGGATTTATAAAACTATTATACGACCTGTGCTCTGTTATGGCAGCGAGACGTGGACATTAACGCGAACTTCCGAAAAAGCAGTTAACGCATTCGAAAGAAAGGTCCTCCGAAGAATTTTGGGACCTGTGAAGGAAGGAACGGAATGGCGAATAAGATACAACCATGAGTTGTATCAACTCTACGACGAGCCAGAAGCTTCAACGTTCATCAAGTTACGTAAACTGCAGTGGGCTGGCCATGTAGAGCGAATGGAAGACAGAAGAATCCCCAAACGTGCTCTTAAAGGCAAAGCGAGTGGTAACCGGCCAGTAGGCAAACCACGCAAGCGATGGGAAGACTCGGTTGATGAAGACAGCAAAGCCATTCTAAAAATTAACAGCTGGAGGACGCGGTCTTTGGATCGAGACGATTGGAGGCAACGACTTCAGGAGGCCAGGGCCCGATTTGGGCTGTCGCGCCATTGATGATGATGATTGATTGATGGCATTCACCCCATTACCCTTAAAATGTGTTCGTCTTCGATTGTGGAATGTCGGGAAAGAAAGCAAAGCGAACCCCGCCCGATAGCTATCACTTCGGTGCTTTCGAAACTGCTGTCAATCGCAAAATCAATCACTATTTCGAGGATAAACAGCTTATCCACGATCGTCAATACGGTTTCCGTTCTGGAAAGTCGACGGGAGATCTCTTGGTCTACCTGACGGAACGTTGGAACTCTTTCTTGCACAAATACGGCGAAGGTCAAGTTCTTGCTCTTGACATTGCAAAGGCTTTTGACAGAGTTTTGCATGAATGTCTCTTTGTTATGCTAAAGGCCTTTGGTCTTGGTGCTACCCTCATTCGATGCATTGAGAGTTTCCTGTCCGAACGCACTATACGAGTCGTATTAGACGGCGTTACTTCTTCCACTTGTCCAACAAATTCTGGTATCCCTCAGGGCTCTGTCCTATCGCCTAGTCTGTTCTTAGTATTCATTAACGACCTTTTAATCATACTTCATACTTTAAGGAATTTTTTGAAATGCATTTAGCAAATTTTCAAGTTTATACATTAAAATTTCATACAAAAATTTTCAGTTTTTGTGTTTTTTCATTGCACACGAAACACCTTGTGAACGGTAGATCAGGATGGTCGGTGCATAATAATTGTGTAACAAATTATTATTTTTTATCTACGTATATCAAATAGATTAATTCACATGGAAAGTTTAAATTTTGTATTTTTACCAAACCCCTTCAAAAAATATCCAAGTTTTTCGACGGTTTTGCTTACCACCTCGTTCTCCTTACACCCCCAACTTAAATTTTTTACCAAAATTAAAGACTATGGAATTCTGCAATCTTACAAAATTTCAATTTGATATCTGTACTCAGTTTTGAGATATAACTGTTTGAAATTTTGTAAAGTGCACCATTTTTGAAATGCTCCACATTTTCCCCCACTACTATTATGTCCAAATGTTATATTTTTCTCGTACTTTGCTAGTATAGCTTAATATATATTCATAAGTTCCAAGTTTATGTAATTGAACGGTAAGAGAAAGTCCCCCCTCCCCCGTTTTCAGACAACAGTGGATAAAGAAATTAAATTATTTTTAAAATTTAATATATAATATGTTGATTTTCAGTTTCCTAGCTAGAACCATGGTTGAGATATTCGAATTCTTAGTTTTCGGTTTTAGTGCTCCCCCCGCCTTCCCCTTAACCCTTACACCCCCGAAATGGGTGTCCGTCTGCGATCTACAACTTGTGAAAATTCGTTGATTACAAAATGTTAATAAGCTCAGTCACAACTTACTAGTTGTAACTTGAAGTAAGTACGTATCCCTATAATACGGATAAAATAGAAAATTCTCAATTAATTTAATATAGGAACAGTCTAGATTTTGAACTACATAAATTAAAAAAAAAACATAACAGGACTACGGTTGGGCATAAAACGATACTCTACATGAAAGAGAAATTTTTTGATTTCAAGAAATTTCGTAGGGCAAGTGGTAGAGGGGGTGACGACATTGAACTAATTTTTTCTCGTCACGCTGGAGTTGCTATCAAAATGTTTTATACAAAATTTATGATTAAAAATTTAATAGGTACTGAGAAAATTAGTGTACTGTATTTAGTGAAATTGTGCAGTTTGTATGGGAGGTGGTAGAAGGAAGGGCGAGTTCTTAAAGACTTTTTTGGAAGTAACTATAAATATTGTGCTTTTGATATGTTGTAAATTGTAGATCAGTAGCATTCATACTTTACAGGAAAATCCACGCACAGAGTCAATTGGTTTAGAATATTTCATGAAAAAGTACAGTTTGTATGGGAGGTGGTGGAAGGAGGGGGAGGACACGCATAATTTTTATACGGTAGATTGATATCATCATAAAAGTAATATGTTCCAAATTTGAGACCAATATCATCTATGCTTTTCGAGCAAATCCGTTTATTGTCGAATTGAAAAATTGCGTCATTTTGCTTGGGAGGGGGTAGAAGGGGTAAAGCTAATCGTGTAATTTTTTCTAGTCGTACTAAGAATTCTAAACAAATATTTGATGCTTGCTAAATTTTATAGCAGTTGAGCAGGAAGCCAGAGGAATAAACAAGTCCTGGCAACAGCTTAAAGCCGATGCTCAGGATCGCGCCTTGTGGAAAAGAGTTGTTTCTGTCCAATGCCCCTATAGGGGGTCTTAATAGGAATTTGATTGATTTGAAATTTTATACGCATTGAACAAATCGGTTTACAGTATTTCATGATAAAGTACAGTTGTATTGGAGGTGGTGGAAGGAAAAAAAATGACGTGTACAAAATTTGAACTATCTAAGTCAACGCGTTTTCAAGCTAAAGAGCGCATAGACGGACGGACATACCGTTTTGAGATTTTTGAGTGATTATACCTAGTCGTGCCATAAGTTCTGTCACACGTATATGGGCAATTTTTGTATAAATGAAAAAGAGTTTTTGACAAAGGAAAATATATTTTATTTTGGCATACTAATGGAAGTAAAATAAGCAACAAATTATTCAAAGTGGCCGCCTTTAGCCTTAACACAGCTCTTTAATCTGTTGGGCCAGTCATCGATAGCAGTACGCACTGTTTCTAGCGGAAAATTAGCTACTGCTTCTGTCAAAGATCGCTTAAGGCTCTCGATATTTGGGTGTCGTCTCGTGCACACCATGGACTCTAACTCCGCCCACAGTTTGTAGTCCAGGGGATTCAAATCTGGGCTCCCAGAAGGCCATTCCGTCGCCCTTATAAACTGTGGAATATTGGTTTCCAACCACGCTTGTGTGGTTCGAGCTTTGTGGGCTGGCGCAGAATCTTGCTGGAAAAGCCAATGTCGATTGTTGAATAGCGTAGAGTTCAGCGGCTTCACACATCTCTCCAGGATGTCCGTTTGATAATTTTTCGCTGCAGTTTTTACGCCTTTTTCGCAAAAATGAAGCTCGGTGACCCCTTCGTAGCTGACACCCCACCATACCATGACTGATGCTGGATGATGTCCTCGCTGTACCCTAGTGGCAACTTCTCGGGCTTCTGCGGAGCTGTGGGCATACACCTTATCATTTTGGCGGTTGAAATGTTCCTCCACCGTAAAAATTTTTTCATCGGTAAATAAAATTTCTCGATGTTTGTTGTTGCCGTACCGCCGAAGGAGGTCTTTCGATCTGGTGCTCCTAATTTGCTTCAACTGCTCAGTCAGCAAATGTCCCGTTGATCGTCGAAAGGCACTCATCCCGAGGTCAGATTTTATGATGCGAGACATACTTCGGGTGGAGATGTTCATCTCTCGAGCCATGATTCGTTGTTTACGAAGCGGATTTCGACGAATTCGACTCTCGACCGCTTTGATGGCAGCAGAAGAACGTACATCACGCGGACGTCCAGAACGAGGTCGATCTTCAATAGTCTGGATCGCGTTATATCTCTGGATCGCACGATACACAAATCTTTGCGTTATTTTTAACGGGCACAACAACTTGAAAATTTCACTCGCGGATTTTCCACACTTATGTAGTGCAATCACTGCAGTTCGGTTTTCTATTACACCCCATTCCATCTTCACACGTTAACGAACACACTTTAAATGACCATCAACTGTCAACAACATTATGACGTTTATAAAACTGGCCGATATTGAAATGTCACTCATAAAATAAAGTTGTTACCAATGTGAGAAATTATGTGACAGAACTTATGGCAGGACTAGGTATGTATGAACTTCTGTATCATTCATTTTTTTTCTCCGAGCCTCATTTCTTAGCGTTACAAATTTTAGAGCAAACTTATAACACTCTCAGATTTCATCTAGAGTATAAACACAGTTTCTGTTCAAATTAAAAGCTTATTGCATTGTGGTCCCTGGTACATTGCCAAAGCGAATTAACTTTTAACAAAATTTTACATGAGTTTCTGGTGGACATTTTTAATGTTCTTTTTGTTTCTTTCGAATTACTTTTAAAATTGCTCTAAGGTCATTTCAATCGCATCTACTCAATCGCCAGTGAGCTCCTTTCGAAAACAAGCGGCATTTGCTAGAGCACATTTAAAGTCCATATGCGATGCACAGTATGGCGTATGGGGCGTTTATTACCACTCGAATCCACCCATACGCATAGTTGAAGGTTCCCTATACTTAGTATATCTCCATACTAGAGATACCCTAGCTCTTCTACCGAGTCACGTCCGTATCCAAGTGAAGAAATAGAAAAAAAAACGAAAGAAAGAAGAAAAAAACTTAAAGCCAAGTCAACCGTTTGGATCCCCGTTCCAATCTTACGTGTATAGAAAAGCATTAGATCCGAACAGGTAAAGGTAAGGCGATCAACACACGAGAGTGTACCTGTTGCTTAGAAGTCTTAAGTCTTTTAAAATGATAGAGTTCCCCTGACTGCGCCTTGCGGTACACCTGAGATCGTAGTTCTAAGCTGATTCCATCTATGCGGCTTGGCTTTACATAGGTGTATGAGTTTCTGTCTTCTCTATTACAAAGCTAGTTGCGAGCTTCCTCATCGAGATTTCATAAGTTTTTTTTCTTGTGTTCGAGTATTAGAGGTCTTACGGATCGGATCCGTTGACTTGCCTTCTAGGAGTGGAGGGATAGGGTTTTTGAACTTAAAAGAGGTCATTCCCAAGAAATTTCGACTTTTTACAGTCGGCGAACGCGGAGGATTTCGGACTGTGAGAATTTCATGTTGATTTTTTTTTTATGATGCATCTCTGGACGTAAAGTTTCCCTTGAAATAAGCGCAGAACAGAAGAAGTGTATCATTTCTTTGGAGCTATTGTGTTTTTGAGGATAAGTAGTTCTCGCATGGCCGTTTAATGCCAGGTCGAAAATTACATAAGAAAAAATTTTAAAAGTACACAAGCACACACTCGCCGAACCTGGGGGAGAATTTACTTAGGTGGTGTGTGCTTTGTTGTATTTGTAATATAAAAACCGGCTAGGATCAAGGTGAATAAAAAACGTTTTCGTTTTTGGATCTTAGAAAAACGACTTCTACACACCTGTGACACCTGTATGTATAGAATCTGTTCGCTCTTCCTCCATCAGTTCAGTTGAAATTGTTTCCCTTATTGTCCCGGTCGATGAACCCTCCGAGTTGTAACAGGTAAAACTAGTCTTCCTGCATTACCTCTGAGGACCTAATCTGATCGGACACAGAATCCTGTCGTGTGGAACTTGAAGCCTTTAGTTTAGGAGTGCTGGTGGTGGTGATGGTGATCGGTCTCATGATCAGGTTGATTGTCAGGTTCAGGTTAGATCAAGGTACGGAGAAGGAGGAATCAGAATATCGGAGACGTTATTTACGATGTGGTAATGACACGTTGAACCGTTTTGAGGATGAGAGGACAATGAAATATTCGACTGGCTTTAGTTTTTTTTTATTTTTTGGGGATTGAGCAACAATTTTTCAAAGGAGTTAACAAAAGCATTTCGTATTGTTAACACTCGTAATTTTTTGAAAGGTAATTTCTAAAGAGATTTAATGATGGACAGGTATACCATGAAATGTCAAGAAATTTTTAACTTTGTATGAGTTGCATGTAATTTATCACTTCTTTAGTCCTGTATGTATCCGGAAGAAGCGTACATTTTCTCGTTACAGCTATTTACGATGTGGATTTGGATCAATTAATTTTACTTAAATTAGTGTTAGCATTTTTAAGTGGACAGAAATTTAAATTTTCTTGTCTTTATATTATAGAGCCGTGTTGTTATATGGTTGTACTACGTGGAAAGTGACCGTTCGACTTACCAAGAAACTACAGACTTTCGTAAACCAATGCCTCCGACGCATTTTAGGAATATTCTGGCCAGAAGTAATCTCCAACGACGAACTTTGGAGTACAACTCGCCAGACTAAAATAGGTATTGAGATTCAAAGGCGAAAGTGGCAGTGGATCGGTCATACTTTGAGGAAACCAGAGCGAAACATCGCAAAACAGGCTCTGGATTATAACCCTCAAGGAAGACGTTGGGTTGGTCGACCATGTAACACATGGAAGCGAGCAGTTGAGCAGGAGGCCAGAGGAATAAACAAGTCCTGGCAACAGATTAAAGCCGATGCTCAGGATCGCGCCTTGTGGAAGAGAGTTGTTTCTGTCCTATGCCCCTATAGGGGGTCTTAACAGGAATTTGATATATTATAGAGCCAGGTGAATAATGCTCAAGGTATACTTGAAGCACTTTTTTATCATAAAAACATCATTGATAGAAACTTAAGAAAACCATTTCCTAGATTCTCTTTTATCTTTAGCCCATTTTTGAATTTACCGGGGGTGTGAATATGAAACCGGATTTTTTTGCAAAAAAAAAAACACTTATTGGTTGGAAATGAAAAGGAGTATTTTATTCAAAGTATAGCCCTTCGCTAGCTATACATTTTCCCCATGGTAATGTGTGATGCCTCGCCAAAAAAACTGTTGGTCTTTTGATGAAAACCAGTCATCGAGCCATATTCGTACATTTTCGTAGGAAGTGAAGCGCTGCTCAGCAAGTGCGTGTCCCATCGATGCAAACAAATGGTAATCAGACGGAGCCAAGTCTGGTGAGAAAGCGGCATGGGAAAGAATTTCCCAACTGAACGACTCTATAATTTCCTTGACGAGTCTTGCTGTGTGTGGTGGTGCATTGTCATGAAGCAAAATCACTTTGTTTTTTCTCTGCTGGTATTCTGGGCGTTTTTCACTCAAAGCTTGATTCAATGCAGTCATTTATTGTCGGTAGCGTTCAGTGTTAACGATTTCACCAGGTTTCAGCAGCTCATAATAAATCACACCCTTCTGATCCCACCAAATGTTACACTTTCCCAAAATTTAATATCATTATCATATTCAAAAATTTCCCAATTGTAGATCTATACGATCCATGTTTACAGTAAAATTTAAAATTTATAATTTGAGGGGTGTAAGGAGAGCTAAGGTGTAGCCTAGTAGGTAGCGTGTTGGTCTTGTAAAGCGAAGGTCGTGAGTTCAAATCCCTGTCGACGCGATATATAATTTCAGCACATTGCCTACTTGGATATACCTTGGTCACCTCAATCTACGAAAATAAAAAAAAAATTCGTAGATAGAGGGTTGTGCGAAGGGCTAACAACCCTTCCACAATAAGTAATAAAAAATGTTAAGGAAAAATGTTGAGGCCAAGGTCTGAATTGGGCTGTAGCGCCATTGTAGAAGGGGAGCTAGATGGTTAGCCAAAATGTCCGAAATTTTGAGTAATTTTTTTACGGCTGTGATAAAATATACAAAGTTAAAATTGCACGTATATGCATCCATGTTATGTACATAAAAAGAAAAGTTTAATTTTAACTAGAACTGTTATGCACAGTACGGGGAGGGGGGTGGTTTTTCTGGTTACGACAGGGAGGTGTGAAAACTTCATTAGATACCAATAGCCCGTGTTATTGGTATACAGGATTCACATATCTGATCCTGACAGGGAATTATCGACTGATATGCACCTGTGTACTAAGCCACACACAAACTTCAACCACTCTCTCGGCAGGACCGACGTTAGGAATTATTATAGTGTGCTCCTTATATTTCTTCTGTTCTCATTTCTCTCTCGATTCTCTGAAGATCCTTTTGCACTTTCGTTACGAGTGCACAAATTTCCATCCAATTTTCCTCTGATTCCATCATATAGTCTATGATGCCGAATCCAGCATATTATTTCTCCATTCTGCGAAGCGACTGCAGTTGAAAACCGCGTGTTCTGTGTCGGGCAATCTGGGCAAAGGGTGAGTTATCGTGGTCGAATCTTGTAGTTATTTGCGGTAGCCCTGTGACCTGATAGTTGCAGTCCCCATATACTCGCTTTGTCCAGACCTCAATGGCGGAGATTAGCTTACAGGTCCATCTGCCTTTTGTAGTGCTGTCCCGCCTGGTTTTCCACATAGCTAGTGATGTTGTCTTTTCCTCTTGCTTTATTTTCCTGACAACACCTGCCTCTTGTTGGATCGAGGCTCTTCTTTCGTAGATCATTAGCATCTCATTCGCAAGAATGTCAATGGGGATTATTCCCGCTATGACAGGCTGCTTCGTCCGATATTGTTCAGAAACCGCTGATTACTCTTATCGCGCAGAGCACATACATATGTAGATGACATCATTTATCTTGTTGCCTTTGTCGCTAACAGCGCCGCTCAAGCCGGAGCAGCGTGTACGAGGACCGAGCTGACTACTCTGAAAAGTAGAATCCTTCTGGCATATCCAGGTTCACCGATGTTTGGCAGTATTCGGGAAAAGGCTGCCTGCATTTGTGACGCCTCGCGAAATGCACGTGAACTTTAAATTTTAATCTATTTTCGAGCATAAGTCTTAGATATTTAATTACTTCCTTGGATCTGATGGTTCGACTACCAAACTGAATGCTCGCGTATTCAATTTTCTTTCGACTTGTTATTAGAAAGGCATCCGTTTTGTGGTCAGCTAGTTGTAAACCGGCGGACTCAGTTTTTAAATTTTGATTAGTTTGTTGCTAACTATATTTCGTGGATGTGCTTGGCTACGGTAACATCGGTGAAATTGCCAGCGAACTCAATTAATTTTCCTCCTTGCGGCAACGACAGTCGAAGAACTCCTTCGTACAAGATATTCCAAGGGGAGAACCTAGTACCGATCCTTGTGGGACTCTCGCGGGGACGTTGTAGTATCTTACCCCTACATCAGTTTGGTACCTCAACTTCCTGTTGGTGAAGTAGTTTAGAAAGAGGGGAAGGGGGGGTTATTTTAAGTGGAATGAAAAAAAAACACGAACTGAGAATTTTCTATAGAATTTTTATGCTAGAGATTTGAAAAATATTTGAAACAAAGTTGCATCAATTGTTTCGAAATCCGCTTTGCACTTTTACCCCATACAAAAATATTAAGAAATTTCAATATTTCATCTAATTACCGAAAAACCAAAAGCTACTATTGATCGTAATAGCAGCTAAGTGTTAAATAACTGATAACTACCCTACCGTTGAACCTGCATTCATTTAGCCTTCCCTATCCACGCTAACATGAATATCGGCTTCCCAAGCAGCCATGACTTGTCCCAAGAATAATAAAGTTGCGCCCGACTTGATGGCAGATATTTTTATTATTAATAACAATTTCCTTTTCCAGTTGGCGGTCATTCCCACAATCAATAGAGTCCTGTTAGCCGACGGGAAATATCTTTTTAATCCATTCGCGACATTTCTGTTGAAGCTCACTCAAGTTATCATCCAGACAGACATATGTATAAACGATGTTTTTTCAAAATTCTTGGAGTCCCAAAACAGGAGCAAGCAACAACTTCACGACTGCTGCTAAAAAAAGAAAAAACCTAAACATTTCATACGAATTACTTTAAAATCTGGGGGATAGGCAACTTCCCTTGCCCCCAACTGACACGGCTCTACCCCAAAACAATTTGAAAATCTTGAGTCTCTTGAACTAAACTCAACTGTTTAACGAATATAACCTTCAATGATATAAAGTCTTCCTCCACTTTTGTTTCTCAGCACAAAATTTCTGCTCATGTATCTTACCTCAAATCTATTCCGATACAACTGTGCATTGTCAGTCTTACGTCACTTAGACAGAAATAAGGCTCAAATCATAACAGGAATACAAGACAGGGCACTACACCACTAAAAGGATACCTCAAAGGAGGATTTATAATGTGGAGAGACTATGGGCTGTTTTGCCTTGGTAAGAAAACGAAAATATTGGTAAGAAAATGAAAATATTTCCCTCCCTTACTGGCGGCATGCTCAAAATTTTTCAAAACAATCGTACCAATATGCCAACTTGAAAAAATTCTGATATCTTTCTAAATGACCATTCTGGACGTATTCAAGTCACAAACTATTTGTAAGACCATCTTTTACATTCGCCTAGGTAAAACTGATGACCTGAATGTAAAGAATAATACGCGATTAAGCAGGTATATTGATCTCATCAGAGTCCTCATTCAAAAAGTAATTTTATGGCCCTGGAACTATTATGCCGCCAACATTATTATCCCATATAAGCAAGGAACATCAATTGCGGTGAATTACCAATACCGGAAATTTGCTGCAAAAGTTTAGCATTCTTTATTTCTTTTTTTTTATCCCGGAATCAAATCACATAAGAAACGTATCCTATGATATCAGAGGGTTTAAATATGTTTATAATGTTTAGTTTCAGTAAATATTGTTTTTTTTTTTAATTAATAATTTTTTCGAAATTATTCAAATATTTGCTCCAAAAACAGTTTTTTTTTCGAACGTAGTTAATTTTTTTTTCGTCATGTTACTACTTTTGATTCATTTGACGTTTCGCTATCCTTGTCTGGCATAGTTAAGCCCAGCGCATCTATCTCTGTCCCACGTTAAATTGTCCGTTGCTGAACTGATTAGTTTGGACACGAACCAAAAACTAATAAAAATTGAGAAATTCAAGATTTCTGAAATAAAACACTAAACTCGCACTGAACATTACTTTATTGCTGAGTGAATATTAGCAACCTATCGAGATTACAAATTATGCTATTTTTTTTTGTAAAAGTTTGAAGCCAAGTTAAGACACAATTTTCGAAAATTTCCGAATCAAAAAGTAGTACCACATGAGACAGCCTATCAACTCCATTTTAAATATCCTCCTTGGATACCTCACAGAAATGGGCATCGCTTACAACTACAAAGGCAATTTCAGGCTTTTCGTGATTGAGACCTCCGTAAGCAGCTGCCAGGCTACAGCATATCAACGTTATAGACACAATATTATCTGGAGCACACTCTTAATGCTATCTCTATATGCAATAAAGACACCTCCAAATTATCTAATTTCTCAAGGAAAGATAATTTTCAGAATTACCTCCAGATTAGCACAAAAGATTGATGGTCGCATTGAGTGGGCCATCCCCTCTAAAACAATATCTACAATTTCTAACCAAAACTCAAAATTTGAATAGTACAAGTTTAACCCAAGTTTATGGCGCTATAAAAGAAGACTCAAAGAAAAAGCGGATGAGAAAGAAGTTAATATCGTCACTCAAAACTTTGAAACCGGATTTCCATTCGTTCACCGTCCACCTCAAGAAAGCTTGAGTTTAGTATAGCAAGTATGGATATTCCTGCGCATATAATAGATACAATGTCGGCGCCAATCATACCTGAAATTAATTTCCCAAGCGGCAAGTTTTGAAATCGAAGACCATCTTAACCTTTTCTTCCGCGATACATGATCTTCTTTTGCGCAGGAGTTGCAGGCCTAAGAATTATGTTTGAAGTAATTTTTGGTGGAATCGCAAGCTTTAATCATCTTTTAAGTACAATCTGGTTTTTTAAATATCGATTACCGAATCCTTGTCCAAAATCGAGAGAGCAGAATAGAGCAGAATGCGCAGGAGTTGCAGGCCTAAGAATTATGTTTGAAGTAATTTTTGGTGGAATCGCAAGCTTTAATCATCTTTTAAGTAAAATCTGGTTTTTTAAATATCGATTACCGAATCCTTGTCCAAAATCGAGAGAGCAGAATAGAGCCCGTTCGTATCCAGTAACTCAAGTCATAGCTTATCACACCTCTTGTTAGTACCTCTATCACTAATAACAAATCTACACAGGATAATTCTCATATATATTACATACTAAAGCTTTTACGATGTTACGTAGTCTTAAGATACTACAACAGGTGGCTACATATTACAGAAAAGTTTCGTGCCTCAAGGACATTACAGTCTGTCCTATTCTACGTACTCCGGCGCAAACCTTAATCCGGTTCTGGCACCTAGAACAGAACTGTGGCACTATTTTTAGACCACCACCGCAGCAAGAACAGCAGGCCGGGAGGATAACGCAAAGATTTCAATGTCAGGATTTTAGAGCTCGTAGCCGACGTTGTTGTTCACTCTCCTTGTGGCTTCTTAGCCGTGATCTAGGTCGTTGAACTGATTCCGAGTTCCAACTGGGAACAAGCTCTGTGTCCGCAAGCCGGAGCCGGTTCCTTTCCTTTTTCTTCGCCTTGTGGTCGATCTTTTCTTATTGGGACTCACGGCCGACTCGATCAGACCCCTCAGACAAGGACTTTTATTGTCTGATGGAACGCATTCCTCCGGATGAGGGTGAAGATAGCGAAGTGCATTTGTGCCTCGTTTTTGTTGTTTCTGGGCTATGCGTCTCGTTATTGTCTAAGAAATTTTTTTGTTACTTTACGTCTGGAATTGTCTGGGGCCTGGGTGCGAGAGGGATGATTTGTATTTTTTTTCCTGTTGACTTTGGGTTTGTTTTGGGTTTTCTGTCTGGCACGTCTGGCATGTTCGTAGGAGACGACTAATTTTACGGTGGATAAAGGATTCCCACCAGCAAGGGTTGAATTTATTTTTAGATAGATTTCCCGCGATAAGGGATTTGAAAAAAGGACACTCTTCGGATCAGTTTATCGCGAATGACTTCTTTTGAGGAATAAAGAAAATAAAACATGTGAGGAAACTGGTCTTGAATTTCAAGAAGAGTTCAGTTACGGCTCGGTTTTATGTTAAGGGATTGCCGGGCCAGATCATGTTTTGAATTTTATATTTTCGGCGCTGGAAATATTCAGATAAGGTTTTATATGCATATCGTAGTATGATCAATTTGTATTGTATAAACTGATTCGTGTTTCCTTGAAGCAGTGGAGACCAAATAACTCTGAGAAATTATACTTTCCAGATAACAAGTCGCCGCCAAAGCTGACTGCTATTTATTTGCCAATTCTGGCAACAAAACAAATGCAAAAGATTTGTCTTATTCCCTTATTTTTTGTGTTCTTATTTGTTTGGAAAATATGGAGTTAAGTAAGACCACAAATAAAAACAAGTAATACGTAATTGTGCAATATGTATCCCAATAGGAGTTGTATAATCACATCATTCCAATAATCATTACTTGAATGGTTACTTTCTTATTGAAAAATCGGTGAGTGTAACAAGACGAAGTTATAGGAAGGAGTGTGCGCTGATAGCTTTCTGCCTTACTGAGCATTGATGACTTCACCAATTCTTCGTAATTCTGATTTTAGCAATGCCTTACCACTGATTATATGACTTTTGATCAACGTTGATTTCATGTATGATTTTTTGTTTTAAATCGGCATCAATGTTATTATTAATGCGAAATTTGGGATATTTTCATTGATTGTCTCTTCTTACCCAGTTTGATATTTGATATTTTATTTATTCAGTCAATACAACAAGATACTAAATCTTTTATAAGTATAATAAATGTGGTAAAATACTCAATTCTAATAAAAATTAAATCAAAAATAAATACTATAACTAGTTCTAAAAGAAACTTAAAAAAAATTATTTGATAATGAAGTAGAAAAAAGGAACAGAAAAGAAAATACAATATTGAAGAAGCCAAAAGTATGTTTTGAAGAAACTACAAGCTACAACAAATGAAAGGAAAATAAATTAAAACTCTAAGGAATACACAAATCGCCTGAATGTACCCGAATCATCAACACGCTGAATATGAGGCGGAAGATTGTTCCAGATTCTAATGGTCTGGACGAAAAAGGAATACTCACCAACCGTTTTAAAGAAACGCGTAGCAAGAAATTTACGGTGTCTAATGGTTTTCAGAGGTATTAAGTAATCACATAAATAAAGGGGTTCTCCGGTCTGTAAAATATTATGCAAAAAAATTAGTGATCTGCGCTTCAAGAAAGAGGATAAAGTGCAATATACTCGAATGATATTGTGAAACATGGTCAAAACGGCTTAGTCTAAAGACAAAGCGGATACAGTCGTTGAAAGCCACGTTTAGTCTCTGTTGACAATTAAAATCATATCTAGGAAATACTAGACTACCGTAAGTGAAGAAAGGTATAATTTGATACTTAACGAGCATTAGCCTAATATGCAATTGTAGGACACTAGCGAATATCCATAGTCTTCGCAGACTACCGTAAACCTTTTTTAGGACAGAAGCGACATGCTTGCTTCCTCTCATAAACGAGTCAAGAATTACTCCTAGATCCTTTACATAGTTTTGGAAAAAGAGGGGTGTGCCGTTGACTATTGGGTGGGCAAGATCCCAGGAATTTGGATTACCTAGTCCTGTGTAGAAAACAATGCATTGAGATTTTTGCTCGTTGAGCGTAAGACGGTTAAGTTGAGACCAACTTAAGATGCGAGCAATATCCTGATTTACTCGTTGAACACAGTCTTCAACTAACCCAATAGGCCTGCTTAAGTAGATCTGTGCATCATCCGCATATATGTAGATGAAGGCTGCAGGCGTGCAATATATCCGGCAGATCATTAATATAAATTCTAAAAAGCAGTGGACTTAAGACTGACTCTTGGGGGACACCATACACAAGGGGTAAAGAAGAGGATAGAACATGATCAATTATGACTTGCTGGTATCTGTTAGTTAGGTAGCTACCAAGAAGTTTGACTGCACTCGTAGAAAAATTGAAAATGGACGATAGCTTGTCTAGGAGTCTTCTGTGGTCCACCGTATCGAAGGCTTTAGAAAAGTCTAAGAGAACAAGGTAGGTTATCATATTCTTGTCCATAGCGGCTCCGAGCTTACTTTAATCAGGGCAGATTCGCAGCTATGACGAGGCCGAAACCCTGATTGAAATGAGGATAACATTTTATTGCTCAAAATATTTGCATGGACATAATTTTTTCCAATGCTTTCGAAAGGATACATAATATGCTGATTGGACGGAAATCATTAGAACAGGAAGGATTTTTTATTTTTTGGGATTAACAAAATGGCTGCAACCTTCCAAGCGAGAGGAAAATAGCTCATTGTTAAGCAAGAGCTAATAATATGAAGAATATATTGCCATAGGTAAAGCTCAACTGAGACTTCAGCGATTTACAACTGGACTAAACGTAAGAAATAAGTTAATGATTTTCAATATTTCGTCGAGTTCGCTTAAATACCCTGGTTTTCAAGTACTACGTAAGATATTCGTATATAGCATTTTTGAACAATAGTAATTATATAAAACTGTATTTGCAGGTAGTCAGACTCTGATTTATTGTTTCCCCATTTTTATTAGATTTAATAATAGTAGTAATATTCGGTTTATTAATTAAATATCTAATAAATTGCAAAACCAAATAGCAAATAAATAGATAAAAAATAATATAACACATAATAAAACATTGTACAGTACAACGAGAAACAGCACTAAAAAAACATAACAGGACTACGATTGGGCTCAAAGCCCAATCATGCGATACTCTAGATGAAGAGACATTTTTTGATTTTAAGAAATTTTGTATGGGGAGTGGCAGAAGGGGTAATTGCAATTAACCAATTTTTCCACATCATGCTAGAGCTGCTATCAGAATGTTTTATTGAAAATTTAAGCTTCAAAAATTTAATAAGTACTGAAAAAATTACAATAGTTTATTGGATTTAGTGAAATTGTGCAGGTTGTATGGGAGGTGGTAGAAGGAGTGGGGAGTTCTTAGTGAGTTTTTCGCAAATAACTATTAACAACACGCATTTGACATGTTTTCAATCGCAGATCAGAAGTATTGAAACAGGAAAATCGATTTTTTGAAAAGTTGTGAAATTGTGTCATTGTATGGGAGGGGGTAGAAGAAGTAAAGCTAATCATCTAATTTTTTTTGAAAATACTAATAACTTTAAATAAATATTTTGTTCAACATTTCAGATCAATAAATTCTAAATGTACTGAGTAAACCAATTTACCCAGTACATTTAGAGTATTTCATGAAAAAGTATAGCTTATACGAGAGGTGGTAGAAGAAGTACGGGAATTCAAACAATTTTTATACCGTATACCGTAATTATATTATAATATATTCCAAATTTCGGATCAATACTTTTTTAGAAAATCGGTTTACTGTCAAATTTCGAAAATGCGTCATTTTTTATGGGAGGGGGTAGAAGGGGTGGAGCGATTTGGCCTGTTCACGAACTTGACCTTACTTTTTGCCAAAAACGACGTGTACAAAATCTTAACGTTCTAGCTCAACGTGTTCTGAAGCTAGAGTGCGAAAATACAAACGGACAGACGGACGGACGGACATCCAGCTTTGAGATTTTTGAGTGACAATATTAACTTCTGTATCATTCATTTTTTTCTCTGAGCCTTATTTCTTAGCGTTACAAGAGCAAACTTATAATACTCTCGAATTTCATCTAGAGTATAATAAATTTAACGTCAGTAGAGTTAAATTTTTACCTAATCCAATGGAAGAAGATTCAAAGGGAGGTCAAGAATTTCGCGGAATGACAGGGAACTGGAGTACAATTAAACAAGTTACTATTTTTTCCTTTGCAATATAATTTCCCTTTAGGCTACCGACACACGATGCGAGTAAATATACATTATCTCGCTTTTCGATATTACTAGTGTCATTATCCTATACATAATTCGGCCTACTTATATCAAAATAGGAAGTTAATATATATTAACTCGCATCGTGTGTCGGTAGCCTAAGGCTAACACATTTATCACATCTCTCACAAAATTTATTAATTCCTTCTAAAAACATAACAGGACTACGATTGGGCGTAAAGCGACTTTTTTTAAAGTTGTTGAACTGTGTCAAATTGTATGGGAGGGGGTAGAAGGGGTGAAGCTAATCGCCTATTTATTTTTTTTTTTGTATAACTGCTAATTCTAAATTAATATTTAGTGCACAATTTCATCTCGATAAATGTTATACGTACTGAGTAAATTTGTTTATAGTATTTCATGAAAAAATGCAGTTTGTATCGGAGGTGGTGGAATGAGGGGGAGGACACCAATAATTCTTATACAGTAGAATGGAGGACTCAAATAATACAGCACATTGGAATTATTATGAAAGTATGTAATATATTCCAAATTTCAGATCAATAACTTTTATGCTTTTTGAAAAAATCCCTTTTTTGGTCAAATTGCGAAATTGTATCATTTTGTCTAATTTTTTTGGTCTTACTAATAATTCTGAATAAATATTTAGTGTACAATTTCAAATCGATAAATTGATACGCACTGAGTAAATTCGTTTAGAGCAATTCATGAAAAAGTGCAGATTGTATGGGAGGTGGTGGAATGAGGGGGAGTACACAAATAATTCTTATATATTATAGAATGAAATTATCATTCAAATTCCTGTTAAGACCCCCTATAGGGGCATAGGACAGAAACAACTCTCTTCCACAAGGCGCGATCCTGAGCATCGGCTTTAAGCTGTTACCAGGACTTATTTATTCCTCTGGCCTCCTGCTCAACTGCTCGCTTCCATGTGTTACATGGTTGACCAACCCGACGTCTTTCTTGAGGGTTATAATCCAGAGCCTGTTTTGCGATGTTTCGCTCTGGTTTCCTCAAAGTATGACCGATCCACTGCCACTTTCGCCGTTGAATCTCAATACCTATTTTAGTCTGGCGAGTTGTACTCCAAAGTTCGTCGTTGGAGATTACTTCTGGCCAGAATATTCCTAAAATGCGCCGGAGGCATTGGTTTACGAAAGTCTGTAGTTTCTTGGTAAGTCGAACGGTCACTTTCCACGTAGTACAACCATATAACAACACGGATTTGACGCATGCGTCAAAAACTCGTAGCTTCGTGCGAAGGGAGATCTCTCTTAACCTCCAGAAAGGGGAAAGGATACCGAAGGCCTGACGAGCTTTATTTAGCCGAGCCTCAACATCCTTTTCGGCTCCGCCGTCCATGCTGACAATGCTTCCGAGATAGCAAAAATCTTGCACCTCTTCTACATCCTGTCCATTAAGAACAATCGGTGTGCTTGCGTTCGAACCCATGTGCATGTACTTGGTTTTACGCACATTTATTTTCAGTCCCGCCTCTTTGCATTTAGAATGCAACGAGCGAACATTTAACTCTAAGTCCGAACGGGTATGTGCAAGCAAACACACGTCATCAGCATAATCAAGGTGACTTAAGATGTTAAATAGTCTCCATTGATGACCTTTACCTTCCCCACCCTCCAGTGCAGCTTTCAAGATGTCATTTATTACCACCAGAAACAGGGCTGGTGATAATATGCAGCCTTGTCTGACACCCGTTCGCACAGGAAAGCTCTCGGACAGCTCTCCTCTATGCAAGACGCGACACCTTGCATCTTCGTAGGATTCTTTAATCATAGCTATGACCTTATCTGGAATACCTCTCCTACGCAAAGCATTCCATATGTAATCTCGCTTAACGCTGTCGAAAGCTTTCTCGAAGTCCACAAACATGAGATGTAGTGGCGAACCCATTTCGGTTGACTGCTCTAATATTATACGTAGGGTATTTGTGTAGGCGGTACAAGACGACCCTTTACGGAATCCAGCCTGATAAACTTCAAGAGTGCTCTCGACGACATCACTAATCCTATTGAGAATTACCTTATCCATAATTTTTGATACGGCAGTAAGAAGCCATATACCACGCCAATTGCCACAATCCCGAAGGTCGCCCTTCTTCGGAATTTTCACAATGACGCCCTCCTTCCATTCAGTCGGATATCTTCCATCATTCCACACCTTAGTGAAGAGTGGGAGGAGTATATCGGCTGTTATTTCCGGGTCCGCTTCGAGGAGTTCGGTTGGTAGTCCGTCTATACCTGGAGCTTTCCTTCCCGCCATTGACCGAATGGCGGAAACTATCTCTTCCTTATCTGGGGGATCGTCCCTAATAGAGGATTGTTGCGGTTGGATTTTTGGAAGTTGTTCTGTTTCCGGAATATCTTCATCTGACAAGATGTTTAAAATATCAGAGAAGTATTCCTTCCATCGTCGCAACTGGTGTTCACTCATATTAAGGAGAGTTCCGTTGACATCTCTCACCAGGTGGTTCGCGGTGAAATTCCTGTTCGTCAACTGTTTCATGATTTTAAATAGTGAACCCATATCCCCAAATTATCATAATAGTATTATATTCCAAATTTCAGATCAATAGCATTTATACTTTTGGAGCCTTTTGGAGCATTTGACGAATTACGTAACTGTGTCATTTTGTCTGTTAGGGGGTAGAAGGGTAGGAGCGATTTGTTCTTACTTTTTTGTCAAAAACGACGTGTACAAAATTTGGGCTTTCTAGATCAACGCGTTCTCAAGCTAGAGAGGACACGGACAGACAGACGGACATACAGACAGACAGACGGACGGACATCCGGTTTTGAGATTTTTGAGTGATTATATGAACTTCTGTAAAATTCATTTTTTTCTCCGAGCCTTATTGCTTAACGTTACAAACTTTGTGGCAAACTTATAATGCTATCAGATTTCATCTAGAGTATAAAAACGTTTTATCAAGGCCTTCAAACTAGGCTGAAATTGCCGACTTCACCTCTTCATCGTTGGTACATTTTCTTACTCGAAGCTCTTTCTTGAGTTTTGGGAACAACTAGTAACCGGAATGGGCCAAATCTGGACTATAAGGGGGTGGCTCAATATTCTATAGGCCGCATTTCTGATGGGCAGCCATTGCTACGGGGGTTCTGTGAACAGGTACGTTGTCGAGCAAAGGCAGCACACCCTGAGTCCACTTTCGCTTTCTTTTTCTTTTAATCCTTTAATTTTTGTAGGAGGTTGGCAAAAGAAAAAAATATCAAAGGGGATACTTTGATATTTTTTTCTTTTTCTCTTGAATCGATCATCGAAACCCTCTCTGAATTCCAAAAAATAATGGCCATGATTTTTCTGGCGGATTGTGAGACCTTGAACTTCTTGAGCGGTGAAGCGCCTTTACGGAGCCAGTGCACTGACTCCAGCTTTCAGGCCCAAGTTTCGTCTTCAGTAACATACCATGTCTGATTCGCTTTACGTGTACAGCCTGACGTTAAGTCGCAAGTTCATGGTTGTCTTTGGAAACACGGTTTGTTCTTGTGACGACAATCATTAACGCCCCGATGGTAGCAGCCTATACCGCTTTACTCTACCCCCATTCAAGCTGCCTGAGGTCTGCATATCTTGGACATTCGGCCAAGATATGCAGCCAGCTTTCCATAAGCGCACCGCATACACAGTCCGCCGTTTCGCTACGGCCAATCCTGTGGTGGAACTCATTTATGCTACCGTGGCCCGTCAAGAGCTAACCAAGAGTAAGGCAGAAGTAAAAGTCACAGTTTAATTATACGTAAACCAGTTTACAAGAGAGAACTTATCGAATCGAACTCACCAATTTGCGTGTAATTTTCACGCGCACATGCGAACAATCTACGTGTAAAAATAAGCCTTAGTAATCAGCTGTTCATTGCGGATCTGATTCACACTAGTGAGGAGACGCCTCCTGAGCTCTCGCAGGTGAGGCTTGAATCCCAACCGCTCGGAATCCCTTTAATGTCCAGGTATTTGACTTCAGTCGCGTACTTGAGCCCTCTCCCCTCCAGCTTTATCGAAGGATGACGTGTTTGTGACAATTGAGCCCTTCAGCATCATTGTCAATGTCTTGCCCTCAATCCCCATTCCCGAACGGTTGCCATTAAAGCCTCACCTTCACGCTCGAGCTCGAGTCTGGAGTTTCTCTCCACCAGTATAAACAGATCGTCATATGTCGCAAATCTGCATGAATCCGAGAGCTGCGCCAGAAGGTTATCAATCAGTAGGTTGAATGAATGGACCACAGATGGAGCCTTGTGGACAGCCACGCTCCACAACCTTCCATACAGTATCACGGAGACACCTAGCATATGCGAGAAATAGCTCCTCCACAGGGCTATTGCTCAATCCTCGCAGGATCGTAGCTTGTCCATCACCACATCCCAACTTAAATAATCAAATGCGCCCTTGAAATCTACAAAGATTCCAAAGACGTATTTGTTACCACTCCAAGTAACGCAGTCTTTCACGTGCATCCACACATCCTCCGTACTTTTCCCGACACGGAAGCCGAACTGCCATTCAGGCGCTAGATGGTTAGTTTTATCCTCCAGTCTACGAACCGTAATTCTCTCCAAGACCTTTGTCTTCAGTAACAATCCAGGTTAAAATGTTATACCTGTTCTGCGTTCCCTGAATGAGCTAAGCCACTTATAAGTCATTGTTCTTTCAGGACAAGAGTCACCGTAAATAAATGACATTTCTTTTAAAATGATTAGCGACGTTTTTCCTTGCTTGGTAAGGAACTTTTTGACAGCACGAAACTAAATTTAGTCCATAGTTAGCATTTTCGTTCCGAATGACATATTGATTTGGCGATAACTATAATGTTAGTAATTCGCTTTGACAGAAAATTTGTGTTTATAACTGTATTGAGTATTGGAATACCTCCACGTAAAAACATTTTGGCAAATCCAAGTATAGTCGAATGTTAGGGTACTATTACATAGTTACACTCAAATTCAGTCCTTTAGCATAAGGAAGTGGAGTGATTCTATCTACCAAATACAGTAACCCTTGACTTCAGTTGAGTTCCACAAATTCTCAACGTTAGTCGAAAATGACGTAACTCGAGAGTAAATTCAACCTGACGCGATGAATACACACATTGTGACCAAAAACCAGCAAAAATCTTATTGTAAGCTCGACATGCTTCCCGCATCGTGACATTCATAAGAGAACGTGAGCATCACCAGGCGGAAGAACATTCTATTTGGTTGAACGTTCTTACAGTGAAAAGCACGGCCTCCTGGATTCTTGACGTGCGTACATGTCAAGGCGGCACAGATCACCATTTGATAAATCGAATCGTAAACCGAGGATACACAGGAAAAATACCGGTTCCTAAATTCGACTTTGGGAAACTCAATGATGGGAAACTAATTGCGAAGTAGGCATCAGCCTTGGAAAGACACTTCGCGATAACAACCCCAGAACAAAATTAATGATTGGTTCGACAACGAATGCCAAGATGCCGGAGAACGAAAAAATAAAGCTTACAAAATATTAATGGAACTGCAAACACGAGCCAAACAGGGCAAATATAATGACAGAAAAAACGGAAGTGCAATAATGAAATTAAAAACATAAACGAATATTTTAACTTACACAACACGAGAGCCGGGTATTGCTTTGTTAAAAGAATGAAAGAGTGATACCAACCAATGACGACCCTCATCGAGGATGCAGCAGGTAACATTATAAGTAATGCGAAACTAAGATGGGTATTTATAATATTTTGAACAGTTCCTTAATCCGAAAACAAAGCAAATGTGATGACACAAACAAGGAACAGACAAGAGTTTGCAGTAGGAGACTATAACTTAGAAAACGTGGACAATTTTGTGTACCTACAGTGGCGGACAAAAGCGGATACATAAATTAAAATTCTTCGTAAAATTCATGTAACTTTTTTTTTATTACAGATAATTAAGAAATTGTTTTTGCATCAATTACTTAAAACATTGCTCTTAAATTAATAAAAAAAACAAACACAATTCATGTAAAAAAAAAAATTCAAAATTACTTGTAACATCATTTATCTAGTTTTGTCCATTTTAATTGTTTGACAAATCAGTACTTCGCTTAAAGTCATTTGTTGGCTAAGACACTTTCAATACGTTTTAGAATACTTTCTACCAAATTTTGTATTATTTGGAGTGAAATTTTGGACCATTCACCCTTTACTCTTTCCCAGAGTTCTGCCATGCTAATTGGAGCACATTCATGACGTGAAAGCATTCTTTTTACAATCGCCCATAAATTTTCGATTGGATTCCAATCCGGACTTTGGGCAGGCCACTGCATAGTTTGAAACTGTTGCTCAGCAAGCAATTTTTCACGATAATCGCAGTGTGCTTGGAATCTCCATCCTGTTGAAACACTATCTCGTCTACTGGATAAGCGCATTCATCAACGACGTCGGGTAAATTCCTACGCAAAAGGCTAAGCTAGTCTTTCATTTTTATGATACCGTCGATCTTAACCAAGGTTCCACCATGTAATGCAGCCCCACGCCATTATATGTTCACCACCGTGCTTCACTGTTTGTTTAACTTGGTGCCTTTGAATACTCTCATGGGATCGATGCCAATAATATTCCTTACCGTTTGATTGGAATCGATTAATTTTAGTATCATTTGACCAAATAACTCGTTTCCAGTCTTCAGTAGTTCACTTTCTATGATCCTTGCAAAATTTAAGCCTTGCCTTTATATTCTTGGCGGATAGTGCTTTTTTATTTTTTGTTTAACTGCAGACACCAATCAAAGGTTCTCTTTACTGTGCGATCACTAACGGCTTTGTGTAGTGCCTCTGCAGCAATTTTAGGTGTTCTCGCTTTCCTTGTCACCATCAATTGTTCCACCATACGAGCATCGCTATCAGAGAAAACCTTGGTCGGCTACCAGGATTGCTAGGTGCGTTAAAATTTCGTCGCTTTCTTACTAAACTTACTGTTCCGTGACATAATTTTAATTTTGCCGCTCTTTTTCCACAAGAATATGCATTTTGGCTTAAAGATATATCATTTTCGACTTGCGTTGAAATTTTCCTCATTTTAACTTTGATTTAGATTTAACTATGTTCAAGGAGTGATTGTTGCTTGATTGTTTGAATAACACTAACAAATAGAATAGAACCACAGAAAAGACCACAAAATAGGAATGCGAAAAACAATTGCAACGGTGAATCATGTTGTGATCAACGGAACTTACGTATGTTAATATGGACAAAAATGCGGTTTGAAAAGTAATTAGTGGAAGTGTTGTATTTGTCGTATGAATTCTTTTTGTCTGCTTCTTAATAATTGAAAGAGAGATGCAAAAAAAATTACTAACTAATTTTTAATGGAAAAAAAGTTACATCAAATTTACCAAGAATTTTAATTTATGTATCCGCTTTTGTCCGCCACTGTGTACAAAATTTGAGCTCTTTAGCTCAACGCATTCTAAAGGTAGATAGGACATGGACGGACAGACAGACAAACGGATGGACGGACGGACATCCGGTTTTGAGATTTTTGAGTGACTACATGAACTTCTGTAACATTCTTCTTTCTTCCGAGCCTTATTTCTTGGCGTTACTGGCTTTGTGGCAATCTTATAATACTCTCAGATTGCATCTAAGTAGTGTATAAAAATATGTTGGTTGCTGGAATTATATGTCGACAGGGATTTGAACTCACGACCTTCGCACTTTAGATCAACCCGCTACTCACAAGGCTACACCCAGGCTTTCCAAAACCATTATGTCGTCGTTGTTATGATTTTATTATGCACAATACGACTCCTGCGATGCATTCTTAAAAAAATGATAATAAAATAATTAAACGCTGTATATTTCTGGAAATTTTACTGTATACTCAACCTGCGGCGACTTTTCTCGCTTTCTAAATCATAATAAATTGCAATTTTCGCGTAAAAATGGCGCAACACTCAACAGTTTTTCCTTATCCGCATTGTTATTTTTTTTTTTTTTTTGTATCAATTTGTTTGAGTACTTTACGAGCATTGCGCGAATCCAAGGCAAAAGTCAGATTTTTATGCGCGACTTGCTACTTCTTCACGTGTTTTCCTTTCAAGAGGTAAAATTACGCCAGGTACGAAATAAAAACAATGACACTGACTACGAACTACCGCTTCTGTATGAATTGAACTTTGTCCGCGATGTAATCGAGGCTACCGTTATGAAGAGTTTCGTATTTTTTTGTATTGGCTGGCACTGCTTGGCAATGGCGTGGAATTAAGTCGGGTGAATGATGAGAATTATCCCCGCGTGCAGTGGCGGTTATTCGCCACTCGGTGCCGAATTGACGCTGGCCGAGGGCAAGACGATTATGTTTGTTTAGATGAATGCATCAAAAGGAAAACCGCAAGGACGGTTCGATAGTGTATGCCAGGCTCTAAGCCTAAGCACTGTGTGATTCATGGACACGTCGGTTGGCATTGCCGAAAATAAATTTGACCGCGTGCATATGACTCAGCCTATGGTTTGGTTTCTTCGAGGCGGCAAAAAGGAGATGAATCATGTGGGTTAGGTGATAACAAGATAACATGCTCGCAGGAAAAAGGGCGTGGCTCGGAGACAGGCTACGTCTTCTCATCGCAATTATGTCATGCCTCATTCGAGATCTTAATTTCATGTTCACGGTCCACCTGACTACATAATTTATGAATTTAATTGTCATTGGTTCGGCAATTTATTCATTGGCTACTGTTTAGAAATAAATTTTTTGGCATTTGCTTTTCTTAAAGTTAAAGTTATTAGGAAATCATAACCGAATTAATGTGATTAGGATTGTACTCACAGTTCTATTGAACACATTCTGGGGATAATAATTCATCGTGACATGTCAAAACTGACCAAAAAATATGCGCAAACAGATGTCAAATTAAATACAGTTATCAGTAGCTTGCCAGATATTGACTCTGCGACTGGATTTTCAGGCAGTAAGATAACTGTGCCAACTTCTGCCAATAATGCTCTCTCGCACATACTTGAGGTAATACACGGAGACTTAAAAGTTGTGAAATTGCTTGCTAACAGCGCGGATAAATTTCTTTCTGTCATGTCTTCCCAGCTTAAAAAATCGAGCAACGTGCGTTCCGTTCCAAGCACTTCAAGTCAGATGGATGGTCCCACGGATAAGACTGTCGATTCACCGCCACTAAGTAAGAGCATCAGAAAGAAGAAGAGAATTAACAACAAGAACAGCATCAATCACAAAATAAACTGCCAACAAGTCGGGCGAAACTTTATTATTCTTGGGACAAGTTACGGATGCATGGAAAGTCAATATGCAGGTTAGAGGGGTTAGGGAAGACTAAGTGAAAGGGGGTTCTTGGGCAGGGCAGTTGTCGATTTAACATTATTGGAATTAGAATAATAAAGTAAAATCAGATCAATAGCTGTGCAGGCTAGAGATACCGTCGGTAATCCGATTGCCATCTCTCCTGCTTCAACTTTCCAGCGAATCCTAGTAGATATCGTGATACACTATGCACATTAAAGGCGGTAGAAAAACTTAAAGTTCTTTTTGTGCCGCGGCCAGACTCAGAAAATTCTGAAATCTTCTTACCAATATTATCAATCAATCAAATTCCAGTTAAAAGTCCCTATAGGGACAGTGGGATGGGGACAGTAGAATTCATTACACACACTGGATCATGGGCCTTTCACGGATACAGCGCCTCGGATACGAACGGATTCTACGGTAACGACTTTTTGCACTCGAAAACGGACTATAATTGGCGTCTGGAACGTTCGAACATTGAATTATGGGGCAAGGGCTAGGGTCAATCGGTCCTTGCACCGCATGGCGTAGCGGTCGTTCTTACACCGAAAGCGAGGAACAGTCTCATCAGCCGGGAATTAATCTCGGACAGGATTATCATCGTCAGGTTCAGGACCAGTGTCAGAAACGTCATAATTCTGCAGTGCTACGCACCAACTAATACCGCAACACCTGTACCAAAGAGGAGTTTTATAACCAACTAAGTGCCACCTTTGATTGTATTCCAAGAGGTGATATTATTATCATCTCAGAAGATATGAACGCCCAGGTTGGCTGTGACAACACTAGACTAGAACACGTCATGGGGAAGCATGGTGACCCTTGGGTCGACGCGCCACGACCTTGGATTAAGAGACCTGAAAACGGCGAAATTTATGTGGAGTTTTGTAGTACTTAGCAAATGGTCATCGGAAGGACCCATTTTCCACACAAGACTCACCATAAAACATCTTTGGTCTCACCTGATGGTGTTACTCAGAGCCAGATCGACCATTTGGCTAAAAGTTGCCGACGGAGAAGATGTCTCCTCGATGTGCGAGCCAACCGTGAAGCTGAAGTCGGGAGCGATCACCATGGCGATGGCTGCCTGCTTGAAATTGTGCACAGCAGTTATCCGATGACCACAAATTCTTCAAATGAAGCGCAAGCTCAATGTGGATAAACTCAGAGATCCCAACAAAAAGTGCGAGTACACCACCATTCTAACCGAAAAGTCATCCACATTGGGCGAATATGAAATGAGCACACTGGATGCCAAATGGGAGACAACCAGAAACATGTTTCTAACTAGTGCTGAAGAATCTGTGGGATATGTGCAAAGTGGTGAGAAAACCTGGATGTCGCGAGACACATGGGACAAGGTTCAGGATCGAAAAAAGCCATATTGGCAATCATCTCTCAACCCGATGTCAACCAAACAAACACCCGACTTGAGGCAGAATTAAGGCAGTGCTCATTTACAGCTTCAAAAGGCTGTTAGACGCGACAAGAGAAAAGCCATTGAAGATCTGGCCAACAAGGCAGAATCTGCGGCTTACCTTGGGGATATGGATTCACTATTCGAAATCATGAAACAGTTAACGAACAGGAATTTCACCGCCAACCACCTGGTGAGAGATGTCAACGAAACTCTCCTTAGTATGAGTGAACACTAGTTGCGACAATGCAAGGAATACTTCTCTGATATTTTAAACATCTAGTCAGAGGAAGATATTCCAGAAACAGAGCAAGTACCAAACATCCAACCGTAACAATCCTCTATTAGGGACGATCTCCCAGATAAGGAAGAGATAGTTTCCACCATTCGGTCAATGGCGGGAAGGAAAGCTCCACGTATAGACGGACTACCAACCGAACTCGTCAAAGCGGACCCGGAAGTAACAGCCGATATACTCCTCCCACTCTTTACTGAGGTGTGGAATGAAGGAAGATATCCGACAGAATTGAAGGAGGGCATCACTGTAAAAATTCCGAATATGAGAGACCTTCGGGATTGTGGCAATTGGCGTGGTACATGTCTACTTACTGCCGTATCGAAAATTATGGCTAAGGTAATTCTCAACATGATTAGTGATGTCGTGGAGAGCACACTCGAACTTTATCAGGCTGGATTCCATAAAGGGTCGTCTTGTACCGACCACACAAATACCCTACAGATAATATTGAAGCAGTCCGCCGAAATTGGTTCGCCAATAGAATTCATGTTTGTGGACTTCGGGAAGGCTTTCGACAGCTTTAAACGAGATTACATATGAAATGCTTTGCGTAGGAGAGGTATTCCAGACAAAGTCATAGCTATGATTAAAGAATCTTACGATGATGCAAAGTGGCGCGTCTTACATAGAGGTGAGCTGTCAGAGAGCTTTCCTGTGCGAACGGGTGTCAGACATGGCTGCATATTATCACCAGCCCTGTTTCTGGTGGTAATAAATGGGATCTTGAAAGCTGCACTGGAAGATGGGGGTGATAAAGGTATTTTTTCAGCGAAAGCTGAACTTTTTGTTGTAAATTGTAGTCCGTTGTGACTTATGTATGTGACTATTGTGAGGATGATTGTTCTGTAGCACCAATAGATAACCGTGGGCTGTAGTTTCCATTTCCTGCCAAATACGCTTTTGCAGGCCCAATATGCCTGTAGTCCTTTGGCATGAGTCCATTCTATATGTTTGTTCCAGTTGAGTGTGCTATCCAGTTAGCATAGATATTTTGCCTCATCTGAAAAGGGTAATGGTGTTCCATTTATTAAAGGAGGTACAATGTGGTTTTTCTTTCTATTTGTAAATGGTATTATCTCAGTCTTACTTGGGTTGATGTTCAAGTTCTTAGACTGACACCAGTTCACTATCACCTCTAAGGCTGATTATATCCTTTCCGATATTATTAAATCATATTTGCCTCTAATGATAATGACGAGGTCATCGACATATCCCATCGCCTCGTTTCCTTGATCTGTTAGACGGTCCAGGAGCTCATCTACTACAATTGACCAAAGAAGTGGAGATAGTACCCCTCCTTGGGGACAGTCCCTATAGGACTGTGCAGTCAATGTGATATCACCTAGATCCGTGGTTATCATTTGGCTCTTCAGTATGGCGTGTATCCATTTCTTCTTGGCCGTTTCGAAACCCTTTTTCCTTCATTGGGGAGTATTACTAAATGCTCCTTCTATATCTAGGAATGCGCACAGGGCAATTTCTTTATAGTCTTTTGCCTTTACGATTTGTCTTATCAAACCATGAAGGGTTGACTCTGTTGATTTGCCTTTTTGGTAGGCATGTTGATTATTATCAAGACAGACCTTGTTACGGTTATGGGAATGTCCACTAACTTCTCCATCGTCTTGACGAAGAAGGAAGTAACGCTTATAGGGCGATATGGCTTAGGCTGATCAATAGGACGATTCCCTGCCTTCGGTACAAATACCACCCTCGCTTTCCTCCAGATTTTTGGGATGTATCCCCATACAAAACTAGCTTTAAAGATCCTTATCATTATTGGCAGTAGGATCTCTAACCCCTTATGCAGTAAAGCGGGGAATATTTTATTTACTCCGGCTGATTCATAAGGCTTAATGGTGTTGGTCGCCCATCTGATCTTATACGGAGTGAAGATTTTACCAGCAATGCTTTTGCTGAACGGATTTCGACGATACGTCCTTTCCTCTGCCTCTAAGTCTTCATTGTTGTTAATCATCTTGCAGCCGGGGAAATGTGTTGCCAATAACACTTCAAGAATTTTCATTCTGCTTTTGGTTGAGAACCCATCCGGCCTCTTTAATAGTTCAATATCTATCGGGGTGTCTTTTGATAGCACCTTTTGGAGCCTTAAGGCCGTTGGGAGATCATCTATCTCTTCACAAAATCTTCTCCAAGACTCTTTTTTATAACTTCTTTGAAAGTTTGTTAAATTCAGTAAAGGATTGTACTCTTCCCAATTCCCCCAACTCTATTGACCAATTTTCTATTGACCAATTTTCTAGTTTTGCCGCTAGTTTGTCGCTCCACCAAGGGGTTTGCTTGGCCCTTTTTTTGTGTAGAACAGAACAACTAGGTTTGTAAGCATTAATAATATTGTTTACGAGTTTGTTCGTGATTTGATCAATGCAGTCTGTGCTGCTTATTGATTCCTCTTCATACCTAGTTCGTAGTCTAGGACTGACAGATTCCAGTTGGTGCGTTTAGGGTTTCTGGATTGTCCTATATAGCAATATGAAGTCGTAATATCTAAACAGATATGCCTATGATCTGACAATGAAGCTTCAACCAGGCAAAGGCTTGTTAAGGTTAGGTCAAGTACTTCCCGTCTGGCTGAATTTATGAATGGCGGTGTGTTACCTTTATTTATTATATCTAGGTAGTCTAGGTACTCTACAAGTAACTCACTTCTTTTGTTGATATCACTACTTCCCCAGACAGTGAGGCGCGCGTTAGCGTCGCATCCTAGAATGACCAGTATTTTGTGGATTTTGCTGTTTTCCACAAGCTCCATGCCGCCTTGAGGTGAAGCAACTAACTCCTCACCAAGAAGTAAGTATCACCTCTTGAACCCCCATGCCTTTGGTATTTACACCAGTACCGCTACTTAATCTGTTCGGATGAAAATAGGCATATTCAGGTAATTAGTTTCTGGTGATATTAGAATTGCAACTCTTGGCCTGTCGCTTCTTTTATCGAAGATTAACTTACCCATTTTTTGAGGAATACCAATAATTTTTCCCTTCGCGGCTCTCGGTTCCTGTATTACGGCTATATGGAACTCCTGTTTTGCGAATCTCCGTGTTATTTTGGCCGCGGCTGCACGATGAAGATTCGCTCCTATAACTAGGTTTGGTTAGAGTTAAGGCAATCTTCAATGAGCTACGGCTTGCCACGTTTGAGCTCTTTGACATTTGTGCGGAGAGTCACGTTTGAAAATTTATAGCAGACTCTGTGCCCCTTTAGTATATGCTTCTCCATCGATTGGCCGTCGATGGAGAAGGTTATAATTGTGTTTGTGCCTTCTATCCTCCTGCTAAGTACTTTCCAATTTGAGGCTCACAAACCAGCATTTTGAGCATCAATGACGAGTCTTATCCGTGAAGAAAATATCCCGTGATTATTTCTATCCGCGGAATATTCTCCTCCCGGACTCTCCTGATGTTCGTGGACTCCGGCTTGATGGTCCCTGCTGTTTTTTTACAGCCATGTTGCGGTTTACTCATTGTGGATTTATCCCCCTTTTAGCCGTTTTAGGTATCTCTACCAAGATCGATTTTTGTATTGCAGCTTGCTGCTCCGATGTAAGGATATTATGAGGATGATCAGAATGTATAATACCGATCCTGATCTCTTTAACCGCGTCTCTGTAGCTAGTGTCCGACGTGGAGGGCTGAACCTCTTCTGCAGCTCTATGACGCTTTTAGCTAAGGTCGTAGGCCTTTTGTTATCACTTCCTACAGATGGTGGTATTGTAGATGATTGATTGCCTTATTCTGTGCTGGCGATAATATCCTTTGCATTGGCTGGCAAGCAAGATCGTACGCTTCGTTAGCTGTTTTACCTAGGTTACGGTGGTACGAATACCGTTTCCTGGCAGTCCCGCTTAGCCTCTTTTTATTTTCTTTGAGAGTCAACTGTTTCAGCTCATCCACTAGATGCTTACTGGGTATTTTTTTATCCACTTTGAGTGGCGGTCATTTGTACTTTGTCATGACTGGAGCTTTGGCCTCTGCGGTTACTTCACTTACTTTTTGTGGAGGGTTTATTATTTTCTTTCCCTCTTCGTTTACAGCATAAGCCGCTGTTTCTGATACTTTAAGGGTCGCATCTGCCCTTTTGGTTACACTTGGATTATCCATTTTATTCCATGAGTAGCGCGATAAAGTAGAGTCACCCCTTGCAGAGCTCCGCATTACCAGGTAAGGCTGATTGAAACTGGAGGGTATCCAAAGATCGCATATTAGCGGTTAGTTACCCATTAAACATGCATCTTTGTCATATGCTGTTTCTCCGCATATTCGGGGATTTTCATTTGCTACGTTTACCCCTCTAGCGTCATACTTTATAATGGTCACCATTAAGGTAGTACGTACACTTGCGAATCACTTTAGGGATAAATCCCCTTGTAACCATCAATATCTTGAAATTTACCTAAAACATGACCAGTTCAGATTACAAGAATACCAATGTTGTGATTAGATGCGGAACCGACAGCCTGCTGAACGATTTTATCACCCCTACCACATCCGTCAAAGACCATCGATAGGATACGGAGCCGACAGCAATCTATTCGACGTTACCCGCCCCCATTTTAGATAGGATACGAAGCCGACAGCAAGCTGTTTAACTTATACCCCTCTCATTATCAATGGAGCGACAGCCGAAATCAAGCCCTGGCCTCCTGAAGTCGTCGCCTCCAATCGTCTCGATCCATAGACCGCATCCTCCAGCTGCTAATTATACTCTAGATGAAATCTGAGAGTATATTGTGTTTGCCTTATCGTTTGTAACGCTAAGAAATAATGCTCGCACAGAGCCGCAAAGGGTATAGGAATATTTGTTGTCGCTTAAAAACCTCGATTCCGAGTTGCTGTCTGTCCGTCTGTCTACAGCATAACTCTCGAAAGCTTTGAGCTATAGTGCTAAACATTTTTGTGTCTAATTTTTAGCAAAAAATTAACTTTAAGTTCGTGAATGGGCTACATCCCCCCACTACTTCTACCCCCTCCCATACAAATTTCATGAAATTTCGAAATAAAAAGAAATTGATTTTTCTTTGAACCTATTTAAGCCATCAACTTGAAATTTACGTCAAAGTATTACGATATAAATGTCATTAATATCACGGAATATTGACCCGTCCCTTTACTCCTTCTACCCCCTCCCATACAAATGGACATACATAATGGATACATATTTTCGATTTTCATTGAAACTAGTAAAGCTGAAAAGACGATATTTTGTCAGAATTCATTTTTCTGTAATTATATAATTTATTTTAAAAATATTTATCAACTTAACCTCACTCCTTCTACCCCCTCCCATACAAATTTCACGAAATTTTGAAATTTAAATTAAATTATTTTTCTTCGAAACTGTTAAAGCTATCAACTGGATATTTTGTATAAAGTACACAAATAGAAATTTTAATAATATGATTTGATCCGTACACTTCTTCTACCCCCTCCCATACAAATGCATAATTTTTGTTAAATGCATTTTATCGATTTCCATTCAAACTAGAAAAAGTACAATCTTCAAATATTGTCAGAATTTGAATTGAAATAAGTCGTAGGAAAAATTATCAGCTCCGCTTCACTTCTTCTACCACCTTCCAAACAAACATCTGTATTATAAATTCAAGAAAAGCATTTCTCCTTCAAGTATATGAGAGCTATCGACTTTGAAATTGAATCAAAGCATGATGATAAACAGTTTCAAAATAATCTTAAATGCTCCACTTCCCCTGCCACCTCCCATACAAATGCCCCAATTTCAGGAAAACTATGACCAATTTTTTTAAAAATAATGAAAACTAAAAACTTTAAATTCAGCAAAAAAACATTTTGCATGCCATGTTCGGTGTCATATACGAAAAATACAAACCTCCCCCTCTACTTCTACCACCTCCCATGCAAACGTATCTATTCACTATTCGAACGAATTTGAGATGACATATTTTCTGGTGTACTAAAGTCATTTCCATCTCATCTAGAGTATCATATGATTGGGCTTTAATTCTGTTATGTTTTTTAAAATGGCTTTGTTGTCTTCATCAACAGAGTCTTCCCATCGCTTGCGTGGTTTGCCTACTGGACGATTACCATTCGCTTTGACTTTAAGAGCGCCCTTGGGGATTCTTTCGCCTTCCATTCGCTCTACATGGCCAACCCACTGCAGCTTACGTAGCTTGATGTTATTCACCCCCTATCTGCAGATCTATTAGCATTTCCCAGCCTGCACTGCGAGGAGGCGATCTATATAACTGGCCAAGTTTCTATAATACCTTAAAATTTCATTCACAAATTTTCAGTTTTTTTGTTATTTTCATTGCACGTGAAACATCTTGTGCACGTTAGGCCCACACACACACCCCCCCCCCCCCCCCCCCCCTTCGATGTATAACATTTGAAGAACAAATCATTACTTTTTCTCTATTTATATCAAATAGATGTATTCACATTGAAAATTTAAGCTTTGTGTCTTTCTCTGGAGCCCTAAAAAATCACTCAAAATTTTCGAAAATTTTGGTTACCACCTCCCTTCCCTTAGGCCCCAAAACTTAAAATTTTCACGAAAATTAAAAACTTCTACAATTTGACAAAATTTCGATTTAATATCTGTACTCAGTTTTGAGATATAAAAATTTAAAATTTTGGAAAGTGCACCATTTTTAAAATGCTCCACATTTTCCTCCACTCCAATTATGTCCAAATGTTATATTTTTCTCGTATTTTGCCAGTATAGCTTAATATATATTCCAAGTTTCAATTACATAACTCAAGAGATAGTCGCGATATTAATTTTTAAGTGTTTTTCTTTGCACCACCCTTACCCTCCCCCTTACAATAATTAGTCTCCTACTAAGCTGATTCTGGTGGATCTATATTCCGCCTTAATGGTCTCAAAATATGAGATAATTTTTATGTTAAGTAATTTCGAAGATATAATTATTAAAAACAACCGACAATTTGTTTTTAGCCCCCCCTTTTCGGACCCCAACGGTTTAAAAAAAAATAAATTATTTTTGAAGTTTGTCACACAAACCCCTCTACGTATTTGTTGATTTTCAGCTTCCTAGCTAGAACCATGATTGAGATATTCGAATTCTAAGTTTTCGGCTTTACCGCTCCCCCGCCTTCCTTTAACCCTTACATCCCCCAAAATGGATGTCCACTTGAGATTCGCAACCATCTACAATGAACCCAAAACGAACTTTCTATCTTGAAGGATTTGGGAGTTAAAATGCTCTGAGTTTAGACGTACGGCGTACGGACAGACGGATATTTTCTTTTTGCATTTTTAGGCTATGAAACGCGAGAAAACAAAATTTGAGGGCTGCAAATTTTTTTTTTCCTAAGTCGATGACGATACTTTATCATTAAAATAATAAAGTAATTATGCCAACAGTCCATTTGGCGTCGCTTCATCTAAATTCCCCAAATCAATCTAATTTTGGTACCGGTACTCAAAGAATCTCCTTTGCCTTTGGCTACGATAAATCCTTCCTTGAAGCATACAAAACATCTCAAAATAGAAAATTTTGTCGAACCCTCATAAAATATTATCGTTACAACCCCCAAGATTGTACGGATCAAGCTCTATTAATACCCTTCATTCAATATCTTCCAATTTTCCATCGAAGGGTCCTTGAACTTATTCTTTGTACTTCCTCTTATTCTCTCTACAAAACAATTTCTTATGTGTATGTTTGTGTATAACTTCAGAAAATGATTTCGGCCTCTTGGAAAACTCATTAAAAAGCCGCCATAGTTGCGTTTAATAAATTTCGTTTGACCCCTACGCGCTATCTATCAACAAAAAAGTTACAATCACTACAACAGTGCGAGCTGCGAAGCGCGGGAAATTCTTTTTATTAAATCACATTTGTCTGTATATTAGGAAAAAATACTTGGACTCTCCCTTAACTCTCGAAATTGTAAAGTAATTACACGCGTCTCTTAACAATTCTTAAGCGGAATTTAGTTTTAAGAACCCCTGAGTCCTACATGAAGCATAAGTGATCGTGCAAGGTCTTCGAGTTATATGTGCTTATGGAAAGTGTTGTAAGTTGCAAGTGTGGGTTGTGCCGGCTTTGTACACATGGGGGTTTCAAAGATTACTGAGCACAAGGAAATCTATAAGGAAAAAATGTGACTTGCGAGGAATAGGCTCGGGCAGCGTAATCTTAGAAAAAGTTAAACACCGATTCGCACCACTACAGCTCCAAGATTTTGTTGATCTTTTGGCTTTTTTTCTTAGACTCTCTCCACTAGATTTTCGGGGCCTTATATTTATTTCCCATTTGTATGTTACGACTTTTCGGGGTTCGTTGACCGCGAACGATGTGAGAGAATTTGACGAAATTTTTTCTTTTTTTTTTTTATTTCTACCATCTTCCTATTCGAGTATAGTTACTACCTTTTCTGTCTTGTGGAACTTAAGCTATGTAGTCACGGTTAGAAAAAAAAATGCCTTTTCATATTTTTCGGGTCGAAGTTAAGAAGCAATAGAAACTAATTGATGGCATGGAAGGAGGAGGAGAAAACCGCTCAGGAATCGGGAATAGTGAATTTATACATGCACAGCTTGTGGCTGACTATATGTGTTTATCCGTGGAATCATGAGACCATGGAAGACTTGCCTAGAACCTTGGATAGGAGTCGAACAATAATAAAAAGCAACAACGAGAAAAGAAGAATATCACATGCTAGCCTGCATCCTATTGTGGAATGGGAATGATGGGACCGTGGATGGGGTGGTTGACCCTGGAGAATCACAACCACCATTCGCTTCTAGGAGTTGAGATTAGGTGTATCTTATAAACACGATGTGTTAATAAAAATGATGGAAAATGTCGACAAGGAATTAGGTAGGTAGAAGAACCAGCCGTACCGAACAAAGTTAGCACCCATCCAGCATAATGCAATCTGCTATATGCTATATAATAAAAGGCAGGACAGGACAAAAGCCTGACTTTCGAACGCTACGATAGTAATTTGATTCGAATTCAAAGTGGTTCTAATTGGGCCTTAAGTGTTGTGCTCTTTTTTGTTATCTGTTTGTTAAGATGTTGGACGATGATAAAACGTAGTGTTTACCATCAAATCGAGAAATTCAAGAAGATTGTCATCAGAAAATTAGCATGTTTGTGTTCGTTTTGTTCTAATTAGTTGGGCTCTGCTAAAAGATAATTGTGAAAAAATAAATTCGTAAGTGCTATGATAAAAGTATGAGAATTGAAAGCGAAAAATATTCATCCATATAGATTACATATATCAAAACTGTCACGGGCATAAAAGAGATCGACAAATCTCAATAAGCAGCACCTCGATGGAATTTTGATAAATACGAGTATACTCGTTAATTACTCTTCCAAAAATTGAACCTTTTTAAAGCCTGGTGATATTGTAAAATGTATGCGTCCTCTCTGCCAGAATTCAAGTTCATTACTTTAAGGGCGTCGTCTATATCAAAAGGCTAAGATAATAGTTTTTGGAAATTTTCCATTGGAAACTGAAAAGAGTTATTGTATTCTAACTCCACAAAAACATAACGCGTAAGGCCCAGTCATCTCTAAATGAAATATAAATTTTCGTAACTTTAGCAAATTTTTTTTGGGGAGTCATAGAAGGTGTGATGGTATTGAACTAATTTCTTTCACATCATGCTAGAATTGCTATCAAAATGCATCTATACGAAATTTTAGCTTCAAAAATTTAATAGGCACTGAGAAAATTAGTGTACTGGATTTAGTGAAATTGTGCAGTTTGTATGGGAGATGGAGGGTTAATAATTATTTTATTAGAAATAACTAAAATCCGCAAGCACTTGACACGTTTTAAATTGCAGATAAGTAGCGTTCATACTTTTCAAGAAAATCGAATTTTAGTAAAGTTGTGAAATTGTGAAGGAGGTAGAAGGAGTGAAGCTAATCAGTTACTTTTTGTCAATATTCCTTACAATGCTAATTAAATATATGGTGCTGAATTTCAGCTTGATAAATTTTATGCGTACTGAGAAAAATTCATTATCATCATCAATGGCGCGACAGCTCAAATCGGGCCCTGAGTAGTATATTGTGTTTGCCTTACCGTTTGTAACGCTAAAAAATAATGATCGCACAGAGTAGCCAAGGGTACAAAAATATTTGTTGTCGCTCAAAAACCTCGATTCCGAATAGCCGTCCTTCCGTCTTTCCGTCTTTCTGTCCGTTTGTCCGTCTGTCTGTCCATCTATCCGTCTGTCCGTCTGTTTGTCCGTATGGCTACAGCATAACTCTCGAAAGCCTTGACCTATCTTGCTGATATTTTTTATCTATCATTTCTAGCAAAAAAGTAACTTTAAGTTCGTGAACGCGCCAAATCCCTCCCACTTCTTCTACCCCCTCGCATACAAATTTCATGAAATTTCAAACTTTAAAGAAATTGATTTTTCTCCATTTCAGCTATTGACTTGATAATTAGGTCATACTATAACGATGTGAATATCATTGACGTCAAAAAATATAGATCTAATCCTTTTACTCCTTCTACCACCTCCCATACAAATTCATCATTTTCAAAAATGCATTTTTTCGGTTTTCATTGCATCTAGTAAGGCTAAAAGAATCAATTTTTTCCATAATTAATTTTATATAATTGCAATAATTGCAATCAATTTTGGAAAAACTATCAACTCATTCTTTCTACCCCCTCCCATACAAATTTCACGAAATTGTGGAATTTAAATGAAATTGTTTTTCTACAAAACCGTCAAAGCCATCAACTTTAAATTTTGAGAAAAGTATACTATTATAAATGTCATTGATGTCGAAAAATTTGGTTTTGATTCGAATACTCCTACAACCCCCGCCCATCTAAATGCACAATTTTTGGCAAATGCATTAAATCGATTTTCATTGAAACTAGGAAAAGTAAAAACTTCAAACTTTGCCAGAATTTGTCCCTTAATGATTGCAATAAATGCTAAAAAAAATATGAACTTCGCTTCACTCCTTCTACCACCTCCCTTACATCTCCTTCGAACATATGAGTAACAAAGCAATGTGATTAGGATGTTGATAAGCAGATTGAAAATCATCCAAAACCTCCCACTGCCACCTCCCATGCAAATGCCATAAATTCAGACAAATTTGTTCAATTTCCTCGAAAATTATGAAAGCTACAAACTTAAAATTCAGCGTGAAACATTTGGTGTACTACTTTCAGTGTTATATACAAAAATTACAAACCTCCTCCCTCTTTTACCACCTCCCATACAAAAGTCACTATTCACTATTCGAAAGAATTTGACATATTTTCCGGTACAATAAACTTTTTCCTATTTCATCTAAAGTATCATATGATTGGGCTTTACGAACAATCATAATTATGTTATGTTTTTTAAGATTGCTTTGTTTTCAGTACCTGACTTTTAGTGTGAGTTATTAATAAACTCCAACCACTTGATATAAATATTTTAAAAATTATTCATAATTTTTATAATTATTTATTTTTATAATTATTTTAACAACAATTAGTTATATGCAATTATTTATTTTAAGAAATAATATTTAATGCGCTTATCCAACAAAAACTTTTTACAACTTGCTTTTATAAAATTCGTTTTTCAACTGACTTGTTTTTTTACAATTTTTTCATAAAAAACTAATATGATTATTTTTATATTTTGTGCGATCTATTCATTTATCAAAAGTAAAGTAGCGCTATTAAAGTAAGTTTCTACGATTTACTTAATTTATAAAAAGTAAAGTAGTGATAGTAAAGTAGGCACTACATACCCCCTTCCTAGAGAAGATCTTTGATCTTTTCGATATTATATACATTAAAGAATAAACAAAAAGGAAAGGAATGTCTGTGGTACGCATTTTGTATTTAATTGACAAAGGAAACTTTCTTTTTAACTCTTGACGAGTTTGTTGCTTCGGAAGAACTAATGAAGCAAGGCTTAAGACGATCAATTGATACTGAAGTCGGTTTGTCTTTGATCTTAATGACGAAAAACTTGTTGTTTCTCTGAATGACTTCAAAAGGGCCTTCATATGGAGTTTGAAGAGAGGTGCGAACCTTGTCTGTTCTCAGAAAAACATGGGTACATGTTTTGAGATCTTCAAAAACAAAAGGAGTTTCCAAACTATGTCTTGATGGAGGGCGAGGGCTTGATTTGTTGATCCGATCACGAAGAATTTCAACAAAATCACTTCCAGACATTGTATTCGATTTGTTCTTGTGTTGAACAAAATCGTAAGGAAGTCTAATATTCTGACCGTAAAGTAATTCGGCGGGGGTCGCGTTGGCATCATCTCGAATTACTGTTCGTAAACCGAGAAGTGTAAAAGGAAGTGCATCTGACCAACTTTCGTTTGCTTTGCATTTCAAAGTTTCTTTAAAAACTCTGTGCCATCTTTCTAACATGCCGTTTGCTTTAGGATTGTATGCAGTAGTTCTGCAGCGTTTAAATCCTATCAATTTTCCTAATTCGTGAAATAATCGAGATTCGAATTGAGGACCTTGATCCGTAATAATAGAAACTGGCGTTCCGTAACGTGGAATATATTCTTTGAATAAAGTAGATGCAACAGTTTCTGCGCGAATATCTGTAAGGGGATAAGCTTCGGGCCATCTGGTGAAACGATCCAAAACTGTAAGGCAGTATCTGAAACCGTTCGAAGTTGGCAAAGGACCAACCAGATCAATATGAATTGTTTCAAATTTGCTTGAAACTGGTTTGAAATCTCCTAAAGGACTTGTGACGTGTCGAGAGATTTTTGCTTTTTGACATGCAAAACATTCCTTAGTCCATTTACGACAATCTTTATTGATTGAGGGCCAAATGAATCTTTGTCGCATAAGTTTAACGGTAGCCTTAATTCCTGGATGCGATAAATCGTGAACAGTACGAAAAACGCGAGTTCGTAAATTTAAAGGAATGTAAGGTCTAAGTTTATGCAAGGAATTGTCACACCAAAGAGGATTGATGGTACCTTCAATAATAACCGGAATGATTTTTAAACTGGGTAAATTTTTAGCTTTATTTAATTCAGAATCAATTAGTTGAGTATCAGCAATTTCGCAGTAGTCAATAGTTGTCGGAAGGTTTAATGCTTCAATTCTCGATAAAGCATCAGCGACAACATTGTTTTGACCAGAAACATGACGAATATCTGATGTAAATTGACTGATGAAATCCAAATGTCTGAGCTGACGTGGCGAAGCTTTTTCAGGGTTTTGTTTAAGAGCGAAAATTAACGGCTTATGATCCGTAAACAAAATAAAATCTCTGCCTTCAAGCATAAATTTAAAATGTTTAATGGCAATATAAGCCGCTAGAAGCTCTCGATCATATGCACTATAATTCTTTTGAGGTGAAGAAAGTTTCTTCGAGAAAAAGGCTAGTGGTTGCCAGTCATTTCCATATCGTTGTTGAAGAACGGCTCCTAAAGCTGTATCTGAAGCGTCCACTGCTAATGAAAGAGATGAAGAAGTGGAGGGAAAAGCTAAAGTTGTAGCTTGAGCGAGTTGCTTTTTGCAACGCTCAAACGCTTCAATTGATGTAACCGACCAAACCAATTCTGTTTTATCATTCTTTTTCTTGCTACCAATAGTGAAGCTGTCAAGAATTGACTGTGCTTCGGCAGCGTGAGGAATAAATCGGCGATAAAAATTAATCATTCCTAAAAATCGTCGCATATCTTTTACTGTAGATGGACGTGTATAAGCTAATATAGCTTCGACTCGTGAAGCGATTGGTTTGATTCCATTTTTGTCAATCGAATGACCGAGGAAATCGACCGAAGATTTAAAGAACGAGCATTTAGTTTGGTTAATTACCAAATTATGAGAGTTAAGTCGTTCAAACAATTTCTCTAAATGATTGAAATGATCACTTTCTGATTTAGAAGCTACCAAAATGTCATCGATATAGACAAAACAAAAATCAAAATCATTTAAAATTGAGAAAATGAATCTTTGAAAAGTTTGTGCTGCATTGCGAAGACCAAAAGTCATCCGCACAAACTCGTAAAGTCCGAAAGGTGTCGTAATGGCTGTTTTCGGAATATCATCCTTATTAATGGGAATTTGATGATAAGCTCTCTCTAAGTCAACAGTTGAAAAAAATGTACATCCTTCCAACTGTTGACAGAAGTCCTGAATATGAGGAATAGGATAAGTGTCAGGAGTAGTGATAGCGTTTAAAGATCTATAATCACCACAAGGCCTCCAACTACCATCCTTCTTCTTCACCATGTGAAGCGGTGATGCCCATGGACTGTCGGAGGGTCTACAGATACCACGTTCAATCATTAGATTGAATTCGGCCTTAGCTGCTCTAAGCTTTACCGGATCTAGACGACGAGGTCTGGCAAAGATTGGACGACCTTTAGTAACGATAAAGTGTCGCACTGTGCTCGACTCTATGAAACTATAATTTAAGGTGCGTCGTAATCCTTCGAATTTAGATAATAACAACTCAACTTTTGGATTTAAAGGTGTAGTTGACAAAACAGCGAGATTTGAAGATGGTCCATTAACCAAGGAACCAGTTACTGAACTAATTTGTGATAGTGGATCGATAATACATTTACGTCGGATATCCACGATTAAACCGAAATGTTTAAGAAAATCTGCACCAAGAATGGGTTTTTCAACATCGGCTATAATAAATTTCCAATTAAATACTCTTCTTAATTGGAGAGAGATATCTAAAAATTTAAATCCGAAAGTTTTGATGTTAGAAGAATTGGCGGCTGTGAGTACGATAGATTTATCACAAACCCTGTTTTCCTTTGGATTAACCGGAAGAACAGAGATGTCAGCTCCAGTATCAATTAAAAAACTAAACTTGGATAAATTGTCTAAAATGAATAGGCGACTTGATGATGATGGTTTGTTGTCGAACATCGCCACTTCAGACAACTTTTTCAGTTTTTTGGATTGTTGAACGAACAAGGTTTGCGACATTTAGTTGCATTAGTTCCAAATTTTTTATGATAGTAACAGAAATTCGAATTTGGTATTGAATTATCGCGATAGTTACTAAAAGAACGTGAATTACTTCTAGAACGTGATCGATTCCTTCTATAAAATTGGTTTTGTTTCAGAGTCAATAATTCAATCTGTTTCGTTAACAGGGACATCTGATGAATGATTGAACTTTCAAAACTAAATCGATCAGTTCTAATTTCATTAACTTTTAGTTGCGAGATATTTGAAACGTCCCAATTGAAATTAGGATTAGTTTCAATAACTCGATCTGCAAGAATGCTTAATTCGTCGAGTGAAACATTCGCTACTGCTAAAATCGATTGTGCATTAGGTGGTAATTTTTGAAGCCAAAGCTTCTTTAAAAGAGGTTCTCCAACAGAAGACCCAGCTAACGCCTTCATCTTACTTAAAAGATGAGATGGTTTATCGTCTCCAAGATCAAGACCGTTAATTAATTTCTGAAGTTTGTGATCTTCCGATTCACCAAATCTAGAAATAACAGCCAATTTCAAATCCGAATAAGGTGTGGTAGAGGATAAATTCTCAATAATGTCCAACACCTTATCACATTCTTCCTGAGTCAACATACTCAATGCATAGCTAAATTTCGTTGGTTCTGACGAAATGTTAACTGACCGGAATTGTACCTCGAGAGCTTGAAACCAAGCAGTCGGATTTCGTCTCCACAAACAGACCTTTTGAATTGCGACGGTCGCAATATTATTTGAATCGCCTAACCCCAAAAAAGGATTAGCTATTAACGATTCATCCCGAGATGAAGGAGGTAAAGTTTCATACGACATGACGCAACTTAATATCAAAATCAATAAATCGCCACAAAATTTACAAAGTGAAAGTGAAATATATATATGAAGTAAAATATAAATATTAGATTAAAATTTACTTGATTTATGTATTTTCTTATTCTGAGCAATTACGTATTCTGAATTTTGCTGCAGTTGTTATTGTTGCGCTTTGACTGTTGATGTAGTTGCTGCTGCTGCTGTTGCTGTTGTTGCTACTCTTGCTGTTGACGTTGTTGCTGCTGTTGCTGTTGCTGTCGCTTCTGCTGCTGCTGTTGCTATTGTTGTTACTCTTGCTGTTGATGTTGTTGTTGCTGTTGTTGCTGTTGTAAATTACGTTTAAATGCTTCTAATTAAGCTTGAAGTTGATTGTTTGTTTCTTGTAAGATCTGCAAAAATCAGCGACGTCTTCATGCGGATTCCGTTTAAAAATCCGTAAAATTCAGCAACGTCTCGAATCGTGCGCTGTTTGATCTTGATTGAATTGAATCGAAATCATTTGAAAATTTTGAAAATTGAGGCGTGATGCCTGTTGCTTCTGTTGTTGATAGTCACCAAATTGTTGATGAATTGTTTCTTCAAAGGGCGTGTGCCTTCGTCGGGGTCACCATTTTTAGTGTGAGTTATTAATAAACTCCAACCACTTGATATAAATATTTTAAAAATTATTCATAATTTTTATAATTATTTATTTTTATAATTATTTTAACAACAATTAGTTATATGCAATTATTTATTTTAAGAAATAATATTTAATGCGCTTATCCAACAAAAACTTTTTACAACTTGCTTTTATAAAATTCGTTTTTCAACTGACTTGTTTTTTTACAATTTTTTCATAAAAAACTAATATGATTATTTTTATATTTTGTGCGATCTATTCATTTATCAAAAGTAAAGTAGCGCTATTAAAGTAAGTTTCTACGATTTACTTAATTTATAAAAAGTAAAGTAGTGATAGTAAAGTAGGCACTACAGACTCTTTCCATTCGCTCTACATGGCTAGCCCACTGCAGTTTACGTAGCTCGATGAGGGTCGTCTTGTACCGACCACAAAAATACCCTACGGATAATATTGGAGCAGTCAGCCTCTACATCTCATGTTCGTGGACTTCGAGAAGGCGACAGCATCAAGCAAGATTACATATGGAATGCTTTGCGTAAGAGAGATACTCTAGATAAGGTCATAGCAATGATTAAAGAATCCTAGGAAGATGCAAGGTGTAGCGTCTTGCATAAAGGAGAGCTGTGCGAGAGCTTTCTACAATGGCGCTAGAGCCCGAATTGGACCTAGGCCTTCTGACATTCAAGTTCCTTAACATGTATTTTATTATTATTACTTATTGTGGAAGTGTTGTTAGCCCTTCGGACAATCCTCTTTCTACAAATTTTTCATTTTCGTAGATTGAGGCGACCAAGGTATATCCAAGCAGGCAATGTGCTGGAATTATATATCGCGTCGACCGGCATTTGAACTCACGACCTTCGCATTACAACACCAACATGCTACCCAGTAGGCTACACCCTAGCTGGAGTACAACTGGACAGATAGATTCAAAGGCGGAACTGGCAGTGGATTGATCACACTTTGAGGAAACTAGAGTAAAACATTGCCAAACAGGCTCTGGATTATAATCCTCAAGGAAGACGTCGGGTTGGCCGACCATGTAGTGGAAGCGAGCAGTTGAGCAGGAGGCCAGAGGAATAAACAAGTCCTGGCAACAGCTTAAGGTGGATGCTCTGGATCGCGCCTTGTGGAACAGAGTTGTCTCTGTCCTATGCCCCTATAGGAGGTCTTAACAGGAAAATTTGATTTGACAGCTCTTTCGCATCTGAGGTTATTGTTAAATATTTGGGCAACAATGCTTTAATGCTGTTCTCATAACAGAGACCAAATACAAGCCAAACGATTTTTCGGATTTATTAATAAAGTCCGTCAATAGTCCCCCGCAGCAATTCTAGATCTAGTCACAATATCTGCAAAAGTACGACTTGTGTTTCTGTAACTGTTAATGGATTTCCTAACCAATTGTTCATTGTCAAGTGTTTTTTTGAAAGAATTCCGTTTTTTCCTGTTCAAGTCTCGCTTTATATTTAATTAATATTTCACATTTTGAGCAGTTTACAGGGTGATCACAATTTATTCATTAATATTGATTTTCATTCGATTCGTTACACAGTTACAATGGATTTGTTTACATTCTATGGATAGTTTCCCAGACAGCTACGAGCTGATATTAGGGAAATTTTCATAATATCAAGAGATCGTATAAAAGAAAATAGTGAATAATACAGATAAAATTTTAATATAATTACAATTGCTGTATAAACTTCTTTACTGCAATCTTGAGACAATTGATGTTCTTCACCTGTCGAATATATATTGGCAAGAAGTTGTAGTATCGAATTGCTTCATAGATGGGATCTTTCCTCAATCGATTCGTTCTGGAATTTCGAAGTTGCATTCCGTGTATCGTGATTGTGAATATCTGCGTTGTACGTAATGACTATTGAAGATTTTAGTCCTTGGTTTATTAAATTGTATATTAATTTTGACCTCTCTAGGTTTAATGTTTGCTGCAGGTTTAGCTTGTTGTAGGTTACGTATAGATCTGCTGTTGGTGTCAGGTGTGGTAAATTATAAACGGCCTTGATGCTTTTATTCATAATCCTCGATATTCTTTCCATGTTATACATAGATGTTTGGGTCAATATTACAATTCCATAGGTTATATTGGATAGAATAAACGATTTATATAAAATTTCTTTTATTGGTGTTGGTAGAAAATTGTTACGCCGAAGGACTCCAGTGATGGGTGCTATTTTCTTGCGCACGTTATTAATGTGCGGAGTCCATGCTACTTTCTCATCGATCGTTAATCCTAAATACTTGGTTTGTTTTGATCTAGATAATTCAATTCCATCTATGTATGTTGAGTTTTAGATTAATATCATATTTGTTCGATTGTTTAAATATCATGAAATTAGTCTTCGATGTATTTAGGGTTAACCTATTTCCCAATAGCCATTTCTTAAACAACTTGAGGTCAGTGTTGATAAGAAGTTCCAATTCTGGCTGATTTTTTGCTTCGTAGAGCAATAGTGTGTCATCCGCATATACTATATATTTCGCTCTTAGACCTATGTACTGGATGTTATGGATGTAAAGTAGATAAAGAGTAGGGCCAAGAATTGAACCCTGTGGAATACCAATGTTAATGGTTTTAGGATCACTGAATTTGCCCAAATTTTTGTTATAGAAGTACGTCCTAGGAGATAATTTTTATACTCTAGATGAAATCTAAGAGTAAATTGTGTTTGCCTTACCGTTTGTAACGCTAAGAAATAATGCGCGCACAGAGCCACCAAGGGTACAGAAATATTTGTTGTCGCTGAAAAACCTCGATTCCGAGTTGCTGTCTGTCCGTCTGTCTACAGCATAACTCTCGAAAGCTTTGAGCTATAGTGCTATAAATGTTTGTATGCAATTTTTAGCAAAAAAATATATTTAAGTTCGTGAATGGGCTACATCCCCCCACTCCTTCTACCCCCTTCGATACAAATTTCATGAAATTTCGAAATAACAAGAAATTGATTTTTCTTTGAAACTATTTAAATTATCGACTTGAAATTTACATCAAAGTATTACGATATAGATTTCATTAATATCACGGAATATTGACCCGATCCTTTTACTCCTTCTACCCCCGCCCATATAAATAGACAATTTTGAAAAAAACATATTTTCGATTTTCATTGAAACTAATAAAGCTGAAAAGACGAAATTTTGTCAGAATTAATTTTACTATAATTTCAATTTATTTTAAAAATAGTTATCGATTTCACCTCACTCCTTCTACCCCCTCCCATAGAAATTTCACGAAATTTTGAAACTTAAATTAAATTATTTTTTTTTTTCAAAACTGTTAAAGCTATCAACTTGATATGTTGTATAAAGTATACAAATAGAAATATCAATAATACGAAAAAAAATTGTTTTGATCCGTAAACTCCTTCTACCCCCACCCATACAAATGGATAATTTTTGTTAAATGCATTTTATCGATTTCCATTCAAACTAGAAAAAGTACAATCTTCAAATATTGTCAGAATTTGAATTGAAATAAGTCGTAGGAAAAATTATCAGCTCCGCTTCACTTCTTCTACCACCTTCCAAACAAACATCTGTATTATAAATTCAAGAAAAGCATCTCTCCTTCAAGTATATGAAAGCTATCGACTTTGAAATTGAATCAAAGAATGATGATAAGGATAATGATAAGCAGTTTCAAAATCATCCTTAAGCCCAATCATAATTATGTTATGTTTTATTAAATCATTAGCTTTTCCTCTTATACCTAGTTCATTTAGACCTTGAAGCAATATTTTATGGTCTACCGTGTTAAATGCCTTCTTAAGATCTACAAAGATAGACGTAACATAGAAGCCCTTGTCAAGACCATCATTTATGAATTGCATCGCATCGATCAGTGCTGATTAGTGTTGCTCTTTTCTTGAAAGCCATATTGATTCCGATCAAATCCACCATTTTTGCTTATAAATTTTGTGATTCTTTTGTTGATCACTTTTTCGAAGATTTTGCTGATAGAGCTTGTCAGTGCGATCGGCCTATAATTGTTGGGGTCTGTAATAGAACCACTTTTAAACACTGGGGTAATTAAAGAAGTCTTTGAGCAGGATGGAAATGTGCCATCAGCCATGTGAACGTTAATCGCTTTAGAAAGTGGTGACGATATAAACGATGCCAAAGTTTTTAAGTCATTTGTTGTTAATCCATCAATGCCTGCAGCTATGTTGTTCTTAAGCTCTGTTATTATTGTACTTATTTCTTTTGTACAGGTAGGATATAGAAACATGGTATTGGCAGTTATAGGACAGCCGTATTTCGGATGATACTCTCCATTAAAATTTTTTAAGTCTCTCGCCAGGGTATCTGGTATCGAGACGAAGTGATCGTTGAGCCGATTTCCAATTACGGAATGGTCAGTCGTTATTCCTGGATTCATGTCCAATTCATTGACTCCCAGTTGGTAATGGGAGCTGTTGTTTTGACCGAGAGCCTCTTTGAAAAGGGTCCATAGTTTCCTTGGATTACCGGCTGTCGACACAAAGCGAAAATTATAAAACTTCTCTTTGGACTTCCTTATCATTTTGGTCGTCTCATTTTTGATTCGTTTGTATTCTGATCTTAGGTTCTGATTTAAAGGGTCTTTCACCATTCTCTTGTATGATCTATGTTTCTCATCTATTTGAGATAACACCTCATCCGTTATCCCAATAGAATTGCGCGTTCGCCTCGTTTTGAGTCTGGTTACTTTTTCCTTTGCTTTTTTAATAGAGTTAATTATCGCTTCCATTGATAAATCTTTTATTTTGTAAATATTTAAATTTGTATCAGTTTTAAAAGCATCAATGTCAAGTAATTTGATGCGTTTTTTTTCACTTTAACCTTTTCAATTTTAGTATGCTTGATTGTCAGCGTCAGCACTTTGTGGTCAAGTTCTGGCCAGTCTTCGTACTGGATGCTATGATTATCAATAATTTTTCGAATGTTTGTTGTTGGAGAGATCCGATTTAGAATCTCAAAGTTGTTGATCTCCAGCATTTTTTGATAGTTTTGTGTTGTCTCTTTTAGTATCTTAATATTAATGAGTATCCTTGGATATTTTGAGCAAATTACATCAAGGTTTTCGACAAATTGATCCTTTGAGGCAGAAGGTGGATCATAAAAAGTCGCTAGCATTAATGGAGAGTTTTCATTAATTAACTCAACTATTATTGTATGATAAGTATCATCAATCAGAATAGTTCGAAATTTGATATCTTCCCTAATATAGATAGCAGTGCTCCCTTCTTGACCACAATCCCGGCAGTTGTGTACAGCATTGAAACCGTTTAGATTAAAGTATTGCTGTTCTGAGTTGTAACATATAACCATGTTTCAGCGAATATTGAAACCTGGATGTCTTTGTTTTGCAAAAGGTGTGCCTCTAATTCTGACATTTTATTTCTGATGCTTCGTAGATTAGCGTATATGATTTTCATGCATTTATCCATGTTTAAAATTTTATACAGAAGTAATCAGTTTTATTTTGCACAACCTTTAAAGCATTTTGATATTCCGGCTCTGTGGAGACAATTGCCAGACCTTCTGGGAAAACAACTACAGCATTTGACAGTGTCCTGGGTACATTCAGTTGTTCTATGTGACCCTGCACATTTCGCACATGTATCGCGTGATTACTTACACGTTTTCGAAGAGTGACCATAATTTTGACATCTGTAACACCTCAGTAAATTGAAGTCTTCATTGCAGTAGTGACTACTAAAATCAATGTTTTTATATTTATTGACCATACGGTTATATAAACAGCCGTTTACTTCCACAAACGTGATATTTTTATTTGTTTTTGTATTAGCTTTAGTGTGAACTACTTTTATTTCTGAGTCAGGATCTGCATCTTGATTAAGGGACTTGATATAAGACAATAACTCCTCAGAGGAATACTCCCTTTCGAGCCCGTGAATTATTAGGCGTGGGGATCGTTGCCTTGTCTGCTCAATAATACAGGAGTGACCAAGTTTAACTTCCATTTCTTTAAGAAGTATTTCATTATTCACTTTATTGTCCGTTATTATTAGGATTGCACCATTGGATAGTGACTTTTTGAAGACAATTGGAGTTTTCAAACTCGACGGTCTTATTTCTTTACGAATCAGCGTCATAGTGCAATCTTATTTTTGCTGTGTCTTCGGTTTGACAACTATTCCACCATTATAATATTTTGTTCGTATGTCAATAGGTATTGGTGTTGTTTTAGCAACCGTTGCGTATAATAGCTTTTCATTATTCTGTTCGTTGTGACTGATTTTGTGTTCAAGATTACACACCTTTTCGTTTAATATTTCCGGCATCTCTATGATTTTGTTGAGACCATCTGTTCGATTGTGACAGAATTTTAAAGAAGAATCTCCATCTTGATTGCATGTCAGCCTATCGAAAGCAATTGGTCCTCCGAGAAGAGCCAAAGGAATTTCACTTCCATCTTTTGCATCCTTGCATAATCCTCATCACTTATTTTTATACATTTAGTATGGAACCATTTCTTGCAGGAACCATCGCATTGGATTGCTGCATCGATGTCTTTCACTAATCTCTTGCATTTATAGCATTTTCTAGTTTCAACTTCTTTGCTGGGCATGACGTCAAAAGAATTTTTGATGTTTCGATGAAGCAATATAAATTGGCAAATTCACGCACACAGCCGCGACGATGTTATATTAAATAAATTTAATATATTAATTATTTTAATTTCAAATATTAAATTTTAAATTAAATTTTATTTTTAAAATATTTCTACAAGCTGTCAAGCTTTCCCCTACTTCCAGTTCCGCAATTAACACTTATTTGGTCGTTCTCAGATAGCCTTTTGGTATAAGAGAAATTTAATTTTTGTTAGATATCGTAAGCCTTCTCTCATTCTAAAAATATTTTAAAGATTCGTAGATTGATTTCTTCTCTCCGTGACCACGCTGTGGAAAATTTTGAAATTTTTGAAATTTTAATCGAAGGATTAATCGAAACTATGTCATGAGTTATTTCGTCAGCAAAAAAGTCTGTGCCAATACCCTTCAGAATAACTGTGTTCGTGCGGAGCTCCCGAGGACTGTGGGAGAAAGCCTCTGGCCGTGATTCTCTTATGAACTTTATAAAATTTCTATGAACATTAACATTTATGCTTATCGATACCCAATTTCGTAATTATAATATTTTCCTTATCAGAAAATTTCTTACATGATAGATTTGACTTCTAAGAACTTCACAAAAACTGCGGGACACTAGTTAGGTTTTTGCTTCAGTACTGCCGTTGAATGCTTATTTGGTACAGAATCTGCATCAGATGTGCATTGCTGCTGCATTCCGTCATCGTCCCAGTCCACTTGCATTGCATATTTATTATGCGACTGACCGGTAAGTTCTCTATTAGAACTCTCCTTACTAACTCTCCTTTTTTTCTTGCTCTCATTGTTATGAAGCCGTCAATATCTTTGTTGATATCTACGTAGCTAACATTAGCCATGATGCTGCTATTTAAAGCTGTAGCTGGCATGTTGTTTGCTGCAGCTGATTCCATTATCTCTGATCTAATTTGATTTTTGACAGAACCGGAACACTCTCAACATCTGTATCACATTGCATCTCCGAATTTACATCGTCATTTCTTTGCATTTTTATACTCTAGATGAAATCTGAGAGTATTATAAGTTTGCTCTGAAGTTTGTAACGCTAAGAAATAAAGCTCGGAGAAAAAATGAGTAATACAGAAGTTCATATACACAAAAATCTCAAAACCGGATGTCCGTCCGTCAATCTGTGCGCTCTCTAGCTTGAGAACGCGTTGGGCTAGATAGTTCAAATTTCGTACACGTCGTTTTTGGCAAAAAAGTAAGGTCAAGTTCGTGAACGGGCCAAATCGCTCCACCCCTTCTACCCTCTCCCATACAAAATGCCACAATTGCGCAATTTGACAATAAACGGATTTGTTCGAAAAGTATAAAAGATATTGGTCTGACATTTGGAATATATTACTTTAATTATCATTTCATATTCATTTCCTCCACCTCCCATACAAAATGTATTTAGTTTGGTGAATGTTTTCACAGTGCATTTTGAATTAAAAGAAAAGATTTCCGGATTCTACACTGTTACGCTTTATTATTCGTGACGTTTCGGTCTCTGCTGACGAAAATTCGTACCCAAAAATCCTTAACTAATTTAACTACCTGATACTAATTAATTAACCTTAATTATCCTTCCCACACTCAATTAACCCCCTTGTCAATATAATAATTGTCTTTTGTAATTGTCGATCAGTTTGATAAAGGTCTCAGCAGAGACCGAAACGTCACGAATAATAAAGCGTAACAGTGTAGAATCCGGAAATCTTTTCTTTTAATACAAAATGTACTTTTTCATGAAATACTCTAAACCAATTTACTCAGTGCCTATAAAATTTAGCGAGCTTAAATTGTGCACTAAATATTTATTTAAAATTTTCAGTAAGACCAAAAACAATTAGGTTCACCCCTTCTACCCCCTCCCATACAAAATGACGCAATTTCGCAATTCGACACTAAACGGATTTGCTCGAAAAGTATAAAAGGTATTAGTCTGAAATTTGGAATGTATTACATTTATGATGATTTCAATCTACGGTGTTAAAACTATTTGCGTACTCCTTCTCCTTCCAACACCTCCCATACAAACTGCACTTTTTTATGAAATGCTCTAAGCAAAATTATACAGTACGTATACAATTTATAGAGCTCAAATTGTGCATTAATAACTTATTTAGAATTATTAGTAAGGCCAAGAAAAATTAAACGATTAGTTTTACCCCTTCTATTTGAAATTTGGAATATATTACTTTTATGATGACTTCAATCTACTATATAAAAGTTCTTTAAGTCCTTCCCTTCCATCCACCACCTCGTATACAAGCTGTACTTCTTCATGAAATACTCTAAAACGATTAGCTGTACCCCTTCTACCCCCCTCCCATATAATCTGACACAATCTCACAACTTTACAAAAAGTCGATTTTCCTGAAAAAAATAAATGCTACTGATCTACAACTTAAAACATATCAAAAGCATGATGTTTATAATTATTTCAAAAAATCTCTAAGAACTCGCCGCTCCTTCTACCACCTTCCATACAAACTGCACAATTTCACAAAATCCTATACACTAATTTTCTCAGTACCTGTTAAATTTATGAATCCTAAATTTTGTATTTTGATAGCAACTTTAGCGTGATGAGAAAAAATAAATTCAATGTCGTCACCCTCTCTACCACTTCCCCTACAAAATTTCTTTTTCATCTAGAGTATCGCAAGATTGGGCTTTACGCCTAATCGTAGTCCTATTATGTTTAAAATCAATTTTAACTCATTGCTTTTCACTTGTTCATTTTTGTACGAAGATTTTGATAACAATTGGGCAGTCCCATCGACTTTTATGTCTTTTGGTTTGTTCTCAATCTTGTCGACATTGAAATCCAGCACACTTCGATATTATAAATTTTTCGGCTTAACTATACTAGAAAACCGCACTTTGCTAATAATAGTTAATCGCAAATTATTAACTCTGCGGTACTAGTATGCACTTCTTAATGCAATTAATTTTTAAGAATATTTAAAGCGAAAATTTATTGGTAAATTTTCCTCTGCTGGCGTTTAAGTTTCAAGGCCTACTACTCAAGAGTTATATCTTTTCTTAAAAGTGCAAAAATACTTGCACTAAACAGGTACCGAGAAACTCCTATTTTTGGATAAGAATTGAAGCATGTGATCGCCTTCAAAAAATTCTTCAGCTTAAGTTTGTCTGATTTCATTTCGGTTACGCACAAAGCGAGCTTAGACAAAAATAATAAAGTTCCGGCCAGAATATTGGCGGATTTACATATTCCAACATTCAAAATAAAGAATGATGACTACGAAAATGTTAGTTTGCATTTAAAAATTAGTATGCAAGTCTGTGCAACTTATTGTGCAAACTGTTGCTCAAGTTGTGCAACTAGTTATGTTCAGAATGGGCCGTTCAAGCTACATAGTTGCTTCACATCTTCTAAAGTACTCAAACCAATTTGCCTTAAAACATGGAATAGAAGATTTTGAACTGTGCATGTCCAGTCCATATCACAATACGACTGCTTGCTTTCAACCGAAGCAGGAAATCTTCATTGCATTTCACTTCTGAGCTTGTCCTATAGCGATTTCTTGTCTTACGTCGTCGCGTCGGTCGTCGCAATAAAACTCAATTCTTCCTGTTTCGCTGTGAATATTGTGCCTGTGTGCTGCCTGATGATGAAATGACCTCATTCACCGCTGTGTAATTTAAAAACAGAAACACGTCCGCAAAGTGGCAAACCGGCAACGAATCCGAAGAAATGCATTCAATTGTCTGACCATTGCGCATTGTTTTCCTATGCTCATACACGTAATTATGTTCCTATATGAGCGCTTTGTAGGTTCCTCGGGCTGCCTAGGTACAGCTAGTACATAGGGACGTGTAGAGCATAATCACTCACTCATTCCCTGATTGGCAACCGATGCCGAGCACACCACGAGGAAGAGCAATTACTGCATTACAACGTCGGTAGCGTATTGACTACTGCTGTACGAGTACCTCTATTGTGCCCACCGGCCGTACGTTATTTCTGTCAAATCCGGACTTGACGGACTCTCCACCACGTTCCAAGCCTCGTTCGAGTCCGAAAAGGAGAATCGCAGCCATCGAAGCACGAGGGTCAAACACCCCATATGCCCTGCATGTCATAATCACTTCACTCCGATCCCAGCTCAAGACTCGTTTCGAGCGCTCCCCTTTGAGTGCCAATCCCAAGCCGAACTTCAGAAATTCTCATATGGCAGCCATGCCCAACGACACGATCATATTACGCGCACGGACCGCGGACTGTTGACGGCCTGGCCCGTGTATGTGATCGGCCTACTAACGGATTTCTCATATGTTTCCAAGTCAACATTTACAAAAGTAAGAAAAGTTACAAAACACTTGGAGTACGTACGTCACCCCTTTGCCGATCCTCCGCGCTTACGCCCAGCCACCGCCAGCACAGCAAAAGCTTCTCGTCCTCGATCGCGGACATGCGAGCGCTGGAAACGAATGCATGATCGAGGTGGTTTTGCTCGAGTGGCGTAATCGCGTAATACAGAAATCTTGGGGTCTCGGGCTTGGTGCCGTCCGTCTCCACTGCTGCTGCCACTACTGAATAGGCGAAAGCGGTCAAGGGATAAGAAGAGGGCAAAAAAATAAAAAAAAAATATTAAGTCAAGCGATCCCCGCTCTTATCAAGATCGCCTGCATGAAGCATGCATGCATGCATTTCTATGCAGCAGTGCTCACATTCGACGAGCCCCAATTTCGCGTCTATCGCCATTGACAGGGGCGCACAACGTCGACGTACGACTAAGAGGAATCTCACATGACTACGTGAAAAGTGCCTTTAGTGGCGAAGGATTGGAAGTGGAGCGAGCACGAAGGCCACGAGTAGCACTTAAAACTTGCAACGTTCGAATAACCTTAGTAATTAGCAGCAATTGCACTATCGGCATCGTGTCAGGTGATAACAATTCAAAACAGTGGCGCAACATTTTCAAAGTTTTCGATATGTGCTGGCTGGCGTTTCGGTGAAAAGCGCGCGCTGCTGGCTTCACCTACTTATTGAGTGATGCACTTTCGAGTATAATAGAAATTTACCTTAACAATCAGCTTTATAAATGGCACCTGACATACACTAAGCGATAAGGCAGAGTTGTAAAAGGTTCCGAGAAATTCGATGAATTTAAAGGCATAAAACCATGCATTAAAGTGGGAGGTGGTAACAGGTATGGGGTGATTTTAAAATTTGTTATACAGCTTTTTCCAATATATTTTTCAAACGTTATAAAATTTCACTAACTCGGCTATTAACGACTTTCTTGGTCGAAAGTTTTAAATGTATTGTTAGGCTTTTACTTGGAAAAAAATTGCTACCCCGAAATTTTGTTTGTTTGCGTATCATGACTAAAATATCCAAAAAGTGAAAAAAAAAACATAACAGAATTACGATTGGGCGTAAAGCCCAATCATTTGATACTCTAGATGAAATGGGAATGGCTTTAATATACCGGAAAATATGTCATCTCAAATTCTTTCGAATAGTGAATAGAGACTTTTGCATGGGAGGTGGTAGAAATAGAGGGGGAGGTTTGCATTTTTCGTATATGATACCGAACATGGCATGCAAAATGTTTTTTGCTGAATTTAAAGATTTTAGTTTTCATTATTTTTAAAGACATTGGACATAGTTTTCCTGGAATTGGGGCATTGTATGGGAGGTGGCAGAGGAATTGGAGCGTTTTAGATGATTTTGAAACTGCTTATCATCATCCTTATCATCATGCTTTGACTCAATTTCAAAGTCGATAGCTCTCATATATTCGAAGGAGAAATGCTTTTCTTGAATTTATAATACAAATATATGTATGGGAAGGGGTAGAAGGAGTAAAGCGGAGCTGATAATTTTTTCTAGCATTTATTGCAATTATTAAAAAACAAATTCTGGTAAAACGTTAAGTTAGTAATTGTAAATTGTTATTGTAAATGGAAATCCATATAATGCATTTAACAAAAATTATGCATTTGTATGAGAGGGAGTAGAAGGAGTGTAAGGGTCAAAACAACTTTTTTTTTCACGTCATGGGGTAGAAGGAGTGAAGTTGATAATTCTTTTTAAAACTAATTGCAATTATAGTAGATTTAGTTGTGTCAAAATTTCATCTTTTCAGCTTTATTAGTTTCAATGAATCGAAAATATGTATTTTTCAAAATTGTCCATTGTATGGGAGGGGGTAGAAGGAGTGAGGGGATCGGATCAATATTCCGTGATATTAATGACATCTACATTATATTATAATATTTTGATCTAAATTTCAAGTCGATAGCTTAAATAGTTTCAATGAAAATCAATTTCTTAATATTTCGAAATTTCATAAAATTCGTAATGGAGGAAGGAGTAGGGGATGTATGGGATTCACGAACTTAAAGCTACTTTGTTGCTAAAAATGACACACAAATCTTTAGCACAAAGCTTTCGAGAGATATGCTGTAAACAGACCCACAGACGGACAAACAGAGAGACGGTCATTCGGAATCGAGGTTTTTGAGCGACATCAAATACTTATGTACCCTTGGCGGCTCTGTGCGAGCGTTATTTCTTAGCGTTACAAACGGTGAGGCAAATACAATATACTCTCAGATTTCATGTAGAGTATAAACAGGACTACGATTTGACGTACAGCCCAATCGTGCAACACTCTAGATGAAAGAGACTTTTTTTTTTATTTTAAGCAATTTTGTAGGGGAAGTGATAGAGGAGGTGACGACATCGAACTAATTACTTTATTATTCTAATAATAAAGCATTGTGATCGACACAGAAAAGAAAAATTTGCTACCCTGAAATTTTGTTTTTTCGCGTTTCATGACTAAATTAGCCTAAAAATGTGACAAAAATAAAAAACAACACGCCGTACGCCGTACAATTGGACTCATATCTCCAAGACCATTAAAGGTAGAATGTTCGTTTTTAGGTGGATTTTTAATTAGGTAAATGAGCTCTATTATTATTATTATATATATATTATTATTTTGGGGAGTGCTAGTTGGAAGGGAAAGAATCAAAAATTACACTTGCTAATATTTTAACCACGAATGCAGATAGAAAGCTGAAAATCAGCAGAGGTATGAAGAGGATTGTGGGACAAACTTTAAAAATAATTAAATTTTTTTATCCATTGGTGTCCGGAAAGGGGGGCTGAAAACAAATTGGCGGTCGAATTTTAATTTTTTTTTCAAATGATTGTATTACCGAAATTGCTTACCATAAAAAATTCATACTTTAGAGCCATTAAGGTGGTATACGGCTCCACTAGAATCAGCTTACCGAGAGGATAACTGTCCTAAGGGGGAGGGTAAGGTGGGGTGCAAATAAAAACACTTAAAAATGAATATCTCAACTATCTCTTAAGCTATGTAATTAAAACTTAAAACATATATGAAGCTATACTTAGCGAAATACAAGAAAAATATAAAAATTGGTCATAGCAGTAGTGGAGGAAAAGGGGGCAATTCAAAAATGGCGCACTTTCCAAAATTGGAAACCTTTATATCTCTAAATAAGAGTATAGATATCAAATCAGAAATTCGTCAGTTTGTAGAACTACATAGTCTTTAATTTTAATAAAAATTTTAAGTTGGTTGGTGTAAGGGAGAAAGGAGCAAAAATATCGAAAATTTTGAGTGATTTTGTTGGGGCTCTGGTAAAAGATCAAACAATCAAATGCCTGTTAAGACTCCCTATAGGGGCATAGGACAGAAACAACTCTCATCCACAAGGCGCGATCCTGAGCATCGGGCTTAAGCTGTTGCCAGGCTTTATTTATTCCTCTGGCCTCCTGCTCAACTGCTCGCTTCCATGGTCGACCAACCCAACCTCTTCTTTGAGGATTATAATAAAGAGCCTGTTTGGCGACGTTTCGCTGTGGTTTCCTCAAAGTGTGCCACTTCCACCTTTGAATCTCAATACCTATTTTCGTCTATCCAGTTGTACTCCAAAGTTCATCGTTGGAAGAATATTCCTAAAATGCATCGGAGGCATTGGTTCACAAAAGTTTGTAGTTTCTTGGTAAATCGAACGGTCATTTTTCCACGTAGTACAACCATATAACAACACGGATTTGACGCATGTGTCGAAAACTAGCAGCTTCGTGCGAAGGGAAATCTCTCTTAACCTTCAGAAAGACGAAAGGATACCGGAGGCCTGACGAGCTTAATTTAGACGATCCTCAATATCCATGCTGACAATGCTTCCGAGATAACAAAAATCTTGCACCTCTTAAACATCTCCGTTAAGAACAATCGGTGTACTTGCGTTCGAACCCATGTGGATGTACTTAGTTTAAAGCACATTTAGAATGAAACGAGCGAATATTTGGCTCTAAGTCCAAACAGTTATGTGCAAGCAAACACACGTCATCAGCATAATAAAGGTAACTTAAGATGTTAAATAGTCTCCATTGAAGCCCTTTACCTTCCCCACCCTCCAGTCCAGCTTTCAAGATGACATTTACTACCACCGGAAACAGGGCTGGTGGTAATATGCAGCCTTGTCTGACACCCGTTCGCACAGGAAAGCTCTCGTCCATGCAATACGCGACACTTTGCATCTTCATAGGATTCTTTAATCATAGCTATGACCTTATCTGGAATACCTCCATACGTAATCTCGCTTAACGCTGTCGAAAGCCTTCTCGAAGTCAACAAACATGAGTGGCGGACTGCTCCAATGTTGTCCATAGGGTATTTGGGGGTCGGTACAAGACGACCCTTTACGGAATTCAGCCTGATAAACTTCGAGAGTGCTCTCCACGACATCACTTTCTATTGAGAATTACCTTAGCCTTGATTTTCGAAACGACAGTAAGTAGACAACTGCCACAATCCCGAAGGTCGCCCTCCTTCGGAATTTTCACAATGACGCACTCCTTCCAATCAGTCGGATATCTTACTTCATTCCACACCTCAATAAATAGTGGGAGGAGTATATCGGGTGTTATTTTCCGGTTCGCTTTGAGGAGTTCGGTTGGTAGTCCGTCTACACCAAATGGCGGAAACTATCTCTTCCTTATCTGGGGGATTGTCCGCGGTTGGATGTTTGGTAGTTGTTCTGTTTCTGGAATATCTTCCTCTGACAAGATAAAAATATCAGAGAAGTATTCCTTCCATCGCCGCAAATAGTGTTCACTCATATTAAGGAGAGTTCCGTTGACATCTCTCACCAGGTGGTTGGCGGTGAAATTCCTGTTCGTCAACTGTTTCATGATTTTGAATAGTGAACCCATATCCCCAAGGTAAGACGCAGATTCTGCCTTGTTTGCTAGATCTTCAATGGCCTTTCTCTTGTCGCGTCCAACAGCCTTTTTAAGTTGTATATGAGCATCGCAGTAGTTCTGCCTCAGGTCGAGCATTCGTTGGTTGACATCGGGTAGAGAGATGATTGCCAATTTGGCTTCTTTTCGATCGCCAAACTTGTTCCATGTGTCTTGCGACATCCAGGATTTTTCACCGCTCTGCACATATCCCACAGATTCTTCAGCATTAGTTAGAAACGTGTTTCTGGTTGCCTCCCAATTGGCGTCCAGTGTGCGCATTTCATATTGGCCCAATGTGGATGAATTTTCGCGTAGAATGGTGGTGCTCTCGCGCTTTTTGTTGGGATCTCTAAGTTTATCCACATTAAGCTTGCGCTTCATTTGAAGAATTTGTGGTTGTCGGATAGCTGCTGTGCACAATCTCAAGCAGGCAGTTTCTTTCAGTCCTTTTACGTGAGTACCTACCGTAAAGGTTTAAACGCACGGTTGTCTTTAGCAACGCGGATTGTTTCAGACGACAATCATGAACGCCCCCGAAGGTGGCAGTTTATACCATCTGGAAGGTCGTCATTCATACTGCTTGATGCGAGACCTTTCTAAATCTCTGCCAATCTTTCGTTCATGGCGACAAGTTGTGGATCACGCAACCTTACGCTGAGCTATTGCTCCCGCGATATGGGCACCACAGCCACAGTCAAGAGACGACCTCAACCAGCACTGGGGGTGGAAGCAACCTTCCATAGGCTCTCTAGCTCCCGAGGCACCAGATAACCTCTGGTAGGCTACACAACTGAAGCATGGCTACCTTGCACTTTGATCAGTCGCACCCCTCGAGTACGTTGGGACGGTCAACCCCAAAAGTAGTTACTGGAATCGCCGTAGCTTTCTAGACCAACACTTTCTTTCCTGCGTATTGATAGGTTGCGGAGCTGACAGACCGTTCAACTTTATCCCCCCATCTAAGTTGGTTTCGCAGCTGATAGTCTGTTCAAATTTATCCCCCCCCCCTCATCGTTGTAGGATGCGGAGCCGATGCCAGTAGTATGATTAAATTGAATAAATCAATTTAATGTACAACCAATCGACCTAGTCCCCCCTACTTGCGTAATAATAGGTTGCGGAGCTGACGGACCGTTGAAGTTTATCCTCCCACCTAAATGGGTTTCGGAGCTGACGGTCTGTTCAACTTTATCCCCTCGGTAATTCTCCGAGTTCTACATACTTTCTGTTGCGGCAATATTTACCACATTTCGCTTCCATCAACTTCGTCCTACTAGTACTACTTTCTTATGTGCTGCCATCTTTTCACTTCGTTTGTTGTCCAACTAATTTTTCTCCATTTTTACATCATTTTGTCCAGCGATGGATAGGTTTGGACATTGTCTTCTCCTATCGGAATGGGTTGCGGAGCCGATGGTAATATAGTGCAATAAATTCAAAAAATTGAATTCAATTTTTTTTTGTATTAATTTGGTGTACATTATAAAGAAGATTACTCACTAACAGAATAAAATGCCAATTCGATAAATTTACTACAATTGTAGTAACATTGAATAATATTTTGGCATTTATATAGATTGTGCCTTCAATTTTGTGACTATGTGTATGAGATTTATCGACTTTGAAATTGTAACAATGCAATACGATTAGGATGTTGATAAGCAGATTCCAACTCATGTAAAGTATCCCACTTTCTCTCCCAACTCCTATACAAATGCCATAAATTCAGACGAAAATTGTGCAATTTCTTCGAAAATTATGAAAGGTACAAACTTTAAATTCAGTAAGAAACATTTTGCATACTACGTTTGGTGTTGTATAAACAATTACAAACCTCTCCCCTCTGCTTTTACCACCTCCCATGAAAAAGTCACTGTTCACTATCCGAAAGAAATTGAGATGACTTGTTTTTCGTTATATTAAAGTTTTTTCCATTTCATCTAGGGTATCATAACTTTTTTATGTTTTTTAAATGCATTTACCGAATTTTCAAGTTTCGGGAGGGGGAGGAGGGGGAGTCGGTCCATAAAAATTGTTGAATTATTATTATTTTTTCTGTATGTATATCAAATAGATATGTCCACATGGCAGCCCTAAAAAATCACTCAAAATTTTCGAAATTTTTGCTTACCACCTCCCTCCCTTAAGCTAAAAATTTTTACCAAAATTAAAAACTATGTAGTTTTACAATCTGACAAAATTTCATTTTGATAACTGTACTCAGTTTTGAGATATAACGGTTTGAAATTTTGAAATGTGCACCATTTTTGAAATGTGCACCATTTTTGAAATGCTTCCCATTTTCCCCCACTACTATTATATCAAAATTATATATTTTTTTCATAATTCTCTAGTACAGCTTAATATATAATACAAGTCTCAATTATGTAACTTAAGAGATAGTCGCGATATTAATTTTTAAGTTTTCTTCTTTGCACCCCTCTGATCCTTACAACAATTAGCCTCCTTTAAAGCTTATTCTGATTGGTCTGTATACTACCTTAATGGTTCCGAAATATGAATTTTTTATGGTAAGTAATTTCGAAGATGTAATCTTTTGAAAACAAAATTCGCGGACAATTTGTTTGTAGCCCCCGTTTTAGAGACCAAAGGATAAAAAAAAATATTCTTAGTTTGTCCCACAAACCCCTCTTTATGTATGTTGATTTTCAGCTTCCTAGCTGGAACCATGAGATATTTGAATTCTTAGTTTTCTGGCTTAGCGCTCTCCCTGAACCCTTTCACCCCCAAAACGGGTGTCTACCTGAGATCCGCAACTATCTACAATCCCCCCAAAAATGAACTTTCTACCTTGAAGGGTTTGGTAATGTGCGCTGTTCGTATACGTCGGCGTATACAGACAGACTAATTTTTTTTTTTTGCATTTTTAGGCTATTTGCATCATGAAACGCGAAAAAACAAAATTTCAGGGTAGCGAAATTTTTTTTCCAAGTCGATCACAATACTTCATTATTAAAATAATAAAGTAAAATGCTAGAGCTACCTAAAATAATAGTAAAAAAAAAAACTTTTGTTCGGTTTTTTTGCTTCTCCTGAAAAATGGTGATTTTATTGTTTAGGTTCACTTTTTTAAACAAAAACTAAACAACCTATCCACTTAAATTTTTTGTTGGAAAAGTGGCATTACTGGCTGTCAACAAAGTATCGGTTTTTTTTTACAATTTTGATTATGAATTTTTTTTTCAAGTTTTTTCTTGAACGAGAAAATTACTAAACTTTGAAGCTTTATAGAAAATTCCATATCAACTGGTTTTAATCACCATTTACTCTATTTGCATAGTTTCGAGTAAAATATGTACATGCCTGTAAAATTTTTTACGATATCGGCCAAGTTGCCCTGAGAAACGTTCACCTCAATTCGTATTGAAAATGCTCTTCGGAGTGCTCTCCGTAATCAAGGGATGTCTTAGAGGTCATAAAAAACATATGATAGCAAAAGATAATTAGTAACAGAACAGAATTATGATTGGGCGTAAAGCCTAATCAATAGGCTTCACGTCCAGGAAAGAGTTTATTATACCGGAAAATATATCATGTCCAATTCGAAGAGTAAATAAAGACTTCTGTATGGGAGGTGGCAAAAGCAGAGAGGAAGGTTTGTAATTTATGTATATGTCACCGAACATATTATGCAAAATGTTTCGTGCTGGATTTGTAGCTTTTGTCTGAATTTATGGCATTTTTGTGAGAGGTGGCAGAGGAAGTGGAAAGTTTTGGATGATTTTGAATCTGTTTATTAGCATGCTAACCACATTGCTTTGTTGCAATTCTAAAGTCGATAGGTCTCATATGTTCAACGCAAAAATTTTTATGGGCGGGGGTGAAACGTAGTTGATATTTTTTCAGTATTTATTGCAATTAGTAAAGCACAAATTCTGGCAAAATTTTAAATTTCAACTTTTTCCAGTTTCAATAAAAATTGATTTACCACAATTGTGCATTCTTACGGGAGGTAGTAGAAGGAGTATTCGAATTAAAACCAAATTTTTTTACATTAATATATATGTTTGCAATAGTATACTTTTCTCAAAATTTAAAGTTGATAGCTGTAACGGTTTCGAAGAAAGATTATTTAATTGAAATTTCAAAATTTGGTGAAATTTGTATGGGATGGGGTAGAAAGGCTCAGGTGAAGTAGATATTTTTTTCCAGATTGATTGCAATTGTAGTAAATATAATTCTGGCATAGATAGATTCTTTTAGCTTTGCTAGTTGCAACGCACACCGAATAAATGCATTTTTGAAAATTGAGAATTTGTATGGGAGGGGATAGAAGGAATAAGGGGATCGGATCAAAATTTAAACTTATACTATTTATTACCTAATTTTCAAGTTGATTGCTGAAATGGTTTCGGAGAAAAATCAATCATGAAATTTGTATGGGAGGAGGTAGAAGAAGTGGAGGGGTGTGGCTCACGAACTTAAAGTTACTTTTTTGCTAAAATGACATTAGAAAAATTTCAACACGATAGGTCAAAGCGTTCGAAAGTTATGTTGCAGACAGACGGACAGACGGCCACTTGGAATCGTGGTTTTTGAGCGAGAACAAATATTTCTGTACCCTTGGCGACTCTGTGCGATCATTATTTCTTAGCGTTACAAACGGTAAGGCAAATACAATACTCTCAGATTTCATCTAGAGTATAAAAATGTGGCGTTTTATTAATTGTAGAAATTTTTTGCAAATTTAAAAAAAATTTCAAAGATGGAGAACGTAAGTTTTACTTTTAGACCTCTCATATACATATATCAGCATATGGTGCATCTCGGTTTAGGTTTAGGTTGTAGGAGGGTGGTTGCATAGAACCACAAGCACTGAGGCCATCTAGTTGGGCCCATTGTACTCCCCCTATAGTTATGAGTTGGAAGTCACTCCTCTTGCTCTAACCACTTGGTTCGGTTTGCGAACCTTAACAGGCTTGAATGTTGGACGCCTCTGAGGTCGCCTAGTTCTGAGAAGAATCTAGAGCCTAAGCAAAGGAGACGACTGTTGGAGATTTGCGGACAGTGACAAAGATAATGTTCGATAGATTCTTCGTCTTCCTCGCAACCTCTGCACAAGCTGTGGTGCATCTAAATTCTTTGGTATGAAATTTTATTATTAGCCCTTCACTTTCGCACGCAAGTTTCATCTTTCTGGCGGCTTTCTTAAGGTTAAAATGTTATAAAATGTATTTTTTGGTTCTAGCTATCCACACACCCCTTCAATTATGATCCAACACATTTTGGTACTCAAAAACCTCTACGCAATATACTATCCAGCCAAAAACGGATTCGCTATATTCAAGTGCTCTGGGTATGTTGTGAATTGAAGAGCCTCTTGTTACATTCACAATACGTTACACAGCAGCGCCTGAAGGCCTCACGACCCTACTTAATTAATTTTGTCTCCTGCTAAATGAGCGAAATTTGGACAAAACAGCTGAAATAAATTAATTTTAATGGCGAATCTCATTTCTGACAACATATCGTAATTACTTGTCGTCTAAGCTAGATAGTAATGATGATCTTATTGTATTGCCATGTGTCTGCATCGAACAATGCCAAACAGTAAACAATTACAAACCAACAAATTGCAACATTCGACCATTATCGATCATTAAGTTATGCTTTGAATCATATTTATATCCCATTAGAGGAAATCCTTTTAGAAATCCTTCAAACATAAAACCAGGAAGCAAAAACTAGGCAACTTACGAGAATGTCGCACATCGATACGTCATACAGTTCTGCATAAGGCTTAGCTCCTGATGGAAATTACGGAGACTCTGAGTGCTTGTCGTAGTCTTTCGCAATCAGCAGCGTTTAAATGGCTTCCTAATCGCTCAATCTAGCAAATAGACTCGGTTCCTTGACTCCTACACGAAAGGTAGGTCCACATATTTCGCTGTCGTTACATATATCGCACTTGATATGAATGCAACGCTCAGTACTCATATCAGGTACCCACGGCCACTATATTATAACTTAACAGCCCTGTAAGACTACCAGTCATAGTCAGACTTGTGTGTGATCTAATGACACCTCACCTGACGCTAGTGTTATCGTTTTGCAAACAGGAGGCAACCTTTCAACCTTAATTACATACATACCTACCTTTGCAATTGACCTTAAACGATGATAGACAGCCATTAATCATTTGTCGTTTGGTTTCAAAACTATTTTCGAGTTTATTAATGTGAAATTTATCCGGAAAAAAATGATTAGTGTTTTCTGACAAGAATACACCTTTTAACAGGGTGGGCTCATTTAAATTGCAATGACGAAATCTTCGCAGGAATGTTGCTGATTCGATATTTTAATTAAAATCGAATTAGCTTTGCAGGATGGCAATGCTATTACTTAGCAGTTAGGGTCGCGAATGTTTACGATGGGTTTACAAATAACGAATTCTTGGTTTTCTAGACTAGCCATTACTACTTTATATTTCATTTAAAATTCCTTCTCAAATCACTCAGATTTAGTCATTAATTCGTAAAATTTAGATATTTGTATATATTAACCAGGGCACTAGCTCAATCAATAACCACTATGCAAATTGATTTTAAATTCTTCAATGATATAAGATTCGGTGTATTTTACATTCACGAATTCAAACATTTGTATGGAAGGGAGTAGAAAAGGTAAGCGAATCGATAAATTTGGGATGCAGTTTTATTTCATTTCCCTTGTAAGGTCAATCAATCAATCAAATTCCTGTTAAGACCCGCTATAGGGGCATACGACAGAAACAATCTGAACACAATTTCAAGTTCATAGCTTTTAATTTGTTGATTTTTAGTTGATTTATTGAAATCGGTCGAAATCATACTTTTGTATGGGAGGGGTTAGAACAGAAGGCGTGATCTCAAAACTTTTGACGCAATTTCATTTCAAACATTTTTAAAAGTTTTAATGCAATAATTGATAGCTCTTAATAGCTAGGCGATAATTGATTTCTTAAAAATGGTCGAAAAAATAATTTTGTATGTGTGGTGGTAGAAATTGTGAAAGTAATCGATCAGTTAATATTTCATTCTTTTTGGAATTTTTTTCAAATGCATTTCGAAAGATTTCAAGTACTTACCTTAAAATTTCATTTGAAAATTTTCAGTTTTTGTGTTTTTTTATTGCACTTGAAACACCTTGTGCACGTTAGACCCTCGTTCGGTGCAATTGTGGAACAAATTATTATTTTTTCTTTATGTATATCAAATAGATGTATCCACATCTAAATTTTAAACTTTGTATCTTTCACCACAACCCTAAAACATCATTCAAAATTTTCAACATTTTTGCTTACCACCTCCCTCCCCTTACAACCCTCAACTTAAAATTTTTAAATAAATTAAAAACTATCTAGTTCTATAATCTCAATATCTGTACTCAGTTTTGAGATATAACGGTTTGAAATTATGGAAAGTGCACCATTTTCGAAATGCTCCCCATTTTCCGCCACTATTATTATATTTCTTATTTGTTATATTTTTTTCGTATTTTGCTAGTATAGTTTAATACATGTTCCAAGTTTCAATTATATAGCTTAAGAGATATATTCATTTTTAAGTGTTATTCCTATTCCTATCCTGACTCTACTTACAATAATTAGCTTCCCTATAAGCTGATTCTGGAAGACCTGTATGGCGCCTTAAGCGGGTAGTATAGTATTTTAGGTAATTTTTTGACTATTTTTTAATTTTACTTTATTATTCTAATATTAAGGTATTGTGATCGACACAAGAAAAAAAAAATTTGCTACCCCGAAATTTTTTTTTTTCGCGTTTCATGACTAAATTAGCCTAAAAATGCAAAAAAAAACATAAAAGAATTATATGATACTCTAGATGAAATGAGAAAGAGTTCAATGTACAGGAAAATATGTTACCTCCAATTCTTTTAAATAATTAATAGTGACTTTTGTATGGGAGGTGGTAGAAGGAGAGGAGGAAGGTTTTTAATTTTTGGATATGACACCTAATGTGGTATGCAAAATATTTCGTGCTGAATTTAAGGTTTATAGCTTTCATTATTTTCAATTGGACATAGTTTTCCTGAAATTGAGGCATTTGTATGGGAGGTGGCAGAGGAAGTGGAGCGTTTAAGATTATTTTGAAACTGCTTATCATCATCCTTACCACCACGCTTTGATTCAATTTCAAATTCGATAGTTCTAATATATTCGAAGGAGAAATGCTTTTCTTGAATTTATAATACAGATATTTATTGCAATTATTAAAAAACAAATTCTGGCAAAATTTTAAGTTTATACTTTTTCTAGTTTTAATGGAAATCGATATAATGCACTTAACAAAAATTATACATTTGTATGGGAGAGGGTAGAAGGAGTGTACGGATCAAAACACATTTTTTTCTCGTTATTGATATTTTTATTTGTATACTTTATGCAAAATATCAAGTTGATAGCTTTAACAGTTTCGAAGAAAAAATAATTTAATTTAAATTTCAAAATTTCGTGCAATTTGTATGGGAGGGGGTAGAAGGAGTGAGGTGAAGTTGATAATTTTTTAATTCCGATTGGAATTATAATAAGATTAATTTTGGCAAAAATTCGTTTTAATAACTTTGCTAGTTTCAATGAAATTCGAAAAACTGAATTTTTCAAAATTATGCATTTGTATGGGAGGGGGTAGAAGGAGTGACGGGATTGGATCAATATTCCGTCATATTAATGACATCTATATCATAATACTTTGACCTAAATTTCAAATCGATAGCTTAAATAGTTTCAAAGAAAAATCAATTTCTGAAAATTTCGGAATTTCGTGAAATTTGTATGGGAGGGGGTAGAAGGAGTGAGTGGATGTGGCCTATTCACGAACTTTCTTTTTTGCTAAAAATTACACACAACAAATTTCAGCACGATAGCTCAAAGCGTTCGAGAGTTATGCTGTAGACAGACGGACAGACGGACAGACAGCAACTCGGAATCGCAGTTTTTGAGCGACAACAAATATTTCTGTACCCTTGGCGGCTCTGTGCGAGCATTATTTCTTAGCGTTACAAACGGTAAGGCAAACACAATATACTCTCAGATTTCATCTAGAGTATAAAAATCGGTCCCGCCGTACGCCGTACATATGGACTCATATTTCCGAGACCGTTAAAGGTAGAATATTCGTTTTTGGGTGAATTATTGATTGGGTAAGTGAGCTATATTTTCTAAATTTTAGGGGGTGTTAGGTGGAAGGAGGAGGCGGGGGAGGGAAAAAGTCGAAACTACACTTGCTAATATCTACACCACGAATGCAGATCGAAAGTTGAAAATCAGGAGAGAGAAGGTTGTGGGACAAACTCAAAAAATTATTTAATTTTTTTATCCATTGGCGTCCAAAAATGGGGGGCTAAAAACAAATTGTCGGCCGAATTGTTTTTTCAAATGATTATATCTTCGAAATAACTTATCGCAAAAAACTCATATTTTGGGACCATCAAGACGGCATATAGTTCCATCGGAATCAGCTTAGACAGTGGTTAATTATTGTAAGGGGGAGGGTCAGGGGGGTGCAAAGAAAAACATTTAAACATGAATATCTCAACTATCTCTTAAGCTATGTAATTCAAACTTGAAAGTTATATTAAGCTATACTAGAAAAATACAAAAAAAATATAACATGTTGATATAATAGTAGTGGGGGAAATGGGGAGCATTTCAAAAATGGCGCACTTTTCAAAATTACAAATCCTTATATCTCAAAAAAGAGTACAGATATCAAATCGAAAATTTGTCAGATTGTAGAACTACATAATAGTTAATTTAAGTAAAAATTTTAAGTTGGGAGGTGATAAGCAAAAATGTCGAAAATTTTGAGTGATTTTTTAAGGCTCTGGTGAAAGATACAAAGTTTAAATTTTGCATGTGCATGCGTCTATTTGATGTACATAGAAAAATAATAATAACTTGATCCATAATTGTTATAAACCGACCCCCCCCCCTCCCGGTCTAACGTGCACAAGGTGTTTCATGTGCCTTTAAAAAAACCAATAAACTGAAAATTTTTGAGTGAAATTTTAAGGTAGAAACTTGAAAATTTGCGAAATGCATTTAAAAAAATCCCTAAATATATGAAATATTAACTGGTTGAAAACCTTTAAGACTTCTACCCCCTCCCATACAAAATTATTTTTTCGACAATTTTTAAGAAATCAATTAATACCTAACTATTAAAAGCTATCAATTTGCAATTTTGCATAAAAACTTACAAAAATAATTGAAATGAAATTACGTTAAAAGTTTTGAAATCGCGCTTGCCCTTCTACCCCCTTCCATACAAAAGTATGAATTCGACCAATTTCATTAAATCAACTAATAATCAACAAATTAAAAGCTACGGACTTGAAATTTTGCATGAGCATTTCACAACAGAAAAAAAAGAAAACTGCATCACAAGTTTTACGATTCCCTTACCTCCTCTACCCCCTCCCATACAAAATTATTTTTTCGAGCATTTTTAAGAAATAAGTTGTCAGCTAACTCTTAAAAGCTATCAATTTCAAATTTTGCATAAAAATTCAAATGAAGTTGCCTTAAAAGTTTTGAAATCGCGCTTGCCCTTCTACCCCCTCTCATACAAAACTATGATTTCGACCAATTTCATTAAATCAACTAATAACCAACAAACTAAAAACTACGAACTTGAAATTTTATACAAGCACGTTACAAGAGAAGCGAAATAAAACTACATATCAAATTTTACGATTTCCCTTCCTTCTCTACCCCGTCCCATACAAATGTTCGGTTTCGTGAATGTAAAATACACCGAATTTTATGAAAATTCTATGCAACTTCGTCTATGAAACACATTCTATACAGAGAATATTGGACGTGATTCAACCAATTAATAAAAAAGCTATTAACATCCATCCACCCTTACTATTACCCCTGAAACGAATGAAATATTGTTAAATTGACAACAGCCCTGCCCAAGAACTCCCTTTCACTTAGCCTTCCCTAACTACTCTCACCTGCATATTGACTTTCCACTCATCCAATAATAAAGTTTCGCCCGACTTGTTGGCAGTTTATTTTTACATAAAAGTACAATGTCTCAAGAATATTATGTCCAAAGTTCATATCGATCGAAGTGAAACTGACAGAGATATGGCAGTTTTAGTGTCCATAAGTATCAGCAAAATATTCGGTAATTTTTAGTATACAAAACTTTAAACCGTTTTTTCCCCACTTGGCATTTTTCAAGTCGGTGAACACTCTAACTCAAAATCTAATTAACTAATCCTTTTGCCCTTTCGTACACTCTTCCTACATATAAATCACGAGGTAACGCTGTCGAGTTTTTGTTTTTTGAATGATTATTTTTATTTTTACAATGATAAATGTTTCGGATTTTTTAGTAGAAATCGCACTTTTAGTTTCAAAGTTTTATCAAATAAACTGCCAACAAGTCGGGCGCAACTTTATTATTTTTGGGACAAGTTAAAGATGCATGGAAAGTCAACATGCAAGTTGAAGTGGTTAGGGAAGACTAAGTGGAACTCCCTTTAGGGCAGGGATGATGTCAATTCAACACTTAGTTGCGAATACGATCAAAAGCTCCAGTACATGTAATCAATATTTCATTCGCTTATGCAAGTTTGTGTTCTCGTGAGGGAGGAGAGAGAGGGGTAATATTAAGGGTGGGTAAATGTCAATAATTTTTCAATTAATTGCTTCAATTACGTCCAATATTTCCTGCATAGAATGTCAGTTTCAAAGACGAAGTTGCATAGAATTTTCATAAAATTTGGTGTATTTTACATTCACAAAACCAATCATTTGTATGGGAGGAGGTAGAGGAGGTAAGCAAAATGTAAAATTTGTGATGCAGTTTTATTTCAATTCTTTTGTGAGGTGCTCGTACAAAATTTCAAGTTCTTAGCTTTTAATTTGTTGGTTAGCAGTTGATTTATTGAAATTTGTCGAAATCATACTTTTGTATGGGAGGGCGTAGAAGGGTAAGTGCGATCTCAAAACTTTTGACGCAGTTCCGTTTCAACTATTTTTGAAAGCTTTTGTGCAAAATTTCAAATTGATAGCTTTTAATTTCTAGGTGATAATTGATTTTTTAAAAATGGTCGAAAAAATAATTTTGTATGGGAGGGGATGGAAGTTTGGAAGGTATTCGACCAGTTAATATTTCATTCTTTTAGAAATTTTTTTTAAATGGATTTTGCAAATTTCCAAAGCTTGTACCTTAAAATTTCATTCAAAAATGTTCGGTTTATGTGTTTTTTCATTGCACATGAAACACCTTGTGCACGTTAGACCAGGGGGTCGGTGCATAACAATTGCAGAATTTTTATTATTTTTTCTGTGTGTATAATAAATAGATGTATCCACGTGGAAAATTTAATATTTGTATCTCTTACCAGAGCCCTAAAAAAATCACTCAAAATTTTCAACAATTTTGCTTACCACCTCCCTCCTCTTATATCTCCCGACATAAGACTTTTACCAAAACTCAAAACTATGTAGTTCTACAATTTGACAAATTTTAAATTTAATATCTGTACGCAGTTTTGAGATATATTGGTTTGAAATGTTGGAAAGAGCAATGCTCTCCATTTTACCCCACTACTATTTTGTCCAAATGTTATATTTTCTCGTATTTCTCTACTATAGCTTAATATAAGTACCAAGTTTCAATTACGTAGCTCAAATAGCCGAGATATTGATTTTTAAGTGTTTTTCTTTGCACCCTTCTGACCCTCCCCCTTACAATAATTAGCCTCTATGTAAGCTGATTCCAGTGGATCACCTTGATGGTCTAAAAATATAAATGCTAAGTATTTCGAAGATATAATCATTTGAAAAAAAATTCGTCCGGCAATTAGTTTTTAGCCCCCCCTTTTTGCACCCCAATGGATAAAAAAATTAAATTAATTTTAAAAGTTTTATATGTACATATATCGATTTTTAGCTTCCTAGCTGTAACCATGGTTGAGATATTTGAATTCTTAGTTTTCGGTTTAAGTGCTCTCCCCGCCTCCCCCTGAACCCTTACCCCCCACAAAATGAGATCCGCAACTATCTACAATCCCTCCAAAAATGAACTTTCTATCTTGAAGGGTTTGGGAGTTAATGTGCGCCGGTGTGTACGCTCAACACCGGCGTACGGCGAACGACGTACAAACACACGGATTTTTTTTTTTACATTTTAAGGCTATTTAGAATTTAACTTTATTATTTTAATAATAAAGTATTGTGATCGACTTGAAAAAAAAAAAACAAAATTTCAGTGTAGCAAATTTTGTTTTTTTTTTCAAGTCGATCACAATACTTTATTATTAAAATAATAAAGTTAAATTCTAAAATCGATAAAAAAAAATATTTTGACACAGAAACTCATAAACTAACTAAAAAATTTTGGGTTTTTGATTTCAGATGATTCAGTAGCGAGCAATAATGTTCCCCGCAGGACTCCTTTTTTGTCGAGGCGCCTTCGTCAATCGCGTCCCATTTCCTTTCTATTTAATATTTTTCGTTCTTCTTTTCACAAAATATTCTTCAGATGTAATATTATTATATTAAATTGATTTCAATACACAGCGCCTAAAAAAAATCGTAAAAATATGCATTTTTTTGACCGAATTAACTATACTCCCCCTTAATAATCCCAAAATATGAATATTTTATGGTAAGTAATTTCGAAGATATAATCATTAAAATAAAAATTCGGCTAACGGCTGGTTAAAAAAAATTAATTATTTTTAGAGTTTGTCTCACACACCCTTCCAGATATACCTTGAATTTCAGCTTTCTAGCTAGAACCATGGTTGAAAAATTCGAATTCTTAGTTTTCGGTTTTAGCGCTGCCCCCGTCCTCTCCTTAAACCTTGCATTCCTCAATAAGGGTGTCCGCCTGAGATCTACAACTATCTATGTTACAATCCACCCAAAATGAATTTTCTATCTTGAAGGGTTTGAAAGTTAATGTGCACTAAGTGTACACGCACGGCGAACTGCGTATGGCGTACAGATAGTCGAATTTTTTTTTTGCATTTTTAGGCTATTTTAGTCATGAAACGCGAAGAAACAAACTTTTTGTTTTTTTACGGAATGACCTGTGTATAGGCAATTTAGGCCTTTATGTGCAATGCACAAACACAGTCATGGAGGGAAGGAATGGGATTAGGAAGGTAGGGGAAGAGGAGTGAGAACGACCGTAACGAGTGGAGAAGCTGATATATATTTTTCAGTTGTACTGGCTGCTACTTACAAATATTTTCAGATGTTATGGGGGACTGAATGATAGAAAGCGAACAGAATCCATCTATTGAGTATCTAGGCCTTCTTGAAGTAAAAATGGTTTCACTTTTACACCGTTTGCCCATTTTATTTCGAATAATTTTTCATCGCCAATAGCAACTGAAAAATTCGTGCTTAAAAAAAACTCCGTCTGGAGTGGGAATCGAACCCACGACCTATTGACTGAAAAGCAATCACGCTGCCCACTATGCCACGGAAGCCTCAACTTCAGGGTAACGATTTTTTTTTCCAAGTCGAAAATAATAAAGTAAAAATTTTTTTTTGGAATAATTTCGTTATGTGAATGATTGATTAAGTCTGTGATAAATTGTCGGTGAATAATTGGTCAACTCTAATTACTGATAAGGGCTCAAAATTGGCTTAATAGTGGTAACAAGTTACCTGCATTATTTTAGACAAAACTTCAACGATTGATTACAAACATCCGAATTTACACTACTGCTCAAACTTTAAAATCCGTGCCCTGAAAATTAGCAAAAACTCACTTAACCTAAATAAGTGGTTAGGTGGATTGCGATGACAGATATATTACCTTGATCAAAAACTTTCAAGAAAAAGTTTTTGACCACCAAATTCGCTACTTCTTTCTGCCTTGGTCCACTCAAAAAATCGCTCCGGGGAACGCGTTTTACCAGCCAAGAGAAGATGCTGAAAAATCGAAGATGGCTGAGATGCAGATGTACTCAAGACGGCGTAACTTTACCAAAAGTGAAGCTTCTTCTTCTTCAATGGCACTACAGCCCAAATCGGGCCTTGGCCACCTCACCTTCAGGTTCCTTAACATTTTCATTATTTATTGCAGAAGGGTTGTTAGCCCTTCGCACAACCCTCTATCTATGAATTTTTCATTTTCGTAGATTGAGGTAACCAAGTTATACCCAAGCAAGTTGTGTGCTGGAATTATGAGTCGATCGGGATTTGAGCTCACGACCTTCGCATTATAAACCAACACGCTACCCACTAGGCTACACCCTAGCTAGTGAAGCTATGACGCTGAAATTTTGTGGGAATATCAAAACAACATCTCAAATCGAGTGATTGAGACCACCACACGGTGGCCCTTCCTGAAACTTGTTGATCAAGGTAGAAGTATTTTCTTGCTTATGTTGTTTGCTTGGCTCTCACTCTTATTGAATAGTGAATATGTTAGAAAGTTTATAGTTTTGCGCTTTGGCATTCTAATTGGTCCACCCAAAAATGAACATCTTGTACTTAAGATTTCTAGATACAAGTCATTCACTTGTGACAGACGGATTTTAACCTAACGAGTCTTGGAAAAAACCTGCAGTAGCAAATGTTTTTTTTCCTGAATCGATCTCTAAATTCTTTACCATAAAATTTGTTTCTTTCCTAAGTATCGTCTACGTTCTTAAATATCCCTTATTCAAAAATTGCATCACTCCAGAACACGTTAAACATAATCAAGCAAAGTCGCGTTGAAAGCCCCCTACAATGTACAAGACATCCTTTTTGAGCGGTTATAATGCACCGCCATCAAATCCATCCGTCAATTAGGACCAATTTAGGATCACTCCGGGTCCCCTGTCATCATCGTCGTTGCATGAAAATCTGAAGCAGCCGAGTACTTCCCAGTTTTTTTTCCGGCATAGGACAATCTGTTGACGTAATGCCTTCTCGCTTGTTGTATGCGTGGACGACAATTGAACGATCAGTGCATCAATTCAGAACTTACGAGATCAAAATTATTGAAGGACGTGCTTTCCTTATGCATAAATATCCGAATATATTTCTGGTAAAAGAGCAAACGAAGGGGTGCAAGGTGATCCTATTGGAACGTCATGTTTTTTTATCGACAGTCGCGGCAATTAATTAATTGACGGAAAGTTGAATTTTCTTGGGCTCAGTGAAATTATGCTGGTCACATGTCGCTCTACGTACTCTTGCCCCTTTTCGCAATTAATTTTAATCATAAGAAAAGTTCTCTGTAGGTTTTTCCTCCGCTTCAATTGTTTGTGCCGTTTATGCCGTCATTTGTGGAAATGAGGGTGAGATCGATGAAATTCTAGTTCTGTGAACTACCCAGTCGACCAAGACTGCATATAGGGGTGTGATAATACTTATCAGCACAGCCGTATTTTCGTACGCATGCATATCGAGGGATAATGAATTGTGGTGGTTTATTTCAGTAATTTCACTTACCAATGTGAAAAAAATGGTTGTATAAATGTTGGGTAGTCTAAACGCTATACGAGCATGTTGTGTTCATTAACCTTTGCCCAAAAGGCGTATACCCTTATCATTCAGGCAATATGGGGTTACATTGCTCTTATCAACCCTTAACTCGGAGTGATCCTGTCCAAATAAAATGACTAATAACCGGCACAGATAACAAGCAGGATGATAGCAGTGAAACGCACACAACATGAAAATAGAATCAAAGGGACACAATCTGTCCAATATAAGCCACGATAAGATAACGATAATGAAGAAAAAGGACTTTGACACGACAAATGTGTTGCGATAAGGAACCACGGAAAATTTATGAGCCCATTTATGTGAATACGATTTTGACTTTTAGTGAGAAAATTTTCATTAAGTTTATTGTCCTGCAAATGCGTTAGCAGATTTGTAATCGAAACTAATAGAAATTTGTATTAATTCCATTTACTTTTTCAATATTTAATTCATTATGCTTTAGATGAAATCTGAGAGCGTTTTGTCGAGGCGACAAGGGTATAGACATAAATGTTTGTTACCGCTCAAATACCTGGATTCCGACTGACCGCCTGTCCGCCTGTCTGTCTGCTAGATTACTCTCGAACGTTAACTTGTTAATAACGAAGTCCTGCGGCGATTCTTTATACATTAACGTTAATTGCCTACGTCAATTTATGCTCGTAAAATAAAAGTTCATGTGCAATTATTTCGTTAATATTACTTGAAGGCCAAAGAAACCAAAGGACATCAATTTTAGTGATGAAAAAATCGAGTTCTATAATGAATTTTCGCATACTTCAACTCTTGCAACTTGTGCTCCTTGGCTTTCTTAACTCTCATTTATAGCGAAACAATGTTAAAGGCACAACCCTACACCAATACTATTCGACCTGCAATTATAAATTGGATTTAACTTTTTACCTACCTTTAGATTTTTTTTTTTAGATTGTATTTTGAATTTAATATACAGTACCTCAACTTTTTGATCAAATAAATGTATTGTTTGAATTGCAATCACAATGAAACATGATTGCTTTAGTTTATTTTGCATACATCTACACTATGTATAGTAAGCATGTATGCATATTTATAACACAACACACATTTCGCAATTTAACGAAATGTTGCGTCAGGTAATGCGCAGTCTGTCAAAAATTGCATTTGATTAATTAGTTGATTTAAGTGACCTGCGGCGAAAACACCACCAAAAAATAGTTGTTGTGTCTATTTTCTTTACAAATTTGCTTTATTCTTAATACACGGTAAGAGTAAATTAAAAAACATAACAGGGCTACGATTGCGCATTAAGCGCAATCTTACGATACACTAGATGAAATAGAATTTTTTGTGATCCCAAGAAATTTTGTATGGGAAGTGTTAGAAGGGATGATAGCCTTGAACTAATTTTGTCCCCATCATGCTAAAGTAGCTACAAAAATGTCTTATACAAAATGCTTACTCCAAAAATTGAATGGGAACTGAGAAAATTAGTGAGTTAGATTTAGTGAAAATGTGCAGTTTGTGTGGAAGGTGGTAGAACGAGTGGGGGGATTCTAGTGATTTTTTCAGAAATAACTAGGAATATTATAAAATTGACATCCCTTAAATTTCAGACTAGTGCCATTCATAATTTTCAGGAAAATCGATTTTTTGTAAAGTTGTGAAACTGTGTCATATTGTATTGGAGGGGGTAGAAGCAGTGAAGCTAATCAAATATTTTTTTCTATTCTTAGTTATAATTCTAAATAAGTATTTATTACAAAATGTGAGCTCGATAGATGTTATATGTTCTGAGAAAATCGTCTTAGAGCATTTCATGAAAAAGTGTAGTTTGTATGGGAGGGAGTGGAAGGAGAGGGAGGACGCAAAAAATTTCTATACTGTAGATTAAGATTATTATGAAAGTAATATTTCCTAAAATTCAGATTAATAGCTTTTATACTTCTCGAGTAAATCCATTTAATATCTAATTGCGAAATTGTGTCATCTTGTATGGGAGGGGATAGAAGGGGTAGAGATAATCGTCTAATTTTTTTTGACCTTACTAAAAATTTTAAATTAATATACAGTGCACAATTTCAGCCCGCTAAATTTTATACGCACTGAGTAAATTGGCTTAGAGTAATTCATGACAAGTACAGATTGTATGGGAGGTGGTAGAAGGAGGGAGAGGACACGCATAATTTTTATACGGTAGATTGATATTATCATAAAAATAATACATTCCAAATTTCAGATCAATAACTTTTATACTTTTCGAGCAAATCCGTTTATTGTCAAATTGCGCAATTGTGTCATTTTGTATGGGAAGGGGTAGAAGGGGTGGAGCGATTTGGCCCGTTAACGAACTCGACCTTACTTTTTTGTCAAAAACGTTGTGTACAAAATTTGAGCTTTCTAGCTCAACGCGTTCTCAAGCTAGAGAGCGAACGGACGGACGGACGGACAGACGGACGGACAGACGGACGGACGGACATCCGGTTTTGAGATTTTTGAGTGATAATATTATCTTCTGTATCATTCATTTCCGAGCCTTATTTCTTGGCGTTACAAACTTTAGAGCAAATTTATAATACTCTCAGATTCCATCTAGAGTATAATCACGGAAAATTAAGTGCTAATTCCAAGAAAGAAATCGAGAGATTGGTTACTGATGGCTGAACGCATCGTAAAATTGCTGCTAAAGTAGGCTGCTCGGTTGGAAGTGTGGGTGATATCCGTAAAAATATGGAAATATCCAATCCGCCAAATAAGCCAGGACGAAAACCCGTCATTACGGAGCATTACATTTTACGTGAAATCCGCCATGGTGTACATGATAATGCAGCCCAAATAAACAAATCACTTCGCCAATCTGAAAATATTGTCGTTAGTAATGAGACGATTCGAAAACACTTGCGAAAGGCTGATTATAAAGGTCGAGAAAAAGCAAAAAACCACTGCTTAGTAAGCGGCACCGAAAATTGAGTTTGTCGTTTGCTGCCAAAACTATGACCAGAATGACTGGTGTAATGTTATTTGGTCGGACGAAACAAAAATTAATCGGTTTGAATCCGACGGGTGTCAATGGACGTGGAAAAAAGCTAATGAACCTTTGGTGGAACGACAATTATGATATGGGGTTGCATGATTACGTCTGAAAAATATAGTGATCCCACGTGTATGGGAAGGTCCGCATTCGCCAAGATCCCATTAGGGGTTTAAGGCTAACTTACAAAGGTATGTCGCCCAGTGCTCCTAGGAAATCGTACGTGATATCACTTATGTACACCTAATATCATGCAGCTCTTGGCTGTACACCTTGGCTTGAGTGTAGAAGAGGATGAGGATTTTGGGAAAAAAAGATTGATTTCATGATGAAAAAGGTTCTTAGGAGGGGAAATTGGAAATCGACAAAACAATTTAATAATTAATTATTTATCTTTGTTTGCGGTTACTTATTCGCATGTTTTTCTTATTGAGCAACTAACCGACGCAAGGCAGCCGTCCACTATCCGCAGCCTGTGAGACGCGTGGCTGTATGCCACCATGCGCCAATCTTACAGGATGAGATTGTCCTTGGGGAGCTACGTCAAATAGTTACTAACAAATGGTTACTTTTAACTAAAACAGTTAATACAGGTTTGAGTTTCAGTTTTCTGCACTGAACTATGAATCATATTCTGTGCAGAATAGTTTTTACTCCAACTTTATTCCCTATTTATCTTTTAAATCCTCTTTCAAACTTTTAAGCCTGTCTCGCATTCCAATCGCCCTTAATCATTCTGGTGATTCCGTTTTGAAATAAATTTCTGGACCTGCGATTAAATTCAACACTCCCTTTTCGCTTCCATCAGCAGTTGCGTTTCGGCTACAGACTGCAACTTATTTTTTCTGTAGAGTTTACAAAACCACTTGAAATAACTGAAAAATTTAATTTTTTTTTTTCTATTTCCTTTTTTTTTATCGGCATTACAAATCGAAACCCGCCGTTTCTCAATAGATGGCGCCAGCAGTAAATGCTGATCAACAATGGTGAATCAGAAACGTCACATAGTAAGCATAGGCAATTGTGAACAACTCTTCATTATTAGATTTGTGAAATTTTATCGACGTCATATACTTTTTTGTGCGCGAATACGTTCAAGTTTGAGCCAAATAAGCGTTATTTGCGGGAAGATTTGCTTTTTGCATTCAATTCAAAAAAATCTTCGGCGAATGCGCGCCAAATGATTGCTGAAACTTACGGTGAGAGTGCTATTAGTGAAACAATGTGTCGCGAATGTTTCCAATGCGATAAAATGGGTGATTTCGGCGTGTAAGTCAAGGATCGTCACAGAGGGGTTAATAAGTTTGAGGACGTACAATTGGAGGCATTAGTAGACGAAGATTTATGTCAAATGCAATAACAACTTGCAAGCTCATTAGACGTGATACAACAAGCCATTTCACATCGTTTGAAAAGTTTGGAAATGATTATAAACCAAGGAAATTGGGTGCTCCAATAGCAAAACAAGGAAGGATTTTTTGCATCGCATTGGCACTGGCGACGAGAAGTGGATCCATTACGATAATTCAAACTGAAAAACATAACAGGGCTACGATCGTGTGATACTCTAGATGAAAGAGAAATTTTTTGATTTTAAGAATTTTTTAGGAGAAGTGGTAGAAGGGGTGACTACATTCAACTAATTTTTTCACATCACGATAGAGATGCTATCAAAATGTTTTATACAAAATTTAGGATTCAAAAATTTAATAGATAATGAGAAAATAAGTGTATTGGATTTAGTATGATTGTGCAGTTTGTATGGGAGGTGGTAGAAGGAGGCGTGATTTTTCCAGAAATAACTATGAATTTGACATGTTTATACTCTACATGAAATCTGAGAGTATATTGTGTTTGCCTTACCGTTTGTAACGCTAAGAAATAATGCTCGCACAGAGCCGCTAAGGGTACAGAAATATTTGTTGTCACTCAAAAACTTCGAATCCGAGTTGCTGTCTGTCCGTCTGTCTGTCCGTCTGTCCGTCTGTCTACAGCATAACTCTCGAACGCTTTGAGCTATCGTGCTGAAATTTGTTGTGTGTCATTTTTAGCAAAAAAGTAACTTTAGGTTCGTGAACGGGCCACATCCCCTCACTCCTTCTACCCCGTCCCATACAAATTTCACGAAATTCCGAAATTCCCAAAAATTGATTTTTCTTTGAAACTATTTAAGCTATCTAATTGAAATTTAAACTTAAGTATTATGATAAAGATGTCATTATTATGACTAAATATTGATCTGATCCCATCACTCCTTCTACCCCCTCCCATAAAAATGCATAATTTTGAAAAATGTTGTTTTTCGATTTTCATTGAAACTAGCAAAGTAAGACAAACGAATTTTTGCCAGAACTAATTTCATTATAATTCCAATCAGCTTTGAAAAAATTATCAACTTCACTTCACTCCTTCTACCCCCTCCCATACAAATTTCATGAAATTTTGAAATTTAAACTAAATTATTTTTCTTCGAAACTGTTAAAGGTATCAACTTCATATTTAGCATAAAGTATAAAAATAGAAATATCAATAACGAGAAAAATGTGTTTTGATCCGTACACTCCTTCTACCCCCTCCCATACAAATGTACAATTTTTGTTAAGTGCATTATATCGATTTCCATTAAAACTAGAAAAACTACAAACTTAAAATTTTGCCGGAATTTGTTTTTAATAATTGCAATAAATGCCAAAAAAAATTATCAGCTCCTCTTCACTCCTTCTACCCCCTCCCATACAAATATCTGTATTATAAATTCAAGAAAAGCATTTCTCCTTCAAGTTTATGAGAGCTATCGACTTTGAAATTGAATCCAAGCATGGTAATAAGGATGAGTTTCAAAATCATCTTAAACGCTCCACTTCCTCTGCCACCTCCCATACAAGTGCCTCAATTTCAGGAAAACTATGCCCAATTGAAAATAATGAAAGCTACAAACCTTAAATTCAGCACGAAATATTTCGCATACCACATTCATATCCAAAAATTACAAACCTTCCTCCTCTGCTTCTACCACCTCCCATACAAAAGTCACTATTAATTACTTGAAAGAATTGGAGGTGACATATTTTCCGGTACATTGAACTCTTTCTCATTTCATCTAGAGTATCATATGATTGGGCTTTACGCCCAATCATAATTCATTTATGTTTTTTTAATTAACACAAGCTATAACTATTCACATGTCCTTAGTGCTCTTCAATACGGATATGGTCTTAGATCACGGGATTGATTTGATCACGAACCTGTCCCACACAAATGCGAGTATCGTGGTTTCAGACTTAATAATTTATGGTCAACAAAATAGAGACCTTTGTCTTCAACGGGTCATTAAACTTATCAGTTTATATATCCTGGACACTGTATTACTAACTACATTCACAAAAATTGCGGGCGATCGCTAGTTCTAAATAAATATTTACTGCGCAATTTCAGCTCGATAAATTTTATACGCCCTAAGTAAATTGGTTTAGAGCATTTCATGAATAAGTGTAGTTTGTATGGGAGGTGTTAGAAGGAGGGGGCGGACACTATTAATTATATAATATAATTATAAATAAGATAATCATCATAAAAGTAAAATATTCCAAATTTCAAATTTATAGCTCTTATACGAAAATCCGTTTATTGTCGAATTGCGAAATTGTATCATTTTGTATGGGAGATGGTAGAAGGGGTGAAGCGATTTGGCCCGTTCACGAACTTAGCCTTACTTTTTCGTTGAACTTTGAACTTTCTAGCTCAACGCCTTGTCAAGCTAGAGAGGATACGGATGGACGGACGGACATCCGGTTTTGCGATTTTTGAATGATTTTATGAACTTCTGCATCATTAATTTTTTTCTCCGAGCCTTATTTACTTACTTACTAACTTTGTGGCAAACTTATAATACTCTCAGATTTCATCTAGAGTGAGGATACCGCGGCCATGCATCGTCATCGACGACCAAGCCCAACATCCATGGCTCGAAATCATGTGTATTTGGTGGTTCCAACACGGCGTTATGTTTTGTGAGCTTTTGCAACCGGGTGAAACCATCACGGAAGGTCGCTACAAAAAAGAACTAATACGTTTGGAAGAGCTTTGAAGGAGAAACGGCCGCAATACGGGACGAGACATGACAAAGTGATTTTGCTGCACGACAACGCTCGGCCACATGTTGCTCACGTTGTGAAAACCTACCTGCAAACACTGAAATGGAACATACTACCACACTCGCCGTTTTCTGCAGACATCGCCCCTTCCGACTCCCACTTATTCCGATCCATGACGCATGGCCTGGCTGAGCAGCACTTCCATATTTTTTTATAAGGTTATCAAAAATAACTTAGGGGGTCACCTTTAATGCGCAATGCACACTTAAGTCGACATGGGCACGGGGAAACGATTGGATATAGAAAAATTAGTAGGGAAACGCAGGAGGAAAGATTTGGAGTGGCGGTGAACGTTGCTTTTAAATTGTTGGAGGTTGTATCCCGCTAGAGAAAGGTTGCCTGGTAATGAATTCCACCTCGCGGTCGTTCGAGGAATGAATAAATTTCACTATGCTCCACGGCAAAGGGCGTCACAGTGTACTCGTGTGAGTGTGCAGCGAGTATTACAAGGTGCATTAAATAGAAGGGGTATCAGGGCTTTTAGTTCCTTACTGAAATTATCTATAACAAATGCAGAGTAATGCGATATTTCGACGATGCTCGAGGGAGTGTATTGAGGCCGATATAACATCATCTCCAATTAATCGGAATGCACGTTTTTGAACATAGTCGAACAAAGCTAGGTGTGACTTTGGTGCCACAGCCTAAGCATGCGAGATATAATCAAGACGTGGGCGGATATAAGGCTTTTAGATGGTAGCTAGTTCGGAGGCAGAAAAATATTTCTTACATTTCTTACACACTCCGCAGAATACCTAAACGTTTCGAAGCGTGTTGGGTCCAATCAAGGCGATTGTTTAATTTTACAGCTAGTAACGTAAAGTCCGCAGAAGATGAAATCTGTACTTCATTTAAGGACATATTAGCGACTGACATCGGAACATTATGTTTAAGAAATAGATGACAGAACTGCAACTCAGTTTTTCCTGCCCCATTCCAGAATTAAACTGAGGTCAGAGTTCAGTGATTGTATGGACTCATTACGACATGAGGCCACCGATGTCGGACGAGCCTCCGCAGGAGAGTTAAATTGGTAGATGTTATCCAGAGTGCTGTCATCTGCAAAAGTGAATAGGATTGAGAGTAGGCGATAGAACGTCGCTTATGAAGACTAAAAAGAGAGTGGGAGATAAATCTGAGTTCTGAGGGACGCCGAAATTAATGGAAAGGATGCAGAAGTTACTCCGTCTAGTATGACCCGAATTAAGTGCTCGGAGAGGAAACTCTCAATCCATTGAAGAAACGAAGTGTTTAAACCAAAGGCCTTTAGCTTGGCTAAGAGACACTTGTGCCATACTCTGTCAAACGCTTTGACAATGTCAAGAGCAAGAACTTGACCTTTCTTTGAATAATAAATATTTAACCATTTTTGCACAATAAGGGCTCGAATTTAAAAAAAAAAAACCGCGGTTTTTAATTTATACTCCCAATAAAAATAATAAACCATCGAATGTTGTAGTGGAAAGTGTTTTTTTCTCAATAGTGGTTCACTAAAGTTTTACCGAAATCGCATATTAACGATCTTGAACTTTTTAAACAAAAATCTGAATTAATATTTTTAATCATCTTGGATGTCAAGTGAATGTCACATTGACCCCTATAGTCTGCACGCCATTGAATTCACACAGTACTGAGCTAAAGATGGACTCGGAAATAGACTTGTTACTTCGTCACGTCGCATTGTGCATTGTGCATTGTCTACAGTCTCGACACCATTAAAACTTCTAACTCTCGCCAAACTTTGAAAAACATTGCACTGCTCGATACTTACCATGTGCGTAAATCGTTGTTGCGAACCATGCTCGTGCGATAAATTCAAATAGCGATGGGCTACATGCGGAAGGTGGGCTCATATGTGTATAAAAATAAACATATCACGGTTTCACAGCATTAACTTAGTTGCGGCTAATTTGCAATGCATCCAACAAAAAAAAAAGAAGAGAACAATTTACTCATAATTTCCCGTATGCTTAGGATGTTGTAGTTGTATGTAGGTAGAGAAATTAACAGGCAAGGTAGATTGTGGCTGAATAGGTAGGTGCTTACCTGTAAAAAAAGACCTCCATCGCACATTACATAATACATCAGCAAAAAAACTGTGTATATATCCAAAGTATTATTATTATTATTATTATTATTGTTATATGGTCTTTCATGCGAAACTCAATGCGCTGTGCTGTTATTTTCTGCTCTCACTGTAATGTGGGTAAGCTTATTGTTGGATTTTTTGTTGTTCTCGCTGCGATCGCGATGTGTTTTACCGTTCCATAGTGATCGTGGTAAATTTTGATGACGAAAGCATTGGCCAAGGCTGGAAACATGTCTCTTAATTAAGTGAGTCAGTATTCTGTTTCGGATCAATGTGACATGATTTTGGCGCCGTTTCATCAGATGGACAGGTAAGAAATGGTGCGGAACCACTTTGTTTAGTCGAATAATGTAACACACTTAAAGGAAGAGTGTTATTGTGATAGAAGCGAAAAAATTCACTGTATCTGTATTTTTACTGTTTGAAAATTCCGGTAACTAATATCTTCAGTGCTTGTAGATTGAGGATGTCCAAACATACCATAAGAAGTAGTCATCAGATGGTACAGCTAAGGATGCGATCTCCAAAGTCGATGGATCTTATTTTCGCTATAGTTACTACACTGGACACTTGAGGCACTTTATCATAGTTTGGCAAAGGTGAACCCCTTTCTTCTTTTACAATTACACTACAGCCCAAATCAGGCCTTGGCTTAATGACCTTTAGGTTCCTTAACATTTTTTTCATTATTTATTGTGGAAGGGTTGTTAGACCTTCGCACAATCCTCTATCAATGAATTTTTCATTTTCGTAGATTGAGGTGACCAAGGTGTACCCAAACAGGCAGTGTGATAGAATTATGCGTCGGCCGGGATTTGAACTTACGACCTTCATATTGTAGACCAACACGCTACCCACTAGGCTACACCCTAGAACCCCTTTATTTGGAACGAAATTTAAAAAAGTGTCCACCTTTTTCGTGGTACGTTCTTAACATCAATACTCAACTAAAAATTCACAATCAAAAATTTTGAATCAAAAATTTATCTTAAAATGGATGAATTTTGCTAAAGAAAACCACTAAACTCACCACTCCACGAATGGTGAATTAGGGACGAGTTGATGCGACATACAGTGGCTCACAGCTTATTTCGTGCAGCTACAAATTTGAAATTTGTTATGCTGTTATTGGAAAACTATGTATGTAAAATATTGACAAGATTTAAATGACATGTCTTAAACAAATATTTATTGCTTAAGTTAGGAACTTCAAAAATAACACAATCGTTGTTTGTAATACTTAATTAACAAAAATTATGAAAATACTGCTTAATTCTATGCCACAGCTTATTTCATGCACTTAGGCCTTAATTTGCAGAAAAAGTTAAATTTTATACAAAATTCAGTATTTGGTATGGTAGCCCTTTGCATTTATTACATATTTAAGCCTCTTTGGTATAGAATCCACAAGTTTTTGGATAGATTCTGGGATAATTTTCGTCCACTCCTCCAAAATTGTTTTTTTCAATAGTTCCTTGTTGGAAACACTATGTTTCCGAATATTATTTTCCAAAATTGCCCATACATTTTTTATTACATTCATATCTGGACTCTATGCCGACGGGGACATAACATACGGGCAGTTCCAAATCAGCCAAGATTGCACAATACCAGACTTATGCATAGGGTCGTTGTCTTGGTAGAAACGGAATATGTTTGGAATTTCAAGATTCGCAGCATCCTGGAGCAAATTTTTTTTCAAAATGTTGAGGTACATAGTTTTGTCCATGTTACCTTTAATGAACTCCAAATTTCCAATTCCGGATGCAGGATACAGTCCCAAACCATTACACTTCCGCCGCCATGCTTCACCGTAACTTTTAAATTTTCTTTTTGTAGCTCAGTATTAGGTTTCCGCCATACGTATGCCATGCCATCAGAGCCAAAGATATTAAATTTGGACTCGTCTGAGAAAATGACGCTGTTCCGAAGAAGTCCGAATTTTTGTTGGCGTGCTCTCTAGCAAAGGCAAGGCGACTCAGCTGGTTTTTTCTGCTTATGAATGGCTTTTTTCTAGCTACTCAACCATTAAAGTTGTGGTCTCGGAGCACGCGGCGGGCAGTTTCTGCACTGCAAGACTACCCCCCAAGGGGGTAGTTGTAGGATGAGGTTTTACCAATTCCTGCAACTATCTTTGGAGGCTAGCGACTCCACGGACCCGAGCTAACTATCCCCCTGTGGGATGGGGGCTGTAGAGTTCACCCACAGCCAGTCCTGGTTGCTCTAAAAATGGCAAATGGACGCTCACTGGATCATGGGCTTATCACCGTGAGCTTAAGACCCGACTGATACGAGAAACGGATACAGCGCCTCGGATACGAACTGATTCTACGGTAACGACTTTTGGCATTTGAAAACGGACTATGATTGGCTTCTGGAGCGTTCGAACATTGAATGACGGGGGAAGAGCTGGAGTTACTCGGTCCTTGCACCGTCAATCAGGAATCGACCGTGGAATGGAGCACTATAACATCCAAATCTTGGGCTTGAACGAGGTCAGGTGGACAGGATCAGTAGAAGAACGAACCCCTAGTGGAAACACTATTCTGAACATTGGCCCTGAAAGTGAAGCCAAAAATGGCGTGGCATTCGTCCTTACACCGAGAGCGAGAAACAGTCTCATTAGCTGGGAACCAATTTCGGGTAGGATTATCGTCGCCAGGCTCAGGACCAGTATCAGAAACGTCACAATTCTGCAGTGCTACACACCAACTAATTAAACAACATCTGGTGCCAAAGAGGAGTTTAATAGCCAACTAAGTGCCACCTTCGAACTTGTTCCAAGAGGTGATATTATCATCATCTCAGGAGATATGAACGCCCAGGTTGGATCAGATGACACTGGACTAGAACACGTCATGGGGAGGCATGGTGACCCTTGGGTCGTCGCGTCACGCCGTTGGGAAGAGACCCGAAAACGGCGAATCATTTGTGGAGTTTTGTAGTACTCAGCAAATGGTCATCGGAGGGACCCTTTTTCCACACACGAGTCATTATAAAACATCTTGGGCTTCCCCTGATGGTGTTACTCAGAATCAGATCGACCATTTGGCTATAAGTCGCCAATGGAGAAGATTTCTTCTCGATGTGCGAGCGAAACGTGGAACTGACGTGGGGAGCGATCACCACTTGATGGTTGCCTGCTTGAGATTGTGTACAGCAGCTATCCGACGACCACAAATTCTTTAAATGAAGTGCAAGCTTAATGTGGATAAACTCAGAGATCCCAACAAAAAACGCGAATACACTTCTATTCTACGCGAAAAGTCATCCACATTGGGTCAATATGAAATGCGCACACTGGACACCAATTGGGAGGCAACCAGAAACACTTTTCTAACTAGTCCTGAAAAATCTGTGGGATATGTGCAAAGTGGTGAGAAACCCTGGATGTCGTAAGATACATGGGACAAGGTTGGCAATCGGAAAAAAAGCCAAATTGGCAATCATCTCTCAACCCGATGTCAACCAACGAACGCCCGACCTGAGGCAGAACTACCGCGATGCTCATATACATCTTAAAAAGGCTGTTAGACGCGACAAGGGAAAGGCCATTGAAGATTTGTCAAACAGGCAGAATCTGCGGCTTACCTTGGGGATATGGGTTCACTATTCAAAATCATGAAACAGTTGACGAACAGGAATTTCACCGCCAACCACCTAGTGAGAGATGTCAACGGAACTCTCCTTAATATGAGTGAAAATCAGTTGCGGCAATAGAAGGAATACTTCTCTGATATTTTAAACATCTTATCAGTGGAAGATATTCCAGAAACAGAACAACTACCAAACATCCAACCGCAACAATCCTCTATTAGGGACGATTCCCCAGATAAGGAAGAGATAGTTTCCGCCATTTGGTCAATGGCGGGAAGGAAAGCTCCAGGTATAGACGGACTACCAACCGAACTCCTCAAAGCGGACCCGGAAATAACAGCCGATATACTCCTCCCACTCTTTTCTAAGGTGTGGAATGAAGGAAGATATCCGACTGAATGGAAGGAGGGCGTCATTGTGAAAATTTCGAAGAAGGGCGACCTTCGGGATTGTGGCAATTGGCGTAGTATATGTCTACTTACTGCTGTATCAAAAATTATGGCTAAGGTAATTCAGAATAGGATTAGTGATGTCGTCGAGAGCACTCTCGAAGTTTATCAGGCTGGATTCCGTAAAGGGTCGTCTTGTACCGACCACACAAATACCCAACGGATAATATTAGAGCAGGCAGCCGAAGTGGGTTCGCCACTACATCTCATGTTTGTGAACTTCGAGAAGGCTTTCAACAGCGTTATGCGAAATTACATATGGAATACTTTGCGTGGGAGAGGTATTCCAGATAAGGTCATAGCTATGACTAAGGAATCCTACAAAGATGCAAGGTGTCGCGTCTTGCATAGAGGAGAGCTGTCCGAGAGCTCCCCTGTGCGAACGGGTGTCAGACAAGGCTGCATATTATCACCAGCCCTGTTTCTGGTGGTAATAAATGACATCTTGAAAGCTGCATTGGAAGGTGGGTAAGGTAAAGTTCTTCAATGGAGACTATTTAACATCTTAAGTCACCTTGATTACGCTGTGATGACGTGTGTTTGCTTGCACATAACCGTTCGGACTGAGAGTCAAATGTTCGCTCGTTGCATTCTTAGTGCAAAGAGACGGGATTGAAAATAAATGTGCGTAAAACCAAGTACATGCACATGGGTTCGAACGCAAGCACACCGATTGTTCTTAACGGACAGGATGTGGAAGAGGTGCAAGATTTTTGCTATCTCGGAAGCATTGTCAGCATGGACGGCGGAGCCGAAGGATGTTGAGACTCGGCTAAATAAAGCTCGTCAGGCCTTCGGTATCCTTTCCCTTTCTGGAGGTTAAGAGAGATCTCCCTTCGCACGAAGCTGCGAGTTTTTGACGCATGCGTCAAATCGGTGTTGTTATATGGTTGTACTACATGGAAAGTGACCGTTCGACTTAACAAGAAACTACAGACTTTCGTGAACCAATGACTCCGACGCATTTTAGGAATATTCTGGCCAGAAGTGATTTCCAACGACGAACTTTGGAGTACAACTAGCCAAACTAAAATAGGTATTGGGATTCAAAGGCAGAAGTGGCAGTGGATCGGTCATACTTTGAGGAAACCAGAGCGAAACATCGCCAAACAGGCTCTGGATTATAATCCTCAAGGAAGACGTCGGGTTGGTCGACCATGTAATACATGGAAGCGAGCAGTTGAGCAGGAGGCCAGAGGAATAAATAAGTCCTGGCAACAGCTTAAGGCCGATACTCAGAATCGCGTCTTGTGGAAGAGAGTTGTTTCTGTCCTATGCCCCTATAGAGGGTCTTAACAGGAATTTGATTGATTGATTGATGACTTACCTAGTCCTTGCTGTATCTCCGCGACTAGTTTTGGAGCCGTCAACTTTGTGTTTGCCTTGATTTTACGTACAATAAATTGTTCATCAGACGACTTGAAAATTAGGTTCAGCGCGTTCTGCCCTTATCTTGAATACAATTTTCATGAACGAAGCGTTCAATGATACTAATTTTTTTAAAAAAGCACTTCTTGTCCTTTACACGTACAACATCATACTAAATATTGACTACTGCTAGTTGCCAATTCTTCAAAAAAAGTAAAGAAAAAGAAAGTCCCGTTAGACATCGCGACACGGTCGGACAGAAGAGAAGACAAGTATCTGCATGAAATAAGCTGTGACCTGCGTTTCTGCTGCACCATCGGTCTTTTCAGCCTTAGAAGTGTCAGAATTTATTTTTGTAAACTTTTTTTTATTTATTGTAATCAATAAGCATGTTTTTCCATATCTACATTCAAAATTTCATTTCATTCTAATTAGTTTTTAAGATACAGTGTTCTATAGTTTAAAAATAGCACTGCACGAAATAAGCTGTGAGCCACTGTATCTGCGAAGCTCTAATACAGTACGTCTTCTTCTTCTTCCATGGAGTGGCTCTAATTTTCACCGGCACTATTACGATTTTCACCAAATGATGAAATTCAAAAAATAACCAAACTTTTTCACTTTTGGCCGGTTTGATGCCGACCGACTAAATGCTAGTAGCGCGTTTATTTAAAGGTTCAATCGTATACCCTTGTTGAGCAAATATTTAGCTCGTTTAAATTTTTTTTTTTATAAATTGAATGTGTCAACAACGCAGTCAATAATGATGAGCTTTAGAGCAAATAAAGGTGAGGACAAAATTAAACGTGACAAGATCGATGAACGTATTTTTGGGCAGACTAGAAAGATATTTTTGAGGAAAAAATAGGAATGAAGAATTTGGTTTGAAATCTTTATGGCGGCATGCATAAATTTGAAATAAATAAATAATGGATCTTTTGATTTTTTTGTCGTGCACAAAGCGTCCATTCCTGGCCTGTTTATTTTATGGATAGAAGAACGGTTATAAATAGGTATTAAATATAGATGTTATGAATAAGCTTTTCGATTATGGGGAAGCTATTATTATTTTACACAGAACATGTGAATTGTGAATAAATTTCAAGTATATACAATAGTAATGTACTATGCATTATTTTTTTTTGGTAATCTCAACAGAAATAATTAATTTACAAATTAAGATATTTAAAAATATGTTAATATACCTTCAAAGTTGGATGACTATTATAATCTCATCAAATGGTTTTAAATACAATATTTAAATCATATTATATAATTTATTTAATTTAAATTTTTATAAAATTATATGTAATGAGCAAAGTTGTAGTTTTTTAAAAATCCAATTGAAAACTTACATAAGACTAAAACAAAATATTTTTATAAAAGCAAATATTATAACTGGCTTGCTTTGATGCAATTACGTTTAGTATCAAAATTAATCGTAAAGTAATTGATATACCAAACATAATGGCGTCGCCACAAGTTTGTTATCGTTTCTTTTATTTTTCTGATTTAAAAGCCTTCTTTAATGACATTTAGCTTTTTACTCGAAACACATACTTTGTTAAAATTTTAATTCAATCTTTTACAAATATTTCATTTCATTATTATTAATTTTATAGAATTTCTCATTTATAGCCAACCCTCTTTATAACGAACTCGTTTATAACGAACTCGTTTATAACGAAAATCTTGTTCTAACGTATTATTTTTTAGTCCTTTCGCCTTCAGCTAAAAGTTAATATATATTCTTATAACGAATAATCGCCCAAAGCCCTCATTCTTTTTATACTCTAGATGAAATCTGAAAGCATTATAAAATTAGATTATATTAATTTATTGCCAAATTTTGAATACTTTTTTATTACAGTCTTATTTTATTATTTAATGCCATTCTAAGCAGAAATTCATTAGATCTATGCGATAAATTTATAATAATAAGTTCAGGAGTTGTATGCTAATTCCTAGCTATTTTTTTTTTTTTTGGTAAATTCTTATTTTTATTCACATTGGCAATTTAAGATGTGATAATATTTACTTTTATTGTACATATTATAGAACAATATTATTTAATTGCCTAGTCCCTAAAAGGAGAGGGAAAGGAAAAAGAAAAAAAGAGTAAAGAAATGATGGGAGTTGGGAATAGTAGAGATAAAAAACTACCCATTTTAACAACGATGGTGTGTCTGATCTTTTGTTGTATACAATTTGATAATCGTTTTCATAACTTGACTTGAGCTACTTGTATGGTCGTTAATTAGAATTATTGGAGACATATAAATTTTATCTGCAGCTGAGCTATTAATGTTATCCTCAAAAATTTTTATAATAATCGGGTTAGAATGATGTTTTATTTTATTAATTTTTTTTGGTCCAGAGGTTAATAGTGTGCGTCATAAGAGGTGTTATTTCTAATTCTGTGTATATGTATTTATTAGAATATAATCTGGTTCTGCTTCTATATATTTTTGAAAGACAATTGCGAAGGAGTTTTCTCTCCAAGACTTTCATCTTTTTCGCTCTGGTGGTTGATAATGAGAACCAGGTCATTATCGGTCGTATTAGTTGTCTATACGAAATAAGTTTGCTTTTAACGTTAATTTTGGTTTTGTTCCGAAATAATGGGCCGAGAATGTTGCTGGCCTTAATTGATTTTTCCAGTGAAACCTGTTTGAATGAAGTTTTAGTCTGTCAGGTTTAAGTTTGCTTATTCGTCTAAATATTCCTGCAATAGTAGATGATTTGTGAAATCTGAGAGTATTATAAGTTTGCTCTAAAGTTTGTAACGTTAACAAATAAGGCTCGGAGAAAAAAATAAACTGCCAACAAGTGGGGCAGAACTTTATTATTCTTAGGTCAAGCTGCGGATGCGTGGAAAGTCAATATTAACCTGCATATATGGTTAGGAAAGAGTAAGTGAAAGGGGGTTCTTGGGCAGGGAAGTTGTCAATTTAACAATTTGCGGAAACGTTCAAAAGCTCCAGTACATATAATCAATATTTCGTTAATTTATTTATGCAAGTTTCAGTTTTATGAGGGGAGGGGTGAGGGGTGAGGGGTGAGGGGTGAGGGGTGATAGTTTTTTAATTGATTGCTTGAAACACGTCCAATATTCTCTATATAGGATGTCAGTTTCATAGACGAAGTTGCATAGAATTTTCATAGGATTCGGTGTATTTTACATTCATGAAATGAAACATTTGTATGGGAGGGGGTAGAAGAGGTAGGGAAATCGTAAAATTTGTGACGCAATTTTATTTCCTTTCTCTTGTAAGGTGCTCGTACAAAATTACAAGTTCGTAGCTTTTAATTTGTTGGTTATTAGTTGATTTAATGAAATTAGTCGAAATCATACTCTTGTATGGGAGGGGTAGAAGGGCAAGCGCGATTTCAATACTTTTATCGCAATTCATTTCAACTATTTTTGTAAGTTCTTATGCAAATTGATAGCTTTTAATAGTTAGATGATAATTGATTTCTTAAAAATGGTCGAAAAAATAATTTTGTATGAGAGGGTGTAGAAGTTTGAAGATATTTGACCAGTTAATATTATAAGCTCTTAGAAATTTTTTTTAAAGAATTTTACAAATTTTCATTTTCCTATCTTAAAACTTCATTCAAAAATTTTCAGTTTATGTGTTTTTTTCATTGTACATGAAACACCTTGTGCACGTTAGACCCCCACTTCGGTGCATAACAATTTGGGAACAAATTATTATTTTTTTTCTATGTATATCAAATAGATGTATCGACGTGCAAAATTTAAACTTTGTATCTTTTACCAGAGCCCTAAAAAAATTACTCAAAATTTTCAACCTTTTTGCTTTCCACCTCCCTCCCATTACTCCTTACTTAAATTTTTTACCAAAATTAAAGGCTATATAGCTCTATAATCTGACAAATTTTTGATTTGATATTTATGCTCAATTTTGAGATATAATGATTTGTAGTTTTGGAAAGTGCGCCATTTTTAAAATGCTCCCCAATTCCCGCCACTACTATTATGTCCACATGTTATATTTTTATCGTACTTCGCTAGTAAAGCTTAGTATATGTTTCAAGTTTCACTTACATAGCTTTAGAGACTGTCGATATATTCATTTTTTAGTGTTTTCCCCATCCCCCTTACAATAATTATCCTCTTTCTAAGTTGATTCTGGTGAATCTACATACCACTTTAATGGTCCCAAAATATGAATTTTTTGTGATTAGAAATTTCGAAGATATAATCATTTGAAAAAAAAAATCGGCGACAATTTGTTTTTAGTCCCCCTTTTCGGACGCCAATGGCTAAAAAAATTAAATTATTTTTAAAGTTTGTTCCACAATTCTCTTCATACCTCTGCTGATTTTCAGCTTCCTATCTGCATTCGTGGTGGAGATATCAGCAAGTGAAATTTTTTACTCTTTCCCTCCCCCCGCCTCCCCCTTCCACTTAACAATCCCCAAAACTTAGATAATGGAGCTCACTTACCCAATCAACAATCCACCCAAAAACAAACATTCTACCTTTAACAGTCTCGAAGATATGAGTCCATATGTACGGCGTATGGCGGGACGGGTTTCTTTTTTGCATTTTTAGGCTAATTTAGTTATGAAACGCGAAAAAAAAAATTTCAGGGTAGCAAATTTTTTTTTCTGTGTCGATCACAATAATAAAGTAAAACATATCAGAATTATGATTGGGCTTAAAACCAAATCATATAATACTCTAGATGAGATGAAAATGACTTTAATATACCGGAAAATATGTCATCTCAAATTCTTTCGAATAGTGAATAGAGACTTTTGCATGGGAGGTGGTAGAAGTAGAGGGAGAAATTTGTATTTTTCGTATATGACACCGAACGTGGCATGCAAAATGTTTTTTGCTGAATTTAAAGTTTTTAGTTCTCATTATTTTTAAAGAAATCGAACATAGTTTTCCTGAAATTGGGGCATTTGTATGGGAGGTGGCAGAGGAAGTGGAGCGTTTAAGATGATTTTGAAACTGCTTATCATCATTCTTATCACCATGCTTTGAATCAATTTCAAAGTCGATAGCTTTCATATATTCGAAGGAGAAATGCTTTTCTTGAATTTATAATACAGATATTTATATGGGAGGGTATAAGGGATAATTTTTTCTAGCGTTTATTGCAATTATTAAAAAAACAAATTGTGGCAAAACTTTAAGTTTGTACTTTTTCTAGTTTTAATGGAAATCGATACAATGCATTTATCAAAAATTATGCATTTGAATGGGAGGGGGTAGAAGGAGTGTAAGGATCAAAACAATTTTTTTCCCGTTATTGATATTTCTATTTTTATACCTTATACAAAATATATATTGTTGATAGTTTTAACAGTTTCGAAGAAAAATAATTTAATTTAAATTTCAAAATTTCGTGAAATTTCTATGGGAGGGGGTAGAAGGAGTGAGGTGAAGTTGATAATTCTTTTTAAAACTAATTGCAATTATAGTAAAATTAATTTTGGCAAAATTTCGTATTTTCAGCTTCACTAGTTTCAATGAAAATCGAAAATATGTTTTTCAAAATTGTCCATTTGTATGGGAGGAGGTAGACGCAATGAGGGGATCGGATCAATATTCCGTAATATTGATGACATGTATATCATAATATTTTGACCGAAATTTTAAGTCGATAGCTTAAATAGTTTCAAGGAAAATCAATTTCTTAATATTTCGAAATTTCATGAAATTTGTATGGGAGGGAGTAGAAGGAGTTGGGGGATGTAGCCCATTCACGAACTTAAAGTAACTTTTTTGCTAAAAATGAAACACAAAATTTTTTAGCACTATAGCTCAAAGCTTTCGAGAGTTATGCTGTAGACAGACGGACAGACGATCACTCGGAACCGAGGTTTTTGAGCAACAAATATTTCTGTACCCTTGGCGACTCTATTTTTTTTCTTAGCGTTACAAACGGTAAGGCAAACACAATATACTCTCAGATTTCATCTAGAGTATAAAAATCCCTAAGGGAATGAAATATTAACTGGTGAAAACTTCTACCCCCCTTCCATACATAATTGTTTTTTCGACCATTTGTAAGAAATCAATTATCTCCTTACCATTAAAAGCTAAAAACTTTTGAAAATAGTTGAATCTGCGTCAAAAGTTTTGAGATCGCGCTTGCCCTTCTACCCCCTCCCATACAAAAGTATAATTTCGACCAATTTCAATAAATCAACTACTAACTAACATATTAAAAGCTAAGAACTTGAAATTTTGTACGAGTACCTTACAAGAGAAATGAAATAAGACTGCATCACAAATTTTACGATTCCCTTACCTCCTCTACCCCCTCCCATACAAAAGTTTGGTTTCGTAAAATACACAGAATTTATGAAAACTCTATGCAACTTCGTCTATGAAACTGAATACAGGAAATATTGGATGTGATTCAAGCAATCAATTAAAAAATTATTAACATCCACTACTATCACCCCTTCCCCATCCCCTCATTAACACCCAAACTTGCATAAACGAATTAAATATTGATTACATTTACTGAGGCTATTGATCGTATTCGCAATTAAGTGTGAAATTGACAGCATCGTTGCCCTAAAGAGGGTTCCACTGGTGAAAGGGGTTCCACTTAGTCTTCCTTAACCACTCTAACCTGGATATTGACTTTCCATGCATCCTCAACTTGTCCCAAAAATATTAAAATTGCGCTCGACTTGTTAGCATTTTATTGTATATTGCGCAGATATTTCTGGTTTGATGACTGCCATGGGCTTACAGAGAAATGGTTCAAACGAATGGCGTTTATTTATCGACTCGTCGAAATACAGTTTGAAGTGTGTACTATTGCATAACGACAATAAACTAGGCTCCTTACCAATCGCACATCCAGCCAAAGTTAAGGAAGAATACCCTACAATTGCATTGGTCATGAATAAGATAAAGTATGACGAACATCAATGGGTAATTTGTGTTGATCTTAATATGCTCAATTTCCTTTAGGCGGATATACCATATATCCTTGTTTTATGGGATAACAGAACTAAATCAGAACATTGAACAAGAAAAGAATGGTCTTCTAGGTAAGCACTAGTTCCAGATAGCTTTAATGCTATGAATGTGCCTCTTGTGCTACGAGATCGTATCATATTGATACCTCTGCATATTAAACTTGGTCTGATGAAAGAATATGTTAAAACACTAAACAAAGACCGTGAATGTTTCAAGTATATTTCAAGAAAGTTTCCGAATCTGAGTTCAAACAAGCTCAAAGCAGGCAGATTTGACGGCACACAAATTCGCAAATTGAAGAACGATCCAGATTTCAGCAGTTCAATGTCACGAATTAGAAGAATGGATAGGATTCACTTGTTTGGGTTATTCAAAATTCTTAGGCAATAAAAATGATGATGATTATGTTGAGCAGGTTGAAGAGATGCTGTCTCACTTCCACCGACTTGGATGCAACATGAGCTTCAAAGTACACTTCCTGCACAGCCATTTAGATCGTTTTCCTGAAAATCTAGGTGACTTGAGTGAAGAACTGAGCAAACGATTCCATCAAGATATTCGTACTATGAAGGAACGCCTTTTTTTGCTGGAGTATTCAGAGTAGGGCTTCGTCATTCAACAGTAGAACATCATATAAAAGAAAATTCCAGAGTTTGCAGTTTTTTTATAATTCAATGTTTTTGTGAGTGAATCTTTTTCTCAAAAAAACAAACTCTACACCCCCCTTATAAATCAAAAACTAGAGCTAACACATAACAACTGATAACATGGTTTGGTGAATGTTTTCACAGTGCATTTTGAATTGAAAGAAAAGATTTCCGGATTCTACACTGTTACGCTTTATTATTCGTGACGTTTCGGTCTCTGCTGAGACCTTTATCAGCAGAGACCGAAACGTCAGGAATAATAAAGCGTAACAGTGTAGAATCCGGAAATCTTTTCTTTCAACTGATAATATATTTGAAATCAGCGTCAAAAATTAGCTCAGAACAATGTAAAATATTTCATACAACAGACATGCTGTTGGGCGGTATTATCAGCCTGAAGAAAATTCACCTACATTTATCCAATCATAGCTAGGGTGTAGCCTAGTGGGTAGAGTGTTGGTCTACAATGCGAAGATCGTGAGTTCAAATCCTGGTCGACGCATAATTCCAGCACGCTGCCTGCTTGGATATACTTTGGTTACCTCAATCTACGAATCTAAAAATTCGAAGATAGAGGGTTGTGCGATGGTCTAACACCCCTTCTACAAGAAATAATGAAAAATGTTAAGAAACTTGAAGGTCAGGGGGCTAAGGCCCGAATTGGGCTGTAGTGCCATTTAAAAAAAATATATCCTATCATACTCATTCGTGCATTGTAGGTGCTATCTTGTGATTGAATAGTAAAATCAGTGAGTGGGCAAGATACAGGAACATGTTTGTAGCACTAAGCGATAATTAATAAGTTTTTATGAACGTCTTATTACCACTCATCAATGAAGGATGTTAGCTAAATACGCATGAAGTTCCTATTACCGATCAGCGATGAGCACTAATCATGAATTCGCAGTGAATTTCATATCACTTGAAAGATAGATGAGTTGCATAAGAGCTAAAGATGCATCCCTTTTTATCACATTTGTTTTTACCCGTGTGGTCTTGTGCACCAGTTATAAATTATCGTGCGGAACTATCGCATGTAAATAGCTTCACGATAAATTTAAATGCATATAATATCAAATAAGATAAGATCAAATCTTTATGCCAGTTCGAACAACGAAATGAAATTTCGCTTCATTACCGAGCAATCCACATCAGATTTTCAAACTGTGAAAAATTTTTTAGGTCCCGGCAAACATAGACCAAAAATAAATAAATCCTTTTTCTATTTACCATAGATACTTTGTTCATTCTGTAAGTAAAAGAAAACATGTGAGTAAATATGAAAAGGATCAAATTTGGTTCTGTCCCTTTTTTCATCGAGGGTAAGTGCAAATTAGATATTTAGGCTAAATTGATGATCTCTTTGCTAAGCTTCCATCCGTATTGCGAACGTTCGGTACTTAGAAGACATGCATTTTTCCGAGTTTTGGCTATCAGGATATTTACGAGCAAGTGGTATTTGTGTTGTAATTTATTTAGGGTTGAAGGTCATTTTCGTTTGTTTATGTTCACGGTAAATTTATTTAGGTCCATCCAATGCTCTAATTTTCCCATATCTACATTCATGTAATTTTCCATTTCTCATTCCGCATCTGTTGCGTAAATTTTTTCTTTTTTTTGAGGATAATGCTGTTTATTAATTTCTAAATTGTACACTAATACAAAATTTTATCTTAGCACTTCTCCCCCAATTAAGGTTACCCTTGTGTTAGGGGTGAGGAGTTCCTCTGCTTTTGATTATAATCTATAATTAAATTAATCTCAATTTACAATTCATTTGCATTTTAAATCTATTTTCATATACATATATGTATATATTTTATTATTACAATTTATTTCTACTTAATCTATACGATTCATTTGATAAATACAATGCATCTTCCGTACATATCCAAATCTTAATTTATATTTTAGAGAAGATAAACTTTTAAAGAAATTAACTTTTGATAATGGCTATCTCACCGATATTGTGTACATAAGCTCTTTCAATTTACATTTAAATTGGTTAAGGCTATTACTAACTTTAATTTCATTTGGTAATGTATTGAAGAATTTAATTTCCATGTAAGAGCAGTGCCTTTGCCCAACAGTGGTTTTTCGTAGTGGTAGTACCACTCATTTTACATCCCTTTTCTTGTATTGTTTGAGTTCAGTTTTATAAGATTATTTTGATAGCCTTTATAAATCTGAATGCTAGAAATCAAATTATACATGTCTTCCAAACTGACATTTATAATAGGGAAGAGGAGATGTGAGAGGAATCTTTTTGGTTTTTTTAATAATATTTTTATCAGTAATTTTTGGGTTATTATTAATGGCTTTGCTATAGTGGCGGCAACAGATCCCCATGCCTTTAACCCGTATTGTAAAACTATAAAAACTATTAACTATATTAAACCAAAGTAAAAAGTTATTACCGCTGTTTTCGTTAGAAATGACCTAATATCAAGACATACAGGAATAAGCTTTTTTAAACGTTTAGTTACACTTTCTACTTGAATATCCCATTTCATGTTTTGGTCTAGAAAGACACCTACTCTCGATAATTTAGGACATTGACAATTTGAAGTGCACTCTGAAGAATGAAGCTTTATATCAAATGAGACAGGGAGTTTATTTTGAGATCATTGCTCCCTTTACTTGTTCTTCTTAACGTAAATTAGGAATAATATTGGTCCTAGTACCGTACCTTGTGGTACTTCATATTTGGAATACAATGTATCACTTGCTGAATTTAAAATTTTAACTCTTTGATATCTTCTCTCCAGGTAGCTCGCAAACCAATCTCCCCATCATGCTTTTAGTTCCATTTTGTTCACCTTTTCTATGATTTTTTCATGCGGGATGGAGTCAAATGGTACCATATCATCAGCATATTTATTCGATTTACCATTCATCATCATTTGATTTATAGTGTTAATGCAAATTGTAAATAGTGTATCTGATAGTTCAGTTCCTTGTGTTATACTATTGACACTTAGCGGTGCTAATTATAAATTAGCTAATTCGTAATTTAGCTCGTCTTCATCGTTAGTAGATTGGTGACACACAGCACTTTGCTAATTAAGAAGAGCCACTCACTCATCTGTCATATTTTTAAAAATTTGAATTGCATAGCCAATAGGCAATAAAATTTTACAAGGAAACCGGCAAAAGAAGAAAAACGACCTTTAGTCCTGTTTCGCAATCGTTTGCATGTCATTTTTCATAGCTGGGCGTTTAAATCACGATTCAAAGATTTTGTATAATTCAGAACTGTCAGAAAATGACTTTTCTTCTTCTCTCTTGCACGAAAAAGCTTTTATGAAAGCTACAGCTCTAGCACAATCTTCATCGTTATGCCCTAAATTATGAGAAAAATGAGAGGATTTAGCTAAATGAGATGATTTAGCAGAGAGCATGCTGATAAATGATCACTATTTTGGTAATTTAGCTAAATTAGCGTATGGCAGACAGCCGTTTAATGATTATTTAGGCCTTAATTATAATTTAGCTGCGCTATGTGTCAATGGTATAAGGCTCTAAGAAAAAAATGAATGATGCAGAAGTTCATATTAATCTCGAAACATTATTATAAGTCTGGAATTGGCTTGTTAAAAAATTGCTTAACTTCCTTGAGTTTCATTTTCTAGTGGAAGGTCTGACAGCAACACTAACACATGGTGGCGATAACCACGAGTGAAAATAAACATTTTCAAAAGGAAGTTTTTCTCACTCTCGATCAAATTAACTGTCGTCTTGAAAAATCCTCCACAAAAGTTTCAACTACGTAGGTAACTATATATGTGTGTAAGTGATGTTTAATGTTTTCTAGGAACTTATAATTCGAGATAATTACTCCTCAATGTTAGCTCAATGCCATCCAAGTCGTCGTGATGTCAACATTCCGTCGCCTGTCTCTGTCTCTAATGTTATTTGCCCAGCTCCAAAGTGTAAACAACAAAAAATCCCGAGGACAAATAATAAAAATATCGGCACATAAGCCCCCCATTTATTACGTCTCATCTTCAGTTTCGATTGCTTCATCCAAATAAAATCATCATCGGCGAAAATATTTTCCACTACCAAAGTTAAATAATTTGTGGACCCCGTCCCCATTTAAAACGTTAAAGAAGCATCGAACCATGTAAAGGAAACCGGAAGAGTGTTGGGTACTGCCCAGGCCCAGGCCATGTGATCGGATAGTTTCGATAGCTGAAGCGCGGCTCCACGCACTGGAACTTGTTTTTGCTGTGGCCATCATTGTGGAGCCCTAAATGAGAAAAGCACGATAAATCCACCGAAAAAGTTAAAAGATGACGGCCAACCTTTTTTTTTCTAAAAACAGGTCACACTCAACCTTTGAGGTTCCAACAAGCTCCACTTGAAGCTCGCGGCATCAAGTACAATCGTCGCGGGTCGGCATTTTCTATTGCCCACGCAGTCCGCATGAGATTCGTTTCGAAACGATGTAGCAAGCAACTTGGCGGCAGTAAACGAGGAGCAGTTCTTCAAGCGTTTCAATTCCAACTGCCGAGCCACCTTCAGAGCTCAACTGCTCCCCGAGTGTAGGACGACATACTTTTGAAGCCGTGTGAAGAAAAAAAACCCCCAGCGCTAATGACAGGAAAAACAAAAAGAAAACAACAAAGTCATTAAATGACAGTAATTTCTTATGCAAATGGAGTCATAGTCATGTTAGCACTTTCAGAGACGGCAACTTGATTGAGGATCAATGCAAACTTTCAAAGCTTCTGGATTCTGCAATTTCTTGAATTATTGTGAAATTGCACTTCAGTGGAGATTGAAGGGAATCGTTTTTGGTCAGCTGAGATTTATTGGAACCTATTGTTCGGATATCGATGCGAAGTGTGAACAGCTGCGCAAGAATTCCTTTGCAAATAGGCAGCAGCGGACAAAGAAAAAGTTTTTCACCCAAATAGTGCATTTTTTTTACCAATGAAAACCAGCTCGGGAAAACTCACCATGAAGAGTAAGGATTTCTTCCCAAGTGCCAGTAAGAGCTACCAAGAGGATTGCTCGGGAGCTACCGACACTCGTTTAGTCGCTTTCATGATGGCTGGAACATGTCGCGGAAGTGATCATGTTTAGGTTTATGTTGTAGATCACCCATTCGTAGAACTACAATGCACTGGGGCCATCCAGTTGTTCTGTGAGTTTGGTAACCTATCAGGCTCGTCCTCAGGTGATGGATTGAGGACGCCGCGGTATGTCGCGGTTAGCATGGCAATAGCAAGGAATTAAGTTTGACAGTTTTACTTTTCTTAACGTGCTCATCGGACACACGTCAGAAACCGCCTCGTTGTTACCCTAATTGATGAATATGTTGAGGTGAAAATATTATAGCAGCGAAATTTTTTCTGTAAAAACCCTGCCGCGAACCAGCCCAAGAAACTATGAGATGGAGTCCCCCCGCATTCCCCGGAAAAAATGCTAAAATCACCGGGTCCGAACGCGGTTCGGGAGCTATTGGAACGGTACAACGGTCTTTCATGTCAGAGCTCAGTGATCTCGCTTTCATTCTGGCATAAGAGGATGTAGCCTCAGAGCCGAATAAGCCGATGGAGGTGAGTAAAGATGTTGTTCATGCCTCGACGTCGACAATATCCAGCACAACTATCTCGGCTGACCTTGGTACTGAGACCATCTTAAGCCCTCAAAGTACCCTTTGCCGAGCTAATCAATCAATCAATCACAATCAAATTCCTGTTAAGACCCCTACTCCGCCATAGACGGTCCCAAGCCCGGTTGAGAAAGAAGGAGGAGAGGATTATTGTGACCGGAATGGCTATAACAGACTAGCGTCTCCGGAAGTAAGAGTGGTAAACATAATGAAAAACCCGGTGTGCTCAGACTTGCAGTTTAGTAGTGAAAACTCAGACATGCATAAATACTCTGAAGCAATAATCCAGGCCAAGATCGAAAAAGATCCGAATCGGAGATTGGCGTATAAAAAAAAAGTCTTAATTATGGCATACTGGAAAATAGATAGCATTGGGCTGATGACTGTGTTATTCTGTTACCGCAGTAAGCAGGAGTGACATCCTGGAGAAATGGCTTTCAGGCTAATACCACAGCTGCCTCCGTCCCGTTAAAACCCTGACTGGCATGAAAGTACGCTTGAAGTTCATTATCATTCAGTTGGTAGTGTAGGCTCAGATGTAACATTCCTGACTAACGCTGATCCGGCACTGAACGCAATTCCTCATAAAGGTTTGTGTCAACCCTTGCATGGCCTCACTGCTTGCATAGACAACCATGGGATCTTAAAGTGACTACACAAATGAATAGAGATAACGACTTTCAGTGGGGACCCTTAAGACATGAGTTTAACCAATTACAATAATAATAACAATAACAATCATATTAACAACGAGGAAACATACGGATGTAACAACCCAGAAGATAGGACACCATTTGCAAGAAGTGCGCGAATAATTCGATCCCCGGAGAAATTGATGAGTAAAGACGACGGCCCACCAACGCAGTTATTGCCTTCATGTCCTGATGGAAGAATTTCGCCGGCGATAGCAATTGGTGAAGAGGCAGACCGTAAATTTGATGCTCTTGATAGGCTGGGTGAGAAAATCAAGGAGTTAGTCGAAATGATGGGTGGTGGAAGGCGAACGATCCATCAACCTATGAGAGACGCGGTGAGTGTAACATACGTCGTCAAACGGAGACAGGGAAGTTTGATAAAAGCGCCCAAAAGGACATACGTAGATAATCAGAGGCAGGGAACACTGATAAAAGTGCTCAAACCTCACCATCACTAGAGTGCATCATCATCCACAACAAAAAAAGGGAGATAAAGGGCACCTGAAACGAGCGACCCCACCAAAAAAACCGAGAAAGGAAAACGCGCTTGCAGATACACGTAATGTACAACTACATGAAGTATCAACAGAGAAACTTAAGAAGGAGCCTAAAGAAATAGGATGGACGAGGGTCATGAAAAAAAAAGATAAATAGGCGAGATAAACGTCAAAGTATGAAATCCAAACCTAAAGCGGTTAGACCTGATGCAATAGTCATCACCAAAACAGGAGAGAATTCATACAGTGACATCCTACGATTGGTGAAAGGACACGAAGCATTGAATAAATATAGTGAAAATGTGTCAAAAATAAGGAAGACGGCAAAAGGACAAATGCTGTTGGAACTTAGTAAGCAACGAAGTGAAGACTCAGAGGAGTTCAAGAAGGAAATAGGAAAGGTCCTGGCGGCTAAAGCTGAAATTAAAGTTCTTCTTCTTCAAAAGCACCGAAGATCGCAGTGCAAGATGCATGAAATGCGGTGAAGCAGGCCATTTTGCGAGAGATTGCAATAGCCTACCAAGCTGCATGCTATGCAAGAGCAACGGAAGTGCCGACTCTAACCATCCTAGAAACAGTCGAACATGCCCCGCATACCTAGAAGCACGCAAAATTAAAAAAAACATGAAAATAGTTCAGATTAATCTTAATCACTGTGAAGCGGCTCAGCATCTATTAAAACAGAGAATATACGAAGAGAAATTTGACGTAGCGATCATTAGTAAACAATATCGAAACTTAGGAGATTTAGAATGGATCTCAGACAGAACACAAAAGGAACCAATCTGGACCTGTGCAGACAAGACTTTCCAAGATAAGTCACACACTGATAACGAGTACTACGTAAGAGCAAAGATTGTTGGAATAAATATATATAGCTGCTATATACCACCGCGTGTTGGCAACGATGAATATGAAAGGATTCTCGATGGACTCACGATCAATGTTAAGTCAACAAGCCCAAATATCATAGCTGGTGACTTCAACGCATGGGCCACGGAATGGCAAACGCACAAATGGAAGAGGAAATATGCTACTCAAGGCCTTTACGTCGCTTGACATCATCGTTTTAAATAGTGGACGCAAAAACACATTCGAAAAAAACGGAAGAGGTTCCGTAATAGACATTACATTTTCAAGCAGAGCATTAATCCAGCACACAGAATGGCGGTTAAGTGATGCATACACGCATAGCGACCATCAGGCAATAATAGTGACAATTGATTCTGGTAGAAGAAATTGTTAAAAGCGCCAGCATGCGAAAGCGCAGACAAAAGGATGGCAAAATAATACACTAGATGAAGAAATCTTCAAGATGGTACTGAATAGAGTCACTGTATAACTGAGCTACTCGGTCCAGGAGTCTGGCAGATGCGTATCAGAGTTGAAACCGTTAAGTTTGATTTTTTTGGTGTATATACATATTCGGTTAGATATTTATCAAAATGCAATTGGAATTCGATTATGTGCCTTGAAAAATTAATATCATTGTGCCATTCCATTAGAAACAGCCAAAAATTCAACTTTATTTTGCAATTTTCTGCACCCACACATCTTTACCAAACAGGTTTTTAGTCTAGTTTATGATTCTGTTTGTTGGCACATGGCGGAAAAACATCCCAACAGGGATTTTTGCAATCCATTCCCTTTTATTGAAAATCATTCAAATTGAGAAATCATTTAAATCGACCTAAGAAATTTGCAATGCATTCTGGAGTAATGTGAAGGCATTACATAAAGTAGCAGTTTATTTAGGGAATTTGATATGCATTGCAAGGTAATGTGTGGAGATTGCATAAAATAAATGATCATCGTCAAAACGTGCCGCGCACAAAACGAAAGATTATTAATAGAAAACATTAATGTCATATTCCGTTTGCTTTGTAATATTCCCGTAAAATTTTACAAGTTGTTCGTTGCAAGAAAAAAATCTTAAGTTACACCGTACTTTTCCAGCAACAAAATTAGTTAAATTATAGCAACAGAATTTAAAATACTGAATTCATATTAAAAGCAGGATCCCATTTCATCACATTTTTCAATATTAATTCAAAATGAATCGCTCCCTCAATGTTAGAATACCTTCTCAAAGATTAATTTGCTTTCTATTCTTTTGCAACCATTCCATCATAGATTCTATTGCGACCATTATATTGTCGATTTTTTTTCCAATCATTACATTATTCATTCGTTTCCCTAGATTCCAATGTCGATTCTTTGTAATGCAGAAAGTAGAAAAAAAACGAATGCTTGCCTATGACATTGCAATGTTAAAATAATCTATGTTTTACGACAGGAAGTAGCTGTAATAGCTTCATGGTAAGAATCATCGGCACGGTAATGATTCCACTCCCAACTGGGATATGTCAGAATGACTACACAGTCTACACCTATTTTCACCAACACTTTGATCTTTCGAACGTTCGATTTTTAGTACCAAATTTTTTAGCACGTTCGATTTTTGTACTAAAATAGCTATCTGCCAGACTCCTGGACCGAGTAGCTCAGTTATACAGTGACTCTAGTACTGAATGCCGAACATGACTGGCAAGAAGGTATAGAAAATTATGCTCAAATTGTATTAAACGAACTGAGTAAAGCCTGTGATGCGGCAATGGTGAGAAGAAAAGCTCACAACGTACGGAAACCAAACTACTGGTGGGACGATAACATTGCTCGGCTACGCACTAGATGTCACTAGACAACAGCTGCAGCGAAAAAGAACAACCGTAAATAGTAGTACTCTAAACTATATATACAAAGAATCCAGGTCAGACCTTAAAAAGGCAATTAGGCAAAGTAAACAAGAATGTTTCAGAGAGCTTTGTAACAATATGAACGGTAACTTATGGGTGAGCTAGGGTTTAGCCTAGTGGGTAGCGTCTTGGTATTATAATGCGAAGGTCGTGAGTTCAAATCCCGGTCGATGCAATATATAATTCTAGCACATTGCCTGCTCGGATATACCTTCGTCACCTCAATCTGCGAAAATGAGAAATTCGTGGAAAGAGGGTTGTGCGAAGGGCTAACAACCCCTCCACAATAAGTAATGCAAAATGTTAAGGAACCTGAATATCAAGAGGCTAAGGTCCGATTTGGGCTGTAGTGCCATGGTAGTAGAACTAATGAGATGGAGCATATAGGGTAGTGATGTCGAAACTGAAGGGACCAAGAGGACAAGCACCAACGTGTCCTATACGTATGGAGAAAGTGGTCGAATCGCTATTCCCGAAACGCTCCGATAGTAATGCTCCGGTAATAATAGAAAGCCCCACTGAAGTGAATAACGAACCAGCGGTGGTGAATGCGGAGGAGGTACTCCAAGCAGCTAAGCGGCTCGAGAACAATAAATCACCAGGATTAGACGCCATACCAAATAGAGCGCTTAAACTAGCTATAAAGCTCAATGCAGACGTCTACGCAGAAATGTACACGAAATGCCTAAGGGATGGTATTTTTCCCAAAATATGGAAACGCCAAAGTTTGGTTCTATTCCTGAAACTTAACAAACCACCTGGAGAGCCGAGTTCGTACAGGCCGCTGTGCATGCTTGACTCACTGGGGAAAATCCTGGAACGGTTAATTCTTAACAGATTAGAACAACATCTACAAGAGAACGGAAACATTCCAGAGAATCAATATGGATTCCGCAAAAGGGCGCTCTACAGTCGATGCAATAAAAAAAAGTAATAGACATTGCTGAAAAGGCTATTGAAGGCAGTAGATGGAAGAATGGTTCTAAAGAATACTGCGCTATAATAACACTAGACGTCAAAAATGCATTCAATTCGGTGACGTGGCCTCATATAATTAATGCTCTACTAAAATTGGAAACTCCACCATACCTCCTACGAATGGTCAGGAGCTATCTCGCAGATAGAGTATTACTATATGATACCGAAGAAGGAGTGAAGAAGTATTGCATAACATGCGAAGTCCCACAGGGCTCAGTACTAGGACCCGTGTTATGGAATATACAATATGATGACATCTTACGACTTCCAGTACCAAGAGGTGTACAAATAATTGGCTACGCGGATGATATAGCAATTACTGTGGTAGCAAAAGACAACGTAAGCACCAACGTGATTTCTGACATTAAGAACTGGCTTAGAGCATCTAATCTAGAGCTAGCTGCACATAGAACAGAAGTACTTCTTATTACAAGCAGAAAACAAAGAAAGCATATAACGTTAAATATAGATGGACTTGAAATCGTATCCCTACCCTCCATTAAATACTTGGGTTTTATGATTGACGCAAGATTATCCTTCAAGACGAACATCGAAACAGTCTGCGCAAAAGCAGGACGAGTGAACTCCGCCCTATGCAGAACAATGGCGAACATTGGAGGACTCAGCCAAAACAGGAGGATACTTCTTTCAAGTGTGACGCGAAGTATCATAATGTATGCTGGACCGATATGGAGCGAAGCACTACGATACAAATCTTACGCGAATATGTTAAAAAACCCCATAGAGTAAGTGCGTTAAAGGTATGCAGTGGATTTCGTACAATTTCATATGACGCCGCGAATATCATAGCTAGGTTACTGCCGCTAGACATACTAGCTGCTGAAGCACAACGATTATATCACAAAAAGAATACAATAAGCCGACGCTTAACAGTGGAAAAGAAAAAGGAAGAGCAACGGGTAAGTACCAATGCCTGGCAACTGCAATGGAATACCGTAAACAAAGGCCGCTGGACGTATAGACTTATAACTGACATAGATAAGTGGGTTGGACGGAAGAATGGTGAAGTAGATTACTACATGACCCAATTTCTGTCAGGGCATGGCTGTTACAGAAACTTTTTATACAAATATGGCCATGACTCCTCTGCGTCATATCCAAGTTGTACAGATGCAATTGAAAATGCAGAGCATGTATTCTTTCACTGCCCAGTCTACGAAATGGACAGAAGGAGAGTCGAGGACATCGTTATAGAAAATATTAACCCCAACAACATAATCCCACATATCCTGAGCACCAGCGAAATCTAGAATGCGGTGACTCAGATGTGCGTGAAATTTCTCACCGAGCTGAGAAGATTCGAAAGACTACTTAAGGAAATATCTGAGGCAGAAGTGCCTACAACAGCTAGAACAGTTGGTAGTTGAATAAAATAGGAAGTGAAATACACAGGGTGACATAAGACATTATATGTGACAGTAAATTGACGTTTGAGCTTTAAGCTCCTCCTGACGAAATACTCAACGGTTGTCCCGGAGGGTAGTGGGTTAGGCGAGGGGTTCTTAGCGGGTTCAAGTCCCGCACTTCAAGGCTTTCGATGCTTTTCCCCGTGTTAAAAAAAAAACAAGGCACGATCCTGAGCATCGGCTGTTGCCAGGACTTGTCTATTCCTCTGGCCTCCTGCTCGACTGCTCGCTTCCATGGTGTTACATGGTCGACCGACCCGACGTGTTCCTTGAGATTTATAATCCAGAGCCTATTAGGCAATGTTTCGCTCTGGTCTCCTCAAAGTATGACCGATCCACTGCCACTTCCGCCAACCTAAAAAGAAAAACTACCAAAGCAAGGTTTAACGACACAGTAGAGGCTAAATTGGTTCCAGCTCTGAGTCAACTGTCCTCTGGGACGGACGATTTACGAGCTGCAGTAGCTTCACGCACAGCCGCAGTAATCAGAGCTGAGGCGAAAGGTCTCAGTATCCCAGCCACTTCTCTGATTAACAAAGCTAGCACTTCCGAGGCGAATGTAGTCAGAGTAGAAAAGCCTCCTGCGAAAGAGTCTTTGCACGCTCCGACCACTCCGCTGGATGTAGTTTCGAACATTGCTACGGATAGAGCTGTGGTTCCGAAACTGTTGGCAGCGAAAAGGAGGAACAAGCTTAGATGAGCCCAACGGAGTAAAACCTCATAACTTGATTCCACGTCCCCAATCAGCTGCTACTCCCAGTTTGCAGCCTTCAGTGAAAAATGTCGAAGTTGTTTAAACACTTTTATCCCCGCTTGCTTCGGGACGATCGGTTCGTGGCACCGCCTCTGGCAATGCCATAGAATCTTCATTGTCCACGGGCACAGTAGCTGTATTTGTAATTATTGCAGGATTTGTACACTGATACCCTCTTCTTACAGGATTATTAATAAACCCTAAATGATTAAAGAGACAATTTATTAATATATTTTTGGACTTAATATATAATAACTTTTTTTACGCAATATTTTTTAGGATTAGCAGGGATACCCCGATGATATTCAGATTTTTCAGATGCATATCTTGCTTGATATATTATTTCAACAATTGGATCAACTATTTCCTTACTAGGAGTTTTATATTTTATTTATATTATTTGAAAAAGTATAATTTCTCAACGAACATTAATTTTTCCTACTCAATTAAGATCATTAATTGCATGATATTAAAATCTACCTCCCGCTGAACATATCTATTCTGAATTACTTTTATTAACTAATTAATCTAAAATGGGAGATTAGTGCAATGGATTTAAGCTCCATATATATGTATAAAGTTATTTACTTTTATTAAGAGTTTAATGTCAACATGAGCAAATTTAGGCTTACAGGATAGAGCTTCTCCTTTAATAGAACAATTAACTTTTTTGCATGATCATACATTAATAATCTTAATTATAATTACCGTTTTAGCGAGCTATGTAATATTTATACTATTTTTTTAATAATTATACTGATCGATTTTTACTTCACGGTCAAACTATTGAGATAATTTTAACAATTCTGCCAGCAATTATTTTATTATTTATTGTTCTTCCTTCTTTACGATTATTATATTTACTAGCAACCGCCCGCGACTTCGTCCGCGTAAAATTAGCAATAATTAGCAATTTTTGAGAGTGTAGTTAATAATACATTATGTGGGATATATAATCTGCTTTCTTTAATGGCTCTTTGAACACAATGTTTTGTATTTTGTTGGAATCAGAATCAAAAATTATTAAGAATGAAACCATGATACGCGCATTTGAATGGGACAGGCTGTGTGATCAAATCAATCCCGTGTTTTGAGCTCATATATGTATTGAAAAGCATTAAGGACTTGTGAATAATTGTAGCTTGTGTTAATTAAAAAAAAAGCAAATAAAATAACAAGCTTCAAAACATAACAGGACTACGATTGTGCGTAAAGTCCAATCATACGATACTATATATGATCGACATTTTTGTGATGTTAAGAAATTTTGTGTGGGGAGTGAAAGAGGGGGTGTCAGCACTGAACTAATTTGTTTTATATCATGCTAGAATAACTATAAAAATGTTTTGTATTAAATTTAAGCTTCAAAAATTAAGTAAGTACTGAGAAACTTAGTGCATTGAATTCAATGAAATTGTGCAATTTGTATGGGAGGTGGTAGAAGTAGTGGTGTGGTGATTTTCCTAGAAACAACTAAACATAATTATCATGCAATTGATATACTTTAAATTTCAGATCTGTATCATTCACACTTTTCAAGAAAATCGAATTGTTGCATAGTTGTGGAGTTGTATCTCATTGTATGGGAGGGGGTAGAAGGAGTGAAGCTACACGGTTAATTTCGTTCCCGATATTAATAACAATGCTAATTAAGGACTTAGAACAACATTTTAGCTCGATGAAAGCTACACGTACTGAGAAAATTGGTGTAAAGTGTTTCATGAAAAGGTGAAGTTTGTATGGGAGGTGGTGGAAGGAGTGGGGGGACTCAAATATTTTATATACCAAAAGACTGCATTTGTAATAGAAAAAATATATTCCAAATTTCAGATTAATAGATTTTAAAGTTTCCAAGAAAATTTGATTAATATATATTTTTGAAAATGAGTCACTTTGTATGGGAGGAGGTAGAAGGCGTAAGAGGAGTGAAATAAATAGTAATACGCTGATACCTGCAGCAAAAAGGAAACAGCCGAGATCGGCTACCTATAGCGACGTCGTCAATAATACCAACGACTTGCTAGGCATCATACCAGAGACGGTGAGGACTCAGATCTACTGTTCATTGAGGGACATTTTTTGACGGAATACCTCTTAGGTAATCCACCAGCTAAATCAAGCGTTTTGCCAGGCTATCCAGCCAAGAAAGAATCCAAAATAGTTTGTTTGAAGCTAGTCTTCAGCACTGTTGGTGCTACATTGACTGACTTCCTAGTGGAATTGATGTTTGCAGATCCTTGCCGTGCGAGCGTGTCTGCTGCCTCGGTACCTAGCAGGTCGCTATGACCCGGTATACAAATTAAAAAAGCTTCCGTTATGGGCACTAGGTGATTCAAATTGTGTCTACAAATGGACACTAGTTTGGACGAAGTCCTGTAGGATTGGAGTGCCAGAAACGCAGCTCAGCCATGAAACTTCCATTCCTCAACCTGCGGTTGATTCATGCAATCATACTCGCAGTCTAAAAGGAAGTTTGCGTCTCTAATGGCGCTTAAAATTTTATCACGACGAATTAGTGGTTTCTAATCTTATGGCTACTAGGCCCTCTCTCTCTCAGTTTATCCGCGATCCTATCGATCTGTTATCCTGTCCCCAAACTACATGTCGTATAATGCGCCAACACCAGCACCATCAAACAGAACCGATTGGAACTGATTCGCTATGGAGAAGCAGTGTGACTTGGTGAATTTCTAGCAGGGGCAAATATGATGGTCTCACTACCATCATATTTGCCCCTGCTAGATTGTATAGTTTCTCTAGAAGATTCACCAGCCGAGCACAGACGGATAACGACAGTAGACAGTAGAATCCTAGAGTCACAAACTGACGGGTTTTTCGAGTCCAATACTACAAAGGGAACCAATGCCATTTGGGAAGGGCATTAAGTTCTTAACAACTTAGAAGAATAAATGATACGGCTCGCCTCATGAAAAGGTTTAAATTGAAAAATAGAGCAAACTTCTAAACCCCATGCATTACGCCATAATGCTAGGAAACTTCAAAATAATGCTCGCGATAATGAGTAAGAATCGGACGGAAAGTCTATAAAGTTGCGTTGAGTAAATCAAAGCACCCTTTACAGATCCTCCTGTGTAATGAGGGCAATAGAATTCACCCAGTTCTGCTTGCCCTAAAAATAGCAGCAACTCACTAGATTATGGGCGCATCACACATGACCTTAAAACCTAACTGATTTGAGAAACAGATACAGCGCCTCGGATACGGACGGATTCTATGGTCGTCGGAGGGATCCTTTTTCCACACAAGAGTCATAATAACCCATCTTGGGTTTCCCCTGGTCTTGTTACTCAGAACCAGATCGACCATTTGATTATAAGTCGCCGAAAGAGAAGATGTCTCCTCGATGTGCGAGCGAAGCGCAGAGATGACGTGGGGAGCGATCGCCACTTGATGGTTATGTGCTTCCGATTATGCAGAGCAGCTATCTGACGGCCACAAATTATTCAAATGAAGCGCACGTTTAATGTGGATCAACTTAGAGACCCCAACCAAAAAAGCGCGAGTACACCCCCATTCTACGAGAAAAGCCATCCACATTGGCGAATATAAAATGCGCACACTGAACGCCAATTGGGAGGCAACCAGAAACACGTTGTTAACTAGTGCTGAAGAATCTGTGGGACTTATGCAAAGCGGTGAGAAATCCTGGATGTCGATAGATACATGGGACTAAGGAGAAAGGCCATTGAAGATCTGGGCAAGAAGGCAGAATCTGCGGCTTACCTCGGGGATATGAGATCACTATTTAAGATCATGAAACTGTTGACGAACAGGAATTTTACCGCCTGGTGAGAGATGTCAAAGGAACTCTCCTTAACATGAGTGAAGACCAGTTGGGGCAATGGAAGAAATACTTCTCTGATACTTTAAACATCTTGAACAGAACGACAACCAAACATCCAATCGCAACAATCCTCTATAGGGACGATCCTCCAGATAAGAAGAAATAGTTTCCGTCATTCGGGCGAGAAAGAAAGATCCAGGTAAAGACAGAATACCCAACCGAACTCCTCAATGCGGACCCGGAAATAACAGCCGATGTACTCCTCTCACTCTTTTTTGAGGTGTAGAATGATGGAAGATATCCGGTTGAATAGAAAATCCTGAAGAAAGGATTGTGGCAATAGGCATGGTATATATTTACTGCCGTATCGAAAATCATGGCTAAGGTGATTCTCAATAGGATTAGTGATGTTATATTATAGATAGAAACCTCGAAGTTTTTCAGGCTCGGTTCCATAAATGGTCGTCTTGTGTAGACCATACCAATATGCAACGGATAATTTTGAAGCACTTAACCGAAAAGGGTTCGCCGATACATATCAAATTTGTGGAACTTCAAGAAGGCTTTCGCCATAAGAAATAATTTGCATAGGAGAGGTATTCCAGAAAAGATCATTCCTATGATTAAATAATCCTTCAAAGATGGACGGAGGAGACCTGCCGAGAGCTTTCCCTTGCGAACGGGATTTAGACAATGCTGCATATTACTTTCCCTGTTTCTGGTGGTAATAAATGACATTTTCAAAGCTGAACTGGTATGTGGGTAGGTTTCTAAATGCAACAAGGTAGGACTAAATGTAACTGTTCGCAAGACCAAGTACATTCACATGGGTTCGAACACTAGCGCACCGATTGTTCTTATCGTACAAGATGTGGAACAGTTACCGAAAATGGTTATGACGCTCATGTAAATGAAGCTCGTCAGGCCTTGGGTATTCTTTCCCCTTCCTTGAGGTTACGAAACAGCGATTGATTGAAGCATACGTCAAATCCATGTTGTTACACGGTAATACTATAGTATTACCGTATGTATGTATACATGGAAAGTGACCATTCGGCTCACCAAGAAACTGCAAACTTTCGTGAACAAGAGCCTCCGATGCATTTAGGGACATTCTGGTCAGCTATGACTTCCAACGATGACGAACTTAGGAGTAAGACTGGACTTACTCAAATATGCATTGCGATTCAAAGACGGAAGTGGCAGGGATCGGTAACACTTTGAGAAAACCAAAGATACTAAAGGAAGAGAGCAGTTGCAGGCCAGGGGAATAAACAAATCCTGGCGACAACTAAAGAGCGATGCTTAGGATCGCGCCTTCTGGAAAAGAACTATTTCTGTTCTATACCCCTATAGGGGGTCTTGACAGGAAATTGACTGACACAGACGGTAACAAGGCAGACAATTCTGCGAAAATACTGACTCAGCGAATGAAGCGACTGAACCTAAGACAGTCTATCAAAAGACCCTTTCGTGGTCAGGATTCGACCGGAGAAGAAATGCTGATGCAGCAAAATTGCTTTGACTATAACCGACGTATTGATAGTGACAATTTAGGCACTCCTGAAATGAAAATAAAATTGTGCAGGTAGCTTTCTACCAACTCTGTTTTTTCATACAAAAAGTTTATTTCGCTTCAATAACGAACTGGGCTTAAAGGAGAAAGTCAATGGACATAGACATAATACAGGAGGTCAAGGTCTGATTTGGACTGTATCGCCATCGTAAGTAATTACAGCTTCAAAATTGTTCTAAAATTTTTGCATTTTATCGCTGCACAATTGACCATTATTTTGATTTTTGAGTGCATATTTCACTTCCAATCATTTACACTTCATCACCAGAGTTGCTGATGCACTCCTTTTTGTAAAAATAATATCAAACCATGCTTGAGTTCCATAAATAGTTTCCTAAATTCTTAGAAACTAGGTACATAGGTAAATCCTCGAAAACTGACACAATCATAATTTTTTCTCAACGCAATATCCAAATAGGAATCCATTTTGTTCTTATATTCTGATTCCATCTTTCACTCTCCTGTTCATAAATGGAGTTCATTTATTGGACCGACAATGTCACTGAAGCGCAGGATTCTTTTAGGGGAGGTTGCAAAGTCATCCTAAAACCCTACTGGCTGGTTAACAATTTGGCAATCTGGGGCGTTCCATTCGAATAGAACCTGTACCACTATTTCCATATAAAATTCAAAGTTCATGAGATAAACATTTGTGGAATGGGGTGAAAATTCGATATTATACGATATATGATAAAAGCAACCCTAGATGTATTTTTTCGAAGTTGAATATGAATATGACATGGAAAATCGAATCATACTTATATACTGGAACCTTCTACAATAGTTTTTAAGAAACTTGAATGCTATTGTAGATTATTCAATGATTAAATCGGATGTTGGTTTAATTGTGAGCTATACTTTTCATTGTAACGAATTAGTTTCTATAAACCAGAAATGTAGTGATATCATCGGATAATGACTGCAAAGAAAAGATATCTTATTGGTACGAATTAACATTATAAAAATATGAATGGTACGAACGAAATGATATCAGGTTATGCTAGTTATTATTCGCTGGCGGTTTAATCGTAGTACAGCACGAAAATATAAAACTACGAGTAAATAAAGATGAATAACTGCCATATAGTTCCGGTATGTGAGTTAAAATTAGGATGCCGATAAGTTCAAATTTATAAAATTTCCAACTTTTCACTAGTTATTTGGTGATAACAATTTTCAAGCCAATAATAGCTCTTATATCTGTTCGAAGAGGAAAAGGTTCCTTTAAATATAGAGAAATTTTTAATAAGGGCAAGGTAGAAGAAGAGGTGTGAAATGATATTTTTAGGATATTGACACTATTATAAATTATCCTTATCAGACCTTCTATATCCCTTACCCTTTCCGGAGGTTTCGCACGAAGCTGCGAGTATTTGACGCATGCATCAAATCCGTGTTCTTATATGGTTTTCGTGGACAAATGCCTCCAACGCATTTTAGGGCTATTCTGGTCAGATGTGATCTCCAACGTCGAACTTTGCAGGACATACTACAATAGGTATTAAGATTCAAAGGCGGAAGTGGCAGTGGATTGGTCACACTTTGCGGAAACCAGAGCAAAACTTTGCCAGGCACGCTCTGCATTATAATCATAACGAAAGACGTCGAATTGAAAGCATGCAGTTGAGTAGGAGGCCAGAGGAATAAACAAGTCGAGGCGACAACTAAAGGCCAATGCCTTGTGGAAGAGAACTATTTCTGGCCTATGTTCCTTTAGGGGCTTAACTGGAAATTCATTTTGATATGATTGATGAAATACCGGAAAATAGTGGCGTGAATCATATTCGATCACGCGGCCTGATGGAAAAAAAAACTCTTTCAGAGCATGTGCATTGCATATAATTCACACTAAACACGTGTCATCGTTTTAATTAATAATTGAAAAAAAGTAATTAGTAATACTGAAAAATAATTGTGGGCTCTGAAACTTTTGATAAATTAAAGCTTGGCCATTAACTTGTTAATAGACGAGTTCCAATAAATTTTTTCTTCGGTGTAATAAGGGTGGTCCCATTAAAACTGTATATTTTGGAATTTGAAAAAGCACGCTGCGTTTATTTGAAAAGCTCTGATGTTTTTATTTTAATAATGATTGTAGACATGGAGGTTATGTATGGAACAGAATATTCGACAATCGCTGCACGAGCGACAGAACAAAATAGGTCTTAATTCAAAATATGTGATCTTAATGGAAACCACAATTTTGTATTTGTATGGGGGAGTGCAATCCAGTGGGATTAAGATTTTGAAGCAAAATGCTGAGATCTTGACGTTTTTTTGTTTAACCTCATTGTTTTTTTTAGATTACATTAAAAAAATTCCAGATACGAAATTAATAGAGCAAAAGCTCGAAATATATCCAAACCTGCAAACTTCCTTCGTTTTAGTGCGACATTCAACTAAACGAAATTAATAAACCAGGTTTAGATGGTTTTTGCTACTGGCAATGAAAATTATTCGAAAAATAAAAAAAATCGGCAAACGATTTTAAATGTGAAACAGTTCCACTTCAAGCAAGTCTATATACTCAGTAGATGGTTTTTGTTCGCTTTCAATCAATCAGTTCTCCCATACATCTGCAAATATTTGTCAGTATCAGCCAGAACAACTGAACAATTTATCAACTCACCACTCGTTTCGGTAGTTCTCACTCCCCTTACCATCCAAATCGATTAGCTTTACCCCTTCTATCTCCTCCCATATAAAATGCCACAATTTTGCAATTCGACAAGAAACGATTTTGCTCGAAAAGCATTAAATCTACTGATCTATTGATCTTTCAATCTACTGGATAAAACTTATTCGAATCTTCCCCTTTCTTCTACCACCTGTTAACTGCACTTTTTCATGAAATACTCTAAACCAATTTACTCATCATAATCAATGGCGCGAAATCGGGCTCTGGCCTCTTGAAGTCGTCGCCTCTAATCGTCCTCCAGCTGCTAATATTACTTTACTATTCTATTATTCTTTGCTACCCTGAAATTTTGTTTTTTCGCGTTTCATGACTAAATTAGCCTAAATGCAAAAAAAATGCGTCCTGCCGTACGCCGTACATATGGACTCATATCTCCGAGACCATTAAAGCTAGATTGTTCGTTTTTGTGTGGATTGTTGAATGGGTGAGCTCCATTATCTAAATTTTGGGGAGTGTAAGGCGGAAGGGGGCGGCGGGGGAGGGAAAGAGTTAAAAACTACACTTGCTAATATCTCCATTACGAATGCAGGTAGGAAGATGCAAATCAGCATAAATATAGAAAAGGTTGTGGGACAAACTCTAAGAATAATTTAATTTTTTATCCATTGACGTCCGAAAAGGGGGGGCTAAAAACGAATTGTTGACCAATTTTTTTTAAATGATTATATCTTCGAAATTACTGACCATAAAAAAATTAATATTATATTTTGGGACTATTAAGGCGGCATACAGATCCACCAAAATCAGCTTATAAGGAGGCTAATTATTGCAAGGGAGAGGATCAGGGGGGGAGGGGAAGCGTGCAAAGAAAAACACTTAAAAACGAATATCTCAACTATCTCTTAAGCTATGTAATTGAAACTTAAGCTTATACTAGGGAAATACAAAAAAAAAATATGAAGTTTGGTCAGTATTGTGGGAAAAGGGAAGCATTTTAAAAATGGTGTACTTTCCAAAATTTAAAACCGTTATATCTTAAAACTGAGTACAGATATCAAATCGAAAATTTATCAAATTATTGAAATACATACTCCTTAATTTTATTTAAAATTTTAAGTTAGGGGCTGTAAGGGCAATTTTCGACATTTTTGCTTACCACAAAAATATTGAAAATTATCAATGATTTGTTTAGGCTCTGGTGATGAAGATGCAAAGTTTAAATTCTGCATGTCGATACATCTATTTGATATACATTGAAAAAAAATAATAATTTGTTCCACAATTGTTATAAACAGACCCCCCGGTCTAACCGTGCACAAGGTGTTTCATGTGCAATGAAAAAGGCACATAAACTGAAAATTTTTGAGTGAAATTTTAAGATAGAAACTTAAAAATTTGTGAAATGCATTTAAACAAAATTCCTAAATATATGAAATATTAATTGGTCGAATATTTTTAAAACTTGTACCCCCTCCCATACAAAACTATTTTTTCGACCATTTTTAAGAAATCAGTTATCACCTAACTATTAAAAGCTATCAATTTAAATAGTCGAAACAAAACTGCGTCAAAAGTTTTGAGATCGCGTTTGCCCTTCTACTCCCTCCCATACAAAAGTATGATTTCAACGAATTTCATTAAATCAACTAATAACCAACAAATTAAAAGCTACGAACTTGAAATTTTGTACGAGCACCTTAAAAGAAAAACAAAATAAAATTCCATCACAAATTTAACGATTCCCTTATCTCCTATACCCCCTCCCATACGAATGTTTGGTTCTTAAGAGAACAATATTGGACGTGATTCAAGCAATCAAATAAAAAACTATTAAGATCCACCTCTCCCCTCATAAAAACTCAAACTTACATAAATAAACAAATGAAATATTGATTATATGTACTGGAGCTATTGATCGTTTCCGCAATTAAGTGTTAAATTGACAACAGCTCTGTCCAAGAACGCTCTTTCACTTAGTCTTCCCTATCTACTTTAACCTGCATATTGACTTTCCACGCATCCGCAACTTGTCCCAAGAATAATAAAGTTTCGCCCAACTTGTTGGTAGTTTATTTAAAATGGCTTTGCTGTCTTCATCAACCTAGCCTTCCCATCGCTTGGGTGGTTTGCCTACTGACCGGTTACTACTCGCTTCGCCCTTAAGAGCACGATTGGGGATACTTCTGTCTTCCATTCGCTCTAAATGGCCAGCCCACTGCAGTTTACGTAGCTTGATGAACGTTGAAGCTTCTGGCTCGCCGTAGAGTTGATACAACTCATGGTTGTATCTCATTCGCTATTCCGTTCCTTTCTTCACAGGTCCCAAAATTCTTCGGAAGACCTTACTTTCGAATCTGTTTACTGCTGTTTCAGAAGTTCGCGTTAATGTCCACGTCTCGCTGCCATAACAGAGCACAATTCGTATAATAGTTATATTCGCATCTTAGTGTTCCTGTGCACTTTCTTGGATTTCATTATTGGAAGTACCGAATAATACGTCTTATTTGCTAGTAATATCCGTCGTTTGGTTTCGTCTGTTTCATTACCGTCCTTTGCTAGGTTAGCCCCAAGATATAAGAAGTTGTCCACTTTCTCCAAATTATATTCCGCTATTGTTATGTTTTGTCGGATTGGCGTTCTCCTTCTTGTTTGCGCCAATGCTTTTGTTTTGCTTTCATTAATGCGCAACCCGACTTCTTTTGCGGCGGAGTCAAGATTGACAAATACCTCCTTACTCACTAGGGAAGGTTCTTGCTAGAATGTTAATGTCGTCAGTGTATGCTACTAGTTGGGTGGGCTTGAATAGTAGTGTCCCGTTGGTGTCGACTGGGATTTTTCGGACGACATACCCTAGTGCCAAGTTGAAAAGCATGGGGGCTAGACCATCTCCCTGCTTTAAACCACATTCCGTTCGAAAGCTGGTTGTGGAATCGGTTTGTATTCTCACTTGGGATTCAGTGTTCGTCATTGTGAGTCTTGTTAGTCGGACTAGTTATGGGGGAATTCCAAAGTCAAGCATGATTTGGTGCAGTACGCGCCTGTCGATACTGTCGTATATTTGTTTCTTTCTCAAGCACCTGTTTCACCGAGAATATCTGGTCTGTTGTCCGGCTCTGAATCCACTTTGGTAATCGCCAATTGTTTCATTAGTATAGGGCTTAAGACGACGTTCAATTGTTTTTGTCATTATTTTATAGGACGTACACAACAATGATATTGCTCTGTAATTCTCACAGCAGAGTTTGTCTCCTTTCTTGTAAATTGGACATGTAATGCTTTTTCGCCAGTCGTCGGGTAGGATTTCCTCTGTCCAAATTTTGCATATCATGTTGTGCAGTATTTCAGAGACACAATTTCCACCGTTTTTCAGAAGTTCAACTGGTATTTCATCAATTCCCGGCGCTTTATTTAGTTTATTGTCACATAGGGCTGCTTTGATTTCGGCAAGCGTGGGTAGTGTCGATGATGGTTCTTCTTCATCAGTTGAGACCTCAATCGAAATGTTTACTCAGTACGTATAAAATTTATCGAGCTGAAATCGTGCACAAATTAATTAATTACAATTATTAGTAAGAAAAAACATTAGATGATTAGCTTCACTCCTTCTATCCCTACCCATACAATCCGACACAATTTCTCAACTTTAGTAAATTTTCCTGAAAAATATGAAAGCTACTGATCTGCAACTTAAAACAAGTCAAAAGCATGGTTTATAGTTATTTCTGAAAAGTCATTAAGAACTCGTCCCTCCTTCTACCACCTCCCATACAAACTGCTCAATTTCACTAAATCTATTACACTAATTTTCTTAGTACCTATTGAATTTTTGAATCCTAAATCTTGTATAAAACATTTCGATAGCAACTCTAGCTTGATATGAAAAAATTAGCTCATTGTCGTCACCTCTCTACCGCTCCCCCTACAAAATTTCTTGAAATCAAATTAATTCTCTTTCATCTAGAGTTACGCACGACTGGAAGGAAGCTGAAAATCAGCATAGGTATGGAGAGTGTTATGGGACAAGCTCTAAAAATAATTTAATATTTTTTTTCCATTGGCGTCCGAAAGGGGGAGAGGGAGGGGAATTTGTTGGCCGATTCTTTTACTCAAATTGTTATATCTTCGGGACTTCTTGATCCAAAAAATTCTTATTTTAAGACCAATTAGGTAGCATACAGTTCAGCTATAATCTACTGAAAGGGAGGCGAATTATTGTAACTTAAAAACTAACTTAAAAATGAATATCTCAACTATCTCTTAAGCTCTCTAATTGAAACTTAAAACATCTATTAAGCTATACTAGCGAAATACAAAAAAATATATAAAATTTGTAATAATAACAGTGGTGGCAAATGGGGATCATTTCAAAAATGATCACTTTTCAAAATTTCAAACCATTATATCTCAAAATTTAAAACAGGTATTAAGTTGAAATTTTGTCAAATTGTGGAACTATATGATCTATAATTTTTGAAAACATTTTAAAATGGAGGCTGTAAAGGAAACGAGATAGTGGGTCAAAATTTCGAAAATTTTCACTAATTTTTTTAGGGCTCCGGTAATAGATGCAATGTTAAGAATTTGTCCGTGCAAAACATCCAGTTGATAAACGTAAAGCAAAATATGAATTTGAACCAAAACCGTTATCCACTAAAGAGGGCTCTAACCTGCACAACGTTTTTCACATATATTGAAAAAAACACAAAAATTAAAAATTTGTCTTAAAAGTTTAAGATATTAATTAGCCGAATACCTCCAAAACTTCTACCCCTCCCACACAAAATTTTTTTTTCGACCATTTTTAATAAATCAATTATCACCAAACCATTGAAAGCTATCAACTTGAAATTTTGTACAAACATCAAAAGTTTTGGAATCCCCTTTGCCCTTCCACCCCTCCCATGCAAAGGCATGATTGCGACCAATTCCAAAAAATCAATTAACAAACAAGAAATTAAAAGCAACGAACTTGAAACAAAACTGCATCACAAATTTTGCTATTTCCTCACCTCCTCTATCCCCTTCCATACAAATGTATTGTTTTAAGAATATAAAATACACAGAGAATTTCATAGAATTTACTTCATCTATAAAACTAACTAATACAGCGAATTTTGAACGCGATTAAGGTAATCAATTAAAAAATTATTGACATGTAACCATCCCTTTTATCGCATCCCCTCCCGCCCATACAAGCCCAAACTTGCATATATAAATGAATAAAATATTTATTCTACATATGTATGTACTGAAGCAAGAGTGTAGCCTATTGGGTACATGTTGGTCTATGTACAATGCGAAGGTCGTGAGTTCGAATCCCGGTGGACGCATAATTCTAGCCCACTACCTCCTTGGGTATACCTTAGTTACCTCAATCTACGAAAATTAAAATTAGTTGATAGAGGGTTGTGTGAAGGGCTAACAACCCTTGCACAATAATTAATGAAAAATGTTAAAGAACCTGAAAATCAGGAGGCCAAAGTCCGATTTGGGCTGTAGTGCCATTGTAGAATAGAATATGTACTGAAGCTATCGGTCGTAATCGCAGTTAAGTGTTAAATAATTGACCAAAGCCCCGCCCTAGAACTTCCATTCGCATAGTCTTGCCTATCCACCCTAACCTGCATATTGTCTTCCCACGTATCCTCAACTTGTCTCAAGAATAATGAAGTTGCGCCCGAATTTTGGGCAGATTTTTTTTTGTTATTATTCTAATAAAAAAGTATTGTGATCGATCTTGAAAAAAAAATTTGCTACCCTCAAATTTTGTATTTTTTTGCGTTTCATGACAAAATTACATAGTCTAAAAGTGCGAAAAAAAATTCGTCTGTCTGGTAGCCGTACGCTACATTAACTACCAAAACCTTTAAATTAAAAAGTTTATTTTTGGGTGCCCTGTAGATGGGTTCTAATCTCAGGCGGACACTAATTTTAAGGGGTGTTAGGGTTAAGGGGATACGGGTTCACTATTCAAAATCATGAAACAGTTGACGAACAGGAATTTCACCGCCAACCACCTGGTGAGAGATGTCAACGGAACTCTCCTTAATATGAGTGAACACCAGTTGCGGCGATGGAAGGAATACTTCTCAGATATTTTGAACATCTTGTCAGAGGAAGATATTCCAGAAACAGAACAACTTTTATAAGATTTATGTTGCCTTACATATATAAATCGTGTTGATCCAATCTTGGCTACCAATCTATTCGTATCATTTTTCAATAAATGTTTGGCCGCTCTATGCAACAATTAGACCGAAGCACTATCGCTTAATATCAAGCATAAGCTATGTACACGTTCAAACTCTCGTACTTATGAGATGCATTCAAGGTCACCTGCTAGCAGTCGATCCGACCCACTACCGGCAAGACGGCCGATCAGCACAGAACAGCACCGCTCACCATTGAGCAGACTCGGAGGCGCTAAGACCCAACTAATCTTGCATTTTGCGGCCGTTTAAAAAAGTTCTCTAAGCTCGATTCGCGAATTGACGCAACAATAACAACAACGCAACGAAAACACGTTCGCAGTAATGGTTTTGTGCGATTGTTTTTGAACTTTGCGTTTGTTTTTGCTGGAGCAGTGGTTTTGCCGTTGGTCATGGATTTACCTGTGCCGTGCGCTGTGTGCACGACACCAGCTCAAGACAGCGAGTTTCTTCAGCCCCCTGTCCTAAATAAGCTCCGCGCCCTGCAATTAAGCTTCGGAATTTCATGGCCGCCTGCCCACCACTATCTCTAAACCCATGTGAGGCCTTGTAGCATATTAAAATCCGCTGAAAGAGAGTTGCTTTGCTGAGCCGCCGCTATAAGGACTTTCGAGGTAAAACTTGACCGAGAAAAAAAGTGCAATACAACTGAAAATGTCTTGGGCCCGATTCCGCGAGCCGCAAGACAGCTCACTGCTTACTCGTCAGAGTGGCCCCAATACTTTGCGCAAAGTCGTAATTTTTGCCTTTTCGTAGCTAGCTAGCAGTTTTCTACCGCTTGACCTCCTTTTCCATATTTTTTGGGATTTTTGCTGACGTCGTCGGCCGTGCCATCACTCGACGATCCAACGAGCAACAGCTTTGCTTTTCTTGGGAACGCATATTGCCGTGTCTTATGTCGTCTATGTATGCTCGAAGCAAGTTTAGGTTTTGCTTTCGAGTTTCTCCAAAAAAACAAAAATGCATAAGGAGTAAAGAGGATGTCGTATGAGTCAAGAGGTATACGAAGAATTTTAAAACGGGTAAAAATAGCCAAACTCGAACCGAGTGGCTTACGGCTCTAAATGTTTGCTTGAAATTCTTTGAAATTACTTAGCTAGTTGCGGAAGTAATAAAATTAATATTTTAAACTAAAGTTGCATAGTACCTATGAGCGAAAAGTATTTAAATTAATGGTTTGGTGAATGTTTTCACAGTGCATTTCGAATTGAAATAAAAGATTTCCGGATTCTAGACTGTTACGCTTTATTATTCGTAACGTTTCGGTCTCTGCTGAGTTTGATAAAGGTCTCAGCAAAGACCGAAACGTCACGAATAATAAAGCGTAACAGTGTAGAATCCGGAAATCTTTTCTTTCAATTCAGTATTTAAATTATTAGTATCTAAATTATTTACTTTTCATCTCTCGTAGAAAGATGTCGCAAATTAAATGCAACATTTAATTATTCAATACGGCAACTTTAGTTTATAATAGTTTAAAAGCGCTTTATTTTGCCAAAAAAAATTTTTAAATTACCATCAATCTAATAAAGCTATGATTATAAGATAAATTTTACAGCAAACTTATTGGCCTCTGGGAGCTCTCTAAATTACAGATATATTGGTTTTTATTAAATGTTCTTATTATTATTCAATTTAACTTTTAACTTCGCCGTTTTTAATTTTATTGGCATTAAAAACCCAATGTTGATTCTAGAGATATTATTTATCAGGTTTGCATATTAGCTTAAGGCTACCGACACACGATGCGAGTTAATATAGGTATATTATCTCGCTTTTCGATATTACTAGTGTCATTATCCTATACATAATTCGACCTACTTAGCCTAAATCTAAGTTAACGATTTATAATTTATATTTACATATCTACGATATTTACATCTTTCTACAATGGCATTACAGCCCAAATCGGGTCTTGGCTTTCTGAACTTCAGGTTCCTTAACATTTTTTCATTATTTATTGTGAAAGGGTTTTTAGACCTTCGCACAACCCTCTACCTTCGAATTTTCATTTTCGTAGATTGAGGTGACCAAGGAATACCCAAGCAGGCAGTGTACTGGAATTATGCATCGACCGGGATTTGAACTCACGACCTTCGCATTGTAGACCAACGCGCTACCCACTTGGCTAGACTCTAGCTATATATATTTACATCTTAATATTATCGAATGTGTGTTTCTTACGTTATTATTTTAATAATAAAGTATTGTAATCGACTTGGAAAAAAAAATTTGCTGCTCTGAAATTTTGTTTTTTCGCGTTTTATGACTAAAATAGCCTAAAAATGCAAAAAAAACAACATTATTACGATTGGGCGTAAAGCCCAATCATATAATACTCTAGATGAGATGAAAATGACTTTAATATCCCGGAAAATATGTCATCTCGAATTCTTTCGAATAGTGAATAGAGACTTTTGCATGGAAGGTGGTAGAAGTAGAAGGGGAGGATTATATTTTTCGCATATGACATCGAAATGGCATGAAAAATGTTTTTTGCTGAATTTAAAATTTTTAGTTTTTATTATTTTTAAAGAAATTGGACATAGTTTTCCTGAAATTGGGACATTTGTATGGGAGGTGGCGGAGGAAGTGGAGCGTTCTAGATGATTTTGAAACTACTTATCATCATGCTTTGACTCAATTTCAAAGTTAATAGCTCTCATATATTCGAAGGAGAAATGCTTTTCTTGAATTTATAATACAGATATTTATATGGGAGGGGGTAGAAGGAGTGAAGCTGAATGGATAATTTTTTCTAGCATTTATTGCAACTATTAAAAAACAAATTCTGGAAAAATTTTACATTTGCAATTTTTCTAAGAAAAATTTTGCATTTGTATGGGGACAACTTATAAAAATAATTTAATTTTTTTATTCATTGGGGTGCAAAAAGGGGGGGCTAAGAACCAATTGTCGGCTGAATATTTTTTTCAAATGATTATATCTTCGAAATTCATCATCATCAATGGCGCGACAGCCCAAATCGGGTCTTGGCCTCCTGAAGTCGTCGGCTGCAATCGTCTCGATCAAAAGACCGCGTCCTCCAGCTGCTAATTTTAAAGATGGCTTTGCTATCTTCATCAACCGAGTCTTCCCATCGCTTGCGCGGCTTGCCTACTGGCCGGTTACCACTCGCTTTGCCTTTCAGATCACATTTGGGAATTTTTCTGTCATCCATTCGCTCTACATGGCCAGCCCACTACAGTTTACGTAGCTTGACGAACGTTGAAGCTTCTGGCTCGGCGTAGAGTTGAAACAAATCATGGTTGTTTCTTATTCGCCATTCCGTTCCTTCCTTTACAGGTCCCAAAATTCTTCGGAGGACCTTTCTTTCAAATGCGTTAACTGCTTTTTCGGAAGTTCGTGTTAATGTCCACGTCTCGCTGCCATAACAGAGCACAGGTCGTACAATAGTTTTATATATCCGCAGCTTATTGTTCCTGTGCATTTTCTTGGATTTCATTATTGGAAGTACCGAATAATACGTCTTATTTGCTAATATTATCCGTCGTTTGATTTCGTCTGTTTCGTTACCGTCCTTTGTTAGATTAGCCCCAAGATATATGAAATTATCCACGTTCTCCAAATTATATTCCGCAATTGTTGTGTTTTGTCTGATAGGCGCTCTCCTTCTTGTTTGCGTCATTACTTTTGTTTTCGTTAAAGCGCAACCCAACTTCTTTTGCGGCGGAGCACTAGGGAAAAAGTTATAGCACATCACTCTGGAGAAGATTCCGTCCTTTTAATCTGGATACTTAAAGTTCTGACTGGTATTTTGAGAGATGTAAATCTCGAGCAAAGTCATTAAGTTTGCCCTGTGGAATCAGATGCGCTTCCGAACATCCTGCTAAGGCAAATATAGGATCGATTTCCATTTGTTGTACAATTTCTGTATCATTACTTGAAGAATCTGTGGATTCGAGTTCTTTCTCATCCAAAATTTAAGATGTTGGTGGCTTTACTTAATAGTATGTTTGGACCTTGGTCCAATACCTTTAATATTCATGTGGCAAAAATAGCAATCTGTGGCATGGTCATTCGGTTCTTTCCAACAAAATGTGCAGACAAGAAAAAATGGAAGTACAATAATGACGAAATTAAAAACATGAACGAACATTTTAAATTACACAACACAAAAGCCGCGTCAAAAGAACGAAAGGGGGATACCAACCGACAACGATTCTCAGCAAACATGCAGAAGGGAACAATCTAAGTAATGCGAAAGATATAAAATTAAGATGGGCGCAATACTTTGAACACCTTCTTAATCCGAGCCCATAACCCGCACGAACAGCAGCAGCAGACACAATTGCAGGTATAACTGAGGTAACATCTGATGAAGGATCAGCTTTGAGTCCTCCCTCACTCGAAGAAGTAAGAACAGCCCTGAGGAACCACTCAAACAACAAAGCGCCGGGCACTGATCACATTCCAGTTGAGCTTCTGAAAGCCAAAGGCACTTGTGTAGCGTATCTCCTACATAGATTAGTCACGGACATATGGACGCAGGAAACACTTCCTGAAGATTGACACAAGAGCATCATATGTCCAATTTATAAAAAAGGTAACAAACTCTGCTGCGAAAACTATCGAGGAATATCTCTGTTGTGTACGTCCTATAAAATCTCGACGAAAATTCTAGAAAAGAGAATTAAGCCCTATGCTGACAAAGTAATTGGTGAATACCAAAGCGGATTTAGAGCTGGACGCTCGACCACGGACCAGATATTCTCAGTTAAACAGGTGCTGGGAATATAATATTGATGTGCACCAGATATTTGTTGACTCCAAACAAGCATACGACAGTATCGACAGGCGCGTACTATATACCTAGTCCTGCCATAAGTTCTGTCACATAATTTCTCACATTGGCAACAACTTTATTTTATGAGTGACATTTCAATATCGGCCAGTTTTATAAACGTCATAATGTTGTTGACAGTTGATGGTCATTTAAAGTGTGTTCGTTAACGTGTGAAGATGGAATGGGGTGTAATAGAAAACCGAACTGCAGTGACTGCACTACATAAGTGTGGAAAATCCGCGAGTGAAATTTTCAAGTTGTTGTGCCCGTTAAAAATAACGCAAAGATTTGTGTATCGTGCGATCCAGAGATATAACGCGATCCAGACTATTGAAGATCGACCTCGTTCTGGACGTCCGCGTTATGTACGTTCTTCTGCTGCCATCAAAGCGGTCGAGAGTCGAATTCGTCGAAATCCGCTTCGTAAACAACGAATCATGGCTCGAGAGATGAACATCTCCACCCGAAGTATGTCTCGCATCATAAAATCTGACCTCGGGATGAGTGCCTTTCGACGATCAACGGGACATTTGCTGACTGAGCAGTTGAAGCAAATTAGGAGCACCAGATTGAAAGAGCTCCTTCGGCGGTACGGCAACAACAAACATCGAGAAATTTTATTTACCGATGAATAAATTTTTACGGTGGAGGAACATTTCAACCGCCAAAATGATAAGGTGTATGCCCACAGCTCCGCAGAAGCCCGAGAAGTTGCCACTAGGGTACAGCGAGGACATCATCCAGCATCAGTCATGGTATGGTGGGGTGTCAGCTACGAAGGGGTCACCGAGCTTCATTTTTGCGAAAAAGGCGTAAAAACTGCAGCGAAAAATTATCAAACGGACATCCTGGAGAGATGTGTGAAGCCGCTGAACTCTACGCTATTCAACAATCGACATTGGGTGTTCCAGCAAGATTCTGCGCCAGCCCACAAAGCTCGAACCACACAAGCGTGGTTGGAAACCAATATTCCACAGTTTATAAGGGCGACGGAATGGCCTTCTGGGAGCCCAGATTTGAATCCCCTGGACTACAAACTGTGGGCGGAGTTAGAGTCCATGGTGTGCACGAGACGACACCCAAATATCGAGAGCCTTAAGCGATCTTTGACAGAAGCAGTAGCTAATTTTCCGCTAGAAACAGTGCGTACTGCTATTGATGACTGGCCCAACAGATTAAAGAGCTGTGTTAAGGCTAAAGGCGGCCACTTTGAATAATTTGTTGCTTATTTTACTTCCATTAGTATGCCAAAATAAAATATATTTTCCTTTGTCAAAAACTCTTTTTCATTTATACAAAAATTGCCCATATACGTGTGACAGAACTTATGGCACGACTAGGTAAAATCATGTTAGAGTTTGGAGTCCCACCGAAACTGGTTCGGCTTACAAGAATGACAATGACCGAGTCTTTGTCACGAGTCAGAGCAGGAAACGATCTGACTTCCAGTTTTAAAACAGACAACGGCCTTAAGCAAGGTGACAGCCTCACACCAATGCTTTTTAGCTTGACACTCGAATATGTTGTTCGGAAACTTCCCGTTGACACCCAGGGAACACTATGCTTCAAATCCACACAACTCGTAGCATATGCCGACGATATAGATATCCTTGCAAGATCTCTGGAGAGTGCTAAGAAGGTATTTGTAAACCTTGACTCGGTTGCAAGGGAAGTTGGACTACGTATTAATGAAAACAAAACAAAAATTATCATACAAACTAAGAAAAAGACGCCAATCAGACAAAATATTACGGTAGGTGTCTAAAACCTAGAAAACGTATACAACTTTATATGCCTAAAGGCGAACGTATCGAAGGATGGAAGCAAACCCATCGAAATCAAAAGAAGGATAATGATGGCAAACAAGAACGTGCACAGAAAAGCAAAACTTAAGCTATATAAAACGTGAACTTTCACTCAGTCGTCCGAAAAACCACTTAACGCCTTTAAAAGAAAAGTCCTCGGAAGAATCCTCGGACCTGTGACAGAAGACTCGATCTGGAGAATACGATACAATAGAGAATTGTATGCCATCTTCGACAATCCAGAAGTGTTAACCCTCATAAAACTTAAGTAGTTGCAATGGGCTGGTCATGTGGAGCGGATGGATGACGGAAGAATTCCCAAACGTACACTAAAAGGGAAAGTCAATGGACTAAGACCGGAAAACCACGGAAGCGCTGGGAGGATTCGATTGACGCAGACAGAAAATCACTGCTAAGATTTTCTAACTAGAGGACGCTATCACTGAACCGAGATGGATGGAGGCAAAGCATTGAAGATGCCAAGATCCAATTTGGGCTGTCGCGCCATCGTTTGTAAGTAAGTCTTTTCGTATGGGAGGGGTAGAAGGTGTGGAGTGATTTGGCTCTTTCACGAACTGGACCTTACTTTTTTGGCAAAAACGACATGTACCAAATTTGAACTTTCTAGCTATACACGTTCTCGAGCTAGAGAAGACCCCGGATGGACGGACGGATAGACGGAATGACGGACGGATAGACGGAATGACGGACGGACGGACATCTATGAGTGATAGAAAAATTCTGTTTTCAGATTTGAATTCAGGGTATCAAAATACATTAGAAATACCTACAAATTGCCATGTCACAAATCCTGTGTCTATCAGTGTTATTGGTGATTGGTTTGCCTGTTTAATCACATTTTCTGTGTCCTTTTTTACAAGGCGTCGAATATTTCTTTTACTAACTTCCTGTCCTTTTCATCTTTACTATTTAAAATTTTCCGAATTTTGGTTCAAAAGGATGTTCTTACCTTTTAAATTCAGAGAAACGTTAAAATCGGACTAAACGAAAACACGTCTTCGCAATTTGAAAACCAAGACGTAAATGATTTTTGAGTTTTGCTTAAACTTAAACAGAGTGCATCATCTGAGAAATTTCTGTGTAAAACAAAATTTTGTTGCAAACTACGTCATAGTTTTAATTACTGGGTATTACCTTTCCGCTTACTAGACGTTCCTTTGGTAGAGCCCTTACATTTCGTATCAATGAAATAAGGTATTGCCAATGCACTAGTTCCCAAATTTCCAACTGGGGTACCAAGTTAGACATATTGTATATCACGATACTATCTCTAGTACATCAATGTCATTTAAACTCTAACAAGTATATAGTGGAAAAGAAATTCCAGGAAAATAGAGCAAATGCTGACTTTTCTCCACCCCTCTGCCGACGCCCTTGCCAGGGTGTTTTCCCAGGCTAAAACTAATCGAAATTTTCCATCATTTGCTATCGTTTCTAGCAAAAAAAATGGTTCATTTTGGTTGTGGCGATAACAAAGATTTTTATTCGCCATCATTATTAACGAAGCTAGAAAGCAGCAAGTGATCGAACAAATTAATGAGCGACTGTTAGTTGCTTTTATGCTCCACGTTTGGAGTACCACATCATATGTTCGCTGTGAATGTATGGGTTATGTCATAATCGTAGCTTTATTGCGGAGTGTGCAAGCTTGGACCGGCAGGTTGCCCTGTTCCGCCCTCCATGCTGTAATGACCCCCCTTCGAAAACACGTAGGATGCAATTAAATCGAAGCTTTACATCAAAATCAAAACCCACTTGCTCTCATCTCTTGATGCAGAGTAACCTGTAAGAGTGTTCGATATAGCGACCGTGGCGTATAATGTTAAACCGTCGAGCATGAAAAGATACGAGCGGTTATGTTGTATCTTTTTTCAGCAAGCAACGCAATCAAGAAACAGAAGTATTCAAATTAAAAATCAACAATAGCTACGGGATATCTGCGCAGAAATACTGAAAACGGAAATTTAAAGGGTTTTAGCTACATTTAATGGCCCAGTTTAATTTTAGCTGTATAATTCATCTACGTTCAAATGTAAAGGCAATGAAGTTTTTGAAATACGCTGCAAATAGAAATTAACGTATAAAATATCTGCCAACAAGTCGAGCGCAACTTTATTATTCTTGGGACAAGTTGAGCATGCGTAGGAAGTCAATATACTGGCTGGGCTGGTAGCAGATAGGGATAACTATTAAATGACAATTAACACTTAACTGCATTTACGACGAATAGCTCAAGTACGAAGAATCAATATTTCCTTCGTTTATTTATGCAAATTTGAATTTATATGGGGGGGATACAAGGGGTGGGCGAATTTTAATAAGCAGCACGACTATTAACCACTGCTCCACTACTGTGCTTCACGCAATTATTCATTTTGATGCACTCTTAATAAAGCTGATTTTACTGTTTTGAACCACGGTCTTCTCGAAATATTCAGTCCACTCACTGTGCATGCGCACGAAGCCAGCTGAAAATTCCAAATTTTTTTTCCCGTACCGAACCGAATCTGAAACAGCAGGCATGCTGGTCGACAGGTTGCTCAGATTCCATTTGGTATGAAAATTGTGAAATTTTTGGCCGAATGTTTTTCCGAATTGGTCGACAGACCACGCTAATTTTTAGGATAATGATTAAGGACAGTCCAAAAATAAAATTTTTGAGATATCATTTCCCAGGATAAATTTAATTACAAATTGCCGGCACTTTATGGTCACAATGTATGTATACATGCTTACGACGGTTTCGACGCCATTTGCTCTGTAGAGACGTTAAAAAACGGAAAACGCGCCCTACTCGTCTTCGTCTACATTTCGCCAAATACTTCGATTAAATAAATACATACGCAAGTTCCTAGTCTTCAATTTGCTTACAGCCCAAAGCTGAAATGTTTGTTTAAAGAACTTAACGAACATCGATATTATGAAATACCGATAATTCTAGGCAGCGATCTAAATTAGGATTTACGCGGTTCGAGTGCTTCCTCCGCCTTCTCCTTAATATCTACGCCACCAGAAATTGGTGTCCGCCTGAGATCAGCACTAGTGATGTCAAGTTTCGTTACTTTTCGGTACCAGTAACTATACACATTACTTTAATGAAAGTAATCGTTGGGAACATGTGAAAGCATTACGACCTTCTCGGCTTATTGTGCGTGTGCGCACAACACAGATTTGGCTAATTTAAGGATGTCTGAGGGAGCCATGTTGGCTAGTTCATCAGTTGTAGATTTAGGTTAAGATTGTAGGAGGTTGGTCTCGAAAGGAGAACTACATTGCACTGGACCAACTATGTAGTTGGGTCCTTTGTACTCCCTATATTTGGGAATAAGAGATGAATGTTACTCCTCTTGTGCCAGCCACTTGGTAAGGTTTATAAACCGAAGCAGGCTCGAATGTTCGTTCAGTTCTAAGAAGAATCTAGTGCCTAAAGAAAGGAAACGAATGTTGGAGATTTGCGGACAGTGTCAAAGATAGTGTTCGATAGAATCTTTATCTTCCTCGCAACTTCTGCAAAGGCTGTCGCTTCTGATCTGAACTCTCAATGCGTGTAGCTTAAGCAGGCAATGACCGACTACAGTACAGACGCTATAACGACTACGTTGTAACAGCTGAGTCTGTGATGTTCGTTCCGCCATACCTTCAAGAAAGAGTCCAAAATATTTCGTTTGAAGCTAGTCTTCAGCACTCTTGGTGCTACATTGACTGACTTCCTAATAGAGTTAATGCTCGCAGATCCTTGCTTGCGAATCGTGTCCGCTGTGTCGTTACCTAACAGATCGCCATGCCCCAGCATCCAAAAAAGTTACTTCGCTTATGGCCGCTAAACGATTCAAATTATGTCCGCAAATGAAAACTAGTTTGGACGTGGTCCTGTAGGCCCTGCTGTCCGAGATAACATTTTCCGAGATCGTTCTGCATATATAAAAGAATGCTTGTGCATGTTTAGGTTTCCCTCCTGTGATGTAACGAAAAAGGTAACTAAACGTTACTTACTGTATAGGTACTATTTTTTTGTATGTAGAACGAATACTCGAGCAACGAAACGTTTTGATATTTCAGTTACTTTTTCGAGAGCTTATTTGATTACTTAAGTAACGAATATAAATGCGCGTCGGTACTCGTTACTTCGGATTTCGGTCGGAAACGAGTACTTGTGTAACGAATAGTTACTTTTTTGACATCACTAATCAGCATCCATCTACAATCTACCCAAAAATTAACTTTCAGCCTTCTTTAACACGTTCTCCAGCTAGAGAGGAAAGAGTCGGACTGACGGAAAGACGGTAAGCATTACTCAAGAATCTAAAAGAAACTTATTCGGTGCTATTGGTTTTAGAGTTATTCTATGAAGAACAAAGAACAAGGCTCCTGAAAGAGTTAGGTCAACCGTCTGATTGTGCGCTTTTTATTTCCATATGTATGCGTGCAACGTGTCCAAATAACTTTTTAGTGGTTTTATTTCGCAAATATGTTTTATTTGCAGAATTTTCAAGTGATAAAAATGTAATTTGGTAGGTTTCACGTACTAATGAGCGGTTTGCAATCGCATTTGCTTATTTTTCGCATGCTGGAAAAGAGTTGGGCGATTTTTCAAATTTAACGGAAAAGCTGGTAATCACCCTCACCAAACTCTATTACGAGGTGTCTTGTTCTTTCTTCTCCACAGAGTAACTCTAATTGGTTTTACCCCTTTCGTTGCTATTAATTTATCCGAAGTGGGTAAAAGAAAGTTATCCAAGACGCATAAAATATTACAAGTCCATTAAATAAGATTTTTAGAATTAATTAATTTACCAGATAAGTGAAATCACATTGGCACCAAAAAGAGTTAAATTCAAAGCCCCTTTAAATGGAGTCCAAAAGGGTTCGAACTCCCTAAAGCACCGATTCGGTGCTCTGCGAAACCTGAATTTTTAAGTGTGCACGGTAGTGATGGGAACTATCGAATAACTTTCGAAAAGTTATTCGATAGTTTTTACTTTCAGAATGAATGAAAATTACTATCGATAGTAACTATCGATAGTTGCCATCGATAGTGACTATCGAATAACTTTTCGAATGATTGATAGTTACTATCGAATAATTTTCCGAACGAATGAAAATTTCTATCGAATGAATGATCATTTTTATCGATAGTGGCTATGAAATAACTTTTTTGAATGAATGAAAATGACTATGGAGTGGATTCGACTATTGAATTATTGTTTGAATACTAAGAGCTGTTAATAAACTTAATTCGAATGAAATGTCTTTAGACTAATAGCGAATATCAACTCTCAGCACACTAGCAATCCTGTAAATTTCTGTTTTTATCATTTCGATGGTAAAGAATTGTTAAAATTTTATAATAGTGGTTTTCAATCGTTTTCTTATTCTTAAAAGCGACAGATTTTCAATCCAAATGAAATCAACCTCTGTGAAAATTCACATATTACGTAAAAATGGAAAGCAAGCAAAGGAATCTGGTGCATTATTCATATTTATTTATGCATTTTTAGGTACATGGTATTAGAGTGAAATTAACTGTTCTCTTTTGATAAGCCTAATAAAAATTTGGGTCCAACAGTTCAAATTTGACTTTGAAACATCGCTAAGCTATACTTGTGACAAAAAAGTATCGATAATTTAAAATTAAAATTACTCTGGGAAATGACGTTTCAAAATTTTTTTTAGGATAAGCAGGTGGGACTGTCCTTAATTATTATCCCAAAAATTAGCGCGGTCTGTTAATCAGTTTCTTTGCAGCAGCTAGTTGAATCGATACGCCTCAGTAGTCCACGGCGATTTTTACAATGGATAAAAATATGGAACAAAGAGTTTGTCTCAAATTTTGTGTCTCCAAGCTAATTTCATTGCGAATGTTGAAAAAGGCTTACAGTGATTCACTAATATCAACCAGCCTTCGAGTAGTTGAAAGCCTTTATGAACGGTCGACAGATCTTTGACGACATGCTTCGTTCTGGATGATTTTCGACCTCTTCAACTGACGAAAACATTCAAACATAACAGAATTATGATTGGGCTTAAAGGAGGTAAAGGGAGTAGAAGAAGTGTACGGATCAAAACAAATTTTTTTCGTATTGTTAATATTTCTATTTGTATACTTTATACAAAATATCAAGTTGATAGCTTTAACAGTTTCGAAGAAAAATAATTTAATTTAAATTTCAAAATTTCGTGAAATTTGTATGGGAGGAGGTAGAAGGAGTGAGGTGAAGTTGATAGTTCTTCTTAAAACTAATTGCAATTATAGTGGAATTAATTTTTTTTAATTTCGTCTTATCAGCTTTACTAATTTCAATGATAATCGAAAATATGTATTTTTCAAAATTGTCTATTTATATGGGAGAGGGTAGAAAGAGTGATGGGATCGGATCAATATTCCGTAATATTAATGACATCTATATCGTAATACTTTGACGTAAATTTCAAGTCGATAGCTTAAATAGTTTCAAAGAAAAATCAATTTCTTATTATTTCGAAATTTCATGAAATTTGTATGGGAGGGGGTAGAAAGAGTTGGGGGATGTAGCCCATTCACGAACTTAAAGTTACTTTTTTACTAAAAATTACACACAAAATTTTTTAGCACTATAGCTCAAAGCTTTCGAGAATTATGCTGTAGACAGACGGAAAGACGAACAGACGATCACTCGGAATTGAGGTTTTTGAGCGACAACAAATATTTCTGTACCCTTGGCGGCTCTGTGGGAGCGTTATTTCTTAGTGCTACAAACGGTAAGGCAAACACAATATACTCTCAGATTTCATCTAGAGTATAAAAAGTGAAGAAAATGGTGCTCAAAAATCATCATACCAGTATTATGGAGATAGCAGGAGGGCTCGACATCTCTCACGTTCGATTTTGGTGGATACTTTGATCATGAAACGCGACCTTGCTCGACTCGTTCCAATAAAGCTGAATTTTCTCAAAAAAAAAGTACTTTGAACAGGTCACTTTCGACATGCTTGATTCTGATTCGAATTCTGATCTCACGCGCATCATAATTGGTGATGAGACATGGGTCATGCAAACCAGTCAACAATCATCGGAATAGAGAAAAAACAATAAGCCGAAACCGAAAACACCAGTCCAAAGCCGCTCAAAAATCAAGACGATATTCGAGGCTTGATCCTTCATGAATTCATTCCGGATGGACAGACAATCAATAAGGAGTACTATTTGACCATACTGAAGCGTTTGCGTGAGCGGATTTGTAAGTCAATCAATCAATCAAATTCCTGTTAAGACCCCCTATAGGGGCATAGGACAGAAACAACTCTCTTTCACAAGGCGCGATCCTGAGCATCGGCCTTAAGCTGTTGCCCGGACTTGTTTATTCCTCTGGCCTTCTGCGCAACTGCTCGCTGCCATGTGTTACATGGTCGACCAACCCGATGTTTTACTTATGGATTATAATCCAGAGCCTGTTTGGCGATTTCTTCAAAGTATGACCGATCCACTGCCACTTCCGCCGTTGAATCTCAATACCTATTTTAGTCTGGCCAGTTGTACTCCAAAGTTCGTCGTTGGAGATCACTTCTGGCCAGAATATTCCTAAAATACGTCGGAGGCATTGGTTCACGAAAGACTGTAGTTTCTTGGTAAGTCGAACGGTCACTTTCCACATAGTACAACCATATAACATCACGGATTTGACGAATGTGTCAAAAACTCGCAGCTTCGTGCGAAGGGAGATCTCTCTTAACCTCCAGAAAGGGGAAAGGATACCAAAGACTTGACGAGCTTTATTTAGCCGAGCCTCAACATCTTTTTCGGCTCCGCCATCCATGCTGACAATGCTTCCGAGATAGCAAAAATCTTGCACCTCTTCCACATCCTGTCCATTAAGAACAATCGGTGTGCTTGCGTTCGAACCCATGTGCATGTACTTGGTTTTACGCACATTTATTTTCAGTCCCGCCTCTTTGCATTTAAAATGTAACGAGCGAACATTTGACTCTAAGTTCGAACGGTTATGTGCAAGCAAACACACGTCATCAGCATAATGAAGGTGACTTAAGATGTTAAATAGTGTCCATTGAAGACCTTTACCTTCCCCACCTTCCAGTCCAACTTTCAAGATGTAATTTATTACCACAACGAGCGAACATTTGACTCTAAGTTCGAACGGTTATGTGCAAGCAAACACACGTCATCAGCATAATGAAGGTGACTTAAGATGTTAAATAGTGTCCATTGAAGACCTTTACCTTCCCCACCTTCCAGTCCAACTTTCAAGATGTAATTTATTACCACCAGAAACAGGGCTTGTAATAATATGCAGCCTTGTCTGACACCCGTTCGCACCAGAAAGCTTTCGGACAGCTCGGCTCTATGCAAGACGCGACACCTTGCATCTTCGTAGGATTCTTTAATCATAGCTATGACCTTATCTGGAGTACCTCTGCTACGCAAAGCATTCCATATGTAATCTCGCTTAACGCTGACGAAAGCCTTCTCAAAGTCCACAAACATGATATGTAGTGGCGAACCCATTTCGGCTGACTGCTCTAATATTATCCGTAAGGTATTTGTGTGGTCGGTACAAGACGACCCTTTACGGAATTCAGCCAGATAAACTTCGAGAGTGCTCTCGACGACATCACTAATCCTATTGAGAATTACCTTAGCCATAATTTTTGATACGCCAATTGCCACAATCCCGAAGGTCGCCCTTCTTCGGAATTTTCACAATAATGCCCTCCTTCCATTCAGTCGGATATCTTCCTTCATTCCACACCTTAGTGAAGAGTGGGAGTATATAGGCTGTTATTTCCGGGTCCGCTTTGAGGAGTTCGGTTGGTAGTCCGTCTATACCTGGAGCTTTCCTTCCGACATTGACCGAATGGCGGAAACTATCTCTTCCTTATCTGGGGGATCGTTTTCAATAGACGATTGTTGTGGTTGGATGTTTGGTAGCTGTTCTGTTTCTGGGATATCTTCCTCTGACAAGATGTTTAAAATATCAGAGAAGTATTCCGTCCATCGCCGCAACTGGTGTTCACTCATATTTAGGAGAGTTCCGTTAACACTCTCACCAGGTGGTTGGCGGTGAAATTCCTGTTCGTCAACTGTTTCATGGTTTTGAATAGTGAACCTATATCCCCAAGGTAAGCGCAGATTCTGCCTTGTTTGCCAAATCATCAATGGCCTTTTTATTGTCGCGTCTAACAGCTTTTTTAAGCTGTATATGAGCATCGCGGTAGTTCTGCCTCAGGTCGGGTTGACATCGTTGGTTGACATCGGGTTGAGAGATGATTGCCAATTTGGCTTTTTTCCGATTGCCAACCTTGTCCCATGTTTCTTTCGACATCCAGGGTTTCTCACCGCCTTGCACATATTCCACAGATTCTTCAGCACTAGTTGGAAAAGTGTTTCTAGTTGTCTTCCAATTGGCGTCCAGTGTGCGCATTTCATATTCATCCAATGTGGATGGCTTTTCGCATGGAATAGTGGTGTATTTGCGTTTTTTGTTGGGATCTCTGAGCTTATCCACATTAAACTTGCGCTTCATTTGAAGAATTTGTGGTCATCGGATAGCTGCTGTACACAATCTCAAGCAGGCAACCATCAAGTGGTGATCGCTCCCCACGTCAGCTCCACGTTTCGCTCGCACATCGAGGAGACATCTTCTCCATCGGTGACTTATAGTCAAATGGTCGATCTGCTTCTGAGTAATACCATCAGGGGAAACCCAAGATGTTTAATGATGACCCTTGTGTGGAAAAAGGGTCCCTCCGATGATCATTTGCCGAGTACCACAAAACCCCAGAAATAATTTGCTGTTTTCGGGTCTCTTAATCCAAGGTCGTGACGCGTCGACCCAAGGGTCACCATGCCAACCCCATGACGTGTTCTAGTCCAGTGTTGTCTGATCCAACCTGGGCGTTCATATCTCCTGAAATGATAATAATATCACCTCTTGGAACACGTTCGAAGGTGGCACTCAGTTGGCTATAAAACTCCTCTTTGTCACCAGATGTTGCGGTATTAGTTGGTGCGTAGCACTGCAGAACTGTGACGTTTCTGACACTGGTCCTGAGCCTGACGACGATAATCCTATCCGAGATTGGTTCCCAGCTAATGGGGCTGTTTCTCGCTCTCGGTGTAAGGACGAACGCCACGCTATTTTTGGCTTCACTTTCAGGGCCAATGTACAGAATAGTGTTTCCGCTAGGGGTTCGTTCTTCTGATGATCCTGTCCACCTGACCTCGCTCAAGCCTAAGATTTGGATGTTATAATGTTCCATTTCACGGTCGATCACTGATTTACGGTGCAAGGACCGAGTAGCTCTTCCCCTGTCATTCAATGTTCGAACGATCCAGTAGCCAATCATAGTCCGTTTTCGAATGCCAAAAGTCGTTACCGTAGAATCAGCCCGTATTCGAGGCGCTATATCAGTTTCTCGTATCAGTTAAATCTTAAGATCACGGGTGGTAAGCCCATGATCAAGTGAGTGTAAATTTGCCATTTTTAAGGCAAACTGGACTGGCTGTGGGTGAATTCTACAATCCCCATCCGACAGGGGATAGTTAGCTCAGGTCCGTGGAGTCGCTAGTCTCCAAAGATAGTTGCAGGAATTGGTAAGACCTCATCCTACAACTACAAAAAAAGCATATAGTCAATGGTTAATAATGTACTGGAAGTACTAATTGAAAACCGCGTTTTTTTTCACAAAATTTTAGCCATTATTGTGCAAAAATGGTTAAATATTTATTATTAAAAAAATACCCATCGCAAGCCACAACTTTTTTCCAATCTTTCTGGCAGCAAACGGATTACACTTAGAAAAAACTGATCTTTTCTTGAGCCGATCCACAAATCGACCCAATTTTTGCCTTCTTCGTAAGAATGAAAGTGGTACTCAGCCAGGCCATGTGTCATCGATCGGAATAGGTGGTAGTCGGAAGGAGCGATGTATGGACAATACGGAGGGTGGTAGGACGTCCCATTTCAGTGTTTCTAGGTAGGTTTTCACAACCTCAGCATCATGTGACCGAGCGTCGTCATGCAGCAAGATCACTTTGTCGTGTCTATCTTGGTACTGTGACTCTTCTCCTTCTATGTTTGGCTCTAACGCATCAATTGTAGTCGATAATGATCTCTCGTGATTCTTGCCAAATAACTATTGAAAGTTTCGATAGCTTTCATTCGAATAACTATCGACAATTTCATTTGAATAAAAACTATCGATAGTTATTCGATGGTTCAGTTGACTATCGATAGTGCCCATCACTAGTGCACGGCAACTGTAGCACAAACTGATTGCATTCAAGAAAAACGTTGATACTTTTACTGCACGCAAACTCCGTTGTATATCAAATCGAGCTTATGTGTGCTTTAAGCGTTCGTGTATTCACTTGGGGCACTGTACGCGGCGCTGAGAATTCGGCCACTACTGAAGTTGGAGCATTTCATTTCTCTTCGCTCTTCGTTCCTCTGCACACGTGTAATAGCGGTGTGGCGAGCGATGATGACAATCGTTGGCGATCGGCTGGCTCCATGTCGAATTGGGGAGGCACAGTGTAGTGTGCATTGGGAACGCTGTGCTAGTGTGCGATAATGACGACGATTTTCTAGCGTTGGAACTTGGAGCTCCCCAAAATTTTTTCTCGTTGCTTTTTGCTCCTCTTCGTTGTTCATGCAATCCGCGCTCCTCGCGATCGTGTGCATTCTTTCGAACCCTCCACGCTTCGCGCGGCACACTAGCGATCGAGCTGAGCTTAGGAATTAGATGTGTTTTTCTAATGCAAGATCGCCGCGACGCGATCAGCCAACCCAGGGGCTGTGGCTACTTGGAAGAAAAATGTTGACTTGGCATTATTTCTTATTGTTGCTGTTGTTGTTGTTTTTCCTTTGTACTATGGTTCTGAGTTTCTCGAAAGTTTTCTTACAAGGAAGCGATCGCACTCCCCAGCCCAGAACCGATCCGAACGTGCGGTATATGTAGGAGCGAAACTACAATTTTCGAAATTGATGTCACGGCGGTGGAGCAGGGTGAGTATTCGGAGGAAGCAAAGATTGCCATTGCGCAAGTATGAGTCGAGCGGACGTGGATGAGTGGCCGCAATCTCCTAGAAGAGTCGCGCATAATAAAAATTGTTGCCTTTGCCTTATTCCGTGCTCCAGTCGCCCCACTGCTCTCCGCCCCGATCATCTTGCGTCTTGGAAATGTTATATCGCGATCGCGGTTGGGATTTTCCTTGAAAAGAAACCTTAAGTCATGTAGCGTGTGTAAGTGGGTTTTTGTATGCGTTATACGGCCTGTGTGCTGTGAAAAGGTTTTCCAACGTATACTCGATTCCTTCGGTTGTTGCGAAGCCCCCAAAGTGGGGGGCTAGAAAATTATCTACTTCTAGGCCTTTATTGCCTTCTAGGCCTCTTGAATTATGATTTTTTTTTTTTTCTTCTTTTTTTCGTTTCAGCTTCTCTAGTCGGTGGGAACTGGTTATTTCCCAACAATTTTTTTTTTTGTAGCAGCCTAGCCTCTTCCATGTTTATGATTAGCTGCGTACTTTGTCATGGGATCATGGGTAGGTTTCTGCCTACCCGCAAAACTTTATTTCGAAAGCCGTGATCTCTTTTCGAAATTCGGTACCTTAAAGCCATTTTTTCGGTTGTTTGTTTCCAAATGGGAGGTAATTGCCGAGATCGGTGGTGACACATGCAGCACGCAGATCCGCGACGCCATGTCCTCAGTCCGTCCGTCCTATGAATCGTGTCAGAGGAAGGGCATTTTTTCGCAAGCTCACCGTTTCGAACGCACTTACGTAACGTATTTATCGCGAATCGTCGCAATTAAAGTTAACCAACCACACAGCGGCGCAGCACTGTAATGGTCAATTGTTGACTAATTCAATTAGAAGCTAGTTGCCAAGCAAGGATGGGACGTGCCTTTTATGCTCGGCCAATGGAATTTTTTTCTAGCGTTTGTCCAGTCTGTCCATAACTTGAAAGTTTATAGAGCGCGACTGGATTTTTTGGGAGTTTGTAGAGTTCTAGTGGGCGATGTCAGCCGCTGCCATCGTTATGAATAAATGGATGAGTTTTTGTGTCATGGATTTCCTGATAGTCGACGGTGGGTGCATGGTTCCGCGGCGCAAACTGGATTGAGGCTGACTAATTTGTTTACGCGAATCCCAACGGAAAAAGGATGTTGATAGCAAATTTACGATTGCGTGGCAAGCTCCATTCTGGTGGTTGTGTTAGAGATGATCGAAATAATGGAGTATTTTAGGAATTTTTTCGAATAACTTGGATTCGCTGGAAAACAGTCTTATCGAGTTTCAAGCTCATGCATTTTGTTGATTCCTAGAAAATTCATTCAATGTGAAATGATAATACAAACGAAGCTTACGAGTTTGGTAAGAGTGGCGAATGGTGATTGAAGGAATTAAGAATGTTTAATGGTTCAAAGGTAGGGTGTAGCCTAGTGGGTAGCGTGTTGGTCTACAATGCTAAGGTCATGAGTTCAAATCTCGGTCGACCGACGCATAATTCTAGCACACTACCTGCTTGGGTATACCTTAGCTACCACAATCTACGAAAATTAAAATTTGTAGATAGAGGGTTGTGCGAAGGGCTAACAACCCTTCCATAATAAGTAATGAAAAATGTTCCGCCATAGACGGTCCCAAGCCCGGTTAGGGAAAGGAGGAGGGAACATGGAGTTAACCTGAATGGCCAGTAACACCAGTGCGTCTCAGGAAATAGGCAAAAAGTATGATATAGTTGGACTCGCAGCATAGCTGTGAGAACTCCAGCATGTCATATTTAGCTCAAAACTCCCACCCTTTTTCTACTAGGGTGTAATACATAAGTAGGACCGGTCCTCCAGGTCGGGGGTTGGGCGAGGCGCCGACAACGCATCACCGGAAAAAAAACACTGTCCAGAAACCTGAAGAACAGCCTCGGAAAGGATGGACTGAACGGCAACGACCCCGCAAACGGAAAATGGACTACTCTATTGGATCTTGGAATGTTCGATCCTTATTTAGGACAGGAGCTCTGAAAGAGTTTCCCGAAGAAGTGGTAAAACACAACATCAACATAACTGCCATCCAAGAAACGAAATGGCTCGGTAGCGAAATCATGGACATGAGATCACACACTCTATCTAAGTGAAAATTGTCGGGAAGCAGAGAGTTTGGAGTCGCTTTTGTCGTTGACAAAAAATTTAAACAGCAGGTCACGAGCTTCAGACCAGTAAGTGAAAGATTGTGTGCAATCCGAATAAAGACTAAATTTTTCAACACTTGGTTGATCAAAGTTCACGCACCAACAGAAGACAAGGACGATATAACTAAAGACGAATTTTATGCCACCCTAGAGACAACCTATGACTCACTGCCCCCGAATGACCTAAAAATTGTCTTAGGGGATTTTAATGCAAAAGTCGGAAAAGAGGAGCCTCATAGAGGAACAACAGGAGGGCAGTCTCCATGACATAACCAACGACAATGGCCAACGTCTTATTGATTTCGCAAGCAGCAAAAATATCATAGTAAGCTCTACGTGCTTCTCACATCGCGATATTCACAAACGAACGTGGGCATCACCAGATGGTCACACCTTCAACCAAATAGACCACGTTCTAATTGAGAAAAGGACTGCTTCCAGCATACTTGATGTACGAACTCTCCGCGGTGCGAATTGTGACTCTGATCACCATCTAGTCAGAGCTAAGTATCGATGCAAAATAGCTTGTCGTGGATATTCGAAAACGAGTAGAGCTCGCAAATTCAATGTCGACAAGCTTAACGACGAAACGGTGGCGCAGGCTTACATTTTAGCATGTAATAAACACCAGACACCAATATATGAAGATATCCAAAATATGCCAGTGGAGAATGCGTGGATGAAAATACGAGACGGCATCAAATCCTCCGCAGAAGAGATATTAGGATATCAAGCCCGGCAAAAAATTAATGATTGGTTCGACCAAGAATTTCGCGACGCAATAGATAGAAAGAACGAGACTTACAAAATTTTTACTGAACGACCAACACGAGCCAAAAAAGAAAGATATGATGAGCTTAGGCGATATGCGAAAAAGACCTGCGGACGAAAACAAAGGAAGTACCATAATGACAAAATATAAAAAATGGACGACGACATGAGAAAAAATAAAATGCGGGACGCATACGCAATAGTAAAAGACTTAAAAAAGGGATATAAGCCAATAACCAGTCTCTGCAAAGACGTGGAGGGCAACATCATCAGCGACGCACAAGAAATCAAAAGGAGATGGGCTTCCTACTTTCACCATCTTTTGAATTCCACCCCATTAGCACCGATCACGACAGACAACATCTCAAATGAAGATGAACTATCATCGACACTACCCACGCTTACTGAAATCAAAGCAGCCCTATGTGACCAAAAACTAAACAAAGCGCCGGGAATTGACGAAATACCAGTTGAACTTCTGAAAACAGTGGAAATTGTATCGTTGAAATACTGCACAACATGATATGCAAAATTTGGACAGAGGAAATCATACCCGACGACAGGCGAAAAAGCATTATATGTCCAATTTACAAGAAAGGAGACAAACTCTGCTGTGAGAACTACAGAGGTATATCATTGTTGTGTACGTCCTATAAAATACTGACAAAAATTATTGAACGTCGCCTTAAGCCCTATACTAATCAAATAATTGGCGAACACCAAGGCGGATTCAGAACCGGACGATCTACAACAGACCAGATATTCTCAGTGAAACAGGTGCTTGAGAAATGCTGGGAAGATAACACAGACGTGCACCAAATCTTCGTAGATTTTATACAAGCATACGACAGTATTGACAGGTGCGTACTGTACCAAATCATGCTTGACTTTGGAATTCCTCCAAAACTAGTCCGACTAACAAGACTCACAATGACGAACGCTGAATACCAAGTGAGAATAAAAACCGATTCCACAACTAGCTTTCGAATGGAATGTGGTTTAAAGCAGGAAGATGGTCTAGCCCTCATGCTTTTCAACTTGGCAACTTTTCGTCCGAAAAATCCCAGTCGACACCAACGGGACACTACTATTCAAGTCCACCCAACTAGTAGCATACGCTGACGACATTAACATCCTAGCAAGATCTTTCCCTGGTGCCAAGGAGGTATTTGTCAATCTTGCCTCCGCCGCAAAAGAAGACGGGTTGCGCATTAACGAAAACAAAACAAAAGAAATGACGCAACCAAGAATTAGAACGCCTATCAGACAAAACATAACAATTGCGGAATATAATTTGGAGAATGTGGACAATTTCATATATCTTCAGGCTATTATAACAAAGGACGGTAATGAAACAGACGAAATCAAACGACGAATAATATTAGCAAATAAGACGTATTATTCGGTACTTCCAATAATGAAATCCAAGAAAGTGCACAGGAACAATAAGCTGCGGATATATAAAACTATTGTACGACCTGTGCTCTGTTATGGCAGCGAAACATGGACATTAACACGAACTTCCGAAAAAGCAGTTAACGCATTTGAAAGAAAGGTCCTCCGAAGAATTTTGGGGCCTGTGAAGGAAGGAACGGAATGGCGAATAAGATACAACCATGAGTTGTATCAACTCTACGACGAGCCAGAAGCTTCAACGTTCATCAAGCTACGTAAACTGCAGTGGGCTGGCCATGTAGAGCGAATGGAAGACAAAAGAATCCCCAAACGTGCTCTGAAAGGCAAGGCAAGTGGTAACCGGCCAGTAGGCAAGCCACTCAAGCGATGGGAAGACTCGGTTGATGAAGATAGCAAAGCCATTTTAAAAATTAGCAGCTGGAGGACGCGGTCTTTGGATCGAGACGATTGGAGGCGACGACTTCAGGAGGCCAAGACCCGATTTGGGCTGTCGCGCCATTGGTGATGACACTTTAGATCACTTGACTGTAACATACGAAAGGTCAAAAAATGCCGGTATTTCTCGGAATCTTTAAGCAATGACAATCAACGATGACAAACTGGCTTACATACATACAGTGAGTCCCAAAAAGATCCGCACAAGTAAGAAATGTTCCTTCTTTCTCATTTTATAATTATTAATTAATTTTTTATAAAAAACGGGAAAAAATTTAAAAAAAATTTATATTATGAGCAGAACAGAATATCCTTCCATATCACATAAATATAGGGTTATCCAATAAGAGGTGTTATTTTGAATAGCCCGCTATTTCGGCAGATGTCACTTTTGAAGCTGTCATTTTTTGACATTTGACAAGTAGAAACTACGCCATAAAATTATTAAAATTCACTATTCTTGACTGATGAGGCCCATTTCCACCTCGGTGGCTACGTCAACAAGCAAAACTGTCACATCTGGGGCTCGGTAAACCCAAGAGTTATTGTTGAAAAGCCTCTCCATCCTCAACGTGTGACTGTTTGGTGCGGTTTATGGTCCGGCGGGGTCATTGGACCTTACTTTCGAAAAGAGGAGCAACAGTTCGGTGAATGGATTGCGCTATCGAGAGATGATTAATGATTTTTTATGACCGGAATTGGATGATATTGATCTGGACAACGTTTACTTTCAACAAGACGGCGCTACGTGCCACACAAGCACTGAAACCATTGATCTTTTACGGGAAAAGTTTCAAAATAACACCTCTTATTGGATAACCCTATACAAAAAATTTTCACTTTATAGATACCAAAAAATAGGAAATTTCGTAAAAGAAACAAAAAATTTCACCTCTCACAAAGATCCGCACATAGGCTAAATTGTAAAAATAATCAAAAATTATATAAAACTAGTATTTTGTTGCATGTCCGTTTTGTTCAATAACACACTTTAAACGATTTGGCATACTGGAGATGATTTTTCGCAAGTATTCTACATCCATTTTCACTCATTCTTCGCGAAGCCTTGTCTCGAGCTCCCCTTAGAAGAAATCGGCTTGGTATGAATTCTACGGTCCAATTCATCCCAGAGGTTTTCAATGGGATTAAAATCTGGTGACTGGGGAGGAGGATGAACCAATTTTGGGCAATTATACAGCTGCCATTCTTGAACAATGCGAGCCTTATGTTTTGGGTCATTGTCTTCGTAATATTTAAATGTATCTGAAATGCCCATTTTCGCGGCACTTTTTCGCAAATTGTCTTTCAAGAGTTGTATGTATCGACGGGAATCCATTATACCATCAATAAATACTAATTCGCCAACACCGCGAGTATATATGCATCCCCAAACCATTAAACTGCCGCCCCCATGCTTCACTGTAGGCCTGAGGTTCTTCGGACTCAATTCGTCGTTGGGCTTGCGCCACACCGTAACACGCCCATCCGAGCCAAAGACATTGAATTTGCTTTCATCGGCAAAAAATAACGTCATCCCAATAACCAGCATTCTTCAAAACATATTCATTAGCGAAATTTAATCGTTTTTTTCTATTCACTTCGCTGATGAATGGTTTTTTGCGTGCAACACGACCATTACATTGAGCATTTCTCAAAACTCGGCGCACTGTTTCGCATCCCACTTTTTTTTTAAAGTCTGCGAAAACTTCACTTACAATTTTTGGAGCACTCAATTTAGGGTTTTTCTTGATTTTCCGGACGATAGCGCGTTCTTCAAGCGTCGTTAGAACCTTTGGACAGCCAGGACTATGCTTCAAGTTTATTCTGCCTTCCTCTTTATACCTCCGGAAAAGATCGTAAACAGTTCTACGTTTCATGTTGAGGACCGAACATTTTTCTGCCACAGTTTTACCTTCCTCATGATTTAGTAGGTGGTCTGGGGACGTGTATTTGCCCATTTTGCATTAATGCAAGCACAGTTTTTTGAACCTACCAATAACGCGTGGTTCCAAGAAAATATTTGATATGATGCGCCCGGACTTATGACGATTTTATCACTGAAGGCAGTATTAGATAAACAAGTCACTTACACGCGTTTATATTGCATAAACATGCACGCGTTTGTCCAAGTTTCATCGATGTGCGAATCGTTTTGGGGCGTCTGATTTTTAAGTTTTTTTGTTTTATCCTTCATATTCCTTCTCGTTGTGCGATACATTTTCTATTGTTTAGTGTTAAATGATCGCGTAGATGTCTTGTGCCATAAACAGTTTTTAGTTTTCTTTTCGTGTCATTGATGAAAGCATAATTTGAGAAAGAAGGAAATTTCAAGCTTGTGCGGATCTTTTTGGGAGTCACTGTATGTAGCAGTTTTAGCTGTCCCGGTCTTCGCGAAGTTTTAATTAAATTTGTCAGCTTTATTTTGAAAAATGGTTCGTAAATCGAGTGAATTAGGCAACGAAGTGCGGAAATTGATTACAAACCAAAAAACGAACTGGGTATTCCAAGCACACTGCTATGATCGTTAAAGAATAGATCCTGTGTAATGTGTCAAAGCAATTGTATTCACCACTCCAATCGCAACCCGATCGAGCATATTTGGTATGAACTAGAGAGACGCGTACGTAAATATAAAATAACCAACAAGAACTCAATCATGGAAGCTCTACAAACAACATAGAATGAAATAACGCCATCTATTATTGAAAACCTTATTCTTTCGATGCCAAGAAGACTTCAAGCGTTCATCGTTTCTGATGGAGCCCCAACTAGATATTAAGTTTAATTTGATTTGAAAGAAAAGATTTCCGGATTCTACACTGTTACGCTTTACTATTCGTGACGTTTCGGTCTCTCCTGAGACCTTTTTCAAACTCAGCAGAGACCGAAACGTCACGAATAATAAAGCGTAACAGTGTAGAATCCGGAAATCTTTTCTTTCAATTCAAAATGCACTGTGAAAACATTCACCAAACCATTAATTTGATTTATATAAAAATCTATATTTCCTTATTTTTTCTCTTGTACGAAGACTTTTATGGTCGAGTTTTTTCAGTTTTTTTATTTTCCTATGAGAAGGTTCTTGTGAAAATTTGAATTATATTGAATATGTTTATTTTTATTATTATATTTATTTCAAGAGAATCATATGGCTTATATTTTCTGTTAGCATATAACACACAAATCGCAAGTGTATGAAGACTTTTGTGACCGTATGTATATTGGTTTGGTAAATGTTTTCACAGTGCATTTCGAATTGAAAGAAAAGATTTCCGGATTCTACACTGTTACGCTTTATTATTCGTGACGTTTCGGTCTCTGCTGAGACCTTTATCAAACTAATTGACAATTACAAAACACAATTATTATATAGAAGGAAGGGTAATTAAGGTTGAAATTAATTTGGTAAGAACAAAATCCGTATCCAGAAATCCTTAACTAATTTAACAACCTGATACTAATTAATTAACCTTAATTAACTCGTCGGGGCTGTGTGTTTGGGGTCGTTGTCTGCTGGAATATAAAGTTGTGTTCAAAACCCAGTTTTTTAGCACTTGATCGAAGAGTTTCTTCAAAATATTAATGTATATGTTGGAATTCATTGCACCATCAATAAACTCTCAATTTCCGATACCAGCGGCAGAAAGCCATGCCTGCCCCATGCCATCACGGATCCGCCCCCATGTTTGATTGCCTTTATGTAAACGAGTATTTTTTTTCCGCCATATTCTTAGTCGTCCATCAGAGAATTTGAAATTGAATTTATTATACATTCGTCCGAAAATATAACCCTTGTCCAAAACCGCATGTCTTTATTTAAGTAATTTTTCGCAAAGAGAATCCTTTTTTTCCTATTGACCTTGGATATGAACGGTTTGCATGCTGCAATTCTTGATCGTAGGCCATAGTTACGCAATGTCTTTCGTATGGTTTGTGTAATAATGTTAATCTCGAAGTATTTTTCAAGGATATTACGAAGCTTTGGAGCACTTACAGCAGGATCTTTGCGGATCTCTCGAATGAAAAAGGATCGATGTCTTCTTCCAAGTAATATGTTAATTTTATTGCGCGGTTTTTCGTCAGTACTCCCGTCCTTCTTGTAGGTGTTTACAATATTATGCACTATTGAATGACTCCGATTTACTATATTCCCGATTTCATGTAAGGATTTTCCATTTTCATATAGGTTTGTAATCAATTCCGCACTTCGTTGCCTAATTCACTCGATTTACGAACTATTTTTCAAAATAAAGCTGACAAATTTAATTAAAATTTCGCGAAGACCGGGACAGCTAAAACTGCTACATACAGTGATTCCCAAAAAGATCCGCACAAGCTTGAAATTTCCTTCTTTCTCAAATTATGCTTTCATCAATGACACGAAAAGAAAACTAAAAACTGTTTAAGGCATAAGACATCTACGCGATCATTTAACACTAAAAAATAAAAAATGTATCGCACAACGAGAAGGAATATGAAGGATAAAACAAAAAAACTTAAAAATCAGACGCCCCAAAAAGATCCGCACAACGATGAAACTTGGGCAAACGCGTGCATGTTTATGCAATATAAACGCGTGTGAGTGACTTGTTTATCTAATACTGCCTTCAGTGATAAAATCGTCATAAATCCGGGCGCATCATATCCAATATTTTCTTGAAACCACGCGTTTTTGGTAGGTTCAAAAAATTTTGTGCTTGCATTAATGCAAAATGGGCAAATACACGTCCCCAGACAAGATCCAGTTGGTGGTTTTAAATCATGAGGAAGGTAAAACTGTGGCAGAAAAATGTTCGGTCCTCAACATGAAACGTAGAACTGTTTACGATCTTCTCCGGAGGTATAAAAAGGAAGGCAGAATAAACTTGAAGCATAGTCCTGGCTGTCAAAGTTTCTAACGACGCTTGAAGAACGCGCTATCGTCCGGAAAATCCAGAAAAACCCTAAATTGAGTGCTCCAAAAATTGTAAGTGAAGTTTTCGCAGACTTTAAAAAAAAAAGTGGGATGCGAAACAGTGCGCCGAGTTTTGAGAAATGCTCAATGTAATGGTCGTGTTGCACGCAAAAAACCATTCATCAGCGAAGTGAATAGAAAAAAAAAACGATTAAATTTCGCTAATGAATATGTTTTGAAGAATGCTGGTTATTGGGATGACTTTATTTTTGCCGATGAAAGCAAATTCAATGTTTTTGGCTCGGATGGACGTGTTACGGTGTGGCGCAAGCCCAACGACGAATTGATTCCGAAGAACCTCAGGCCTACAGTGAAGCACGGGGGCGGCAGTTTAATGGTTTGGGGATGCATATCTACTCGCGGTGTTGGCGAATTAGATACATACAACTCTTGAAAGACAATTTGCGAAAAAGTGCCGCGAAAATGGGCATTTCAGATACATTTAAATATTACGAAGACATTGTTCAAGAATGGCAGCTGTATAATTGCCCAAAATTGGTTCATCCTCCTCCCCAGTCACCAGATTTTAATCCCATTGAAAACCTCTGAGATAAATTGGACCGTAGAATTCATACCATGCCGATTTCTTTTAAGGGGGAGCTCGAAAAAAGGCTTCACGAAGAATGGGTGAAAATGGATGTAGAATACTTGCGAAAAATCATCTCCAGTATGTCAAATCGTTTAAAATATGTTATTGAACAAAAAGGACATGCAACAAAATACTAGTTTTATATGATTTTTGTTTATTTTTACAATTTAGCCTATGTGCGGATCTTTTTGAGAGATGAAATTTTTTGTTTCTTTTACGAAACTTCCTATTTTTTGGTATCTATAAAGTGAAAAATTTTTGTATTTATGTGATATGTAAGGCTATTATGTTCTGCTCATAATATATATTTTTTTAAATTTTTTTCCCCGTTTTTTATTGACTTATAAAATGGGAAAGAAGGAACATTCCTTACTTGTGCGGATCTTTTTGGGAGTCACTGTATGTATGTAAGCCAGTTTGTCATCGTTGATTGTCATTGCTTAAAAATTCCGAGAAATACCGGCATTTTTTTGTCCTTTCGTATGTTATAGTCAAGTGATCTAAAGTGTACGAATACGAATTTAATCTATTTTTTGAAAAATGTGTTTATTTTCTTCTCTTGAAATGGAAATGAAAATTTAAGTTACGAAACAATTATTTGATACATTTACGACAGATTATTACCATCATTTATGTTTCTTAGGAATAGTCCAAGCTACAATTCACTAGTTATTACCTTTGAAGTGGGTGTACGAATACGAATTTGACATACTGTATTTCGTCAGTTCAGGTGCACTTATCTTAGGATTTTTTCGAATAGTACGTTCACTTAACACTCTAGGTCGTCCAGATCTTGGCTTATTATTTATACTGCCAGTTAAGTTAAATTTTATTTTGAGTCTTTGTACGGTGGGATGACACATTTTCGAGATTTCGCCCAAAGATTTTCTTTCCTGTCGCAATCTAACAACTAAAAGGCGTATATCCTTCGAAATTTCTTTTCTAGAGCTCATTTTTCCACTATTTCAATTCTAGGGCTTATCGAAATTAACTCTAAACAAATAGTGAAATAGAAAAAAGCAATACAATCAACAGTTTTAAAATTTCGGAGAAATGTACAGTTGAGAAGATGTGGTGTGCTCATCGCCACTTTTCTCGTTTTTCTAAAAAAATAACGGATTCTTTTGGTATTTTTCGTTACTTTATTGTTTGGTTTATACTATTGCATACTTTTGCATTTTTGATTTGAGTTTAGTCTTTGTTGTTTTCTTTATACACTGCTTGTCACCAGAATAGGTTCAACGTTTGTGCAAAAGTAAAATAGCTCTACCTCTGTAACCAACCGGACGATTTCTATGAAATAAATTTTTATCGATAGCTGAAGATGTTGTTAATGAAGTAAAATAGTTTGGGATTATAATTTATAATTTATTTATAATTTTTTTTCTAAAAAACATAGCAAAAAGTTTATTTTTTTTGGTCACCAGAATAGGTTCAAACACAAAAGAGTATACAAAATCATATCTAAAGCAAAAATTCAAGCTTACATTGGTTGTAACATAAAAGTGATTAATTATAAAATATTTTAATAGTGCGTACTTCCTCCTTGGTTCAAAATGACTTCGTAAATCCGGTCTGGTAATGAAGCATAATAATTTCCTATATCTCGAAGAGAGATTTGAGCTCACGCCCTTTTAATGCCTTCCTTTAGGGTCTCAGTATTTTCGTAATGTCTCCCCCCTGCATACACCCTCCGTGATAAAAGTCTCCACATATTTTCTATAATATTAAGATGAGGAGAGTATGGCGGCCATTCAAGCAATTTGACATTTTGACCCTTGATCCACGATTTTACCTCTCTCGCAATATGAATGGGGGCATTATCATGTTGTAACGTCCATGTAATTGGTCCAAAAGTATTCGAGAAGTGTGGAAATACCTTTTCAAATACCGATTTGTAAGCGTTCGCGTTCATTTTGGGAGTTAAAAATTGTAATTCACATGTCCCATAATATGAAATGGCTCCCCATACCATTACACCTCCTGCACAGCTGTGATGACGACTTAAATAGCTTTCAGGCGTTCTTATATCGTGGAAATAAAATTCCATCAGGTCCGTCGAGGTTGAACTTTTTTTCGTTGAAAAAGACGATGGTGTGCCACTCCTTATTCCAGGTCATACACCCCTCGGCATAAGTATTTTGTCATGCAACAAAACACTTTTATTCTGTTTTCATTTAAAATCTATGCAACGGAAAATTCTGAAAAAAATTGTGGGTAAAGCAAATCTGTTTTATTTAAAAAAAAGTTAAATCATACATTTCAACTGTACCGTTACAATATTTTAAATTAGGATTTCAATTTTCAGTATGACATAAGTATTTTGACAGTTTTGACATTTGGACATTTTTAAGGCAAATTTTTTTTTTTTTGAAGAAGTATCTTAATCAAAAGAATATGTATCCTTCTTTAGTTTGAATTACTTTTTGAAATCGTGGGACGGAATCCACCAGCGATTGCAGGAAGTCTGTTGGGATTTCGTTCCACGCCTGTTTTACTGCTGCGATGGTTCCTTCTTTTGACCTACATTTTCAATTATATTTAAATCTGGACTTTGTGGTGGCCAATCCAAGGTTTCGACTCCAACATCCCTCGGGAACTTCGTTATCATTTTGCTCTTATGGCAAGGCGCATTATCCTGCTGCAGTACGAATGCCTCACCGATTAGTTTATCTCCAGATGAAAATGCGTTTTCATTCAACACTCTTAAATATTGTTTTTGGTTCATGGAACCATCTATGGGCACGAAGTCTCCCAAGCCATTGTACGCAATGGATCCCCAGAACATAATACTACCGCCTCCATATCTAATTTTTTCACAGGCAGGTGCCACTTTCTTACGCATCGTTTGTGAAATTCTCGCGTTAACTTTCTTTGGCGAGGAAAGGTACTTAAAAGTACTCTCATCTGTCCACAATATATTTCGCCAAAAAGATATTGGCTTATTCACAAATTTCTTGGCGAATTCTAAACGTTTAATTTTGTTTTTAGGATATATAAACGACTATGCTACGTACGTTTTAATTTTGGCATCTTGCAAACGACGGCTAATTTTTCTTTCACTAATGCTTACATTTGAACATTTATTCCATTCTAAAGCCGCGGCTTTAGGTGTTTTTAGCGGATCGATTCCAAATTTTCGAACAATCAGTCGATCCTCATGGTCAGTAGTTTTCCGATTTCTACCTGATCGGCGTAAGTTACTCACACTTTCAGTTTTTTTTATATTTATTCACTTGATAGTAAACCGTTTGACGCGACAAATTATATTCTTTAGCAATATTTATTACTGAAATACCCAAATTATATTTTGTCACAATTTGAGTTTTTATAAAGTCACTTAATTCAGATATTTTTTCCCATATTTTTTAAGTAAAAGTGTCAAGTTTCTGCAATTGAAGATAAAGAAAGGATAGAAGAGTAATCACAATGGCTGCAGGAAACGCCACACTGATTAGGAGTGCAAAAATAAGCTAGATCACGTGATGTCAAAATACTTATGCCGTTCTAAATTTTACTCTCAGACTGCATTTCGCTCTTTAGAAAGAGAATGCATAAAGCCATTGCCGAAAACTTGTTCACACTTACTGCTGAAAAGTGTGGAGCAAAACACAAGTTCCGTTAGATCAAGCGGGAGTGTAATAAACAACGATACCATTATATAGTGGCGAATGTCAAAATACTTATGCCGAGGGGTGTATGCTCTCGAGCAAAACGAAGACGTGTAGCCTTACGATCACCATTAAGCGGTGTTTATACTCTAGATGAAATCTGAGAGTATATTGTGTTTGCCTTACCGTTTGTAACGCTAAGAAATAATGCTCGCACAGAGCCGCCAAGGGTACAGAAATATTTGTTTGTCGCTCAAAAACCTTGATTCCGAGTGACCGTCTGTCCGTCTGTGCGTCTGTCTACAGCATAACTCTCGAAAGCTTTGAGCTATAGTGCTAAAAAAATTTGTGTGTCATTTTTAGCAAAAAAGTAACTTTAAGTTCGTGAATGGGCTACATCTCCCCACTCCTTCTACCCCCTCCCATACAAATTTCATAAAATTTCGAAATATTAAGAAATTGATTTTTCTTTGGAACTATTTAAGCTATCAACTTGAACTTTAGGTCAAAGTATTATGATACAGATGTCATTAATATCACGGAATAATGACCCGATCCCTTTACTCCTTCTACCCCCTCCCATACAAATGGACAATTTTGAAAAATTCATATTTTCGATTTTCAGTGAAACTAGTAAAGCTGAAAAGACGAAATTTTGTCAGAATTAATTCTACTATAATTGCAATTTATTTTAAAAATAATTATCAACTTCACCTTACTCCTTCTACCCCCTCCCATACAAATTTCACGGAATTTTGAAATTTAAATTAAATTATTTTTCTTCGAAACTGTTCAAGCTATCAACTTGATATTTTGTACAAAGTATACAAATAGAAATATTAATAATGCGAAAAAAATTTGTTTAGATCTGTACACTCCTTCTACCCCCTCCCATACAAATGCAGAATTTTCGTTAAATGCATTTCATCGATTTCCATTCAAACTAGAAAAAATACAAACATCAAATTTTGCCTGAATTCGTTTTTTAATAATTGAAATAAGTGTTAAAATAAATTATCAGCTCCGCTTCACTCCTTCTACCACCTCCCACACAAATATCTCTATTACAAATTCAAGAAAAGTATTTCTCCTTCAAGTATATGAGAGCTATCGACTTTGAAATTGCATCAAAGCATGGTGATAAGAATGATGAGCAGTTTCAAAATCATCTTAAACGCCCCACTTCCTCTGCCACCTCCCACACAAATGCCTCAATTTCAGGAAAACTCTGACCAATTTCTTTAAATATAATGAAAACTAAAATCTTTAAATTCAGCAAAAAACATTTTGCATGCCATGTCCGGTGTCATATACGAAAAATATAAACCTCCCCCTCTGCTTTTACCACCTTCCAAACAAAAGTCACAATTCACTATTCGAAAGAATTTGAGATGACATATTTTCCGGTATATTAAAGTCATTTCCATCTCATCTAGATTATCATATGATTGGGCTTTAAGCCCAATTTTAGATTTAGTCTTTTTAAGTTGCAAGTGTTGCGTATTACACGTGTTACAGTTGATAGGCTCGCTTTAACACCGGTTTTTTCCCTGATCTTCGATGCAGAATGGTGAAAATTTGACGCAGCTCAGACAATATGTCTTCTGTCTGTTGCTGTTGTTGCTGAATAAGGACATCCTTTCATATTTTTTCCGTAATTTGTACCTTTTCGGATAAAATTGCTCACTACATTTCGACTTCGACCAATTTTTCTGGCAATTTCTCTCTGATTTAGGCCACATTGGAGGTAACCTTTTATTTGACCCTTTTCTAAGTCATCCAGTTGTTTACCGCGACCCATTTTACACTAAAATTACTCTACACTACTGGAATTGTTAAAAATAAAAGATTTTACACTGTTTGATAGCAACTGCACATCGCAAACTAAATGAATTACCGTTGAACCTATTCTGATGACCCAAAAAAATATAGTGTTTTGAGTGAACAAAACAATCGAAGCAAGATTTATCATACAGTGCTGTGCAAAACTTAAGCAACTCACTACATGTCGGAATGAAAAGGAAAATTGCAATCAAAATATAAAGAATTTTTTTCCTTTTTTTTTAAATTTACACGTTAGCATGTTGCTTAAAGTTCTGCAATAAAAAAAGTACATCAGTATTTTAACTGTTCTTAAAAAAAAAAAACAAAAAAAAAATACACCAAAAAAAAAGGCTGTGCAAAATCTATGCAACTTTCAAAACGCAGCTGCGATTCCCAGTCAGAACAAAACATAACGGGGATTTCCCGATGTTGTTTTTGTTTTCTGATGTTCGTGTCAATTAGATCAGTATAGATCGTCTTCCCTTTGGGTTTAATTGTGTCTAAAAAAATAATATTTAAAATGCAGCGTGATCAATACGATAATAGATTTAAATTAAATGTAATTTCGCTATATTATTCTGGAAAAACGCAAATAGAGATTGCCAAATCGTTAAATATAAACAAATCTTTAATTTCAAGATGGATTACGAAATATAAAAACACGGGTAGTGTGAAAAGTGTAAATTTTGGTGGAAGGCCGCGTAAAACTACCATTAGAGATGACTTACAAATTAAACAATTGGTAAAAAGAAAACCGTTTATCTCGTCAAAAGAAGTTGTAAAAGAGCTAGGCTTAAATGTCAACTCAAGCACTGTTCGCAGACGGGCAATTGAACTCAATCTAAAAAGCCATACACCTTTAAAAAAACCATTGCTCACAAAAAGACATGCAAGGAAAAGGTAAACTGCTCGAACAAAAAACATTATTATTTTACTATTTATATCGTTTTATATATCATTTAGGCTTGAATTCGCTAAAAACCATCTTGACTGGTCAGTTGCTAAATGGAAGACCGTTTTATTTAGCGACGAATCCAAGTTCAACCTCTTCAATTCTGATGGCTTCTCCCGTGTGAGGCGTGAGAAGGGACAACAACTCAATCCACGCTTCTGTAGGAAAACGGTGAAACATGGGGGAGAAAGCGTCATGGTCTGGACATGTTTCTCAGCATTAGGTCTTGGTCCCTTTCATAGAATAACACAAATTATGGACAGATTCATGTATAAGGACATCTTAGAATCTAGAATGTTACCTTATGCAGAGTGGAATATACCACTTCGATGGGTGTTTCAACATGATAATGACCCGAAACACACATCGAATTTGGTTAAAGAATGGCTTAGCTCTAAGAGGATTCAAGTTCTTGATTGGCCGGCACAATCGCCCGACTTGAATCCCATAGAAAACTTATATAAAAACCGAATGGGAAAAAAATTAACATATCATTTTTAAATAATTTAGATGAATCAATGCCTCGCAGATGTGCCGCTGTTATAAAATATAACGGCTATTACACGAAATATTAATAAAAGTTGCTTAGATTTTGCACAGCCTTTTTTTTGTTGTATTTTGTTTTTGTTTTTTTTAAGAACAGTTAAAATACTGATGTACTTTTTTTATTGCAGAACTTTAAGCAACATGCTAACGTGTAAATTTAAAAAAAAAAAGGAAAAAAATTCTTTATATTTTGATTGCAATTTTCCTTTTCATTTCGACATGTAGTGAGTTGCTTAAGTTTTGTACAGCACTGTAGGTACAGTCACAGAAATGTCCTCATTTTGTAGTATCAAGTCTAAACAAAAGAAAGTTTAAAACATCCAACAAAAATATAATGTACATGTTACACTTTTTGAGATGAGAGAAAACGTAAATGAAAATTCTCGAACCTATTCTGGTGACGAGCAGTGTACAACATAATTAAGCGGTGTATGTAGACTTTTGTGACTGAGTGTAAGCCAAAAATCATCCCTTCTGAATTCACTGAAACTTCAATTCCATGTTAGAGTATTGCATGATTAGGTTTTGGTTCATTTACAGTTCGATCATATTTCGAGAAATCCAATTGGCGAGCGTTTCGAACCTATCGAAATACGTGCCTGCATCGTTCCCCGTGTCCGAGTCCTTATGATTCAACTTAAAACAAAATACATTTGAAAAATATTGACAAAGCGAATATAAGATTGCCATTCACGTCACATAGGCTCATAAAAAAATTTTTATTTCAATTTATCGAAGGAGTGGCAAAGCGATAAAAAATCCGTAGTCAACATTTTTTCCTCGACCACCACTGCTTCTCCAAAATAACCCCCAAGGAATGAAAGCCATGAGCAAGCAGTCCAAAACCCACCACACACACACACGAAACCTTATTATGGATTTGGGGTCAAGTCAATTTAACACACGATGTCCTCTGATCCTCTCTAAAATTTGCCTCTATCTCCTTCTGGTTCACAGAAAATCCATAGCGATCTCCATCTCAACATTGTGCTTCCCCGCTCCAACCCCCTCGAAACAACCAAAACTATCCAATGGGCCGTCAACTCAAATTCAAGTCGTTTACGCAAGCGCGCCTTTTTCTCCGAAAAAAAAAAAATGAAATAAGAAAAGGTCGAAAACTTTTCCCAAAACTTTTTAAACCCATATCCCGCCCGTCCCAGTGGCTTGGAGTTCGTACGGAAAGAAACTGCGAAAAAAAAATTTGGGGATATACCCCAACTGCTTGTATGTATGCGAGCCGCGGCGCTCTGCTTCAGTACGAGCTTCGAGCAGAGAAACACCACGCCGTTGAAATTTCTACACCCGAATTAGACGGCTAAGCAAAAAAAAAAAAATCAAAACATCCAACAACAACAAAAGCGGGCTGCAGGGAAAGACCGAGGCCTCACGATCAGTCACGGAAAGTCGTAAAGTCAGCCACACATGCGCAACTGTTGAGCAACACGCACACTCGCGCAACATCTGCCGTAGAAATTCCAATGGATCCTGACTTTGGGACTTGTTGACTCAAAACTTTCCAATCGAGCCGTCGTGCACGTAGCCTGAGTGTGTGCGCGCTACGGGTGTATTTCTCCTTCGGTTGCGGTTCGCTGGTGCCTGACTGGAATTTCATGCGATACAATCGCGGCGATGAGATGACTTCTGCGCTAAGGGCGGGGGTTGGGAAATGGGAATGGCTTAAGCCGCCGTGACTCGATAGGGGTCCGATAGCTGCCGTGGTGGTAGTGTGGCGACTCCTGTGTGCCGACCAATCGACCGGGATTTCTTGCTATTCCGGGTTGGCTGGCAACAAAAGGAAAAGGAGTGGACCTGGTCGAAAAGTCCTCACGGCACCATCACACCGTCTTTTGGGTTCCGCGCGCGGGTTGCGGGACGCCCCGAACCAAAGCACACGAGCCGTGCAAGAAAAGGAGATGGGCGAACTGCCAGCAGCGCACGAAAACCACACGAAGTTGGTCGACCGAAAAAGCACAGCGTGCTGGTGTTGGTGCGACCGCATTTCGAGCGCATACGGACCGCCAGCAAGCACGAACATTATCCCTGCCGTAGAAAACGGGGGTTCAGTTATGATTTTGCCGCTGGAGCGGTAACAGGGTTCGGAAAGCGGTGATTTATTTGATTTCATCCTTTTTTTTGCGTATCGCTTAATTTTTTCCTCAATATTTTTGCTGTAACGCTTCTGTTTCCTTCGCTTTTAAGAGGGCTGGAAAATTGTTACGTAAAAAAAATAAAACAAAAACGCGCTTTAAAAAAAGGAATTTCCCATTTATATTTTTTTTTAATTCGGTGGAAAATACGAAATTCCGTCGTCGCGAGTGTTTTTTCTCCGAAAGCGTGATGAAACAAGTGCAGAGATGATCAAGTGAAGTTTGAAATAAACGAAAATTGAAAAAAATAATGAAAAAATGGTCACGATCCTTGGAATAAGTGCAACAGGATATGTCATAAAATAAGAAGTGAATCACGAAGGAGTTAAGTGGCTCTGGCACGTATGAATTATTAAACAAAAATTTTCCTTTTGAATTTTGCAATCTCCTTCGGCGTGAAACATTGCCGTCGAGTTTTTTTTTCTCTGTGATTCGACGAATCATAAAAAATTGTGTACCTTACCAGAAAAAAAAAAAAAAATAGAGGGAAAGAAATTGTTAATAAAAAACCCCCCGCATTAAATGAAAAAAAGTGCCTTGGAATGAATGTCAGTTCCCCCACCACCAGCAATCAGCGATCAGCTCCACTAAAGGATTACTTTACCCCTGCAACGGTGCTGATTTCCTCCGCTCCACAATTGACTTCATTCCACCCTGACGACGTGTTCCTTCTTCATCGCGCAGTGTTTTGTGTGTTTTATTTTGATTAAAAAAAAAAAAAAATTTGTTTCTCATCCATTTCAAATTTTTTCTAATAAGAAACTTGTTGAACGAAAAAAGAAAAAAAAAATCTTTTGAATGGAAATCTTGTGACGTGCGTGAAAAAAGAAGAGAAAATCGAGAAACGATCCAGGCAGCAGTGATTGAAGGGCGCGGAATTTTACCACCTTTCACATTACTGACAAAAAAAACGAGAAGAAATTTGTATCATCGCGGCTTAAAAATAATAAAAAGGTATGTGACATGTTTTTTTGATGATCCACTGTTGGTGTGGTAGTGTGCCATGGCGGCCGCCTTTTTCATAGTTGATTGACGTAGCAAAGCTTCGAGCGGGGAAATGACAGCCGCCTCCCCCCACTTATAACTTTGAAGTGTGTTTACGATTCTTCGAAAGCTCGTCATAGATGAATAAATTTTGTTTGCGATACGTGCTGGGGACGAAATAGGACATGGGGCTGCCAGAGAGGAATTAATTTTTTTTTTTCAATTTTAAAGTGAAAGATTCGTAGCTGGGGATTTTTAGGGCGGTGTCGGATTTTTTGAGTGCCAAAGTGGAGTTGGCGATGATTTCTCCGAAGTAGCTCTTTTTTGTTATTGTTTTATCACGGATTCGACAGGATATTCTTCTTAGCAGATTTGTTCCTATAGTGAATTTCATGTTAGTAACCGCTAACTGCAGGATAAAAAAATGAAGAAAATGTGAGTGTTAAAATTATTATTAGGCACCCACACAAGGCCTTTAATGTTTTTCGAAACACGTTTGTATGAGTATGTCAAAAATATGTTTATTGACAAATTTCCAGTAATAAAAGTGTCTCAGACGTGACTTTAAGAAATTTATTATTTCTCAATAGATACACCTAGGGTGTAGCCTAGTAGGTAGCGTGTTGGTCTTGTAATGCAAAGGTCGTGAGTTCAAATCCCGGTCGACGCATAACTCCAGCGCACTGCTTGCTTGGGTATACCTTGATCACCTCAATCTACGAAAATGAAAAAATTCCGTAGAAAGAGGGTTGTGCGAAGGGCTAACAACCCTTCCACAATAAGTTATGAAAAAATGTTAAGGAACCTGAATATCAGGAGGCCAAGGTCCGATTTGGGCTGTAGCGCCATTGTAGAATAGATAAGAGAAAAAAAGAATTTGTTGTTACGAAGGGGGCAAAATTAAACAAGTTAATATTTTTCCTTTTCAATATATTCGCCCTTAAACCAAATACATTTATCACATCTCTCACAAAGTTCATTAATTTCTCTTAAAAAATTGTTTTATTGAGTCCTTCACAGTAACTGGAATTGCCAACTTCACCTCTTTATCATTGGTAAATTTTCTTCCCCGAATATCTTCCTTCAGTTTTGTGGACAATTAGTAAGCAGAAGGGGCCAGGGGTGGTTCAATATTTCGTAGTAGTGATGTGAAAAAAGTAACTATTCGTTACACGAGTACTCGTTACTGACCGAAATCCGAAGTATCGAGTACCGACGCAAATTTATACTCGTTACTTGAGTAACGAAATGACCTCCCGAAATAGTAGCTGAACTGTCAAAACTCGAGTATTCGTTCCACATACAAAAAAAGTACTAGTGGCGAGATCAATGATACCAGATGGGGGTGATAAAGGGAATTTTCGTTTATAAATTTGAAGGATTTTCTTTTGTAGAAAACTTCGATTCAATAATAGTTATTTTTTTCCACATTTTCGTTTTATTTACCTTAATCCCTTTAAACGGATTTTCTACTTAGAAGAGAATTAAAAAATCGGATTTGGCATCGTCGTAATGAGTCGATACAGTCATTAAACTCTGAACTCAGTTTAATCCTGGAATGGGGCAGGAACAACAGAGTACAGTTTAATGCCTTAAAAACGCAGTCCTGTCATCTATCTCTTAAACATAACGTTCCGACGTCGGTCACTAATATGCCCTTGAATGGCGTACAGATTCCATCTTCTGCAGATTCTAAATTACTAGGTGTAAAACTTAATAATCGCCTAGATTGGAGCCAACACAGTTACGAAGTCGCTCTTGATGCTTCGAAACGCCTAGGTATTCTGCGGAAGTGTAATAAATACTTTTCTGCCACCGAACTAACTAAAGGGTTATCCAATAAGAGGTGTTATTTTGATATTCAAAGAAAAATGGCATTTTTTGAGATAAATGATCGGATGTTTATTTCATTGTAAAGAGGAAGGTATGCCGTTAATATTGGAAAACAACATCAGCCAAATGGCCACCACGACCACGCTTACAGGACCGTATCCTTTCCATGAAATTTTTCATAACCAAATCGCCCTATGTCCTCGATAGTCTCACGAATTCTATTTTTGAAGTCTTCAATCGACGCTGGGCTGTTATCTTATGTTTCACGTAGCCCCAAAAGAAGAAGTCGCAAAGTGTTAAATCACAAGATCTCGGTGACCAATTGCGATCACCTCTTCGAGAGATAACGCGGTCCGGAAACTTTTCCCGTAAAAGATCAATGGTTTCGGTGTTTGTGTGGCACGTAGCGCGGTCTTGTTGAAAGTAAACGTTGTCCAGATCAATATCATCCAATTCCGGCCATAAAAAATCATTAATCATCTCTCGATAGCGCAACCCATTCACCGTAACTGTTGCTCTAGCCTCATTTTCGAAAAAGTAAAGTTCAATGACCCCGCCGGACCATAAACCGCACCAAACAGTCACACATTGAGGATGGAGAGCCTTTTCAACAATAACTCTTGGGTTTTCCGAGCCCCAGATGCGACAGTTTTGCTTGTTGACGTAGCCACCGAGGTGGAAATGGGCCTCATCAGTCAAGATGATTTTTCGATGGAATTCCGTATCATTTTCATGCATTTCAAGGACCCAATCAGCAAAGACACGGCGTAGTCGATGATCGGCCGGCTTGATTTCTTGTGTTAGCTGAACTTTATAAGCCTTAAGACCCAAGTCTTTATGCAAAATACGGTGTAATGACGTTTGTGGAATGCCCAATTCCAAAGAACGATGAGGAATGGACAAACCTGGGTTTTCTTCAACACTTTGGGCTACAGCAACAATATTCTCAGTTGTTCTTGAGCGACGTGCACGGGTTTTATTCTTCACATCACTAACTTGTCCCAACAGCTCGAATTTTTCCACCAATTTCTGTATTGCGGTCCGACAAGGTGCTTGACGACGACCCAAAAATGTTTTAGTTTTACGAACCGTCTCTGCCAAATTTTCACCATTTTTATAGTGAATTTTAATAATTTCAATGCGTTGTTGAAGCGTGTATCGTTCCATTTTTATTAATGGCGTAGTTTCTACTTGTCAAATGTCAAAAAATGACAGCTTCAAAAGTGACATCTGCCGAAATAGCGGGCTATTAAAAATAAAACCTCTTATTGGATAACCCTTTACCATCTATAAGGCTTATATCCGACCACGTCTGGAGTACAACTCGCATGTTCGGGCTGGGGACCCAAAATCACATCTGGCCCTTCTTGATCGTATCCAGAAATATGCATTCCGATTAATTGGAGATGAAGCTATATCGGCCTCAATTGACTCCCTCGAGCATCGTCGAAATGTCGGTGCACTCTGCATTTACTGTAGATACTTCCATGGTAAATGCAGCAAGGAACTAAAAGCCCTTATATCACCTACATTCAATGCCCCCCGAAATACTCGCCAAGCTGCACGCTCACACGAGTACATCGTGAAGCCCTTGCCGTGGAGAACAGTGAAGTTTAGGCAGTCCTTCATCCCTCGGACGATAGAGTTGTGGAATTCGTTACCAGGCAATCTCTTTCCAACGGAATACAACCTCCAGCAATTTAAGAACAACGTTCACCGCCACTTCAAAATCTCTCCTCCTGTGTTTCCCTACTAATTTTCCTCTATCCATGTGTTTCCCCGTACCCGTGTCGATTTAACTGTGCATCGCGCATTAAAGGGTGACCCCTTAAGTTATTTTCGACGGCCGTAAACAAAAAGTTGTTTTGATACACGTACTAGGCCAACAAAATCAGGAGCAACTCACAAGCGATTTCTTGTTGCATACACAGTACCTTGCCAAATTATTAGACCCATTTCGTTTTAAGTTATGATAACTTAAAGTGTTTGCAATAATTGGCCGTTATTTTTAATTAATCACTTTCCCTGTTCCTTAGGAAATGAAATACAACACAAAACTTATTTAATAAGTATTTATTAAATTAAAAAAAAGAAACACGAGTATACTTAATATTTTGTATGCCTGCCCTTAACCTCCAGTAATGCGTCTATACGACGAGGCATACTGTTAATACAGTTTTCAATGGTGGTTTTAATGTTTGGGTTATGGTTTCAAATCTTTGTAATCACCTCTAATTCTTTTTTCGTAGTAGGTGCGGTATTACTTACTTCAATTTTGATAAGCTCCCAAACATTTTCGATAGGGTTCATGGCCGGCGAATTTCCCGGCCAATCAAGGACGTAACATTATTTATAACCTTGTCTTTACGGCATGGCGCTCCATCGTGCATAAAAATAGGGTTTTCATCTTCCTTGAACCAATTTCTCATCTGCGGTAGCAGTTGCTCGCTCAACACTCGTTGGTACTGATCAGCTTTAAGGGTGTCTTCTACAATAAACAGAGGTCCCGGCTCCTTGGCGCTGATCACAGACCACACCATGACTGACGGGGGATGTTTAATTGTGGGTATAATGCACTCCGAAAGAATTTTTTCTCCCGGCCGTCGTCTCACAAATTTCATTTTTTCAGTCATAACACGAAAAATAGATTCATCCGAAAAACATACCTGAAAAACAGAAGGAAGAACACAAATATTTAAAATTTCCCGGTGAAAGTTGAGCAAAATAAAACCACTGAACTATAATTTACCCGTTGCCAGTCATCAATGGTGAATTGCTTGTAGTTTTTAGCCCATTCAAAACGTTATTTTTTATCATGGCGGGTGTCATTCTTGGTTTCTTCGCAGGTCTTCTGGCTTCAGCCCATCTACGCTGGATAGTTCGCTGCGAAACCTTGATGCCTGCTTCTTGGATTTTTTTGATGATAACTTTACTTAGGTAATTTTCTGTTTTACGTGCTGTAATCACGTATTTTTCGGTCAGTTCGCACAGTCGTTATTCGGCGTCGACCGCATGCGCCCTTCCATTTTGGCGTCAAATCATTACCTGCATCCATTCTTTTCTTAATATTCTTTACAGAACTTCTTGATATGCCCAACATTTCTGCAATTCTGTATTGGGACAAGTTTCCCACCCTTAATAATCCGGGAATTTCCCCAACCTTCAATTTCGACAAGTCACCTCGCTTTCCCATCGCTATTCACCACAATATGCCCAAAATCTCGATAATAAAAAATAGATTCTACAAAATAGAAACTAATCAACTTACCTGTTATCCAATTTCCCAAAAAATATTTATTACTACTACCTTAATTCACAAATATTGCGCCTTTAGTTATAACAAGTGATTATTTTAAAAAAACTGACCGGGTATGTTATTCCACTTGACAGGAAATTTTTTGCTTTTATTCGAGTTGCTAGGCGACAATGTTAACATTAAAGCGTTGCCAACACAACAAAGAATAAGAAAACCACATAATCCATAAAATTAGTTGTAAGATATCTTATCCAAAGTAAAACGAATGATTTGTTGGGAATGGGTCTAATAATTTGGCAAGGTACTGTAGTTACTGCATGGAGTTTTGAGGCGATTTGTTCTAATTGAATTTATGATCTGCAAAACTGCCTTACCCATCCCTGCAACACGATGAAATGACAGCCATCATTTCACATAAACGAGTACCTAGTAACAAATAAAATGTAACGATTACTTTCCTTAAAGTAACGAATAGTTACTGGTACCGAATAGTAACGAAACTTGACATCACTATTTCGTAGCCGCATTTCTGTAGGGCAGCCATTGGTACGTGGCTCTTGTGAACAGGTGCGATGTCGTGCAAAAGTAGCACACCTCGAGTCAACTTTCATCTTCTATTTTCTTTGCTGGCATCCTTTAAATCTGTAGCAGGTGGTCAAAGTGTACCTGTAATATTATGTCCTTTTTTTATTGTCGAACATCAAAACACTCTACGTATCCCAAAAAAATAGTGGCCATGATTTTTGCGACGGATCGTGGCACCTTGAACTTCTTTGGGGGTCAAGCGTCGGAGCCACTGCATTGACTCCTGCTTTGATTCAGTCTCATAATGATGAACTCAAGTTTCGTCTTCAGTAACAAAACGGGTCAAAATTTCATCCCTGTTCTCGCTACAGAGATCCAAAAACTTGCGTGAGCACTCGACGCACTGCTTTTTCTGAAAGCATTCTTGGTACCCATCTTGCGCTGCTTAAGACGGGCCGAGATGATCGTCAAGGATATTCAAAATAGTTGTATCTGATGCTCCAACCATTTTTGCGATTTGTTTCTTATTTAAACGAGCATCTTCGCGAGCAAGTTTCTCCACTCTTTTGACGATCTTTGAGGCAGTGGCCTTAATCGGCCGGCCCGAGTGTTTATCATCTTCGACTCTCTGTCTTGTCTGAATAAACTATGCCACTTATAAGTCATCGTTTCGTGCCACTTATAAATCCAGGGAAACCGTCAACAAGTGAAATTTCTTCTAAAATGAGATGTGGCGTTTTTCCTTAAACTTAATGACAGCACGAAACTCAATTTTGCCCATAGTAAACGTTTTGTTTCCGATTGACTTGTTTATTTGGCGATTACTAAAACATTAGATTTATTCGATTTGACAGAAATTTTGTAAAAATATTCCCCTCCCCCCCATCCCCTTTATTCCGCGAAATTTGTTGACCTCCTCTCGTACCAAAGTCATTGTAATCCGCGAAGCTATCGTTTTTATTGTCCATTAATGACACTGTACGCAAACAATTTTTTTGTTCGAGTCCTGACACTATTCCAGCTGATTCTTTTGTAAAATGACCACCTGAATCCGAATATGACCCCTGTTTTTTCCCATCACCTACCGTTTACGGGGAGGACCCCCTCTCCCCACCTATTTTTATCAATTTTCCATAATTTAGAAGGATGAAAAGGATTATTTCGCCTTTTAAATTCCTTCTGAGGGGCTAGAGAGGGTAAAATATCTAAAACATGAATATTTCTAGCAAGGAGGTAGATTTGGGGGGGAATTCGCCCCCTTAAATTGTAAAAAAAAAACATTAAAAAAGTTTTTTTCTGTTTTTACGCAATTTTTTCATTTATTTTGTACACATTCTAGCTTCCAGCCCCCGTCATCCTTCCTTAAACAACACCCTTAAATAATAAAAATACGTAGCAAGAATATACATTGTGACCATAAAGTATTGGCAACTTGTAATTAAAATTACCCTCGGAAATGTTATTTCAATTTATTTTTTGGTAAGCAGGTAGGATTGTCCTTTCAATCAATAAAATTCCTATTAAGACCCCCTATAGGGGCATAAGACAGAAACAACTTTCTTCCACAAGGCGCGATCCTGAGCATCGGCCTTAAGCTGTTGCCAGGACTTGTTTATTCCTCTGGCCTCCTGCTCGCTTTACCTCTCCTACGCGAAGCATTCCATATGTAATCTCGCTTAACGCTGTCGAAAGTCTTCTCCAAAGTCCACAAACATGAGATGTAGTGGCGAACCCATTTCGGTGGACTGCTCCAATATTATCCGTAGAGTATTTGGTGTGGTCGGTACAATACGACCCTTTACGGAATCCAGCCTGATAAACTTCGAGAGTGCTCTTCACGACATCACTATTGCTATTGAGAATTACCTTAGCCATGATTTTCGATACTGCAGTAAGTAGACATATACCACGCCAATTGCCACAATCCCGAAGGTCGCTCTTCTTCGGAATTTTCACAATGACGCCCTCCTTCCATTCAGTCGGATATCTTCCTTCATTCCATGGATGACTTTTTGTGTAGAATGGTGGTGTACTCGCGCTTTTTGTTGTCCGCTTGTCTCTAAGCCTATCCACATTAAGCTTGCGCTTCATTTGAAGAATTTGTGGTCGTCGGATAGCTGCTGTGCACAATCTCAAGCAGGCAATCATCAAGTGGTGATCGCTCCCCACGTCAGCTCCATGTTTCGCTCGCACATCGAGGAGACATCTTCTCCATCGGTAACTTATAGCCAAATGGTCGATCTGGTTCTGAGTAACACCACCATTTGCCGAGTACTACAAAACTCCACGAATAATTCGCCGTTTTCGAGTATCTTAATCCAAGGTCGTGAACCATCGACCCAAAGGTCACCATGCCTGCCTATGACGTGTTCTAGTCTAGTGTTGTTAGAGCCAACCTGGGCGTTCGTATCTCCTGAGATTATAACAGTATCACCCCTTGGAACACGATTGAAGGTGGTACTCAGTTGGCTATAAAACTCCTCTTTGTCTTTGCGGTGTTAGTTCGTAGCACTGTAGAATTGTAACGTTTCTAATAGGTAGCTTGTTGGTCTACAATGCGAAGGTCGTGAGATCAAATCCCGGTCGACGCACAATTCCAGCAGACTGCCTGCTTGGGTATACTTTAGTCACCTCAATCTACGAAAATGAAAAGTTCCAAGATAGAGGGTTGTGCGAAGGTCTAACAACCCTTCCACAATAAATAATGACAAAATGTTAAGGAACCTGAAGGTTAGAAGGCCAGTGAATAATTTTATAAAGTAAAATAAAATAACACACAATGGCAAGTTCCAATATTTGGTTCACCCCCTTTATTGCTTATCACTTCAAATAATCTCTTTGGCATACTTTTTATTAAATTTTTTAATCGATATTCAGTTAAGCGTTAATAACAGCCATTTTCAACTGCTGAATATTGTCGTACTGCCAGTTTTCCATATAAAATTCCCTTGCTAAGATTCCCCAAATGTTTTCTATTGGATTTAGGTCTGGGAAGCAAGCGAATCTGACCTCACTCGCATGCTATGGTCCTGCAACCAGGAATAAGTAACATGGCCCACATGTATTCTGGCCTTGTTCTGTTGAAAAACCCAATACTCAGCGCCTCTGGTTTTCATAAATGGCAACAAATTCATGCGCTACACCTCTATATATTCCGATGAATTCATTCGAGTATTGGGAAACGCCAGTTCCAATATCCATCTGCACAAAAAGCTACCCAAACCATTAAATTGCCTCCATTGAAATTGCGTTTTGAAAAAATCTTAGGATCCTTTAGCAAATCACGCCAATATTACGCCATTCAAGTTTTTCTCGTCAGAACAAATGGTCTTGATGAAAAAATGACAGTTAAAATGTGCATAAAAAGTCAATGTTCAGCATTTTACCATTTTCTAGCCTTGCTGCCTAATAATGTGCTAAAAGACGTGGTACCTATTTCAGCCTTTGACGAAAAATGTGCTTAGAACTCCTTAAAACCCTGTGGATCTTCCATTTTAATATTTGATATTTGATATTTCATTTATTTGGTAAATACTACACGATTATAAATCTTTTATAAGTACAATAATATGTGGTGAAAACTCAGAACTAATAGAATTCAAATTAATTAAATTATAACTAAATACATTGAGTTATATATAGAAAGAGTATAAAAATAAAAAATTAAGCTAAGAAAACAATAAAGCATAAAATATAAATATATATAAATATAATGAGGAAAATAACTAAGATAATAATATAAAACAAAATCATAAAAAATTCGCAATTATTACTTAATTAATTAAGAAAATGTTAAGAACATTTAAGAAAATATTAAGGAGAAGAAGACGCCAAAAGTATGTTTATAGGAATATTAAAATCAAATTATGAAAAATAGATTAAAACTCAAGAGAATACACAAATCGACTGAACTTACGCGGATCATCCACACGCTAAATATGAGGCGGAAGATTATTCCAGATTCTTATGGTCTGGACGAAAAAGGAACCCTCACCGACCGTCTTAAAGAAACGCGGAGCAAGAAGTTTACGATATCTGTTGGTTTTTAGAGGTATTAGGAACTCGCATAAATACAGTGGCTCACTTTGCTGTAAAATATTGTGCAGGAAAATTAGTGTTCTGCGCTTAGGGTAAGAGGGTAATGTGCAGTCTAGAATGCTCATCTGATATTGTGATATATGATCAAAACGCCTTAGTCCAAATTACATACCGGATACAATCGTTGAAAGCCACATTTAGCCTGTGTTGGCAGTTGAAATCATGTTTAGAAAATACTAGACTACCGTAAGAAAAAAAAGGTATGATAAGGGATTTCACGAAACACTAAATGTTTTGTTTACTACTCTTTCTCTCTAATCTCTCATAATCAATTAGAAACTAACGGTATTTCACTAAATAAATTACAAAAATGAGCAAATTTTGACTGCGTTTATAGTTACGCTGTGTTCTGCAGTGTATAATCCTCATTCCTTTCCGAGTGAAAGAAATAGGGGCGCCATTTTGTTTTACACGTCATTCCCGTTTTCAAACAATGTTAAAATTTTCACAGCCTGCCCCCTTTTTATGATGTGTAATTGTTTTCGCACAGCTCACGACCAGGAAGGGTGTGGTTTTACACTTGAAGAACAATATGGGCTTGTAACAAAAAAGACCCTTTCCGTTTAAGAATGCGACGGGTAACAACTACGATGGCAAGAAAACAGGCAAATTCGTAGCGAAATTGCTCTATGGGGAGAAGCAGGTCAGAAGCAACAGGTAATAAGAACAATATAAAAATAATTGAGAGGTATTGACTACTGTGCCTTAAATTTGTTGGTGGAAATTGCACGTGCCTTTTGTACGTATAAAAATAGATAGACCATTTTTATAGTTGCCTTTCCTTCTGCCAGCATAAGATCTGTTTTTTTTTTCTTACGCTAGTTTGGTTTCGTTCCGTTCGATATTTATTTATTTTTTTTTTCTTTAGCTATATTTCCCACTTGTTTCATTCACACGAAACGTAAATCTCTTTTCTTACGGTACTTCCAATGTCATTCACCTCTTCAGAGTGTGGAGCTTTTTTCAGAGATATATTAAAAGATTGAAGCAAACCAACCTACCTTTCTTCAGGTAGACAGTGTGTTGTTGCTGTTTGTTTAGTGGGGTTTTTTTTTGTTCGTCACTTTGCGACGTTATTGTCCCACAGTTCAGGTGAAACATTGGAAGCCACCTAGAGAGCTTGAAACTACAGAAAAATTTCATTATTACGATATGCAGTTGGGTATCGTCGAGATAGGAAAAAGACACGAAAGAAAAGGTGAAAATGATCTTAGACTTTTGGGATCATCTTCACAACGCACACCACAATGCAGCAGTTCTCAGATTCACACCTAGAGTGCAGCAATGAACGACCACGACCACTGGCCGTGAGAGATGCTAGGATGCTAGGAGTAGTGATCTTCGGTTCAACATGGTGTTCATCATCATCATCATAAAATCAGAAATCAACAGTGACGTGGTGAACAAGTGTGTGCTCTTCTTCATGTTGGGCTGGAGCGTTGCTGTGGAGGTCACTGACCAAATTATGTTGATGTTGTGCTTTCTTATCTTTCCGTTCATATCTCTTTTTTTTTCTACACACATGAGCTAACTCTTCTATGTTAATGCCTTGGGTTTTTAACGGACCCCAAACTCCATTTGTTTTTTTTCCGCCATATTTAGTTCGTATATCGAAAAATAGACGCGAGATATTCTTGGAGTTTTTTTTTAAATTTTTTCTTGTCATTTATTGAGTTTGGAAAGGATTTACCTAGTTCATCGGTTTGCTTTCATTTTAAAAGGGCTCGTAATTTAATTATGGTCATATATGTTATATGTTATGGAATAGTATAATAGGAAAGCTAACATAAATCTATACATATAGTGTGCATGATGGGGCCAAGGTACTATTGCTTCCCTTTTTCTTTTTCTTTTTTTTTGCTGCCTTCTACCTAATAATCCTATAAAGCGAGAGGATTTTCCCAGAACGGAAATGTTGTGCAGTTGTAGGCCGCAAGAAGCCTACAAGGAGGAAAACTAATAGAAGAAGGAGAATAGGCGACGCAGGGCAAAGCATTTTTTCCTCATTCGCTTTGCTCCAGCCATATGGAAATCCAGCCATCCGTGAGAGGTGGTGTATATATAATTCTGTTCAATGTGAGACTTAAACTCCTATCGTGTTGGCTGAAAGTACGCAAGCACTATCCTTGGGCGATGGTAACCACATTATAATATGAAAAATAATAAAAACAATAATATGTACATAGTTTCTTTGCTCCAGCAGTCATGCATGACTTGATTCGATATCTTCATCAGTATCCTATTCATTTACTGTGATGTCATTGACTAATTATCATCATCACTTCGTTGAGTTTCTTTATAGAGTGAAATGATCTTTGAAATATCGGATTTTTTCTGTGTTAGTGTCGAAACCACATAGCAGAATACAAATCCAATCCAAAAGTTGATAGAATCGTTTGATCCTTCAAAGAGACAAAATTCGTATACTAGTTTACTTATATATGAGGCTCTTAGATGCCTAGGGGTATAAGTGCAGAAAATGTAAAATAAAAAATACAAGTGAACTTGTGCCCCTTGTCAATCGAAACATTCAGCTGTTCATTCAATGGTACATTTTCTGACCGATAGTGTCGCTTTTACAATTCCCAGACAAGCATATCACTTGGCCACCAACTAAAACTACCATTCATCTAACAAACAGCACACCTAACTCCATTTTCAGGAATTTGTCACTTATACCCCTTGCCATCTAAGCGCCTCATATACAATTGTACTTCAGTGGCTTAACGATTATTTGAGTTACTTTCTTTTGTATTTGATTTTAAGATGGTAGAGTTGTGGAAAAGTTGCGTATTGTGTTGTCCTTAAGTCCTATTTCGATTAAGGGTCTTCAATACCGACGGCCGCCATCTTGATTTCTTTCGAATTTGTATGGAGAAACGGTTTATCAAGTTACGCGGTTTTTTTTTGACAATTTTCACTAGAAATCTAGCTTTATCTATTCAAACAAAAGGTGCAATCCCTATAGTTTTATTATTTACTGTTTTTGTTTGTTGTAAAATCGAGCCGGAAAAAAGTCAAATCTAAATTACTAATTTTCGTTCAGTTTTTTTCACTTCACATGGCACAAAATTGGCGGAGTTATAGCCCAGGAACATTCGTACAACACTCAAAAAGATATCACTATTCACTCCCGATTAAAACATACAATATTAACGTTAAAATTTGATAACGAAAAGATAAACATCCAATAATTTTAGATTTCCGGATTTCTTACGTCAAATAGTTTATCCCTCTCACCACAAGACGTCGGTCTCGTCACATAGGTGCTGCTCATATTGATATTTCAAACCGAATTTGAAACAGGAATATTACTATTCGACTGACCGGATTTATTACCCGACAACCGAGCATTCAGAACCCAATATTCAATTTACTCGACTAATCGAGCATGAAACCATTCACTTCAGTAAATATATGTGCACGATAACTATGAACCATTATCTGTGGTCATTCTACACCTTTGCATTGCTCTTAGTGCCTCTATCAGTCGGTTTAGTAGTTCATTTTTCATTTTGCCACAGCAGATGGCGAAAGAGTCAACTCTCAATAATAGGCTGAGTATTGAAGATCCTTAAAAACTGAAAGTTTTAGAGAGTTACGATGGGTAAATGCTGAAAAGAGTCCCAGGGGACGTAATCTACATGATCCCAAAAATCTGGGCAACTCTCTCTGATACTCCACTCAAACATCTTTCCCAGCGAATCTCACTCTCCGTCTTGAAGATGGTCAATCACTCGACTGAATACCACTCACGTCCTCTTCGTCTTCTAGGTGGTGTGCTGGTGTGCTTTGTGAGAGAGGGTGCCCATGAGTAGCCAGTGTGCTATAAATTTTGAGTGGCCTGAGAGGCCTGAGTCGCAGTTCATTCTAGGGTTAGCTGGGTCTACCATCAAATATAGGCTGTCTCTCCCATCAAATATAGGCTGTCTCTCCAGGTTGCGTTGTGTTAACACCTTATCCCTGGAAAAATAAACCGGAAGCGATGTCTTGAACTGGATTGATTCAACGGTAACGACCGTGCAAACGAAAAATTGACGAATCTTGGAACGTCCGATCCCTGCACAGAATAGGAGCGGTGAGAACGCCACCAGCATTCTTGATATGCAACGTATGCATATCAAGAATGCTGGTGGCGAGTGGCTAAATGCTAAATAAGATGCAACCATGAGTTGTATCAACTCTACGACGAGTCAGTAGCTTCAACGTTCATCAAGCTACATAAACTGCAGTGGGCTGGCCAGTAGAGCGATTGGAGGACAGAAGAATCCCCAAACGTGCTCTTAAAGGCAAAGCGAGTGGTAACCAGCCAGTAGGCAAACCACGTAAGCGATGGGAAGCCTCGGTTGATGAAGATTGCATCTTAAAAATTAGCAGCTGGAGGACGCGGTCCTTGGATCGAGACGACTGGAGGCGGTGACTTCAGGAGGAAAGGGAACATTATACGAGGGGCAAATAATGAACACATTGGCAACACTGATTATTGGTTGATGCAATCTTAATACATTTTCACTCAGCTGAAGAGGAAGCACGCTTTTGCCTCATTGTCTAGTCCTAACAAGTTTTTTTTTTGTGTAACAGATAGATATGGCATATGCAGGTGTATCTTTCAATAAAATTGAAACTTTACAGCAAAAATCCTACAAAAATTTATCGGAACTTAAATCAGGTGTATGTTGAGTAGACAATAAACCGTAAAAGCAAAAGGGACGACCCATGTTCAGGAAAGCCGAGAAAATCAGCTGATGAGCGAAGTGTGTCGAGCAACGTGTGATGAAATATCTTGTGCTACTGGAGTTTCAACAACATCTGTTTTCCGCTTTTTAAAAAATGCTTTGCAGAAAATAAAATTTTCAGCTCGTTTGATTTGCTGCGCCAGTAGCAGTATTACCTCACCCAGACGCGCCCAGACATGAGTCCACCAGACTACGACTTGTTCCCAAAGTTAAAGGAACCAATGTTGCGTTTCCTCTCTCTAAAAGAGCTTTCTAATGCTGTTACCGAGAGCATTCCGTAGTGGAACAAAAGTAATGAGCTATCAAACCATCCAAGACGTTGGGAATCACATTGGGATTACATTAAATCGCTGTAAAGTAATACTGCATAACATTAATTTTCACTTTGTTGCAAATTGAAACCCGCAATTTCCCAATAGATGGCGCCAGCAGTAAATTATGATAAACAATGGCGGATCAGAAACGTCACGTGGTAAGCTTAGACATCTGTCAACAACTGCTCATCTTTAGATTTGTGAAGTTTTATCGGCTTCATATACTTTTTCGTTCGCGAATATGTCGAGGTTTGAGCCAAATTCTCGTCATTTACGAAAAGTTTTGCTTTTTGTCTTCAATTCAAAAAAATCTGCGGCTGAGGCGCTTAGAATGCTCTCAATCACTTTCGTCGGCTGCTCTTAGTGGAAGAACATGTCGTAGTGGTTCAAGAGAAAATTGTTGTGGTATCTCATGAGCTGCTGAAACCGATCAAAACTATCACGGGAGATAATTATCGACTACAATTGATACGTTTGAGCTGAGCGTTGAAGGAGAAACGACCACAGTGCCAAAAGAGACATGACAAAATAAGAATGCTGATGTATTCGACTTCTCTATTGATAAGCAGTGCTTAAGACGTAGACTTAACGCTAGTTGACACCGATGTATGTGAATTTTTTGTCAATTTCTTGTTTTTATTATCTGTACTTGGTGTGGGATGTTAATGTTTTTTCGTCCCTTCACTAAATGATGAGCCAGAGGTTAAATCGATTTTCAATTTTTTAAATTTGGAATCGATTTATGGCAATTCCTTGCATTAAGGAATCCTGATAGTGATAAAATATCGCCCTATCCGACTACTACCTATTCCAATCGATGACACAAGGCCTGACCGAGCAGCACTTTCTTTCTTACGTAGGCTGCCGGAAAGATGGAAAAACAATTTTTGACCAGCGATGAGCATATCTTTAAAAGCTCAAATTAAAAAAAAAAAAAAAGACTACATAAATATTCTTGAAAGATGTCTGGAGGGTGCTTAATAATTATTTGTAAATCTTGACTCGCTACCAAGTGAAGTGGGACTATGCACGATATTAACGACAACAAAACAAAAGTTCTGATACAAACTAAGAAAAAGACGCCAATCAGGCGAAATATTGCAGTAGAAGATTATAGTCTAGAGAAAACGTGAACGACTTTGTATACCTAGGGGAAAATTTATCAAAGGATAAAAGAGAACCTGTCAAGAATAAAAGAAGAAGAATGATAGCGAACAGGCCGTATCATTCCGTACTATCAACAATTCAAAACAAAACTTAAATCATACAACGATTATAAGACTTGTGCTATGCTACGGCTGCGAAGCGTCGACATGAACTCAGGCGTTGAGGAAATTACTTATCGCCTTTGAAAGAGGAGAATCCCCGGACCTGTCAAAAAACTCGTCTGCGGAATACTATACAATGCAGCATTGTATACCATCTTTAACAATTTAAAAGTGTTAACCACATTCCAAGAAGCTAGCACATCGGTCAAAAAGTTCCGAGGCTCACTGAGAAAAATTAATTTTTTTGACAAAATTTCATGACATTTCGACCATTACATTACGTTTTAGTGACGCAACTTTTGAAATCCCCTTGACAATGGGAAAACAAATTCGTGTGTTGATTTAAAATTACTTTTTGATGGGAGAAAATACCGTTCAAGCCAATGTTTGGTTTGATAAGTGTTATGTGCTTCATCGACAGCAACAGCCAAATGTTGGTTGGGAGTTTAAACGCAGATGCTGAACGTTTCGGACGTCCAAATGAGGTTGTTATCCAGAAAACATAAAGAAGTGCTCAAAATCGTTTCGGAAGACTGTAAAGTGAAGTTGCAGGAGTTAGCTGACATCCTAAAGATATCAAAAGGCAAAAGCTGCGTTCAAAATGAGTGCCGCTTTTCTTCACAGTGGAGCAAAAACAGCAACGCGTCGATGATACAGAGCGCCGTTTAGAGCACTTTAAGCGGAATAAACAGGATTTTTTGCGTCGCCATGTGACAATCGATGAAACATGGATTCATCATTACACTCTGGAATCACATCGGCAGTCAGCTGAGTGGAGAGTAGCTGGTGAAAGTCGTCCGAAGCGGCCAAAAAAACGTAAATGTCTGCCGGCAAGGTTTTTGGCGTCATTATTTTGGGATGCGCATTGACTAAAATGAGAAAGGAAAAACTATCAACAGCGAATATTACATAGCCCTGTTGCAGCGATTGATTGACGAAATTGCAAAAAATCGGCCCCCATATGAAGAAGAAAAAAGTGCTCTTTCGCCAAGCTAACACCGTTTCACAAGTCGATGGTAACGATGGCTAAATTGCACGAATTGAAGTTCAAATTGCTTCCACACCCACCGTATTCTCCAGATCTGGCGCCCAGCGACTACTTCCTGTTCGTAGTCCTCAAAAGGATGCTCCAGGGACTGAGATTTGCGTCAAATGCTTAAGTCGTAGCCGAAAAAATGCTTATTTTGAGGGTCAAGACAAATCGTTCTATAAAAAAAGTACCGAAATGTTAGAGCAGCACTGGAATTATCGTATGAATTTAGAAGGAGACTATTCTGTTCTATTTTTCTACAATGGCACTACAGCTCAAATCGGACCTTGGCCTCCTGACCTTCAGGTTCCTTAACATTTTTCATTACTTATTGTGGAAGGGTTGTTAGGACTTTGCACAACCCTCTATCTACAAATTTTAATTTTCGTAGATTGAGGTAACTAAGGTATACCCAAGCAGGTAGTATGCTAGAATTATGAGTCGACCGGGATTTGAACTCACGACCTTCGCATTGTAGACCAACACGCTACTCACTAGGCTACACCCTAGAAGGAGACTATAGTGATGAATAAAGTCAAATTTTGCCAAAAAAAAAATTTATTTTTCGTAGTTAGCTTCGGAACTTTTTGACCGACGTGTTACAATGGGCCGGTTATGTTGAACGGATAGATAAATTTTGCAAGCGCACACTAAAGAAAAATTAATTGCGGACAAAGAACTGTCTGGAAAACACAGAAGCACTGGGGGGATTGTATTGAAGCAGACAGCAAATCAATGTTAAGACAATAAACTGGAGAACGTTGTCACTAAACCGAGGAGGCCAAAGTCCGATTTGGGTTGTAGCGCCATCGTAACTAAGCTTAAAAGAGTTACACTTCTTTCTTTTCATGTACAACGAATCTTATTCGTTGTTTAATTTTAAATTATTATCCTCTACGTTTTTCGTCCGTTCATTTCAAGAATTCTGTACCACAGTTCCACGACGACGATATTAAATTATAATTAAAAATTTTTTATTTTCTTTAATTCTAAAATTTTAGTATGCCTGCTGATCTCATCGATCCCTAGATAAGATTGCCACACTAAATTAATGCATAGAAATTGATAAGAGGATTTAAATGCCAATGCTCAATTATTCGCCCCTTGACATATTTCGAATTATTATTCTTTATTTTCTTCAAACTTTTTATAATCTCAAAAAAAAAAAAATAATAAAAATGCCGATTGCCATATTTTTGCGCCGTTTCTTCGGCGAGGATCTATTGCCTTATCAGACATGAAAAGTTTTTTTTTTATTTATATTTTTGATAGAGGACTTGATTCACGGAGCCAGGGTTGTTTATCTCCAAGCGCGACTTATATTTGTGTGTACATAACGGGACATGTACATATATAGTTTATATATGTTATTTCCTTAATTTAAAGCGCGCCTGGACTGATTAAAGTCATTTAAAGATAATCACGCTTAGTTGTGTACAGTGCGCCTGGCTGTCTTTATCTTATCGCAAGAAATGGAATATGATTCCTTGCTGTGGAACAACACTTGAACGTAGCAAAAGACGAAGCATTTTTCTTTAATTTTTTTTTTTTTTAATTTTATTGCGATGGTAGTTGTGCGATAAATAAGGCGAGGAATGTGTGTACGGACAATCGTTGTATAGTTTTTTTTTTCATTATTATAAGTTTTAAAAATTTTAGATTATTTGACTGGGTAAATTATAGTTTTGACTCGAAATAAAATTTTTTGATTAATATTTGTGCATTATCAATTCGTTATTTTTTTGATTGCAAAAGAATATTTATTCACATATCCGTTTCTTAATGCCAAACTATTTCTGTAATTCGTTTTGCCCTTCTTCTCAATTCTTCAATTTTGGTTGAAATTCGGTGCTTAAAAAACATCAATCATCAATTTTGCAAAAAAAGAAAAAATTCCGGCTCGAAACAACTTATTTATTTTAATTAATTGCAAAGACGCTGTTCGTGATCTACCTAGTCCTGCCATAAGTTCTGTCACATAATTTCTCACATTGGCAACAACTTTATTTTATGAGTGACATTTCAATATCGGCCAGTTTTATAAACGTCATAATGTTGTTGACAGTTGATGGTCATTTAAAGTGTGTTCGTTAACGTGTGAAGATGGAACGGGGTGTAATAGAAAACCGAACTGCAGTGATTGCACTACATAAGTGTGGAAAATCCGCGAGTGAAATTTTCAAGTTGTTGTGCCCGTTAAAAATAACGCAAAGATTTGTGTATCGTGCGATCCAGAGATATAACGCGATCCAGACTATTGAAGATCGACCTCGTTCTGGACGTCCGCGTGATGTACGTTCTTCTGCTGCCATCAAAGCGGTCGAGAGTCGAATTCGTCGAAATCCGCTTCGTAAACAACGAATCATGGCTCGAGAGATGAACATCTCCACCCGAAGTATGTCTCGCATCATAAAATCTGACCTCGGGATGAGTGCCTTTCGACGATCAACGGGACATTTGCTGTCTGAGCAGTTGAAGCAAATTAGGAGCACCAGATCGAAAGAGCTCATTCGGCGGTACGGCAACAACAAACATCGAGAAATTTTATTTACCGATGAAAAAATTTTTACGGTGGAGGAACATTTCAACCGCCAAAATGATAAGGTGTATGCCCACAGCTCCGCAGAAGCCCGAGAAGTTGCCACTAGGGTACAGCGAGGACATCATCCAGCATCAGTCATGGTATGGTGGGGTGTCAGCTACGAAGGGGTCACCGAGCTTCATTTTTGCGAAAAGGCGTAAAAACTGCAGCGAAAAATTATCAAACGGACATCCTGGAGAGATGTGTGAAGCCGCTGAACTCTACGCTATTCAACAATCGACATTGGGTTTTCCAGCAAGATTCTGCGCCAGCCCACAAAGCTCGAACCACACAAGCGTGGTTGGAAACCAATATTCCACAGTTTATAAGGGCGACGGAATGGCCTTCTGGGAGCCCAGATTTGAATCCCCTGGACTACAAACTGTGGGCGGAGTTAGAGTCCATGGTGTGCACGAGACGACACCCAAATATCGAGAGCCTTAAGCGATCTTTGACAGAAGCAGTAGCTAATTTTCCGCTAGAAACAGTGCGTACTGTTATCGATGACTGGCCCAACAGATTAAAGAGCTGTGTTAAGGCTAAAGGCGGCCACTTTGAATAATTTGTTGCTTATTTTACTTCCATTAGTATGCCAAAATAAAATATATTTTCCTTTGTCAAAAACTCTTTTTCATTTATACAAAAATTGCCCATATACGTGTGACAGAACTTATGGCATGACTAGGTAGATATAATTTCTTGAATCTTATTTCTGTTTTTTACGGTAACAGAAATAATTTAGCGGATAACCCTTTAATGCGTAATGTACAATTATATCGATATGGGTAAGGGAAACAAATGGAAAAAGGGGAGTAAGAAGGGAAACGTAGAAGGAAAAAGTCTGCATTGCTGTGAGAGATGGGCAAAATAGACTCTTTCGCTGAACTAGTTCACTAGTTCTTAGTCACTAAAAAGAACTAGTTATTTGTGTTAGTTCTTTTAGTTCATTTACGATAGTTTAGAGAAGGCATACGGCCTCACTGCTAAATTCAGCTTTTTGTAAATATTTCGGGTACGAAAAAAGGGGATAGGAAAAAATCATACTCGACTCGATTCGAGCAGCCGTTCGCGTATGCAAAAATCTGCTTTTAAGCAGACATCCCGAGTAAAAAGAGGAAACAATATGAACAAGAAATACACCCTAATCGATTCAAAAATCTCAAGATCTCTGCAAAAAAATTCTAAATTGAGTTTTTTGTTAATACCTCAAAAAAAAAAAAAAAAGTTTTTCTTAATTGACCTTGAGCCCTACTTCACCCGCTGCCGACTACAACTCCTGGAATACCTCCTTAACACAAAGTATTGGTCGGGCCAGAACATCCACGTCATCTGTGTACGCCACCAACTGATTTTACGAGTAGCGTACCTCTGGTGTCCACTGAGGTTGCCTTCCTGACGACATACTTGAGCTCCAAGTTAAAGAGGATGGGGGCGAGACCATCTTCTTGATTGAGATCTGACTCCATTGCAAACTCGTTATGGATTTTTACTTGGCACTCATTGTTTTCCATCGTGGCTTTTATTAAACGAACTAGTTTCGGTGGGACACCTAGTTCAATCGTTATTCTGTACAGAGCATTACGGTCGACACTATCGTATGCTTGGCAAAAATCGACGAACAGTTGGTACACATTAATATCATATTCCCAGCATTTTGCTAATACCTGAGAATAACTGGTCCATTGTCGATCGTCCGGATCTGAAGCCACCTTCATATTCTCCGATGATGTTTTTAGCGTATTCACTGAGTCTTCGTTCGATATTTTTTGTTAAAATTTTGTAACACGTAGAAAACAATGAAATTCCTCTGTAATTTTCGCAACGCAGACGGTCACCCTTTTTGTATACCAGACATATAATGCTTTTCCACCAGTCGTCGGGTAATTTTTCAGTTAATAACTGATTTGATCAAGGATACGGCTGACGTTTTCGTACGTCTCCTTCATATCCACAGAGTACGCAACCGCGACAGATGGTAGCTCATTCCCATTGTCCAACAGGACAACTTTCAAGCTTGTCCTAGATGAGTCGATAAACAGTCTCCATTTTTCTGGCTCACATGAGATCTTCAGTTCTAACATCAATGCATTTGAATTAGGGCAGAACACTAAGCCTTCATGGCCTGGTCCTGTAAGAAGAGATTGTTTTCTAAGAGATCCCACTGCTGAAGTCGAGATGCAAGGTCAGATTTTCTCTTAGATAATTCCATATCCCTGACAAAATCATTCAACTCCGATTGAGTAACGAGGTGAAGTTGTCGATGAACTGAATCTGCTGAACACTCTTCATCATCGATGGACGGATCATTTGATGGTGCAGGCTGTGGCTCAAATCCCTTTCTGGCTCTAGGCTCTAAATTTTTGTGGGCACTGGGATTGACAAAGATTCGCTGCAAGGAACTGGTCTTAGAGCTGACGGTATGTTTGGACACTCAATTGTATACTTTCTTTTTGCTAGAGAATCCGACGATGGAAGTCATACAAAAGTAACAACCTGTGAGATGACAGCGAGGTTCGAGCCAAATCATGGGCACAGCAAATGGCATTGATTTATGGATACCCTTCAGCCCTTTGTTGGAAGGCTATCCTTGTGGTGATCGCCAACTTCGCAATCAAAGTACAATTTGTATGCATTGTTAAGTAGCGGACTTTCGGTCTCTGCTGAGACTTTCGGTCTCTACTGAGACTTTCGGCCTCTGCTGAGACTTTCGGCCTCTGCTGAGACTTTCGGTCTCTGCTGAGACTTTCGGTCTAGTATATGTAAAATGGAGGTAATGGGGTAAATTGGGTGTGGGAAGGATAATTAGGGTTAAATTCGTTAGTTACGATTAGTATCAGGTAAATGAAGTAAGAACAAATCTGGAATATGGAATCTGGAATGTGCTCAAAAAAAAAATTTAGAAAAAACAGGAAAAAATCGATAATTTTCAATGATTTTTTACAATTTAAGGGAGCACACATCGCAACTCGTGACTGGTTGCGCTCTTCAGGTACGTGGGGACAGCGCTCCCCAAAAGGTAATACCGGAATTGACCTTAGTCGTTCACCCGGTATTTGATAACCGAAGTTATCCCTTCCTCATTCCCATTCACTCACAACGCAGCACCCTGCGGATCTGGTTGACACTAGTGAGAAGCCCCTGAGTTCTCGCAGATGAGGCTTAAACCCCAACCGCTCAGAAACCTTGATGCCCAGCTATTTCACTTAAGTCTCATACCTGAACCCTCTACCCTCCAGCTTTACCGATGGATGACGCGTTTGTGAAAATGAGCCCTTCAGCATCATAGTCACCGTCTTATCCCGTCTTATCGCCACACCAACTCTCAACCCCATTTCCGAACGGTTGCCATCAAAGCCTCACCTTTACGCTCAAGCTCAACTCTGGAGTTTCCCTCCATCAGTATCAGCAGATCGTCAGCATATGCCGCGAAACTGCATGAATCCGCGAACTGCACCAAAAGGTCATCCATCATTAGGTTCCAAATGAATCATCGGAGGTATATTACTAATTTCCTGACAATATTTCGAGCAGGAAAAAGCTGTCAGTATCAAAATAACCTATGATTTAAAAAGAAACCACTAACTGACCAACCCTATAGTTATCGGAAATTTTTGTCTTAAATGTGTTTTTAATTCATAAAACAGATCGTAAAAACTTTTGTCACGATCACTGTATTTCGCAAATATCCTCTCATTTTCCTTATCGTCCCACTCAACACTGCCACGAACAATATAGCATTGTGTGATCATACAAAAACAATGCTTCCTTGTTCGTCTTATGAACAAAAACTTAGCCTAGCATTAGGGCTTGGAGATTGGGGGGATGGGAAACAATCAAACTTATATAACTCGATCGATTCCTCTTTCATCAGGAATTGCGACAGTAAAACTTATAAATTCCCCAACGGCACCAAGTTTGAAGTGATCGCACAATGTGGCTCGATCGATGGTATCGCTACGAAGAAAAAAAGCTGCGTTTGGGGAGAGTATTTTATTTGTATGAGGGTTTTCTTATCTCTGTAGTTGTGTGCTAGCTCCACAGCCTGTTGCCCTGTTGATTTTTTTCTTTTTCTTTATTTTATTGCTTAATGCTTGACTACGTTTCGATGTAAAGGAATTTTTCATATTGTCTCTGGGATCTTCGGCAAACATCGTATTTTGTCGGAATGGAACTCCACTTTACAAGCCCCGAAGTGTTATCAGTGGGGTTGCCAGGTTTCTATAAATAGAATTCACGATTTTCGTATAAAATATACTTCTCTATAAAAAAAAAAATACAGAAATCTTCCTATGTGTGATATGTGTCCGTGTAGTCATAGTCTTAAAAAACTTTTTAAGATGACTACTGCGTACGACGACGACGGATCACCGTGTGGAAGTTTTCATTGCAGGAAGGAGGAAATTGTATTCCTCGAGACAATTTCGGCCGACACGTGTATGTTTTCTATTTAAGAAAATGATCGTGCGATCGGTGGCACCTTAAAAATAGCCTTCGGTCCCAGGGATATTCGGAGGTGATATGGATTGAAATTGGAATACTGTACCTCAAGAGTATATTGCAAGAAAATGTGGTGTGGGATTTTAATTTAATGGGTCAGTGGCCTTACGAAGGTATTTATAGGATTAAAAAAAAAATAAAATCCCAGAATAATATCCATGAAGGTTCGTTTGTAAACAATTTTTATCCTTTGAGCATTTCGAACGCAATATTTTCTTGTTCTGGCTTCCGTTTACGAGAAATCTTTAGCTTATCTCGCAAAATTCTAGATGTGTTTGTTTTTTCAATTCAATTGTCCAGTGCTAAGTGAAATGTTCATCATACTTATGATTTGTTCTTTAAGAGGTTGTACTAGTCTGGATTTTTTGGATTAAATGATGCATAAACTATTCAAGAATAATATCTAAAAGCAATTTTTATTGTTGAAGGGTCGTTAGCCCTTCGCACAACCCTCTATCTACGAATTTTTCAATTTTCGCAGGTTGAGGTGACCAAGGTATTCCCAAGCAGGCAGTGGGCTGGAATTATATGTATTTAGGCATACACAAATTTTTTTTTGTCATTTTTTTATACAAAATGGTGCCGTGAAACTATATTAGTTAAAACCATGTTTTTTCCGAAGCGGCAAACGGCGTAGTCGGTTTCAGCACCTAGACCAAAATAATTTTTTTTTCTTAAAATATATTAATCCTTCTTTGGAAGTACACGGGATAATCTTTTTTTTTTTGAAAATTCGCAAATTGGCATCAATTTCAATTTTTTTTTCGATTTTTGGGGCAAAAATCGCCCGTAAATTGTTTATAACAAACGTAATTTTTTATCAATCAAAAAAAACCCCGTGTACTTCCACAGATTATCTATCTGAGAAGCAACAGTTAAAATAGCAAGTAAATCTGATGAAAATTGGCTGAGTTCCAGGCAACGCCAGTTCGAAAAACCCAGTTTCGAGAAAAACATGTTTAAAGTTTTATAACGCATGCATGTGCGCTCTAAAGCACTTACAAAACAGGCTAAAAAAATTATTTTCAGTCACTTTTCACCCAAAATTGCTTTAAGATATTATTTTTTGATAGTTTATACATCATTTAAGCCAAAAAAAAAATTTTAGAAAAATTTTTTTTTCAGACTAGTATAAGCCCTTAATAGTGCGATCAAAAAATACAACTACTGCAAGGGTAATTATGAACAAATCTGTCGTGAAATTACTAATGTCGATTGGGTCGAACTCTTTAATAACAAAAGCTCTGAGGAATCTAACTACCTAGTCGTGCCATAAGTTCTGTCACACGTATATGGGCAATTTTTGTATAAATGAAAAAGAGTTTTTGACAAAGGAAAATATATTTTATTTTGGCATACTAATGGAAGTAAAATAAGCAACAAATTATTCAAAGTGGCCGCCTTTAGCCTTAACACAGCTCTTTAATCTGTTGGGCCAGTCATCGATAGCAGTACGCACTGTTTCTAGCGGAAAATTAGCTACTGCTTCTGTCAAAGATCGCTTAAGGCTCTCGATATTTGGGTGTCGTCTCGTGCACAGCATGGACTCTAACTCCGCCCACAGTTTGTAGTCCAGGGGATTCAAATCTGGGCTCCCAGAAGGCCATTCCGTCGCCCTTATAAACTGTGGAATATTGGTTTCCAACCACGCTTGTGTGGTTCGAGCTTTGTGGGCTGGCGCAGAATCTTGCTGGAAAAGCCAATGTCGATTGTTGAATAGCGTAGAGTTCAGCGGCTTCACACATCCCTCCAGGATGTCCGTTTGATAATTTTTCGCTGCAGTTTTTACGCCTTTTTCGCAAAAATGAAGCTCGGTGACCCCTTCGTAGCTGACACCCCACCATACCATGACTGATGCTGGATGATGTCCTCGCTGTACCCTAGTGGCAACTTCTCGGGCTTCTATGGAGCTGTGGGCATACACCTTATCATTTTGGCGGTTGAAATGTTCCTCCACCGTAAAAATTTTTTCATCGGTAAATAAAATTTCTCGATGTTTGTTGTTGCCGTACCGCCGAAGGAGCTCTTTCGATCTGGTGCTCCTAATTTGCTTCAACTGCTCAGTCAGCAAATGTCCCGTTGATCGTCGAAAGGCACTCATTTCGAGGTCAGATTTTATGATGCGAGACATACTTCGGGTGGAGATGTTCATCTCTCGAGCCATGATTCGTTGTTTACGAAGCGGATTTCGACGAATTCGACTCTCGACCGCTTTGATGGCAGCAGAAGAACGTACATCACGCGGACGTCCAGAACGAGGTCGATCTTCAATAGTCTGGATCGCGTTATATCTCTGGATCGCACGATACACAAATCTTTGCGTTATTTTTAACGGGCACAACAACTTGAAAATTTCACTCGCGGATTTTCCACACTTATGTAGTGCAATCACTGCAGTTCGGTTTTCTATTACACCCCATTCCATCTTCACACGTTAACGAACACACTTTAAATGACCATCAACTGTCAACAACATTATAACGTTTATAAAACTGGCCGATATTGAAATGTCACTCATAAAATAAAGTTGTTGCCAATGTGAGAAATTATGTGACAGAACTTATGGCAGCACTAGGTATATTCAATTCTTGATGACATAATTCATCGGAATGTTCCCTATCGAGGGACTTCTAAACAAGAATACCCAGAATGGTTTACCCACTCGGTTATTAAAGCTCTTCATAAGAAAAAACGTCTGCATAAAAAGTAGAAGCGTACTTCCCTCTTATCTGATTATAATAACTTTTCCTCTCAGCATAAATAGGTGAAATCGGATATCAAGAAAGCTTTCTCTGAATACATTTTTGAGCTTGAGGCGTCTCTGTCACGTAATGATACCAAACCATTCTGGTCACACGTTCGAAAGCGTAACAAAAAACATTATTTTCCTTCCCAACTTTGGGGATATTACAACTTCCACTCCGCAAGAAATGTGTGAACTTTTTGTCAAATACTTTTCCTCTGTGTTTACCTTTTCCAACAAAGACCTATCATATGACTTTTTTATCCCACCACAGAATTATATCAGTGAATTGTCCATTAGCGAGAGTGATGTTATCTCCATTATCAATTCCCTACATCCAAAGACCAGTGGCGGTCCTGATGGGATTCCTAATCTCTTTGTGAAATTTGCCTCTTCGGAGCTCTCGGTGCCGCTTTCTCTTTTGTTCAATAAATCACTTGAGGAAGGCTGTTTTCCTGCTTGCTGGAAGTTAGCTAATATTGTTCCCATTTTAAAAAAAGGAGACACCGAAAATGTCGCCAACTATCGCCCGATTTCTACCTTAAACTGCTTCGGTAAACTTTTTGAAAGATTAGTCCACAATGCGGTCTGGGAGAAACTTAATCATTTAATATAACCCGTCCAGCATGGATTCGTTAAAGGAAGGTCAACTACCACGAATTTATGTGAATTCACTGACTTTGTAGCACAATCCTTAGATCATCATAACACTGTTCATGCCATATACATTGATTGATACTGTTAATAGAAAAATTCTTATTGCAAAACTTGAAAGGTACGGTGTCACTGGCTCTCTCCTGAATCGGTTTGATTCTTACCTCACGGATCGTCGTCTGCGAATAACGTCCAATGGACATTCTTCTGCTGAGTTTCTCTCTAACTCTGGTGTTCCACAGGGATCTATTCTTGGTCCACTGCTATTTACGCTCTTCATTAACGATCTGCCCTAATTCCTATCATCAAATTGTCTCTTATACACGGATGACCTCAAAATTATTATTATTCTGACTGCTTGGACCTCCAGACTGACTTGTCTACTTTGTCCAGTTGGTGTTCTAACAATGATATTTAGCACTAGATAAAGGACTTTCTATTAACCCACAAAAACAGATCTGGTCCTCTTCTCCAGAAGAAGAAGACCATATGCTTTCAATCCACCAAATATTCGAGGTATCAATATGGTCCTCTCGAATCAAGGTAAATATTTAGGTCTGAATCTTGATAGCAAATTATCCTGGAAGGCCAATATTCAAGAACGAGCAAAAAAGGCTACGGTAGCCTTCTTTGCTTGCAAGAAGACATTCGGTTTGAGATGGGGCCTTAAGCCGCACCTCATCCACTGGATGTATACCAGTATTGTTAGACCAATTATTTGCTATGGTGCGCTGGTGTGATGGCCGGCGGTGGTACTCAAAACCAACCTGGCACCCTTACAGCTGACCCAACGGATGGCATGTCTGTGCATAACAGGTGCCCTTAGAACCACACCGACTGCAGCTCTGGAGGTGATTCTCTCACTACTCCCACTTGATCTTTTTATAAAACAAGCAGCGGGCCTGGCAGCCATTAGATTAAAAACCACTAAATCGTGGTTAGCGCCACAAATTCTAAACGTCATTAGAAACGCAAACTCCCTTTTAGACCGCGAGTATGATTGCATGAACCAACCGCAGGTTGAGAAACGGAAGTTTCACATTAAGTTTCCTGAACGAAACGAATGGGCAACAAATACGATACTCAGCACCTGTATAGGTTCTCATCTCTATACGGACGGATCTAAAACTAGCCAGGGGACAGGTGCAGGACTTATTCCCACGACCTCGACATCCAAACTTCATTTCATCTTCCAGAACACGCGACAGTGTTCCAAGCAGAAGTATTAGCCATTAACGAGTGTGCAAAAATTATTCTTGATAAGCAGAACAGTCTCGGAAATTGTTACATTTTCTCGGACAGCAGGGCTGCGCTTCAGGCACTCCAATCCTACAGGACTACATCCAAACTAGTGTCCATCTGTAGACACAATTTAAATCGCCTAGCGGCCATAACGGAAGTTTTTCTAATTTGGATACCGGGTCATAGTGACCTGGTAGGTAACGAGGCGGCAGATACGCTTGCACGGCAAGGATCTGCTAACATCAATTCCACTAGGAAGTCAGTCGATGTAGCACCAACAGTGCTGAAGACTAGCTTCAAACAAACTATTTTGGATTCTTTCTTGGCCGGGTGGCGGCCAAATCCTTTTGGGAAGAACCGAACAAAAATATTACAGCTCAGCTGTTACAACGTAATCGCTATAGTTTCCGAACTATTGTCGGTCTGACCACAGGCCATTGCTCGCTAGGGCTGCACGCATTTAGGATGCGGATCTTGAGCGACAGCTTGTGCAGAGGTTGCGAGGAAGACGAAGAATCTATCGAACATTATCTTTGTCACTGTCCGCAAATTTCCAACAGTCGTCTCCTTTGTTTAGGCTCTAGATTATTCTCAGAACTAGACGACCTCAGAGGCGTCCAACATTCGAGCCTATTAAGGTTCGCAAACCGAACCAAGTGGTTAGAGCAAGAGGAGTGACTTCCAACTTATAGCAATAGGGGGAATACAATGGGCCCAACTAGATGGCCTCAGTACTTGTGGTTTCGTGCAACCACCCTTCTACAACCTAAACCTAAACAATGATATTTGTCTGAACATTGGGAAGTGTTTTGCTATGGAGTTTTCGTATAAGACTACCTCTCCTGTCCTCACTTACTCTATTAACGGAACACCCTTGTAGCAGTATCTACAATAAAGGATCTAGGAGTGACTTTCGATCGCAAGCTTAAATTCGTCAATCATTATTCTGAGATTACAAAGAAGGCATACAGATTTGCTGGGTTCGTCCTCCGTACGACAGTCCAGTTTAACCTTCCAGGAGCAGCAGCCCTGCTATTTTCCACTCTCGTCCGTAGTGTCTTAGAATACTGCTCCATCGTGTGGAACCCTCACCATGCTTGCCATGTTACGGCCGTCGAATCCGTTCAGCGTAAATTTACTCGCACCCTTTTCTACAGACTAAAAAAGCCTCATCTCAGCTACAATGACAGACTTATAGCACTTCAACTCCAACCTTTGCATCTACGACGGACTTTTCTTGATGCTTGCTTCCACTATAAACTTTACAATTACTTGCTTAATATCTACCTCTGCAACGACCTGAATTTCCGGCAGGGAACAGTCTCAACCAGGAATTCAGATATTTTCTATCTTCCTCGAGCTTCACACGATATTTACTACCACTCCCCGATGTTGAGAATGCAAAGGAACCACGATCAACTTCAACATGGATCTTAAATTACTTTTTTTGTTTTATATAAAAATAAATTAAAAACTATAATCTTTAATGTTTGAAATCTTATCATCATTGCTCTAATATTTCTGCTTTTGTATAAATGAAAATGTTATCTTTTTGTTCAAAGCGTTTAAATAAATAAACACGCTACCCACTAGGCAACACATCAAGGCTCCTTTAGGTTAATGGTATGTTGCAATCTTTCTCAAATTACCTATTGGCTGCAAACAGCACTAAACCTGAAAACTGATTGTACAAATACTTCCTTGACGCACTGTACGAATCTGACCCACACATTGGAACAACCGTTACCCACCACCAGGACAATTGAAAGAGAGGGAGAAATCGGGAGCCGGGAAATCCGATTATCATAAAAATTGTGCTCCTTTGCCTGGTTTTTTTTTTGGTTGTTCTGGCGACGCTCTCTTCAAACCTTTTTGTCTGTGCGAATTTCATTTCAGGCTGTGGATTTCGCCCGACTCGCAATCCTAATTTTTGCTGACATAGCGTCGTCCGTACAGTGTGCGAGGTTGCAGTGCAAACGAGCAAAGTGAATAAGCACATCATCCCCCCCCGGTCGCTGATCAAGTGTCAGCAAGGATCCAGTTTTAAATTGAATTTGATTCTTGAAACAACTATCGATATCAGTTTCGTGAACTTTGTCCGGTCCGCGTGTCGGTCAACGACAATTGAGATTGTGCGATAGGAAATTCCGAATACTTAGTGCGAGAGTGCGCGATCTTCGATTAGCGCGGGTGCTAAACATCACATGCGTGGCGATCACTGATCGTGGAAAAAATAAAAAACTTAAATTTCTGCGAAGACCGGTGTGAGTGGAAGTTATATGTCGAGTGATTTCCTTCCACCTAGAAAATTCCGCAAGGTGAGTTATTGTGTCGCCTTAATTCTTATCGCACAAAGCAAGTGTAAAATATTCAGCACGGAAATGGGGTTACCAGATTATGTAGCTGTTGTAATTGACCCCCGAAATTTTCATTCCTGTTCGAATTTGTTTTTTTTTTTCGCTTTTGAGGGATCTCATTCTCACAGCAAATAGACGCAGGCTCTAAAAATAAATAATTATAAAAATAGCCTTTTTTCTTATTTTTCTAGTTGTTGTTTTTTTTTCTCGCAAGCTAAAAAATGATCGAACAAAAAAAAAAAACAACAACAACAAACAGACTCCTTCTCATCCTTCTGGTTTTCTGCGTTGCGAGTTGCTATTTTTGGTGCCAATCTCCCTTTGCTCGTACGACCACGCACACATTTTCGTATGTCTAAAAAGTTTCTCAACGAGATCCCCTTTCTCTCTGATGGTTTGTTATATTTTAAGAATATCACGTCTGCGCCCTGCTATCCTACTGTGTGTATTGATTGTTGACGGAGGCAAAAAAAAAAATTAAGAAAAATTTAACGTTACGAACGGATTTCAGGATAATTCTCCTCGTGGAACTAATGATCAAATAGTGCGGTTGCTAGAATATTTGTGAAAATCGTTATCAAAAAAAAAAAAAAAAATCACCAATCTAATCTTAGAGTGATAATTTCAAATACATGTTTTAACTTACAGTCTTGAGTTGAAGTGGGAAAGAAGGGATTTGGCTCAGTTTAGAGAAAATATGGTCAACATAGCGAAGCATTCGGCGATCAACTTTTGAAGTTCTTTGCTGGAGAGTTTTAACGGCAGTGAAGTTCGCGCGCCACATGTTTGAACATGAATGTAAATTTAACGTGCAAGGATCAAAAATGTCTGCAGTTAAAAATTAATATCTATAACTGTTTAAATCGGGAAGAAAACTAAGAGAAGTGAGTTACGAAGCTTCTTAAAAAAATGTATATTTCTTTTGTATGGGAGGTGGAAAAAGGAGTTGAGGTAATGGGCTATTTTTTCTGTCTATTATATTATTTTATACTAAATTTCATAAATTTATTGTACTGTAAAAAAAATTGCTATTGTGTTTCATGAAATAGTGCAGTTTATATGTAGCAGGTAATAATTTCTTTACCTATAATTTCTTTACTAAAGGGTGATTTTTTTAGAGGCGGAGAACTTTACATTGGCAACACTGTTTTCTGTGACAGCCGATTTTACAGTTTCTGGTTGCTTTGGGGTTTGGAAATTACGTTCGCGCCGGTGAAGGCCAAAGGAAGCATTGCTATTGATCTACAATTTCGTTTGAAAATGTTGTTTAGTGATGAAGCACACTTTTGGCTAAATGGTTATGGCAATAAGCAGAATTGTCGCATTTGGAGTGATGATAATCTACAAGCCATTGTCGAAACACCATTACATCCAGAAAAAGTCACCGTTTGTTGCGCTTTATGGGCCGGTGGAATCATTGGTGTTTAATTGGAAGCCATTAATGTCTAAGACATGTGGTTGCATCAGAACGGCGCCACATGCCACACAGCGCGCTATATAATTAATTTACTGAAAGAAACATTTGATGATCAATAATTTTCACAAAATGGGCTTGTTAACTGGCCACCTCGTTCGTGCGATTTGATGCCATTAGATTTTTTTCTCTGGGAATATGTAAAGTCCCATCTCTACGTTGACAAACCAGAAACTAGTGGAAGCCAGTTTTCGACGTGCTATTGCCGAAATACAGCTTGATTTACTGCGAAGAGTGTGAGCAAATTGAAAGAAAAGATTTCCGGATTCCACACTGTTACGCTTTATTATTCGTGACGTTTCGGTCTCTGCTGAGACCTTTATCAAACTGAGCGACAATTACAAATGACAATTATTATACAGGGTGTTTGGTACTCCGTACATAACCTTGTAAGGGGTTATTCCTGGATATATTTTGAGCAAAAAATTGTTCTACGGAGATGGTCAATTTTCAATATCCACGGAGATACAGGGTGATCAAGAAAAGTCCTTCGGACCTGTACCCACATTCACTCAAAACGCTATATCTTGAAAACTAATAATCACAATTCAAAGTGCTATAGCTTGTTTTTTAGGGAATCAAATTACCTTTCATTTGGTGCAATAGTCCGCATTTTAACTGTATCCAATTCTGAGATATTTGCTTCAGAACACAAATTTTTGACAGTTTGACCGTCAAAATTCTAAGATCAATGTAGTTTTTCTCTAAAAAACCCATTACAAAAATGTCATTTTATTGTTGTTTTCTTTTGTGTCATATTATTGCCTACAAAAGACGCATACACTTGCATTGCATAAGTTTTATAGTTTAGAAGAAATTATCATTCCAATAATTTAGCACTTTTGTCAAAAAAGCAAGAATAGGTTGATCAACACTCTCCGCTTGAACTAAAAGAACTTAAGAATGGTTTTTACGGTTTATTTCAAATTTCCTTAATTACAATAAATGTTCAAAATGGCTACCTTCATTTTGAATGCACGCTAAAGCTCGTTTTGCCAGTGTTCTCTTTGTGTTCATACTCCTCAACTGCTGCCTTACTTCTGTTGCTGCCGCATCGATTCTGGTGTTTAGATCCTGCAACGTTACTACTTCCGTTGCGTAGACAAGGTTCTTCATCCGTCCCCATACAAAGAAATCCATAATAGTTAAATCAGGGGATCTCGCAGGCCAGTGTATCGGTCCATTTCTACCGATCCAGCGATTGCTATAATTGGAATTTAACCAATCTCTGATCTGTCGGCCGTAATGAGCTGGAGCACCATCGTGTTGGTAAAACATGGAAGCCAATCGTTGCAGTGGCATATCATCCAATAACTCCTGTAGATCATTTGTCAAAAAATGCAAGTGATTGGAACTATTTAAGGTAGGCGGAAGCCTAATAGGACCAATAAAATCGTTGCCAATCACACCTGCCCATAAATTGACACTGAATCTGTGCTGAAATGATGCCTCTCTTCTTGTATGTGGATTGCTCTCAGCCCATGTGTGTAAGTTGTGGAAGTTTGTGATACCGTCCCTGGTGAATTGGGACTCATCCGTCCAAAGAATGTTGCTGATAAAATTCTCGTCACTTATTTGTCGTTCAAGGAGCCAATTGCAAAACTCCATCCTTTTGGGTAAATCAATGGGTAACAGCTCCTGCACTGGTGTGTGGTGGTAGGGATGCAAACGTTCTGCTTTCAGGACACTCCAAACTTTCCACGTAGAGACGTTAAACCGCAATGCCAAGCGTCGTATACTAGTTGATGGATCATTTTGAACTGCAGCTAGGATTCGTTGATCAATTGAAACAGCGATTACCGGCGCAGGATTTGCATTCACTCTGCTTGTCCTAACACTGCCTGTTTCCCTAATCCTTCTGTAAACGTCTTGGAATACTCTCGGGTAAGGTATTCGACGATTGGGAAATCTGTGATGATACAAAGATCGCGCCGCTTGCTCATTTCCCTGACACTCTCCATAGAGGAAAATTATGTCTGCATATTCTTCGTTCGTGAACTCAGGCATTTCGAAATTCTTTTCTAAATTTTAGTGACACCTTGTTCTTTTACAAATTTAACTAAAACTGATAAAAATATGAAGTATGGTTTGCTTTTATAGGCTTTTCATTTTGTTAGGTAATCCATTAAAAAGGGCAAAGTGCTGCACCTAGTTGTGTTGAAACTCATTTTAATTTAATTCATTTTCTCGATAATTTTAATACTACCTAAAGGACATTCATTGATAATTTAAATAGTAATTAAAGGACACAAAGAATATTTCAGTTTAACAACATTTCAGGTAGTTTTTTTAGAACGAGGGTTGGTTTATGGCACATTTTATTTTTAAGCCATATGTATTTTCGCTTATTACCTGGAAAACGGGAAAACCTAAGTCATAAGTATGTGTGCATCTTTTGTAGGCAATAATATAGCACATAAAAAAACAACATTAAAATGACATTTTTATAATGCGTTTTCTTGAGAAAAACTACATTGATCACAGAATTTTGAGGGTCAAAGTATCAAAAATTTGTGGTCTGAAGGAAATACCTCAGGATTGGGTACAGGTACAATACGGACTATTACACTAAATGAAAGATAATTTGATTTCCTAAAAAACAAGCTATAACACTTTGAAATGCGATTATTGGTTTTCAAGATATAGCGTTTTGAGTGAGTGAGGGTACAGGTCCGAAGGACTTTTCTTGATCACCCTGTATCTCCGTGGATATTGAAAATTGGCCATCTCCGTAGAACAATTTTTTGCTCGAAATATATCCAGGAATAACCCCTTACAAGGTTATGTACGGAGTACCAAACACCCTGTATAGACAAGGGGGGTTAAATTAGTTAATTAAGGTTAATTAATTAGTATCAGGTAGTTAAATTAGTTAAGGATATCTGGGTACGGATTTTTTTCTTACCAAATTTTAAGACAGGTAGCCAAACTGCTGATAACTTGTATCCGGTGTCTCGGTTGAAGTTCTGTGGATGTTTCGAAATTTCTATGGCTTCTCGTACTATTCGTTGATAATATTTATTTGTCCTGGCCAGAATTTGCACATTGTCGAAATCGATTGTATGGTCCTCAGTAGTTGCATGTTCCGCGATCGCTGATGACTGTATCTGGTTTTTCCGTGTGAATCGTTGGTGCTCGTTGATCCTTGTTTGGACTGTGCGTCCCGTTTCTCCTATGTATGCGTTATCGCATGAGCCGCATGGTATTTAGTATACTCCTTCAGTCTCCAATGGTTTTTTGTCATTCTGGTTTCCTAAAATTCCTCGGATGGTAGTCGGGGTAGTGAATGTTGTCTTGATGTTTGATTTTCGAAGGATTTTTCCTATCTTATCCGTCGTGCCCTGGATGTAAGGTAGTTTTACCCATCGGGTGTCTGCATTTCCTTCTTCAGTGGCTTCTCGTTCTGTTGTCCTTGGATGCTTCGTTTTCCACGCCTTGCTAATTTCGCTTGCTTTGTATCCATTTGCTGTGAATGCCCGATTCAACTGTTCCTTTTCCTTTCGTAGACTGCCCGGATTTCCTTCAGTTATGCGTCGAGCTCTGTGTATTAGGGTCTTCAGTACGCCTGTTTTCTGGCTTGGGTGGTGATGTGAATGAGCGTGGAGATATCTGTTGGTGTGAGTTGGTTTCCTGTATACCTCGAAGCTTAGCGACGTATCATTCCTTGCGTCGAGTACATCAAAGAATGGCAGTTTCCCGTTGCTTTTTGTTTCCATGGTGAACTTAATTTTCTCGTGGTGTGAGTTCAGGTGTGCTAAAAATTTGTCGAGCTCTTCTTTCCCATGTTGCCAAATGATGAAGGTGTCATCCACATACCGTAGATATAATTTCGGTGTTAATGGAGCTGAGTCCAGGGCGTTCTTTTAGAATCCCTCCATGGAAATTTCCGCTACCACCGGTGAAATTGGAGATCCCATTGCTGCTCCTTCCGTTTGCTTGTAGAGTTTTCCTAGAGCTGAAAAGAAAGTACTATTTAAACAAAATTCTATTAAGTCATACCTGTTATCCGGATTGAGTTTCCTGATGATACTTAAGGTGTCTTTAATCGGTATATTGGTGAAAAGTGTTTCCACGTCTAGGCTCACTAAAATATCAGTTGGTTCCAAATTGATTTTCTGAAGAATCTCTACTAGATGAGCGGAATTTTTGACAGAGCGTGATGTGTTACCTAATAGTCGACGTAACTCTGTCGCGAGAGTCTTAGCCAGTTTTTGGGTAAGTGAATTTACCGAACTGACGATGGGTCGAAGTGGGGTATTCTCCTTGTGTATTTTCGGAAGTCCGTACATTTTTAGTGTATGAGGATCTGAAGGGATTAATTTGGCATATTTTTCCGCTAATATATATAATATAATTCTTGATGAATAGCGTTAATTTCCGGTGGAGGGCAGCAGTTGGATCTCTCTTCATTTCGGTATATGGTCCTGTCTGTAGAATATCTCGTATCTTCTTCTCGTATTGCTCCTTGTCCATAACTACCGTTGCGTTTCCTTTGTCCGCTCGCATAATCGCTATTTCCTTCGTTTGTTTAAGCTCTTTTAAAGCTTTCCGTTCTTTCGGGGGATATTCGTCGCAGGTGCACTGACCGCTTGAGGATGTAGGAGACCTCGTGTCTGATTTCAATCGCTTGCGGAAGATTTCTGATTGCCGGCTCTATTTGCTGAATGATTTCTTCCGTCGGAATTCCTGTTGGACTAAGCGCGAAGTTGAATCCTTTGCTTAACACATCCTCTTGTTCCCTGGTTAACTGCATTGATGAAAGGTTCACTACTACGTTGTTGCTTGTCGTCGGCATTGGTTGTGCTGCTTTTAATGTTGATTCTAAACTCCTGAATTTCCGTTCCTGTATCGTTTTCTTCTTGATGAATTCTGCTTCTCTGCATTCCGAAATGAAAGAATCAAATAAATTAAAGGTATCCCTCGGTATAAGGCTACCGAGGAGGAGGTGAAGGGATAGGGCTTCTTTATTGTGGTAGTCCAGCTTAGTTCTTTTGAGTTTGATGTCATTCCTCAAGAGCTGCTGACTCGCTTTCGTGAAAATAGCCTTGCTACGATGGTTGTCCCATGTGCACACGATTTTGAAGCCTTAGGAATAAGGTTCTTATCTCTGCATCGTTTTTAGAAGGCTATCTGGTTGAGAATGGTGTCGATTTTGTTTTTTGTCGTTTCCAATCGCCGAGCTAATTGGAGAGTTTGCTCTCCGTAGAGCTCTCTAATGGTTTGGTGAATGTTTTCGCAGTGCATTTTGAATTGAAAAAACAGATTTCCGGATTCTACACATTCTAAACATTCACCAAACCAGTGTGAGCAAATTGGACTTCCAGATTTACTGCGGAGAGTGCGAGCAAATTGGACTTTCAAATTACGCCATGTACGCGCCAGCTGCAGCGGCCTCATGCCTGAAATCATAGTCAAACATTAACGTCATAAAATTATCTTTCAAATAAAGACAATTTCATGAATATTAAAAACATTTTTTTGCCCTTTATTTCAATTTAAAGTTCTCCGCTTCTAAAAAAAAACCCCCTTTATTACAAAAAAAGGGTGTAAATGGTCTCCGCTGCACGGAAGTACATAAGGAACATGGATATGTCTTTGTATATATATATTTGGTGGCGCGATTCATACTTGCGCCGAGATGCACTTCTCGTCGTAAAAATTCTTGCAATTTTTCAATTTCTGTAATACTTGAACTGAGTGATGTATCGCGAAGAAACTCGAACATCCCGACGACGCAGAATCCAACAGCAACAACACTAAACTCAAAATTCAGGTATCCAACAAGTGAAAATCCTACAAAATGAGCTCCGACCAACAGGCGCCCATAATCTTAACCGAGCATAGGGAAAAAAATACGAAAAATTTCACAATATTTATACCAAATAGAATCTGAGTGACTGTAGTTCTGCGTGGGTCTAGCCCAGTGAGTAGCGTGGTGGTCTACAAGGCCGTGAGTGCAAATACCGATCAATGCATAATTCTTCCACACTGCCTGCGAGGGTATATCTGGGTCACCTTAATCTACGAGCATAAAAATTCATCGATAGAGGGTTGTGCGAAGAGCTAGCAATCCTTCCATAATAACAAATAAAAATGTTAAGGAACCTGAAGGTGTTGAAGCCAAGGCCCAATTTGGGCTACAGTGCCATTCAAGGAGACAGTTCTGCGTGCCTAGTATTTCAGATTGGATTCGTAATGTTTTGGTACAATACTATACATAATGTCTATATAGATATATACACAAGTACGAGAGAGATGCCCTTCGCGGAGCAAATTGTGAAAAAAAGTTTTTTCGTGGATATTCGAAAATGAGCTCGCAAATTCATTGTCGACAAGCTTAAAGACGAAACGGTGGCGGAGGCTTACATCAGCATGTAATAAACACCTGAAACCAATATATGAAAATATCTAAAATATGCCAGTGGAGAATGCGTGGATGAAAATACGAGATGGCATCAAATCCTCCGCAGAAGAGATATCAGGATATCAAGCACGGCGAAAAAATAATGATTGGTTCGACCAAGAATGCCGCGATGCAATAGACAGAAAGAACGAGTCATACAAAAATTTTACTGAACGACCAACACGAGGCAAAAAAGATAGATATGACGAGCTCAGGCGATATGCAAAAAAGACGAAAGGCGAAAACAAAATAAGTGCCATAATGACTAGATGCAAGAAATGGACGACAATATGAGACAAAATAAAACTCGGGGCGCTTACGCAATAGTAAAAGGCTTAAAAAAGGGATCTAAACCAAAAACCAGTCGATGCAAAGACGCAGAGGGCAACATCATCAGCGAACACAAGAAATCAAAAGGAGATGGGTTTCCTACTTCGAACATCTTCTCAATCCCTCTCTATAAACACCGATTACGACAGACAATATCTCAATTGACGAAGAAGAATCATCACCAACATTACCCACGCTTGTCTAAATCAAAGCAGCCCCATGTGACCAAAAACCGAGTATTGACGGAATACCAGTTGAACATCTGAAAAATGGTGGAAACTGGGTCGCAGAAATAATACACACCATGGAAAATTAGGACAGAGGAAACCATACCCGATGATTGGTGAAAAAGCATCATTTGTCCAATTAGAATAAAAGAAATGGGACAAAGTGGTTTGGTGAATGTTTTCACAGTGCATTTCGAATTGAAAGAAAAGATTTCCGGATTCTACACTGTTACGCTTTATTATTCGTGACGTTTCGGTCTCTGCTGAGACCTTTATCAATCTGTTTGTAGAATCCGGAAATCTTTTCTTTCAAATGGGACAAACTTTGCTGTAACAATTACACAGGAATATCCTTGTTGTATACGTCCTATAAAATACTGACAAAAATAATTGAACGTCGTCTTAAGCACTATACTAATGAAATAATTGGCGAATACTAAGGTGGATTCAGAACCGAATGATCTACAACAGACCAGATATTCTCGGTGAAACAGGTGCTTGAGAAATGCTGGATTTATAACACAGATGTGCATCAAGTTTTTATAGATTTTAAACAAGCATACGACAGTATTGACAGAAGAGTACTGTACCAAATTATGCTCAATTTTTGAATTTCCCCAAAACTAGTCCGACTAACGAGAACAATGACGAGCACTGAATCGTAACTGAGAATACAAACCGATTTCACAACCAGCTTTCGGAGGGAATGTGGTTTAAAGTTGGGAGATGGTCTAGCCCCCATGCTTTTCAACTTGGCACTAGAGTGAAAATCTCAGTCGAAACCAATGGGACACTACTATTCCCGTCCACTCAACTAGTAGCATACGTTGACGACATTAACATCCTAGCTGATGTAATTTTTGCTCATAACCTTCTTACAGGGTTAGTTGATTCCTCCACCCTTTTGGGTTTGATGTGCTTTGATACTGGTAAATTTTTGCCAAGGTGCCCTAGATTGCTGCGGATTGGATTTCATCGGACAAACTATGGTATGAATGAACCGATTTCGAGACTCGCGAGAGAAGTTAATAAGAATGCTGATGTATTCGACTTCTCTATTGATAAGCAGTGCTTAAGACGTAGACTTAACGCTAGTTGACACCGATGTATGTGAATTATTTGTCAATTTCTTGTTTTTATTTTCTGTATTTGGTGTGGGATGTTAATGTTTGTTTCGTCCTATCACTAAATGATGAGCCAGAGGTTAAATCGATTTTCAATTTTCTAAATTTGGAATCGATTTATGGCAATTCCTTGCATTAAGGAATCCTGATAGTGATATCTAGCAAGATCCTTCCTTAGTGCTAACGAGGTATTTGTCAATGTTGACTCCGCCGCAAAAGAAGTCGGGTTGCGCATTAACGATATGTATAGATCCCTTAGTTTAGAAATTTTTAAAAAGACAAATTTATTAATACAATACCATAAAATCATCTGAAATTTAAAATTGGCAACACTCTGCAGTCTAAACGAAACATTAAAGCCAAAGCCCATTATATTCTAGGGAAGCATTTTAATAATTTTCTTACATTAAAGTCAAACTGAGGATCGGCAATTTACGTCACTAAGTCACGATGACAAACCTTTTGTTCACATGCATACTTAGATCCTCCATTCTTTCATAATGATGAAGAGTCACATCGCACTATAGGAGTCTTGCTACATCATCCTTCATTTCCGAATAGGAATTCGGAGAATTGGGGAGGAAACACACACACAAACATTTGGAATAGTTAGTTTGTAAGAAAAAATAAAGCACCCCCAACATGTTGTATTCTTTTCGTCGTATGAAAAGAGACGTCATTAAGGTCGAAACAGTAGTACTGGAAAAAAACTGGCGTAGTGTAGGTACCTCTTAATTATCGGGTCTCCAAGTACGGCTCCCACAGTTCATCGTAATGTTGCTTATCTCTCGTACATCGTCCAACTGTTGAGTGTTGGTGTATTGGTAAAGCGCCTAAAATTGAGTGGCTACAAGTGCTCCCCAAAAAGAGCCCCAACCATAGCTTTTCTAATGGCTGTTGCGGCCTTCTCTTCTAGCTGCGGTTGAGATGCTATTCCCCAATAGTAAACGTTCTCATATATACATATAATTTTTTTTTTTCCTAAACGCTAGCTCCACGACGGCAACAACATGATGTGTAGGTTGTTACTAGTTTTTTTTTATTTCCCTCTCAATACATTTTTACTGTGTCGAGTTTGCATTTCGTTTGACTGTAGATGCCATCGTTTCGCTCCTGTGATGTGGACTATGGAGTTAAACGATTTTTATGTCCTTGAGTTAATTATCTGTAAAAAAAAATTTCTGTTTTTCGAAACGCAAAAGAAGGGGGTTTGTGCTGTTGTTTTTTTGTTCGTTTCAAGTTAGACTAAACAGCGTGGGTCGAAGGTCCTAAATAATGATTTGAATAGATTTCGTTTCTATAGCAGACCTTGATTACACAATGATATCATATTGTTCCTATGGCATATCCTATTTGAAGGACATTTTAAAAATTTATCAAACCCTTGTTCTGCACCTTAACGTACGCAGCGTTATTAATCGCAAAATTTATCAATATGTCGTAAAACACGTATTCTCATTAATAAATCTAATCATGTCAATTTCGGTAGTTACAACATTTTCGCTTAACTTGCGATTGTGATACATTGAATTAAATATGATGGTACGAGCATCTTTAGAAATTGTCAGCTGTTACTTAAAACATGTGTCGAAGACGTTTGTTGTTGTTGTTTTGTGTAACTTCTTAAATGATGTCACACAAGATCCATTCAGCCACCTTCAGATCTTATACAAAATATCGCAACTATTTCCTATTCATTCTCTAGATGAGATGAAGATGACTCATCCATAATCCATTCATCCACGTCTTATGTGCCTGATGTCGTCTTTATCAAAATCAGTCTCTCGAATAGTTTGAGATTTCTTTAATTTTTTTTCTGGTATCTATCCATAATGGGAATATTGAAAAATAATATAAATCCGCCTCCTTTTTTATTACGGCGATTTCATCACCATTCCAGGCATCCTACAACATTTTTATGTTGTTTTAAAAGTTGCGTCGTCTATTTCAGTTTTGTTGAGAAACAGTTTTATGGTCGAGAGAAAAAAAAATTGAGTGTTTCATTCATGTATAAAATTTTAATTGAGTAATGATGAACTGAACAGTTAAATAAGTTTAACGATAAGTTTTACACGTATTGTTCGGTGAATGTTTTCATAGTGCATTTCGAATTAAAAGAAAAGATTTCCCGGTTCTACACTGTTACGCTTTATTATTCGTGACGTTTCGTGTTCTGCTGAGACCTTTGAGGTTTGATAAAGGTGTCAGGAGAGACCGAAACGTCACGAACAATTAAGCGTAACAGTGTAGAATCCGGAAATCTTTTCTTTTAATTGCTGACGCTTCCGGTTTTTGACAAGAGTACTAGGGACTTTTTGTTGACCAATATTGCAGCGCATCTAGAGTTATCTCTTATTTCCTCCAATTGTGGGTAGAAAGATTTGGGTTGCAGGACCGAATTATTTCCAAAATCGTGCCCGCATCACTCGGTTGTAAAAGTAACCATACACGTGCTCGTGGACGGCTTGGGATCTTATCCCTTGACACAACATGGAGTTTCGCGCCTGGCCAAACTTCTCCCAATCTAGCGATTGCGGTTTTATATAAATCCGCGGATCTCTGATCGACTCACTGGATCAGACCTTACTTTCATTCACCCTTTCTGCACAACGGTGGAGGGCCAGATGGTTACAATTTTGGTTTCAACCTTCATCCAGCGCTAATAAGTAATGCGATGATTGCCACGACCAGGCATTCCTTAAGGACGTTGCTAAAGGACCTTGATACACCCTCGGCTACTAGCTGTCTTCGGCGTTTTTGATTCCTTAGGACTCATCCGTAAATCTTGTACGCTTTCCCACCCTTTGGTAGCCCAAGCTGCCGATTATCTTTGCTTTTCGGTTCTGAGGTTGTTGTGTTTACAAGGTATACTCTCGTCTCCTCTCTCTGTATGTTAACCATATTTATAATGTCTTTGGATTTCGTTAATTTCAATTCATCTGAACATCTAATCAATATAAAGTTGATCATTGTCCTTCCATCCTTGATCTATAGAAACTCTGCTGTACTCGCAATATTACACTTTGCGAATATTGTTCTTATAATTCCTACCGCAAATATTAATTGCATTTATCCACTATACTGAATTCTACCACCAATTACACATTGAATTCACCAATTAATTGAAAAGAATAATTTTCAATTACAGTAATGCATTAAAAAATCAGAATACAGGTACATATCCAAACATAATGAAACACATTTAAATTAATCGATTTGCCTTTTAATAAATTAATTACAATTAAAAAAATTGTTTTATAAATATTTAAGATTTTTTTACATTTCCGATAAGATATGGAAAAGGAATGGGGACTAGGAATGTGTAGAACTGTGTATTAATTCCGAATATTGCTCTTGCAATTAGCGAAAATTAATTTCCTGTATTTTTATCGTGAATTTAAAAAAAAAAATCGATATTGCATTACAGTTCAGGTTGAGTTTCAGTTGCTTAAGATCGATTTGAGACGTCTACTTTAGTTAAGATTAAAAAAAAAAATTATTAAAACCTTTAAAAACAAGGAAAATTTTTTGGCGATTCAAGTAATTGTTCACGTTATTAATAAGAACTAAACAGAATTACTTTTGTGAAAGTAAGTGTGCAGTGAAACTTTTACTTATTGACGACTTTTTCGAGTCTCAAATCGGCACAGTTTAGACTGTAGAGGAAAAACATAACAGGACTACGATTGTGCGTAAAGCCCAATCATATGATACTCTAGATGAAATAGGAAAGAGTTTATTGTACCGGAAAATATGTCATCTAAAATTCTTTCGAATAGTGAATAGTGACTTTTGTATGGGAGATGGTAAAAGCAGAGGGGCAGGTTTGTAATTTTAAAGTTTGTAGCTTTCATAATTTTCGAGGAAATTGAACAATTTTCATCTAAATTTATGGCATTTGTATGGGAGGTGGCAGAGAAAGTGGGAGGTTTTGGATGATTTTTAATCTGCTTATCCATATTCTAATCGCATTGCTTTGTTACAATTTTAAAGTCGATTAGCTCGAAGGAGAAATACTTTTCTTGAATTTCCAATACAAGAATTTGTATGGGAGGTGGTAAAAGGAGTGAAGCGAAGTTCATATTTTTTTTTAGCATTAATTGCAATTATTAAGGGATAAATTCTGACAAAACTTAAAGTTTGTACTTTTTCTAGTTTCAATGAAAATGGATTGAATGCATTTACCAAAATTGTGCATTTGTATAGGAGGGGGTAGAAGGAGTATCCTAATCAGAACCAAATTTTTAGACATCAATGATATTTGTAATAAAATAATTTTCTCAAAATTTAAAGGTGATACCTTTAACGGTTTTTGAGAAAAACCATTTAATTAAAGTTCTGAAATTTCGTGAAACTTTTATGGGAGGGGGAGGGGGAGGGGGTTTGGAGGAGTTAGGTCAAGTTGATAGTTTTTCCAAAATTGTTCGCAATTGTAAAAAAAATAATTACGGCGAAAACTGGTTCTTTTAGCTTTGCTAGTTGCAATGCAATCCGAATAAATGCATTTTTGAAAATTGTGCATTAGTTTGGGAGTAAGGGGATCGGTTAAATATTTTTTTAGGTTAATGATATTCATATCATTATACTATGACCTAATTTTCAAGTCAATAGCTGAAATCGTTTCGGAGAAAAAACAATTTCTTTAAATTTCGAAATTTCATGAAATGTGTATGGGAGGGGTAAAAGGAGTGGGGGAATATGGCCCGTTCACGAACTTAATATTACTTTTTTGCTAAAAATAACATATGTCAGATTTCAGCACGATAGGTCAAAGCTGTCGAGAGTTATGTTGTAAACAGACGGACAAACGGTCATTCGGAATCGAGGTTTTTGAGCGACAACAAATATTTCTGTATCCTTGGCGACTCTTTTTTTTTATTTATTTTAAGCAATTTTGTAGGGGAAGTGGTAGAGGATTGGCGACATTGAACTATTTTTTTCACATCACGCTAGAGTTGCTATCAAAATGTTTTATACAGGGTGGGCCATCCAGTAGTTTCTTTTTATATCATAGGTTATTTTGACACTGAAAGCTGTTTCCCGCTCGAAATCTTGACAGAAAGTCAGTATCATACCTACGCGGAACGAAATGAGTCGCTTTACACTTGGCAGTTTGGGCCTTAGAGCAGCTTGAATTGGACAACGATTTTGGGCGAAAATCATCTTTTCTGACGAGGCGCATTTTCATCTCGGAGGCTACGTTAACAAACAAAATTGGCGCATCTGGGGCTCAGAAAACCCGCACGTTATTGTCGAGAAGCCAATGTATCCATAGAGAGACAGTTTGGTGCGGATTGTGGAGTGGTGGCATCATTGGACAATTTTTCTTCGAAAATGAGGCTGGCAACAACGTTTCGGTCAACGTTACAGAGCCATGTTATCCGACTTTTTTTTACTGAAATTGAAGACATAGATTTGGACGACCTCTGGTTCATGCAGGATGGCGCGCCATGTCACACAGCCCATGCCACAATCGATATTTTACGCTCCAAATTCCCAAATCGTGTTATCAGCCGTCTTGGCGATGCCAATTGGCTGCCTCGGAGCTGCGATTTGACCCCTTTGGACTTTTTTTTTTCTGGGGAACCGTGAAGGACCGATGTAATGCCAACAATCCAGAAACGATTCAAGCACTTAAGGCCAATATCATCCAAGCAATCCGTGAGCTACAGCCCGAAATCATCGAATTTATTTTAGGATTATTTAGGATTCAAAAATTTAATAGTGTCTGAGAAAATTAGTGTATTGGATTTAGTGAAATTGTGCAGTTTGTATGGGAGGTGGTAGAAGGGAGGGCGAGTTCTTAATAACTTTTTCAGAATATCATCTTTTGGTATGTTTTAAATTGCCGATCAGTAGCATACAGAGCTTTCACTTTGTATGGGAGGTGGTGGAAGGAAGGGGAGGACTCGAATAATTTTTATACAGTAGATTGAAATCACCATAAAAGTAATATATTCAAAATTTCAGCTAATCGTTTTTTTTTTTTGGTCTACTATTAATTCTAAATAAATATTTAGTCCACAATTTCAGCTCAAGGGGTGGAGCAATTTGGCCCGTTCACGAACTTACTTCTTCGTCAGAGCGCACAGACGGACGGACATCCGGTTTTGAAATTTTTGACCGACAACAAATATTTCTGTACTCTTGACGCCTCTGTGCGAGCATTATCTCTAAGCGTTACAAACTTTAGAGCAACTTATAACACTCTCACATTCTATCTAGAGTATAAAGACTTCCAGATTTCACATTGTGACGTTGAAGTCTCTACTGGGACAAACTGAAACAGTTTGATAAAGGTCTGGATCAGTTTGATAAGGAGCTTGAGCGAAACGTCCTGTTTATTAATTCGAAAAATCTTTTCTTAATGGGAGTCTTAGTCGAAAAATGAAAAAAATCAATAATATTTTTCTATAGGTGCTTCTACAAAATACTTACCTATAGGTACCTAACTTTTATAGCTTTGCACAAGGTACCTATTTTATACGGACACAAAAAGGAACAAATATTAAAAAATGATAATATACAAAACCATATATCTTACACTAAAATATTTATTTACAAATTAATGGCCCCCTAGAATGTAAGATGGTCCAGCTCCTTGTTTTTCTTCCTCCTCTTGTCGCAATCTTAGACGTTTTCTGGCCCTTGATAAGTTGTGACGGGTAGTTTTTGACAACTGTTTTTGGTCCAGTTCAGCCTTTTTCAATCTCCTTTTATCAAACATAAGCATTGTACTGACAACCTTTTCACCTACGTCGATGTATGCTTCCTCCAATACTCTGCAGCGAAAAATGTTGCCTTCATTGAAGCACCCTACTGCTTCGTACACCCCCATTTTCAGGGTTGGTAATGTAACAAACGTCGTTTTGGGGATACGCTTCCAAATGAGATTGTGGAAGCTCTCATTTTGGTTCTGCGTCTTCCCATGCAAACACTTTTCGAGGAGCGAAGGCTGGCTGAGGTCTCTAAATATAGGACGCAATGCTTCCATTATTGCCGGTGCGACGTAGTGATATATGATAAAACTCAGCCCAAATTGATCGTTTCATTTTTTCCAAATCATCAGGACATTTCCTTATAGCCTCTCCATAATAATTTTGAATGAGTCCAATTTTGTCATCAGTGAAACGATTTTTTCCACCAATCGGCTTTCCGTCCCTCAACTTTTTTTCCCGTTTTCGGCAGTCTTCAACCTTCGGGTCCGAGTGCCCATCCTCTTTTCGACGTGGCCGACACACTCCACCTTTTTTATTGTGCAGTTGGGTCCATACGGTTGCGTATCGTTTTTAGACAGAAATACGTCACGAAACGTCATCCATTCGAAAAAGTGCTCTCCTAAAAAATCATGTTTTTCAGTCTTTTATGTTCCTTTTTTCGGGATCTATCAATCCTATAGGGCTCAATTTTTTATGACGTGTTCTTGAATAGTACCTGGATGTTTTAACGTTTTATATTTACAAACATTCTTATTACAAACATCGGAAAAAATTTCCGATAGATTGTGAAATCGAGTAAATTTTTCGTACAACAATAAATTCATATCAAACATTTAAAAAACGTTGAAATGAAAAATGAAACGACAAAATGTTCGTCTTTTATTCCTTTATTCATAGAAAAAAGAAAAATTGAAAAAACTTCAGTAGTTTTTGTATAACAGTACATTAACTAAATGAACCTTCGTAAGGAAAGATATGGACATCGAATAGCGGACATTGGGTTAATGCTAGCTCTAATTCAATAAACCCGTACATCGTTTTAAAGAAGAGACTAAAACAAACTAAACAAAAAAAGATGATTGATCTAGCTTCAATAGCTTCGGATTTATGGCGAAACAAAAAATAAAAATTTTTTCACCCGACTTTTCGACTTTAAAAAAAAAAATGAAGGTCAAGATGTTTGTATTATCGACATTTTCCGTGACTAAGTCGGTGTGATTGTTCATTGAATTCACCCCCTCCCCCCCATCCTACATTTTTCAAATTTTAGAGAGATTCTATGAAATTTCTATGTTTTTTAGCTCTGTCCTGAAATAGTTGGCTCGCTTCCGTACAATGTCATCTCGAAACGAGATGTATAGGTGATCCATTTCGACTCGAAACTCGAACTTGACACTCGATTCGAGTTAAATAATAATAATTTTAGATGTTTTTTCATACCTTATCGTAAATATTTGTAAAATTTGAAAAAGTTATTATGTAGTTATTATTAAATGAAAATATTCTCAAAAATCCATATTTCTGAATGGCAGATATTACCTACAGTTCAAAGATTTTCACATTTTGAAACAGGCTTGTTTATTATGCCAAATGTTCAGTTCAAGTAAATAAATTAATGTTAATATTGTTGATTTCCTTTGGCACAAAAAAATAACTATTTTCCCTTTATGAATATTTCTTGAAAATTGTCAGTCTTGCTTGAAATTAAAAACAAGTTTTTCTTATATAACTTTCTGCCTTTTTGTTCTCTAAGCCCTTCAAATTATTGCGTCTTTAAAGCTCTTAGTTTTTTTTAAAAACTTGATTGCCTTCAAACAAGTCGTGGCAACACTTCTAAACAGCCTTCTGCACGATAATCATATTTCTCTTCGGCGTTTTTACACTACTTCGGTGTATTTAAAGCTCGGTACACAGCCAACGAATAAGTGTACTTGCACATATGTGGGAACTACACAATTCTCTGGCCTTTTCATGTGTAATTACATAGCTAGATTAAAATATCGAGTATATCTCTCATGTTTACATTCCAATAAGCTATAAAGTGTTGGCTTCGAGTATTGGTTCAAGTACTGCCATGTCCTCGTGCATGAGCAATTCGCATATCTATATATGAGAATCTATTTAGTGTGAATGATGTGTACCTTTATAATCGCGCGAGAATCGCGAGATTTCTCGCGGTATGAATGACACGGCACCTGTTGATTGTGATTGCTCATTATTTTGCTTTTTATACTCCGAGCAATTTTACAAGTCTAATGTGCCGCATACACTGCCGAACCTAATTTACAATCCTAATTTTCTTGTTTTCTTTTTCATTTCAGAAAAGTCGTCTTCAATGAAATCGTTTATCGCAATACTCGACGTAATAACAATCGTAAACAATTTACAATATAATATTTAAATGACAAAATCGAAATTTGATTCATTGTTTTTATTATTTCGATTTTTACATATTTATGTATGTATTTCGGTTCGATAGAGTACTACGCGTTGAACACTAGTATTTGTTATTGTTTTTTTTTTTATATATATACACATTTATAAAGTTATAGTTTGTGGACAGAAAAAAAAACGTTGACGTTTGTTTTCCGTAATTTTATAAGATTATACTTTTTTTTTTTTTTGATTTATTCGAAAAATTTTAAATCTGGTTCCTGACATGCAATCGGTTAAGAATCCGCCGCAAAAAATGACACAACGGTTTTGCCTGCGATGGAATAACCATCAAAGTAATTTACTTTCGAATTTCGATCAGCTCCTCCATGCCGAAATGTTTACGGATGTTACGCTGGCCGTCGAAGGACAGTATTTAAAAGCACATAAGGTGAGTATTGTCCAAAACGTTGGTAATATATTGTATTTTTAATTTTAATTCATTTAACAGGAAAAACCAAAATTTTAGAGTCAAATAAATTAAGTTGTTGTCAAATCGTATTACAACAAGCTTTACTAGCTAGGTTGTAGTATGGTGACGTAGCTTGTTTATCTGCAATATGAAGGTAGTGAGTTCAAATCCCGGTCAACGTATAATTTCAGTGCAGTTCTTGCGTGGATAGATCTGGGTCATCTTAATCTGCGAAAATAAAAATTCGTTAGCCGTTTCACAATAACAAATAAATGTTTAGGAACCTGAAGATTAAGACGTTTAGACCTGCATGGGCTATAGTCGAAGTAAACTTTTCTATAGTACAGCGCAAGCCAATTAGAAGAACAAGGTTTTTTCGCGTTTTGCGGCAAAATTTGGATTGAAAATCGGAAAAACAAATAAAAAATACATTGGAGTAAATTTATTTGCCCGTCGACTTACGGGGGTTTCATCGTGAAAATACTTCGGTAACTTTTAAACGTGACGAACAATATGGTTCTTTGAACTCAGACTCCACTTAATCCTAATGTGGGGTAGGAAAAATATATTAGAGTTCAATTCCTCGAAAACTCAGGTCTGTCATCTATCCCTTAAAACTGATATTCCAGAGGGTTCCTCGAATGTAGCCTTCGGTAGCGTGCAATTGCACTTCTCAGAAGAATTCACACTGCCGGCTAAAAGTTTGAGACCATACTAAGGATAACGAGGATATGAGTTAAAACTCAAAAACTTGTATTTACAGAAAAAAGTTTAATCATCACAAAATATACAACCTGAGAAATAAAAATAATCTAGGTTTAGGTTGTAGGAGGGTGGTTGCACGGAACCACAAGCACTGAGGCCATCTAGTTGGGCCCATTGTACTCCCCCTATTGTTATAAGTTGGAAGTCACTCCTCTTGCTCTAACCACTTGGTTCGGTTTGCGAACCTTAACAGGCTCGAATGTTGGACGCCTCTGAGGTCGTCTAGTTCTGAGAAGAATCTAGAGCCTAAACAAAGGAGACGACTGTTGGAGATTTGCGGACAGGGACAAAGATAATGTTCGATAGATTCTTCGTCTTCCTCGCAACCTCTGCACAAGCTGTCGTTCGCGATCCGCATCCTAAATGCGTGCAGCTATAGCAAGCAATGGCCTGTGGTCAGGCCGACAATAGTTCGGATACTATAACGACTACGTTGTAACAGCTGAGCTGTAATATTTTTGTTCGGTTCTTCCCAAAAGGATTTGGCCGTTTTACAGCTTTCCAGCTGCCGCCACTCCGCCAAGAAAGAATCCAAAATAGTTTGCTTGAAGCTAGTCTTCAGCACTGTTGGTGCTACATCGACTGACTTCCTAGTGGAATTGATGTTAGCAGATCCTTGCCGTGCAAGCGTATCTGCCGCCTCGTTACTTAGCAGGTCACTATGACCCGGTATCCAAATTAGAAAAACTTTCGTTATGGCCGCTAGGCGATTTAAATTGTGTCTACAGATGGACACTAATTTGGATGTAGTCCTGTAGGATTGGAGTGCCTGAAGCGCAGCTGCTGTCCGAGAAAATGTAACAATTTCCGAGACTGTTCTGCTTATCAAGAATAATTTTTGCACACTCGTTAATGGCTAATACTTCTGCTTGGAACACTGTCGCGTGTTCTGGAAGATGAAATGAAGTTTGGATGTCGAGGTCGTGGGAATAAATCCCTGCACCTGTCCCCTGGCTAGTTTTAGACCCGTCCGTACAGAGATAAGAACCTATACAGGTGCTGAGTATCGTATTTGTTGCCCATTCGTTTCGTTCAGGAAACTTAATGTGAAACTTCCGTTTCTCAACCTGAATGCAATCATACTCGCGGTCTAAAAGGGAGTTTGCGTTTCTAATGACGTTTAGAATTTGTCCATGACCAATTTGTGGCGCTGACCACGATTTAGTGGTTTTTAATCTAATGGCTGCCAGGCCCGCTGCTTGTTTTATAAAAAGATCAAGTGGGGGTAGTGAGAGAATCACCTCCAGAGCTGCAGTCTAAATATAGACAAATTATCAATCAGTGCTCTTTAAACGTACATTTTTACGATAAAAAGAGCTTAAACTGATTTTTCATCGAAAATCATCATTTGCATTTCAATACTGTTTTCACCACTCTCGGCATACGAGCAATCAATTTATCGATTGTTTGTTTTGTGGTATTTTGTTCCAGCTTTCATTTAAAGCCTTCTACATCTTCATGTGATGAGGAGCACCGATCACGAACGTTTCTATCGAGTTCTTCCTATAAAAGTTCGACCGGGTTAAGATCGGTTCTCTGAAGAGTCCACACCATGTTTTTAATACACCTTCCACTTTTTGTTCTAAATAGCCCGGAGGGAATTGCATTTGGTTCGAGAATAGTTTTGTATTGTTCTTTTTTCATTGTTCCTTGGATCCGTACCAAATCTCCTGTGCTATACCCAAAGATCCAACCTCAGACCATAACAGATCCACCACCGTGCTTCGCAGATGGCACTACACAATCTGGTAGCATCTTTTCGCCGGCACTACATCGAACAAAAATTTTCCTTTTTGTTCCAAATATTTCGAACTTGGATTCGTCACATTTTTAAAATCTTCTGTCCAATCTCGATAGGTTGGTTTACTTTAGCGCAAATTTCTGGCGCTGTTTGGCATCTATTCCGCTTTCTGGTATTAGTCAAGTCATAAATATTGGTACACACACACTAAACGCATTCATTACGAATGTAATATTGGGCGCATCCATTTCGTCTTGACTGCGATTTGACAGTTGACATTTCTGCTTCATTGCCACGTAAAAAGTTTTTGACATCAATTGTTTACAATCATGGAATGGGGCGACATGAAAAATCGTATTGTTGTATGTAGTTGGCTACTAAAATGCAACATGGAAAAAGGCGATATCTTTCGGACGTTGCGACCGCTTGGAATCACTCGCAATTTTGTGAATCGTGCAGTGAAGTTGTTTGAGGATACTGGTGGAGTACGAGACCGTCAAAGATCCGGCCGTCCGCGCACTGTGAGAACTCCGAAAGCGATCAAAGCCGTGAAGAAACGAATCGGCCGAAAACCGCTGCGAAAACAGAAAATATTGTCGCGGGAAATGCATTATCAAAGAAGATTTGGGACTCAGCGCGTACAAGTGACACACTGGACACCTGCTCACGGCCGCACTGAAGGAAAAACGCAAGCGAAAATCGAAAGCGTTACGCAGCCGGTACGCGAAGATCGTTCACAGACAAATTCTGTTTACCGACGAGAAAATCTTCACCGTAGAAGAATCGTTCAATAAACAGAACGAACGTGTGTATGCTCGGTCATCCAGAGAAGCATCCCAACTCATCCTGAGGGCCCAAAGAGGCCACCATCCCGCGTCTGTAATGGTATGGTGGGGAGTGATCTACGATGGCGTTACCAAGCTCCATTTTTGCAAGAAAGGAGTGAAAACATCGGCCAAAGTATATCAATCGAGCCTTGGAACCCATTGTGAAGCCTCTCAACCAATCAATATTCGTCAAAAAGCCGTGGACTTTCCAGCAAGACTCTTCTCCAGCTCACAACGTTTCGCGATTGATGAGTGGCCAGATCGTCTCAAGAAGGCAAATGGAAGTCATTTCGAATAAGTTGTTCCAAGATTTGTAGCCATTGAATAACCCAACAGTAGTAACCACAAAATCAAACTAAACAAGAAAGTGCGTGAAAAATTTCGACAAAATAGTGTACCCTAGTATGATTCACCTGGTTTTGGACGCTATCACAAAAATAAATGTTGGTAAAAGTAAAATAACAATTAAATAAGTGACTAACTGGGAGTTATACAAAAATAACAATGACTCTATCCGACTTGCTCATACTTGGCATTCGTTGCTGCATGTTTATTGCACCCTTTTTTGATAATTAAACAAACGCATTTGCTTTTTGGATATCCCGTAAGGATTATAGAAGGTGTACGGGTGCATTTGGCAATTTCTTTTCAAATCTTTTTTAGTATTTATTGATAATAAAAAAATTTTGAAGTGATCTCAAACTTTTGGTCTGCAGTGTACATTACTCGGCATAAAACTTAACAGACATCTCAATTGGCGCAAACATATTTTTGATGTTGCACTTGATGCCTCCCAACGCCTTCGGGTTCTTCGAAGATATAAAAAGTATTTTACGCCTCACGATCTAGCTAAATCTACAAGGTCTAAATTCATCCTTGTCTTGATTACAACTCGCAGATATCGTCCCTACCACGTCAAAGTATCGAATGTGAAAAAGTCGTTTTTTTCATATTCAATACCCTGCTCTTGCATTGGTCTTGCATTGGGGACGATTCGCCTTGTGGCAAAACCTCAAATCACGATTCGCCTTGCGGCAAAACCTCAAATCTGTAGCCTCTAAAGGAACGCTGGAAATGTCATTTGCCACAAGGCGAATCGACGACTTTTTCACATTCGATAGTTTGACATGGTAGGGACGATATGGACAGGGGCACCCAAAACACAACTTGCTGTGCTCGATCATCGAATCCAGAAGCATGCGTTCCGCCTGATTGGAGACGAGATTATAACAGCCTCTGTTGACTCCCTCGAACATCGTAGAAAAATCAGGGTACAAAGCATTTACTATCGATGTTTCCACGGTAATTGCAGCTAAGAACTGTCCAACCTCATCCCCCGAACAACAAGACTATGGAATGCATTGCCGCCCCACGTGTTCCCAGCAACTTATAACATTGAGTGCTTCGAGGATAACGTTCACTCTATCGTTCACCTACCCTATAACGCCTTGACTGTGCATCTAATGCATTAAAGGGTGACCCCCTAAGTTATGTTCGGTGCTATAAAAAAAAAGTCGACCAGTGGGATGGATTACGTACAAGGATCTAAAAAATAATGCTGTAAAAATTTCGAGAACAAAAAAGGAGCATCTCGTGGCATTTCCCAAATACCCATGTTGTCTTGCTATTAGAAGATCCTCGGAGGAGCTGTGCCCCCAGGAAGTCGAAATCATCTTTAAGAGATTACGCGAAAAATACCTATCAAGCGTTTACAGGAGTCACTTCCTGGGGGCCTAAATATTTCGGAGATCGTCCATGGATGTTTTGGAAATGCCATAAAATGCTCTTTCGATTGAAGAACATGATTTTTTTGTTTCTCGAAATTTTCACCCCACCATTTCTTATCCATCTCACTAGTCGACTTTCGACCAGTACCGATGAAACCTAAACCATTCAACGAATAATTAAATTTGCTGCAATGTCCTTTTTTGATTTTTCGCGATCGAGCCAAAGTCCGCCGCAATACGCGAAAAATACCTTGTTCCATTTGGCGTGCACATTATAGTTTACTATTGCACTAAGGGTACTAATAAAATTTTGCAATACGTGTTTAGTTATTTAATTTTTTCAAAGTAATTTCCGTTATACTTTTCTCCATCCTCCTTAAACCAGCTCTGCCAAGTTTCGCTAGGGAGTACAACACACTCGTTATCCCAAGCCCTCAGAAGGTTCTCATCACTGTAAAACTGGATCCTTTTCAGCTTCATTTTCACATGCGGGAACCGTGCAAGAGATAAAGGTCTCAGCAGAGACCGAAACGTCACATTTAATAAAGCATAACAGTGTGAAATCCGAAAATCTTTCCTTTTAATCCATGGGATACGAAAAATGAAAAAAGACGAAATGGGGTTGACCGCAAAGTCCTTTCCGTGCGCACGGTACTCATTATCGGTAGTTTCAACTTCGCACGTACATTGGGCAGTGCAAATTTCAAATTAGCTAGCCTTGCTAAAGTTTCTACAGTCAAGAATAATGCCATTAAACTGAAAGGATCAGATGTCAAATCAGTTAGCTGCATAAGGACAAGAAAGTCGGTATTCTTCCAGGTGCTGTAATGTGGTCAGTAATAGAACAATAATTAAGGATGTAAGCCGTTTTGTTTTCGGTGTTACTCGCGCGATTTGATTCCGAAAAACAGCGATCACTAGTTCCTGGATCTCAGCCTCTCAGAACTGTATGAAAATCAACTATATTTATTGAATACGAACAACACATTTGATTTACTTTCGAGCTTCTGGTTATTAGCGTTTTTTTTTGTGTGTTATTTGTTTTCAACAGTCCAACAAGAGAAAACCTTGCAAAAAAAGTCTCTACGAATCAAAACAAAAAAATGTCTATCCTTGATAAAAATGTGTTTTGAATACTTTTCAGAATTAAACATCACAATTTTTTTATTGCGCCTGCTATGAATCGCAAAAATACTTGCGCCATAATAACTTTCTGGCGAGGTATGTGTTGATAGCCGGATGCATAACATACGCTTCATAAGTGGTATATTTCAAAATAATACAGGTGGTAATTATTGTGGAATCACCAAAGGTACAATTCTCTTGTGTTCAAAATAAAATATGTCAGCGTTCTGCGGTAATTACAAATTATGAAAGAAAATTGAATGTGCATTATTTCAAAAACATGAATTCCACCGAGTTAAGAGGAGAAAATCGGAGAAGTCTCGATTCAGTTTACCATAATTCATTATTGTTACTAGTTGATCAACATTTAGAAATATTTACGTAATATTTTTCGCCTTAAATTTTCAATTCTGAATGTTTAAGATTTTTGGCTGACTAATTCTGAAACGGATGACTATGCGAGAAAAGTGAGAATGTGAATGAATTATCAACTTTCAACAGACGATATTTTTTGTCATAGTTTGCTAAGAATTTATTTCTTTATTATAAAACTTCGTTTATAAATTATTTTTTAAATAAAGAAAAATGTATTATTAGCTGTCATGATTTATTTCGATTATTGTGACATCTTGTTCCGCCATGAAATGTCTTATTATCTAAACCAAAAGCAATACTTCTTTCTCAACGGCACTACCGCCCTATCCAGCTTTTCTCAATAATCCTGACCTTCAGGCTGCTTAATATTTTGTTTGCTATTGTGAAAGGGCTATTAGACTTTTGTATTGGTCCGAGTACATTTTATTTTTCGCCTAACATTCGAACAAATTACAAGCTATCCAGTGCTGACTGAATATATAATATTTTGTGATACTCCGTATACTCACACAACAACCTCTGATAGAGTTTGATCAATGCAACAATATTGACAGTTCTGCTGGACACCAGCGCAAACTTACTTACACAAGTTTTTTTTATGCAACAGATTCACTGATTTCTATCGAAAATAAATAGCAGTTCATTATGATTGTATTCATCAAATTTCTGATAGAATTTCTCCCTCAGTCGCTGAACTTGCAAAGAAGTATTGTAAGTTTGTATCGAGTATCTCTTGTAATAATATCGCAATACTCTAAGAAATACATAACATGGACTCTGCATATTTCTCGCTATATATCTATTCTCAAATTGAAAGACCGTATATTCTAGCACTTGGCGAATGTAAGGTGTTATCGGGAAGTGAACAGTGCCCATTTCTAAGAAAGGAAGCTAAGCGAACCCCACCAACTACCGCTTCATAGCTAATACTTCATTGCTTTTGAAAGTAATGGAAACTGCTGTCAATCGTTCAATATCTCGAAGAAAACCAGCTAATCCATGATCGTCAGTATTATGAGTCCCGCTCTGGAAGGTCGACGGGAGATCTTTTGGTCTACTTGACAGAACGTTGGTACTATTGCATACATACATAAATATGGCGAAGGTCATGTTCTCGCACTTGACATTTCAGAAGCTTTTGACAGAGTTTGGCATGAATGTCTCATTGTTAAGCTTAATGGGGGACGAGAGAAGAAAAGGCTCGGTTCGGAGTGAGTCCTAATCGTGAATGAACCCCTTTTCATTTTAAATCGAAATAGCTAAACTATAATATCATACGCAGACGATTTTATCATTAAGCTAACTGGTAAGTTTGAGAATTCTCTAGGCGACCTTATGCAGTCCGTTCTACAGCTGCTAGATATCTGGGCACTTGATAAAGGACTTACCATCAACCCTCAAAAAACAGACTTGGTTGTCTTCTCCAACAGAAGAAGACCATACGTTTTCAATCTATCAACTATTCGGGGTATGACTATGATCCTCTCGAACCAGGTTAAACATGAGATGGGGCCTTAAGCCTCATCACTAAAAACCAGCCTAGCACCTTTACGACTAAGCTAGGGTGTAGCCTAGTGGGTAGCGTGTTGGTCTTGTAATGCGAAGGTCGTGAGCTCAAATCCCGGTCGACGCAATATATAATTCTAGCACATTGCCTGCTTGGAGATACCTTGGTCACCTCAATCTACGAAAATGAAAAATTCGTAGACAGAGGGTTGCGCGAAGGGCTAACGACCCTTCCACAATAAGTAATGAAAAATGTTAAGGAACCTGAATGTCAGGAGGCGAAGTTCTGATTTGGGCTGTAGTGCCATTGTAGTGTAGTACCTTTACAACTAATCCATCGGATGGCATGTTTGTGCATAACAGGTGCTCTTAGAACCTCACCAACTGCACATTTTTTTATAAGACACACAGCAGGCCTAACTGTCATTAGATTGAAGACCTCCATTTCGTGATTAGCACCACTAATTGATCATGGCAACATTTTAAACGTCATTAGAGACGCACCTTCCCTTTTAAAGTGCAAGTACGATTGCATCAACGAACCACAGGTTGAGAAACGGAGGTTTCACGAAAACGAAACTAATGGAAAACAAATATGATACTCAATTTTGTACGGACGGATCTAAAACTGACCAGGGGACGGGTGCAGGAATCTATTCCCAAGACCTCGACATCCATACTTCTTTCCATCTTCCAGAACACGCGGCTGTGTTCCAAGCGGAAGTATTAGCCATTGACGAGTGCACAAATATGAAGAGTGCAGAACAGTCTCGGAAATTGTTACATTCTCTCGGACAGCAGATCTGCACTTCTCGCACTCCAATCCAACAGGCCCACGTCCAAACTAGAATCTATTTGCAGATACAATTTGAATCGCCGAGCGGTTATAACCAAAGTATTTTGAATTTGGATACCGGGTTGTAGCGACCTGTTAGGTAACGACGTAGCAGACACGCTTACCAAGCAAGGATCTGCATACATTAACTTCATTTGAAAGTCAGTCGATGTAGCATTAACAGTGCTAAAGACTAACTTGAAACAAAATATTTTGGACTTTTCGCGACGGGATGGCAGCAGCTGGATAGCTGTAGAACGAGCAAATCCTTTTAGATAGAACCGAATGAAAACAACTCAGCTGTTACAACGTACTATTGTCAGTCATTGCTTATTTCAGCTCCACATGTTGCGAGGAAGACGAAGAATCTATCGAACACTATCTTTGCCACTGTCCGTAAATTTTCAACAGTCGACTCCTTTCTTTAGGCTCTAGATTCTTCTCAGAACTGGTCGACCACAGAGACGTCAAACTTTGAGCCTGCTTTGGTTCGCAAACATTTCCAATTGGCTAGTACAAGAGGAGAACCATCTATCTCATATTCCTAAACAGGGGAAGTACAATGCACCCAACCAGACGACCTCAGTAGAATGTGGTTCTCTTTCCATGACCATTCTCCTACAACCTAAACCTATGTCACATCGGTTCCGGATCTCAGCCTACTATTTAAGTCTAGAGCCCTTCTGGAGACGCGTAACAGAAATCTTTTCTTTCAAACCGTAGAGATATGTTGAATGAATTGGGAAATAACATTGCTGAACATTGTGCATATGTTGGATGTCGGATCATCAAGTCCTGTCAGGAAATATCTGAAGACTTCGTCGGATAACGAATGAATGTTTGCAGAAGTTGTTTTGCTCTGCCATTGATGACCTCTGGTAACTAAAACTGACGAAGTTTAAGTCCACCAAGAACACTTCAAAATATATTCTAATTTGATCTTGGAATATATTATTTTTATCATAAATCTGATATACAGTATAAAAATTAGTTGAATCGCTCCCCTCCTTCCACCACCTCCCATATAAACTGCATTTTTTCATGAAACACACTTAACCGATTTTCTCAGTACGTATAACATATATCGAGCTCAAATTATGTACTAAATACTTAATTAGTATTATCATTAAGATCAGAAAAAACTGCTTGTACTCCCATACAATATGACACAATTTCCCAACTTCACAAAAAATCGATTTCCTTGAAAAATATGAATGCTACTAGTCTGAAATTTAAGAGATGCTAATTTTATGATATTCGTAGTTATTTTCGAAAAAATCATTCTACCACCCCCCATACAAACTGCACAATTTCACTCATTTCATCCACACTCATTTTCTCAGTATCTATTCAATTTTCGGAGCTTACAATTTGTACAAACCATTTTTATAGCTACTCTAGCATGATGAGAATAAAATTAAGAAATCGAAAGATATTTCATTAATAATAACAATGCGGTTAGTTCACAAAACTTCTCCGAAAAAACAGTACATATTTCAGATCATGCCTGGTCTTAATCTTTTAAGAACAGAAAAATTCTTAAAATACATTCTTGTCGGTCACTTGATAAATAATTACGAAAATAATTAGAAATGATTCAGAGTATCCTGTAAGAAATAAAAAAATATGTGATAGACTTAGTAGCAGCTTGTGGTAATTCTCTGAGGTTTGACACAGCTATGACTGTTATACGAGTCATATCATTCTTGCATGATGATTCTGCAAGCTGAATTCTGATAATCTTTGAATAAATGTCATTAGATTTTCTGTAGTGAAATTTAAGATTATATTTGGTCAAATCTTTGTAATGCTGAAAAATGTGGCGCAACTTTCGAAACCTATCACTACTTCTTAGTCAAATTTAGCAAAAAATCACTAGAGAGTATGTGACGCGTAGCCTAAATGCTTTTGAATTTTGCGTGTATCAAATTAAATTGATCCTCTTTTCTCACATTTAACTTATATCGTCCAACAGGTTTATTAAACCTTTTAGTCTACTCATCTTGGGGATTTTCTAATCTGGTTAGATCCAGATCTATGCATTTTTTCCCACTTGGGGTATTTCGGTTTTTTGGGGATTTTATAATTTTGAGATTTCTGTTGTGTAGGTATTTCCCATACCAAAATAGTTTTGAACCTGTCCGATGACAAAATTTACAGAAATAGGTTTTTTCTTACTTTTAAATAAGTGAATTTTTGTGTTATTATTTACGAATTACACTGAATTCCAAATCCTAGAGGTGAGAGATAAAATTGAATCTTTGTTGTTTAATTAGGTTGATTAATGTTTTCATAACTTCTAAAAACACCGATGGTGGAAATAACAATGTTTGCTCGTTCGGTCCATGATTCCTAGAATATCCGGATTCGATTGAAAGCGGCGCAATACCACGTCGCCGTTAACTACAACCGCCCACACAATGACAGGACCATCGATGTTATCGTATTCCAGCTGCAACAAATCGTCCACAATTTTCGAGTTACCAAGCTCTTGCCACGGGCCGGAAGTAGTCAAGTGATATTTCCGATACCATCGTCTTCGTCGAACGTAATTTGTGAACTGCTTGACACCGTGATACGAAGCAGTTAAATCGAATGCATACTGTCATCCATCACGATCCACTCCCACCGGAGCATGAAAATCTACAAACCATTCGGACGCCCATTACCAGTTAATCAATAGTTATTTTATATGGTCTTTGCTTTGTTTGTGCTTCCCGCTAATATCGCTCCACATGTACCGATCGGTTGGGAACCCGGACCCACAGCTTCAACGCTGCAGACACTATGTACCGCTAGTGAGCGCAACGCAGCTCTTCGTGCGACTACCGCAGAAGTTCGCCTCGCAAGCCAGTTTTGCGATGATTTCTCGTAGCTGCTTCAAGACCCTTCTTAGGACTTCCGTCGAAACTCCTGGGTGAATTCAGCGGTCTTTTATTCCCACCCACAATGGACATCTTCTTACTCGGTCTCTTCGCGTCCGATGCTCGTTGCACCTTAGGCCTCTCCACTATCAACTCTCCAGAGCTCAGGGCAGTTGCCTTCCTCGCTGGAGTCTCCTATTTCCTTCCTTCATGGCCTCAGTTAGAACCGTCCCAATGTTTAACCCTGTCACTCTTCGTCCAAGGAATCGGGGTCGCAGCTTTTCTCCGCAACCTTAATGGCCTTAGTCGGAACTTTCCGTTACCTCAGGATTGGGCTCAAGGACCCAGTTGCTTTACATTTCTAAAAGTCCGATTATTATAATTTTTTCTTTTTTTAATATTGGGAGTATTATTGGAAAACCACCTTTTTTTTCAAAATTCGAGCCTTTATTCTGCAAAAATGGTTTCATATCTATTCTTCAAAGCATTGTTCATCGCTAGCCATTAATTTTTGCCATCTTTCTGGCCGCATACGGATTGCGCGTCGAAAAAACTGATCTTCTTTTGAGCCGATCCACGAATCGATTCAATTTTTGGTTTCTTCATAAAATCAAAGTGCTGCTCAGCCAGACCATGCGTCATCGATCGGAATAGGTAGTATTGAGAAAGGGCGATGTCTGGAGAATACAGCGGGGAGGTTAGGATGTCTCATTCCAGTGTTTCCAGGTAGGTTTTTCAACTTTAGCAACATATGGCCGAGCGTTGCCGTGCAGCAAAATCACTTTGTCGTGTCTCTTTTTGGTACTGTGGTCGTTTCTCCTTCAACGCTCGGCTCAAACGCATCAATTATAGTCGATAGTGATCTCCCGTGATTGTTTCACTCGATTTCAACAGCTTATGAGATATTACAACAATTTTCTCTCTTCCACCATCATGCCGGTCCTCGACGTCAAAATCACCGCTCTTGAGCTTTAAAACCACTCACATGACATGTTCTTCCACTAAGAGTAGCCTCGACTCAAGTACTTGAGAGCATTCGACGCGCCTCAGCCTCAGATTTTTTTCAATTGAAGACCAAAACCAAAACTTTCCGTAAATGACAAACTGCGATATATTCGCGCACAAAAAAGTCTATGATGCCGATAAAAGTTGACAAATCTAATGATGAGTTGGAGTTATTGACAGATGCCTAATCTTACCATATGACATTTCTGATCCGCCATTTTTGACTAGCATGTACTGTTGGCGCCATCTATTGGGAAACGGCGAGTTTCTATTTATACTCCCGATAGATAAATACTCGCAAAATAACTTTTGAGAAGCACAGACTTAGTAAAAAGCGCGTTTCTCCAGAATTCGACGTTATTATGTAGATTACAGAGTCAATCGTTTTTATTTTAAACTGTTCTAGTCTCGATAAATCTCTAAAAGTTTTATCCGAGACAAAGATGTTGAAGACCCTATTCGAATTCAATTTGTTGAAGTCCAAGTTTAAGATTCCAATCTTTATTTTAAATTGATTGTGATTAGGAATCCAAATTTAGTGAAAAGTCACACGGCAATCCCAACAATAAGCAAGAAATCATTGCCTTATCAAGTCAACTGCTGACACATCACAAGAAATATCCTCCCCTAAAAGAAAAATACTAAATAGTGGGTGTATCCTATATAGATATAGAGTACAGCAATCAATGGCACAAAATATTATGAAAATTGTCTCAAAAACAATTGATTAAAAAGATGATTTTTCAAGCCTTGTTTTATTCCCGTTTCGAAAAGATAACAAGAAACTCCTCATTTTGCATGATTTCAATTTGTGTCTGTTTCAAGTCTGTTTAATAATTGATCGACAAAATCTGTACGAAACGAAATATCGTTGTATGCCGAAACGAAAAAGGAGAAGAAAGAAATCCACATCATACATTTAATGTGGCCAGAACGTCATAAAGATAAGAATCTCGAAAAGAATGTTTGGGTTTTTTTTTTGCTGACGAATTCTCTGCATCATATGAAACGGAAACATTCATCCTTTTCTGTGGAGAAACGAATCTTGAAATTTGCTTTTGTGACTTCTGGCTTTCGAGGAATACATCCGGCTTGAATGTGACTACAGAATTGGTATTATAATTGAATTACAAATTTACAGGACTTGGGTGCGTGTACGATGATATCGTATGTGCTATAAAAATCAGTTTCTTAAAATTAAATTTTAACTCGAATTTATATAATTTTGTTTTGTTATGCTATGCACAAAATAAGCATATATAAACTGGAAATTTGTTTTGGAAGAAAAGATTTTCGGATTCTACACTGTTACGATTTATTATTCGTGACGTTTCGGTCTCTGCTGAGACCTGTTGAATGCGGAAATCTTTTCTTTCAATTCGAAATGCACTGTGAAAACATTCACCAAACCATGAAAATTTGTTGTTAAATATAGTCTTTTAATTTTTCAATGACTTCCCAGCAAACGAAATAATTCATTAAAGAATCGTTAATGAATTATATTAACGAGCGTCGTTAACGCTTCATCAAGCGGTCTAAATGGGCATTCGTTAATGAATTACTTTTATCGATTCATTAATGAATTGTGAAACGCTTACAAGAAACTAGTATATGAGCAAGTGTACTCGTATAATCATTATCAATGAATCATTAATGTGTCGTCAATGAATCATTAATGTGTCGTCAATGAATCATTAATGTGTCGTCAATGATTTTTATTTTAATTCGTTAATGAATATCGTTAACGTTTCATAAACGATATTATCTATGAAACATTAACGATTTATTAAAGAATTTGACTTTTAAAACTAAATAGGAGATCTTGGAAGATCGTTAGCAATATTTTGATATATCGACACGAAATAATTTTTGGCTCTGATAATGCGCATGGTGAGATGAAAACTGCTTGTATATAATAAGATCGACGTTTCGTGACCCCTTTTGCTTGGATTACTTAAGATCTTGACGTAGTTTATTTGTTTTGTATCATTTCATGCTCGTTTTAAGATCATTATTTGCGAGCGCTTGTTAAATTGTTTGCTTGGTTATCAATGAGTTTTGGTATACCTTTTTTTTCTCTATTTCCCTCTTCTTGCAAATTAAGGTGGTTTATTCCTGGATTATAGTTAGGGTGTAACCTAGTGGGTGGCGTGTTGGTCTACAATGCGAAGGTCGTTAGCTCAAATGTGTGCTTGGATATACCTTGGTTACCTTAATCTACGAAAATGGAAAATTCCCCAATAAGTATTGACAAAATGTTAAGGAACCTGAAGGTCAGGATGCCGATCTCCGATTTGGGTTGTAGTAGCATTCATTACTTATTGTGGAAGGGGGTTGTTAATCCTTCGCCTAACCCTCCTATCTATGAATTTTTAATTTTCGTAAATTGAATTAACCAAAGTATATCCAAGTAGGCAGTGTGTTGGAATTATTCGTCGACCAGAATTTGAACTCACGACCCTCGTATTGTAGCCCAACACGCTACCCACTAGGCTCCCCTTTATTTAGAAAAATTGAATGGCACACCACTGAATGAATGGTATGTCAATTATTAGTTTGAATAACGGTTCCCCAACTCACAACCTTTGCCATATGAAAATAGCATGGCGTAGTTAACAAATACTTCGATATTTTCACTCAATGATATTTCGTCATATACGGACACGAAAAATTACTCAACTATCAATCGTGGCCAAACGGGAGTGCTATGGCCGAGCCTAGTGCTTTGGACATTAAGGCTTTCTCTTGTTTACTCTAGTACATTCTGAGTGCAAGGGGTGCCATCTATTGAAGCCTAGTAACGACTTATCGCTATTGCTATCAGTTTAGTACGTTGATTAAGAAAACTGCCGAGATTTGAACCCAGAGCGCAACTTTCATAATATACTATGCAATTATTCAATATGATATAATGCAGCATTTATTTCCGAAAAAAATTATTTAAATAAATTTAGCATTAAAACTTTTCTAACAAAAATTATTGTATCGACATTTAATTCATGTTTTCATTTTTTTTAGATGGTTTTATCGGCATGTAGCCCGTACTTCAATGCATTATTCGTTAATCATCCGGAGAAGCATCCAATCGTTATATTGAAAGATGTTCCGTTTGCTGATATGAAAAGCTTAATCGATTTTATGTATCGTGGTGAAGTCTCTGTTGATCAAGAACGTTTAAATGCATTCCTCCGAGTAGCTGAAAGCTTACGAATAAAAGGTCTTACGGAAGTTAACGATGATAAGGTAAGCATAATATATATTAATATGCATTTATGAGTAACATTCCCTGACTTCTTATATCCTGTTCGTGTTTTTGGTTTTCATCAAATTCTCCTGATATTGTATTTTCAAAGCATCGCCCCTATGTACAAGTACTGTGTGTGAGATTAACCTTGATACCTGGCACGAAAGCTTAACTCCACGGCTCCCTACGAACATGGATTATATTGAACGGAAATCAAAAACGCCCGTAAGGTACCACTTTATACCTGTTCGGCATTCATACTGGTGGATGCGAGACCTTTTACTAACATCTTTGTCAGTCTGTTGGTCATGACACCCGGTTGTACAGCGCAACTCTACGCCGAGAATCTAGGTACAATTTGCAAAAGTCTCTACCCGCGATGCGGACATAACCCTCATCACGGCGTATACCCCGAAGGAACCACAACTAGCCAAGTTGCCCTCTTCGTGTCGCACCAGCCGCTATCTCTCCCTCACTTTCACCTTCTTTTAAGTGTTTTATTGTTTTTGCTCAGATTTCGGTCTCCTTCTACTCTTCTGGCTATACCGAGTAAGTTTTATTTCACTAGCATTGGTTCGCAACTTTCTTTCGCATCACAACCGTAGTCTCACAATTTTGCATCTTATTTCACTCCCTTTGGGTCGCTACACTTCCGTTCGCTACTTTCTTCAACTTCACCGCGTCTGATTTCTCTCCCTTCGGATAATTACTTTACCAGGGAACTCTCTGGTATTTCGCCGTTCGCTACTCTCTTCAACTCCACTGTTTATGCACATATCACATATTGACAAGATACAACGTATCAACACTTCTTTGCACACGAATTTGATCATCATTCATTTTTGGACTGACGCACTTGGCACTACGGCTTACAAAACATGTTGTAGCGAAACTAAACTAAGCACGCTGCTATTGGCTGGCCCCAGAAGCCTGCAGAACGTCACACCAGATTCGCATATCATTCATTCATACTGATGCGACATGATTCGGGGTCCTGGGGTGAGGCTGCGCAGGCTTAGGCTCTCACAACGGTGAGCAGTGTCTAGCTTCTGCAAAGCTTTATACCGATTGCACAGCTCCGGTCTGTGGTGTGGAGCTACAAAAGCCAACTCTGTAATTAGCGAACCTTTGAACCAGTAGCTATTCCCCCTGTGGGAGGGGCCCCTAAGTGCAAGCTCCTTTGGGCGGAAGCCTTCTGCCAATATGGCTTAAGTCCACGGTTGTTTTTAGCAACACGGATTGTTTTTGAAACGACAATCATTAGCGCCCCCGAAGATAGCAGTCTATACCAAATGCAAGTTCAGCATTCATATTGCTGGGTGCGAGGCCTAGCTAACACCTCTGCCTATCTGTGGGTCAATGCGTCCAGTTGAGGAAAACGCAACTCCGCGCCCAACACTGAAAAACTCTTCTCACGGCTGCCACCCATGGTAGTGTTCTGGTACCAAGGGTCCGGCCAGGTTTCGTTATTTAAAAATTACTTCCAGTTGCATTTCTTTCAACACTTCGCTGTTAGCAATCCGTTTCAGGAACGTGTACAATAATAATAACAAAAAATATCCCTTCCTTGCGTATGGGAGATAAGCCCTATTCTGTATATTTGCTCACCTAGATAATCTCTCTCTTTCGCTCTCCTTATGTCGGCCCAGTTGCTCTTTTATACAATAATGACAATCACAAGACAATACTAACAGATGAGGGCTGTCACTCACACTAGGTAGTGGACTCATAAATACTGGGGGGGTCGCTGGATTTCAAAAAAAAAAACTACACGTTCACTTTAATTTAAACGCGAAACTCTAATTTCACTAAACCGTTTTCACTTGAGACTTTCTCGCTCACAACTTATGGTTTGCCAATCTTAACTGTTTCACTTTCTAAGTATCGACTGCTCGTTGATCGCTCAAACTTTACTGGCTACGTTTTTATATCGCTCTTCACGACCGAGCGCTGTTAATTCCTTCTATCAAGCATTTTCTCGTCATCCGAGTCTTTCCCTATCGGCCGAGTCTGTACATGCGGTTGCTGTTGCTTCTTAGTAAAGACCTCGCAGGTGTTCAGAATTATTTCATTCTCGTCTTAATTATTCCCTCGTCATGCGATCGCTGTTGACCGTTTCTCTATATCGCCCATGTAATTTTTGGTGGTTGGTTGAATGTTCAAGGTTTTCAGACCTTGAACATTTGATGATCACGCGTTCTAGATTGCCGGTGTTCTTTCATTACTGCTTGTGAAGACCTATAAAGCATTTCTTTCTCGTCCGAGTCATTCTCTTGCCGCTCGATCGCTCTCGGCCACTTCTCTACGTTGCCCGTGTCATTGTTGTTGGAGACCTTGAACATTCCGATCGAGTAGCATAGTGTTCATGCAGGTGTTCCTTATAGTGTTTGTACGCGCGCATTGAGTGTTCAGTTGTAGATGATGAGCAAGTAGAGCTGACATTTATACCTTACTTAAGTTAAGCGCTGCTCGATTTTTTGGTGTATGTATGCAGTAACTATACTGCATAGGGACTGGAGGAGATTTCTTCTAATTGAATTTATGATTTGCAAAACTGGCTTACCCTAGGGTGTAGCCTGGTGGGTATCGTGTTGGTCTTACAATGCGAAGGTCGTGAGTTCAAATCCCGGTCAACGCAATATATAATTCCAGCATGCTACCTGCTTGGATACATCCTGGTTACCTCAATCTCCGAAAATGAAAAGTTCGTAGATAGAGGGTTGTGCGAAGGGCTAACAACCCATTCACAATAAGTAATGAAAAAAAAAATGTTAAGGAACCTGAAGGTCAGGGGGCCAAGGTCCGATTTGGACTGTAGTGCCATTGTAGATGTAGAAAACTGGCTTACCCATCTCAGCAACATGATATGGCTGTCATTTCAAATAAACGATTACCTAGTAACGAATAAAATATAACGATTACTTTCCTTAAAGTAACGAATAGTTGCTGGTACCGAATGATAACGAAACTTTACATCACTAATTTATACTACCATAACCGGTAAGGAGAAAACTTAGTCTTGGACTGAAGTCAAAGTCCAGGTTTTCTCTGGCAAAACACAACATTCTTGATGTACTCATACGTAGTACGACCTTTGATTCGTCCCATCTAGTTTGCCACCTAGATACCATGCACTCGTCCAGAAGCTCATTACATTTGCAAAGGCTTCTGGCTGTGAGCTCTTCATCCGTCACCCAGTCACTCTGCAGCATTGGTAGTTCTCTCCAGGCCTTGAACATAATTGCCTAAGTATTACCTCCAGGTCTAGTGGAGCAGCATCCATCAATACCTGCATGGCATCGGTTGAAACCGTTCGACTTACAGGTATGCACATAACACGCTCGCACGACACTATCATTCTACGACCAGCAGCAGAAGTAGCGAATTCGTACCACGCCGACGACTCATAAGCGGCGCAAGCGACCAATATGCCCACATGGCTGGTAAGAACCGCCTGCTTACTCGTACACGACGGATTTGTCCCCACAACACTACACAGTCGTTTTTTGAGCTCGAGTAGGTACACCTTAAATTCTAAGCACTCACCCATATGCACCCCTGGGTAACGCACTTTTGTAGCGCAAGTCAGGGTCATGCTAGCAAGCTCTTATTACGTGAATATCTGTCCTTGAGCAGCATTGTCGCTAACTTTTCCCGTGATACCTAAATACCGACCTTTGCACACAAATTCAATGCAACGCCTAGCATTTTAGCAACTTTCCGCTCGAGCTAAGCCCGAGATTCGCCCTCCAAGAGGACGAGCATAAAACTTGTACACAGATGCAAGCTGCCTCAGAAGTTCCTTCAGCATGAGGCTCAAAATAAATGGGCCGCAGATAGTCCCCTGAGGACAGTCTAGCTCAACATCCTTCCACACATACTCTGTAGCATCTTCTTCTACAGCACTACAGCCCAAATTTTACAATTCCATTGCCTCTTCTACCCACTTCCACACAAATGTTTGGTTTCGTGAATGTAAAATACACCGAATTTTATGCAACTTCGTCTATGAAACTGACATTCTATACAGAGAATATTTGACGTGATTCAAGCAATCATTTCAAAAACTATTAACATCAACCCACCCTTACTATCACCCCTCACCCCTCCCCTCATAAAAACTCAAACTTGCATAAATAAACGAATGAAATATTGATTATATTACTAGAGCTATAGATCGTTTCAAAAGCCCTGCCCAAGAACCCTCTTTCACTTAGTCTTCCCCCACCATTCTAACCTGCATATTGACTTGCCACGCATCCGCAACTTGTACCAAGAATAAGAAAGTTTCGCCTGACTTGTTGGCAGTTTATTTATAAAAAAAAAGGGTTTTAAAATTTACTTTTTCTTTCTGCTAACGTTTCACAATATTTTAAACAATTTAATATTCAAATTTATTTAATTTCTTTTGATTCTTTTTAGCCGATGAGACCTGCTACACCACCGCCGCCACAGCTACATCGCATTCAACCATATTTGGTTCAGCAACGGAAAAATCAAAATGCAATGATAAATAGTCCGTTGCTTGGTTCGGCGCTATCAGGACCGAAACGTAAACGCGGACGTCCTAGAAAATTATCGGGCAGCTCGAACGGGACAGGCAATGATTTTGATGATTATGATCGCGATGCTTTAATTCAGGTATGAAATATCGTTAAAGGATTGTAAAGAAATCGATTTTAATTTGTTTTTTTTTCTGTTTATTTAGGGCTCACCGGAAATGTTAGAAGTTAAAATGGGCACCGAAGGATATTCAGGCAATGAAGGATCCGATGATAATCAAAGAGAATCGGGCGACAACGATAACGAACAGGACTCAAATCAGGTTAGTGTTATTATAAATGATATGTGCAATTCGAATAATACGGAAGAGATCAGCATGTTTTATTATAAAATATGAACTTGTTGGACTCAGTTTTTTTATTTTTTCATTGTTCATACTCTAAAAGTATTTACATAATATTGATTCGCGAATTTAAAAAAAACTAAAATCTCAATTACGCTTACAGGAACGAATGGACACATCGGAATCAAGAAATAAATCGCAATCAAAAGATATACATTCAGGCAAAGACAATGATAATAGCACCTCCGGTAAGTCATACTTTTATTTTTGCAAATATCTTCATCATTCATAATACAAATTACGAACCCATTTGGAAATGTATCGTAGTATTTCCATGAAATATCTGAAGAGCAATATTTTCATATTTCTGGAATCAAATTATTATCCATTAAATTTAAAAATGATTACTCGCTCTATTTAGATAAATTAGTTACGACGCATGATCTAGGGCATTTACACGACGACTAGCTATATAAATTATTGCGTGAAAAAAAAACGAAAATTCATACAGAAATGGTACAAGCTAGTAAATATTTGATTATTAAACGAATAATTATAATTAGTAACAAGTACTTAAATAACTTCTACGAATAGTTGCATTCTTTTCATTTTAAAATTGATGACATTAACTTAACAATTTGAAATTGAATTTACCTTTTTCAGTTTTGTTTTGTGTTTTTTTTTTCTACGAAAATTATATAACTTAGCGCTGTTAAACAGATGTAAATATCCTAAATCTTCAGCATTTTTATAGCCAGTTATTATCAATAGAAAAACATTTAAAACGAGTACAATCAAATTTCCATGCATAATTTTTTAAGAACAATTACACACATACCTATTGTACATACACCAACTTATTAATAATAATAATCAATTATTTTTTAATTCATCATCTTTTTTATTTATGTCTTTCTATCTCGGAAAAGCTAAAGGGATTTAAAATTATATACCTCTAATATTTTTTCGCATTAAGTGAACAATTATAATAATGAAACCTTTTTGTTTTGTGATTTTAATATTAAGTAAATTAATAAATAAATAATCGCGGGTTTAAGTACAAAATAAAGTGAAAGTCGTGTAGTTAAAAAATTCGGGTTAATTAAAAAAAAAAAAAAAATTAAATAAAATATTTCCGTCGGCAGGTGAGTTTCTTTAAATTCAATCAAATCCAATCTCTATCTCTCGTTTTTTTTTGTTTTTTTCTTTTCTTTAATAATTTTTTTTTCTCATTTATTTTTTTTAAATAATTAAAAGAAAACAAAAAAAGATGAAAAACAAAAATAATAAAATAAAATATATAAAAGATAAAAATTAAAAATATTAACACGACTTTTTGCGCATTGATTCTCTTGTTTTTATTATTTTGTCAATTCGGGATGTGAGCATAGGGATTTTTGGCCGACGTGAAACATTTTTTTTTGCAGTTGCTGTCTAATAAATGATTATAAAAAAAAAATATTTTTCCAGAAAAAATTTGAAAATCATATATATAAATGATTTTTTGTATATAACATATATATATTTTTTTTTAATTTAATAACAAGTTTTTGAGAAAAGAAAAAAATACGAATTATAAAACGAAAATACGATCTACAAAAAAGGCTTTAAATCCCTATAGCTTTTCCTTTTTTGGTTTCTTTTAATTATTTTTAAAAAAATTTATTTTTATTTTTAAAACATCGATACGTTCATTGTACGTTGATTCGAAGAAGAAAAGGTAATTGTTTAGCTGTATAGCAAGGTAGGAGTTCGAGGATTTGATCTTTATTATAACATTTACTTCCAAAAGTTTCCGGCCTGAGGGTGAAGAAGAGTTTGTAAAATGATGAATTTCCTTCTATTTTATTACACTTTTCGCTTCATCTAATAAATATATCCTTTAAAAAAATCTTTCGGCAGGTTAGCCCTTAAAATGAGTCAATACGGCGGACGTGACTTCATCATCGTTAGTAAATTTTCGTTCATGTTGGTAACATTTTAATTGAGAAAATAAATAATAGTTGATTGCGGCCAGATTTGGACTGCATGGTGAGTGGTTAAAGCTACATTCGACGATAGTTGCTTGTGCAGCTGTATGAACCGGCGCAATGTCATACAGAACTCGCATCCTTCTCCTCAATTTTCTGTATCGGTTTTTCTTGATGGCGTCTCTCAATTAACATAACAATAACTAGATGTTTATTGGGTTTACAGTGGCGTTTCGTTCTTTGCAGTCGCTCAGAAAATTCCTTGGTAATCTGTGCAACTCGGCCCAAGTCCTGTACATTTTTTTTTACAGAATGACATGTCCTTTTTCAATGGCACTACAGTCTCTTAACATTTTATTTGTTATTGTAAAAGGATTGTTAGCCCTTCGCACAACCCTCTATCTACGAGATATACCCAAGAATAACATATGTTAGAGGCAATTTGAGCATTTATGTGCAATGCACAAACACAGTCATGGAGGAAAAGATTAATGGAAATTGGTGGGTGGAAGTGCGGACAACCGTAACGAATGGTAAAGCTGGTATATTTTTCAGTCGTTCTTCACAACCCTCTAACTACGAGATATACCCAAGAATAACATGTGTGAGAGGCAATTTCGGCATTTATGTGCAATGCACAAACACAGTCATGGAGGAAAAGATTATTGGAAATGGGATGGGGGTACAACCGTAACGAGCGGTGAAGCTGGTATATTTCTTAGTCGTTGTGGCTGGCTACTGACAAGTATTTACAGATGTTAAGGAGGACTGAATGATAGAAAGCGTACAGAAATCATTCACTGAATATATAGACCTTCTAGAAGTGGAACTGTTTCACTTTTACAACGTTTACCCAATTTATTTCCAATAATTTTTCATTGCCAGTAGCTACTGAAAAATTCGTGCATAAAAAATCCCACTGCCAGTAGTTGTTTTCCTTGGTCGCTTTTCACCATGTCGACGCCATTCAATCGAATTCATTTAGAATTGAGGATCATAATCAAATAATCGATTTGGTTACGCTTTACCGACCTTTCTGGACCAGAGCTAAGAAAACTCCCGACAGCAATCAACCCGTTGATTCATTTGGATTACAGAGACACCGGCAACGATCTTACATTAATTTTGTTCATATTAAAACGATCATTTAGCAATCCCACAGACTAATGTTTTCGATAGATCCTTGCTGCGATTTCTTTGGTCTTCAGCAGTCTATCAGTAAGAAGTTCATTCTGGACAGAGGCAATAATGTCAGAGGTAGTGAATTCAGTTGGACACCCCGATCAATTTCATGTCGGAAAACCCAGACGAAACTGTTTCGTCCATTACTTTGTGGTTGAAACCCATGGAAAAGTAGCACCGTGCAGTATAAATCTTCATGTTGGTTTGGTGAATTGCCCTCTATTGTAAAGAATCACAGCACGCTAATCCCAATTGAAACATTTTTAAAAATCATCGAACATGCTCTTCTTTCGGCAAGTATAACTTGCTAATCTAACAAACATTTGCTGTGGTTTTTTTCACCGAAATTCAAGAGAGGATGGGGATACCAGACAATAGGCAATTTTCTTTTTCTTGAAAGTTTAAAAGTGGGTGAGTGGGTTCGCCAATATATCATACGCTCCGTTGCCCGTGCCTCCGAACACAAATTCTCGGAGAATACTTCTTCGCCGAGCTGAATGGTCTCCGGTCCCTTGAACCGATGAAGCTCTTTAGTTTTACCGGTAGAGCAGGCTGGCTAAAAGTTCACATGGTACAAATATGGAGGCATACAATGGTGGCTTACTTACATTGGTGTCCAACCCCTCCACAAGCCTAACCTAACGATATATCATACGCTGGTCCGTTGTGATGCCAAATGATCTCAAACCCTAGTCCTACTCTGTGAACCAGTTGAAGCTTTAAATAAAGCGCTGGAGGCTTCTGAATTCCGCATTTCTCAGGTTGCCGAAGCTATCGAAGAAGTCTACGCTTAAGTAGCCCAGAGAGAGCAGGGCAAGTTCGTAGTAGATGAAGAATAGTTTCTTTCTCATCTTTACAATTTCTGCAAAGGTCACTAAAATGAAGGCCAAACCTCTCAGTATTTCTTCAGCACAGGCCAAATCTGTCTGGTGGTATTATACATATATGTAACACCATTCGCCCATCTAGCGTTGACTCTGCATATTGTATTCAACCTAAGTTGCAAGTAGCATGTTCACTTTCTCTTTTTCAGGTTGAATCTGGAAGGTTGTCAGGTGACGGGCGAGTACGTCAGCCTTGCAGTACCTCGTAATATCCTTCTGCATTCCTTGGTAACACCCATCATAGGCGAATGTTGAATTGCCTCCTTCTTAGACATGCGATATTCTAAAACAGTCTTGGATGAAGACATGACTGATTCCATTGATTTAACAGTAACCTGATTATCAGTAGAGATGCTAATATCCAAGGCTTCTTTTCTACTTGTACAATGGCGCTACAGCCCAAATCAGACCTTGGCCTCCTGATATTCAGGTTCCTTAACATTTTTCATTACTTCTTGTGGAAGGGTTGTTAGCCCTTCGCACAACCCTTTTTCTACGAATTTTCATTTTCTTAGATTGAGGTGACCAAGGTATATCCAAGCAGGCAATGTGCCGGAATTATATATTGCGCTGACCGGGATTTGAACTCACGACCTTCGCATTACAAGACCAACACACTACCTACTAGGCTATACCCTAGCTTCTTTTATCGTCATAATTTCTGTCTGAAACACCTTACAATGATACACAAGACGGAAAAATATGGTAAGTTTAGAATTGCTGGTCCAGAGCCATTCTGCGGAAAACCAAAAGGGCACTTCAACCTTCTGCTTAGAAAGTGGGTTGAACAAGAACATAAAATCTACTAGAATAGACTTCCAGGCTTATCAATCTGTAAAAAACTAATCCTACCACAAAAAAATAATGTCAAGGATATTCCAAAATTCAGCAAGAGTGATATTAGTACTCAATCAGCCTAATGACGGGGCACAGTAGAGTAAACCATCACCTCAAAAATATAGGCTTAGCTGAAACCGACATCCATCGCCTCTGTCTCACAGACTCAGAAACGACAGTACACATCCTATGTCACTGTGAAGCAGTACCTAGGAAAAGGCACAATCTTCTTGGGAAAGGTTTCCTTTCTACCGAGGAACTAGCCAACATGGCTCCTTTAAAGATACTTAGATTAGCCAAAGCTATTGAGTTATGGTAGGGTAAAAAAAAATTGAATTGCTGAGAAAACACCTCCTCCCACTCCACTTTTAGTTTTGGAGCCATCAGTATAAAAGGGTATGGACGCTCGTATTTCACCAAACTCCCCACTCTTGTGTAGAGGGGATGACGGTGAGAGTCGTCTGTGTTTTCGATTTAATTTTAGAAATTTTTCACTATTAAGGAGTGATCAAATGAAATTCCATCTTCAATGGCACTACAGCCCAGATCGAGCTTTGGCTCCCTGACCTTCCGGTACTTTAACATTTATTTGTTATTGTGAAATGGTTGTTGGCCCATCGCACAATTCTATTTACGAATTTTGGAATGAAAGTCCACTGACGAGCTTCTTTGAGACATAGTTTGCCGACAATGTCGAGAGGTAGCAGATAAAACCATACTTCTAATGCTGTGGAGGAGGTTATTTTCAGAGCCCCAAAAGTAGTTCAGGCCGGAAATTTTTGGGCGTACGCAGCAAAGGTATATATTAAATAAGGAATTTTGCTGAAACGGTAAACCCTTAAGTTTTGGTGTAACCTAACCAAACTTGTACGCTCTCAATTCTATGCTTAATGTAACAACACATTTTAAGAACCTTTTGTAGACAGTTTCCTGGTACCGGGCGACGTGTTTCTAACCAGTCACGTCCTTTGCAGCTAGACCATCGAATGTGCCATAGCTAAGCATAGATTGCTATGGTTAATTGCAATTTTCTTAACTATTCAATGCAAAGGAAAATTTAATATAGGTAGTCCTCGTAGGCTAGAGTGCAGCTTATAGTGGGTAGCGTGTTGGTCTACAATGCGAACGTCGTGAGTTCCAATCTCGATCGACGTATAATTTCAGCAGGTTGCCTGCCACCTTCTACTAAAATGACAAATTCGCAAATAGAGGTAGTGCGAACAACCGTTTCATAATGAATAATGTAAAATATTGCGGAGCCTGAACGTCAAGAGGCCAAGGCCTGATTTGCGCTGTAGTGCCATTGTAGAAGTAGAATTCTCGTTTAGTTCCATGAGAGTTCAACAAAATCTTGTTGAATGAAACAAAAAGCTCATACAAAAACGAAAAAGTTAGTTAGGTTCCTTTTCCGTCCAATAATTAATAACTTAAATATTTTTTTATTCCAAAAAAAAAACTATGTTGTAATTTCAATCGACGATTTATTATAGAGGTACGATGCTATACGAGTGCTATCTCAATCTAATGTTGTATTTAAAGGATTATTTTCTCTTTTTTACACTCCCTTTTCCTCAGTGTAACGAAAGGGTTCTACACCAACGAATGTTGTTCTAATATTATCTCAATCAATCAGTTTCCTTTTAAGACTCCCTATAGGGGCATTGGACAGAAACAATTCTCTTCCACAAAGCCCAATCCTGAGCATCGACCTTTAGTTGTCGCCAGGACTTGATTATTCCTCTGGCATCCTGTTCAACTGCTCACTTCCATCGACCAACCCGAGGGCTTACTTCAGGATTAAAATCCTGGTGATGTTTTGCTCTGGTTTCCTCAAAGTGTAATCGATCGACTGCCATTTCCGATCCTGAATCTTAATGCCAATTGTAGTCTGTCTGTAGTATGCGAGCCTTATTTATTCGAGCCTTAATATCCTTTTCAGCTCCGCCGTCCGTGCTGACAATGCTTTCAATGGAACGAAAATCTTGCAGCTGGTTCATTAAGAACAATCAGTGCACTTGAGCTCGAACCCATGTGCATGGTTTTATGCACGTTTACTTTCAGTCCTACCCCTTTGCGTTTAGAATGCAACGAGCGAACATTTGACTCTAAGTCCGAACGGTTATGTGCAAGCAAACACACGACATCAGCATAGTCAAGGTGATTTAAGATTATAAACAGCCCCATTGAAGACCGTTATTTTCTCCACCTTCCAGTGCAAGATGTCATTTATTACCAGCAGAAACATGGCTGGTCATAATATGCTGTTTTGTCTGATATCCGTTCACACAGGGACGCTCTCGGACAGCTCACCTTTATGTTAGATGCAACATCTTCGTAGGATTCTTTCTGATTATTGTAAATGTTATAATCAATCACTTAATTGAGAAAAAAAATACCTACGTTACATGAAACAGCTAAATACCAGAATTTTTAGAATCTCATAAAATCTTCTCAGTTAGATCTAAATGTAAAAGTAAAATTCGTTTTAAAAATTAACAGATTTTCTTGATGATTGCTGACAGTTTTATGAAGTTCTCAGCAGAGACCGAAACGTTACGAATAATAAAGCGTTACAGTGTAGAGTCCGGAAATCTTTTCTTTCAACAGATTTTCTTGAATTTTCATGTACAGTTTTATTCAATACGCGATAGAACAAGACGAAATTTACTACAATGAACGTATCGATTTCTTTAACATTCTATTTTTTTATTTTTTTTTTTTTTTATCATTCAGTTGATTTATCTCTTCATTTCTTATCGAAAAATACCGAAATTATATTTCAGATCCTGACCAAAACGACGATACAGATTCCGACGATGATCAAATGGACTCAGCCTACATGGAACCTCAATTAATGCTCGACGAATATGACGAACCCGTTGAATTCAAATACGATCCAAACGCCGATTCTGCAACATCTCAGGATACAGTAACGCCGCAACATCCGCCTTCGACACCAAACAATCAACAGCAAAATAAGAGATCAAAAGTCTCAATCGGTCCCGGCACTGTAACAATACTTAACACAATGACGGGTGGAATACCTAAACTGACGCCAATCATTAAATCGAAACCAATGCCAAAGTTAACAAAACGTCCAAAAGTGAAACAGAACGGTCTAAGTCAGGACCAAAACTCGAGCGATTTTAAGCACCTGAATCAATTTCACTCCACCAATAATAATGAATTTGTCGATCTTTTTGGGAATAGTTTTTTATCGGCAAGCGGCGGTCAAGCGCCGCTAAAATCCTTGACATCAACGCCGTTACTGAAGGCTGACGGCATTAAAATCGAACCGCAAGTGACAAGCAATCGTACCGGTAAATATATTATCGATGATTCCGAAGGTTCCGTACGGGATTTTTGTACCAAAGAAGGCGATCATACGTACCGGTGTAAAGTATGTTCGCGTGTTTATACGCATATTAGTAATTTCTGTCGGCACTACGTTACGTCGCATAAGCGTAACGTGAAAGTCTATCCGTGTCCGTTTTGTTTCAAAGAGTTCACGCGGAAAGATAATATGACGGCACACGTCAAAATCATACATAAAATTGAAAATCCATCGTCATCGTTGGCATCGGGAACGACACCACCGCAACAATCGTTATCCGAACAGATGGTCGCAACGTCCCTACCGTCTTTATCGGATCAATTATCGACGTCGATACAACCAGAAGCAATCATTAATAATTGATAGAATCATTTTTTTTAAATTTTTTTCTTATTAAAACAAAATTTATTTGATAATTATATATTATTATTTCTGATGTGTTATTTTTTATTTTATTTTAATTTTTTTTTTCCACAAAGTTAACAAGAATGATAAAATATTTTCGCACGTTGCTGGCATAATAACGATTAAGCGAAAAGATCGATATTTCTTATTATGAGTTAATTTTGTTGCACATTGTATTTTTTTTTTTTTTTTAATATTTCATTTATTTCCCAAAAGTTTAAAAATTTTTATTTAATTTTTCTTTTTCTTTGTATGAATGAATGAATTTAATAATGTTAAGTTGGTTATTCAATAATGCACAACGTTTGGATTTAAAACGTGATTAAAAGAAACGAGAAAATGTTATGACTGATAAACATAGCGTGTCTTAATATTGTTACCTTACCTGTAGAAAGAAAGAGAGGAAATCATTTTTTAATACGTATAAGAATATGTAATTAAGATCATTTTTGGACCTTATATCGTATTTTAATTGATATTTTAACTTGACAATAATTTTTTTTGGAATTATTATTTGACGATGTCATAGCAGAGAGAAAGCATGGTGCTGATCCCCGCAAGATTTATTTATCATTTTTTTTCCATGACCGTAATTTTCATATTGAAACAAATCAATGAAACATGTTTATTTTTTGAATGATTATTAATCGAAAAAATTTAAATAAAAAGTTAGACTCTATTTTTTTTTATTATTTAATAAACCTAAGTAAACTAATTTGTTTCTTTAAAAAAACAAAATTTAATAGCATCTGAATTTGGAGACCAACCTTTGCATGCTGAAGTGAGTTTAAGATGGCTAGGAAAGGTTTTAGATTTCTGAAAATGGATAAGACACAAGTAACCGTTCTTTGTGGAGTTGTGAAATTTGCAGCTTTAAAAATTTGTGATACAACCGTGCAAAACCGGAAATATTGTATACTACATCGATATCGTGAATTGACTGTTTCGACTGGCTGGAGTACTGCGACTAGCCAATTTACGATATCAGTGTATAATTAATAAATCGATCGAAATGTATGGTCTAGCTAAACTGTTGAGCCAGTATTTTGCACGTTCTATGCACTCTATCACATCGTTCGGTATAAAAGAAATATCGAATGGCTCTTATCCATTTTTGAATTATTTTGTTCTACAATTTAGTTGTCCCTTCCTGCCACATTTATTTGATCCAAACGATTTTCAATCTTTGTCATACGCTTCCAGTTAAATTAAAAAAATGGAAAAAACTGCGTTAAAATGTGCAGACTGTGGAATTGTGTATATAATCACTTTTCTTACAGTTTATGGGTCATATGAACTTTTGAGAAATCACGAGATCTGAAAAAGGTATATTATTTAGTTATGGGGCGAAATTATGCAGATTGATAGCTTCATAGCTGATCTGGACAACCACAAACCGGAAAACCACAATTTCATGTTTTCTCTGTGTATTCATCAAAGATTAATAATTGCATTACATGGTTATATGAAATATTATTAATTAAACCCATCAAAAATCAATTCAAGTTGTAAATTGTGTGAACTATAAATTAGTGAGAGATAATAAAAGCTGTCTTCCGCAAGACCTATAGTGCCTTAACATTAAATCAAAACATAAACTGTAAAATTAATTGCTCTTAGTAAGTAAATAAATAAATAAACCATTCGGTAAGCTTACTACTGACAAATTGGCGAACAAATTTGTCCTAAACTTTTGTGTATATTAAAAGGAATTATTTTTAAATCCAAACGTTGTGCATTATTCAATTTCAACCCTTAAAAAGGCTTCCATATTCCAAAATTACAATATATAAATATATACAATTTTTATATACATATATAAATACATCTAATATAAATTTTAAAAATAAATCGATATAACTAGTTTATAAAGTTTACAAAAATATAAGTTATGAGGAAAATGATATAAAAAAATTATATGTCAATAATCAAATAGAGAATGGAAAATAATATAATTAAAACAAAAAAACAAACGATTTGAGGAAGGAGAATCCACAGATTAAAAGTAAATAATTTTTATAAAATTTAGTGCATATTGCAACGGTTTAAAAATAAAAAAAAAATCTTACAAACATTTTTAAAATATTTAAATAAATAATTATATTAAAAAAACAAATACTAAAAAATCAATAAAATAAATAAACGTAAGGACAAACTAAACCAAATTTAGTTTGCGAAAAATACTAAAGTAAATGAAATGATGATTTATTAAAAAAAAAAAAAGTTAAATATTAAGGTCGTGTCGATTATAAATCGGTAATAAATTTAATATTATTATTTCTTTATTTAATTATTTAAATCTTAAAAAGTAAAAAAAAAATACACACAAATTATTTTTATTATTTTTCCTATTGTTGTTGTCTGTTTTATTTTTTATTTAGATATATTATTTTTTTTTTTTTAGTTAAATATAATAATTATTATTCTAATAATCACAACAGAAAAAATACACGGAAACATAAAGGAAAACAAAACAAAGTCTTCTAATATCAATTATACATGTGCAAAGTAAAAAAAAAAATAAATAAAATTAAGTTATAAGTAAAATATCAGATGGGGTTATATTTTTATTTTGTAAATAATTTTTTCTTTTTTTTTTCATTTTCTTGGAATTAAATTCTAGTATATGATAATAAAAAAAAAACATTGTCAAAAATACGAAAAATGCACTCTTACACGTTATAGACATAAAAAAAAACACTGCACATTAATACATTTTATTTTTATTAGAATTCTTAATTTCCTTTATTTTTATTTTTTAACTAAGCAAAATTTGATTTACAAATATGTATTGCAAAATCGAATGCGAAGCATAACTATATTACAGAATCTATTTGCATTGGAGCAAAGAAAATAGATTTGAATTGAACATTTTTGATGTTTGATAGTTTGAAATTCGCTTTTATGCGTGTAGTGCTCAGCGTAATAACTTATGCCACATTAGAAACCCACGATTATTTTATTACAATAGAATTAACAAAATTTCTCCGCTAACGCTTTAAGGCTGTGTATTTTTCAGAAAATAACTTGCAAAATTTGAATTCATAAACAATTTGCTAGTAAAGCTTCTCAATTTTGTTAATCAACATTTTCTCGTGATCATAAACTTATTGATTTCCACCAATTTTTAGCAACACAACTCAAGATTACAGATGACAAAAAAAACTTATTTCTGCTCCGTGATGGATGCGATTACATTATTATTATCTGAAAGTGTTTTCATTTGGTATTTTTTTGAATTTTTGTTTCACATCAAAATTTTTCAAAACTATTCAGCTTAGGGCCTAAATTCGTTCCAAAATAATTAAAAAGACGCGTAATTGTATTTCAGAAACTGTTTCATCATCATCACTGGCGTGACAGCCCAAATTGGGCTCTGCCCTCCTGAACTCGTCGCCTAGAATGGTCTCTATCCAAAGACCTAATTAAGCGGGTTTTCCCATCGCTTGTTTCCAATCGCTTTTCCTTCAAGAGCACTTTTGGGGATTCTTCTGTCTTCCACTGGCTCTACATGGTCAGCTCACTGTAGTTTACGTAGTTTCATGAAGGTTGAAGCTTCTGGCTCGTAGAGTTGATACAACTCATGGTTGTATTTTATTTGTCATTCCGTTCCTTCATTCACGAGTTCCAAAATTCTTCGGAGGACCTTTCTTTCGAATGCGTTAACCGCTTTTTCTTCCAGTTTTTCAAGATCTGTGTCCATTTTCTCAACGCCATTGTCGAGCTCTATTTGTTTTTGCTGGTAAATAATCTTGTAGCGGGCAATGAAATTAAAATATGATTTCAGATTGACATTTGTAGCTCGCGGGAATCTCTGAAAATAGTCGGAGGAAGTTTTCGAAACGATATTTTGAATTGATCCTAAAACATTAATCAGCTCGTCCTTAATTTCATTGGTGCATTCGATCATGAAATCGGTTACGAAATGCCGAGCGACAAAAACTTGTGCATACCTGGGCCAAGGTAGAGATACTCGATATACACTAACAGTACTCTCCTAGTAGAGTTTGGACAATGCAATAATACCAACAGTTCAGCGTGAGTTTAGAAGTAGTGTTGGGTAAGGCAAGAATTTTTGTCCCAAGTTTGTATGAGGGGGCTCCGTTGCTATTTGAGGCGGTTCAGTGTCCCACCTCAAATGTACCACTCAAAAGTACCAAGTCACATGGCGGGTTCGCATACACCTGATTCGCTTAGTGGCATATGTACATACAATTTGTCTCACCTCAAATGAGCTGTAAATGCGAAATTGAGAATGAAGTTAAGACATAGGGCTAAAACACTAAACATTCTATGCACACGGCATAAGAGCGCGATATATTGTCTGTGGATCTGGCCGAAGCTCTTTAATAATGCATACATACATGTCTACGTCATTACTTCATTCGCTCATTTTCCACTATCGCCTCAATAAGACAAATTGTATGCAGTGTCATACCTGCTACAATTTCACAATCATACCTCATTTGAGGTGAGACAAATTGTATGTACATATGCCACTAAGCAAATCAGGTGTATGCGAAACCGCCATGTGACTTGGTACTTTAGAGTGGTACATTTGAGGTGGGGACACTGTACCGCCTCAAATAGCAACGGAGTCCTTCATACAAACTTAGGACAAAAATTCTTGTCTTACCCAACACTACTTCTAAAGTCATGCTGAACTGTTGATATTATTGCATTGTCCAAACTCTACTTGGAGAGTACTGTCAGTGTATATCGAGTATCTCTACTTTGGCCCAGGTATGCACAAGTTTTTGTTGCTCGGCATTTTGTAATCGATTTCGTGATCGAATGCACTAATGAAATTAAGGACGAGCTGGTCAATGTTGTAGGATCAATTCAAAATATCGTTTCGGAAACTTCCTCGGACTATTTTCAGAGATTCCGGCGAGCTATACGAATGACGAATAAGTTGTATCAACTCTACGACGAGCCATAAGCTTCAACGTTCATCAAGCTATGTAAACTACAGTGGGCTGCCCATGTAATTTTCCGCGCAATCGCTGTATACGCATTGTCCAAACTCTTTTAGGAGAAGTATTTGTTATATCGAGTATCTCTAGGCCAAGGTTGAAACCAGTCAATATTACAGCCCGAGACAAATGCCAGAAACTGCTGAACTCTGGTCCGGTAGGTTTCTCGAACCGGCGAGAAACAATACCACGTGTAAATTATATCATCTGAAGAAAATATTCCATTACACTTTCTGCAGTTAGCTGTCTTGCGCTGATTTTCTCGCTTCATGATAGGCATCAATTCTTGTACGATTTCGGCCTGCTCGTCCCGATTGAATAAATTCGCAATCACTCCCGATGACAAAATATTCAAATACTCCAGAAAACTTTCTTCTTCAATATCCAAATCTGAGAATAAGAAAGTCGTCCATTTTCCCTGAACATCACACGATCGATACAGAAGCTTCAAGTCTTCAAAGAAATTTCCAACATATATTCCAGTCAGTCACCGGCTATGAACGACGCTAACTTTGTTAAGATTTGCTTTCCAGAATCTCCAACGCCAACCAGCATCACATTTCCTCGCGGATAACGAATAATTTTCGAAATTTTCACCAAATAAAGCACTACATCCGGAAAGAACATCCGTACCAGACCCACGAACCATTCATTGAACTGGGCCAAAAAACATTACCAAATGTTCTCGTAATATTTCGCGCGATAGAACTGGTTCATAAACTTTGGGCAGTTCCATGTCTGTATCTTCATCCTTCTCACCAGTTGGCTCAGGAGCGTCACGCATAAAGTCCACAAATACCGGATTAGGTCTTACCATGCCATGGAAGTTCGCATTAATATCCACGTCTCGCTACCATAACAGAGCACAGGTCGTATATTAGTTTCATAAATCGATGATTGATAAGCAAAGGTGTTTAAGTCCAATTTGTAGAAATTGTTTTTTTTTTTTTTTTTTTGAATCAGCTTACTGCTGTCTTTAGAACGTTTTAAAATATTAAAAGTTCATATATTCCGGTTTAAAATTATTCAAAATGTGAAAAAATCAGCTTAATTACCACAATTAATTTCGGTTTCAAAACGCTCTGATGTAGAATATAGTTACTCCATGGGACACAAGAGGTACTTTACCATAGTTTGGCAAAGGCGAAACCCGATATTTTGAGCGCAATGTAAAAAAAAGTTTCGACCCTTTTTTTTTAGGTACGCTCTTAACATTAAAAACTGTGCGAAGTTTTTAATACTTAGCTAAAAAGTCACAAACAAAAATTTTGAAGGAATAATGTATCTTAGGGTTAATGAAATTGGCAAAAGAAAACCACTAAACTAACCACTTCACGAATGGTGAATTGGGGGTGTGGTGAATTCGCAGGTGTCGATTGTGATATTTCTGCCAGACTCTGATACATTGTGTTTCCTTCTTCTAAGTGCCGAATACACGATTCTACTTGTGTGAACTACACGTAGCTACACGTATCGCAGCGTGCATCATTCACAACATACTTGTTTTTTTTTTTACCAGAATGACCTGTGTTAAAGGCAATTTCGGCCTTTATTTGCAATGCACAAACACAGCCATGGAGGGAAGGAATGGGATTGGGAAGGTTGGGGAAGGGGAGTGAGAACGTATGCCATACATGTGACGATATTGAAGGCAAAGATCCCAATAGAAACGGTAATGGCCACCACATAACACATAATTGACGTATAAGTTTCATTATGTTTCCGAAGGTATCAATTATCAACGCAATTCCAACAAATAAAGTTTTTCCCATAATTTTTTTACCCCTCCACCTCCCTCACCCCTATTCCCAACACTCCTCCTCAGCCATCATCGACATGATCACGCATTGCTATTGTCACGTATTCATGGATTTTCCATTGAGATAGTGGATAAGCAAAAAAAAAAAAAAACGAGTATGATACGATCACGTCAAATGCTGTTTTGAGCAAATGTATGAAGGTATGACATGCCGTCACACAAACTACGCTACATGTGACCGCACACCAAGCTCCGTCCCTCAAGTATTCAAAAGTTTTTGGAAACCTTTACACAAGTGCGACGACACTAAAAACTACCCTATACACCGGCATACATTTACGGCAACATGGAAAGTATGGCACACATGCAGCTTGTGTATTCAGCGCTTTAGACATCTCTGCTTATCAACCGACGATATTCGCTGCTTATTGTTCCTGTGCAGTTTTTGCGTATGTTACTAGTAGAATGGCCGTGAATAGTAGTGTCCCCTTCATTTCGACTGGGATTTTTCGGACGACATACTCAAGTTGAACCACATTTCGTTCGAAAGCTGGTTGTGGAATCGGTTTGTATTCTCACTTGGAATTCAGTGTTCGTCATTGTGAGTCTTGTTAGTCGGACTAGTTTAGGTCATTCGAGGGCAGTGAACCATAGGTTGTCTTTAGGTTAGCATAAAATTCATCTTTAATTATATCGTCCCTGTCTTCTGTTGGTGCGTGGTGCGGAGTCGTTACCGTTGAGTCTATCCTTTCCGAGGCTGTTCTTCAGGTTTCTGGACAGTGTTTTTTTTTTTCGGTGATGCGTTGTCGGCGCCTCGCTTAACACCCGACCTGAAGTGCCAGTCCTACTTATTTACTACACCTTGGTAGAAAAGGGGTATAGTCTGGGTGTAACCTAGTGGGTAGTATGTTGGTCTGAAATTCGAAGGTCGTGAGTTCTAATCTCGATCGACGTATAATTCCAACACACTGCCTACGTGCGTATATCTGGGTCAACTCAATTTGCGAACATGAAAATTTGTAGATAGAGCATTGTGAGAAGAACTAACAACCCTTTCACAATACGAAATGAAAAAAAAAATATTAAGGAATCTGAAGGTCAGGAGGCCAAGGCCCGATTTGGGCTGTAGTGCCACTGAAGAAGAAGAAGGTAGGAAAAGGGTGGGACTTTTCAGCTAAATATGACATGCTGGAGTCCTCACAGCTATGCTGCGAGTCCAACTACGCATACTTTTTCCCTACTCTCTGAGACGCACTGGTGTTACTCGCCATTCATGTTAATTCCATGCTCCCTCCTTCTTTCTTAAACGGGCTTGGGACCGTCTGGTGCGGAGTTTTCAAAAATTGTTTGATAAATATCGAAAATTGGTAATTAGTTGGCAAAGCGCAAGCCTGCTTATTGCATTTTAAACCAAGCTAAGATCTCAGGGATTGTCCTTTCAACTGCTTTCGAAGAAATTGAAAATGCAATGGTTTGATTAAAATGCAAGTACATGTTGAAGTGTTATCATCATTTCAGACTTCAATTTGGGTGTTGTCGATAAAAATGTATCTTCAATTTGGGCGACTAAAATGAAATAGTTTCCTAAAATGCATATTGAATAATTTAACGATATTCAGATCTGGAGAAAAAAGATAGCCTATCGAATTGTTTGTGCTGTTGAAACAACCAACCGCTGCTTCATCAAACCTCATCAATTTAATGACAAACAATTATATTGAAAATAATGATTCAGAATGCAATGAGAAAAAAAAGTAAATCATTGCCAGCGAAACGGCGATTCACGGTTTTACATTGCGCAACTGCTTTCACATGAATTATGGTCTCGTTTTTTTTATGGTACGAAAAATAGGTTGCGGTTCCAAAACGTAAGCTTCATTTCAATTCGCGTTTCTTCAACTTACAAACACATTGCCTTACTCATTTCTATTTTAAAACTAAGTTTCAGTTGCAGTGAATTATTACGCTATAATATTATACCTTGAACTCTTATTCGTTAGACAGTTTTCCTCTCTCAGTTTGTATTGTTTTCCAATTCATTTAAAATAAAATAGTCTGGCAAAAAAAAGAAATATAGTAAAATGCAATTTTTTTTTTAATTTAATTATGTATTTACATTGTTTTTAAGTGTTGTCATTTATATGTATGTTTTACTTTTATATTTTTTTTTCAATTTTTTTTTATTATTATTTTTGTAGATTTTTCTTCATACTTTCAGAGAGGCATATAATTTAAAAATAAAATAAAATAAAGGAATAAGAAATTTCATTTATTATTATTTACCTTTGTTTTTAACAAATAATAAAAACAAGAAGTTTAATTTTATTTTATTATTATTATTTCTTTAGTGTAACATTCTAGAATGAAATATATAGATTTATAATTATTAATTATTATTACATTATTATAACTGTTTTTTTTTTTTTATTTGTGCAATCTTTCAATTTTTTATTTTTATTCTTATTATATTAAACATTTAATTAAAATTGAGAACATATATTTTAACTGAAAAAAAAAAAAATGTTTTATTATTTTTGCTATTTTATTTTTTTTTTCTTATAATTTTCATACTCTAGATGAATCCGGGAGAGTATTATAAATTTGCTGTCAAATTTGTTACGCTAAAAATTAAGGCTCGGAGAAAAAATCCATGACGCAGGTATTATTACTCGAAAATCTCAAAACCAAAGGCTCGTCCAATCCAGCACTCTCTGGTAGTGATGTGAAAAACTAACTATTCGTTACACAAGTACTCGTTACTGTCTGAAATCCGAAGTAACGGAAATTTATATTCGTTACTTAAGTAACGAAATGAGATCTCGAAAAAGTAACGCTACTCGAGTATTCGTTCTACATACAAAAAAAAAAGTACCTATACCGAAAGTAACGTTTAGTTACTTTTATCGTTACATCACAGGAGGGAAACCTACACTTGTGTATAACGTCGTACCGCCATCCCAAAGAAAGAACGAATAGGAATCCTCTTACTCTACCTTATAGTAAAGTCTACTGAGAAAATGATGTTTTTTTCATTTCGTTTATTTCAACATTAAGAATGTCGTCGAGTTAAGTTGTAGCGCTGTTGTAGTCGTTACTATTGTTAGGGTTGTGGGATCAATGATACCAGATTGCAGAATTTTTTAATGATCAGGGTGATTAAGGGATTTTTTGTTACCAATTTGAGGGATTTTTGTTGAAGAAATTTCCGATTTAATAAAAAGTTATTTCCTTCACATTGTCGTTTTATTTACGTTAGTGTTTAAAGGGATTTTCTATTAAGAAGAGAATTACAAAATCGGATTTGGCATCATTGCTTTGATACACGTACTATGCCAACGAAATCAAGAGCGACTCAGAAGCGATTTCTTGTTGCATATAGTTACTGCATAGGGACTAGAGGCGATTTCTTCTAGTTGAATTTATGATTTGCTAAACTAAATCCCTGCAACACGAATAAAACGTAACGATTACTTTCCTTAAAGTAACGAACAGTTACTTGTACCGAAAAGTAACGAAATTTGATATCATTACTCTCTAGCTCGAGAATGCTCTAAGAAAGAAAGCTAAAATTTTAAGTTATTTTTTAACAAAACAATAAGGTGAATGGTTCAAATCCCTCGACCTCTTTTACTCACTGCTATACAAAAGAAGACATTTTCGCAACTTCATTATAATGCAAAATAGGAAGGTATAGAAGCCGTTTTTCTGAAATTTGGAATAAATTGTTTTGATAAAAATTATCAGAATTTCTCTACTCCACCACCTCCGCGATCACCCGTAAAATATATCACTAATTTTGGATTCGAGCTATGCGATGAGGATTGGATGAAGAGAAGAACGATTTCTAAGCGGAAAACACCATTCTGACAGTTTTTTAAGGGAACATGTGAAAGCACTGCGACCTTCTCGGCCTATTGTGCGTTTATTTTCGCTTTCCTCAGGCACAATATAGATTTGGCTAATTTAAGGATGTCTGAGGGAGCCATGTTGGCTAGTTCATCAGTTCTAGATTTAGGTTTAGATTGTAGGAGGTTGGTCTCGAAAGAAGAACCACATTACACTAGGACCAACTATGTAGTTGGGTCCTTTGTACTCCCTGTGTTTGGGAATAAGAGATGAATGTTACTCCTTTTGTGCTAGCCACTTGGTAAGGTTTGTAAACCGAAGCAGGCTCGAATGTTTGACGTCTCTAAGGTCGTTCAGTTCTGAGAAAAATCTAGAGCCTAAAGAATTGAGACGACTGTTGGAGATTTGCGGACAATGTCAAAGATAGTGTTCGATAGAATCTTTATCTTCCTCGCAACTTCTGCAAAGGCTGTCGCTTCTGATCTGAACTCTCAATGTGTAGCTGAAGCAGGCAATGACCGACTACAGTACGACGATATAACGACTACGTTGTAACAGCTGAGCCTGTGAAGTTCTTTCCAAAGAGATTTGGCCGTTCTACAGCTATCCAGCTGCCGCCATACCTTCAAGACAGAGTCCAAAATATTTCGTTTGAAGCTAGTCTTCAGCACTGTTGGTGCTACATTGACTGACTTCCTAATAGAGTTAATGCTTGCGAATCGTGGCCGCTGTGTCGTTACCTAACAGGTCCCATGCCCCAGTATCCAAAAAATTTACTTCGCTTATGGCCGCTAGGCGATTCAAATTATGTCCGCAAATGAACACTAGTTTGGACGTGGTCCTGTAGGATTGGTGTGGGAGAAGTGTGGCCCTGCTGTCCGAGAAAACATTTTCCGAGATCGTTCTGCATATCTAAAAGAATGCTTGTGCACTCGTTAATGATTATTACTTCCGCTTGAAGTCGCGTGTTCTGGTAGATGGTAAGATATGTGGATGGTCGTGGGAATAGATTCCTGCTCCTGTGATCTTGTTAGTCTTAGATCCGTCCATATAGAGCTGAGGACCCACGCAGACGTGGAGTATCGTATTTGTTGCCCGTTTGTTTCGTTCAGGAAACTTATTATGAAACCTACGTTTCTCAACCTGTAGTTGGTTTATGCAATCGTCCTCGCAGTTCAAAAGGGAAGATGCGTTTCTAATGACGTTTAAATTTTTGCCATGACCTATTATTGGTGCTGACCACGAATTAGATGTTTTTAATCTAATGACTGCTAGGCCTGCTGTTTGCCTTATAAAAAGATCAAGTGGAGATGGTGAGAAAATTACCTGGTCTGGTTCTAAGAGCACCTGTTATGCACAAACATGCAATCCGTTGGATTATTTGTAGATTTGATAGGTAGGTTTTAAGTACCACCATACCAGCCACCGTAGCAAATAATTGGTCAGCGAAGAACTCTACAGTAGTCTTTATTGCTCGTCCTTCAATGTAGGCCTTCCAGGATAATTTGTTATCTAGAATAAAACCTAAATATTTAACCTAGTTTGAGAGGACTATGGTGATACCCCGAATGGTTGGTGGATTGAAAACGTATGGTCTTCTTCTTCTAGAGAAGAGGAGAGGTCTGTTCCTTCGTGAACTGAGCCTTTTCGTGACTCCCATCCGTGCTACGATATTTCGTGAGCGAAGAAGGTTACTTATTCATGCATTTAAGAGAGTATCCACACTATGGCTTCGCAATCCATCAAGTATGGTATCAATGTTAGCGTGGTTAAATGCGCCCTCCACGTCTAGAAAGGCAGCAAGTGCAACCTCTTTATGATGGAAAGCTCTCTCTACGGCGGCTACCGTCATATGGAAAGCAGTATCAGTGAACATACCTTTCAGATAGGCGTGTTGATGTGGGCACCTGGGCGAGAGAGCCCGATTTGCACACCAGTCTTTCCAGGCCTTCAAAAAGGAACCAAGTTAAGCTGATGGTTCGGGATGTTATGGGATGCTCTGCCTGAATTAGGTGTGAAAACTACCTTAAATTCTTGCCATAACTTCGGCATGTGGCAAAGATTGACATGCTTAGTATATGTCAACCAGGTATTGAATTATCGTTCTTCATTTGCATTCTGGATCATAGTGGGATAAACTTCGTCCAGTCCTAATGACTTGTAGAGTTTGAAAGAACTGAACACGATTTCTATGTTTCCTGGCCTTACGACTAGTTCCTAATTAGCTACAATGTGATCGACACCTGTACTTTGTGGCAGGGGATCAAAGAATGCGGGGAAACGTGTATGAATGAAGAGTTCAAGGGACTCGCCGCTAGATTCCGTCTAGGAACATTTATCCAGTAATTCAGGTATGTATGGATCTTTGGAAAGGGTACTCCTTAGCGGTATCGTCGACGTTATCGATTTCTTCAAAGAATCTCTTCCATGAATTTCGTTTGACGGCTCTTAACTGTTTTTTATACAGTGTAAGTGCTGCTTGGTATTGGTCCCAGTCTGTGTCACATTTTCTGGAATTAGCTTTGTTGAAGAGTTTCCTGGCACGTTTTTTCAGAATGTAAATATCGTTTTTACTACCCTTGGCAGACTTTTGAGGGCAGGAGATCTTGTATGAGGTTGTTACTGTATGAGTTATCTGTCGTTTTTATTGGGTGAGGAACTATTGCCGGTAGTTTGCGAATTATTCTCTCTTCATTTCTACAATGGCGCTACAGCGCAAATCGGACCTTGGCCTCCTGATATTCAGGCTCCTTAACATTTTTTTTTATATTACTTATTGTGGAAGGGTTGTTAGCCCTTCACACAACCCTCTTTCTATGGATTTTTCATTTTCGTAGATTGAGGTGACCAAGGTACATATATCCAAGTAGGCAATGTGCTGGAATTATATATTGCGTCGACCGGGATTTAAACTCACGACCTTCGCATTACAAGACCAACACGCCACCTACTAGGCTACACCCTAGATTGCGAATTATTAGCTCCTTATATTTAACCCGATCCGTTCTTGTTCGATTCCTGTACCGGCTATTTTTTGTTCATCCGGCTATCCCAAATCTTATACACATGTGATCTGACAACTGCAGCTTAATGTCCTGCGATAGGAGCTCAGAGCTTTCGATGATACCCGGGATCTATGCAGATACGTTCGTCAACCTAGGAGCCTCGGCACCTTCCACCACCTTAAGCTTGATGTCCTTCAAGAGCTCGATCATTTTGGAAACTGCTTCTTGAAGGAAGGCCAGTGTGTTTTGGCCAGTAAGAGTCCGCCTAACATAACCTGGATCGAAGTCGGTTTAGATGGTGGACTACCTAAGAGGTGTTCCCTCAGAATGTTCCTTAATGAAAAGTAGATTTGAGGCCCCACCGACTCTGGTATGATGTATAGTAAGTAGTTGGTATTGGTGACTGCTGCCCGAAGGGTACTTTTATTTACATAGGTACCCGATCTCGACTGTTTCTGTTTCACTGCAGGTAACGGCGTTATGCTATCATCCGTGGTTCTACTCTAGTGGTTCGAGCTTGTTACAGGCGACTGTGCACGCGGACGATGTGATTTCTTTGGCATTGTCAGAGGTTTTATCGCGAACCGATCGTCCTGATGCAAGCGGGTATGATAGTGTTTTAACAACTTCGGCATTTTCTACTGACGGCTACGAACTAGCAATAGCAACTGTTTGGGGACCCGAAGTCAAGTTATGATCCTTTCTCCGTTAGACTGCCCTTCTGAGCATGTACCTCCTCCTGTCGACAGTTTCGGAACCACAGCACTATCCGAAGCAATATTTGACGCTACCTTCAGTGGTGTGTTCGGGGCGCTCAGAGGCTCATTTTCAGGAGGCTGTTCTACCCCGACCATATTCGCATCAGAATTGCTAGCTTTGTTAGTCAGAGAATTGGCTGAGGTACTGGGACTGTCTATTGAGGTCTTAGCTCGGCGAAAAGCACGATTGCCAAGACAAACTTGAGGGGCTTGCATGGTCTCACTACCAAGACCAACAGAGACAGATGTGCAGAATATTGTCGATGTCGAAGCTTGATCAGCATCTCTACACACCTCCATCGGCTTACTCGGTTCTGAGGCTTCATTCATAAGTGTCATAGAAGCGAGGTCACTGAGCTCTAACACGGAAGACTCAGTGATCTGGGTGTTTCCCAGTAGCTTAGCACTACTAGAATCTCGTTGTATCGTTCTAGTAGCTCCCGAACCGCGTTCGAACCTGGTGATTTTAGCATCCTCTTTTGCCGGGACTGAGGGGGAAGGTCATTACGAGGGGACTCAATCTCAGACTTTTTTTTGGGCTAGTTCGCGGTATGAGTTTTACAAAAAGAACATGTGCTGATATTTTCCACCTCAATTAAGGCTAACAACGAGTCGATTGCTCCGATGAGCATGTTAAGGAAAAAAAAACTGTTAAACTTAATTTCTTGCTATTGCTATGCTAACCGCGAACGAAGGTCTTGCGACACACCGCGGAGTCCTCTATCCACTACCGGAGGACGCATCTGATAGGTTTCCCAACTCACGTCCTTACATCGAAAGCGCGCATTAGCTGGAAACCAATCGCGGACAGGATTATCGTCGCCAGACCCAGGACAAAGCTCAAAAACTAGTGCACCAACCAATACCGAAACAGCAACAAAGAGAAGTTTTAACGCCAACTGAGGGCAAGGTTCGAGCGTGTTCCGCGAGGTGTTATAGAAAGCATGGTGATCCTTGAGTCGATGTATCACGATCTTGGATCAAGAGACGCGAAAAATTATTTCTGGAGTTTTTTTAGTACTTCGCAAATGGCCATTGAACAGCTTATCCAAACAAGAGTCACCATCAAACATCTTTGATTTCCCCTGATGGTGTCACTCAGAACCAAGTCGATCATTTGGTTTTGAATCGCCCATAAAGAAGATGTCTTCTGGAAGTGCGATCGAAGTGTGGAGCTCACATGGGTAGCTTCGCTCTTCTCTTTTTTCAAACGATGCTAATATTCTACAATTACAACAAGCATAGTAGCAAAGACTATGAATAATATAAGATATCCTAAGCCTGCGGAAAAAATTATAACCAATTCTATTGCGTTAAAAGCGACGAAAAGGTTTCAAACACCCATAGTGACAGCCGCCGATTGAATCGATTGGCTCTTAGATATGGGCGCGCGGGTAGAAGCCAATGCGCGGGGATCATGTGCTTTGGGTGTTTAAAACCTTTTCGTCGCTCTCAACGCAATAGAATTGGTTATAAATTTTTTCGCAGGCTTGGAATATCTTATATTATTCATAGTCTTTGATAGTAGTAAGCAGCTTCTTTAGCAAGGATACCAGCTTAAGTAGTTTAGTTATAGAATCAAACATAAACTTAAAATTTTGTATTATTAAGCTAGAATGGCTTTTGTTATTGGGGAGTATCTTACCAACGAACCCATCTGGTATTTATACAATGATCTGTTCTTTTGTTTGCAATTCAAAAAATGTTTCCACTGTACCATATGCATGAAATGTAAAATAAAGAAAATACTTATTATTTAATTTTTTTTTCCTTCATTTGATTTTTCTATAGCTAGACACCAATTATAAAATTAATTTAGTAGTACATGATTCGTTTCACCTCTCCTTGCTCAACATTTGTAAACCTTTTGACAAAAGAAGGTAATAAAAATAGAAACCGTGAAATTAATATTAAGCATATCGAAAAAAAATAATAATTTAAAAAATCATATATTACAGTAGTGTACAAATTGTATATAAAAAGAACGTAAACAATCATCCGGCCAAATAATGAAAATATTGTCAATACATAAAAAAAAAGTGCCTAATAATTTAACTAACAAAATAAATATTGTTGAATAATTATATTTAACGTTATGAACCCCAACTAATTGAACACCGATTTCCATAGCGTTATAAAATGTGTAGATAGAATGAATTAGAGTTACTCTATGAAGAAAATGGAACAAGTCATAATAAAGAATTTCGGCAACCTGTGAAAAGTTTACGCTTCTTATTTTGGCATACAATAATGGATGTGATCTTTTTGCGATTCTTAACTCGCAAATATCTTTTACTTAAAGCACTTCTAAGTGAGAATGCTACATTTGCATACTTATCGCATTCTAGAAAAAAAATGCGCGCGTTTTGGAATTTTGTGGAAATGCAGGAGATCCCCTTGGCCAAACTCTATTCAGGTATCTTGTATTTTCTTTTTATAGAGTAACTTAAAAAAAAGTAGATGGTAATGAACATTCTTGGCACTACAATTCATCAATAAAACATGGCATTTACTACATTGTTCTACTAGTGTTGACTGGCATTTTAAATTTTTATTTCTCGCTTGCATGGAAATGATGGAAAAAATTAACGTTCATCAATATGAAAAAATACAAAATTCGTTGAAATTAAATAAATCAAAAAATAGTCTCGGGACTCTCACATAGCGTGTAGTTAAGTAAAACTTAACTTATGGCTATTTCTTTGCATTCTAACATGGAGATGATGGACTTAAGTACGACATATGTAAAGAGGTGGACCTCTATTTAAATTATTTCGAATAATTAGCAATAAGTTCATATAAAGGGTGTTTTTTTATAGGCGGAGAACTTCAAACAAACACTGTTTTCCGTGACAGCGGATTTAACAGTTCCAGGTTATTTTGGGGTTAGTTTGGTTTGGCAATTTATAATGAATAGACTCACGCCGGACCGGGTTTAGCAAATTGTTCAAATTTATTTGGAAAATCATGGTTCAATTCGAGAAACTCATCGGGCATTACGTGCGTTTTATGGTGCTCGTAATCGTCCATCAGAGCGATTAATTCGAGAAACTGTGGGTCGTTTTCGCAATACGTTTACTCTAAACGATACATGCTGTAAGACGTCGTACAGTGCGCACACAACATGACGGTGAGCAGCGTAGTGTTGATGATGATCCAAATGTTTCAATTCGTCATTGTGTTCAACAATTAAACTTGTGTCCATTCACTCTATGGAAAATTTTGCTTAAAGATCTTGGTTCACGTGCTTACAAGATTCAACTTGCACAGGAATTAATTTGAAAATTTTGTTCAGTGACGAAGCACACTTTATGTCAATAAGCAGAATTGCCGCATTTCGAGCGATGCTAATCCACAAGCTATTGTCGAAAAAGTCACCGTTTGGTGCGCTTTATGGACCGGTGGAATAATTGCTCCATATGTCTTCAAAAATGATGATGGTCAGAACGTTACAGTTAACGGTTAGCGGTACAGAGACATGATTAGTCATATTATAAATACTGACACACGGTTTTTTGGAAATTAAAAAATAATGGCTTGAGATATTTTCATAATTTTTTCTCAGTTTATTCAAATAACGGTAACAAATAAAAAACATTGCATTTATTCAAAATGGCCGCCATTGGCCTTCACACATATACGAAGTTGCCTTGGCCAGTCATCGATCGCAGCACGCACCTCACATAGGGGAAAACAGGCCACTGCAGACCTCTAGATCCTTTTTCAAGGACTCAATATTGGGGTGACGTTTGCGGCAGACCATATCCTCCGAAACGGACCATAGCTTGTAATCCAATGGACTAAGGTCTGGGCTGGCGGATGCCCATTCTTCAGTGCTAATAAACGCGGGTCTGGGTGGTTTTGGCATTATGAGCGGGTGCAGAGTCCTGCTGGAGCACCCAATGCAGGTTTTTGAATAAGGACTCGTTGAGAGGCCTTACAACACGTTCTAAAATATCTGCTTGGTAGTTTCTGGTCGCAGTTTTTACACCTTTTCCGCAAAAATAAAGCTTGGTGACGCCATCATAGGACTTCCCCCACCAAACCATCACTGAGGCCGGGTGGTGCCCTTTTTGAACTCGTGACACTACCTCGTACGCTTCCTTGGAAGAGCGAGCATACACTCTATCATTCTGTTTGTTGAAATTTTCCTGCACGGGAAAAAAAAAATTTCCACAAGCGTGCTGGGCGAGTAGCACTTTTGATTTCGTCAACCCAATTTCTTTCAACTTCAGATTGAGCGATTGTCCGATTTACCGTTTGTAGGCCCCGAGCCTCAAGTCTTTTTTCATGATGCGACTCATGGATATCGGGTTGATGTTCATCTCTCGAGCCAAGATTTTTTGTTTGCGGAGAGGGTTTCCTCGAATTCATTAGCCCTAACCACAAATACACTTGAAGCACGCTAAGATCTTTTCGTCAAATGCATTAAGGTACGAGAAGTTTTCGGCAAAACTTAACGAGTCTTATACCCAACCATAATAACCTTAAGGTAAGAGAAGTTTGACAGCTGAACAAGACAAATATCGGCTGTCAAACACTCATCAACGAGTGTGTGTCGATAGTTGAAATAATTTTTTCTTGAAATGGAGCTGACCGAAGACATTTCATTCGAGGATAGTCTTATTATTAAAGTGAAAGCCAATAGTGTACTTTACGATAAGTCGAACAAAAAGTACTTCGACAACGCTCACAAAAATAGGATTTGGAAGCAAATCGCTGAAGATAAGTATCTGAAATAATCGTAATGATTTTTCCTCAGTTTCAATTCAGAATTATTCAAGGAATACAAACGTTTCTTTACTTACGATAAAACAACTGCTAATCGACATTTCGGAGAAACCGGTTTTCTAATGGATTTCTTCTGAATTCTAGGCCTTATTAAACTTAATAAAAAGTCAAACCTTTCCGAATTCATTCTGCAATTTTTGAAAAATTGTCCGGGATCGTGCGTTTTCATTGGAATGAACGTCACTCGATAATACCCGTTTTTTTGCCGATCTCTATTTATTCTTCTAACACCACACTTTTTTTCTTCTTTTTAATTTTCCCGACAAGTCCAACTAAATCACTCAAATCTTCCAATAATTTAAGATCTTCCATTTTAGAGAAATACAAATCACAAATCCGAAATCACAAACTGCAAAAATCTCGGCAAAACTGTCAGGAAATGTCAAACGCAAAAGATTGCTTAAGTTTCTACGCTCAAAACCGTGCTCATAAGTTTTAACGAAAGTTTGAAAAAGTCAACGAAAGATTCCTTAAGTCTGTTCTGGCTGTCAACGAGCATTCCTATACAGTCGAAGAAAGAATTAAGGTGCCTTAATGCTCTCTAAGTCTATTCTGGTTAGGGCTATTCATGCACTGCTTTGATGGCATGCGGCGTGCGAACGGTGCGAGGGCGGCTGGATCACTGGCGGTCATTTACGTTACCGGTTTCTATGAACAATTTGATGGCACGATACACAAAACTTCGTGAGCGGTCGGAGCGTTCGGAAAATGTAACCTTTTCCCATTCCACACCTGTGTAACCTTACGATAACGGTACGATTTTCTTTATCCGTCCACTCCATGATGATCACGAACCAAATCTAAATTCTTCTGGCATGTAAACAAAACACATACCAACTGTCAAAAATAACATTAATATTTGAGTGCGTTACGGTATTTAAGAAATACCGTTGAGCTTACATTTGTGTCAGTATTTATGATATGACTAGGTACTAACTTTTTCGTGCCTAAATTGGAAGGCATTAAGGCAGACATGTTGTTTCAACAAGACAGCACCACATGCCTCACAGCGCGCGGTACAATTAATTTACTGAAAGAAACATTGATGATCGATTAATTTCACAAAATGGACCTGTTAACTGGTCACCTCGTTCGTGCAAGTTGACGCCATTAGATTTTTTTCTGGGATATGTAAAGTCCCATGGCTACGCCGATAAAGCAGAAACTATTGAGCATTTGGAAGCCAACATTCGATGCGTTATTGTCGAAATACAGCTTGATTTACTGCGAAGAGTGTGTGAAAGTTAGACTTCAACTGTCCGTGTTTTCAAAATATTACGAAAACACATGGTATGAGGGTAATTTGGGCAGCGACAATTAGGAGCGTGTTCAGTCCAACACTCCATTGTGTTTTGTTGCGTTTATGACAACGATGTGGCAAGGGTGTGTTCAAATAACACACCATTTCACTGAACAGTCTGGTGTGCTCTTTTGTGTTTCTTATGTTCAAATTTTACTAAAAAGAAAATTTTAAGACACAAACATGCAAGCGCCTACTCCGAATAAATTAATTTTTTGCCACATTTTGTGAATTTGTGCGTTGCGCTGAGCACACTCGATATTTCGAATGTCAATGCCAGATTAATCCATATTAATGTCCCATTCACAATCAACTCCATACAGGTGTAGAATTTGTATAGAACTGTACACAACAGTGAAGTTGAAGTAATTTTAACTTGAATCCAATATTACTCGACGTATTACGAAATTATCCTGTCATCTTTTTAAAAACAGAAAGATAAATTGGAGCAGCAGCTTAATAAATTTCCATTGATTTTGAACAAGAATGCTTTCTGTTCCGTATGAAAAAATTTTGTGTGATAACGCTTATTGCGAATTGGCAAGAACCATATCCCAGTGGGAAATCCACGAATGCGTAAGAATAACACGCACGATCAGACCGATGAAAGTTTTAAAAATAATAATTGATAACCATCTCTGAGTTAAGTATTACCATGCAAAGCACAATTGGAGAAATGAGGGTTCCATTAGTTACATCAAAGTGGAAGAAAATTGTCAGTACACACTCCATCCTTTAATATCACCATGTTAAAGTCTCCGATGTTTCCCCTGGCGTGCCAAAAATGTTCATTGCTTCGAGTAGAATTTTTTTTATGAAAATTACATGAATGCCAAATCAACGATAATTATAAATCAAATAAAAGCAATAATAAGAATATGAATTTTTAATGGAAAAAAAGACAATTCGATTCATTACGAACTAAAATAATTAATAAATACGTACATAAAGTTGAAATTTAGTTTCAAAAGAAACATATGATGAGTTTTAAATGAATTTTAATTTTTTATTGAAATATTTGAAATACCTATTTTACATTTGCAACATTGGAGAATGGATAAGGTAAAAATTTATTTTTCCTAGATTTAATTTTGTTCGCTTCTTACGACATTTTTCAATTTCATTTTTGAATTCATCAGTATTATTTTTTGCTTTATAAGTATTATTTTGAATCAACATGAAAATTAAAAAAACTTTTATAAGGTCTGACATGGCGTCGCCAGGCGAGTACGAACCGCATCGGGTGAAACCATCGAAAAGGGGAGTCACCTATGCAATTTGTGCGGCGAAATGAAAAATAATAACCCCTATGGTTATCTTCACAAACATAAAAAAAACACAACAGATATACGGTTGCAGATAAGCTTAGAATCTTGATTATATGATAGAGCTAGCGTATACCTACTAGATATAGCGCAGCTTCATTATTTATTAGGCCCAAATAATCATTAACCAGCCCTGTGCTGTACCAGTGCCACATAGCGGTCCTAATTATCAATTAACTAATTAGTAATTTAGTTCGCCTTCATCATTAGTAGAAAGATGACACATGACTCTTTTCTAATTAAGAAGAGCCAATCACTCATCGGTCAAATTTTAAAAGTTAAACTGAATAACCAATGGGTACGGAGGCGTACAATGGGCCCACTGGTGCCCTACGTACCTTGGTGTCCAACCCCTCCACGAACCTAACCTAACCTATAGCCAATGGGCAATAAAATTTTGCATGGAAAACCCCGAAAGAACAAAAGAATTCTTAGTCCTGTGTTGGAGTCGATTGGAAGCCGTTTTTTATAGCTGGGCCATTAAATCAGCTTCAAAGATATTATGTAAGTCAGAGCTGTCAAAAAATTACTTCTTTTGTTTCAAGGAGGATATATAAAATGGAGTGCCTGTCTTATATGGGAATACATTTTAATTCGGAAATTTCCGAAAATTGTGTCCAAGCTTAACTTGGCTTCAAACTTTTACAAATTAAATGCCATAATTTGTATTCTCTCTTCGTTGCAAATATTCAGTCAGCACTAAAGTAATTTTCAGTACAATTGAGTTTGCTGTTTTATTTCCGAAATCTTTATTTTTTCAATTATTATTACCTAGTTTTTGGTTCGTGTCTACGCTAATAACTTTAGCAACGGGACACAGTTAGTTGCAATAGGCTTAAATGTGCCGGACAGGAATAATGAAACGATTGTTTTGAAAAATTTTGAGCATTTCGCCAGTAAGATAGGGAAATACTTTCATTCCCATTTTCTTACAAGGCAAAGCATGCTCATAGTCTCTCCTTATTATATATCCTCCTCGATGTAAATACAGAAATTAAATGAGCAGTTCTAGTACAATCTTCATCGTTATTGCCGTAATTATGTGAGAAATGAGAACATTTAGTTGAGAAATGATCGATATTTTGGTAATTTGGTGTTCATTAGACTAGGCTTTAGGTTGTAGGAGGGTGATTCCGTAGAACCACAATGAACTGGAGCCATCTAGTTGGGCCCATTGTACCCCTATTTATTGTGAGATGGTTTTTACTCATCCTGTGCTAGCCACTTGGGTCGATTTGCGAACCGAAGCAGGCTCGAATGTTTGATGCCTCTGAGATCGTCTAATTCTGAGAAGAATCTAGAGCCTAAACAAAGGAGGCGACTGTTGGAGATTTGCGGACAATGACAAAGATAATGTTCGATAGATTCTTCGGACGCTGTAGCGACTCCACTGTAACAGCTGAGCTTTAATATTTTTATTCGGTTTTTCCCAAGTGGATTTGGCCGTTCTGCAGCTATCCAGCTGCCGCCACCCCGCCAAGAAAGAATCCAAAATAGTTTGCTTAAAGCTAGTCTTCAGCACTGTTGGTGCTACATCGACTGACTTTCTAGTGGAGCTAACGTTTGCAAATCCTTGCCGCGCAAGCGTGTCTGTTGCGTCATTTCCTAATACTACAACGTTCAATAAGTTCGTAGGATGACATATAGATGGCGCCACTATTGACAAATCTTTATGATTTTCATGAAGTACCAACCTTCAAAGGATAAATGTCCAAAGCTTATGACATTTCGAACATTACATTACAAGTTATAGTGGTTTTAGTGACGCTAATTTTGATATTTCCAAGCAATGAAAAAACAAAATAAAAAAAATTTCGCGTGTTGATTAAACATTGTTTTTTTGATGGGAAAAATACCGTTCAAGCAAAAGTTTGTCTCGTCAAGTGCTATGGGGACTCTTTTCCATCGAAAGCAATAGTCAAACTTTGGTTTGGAATTTAAACACGTTCGTACAGACACCAATGATTTTGAACGCTCTGGGCGTCCAAGTGAGGCTGTTTTTCCAGAAAACAAAAAAGTGCTCCAAATCGTTTCGGAAGACCGTAAAATGAAGTTGCAGGAGATAACTGACATCCGAATGATATTAAAAGGCAGTGTGTTCACCATCGTGCATGAAAATTTGCCCATGAAAAAGCTGTGTTCAAAGTAAGTTTGCTCACAGTCGATCAAAACGAACAACGCGTCGACGATTTAGAACGCTGCTTGGAGCTGGTTAAGCGCAATAAAAATTACCTTTTCATGCGGTATGTGACAATGGATGAAACATGGATCCATCACTACACTCCAGAGTTAAATCGGCTTCGACTACGCTGAGGAGGGAAGAACCATCAACAGCGAATATTACACAGCGTTGTTGCAGCGATTGAATGACGAAATTGTAAACAATCGGCCCATATGAAGAAGAAAAAAGTGCTCTTTCAACAAGACAATGTACCGTGTCATAAATCGATGGTAACGATGATAAATTGTACGAATTGAAGTCCGAGTTCCTTCAACACCCACCGTATTCTCCAGATCTGGCGCCGCTCTACTGCGGAAGCGTCGAACATATAAAACGTGAAATATGCTCGACGCTTCTACAATCCCAACAACGTAGTACGGAATTTCGGTGACTTTCGCTTTGCTCTTAACTCTGGTACAAGAATTCCTTAGTCCCTATAGTCACTTTTCGGAATCGCCAATTACCTTATTATAACCGTTCAGTAGCTTCAAATGTGAGAGTGTAACCCATGGCTTCCTTCGGTGTTTTCTTTCCAACTAATCTTAACGCTTTCTACCCAGCAGAGCATCGATAAATGCGTCCACTATTCGTTCATTGCAGTTTTCCGGATCCAACCTGGGGAAGGATAATAACGCCATATTGTGCGAGTTGTTATAGAGTTTCACCGGGTTCATATATACAGTTGCAGAGTTGCGTTTTATAAATTTGTCGCGTGTGATCGATTTCCACCGTATCGAAGATCCAAGGTCTGCACTAGGAACTTAAAGTCGCGTTGTTGTTGGGTTGTTGTGGTTTGTCAGATTTCGGCCGCATTAAGGACGTTGTTGCTTGCTCCTGGTGGTGGTCGCTGCTTCTTATTGAGTCTTGTAAATGGTCCAAGGTGTTTGACCATCGAAAACTCGAGCTTTTAGGTTTTTATGAACGACACTTTCGGATTTAATAACGCCAGTTATTTTCACCAATTCGTTTTAGGCTTTTTACTTCACTGGAGATTAGATTAGATTTCACGGTGGGGTAGGTTTGGTTTCATCTGTCACTGCGGCGACTGATGGGCCTATTCTGATGTCCCCCGGTTTAGAGTTCCTCATCGTCCCGTTCTATTGATAAATGGTCAAAAATTCACTTGAGTTCATGAATCTCGTTCTTCCTATCTGTTGCATCGCGACATTCTTGGTCGAACCAGTCATTATTTTTTCGCCTCGCTAGGTATCCTAATATCTCTTCTACAGAGGATTTGCTGCCACATATTCTCCACTGGCATGTTATGGATGTATATTGGTGTCAAGTGTTGATCCAGTGCGGACATGCACGCCTGCGCCACCTTTTCGTCTTTAAGCTTGTCGACATTGAATTTAGAAGTCTTACTCGTTTTCGAATATCCACGACAACCTATTCGGCATCAATACTTAGCTCTGACTAGATAGTGATCAGAGTCACAATTCGCACCGCGGTGGGTTCGTACATCGAGTATGCTGGAAGCAGCCCTTTTCTCAATTAGAACGTAGTCTATTTGGGTGTGACCATCTGGCGATGCCCACGTTTGTTTGTGAATATCGCGATGTGGCAAACACGTAGAGCTTACTATCATATTCATACTGCTTACGAAATCAATAAGACGTTGGCAATTGCCGTTGATTATATCATGGAGACTGTGCCTTCCTGTTGCTCCTCTATGAGCCTCCTCTTTTTCGACTTTTGCATCAAAATCCCCTAAGAAAATCTAGGACGTAGCCTAGTGGGTAGCGTGTTGGTCTACAATTCGAAGGTCGTGAGTTCAAATTCCGGTCGACGCATAATTCCAGCACACTGCCTGCTTGGGTATACCTTGGTCGCCTCAATCTGCGAAAAGTGAAAAATTCGTAGATAGAGGGTTGTGCGAAGGTCTAACAACCCTTCCACAACAAATAATGAAAAATGTTAAGGAGCCTGAAGGTCTGGAGGCCGAGGCCCGATTTGGGCTGTAGTGCCATTGTAAAAATGTAGAAGAAAATTTTTAGGTCATTTGAGGGCAGTGAATCATAGGTTGTCTCTAAAATTCGTCTTTAGTTATATCGTCCTTGTCTTCTGTTGGTGCTTGGACGTTGATCAACCAAATGTTGAATAATTTAGTTTTCATTCGGATTGCACACAATCTTTCACTTACTGGCTTGAAACTCGTGACCTGCTGTTGAAATTTTTTGTCAACGACAAAAACGACTCCAAACTCTCTGCTTCCCGAAAATTTTCCACTTGGATAAATTGTGTGTGATCTCATGTCCATGATTTCATTGCCAAGCTATTTCATTTCTTGGGTGACAATTTTGTTGATGTTGTGTTTTGCCATTTCTTTGAGAAACTCTTTCAGAGCTCCTGTCCTTAATACACTTAACACTCCAAGTTCCAAAAGAGTAGTCCATTTTCCGTTGCCGTTAAGTCCATTCTTTCCGAGGCTGTTCTTGAGATTTCTGGACAGGGTTTTATTTTCCTGTGATGCTTTGTCGGCGCCTCGCCTAACTCCCAACCTCGAGGGTCAGTCGTATTTATTTATTACATCCTGGTAGAAAAAGGATGGGAATTTACAACTAAATATAACATGCTTGAGTTCACACAGCTGTGCTGCGAGTCCAACTATTTCATAGTTTTTGTCTACTTTCTGAGCCGCACTGGTGTTGCTGGCCATTCAGGTTCACTCTATGCTCCCTCATCCTTTTTTAACCGGGCTTGGGACCGGCTATGGCGGAGTTACTACAGTGGTAGACATTCGTATGAGCGTACTACATTTTTTTGAGATATTTCTTGAAAAAAAAATTTAATACTTTTAAAAAAGATATGTTTTAATATGTTTTCTTTGGTAAGAAATGATTTGAATTCATTTTTGGCGTTTTTTTCTTTTTGTGGATTTAAATTCTAATTAATGGTTAGATATTCGTAAGAACGCACTTGTGACTTATAAGTAAAAAAAAAATATTTCATATTTTTGGCAATTTTTTCATTTATTACTTTGTATGGCCTCCTTTATTTGAATGACACTGAAAATTCGGCTGGGCATTGAATTTGTTAGATTAATTAGATAATCCAGACCAATTTCGGACCAGCTTGTGCGAATGGCTGCTTTTAAGGCATTTACGCTATCAAACTGACGTCATACACTTTGCTAGCGAGAATCCCCCAAAGGTTCTCAATTGGATTAAAGTCAGGACTACAAGCGGGCCAGTGAAGTGTGCGAATTTTTTTATCCAAAAGGCAATACTTGGTTTGCCTCGAAGCATGAATGAATGCATTATCCTGCTGGAAAACTACATCTTCCTCGTCGCAACTATCCAGATGACTGATTAAAACGTATTCCAAGAGATCTATGTACATCTAGTAGTTAAGAAGCAGATTGGAAGGTTTTCTTTGCAGGATAATGCACCCCAAACCATATCGCTTCCACCGCCGAAAATACGCTTCGATCTGACCACGTTGTGTTTTTTTCAAATTATGCCAGTAGCAACTGTAGCAATCTGGGCCATCCAAATTGATTTTTTTTTTCATCAGAAAAAATTACTTTTTCCCATTCGGATGTCCAAGACATGTACTTTTTGGCGAATTGTAGTCTCTTCTCGCGGTGAACGGCAGTTAATCGGGGTTTTCCTTTAAGTTTCGTCCATGCTATATTTGGCGAAATCTTTAATACAACGCAATGTGACGAGGTGTTACATAAAGCTCTAATTTGTCCTTAATTTGTTTTGCAGATAGCCGATTTGTTGTTGCCTCGTGTCGAATTTTGCATTGTCACGCAAGGATAATTTTGTATTGCCCTTTGTTGGAGCATTAACGCCGTAGCCATTGCCTTTTTTAAGAAATTCCTGATTGCATATTCAGATCGACCAAGTTTAATAGCAATTCGCCTATTAGAAAAGTCTTTTTCTTTCAATAATTGATGGCAACCTGCTCCGCCTCATTTAAGCGCTTCCCAGAAGGCATCGCAGCTCAAACTGAGCTCCATTAACATTTTTCGCTTTTTTTTCAAAGTATCGGGTGAGTGCAAAAGTTCATGCGGAGTTTGAGAATAAAAGTCACACAGTGATAGGTAAACAAAGTTCTTTATTCAATCAGTGATATGTTCTCCATCGTTTTCTATAATCTGTTTCCAACGTTCTGGCAGCATACAGATGCCCCGATCATAACAACTGCGCGGTTTAGATTCGGAGAACGAAGACACAACGTTTTTTAAGGCATCCAAAGAGTCAAATTTTTTTTCCATTTAAATGATTTTGCAATGACCGGAATAAGTGATAATCAGATGGTGCGATATCAGGAGAATACGGTGGATGAGTTAGGACATCCGATTTCAGGCTGTTCAGTTTGCTAAGCGTCTGTCTCGAAACGTGTGGTCTGGCGTTGTCGTGATGAAAGACTACGCCCTTGCGATTTGATAAAATCTGATGTTTCTGTTTGATTTCTCGATTCAGATTGATTAATTGGCGACAGTACTTGCCCGAATCAATCGTTTGGCCAGCTGGGAGAAACTCAAAAAAATTATGCCCTTGTAATCCCACCAAACACAGAGCATCACATTTATCGGGTGCAAACTGGCCTTTGTCATTGCGTCACCATGCTCACCTGCCTGTCTGTTTCCATGTGCGTTTGCGCCGAACATTGTTGTACAGGACCCATTTCTCATCGCCCGTCACTAATCGATCCAAAAACGGCTCGTTTTTGAACCGCCCGAGTAAAGAAACGGCAGCAGAAATTCGCTCGATTTTGTTGCTCTCGGTCAGCAAATGGGGCACCCATATATCGAGCTTCAAATTGAATCCCATGTTTTTTAAACGTCGAAAAGCGAAACTCGTAAAGCATAACATGCCGTAAATGCATCTTATCGACAATCAATTTGAAAGTAATCTTTCTCGAAGCAGTTTGTATCTACACAAATTATTTTGTTTCAAATGAAAGCTGCACACGTCACCTTTCCAACGATCTGTCTTGCGTAGATGGCAGTATTAATGACAACACTTTACGCCGCTTCTAACGCCATCTATTGCACGAACTTTTGCACAATAGTACCGTTAGTTTCATCAGTTTTACTGTCGTGTATTACTCATCAATAGTAATTCCAAAAATAAGGATAAAAAGTTTTTCTTAGAAATATTTTACAGTGGGGAACACAATATATGATACATTTTCAGATGCGCGCATACGAATGTCTACCACTGTATCAAGTATTGAGTATTCTGAACAAAAAAAAGGTTTCTAGAGACTAGAGTGAAGCCCAATTAATTTTTTTTTATTAATTATTCTTAATTTTAGTTTTTTAAATATTTATAACAACAGTTTAAAATATTAATTTTTTAAATGCTATACTTTCAGAACAAATCAACAGCTCACCGGAACTAACTCAACGCCTGCTCGGTATCGGCATTGGAATAAAAACCGATCTTGAAACGAAGAAAATCGGATTTAGTTCGCAGCTGGCTACCAGCTCGGCGAATTCTTCATCAAACAATTACTCGAATAGCTTACTGCAACAACAACTCCAGAACGACTCTCTGAACAATAATAACACAACCGAAGTCTCAATAACCACCGCAAATAATCTCCATCAACAGTATTTATTACAAATGACGAATGCTGCATCATCATCACTCAATTCGTCATCGAATTTTTACAAGAGTAACAGTCCCACTCAGACCAACAGTGAATCAGGCGAATTGACGATCGCTGGCCAGCCAACTTCGCCCACTTCCCATATGACTCGGCAACCGCAACGAAGGCGAGTACGACGAAAAGCCACTTCAACGCTCGACGATCAGGCCGAACATTTGACGGAGATGTCGGTTCGCGGTCTCGATTTATTTCGATATGCGAGCATAACGGAAGGCGTGTATCAGTGTACGGAATGCGCTAAGGAAAACGTTCAGAAAACCTTCAAAAACAAATACAGCTTCCAGCGACATGCGTTTCTCTATCACGAGGGAAAACATCGAAAAGTATTTCCGTGTCCCGTTTGCGGAAAAGAGTTTTCCCGGCCGGATAAAATGAAAAATCATATGAAAACCACTCACGAATGTTTCATTCCGAAGGAAGTCAATTATCATCATCCACTCAATTACTTAATAACGGCCGCAGCGGCGGGTGACATTCAGCACATTTTCCCGAAAATGGAAAACATGCAGATACCTGAGAATCAAGCGGGCGGCGGCTCCGAATCGAATTTGCCGGTCACGATCAAATCCGAAACGCTCGCCACAACGATAAATAGCGGCAATAATATAATGATAATAAAAAATGAAATTCTCGAACAACCCATGCTGCCGAATTCAATAACCGAGCCCAGTATTTCAATTATAGAATCCGAGGAAGTTAAATAAACAGGTGTTTTTTTTCTATTATTTATTATGCAAATTATTTTTATTTAATAAGATAGACATAAGCTTTTTGTTTTATGCAAATTATTTGTATTATCAATCTGCCCTTCTGAAGTTCAATTTATTCATATTATTATAATTATTATTATTATTTTATTATTATTATTGAATTGCAGACACTAGAATCTTTTCTGCAATAACGATTTCTATTGGACTAAAATCATGTTTACTCGGTGCTGACTTTAAATTTTAATCGCATTTTATTGAATACATTAAAATTTAGGGTCGATTCGAATGTAAATTTGATTTTATTTTGCGTTTAATTTACACTTTATTCAGATGATTTGGATCTGACTTATAGTTTTTTGTTTAAAGAAATAACGTCACATTAATTCCATCCGGAACTTAACGTACTAAAGACTGAAATGTATAGCAATATTTCCCTATCCAAATCGTTAATAAATACAGAACAGAAACTTTTGCGAACTACAACTTCTCCAATTCAATGTAGCTCTTAAAAATAATTATATTTTTATAATTGATCCTTTTCATAATAACACTCACCCAAATCACTGCAATCTTGCCATCATAACTTTTATTAATTCCTGATATTTTCAAGAATAAAAATTTATCCTAGCAATCATTTTCATCCTTTTCTCTTAAAAACACGACAGCCAAAATTCGAATATATTTCAATTGGAAATCAAAAATGAAGAAAAGGTTCCAGTATACGTATAGACTCTAATAATCGATGAAATGCAATTATAGTAAAAAAAACAACATAAAAACGCCTAAAACTAATTATTGACTATAGTTCTAACACAACTTTAGAAATATATGTATTTATGTTAATTTAACTAATTTACATAAACAAACAAAAAAATATACATAACATACACTTAAAAAAAAATGAACTAATGATACTGATTAGAAATCGAAATGACATTAATTAAAATAAAAAATATTAACAAAAAGAATTTGTTTCAAAAACATTTTCAAATTATTAATTTTAAATACGAAACATGAAATAAAACACAAAATGCAATAACTTTTAAGTTTAATAGATTTAAATTAAATTATGTGTTAAATTGAAATATTACATGGTGCTATGTGCCTTGAAGTTTTAGTTTTACTTTTATTTTAATTTTTTTATGTTTTCATTTATACAATAACAAATTATTATTATTTTTTGTATTCTATTTAGTTTTCGGTCGGATTACACTTCTCTTTTTATTATTATTGTTATTTGTAATAAAAAGAACACATACAAAATTTAAAATACTATCTAAGAGATAACATTATTACGAATTAAATAATTAAAAAAAAAAGGAGTAAGTGTAGAAATCCACATATAGGTTGTAATTATTAGCACAAAAACAAATTATGTGTTACAAAATTTATTTAGAAGAAATTAAGTAGAAGAGTAGAACATACATACATTACAGATATCTTGGATATTGTAGAAACATTTTTTTTTAGGAAATCTCTTCTTTAAATTGGAATTACTTGTTATTATTGAAAAAATTGGATTTTAGTTTAGTTTGGAATTCTAAACTGATTTTTTACAAAAAAAAAAAAATACTTCTGCTTTTTTATAGCAGAAGCATAAATTAAATTATGTGAATAGTAGAAGAATTGTTATTTTTTAACGAAAATAATTATGAATTATATTTTTACGACATATTGTCAGACTTTCTTTTTATGTTCGTTAGATTATTATTGTAAAATGTTTTTCGTTTTTACAATAGTAATTTCTAGTGGCTGAATAGCTTTAAAGCTATAGGTAAACGAAACTCAAAGCTAACAATCTATGAATTAAGATACATACATCATTTGTTTATTATTTAAGATTCATTTTTTTTTTATTTCAAAACATTAAAATTAAATTATGCCGACAAAAAGCAATATATTTATGTTGTAACCCAAACAGAAACAATGCCGCGCCACAGTAGAAAGTAAAAACCTTTTGAACGCTAAATCACTGAAATGAATTTGTAGATGATTCTATCCGGAATTGTAGGATTTGATTTCTTTCTTAATTTTGCCAATGACAAAAAAATTTAATCGTTCTAATAATATTATGTATCAATATTTGTTCTTTACAAATAACCTAACATCGTAGATACATTGACCCACCTCAAAACATGTGAGCTAAATGGAAGAGGGAGCGTAGATCTAGAGGCAGAATCTCTTATAGCACTATAAACCAGGTTACGCATAGTCGGTAGTTTGTTTATTTACAATGTGAAAGTTGTAAGCTCCCATTTCGGTCGGATCACTTAACTGGCATCGACGGTATATCTGGGCCAAAAAATTCGTAGATATGGTATCGTGCAAAGAGCTTGAAACCTATCCACAAAAAAATATATTAGGAATGGAAATAAGTTTCCGCCGTTTTCTATCAAAAATTAGGAATGTAATCTGAAAGAACGTTGCATTACCTTTTGTTCAAAGTATTGCCCATCACTAGCCACACCTTTTTTTCCCATCTTTCAGCATTCGGATGCCACGTCGAAATAACTCTTCATCTTTTGTGGCTATCCACGAATCGTCCCAATTTTTAGTATCTTCATATAATGTAAAGCGCTGCTTAGACAGGCCATGTGTCATCCACCAGAACAAGTAGTAATCGGAAGGAACAATGTCTGATGAATACGGCAGGTGGGGTAGAACTTCCCAATTGATTGTTTCCAAATAGGTTTTGACCGGCGCCGCAACATGCGAACGAGCATTATCATGTAGGAGAATAATTTTGTCGTGTCTGGAGTAGTAATGGGCGCGTTTTTCCTTGAGTGCTCGGCTCAATCTCATTAGTTGTGTTGGTTTCGCCCGGTTTGAGCAACTTATAATTCACGACACCAAGCTGATCCCACCAAATACACAGCATGAGTTTTTTCTCCATGAATATTCGGTTTGGCTGTCGATGTTGAAGCATGGCCAGATGGTCCCCATGATTTTCTCTTCTTTGAGTTATCGTAGTGGATCCATTTTTCATCACCAGTGGCTATGCGATGCGAAAAACCCTTTCTTTTATGCCTGGCAAGCAGCATTTCACACATGCAAAATCGACGTTCAACGTCTCTCGGCTTCAGTTCATATGGAATCAAATTTCCTTGTTTTTGAATCATTTGCAACGATTTTAAACGATGGAAAATCGCTTGTTGAGTCACTTCTAATGTAAGTGCAAGTTCTTCTTGTGTTTGGCAGTTCAAGTTCTTCTTGCATTTGGCACGAATCTTCCTCCATAATGCTCCCAATTCCGTGCCTTCGTACACTTTCGGCATTCCACTACGTTCTTTGTCTTCCACGTCAAACTCACCGTTTTCAAACTTTTGAATCCACTCACGGCAATCACATGCCTCTACAAGCAATCAATGCGCCTTAACTGCAGATTTCTTCAAATTAAAGAAGTAAATCAAAAGTTCCCATAAATGACGCTTATTCGGCACAAAAGTTGATATTTTCGCACGAACAAAATCATGTGATGCTGATGCGGAGTCACTAATACTTCAAAGTTATGTTGTTAATAGATGTCCAAACTTACGAATTTACGTTTTACATCTGACAATTTCAACATAACCTTCTGGTGGGGCCATCTTTTGTCAAACGGCGGAAACTTATTTGTACTCCTAATATTTTGAATCCCACAGCGTACCATTGAAATTTGTAATAAAACTTTAGCAATAAGTGGTTCGAACTCGAATAATTTATGGTCAGCTTATGACCTCAGCTATCTTAATGTTGGTTTGGTTAATGTTTTCACAGTGCATTTCGAATTGAATAGAAAGATTTCCGGATTTCACACTGTTTTCTTTATTATGTGTAACGTTTCCGTTTCTGCTGAGTAGAGATCGGCAACTCATAAGTGATTCAATCAAAATCTTCCAGTCAGAGCACTGTGGCGACTGATGTGACTCACTGTAAAAGAGTTGGATCACATCAATTGTGTCGGTAACATTTTATCTACCACAAAACATTGCATCGCATATGAAACGGTAAGTGTGCGAAGTGTTATTGCGCTGCGACACAGTGCCGTTGTATGACCTATAGTGAGCCACCGAAATCCATTTGATGGGATAATGCGATGTGCTGCTTTTGATCGGTGCAGTGATGGCTCTTTCTCTCATATTTTTGAAGAGTGGACACGGTCTTTGATGAGTAGCCGTGCATTCGAATGTAATTTAATAGTTTTTTTTTATCGCTGAGCGATTGTTTTAATGTTCTGAGTGAAGGAAAGCACAGCAAGCCAGAGTAATTCTATGAACTTTCTTCTTCAGCAAGGCATCACAGAAAGTTTGATAAACCTGCCAAAGTGGGAGCTTTTCATTTACATATGTATGCTACTTATGCGCGTGGCTGAAATCTTGTGACTCTTTTGAAGCACTCTTTTAGATCGACTCAATTAAGCTAGTGAATTGAAATGAGTTGACTCAACGAGAAGACTCATATTTCCCATCACTACTGCTGAGACCTTTATTAAACTGCTAACTTTAATGTTCTTCATCACCCTCTTATATAGTGAAGTGCGCAAGGGGTCGCTGGATTTCAGGTAAAATAAAAATAAGTTCATTTTTGATTTAACCTCAAAACTTTATTGCACTCAACTAGCTTTACATTTTCGAGACTTTCCCGCTCGCAACTTATCGCCCAATTCTCTCGCTTAATAAAAATATCGAATGAGTCGTCAATCGCTCTCAACCAGACTCTTTCGCTTATGAGTCTAAAATTAAACTCTTTCATGACTGTTTGCTCTATTTTTACCTAGCACAATCAGCATGGAAAACAATAAAGACGATGACGACGACTAAACGACAACGATGCTGACGACTAAGACCTCGCTCTCTTGCTCGTTTACTTCGACTGATGGTTGAATGCTCAAGGCCGTGCACGTGTTATTTCATTAGCATGGTGAAACATTGCAAACATGCGTCTAGTCAACATGATTGGAATTGGTGTGGCCGTATGTTTGTTTCCGCGGATGGAAATGACGAAATATTCGAAGACCTGAATATACGGCGAGCAACTAGGGCTAATATTCAACAATAGTTATTTCTGTTGTACGAAAAACTGTTATCCCGCTTTCGCCCCTATACCATTGACACCTAGCCGCCCTACTGAGTGGCTAGGCTCGTCTTCATCGTTAATGGAATGGTGACAGACGGCACTTTTCTAATGGAGAAGAGTCACTCAATCGTCTGTCAAATTTTAAAAGTTGAATTGAATAGCCAACAGGCATTATAATTTCGCAAGGAAGATTCCAAAAGAAAAAAAGGAATCCTTAGTTCTTTATTGGAACCAAATCGCAGCTCAAAAATTTCATGTACGTCAAAGATTAATTTTATGCATTTTCTTCTTTCCTTTCTCAACTGACCTTAGGGAGAAACTAATAAAATTTAGTTCACAACTGCAAGATTGTGTCCTCATTGAGGCCAGAAATGAATTGTAGATAGAGATCACTATTAATTTTTTGCATCATTAAGATTCACAATTCCTGAGCGCCAGTATGTTCTGAATCCGGTAAGGGCGATACCTATTTTTATTCGTAAACCGTTTGACGACTGGATGGAACACACTGCCACCTGATGTGTCACAAGATGAATACAACATCTACAAGTTCAAGTTTAACATCAGCCTTTACTTTCAATTTACTGATCGTTCTCACAAACTTACATCTCTTTCCGTGGAAGTGTTGTTATCTCTTCGCACAACTCTCTATCGACGAACATTGGCAGATTGAAGTATTTTATATAATATATCCACGGAAACAGTGTGCAAGAATTATGTGTACTCCGGGACTTATAGTTGCTAATTACCCAGGCTGTGTATATACAGAAGAGGTGAAGTGCATTCGTTAAGTTCAACTAATATTTAGCTGCAATGCTAGAGCATTCAAGCACAGGTCTTTTTAGAGTATGTATTTTCTGCTGTGTGCAAAATAATAGCAAAAATCAAAAACTAACTTATTTTAATATATATACACAAATATTTCAGTTTATTATTAATTCTAAAGTTTTGGATGTAAAAAATATTCAGATTTGCATCATAGTTTGAACACATAAAATTTATTTTAGAAAGTAGTTTCTCCTTTTTGCTGTACAAAAAATACCAGTGAAGCAAATAATTGCCAGTTAAATTAAATAAACTGCCAACAAGTCGGGCGAAACTTTATTATTCTTGGGACAAGTTGCGTATGTGTGGAAAGTCAATATGCAGGTTAGAGTTGTTAGGGAAGACTAAGTGAAAGCGGGTTCTTGGGCAGGGCAACTGTCAATTTAACACTTTGCGGAAACGTTCAAAAGCTCCAGTACATATAATCAATATTTCATTCTTTTATTTATCCAAGTTTGAGTGTTTGTGAGGGGTGGGGTGAGGGGTGATAGTAAGAGTGGGTGGATGGTAATAGTTTTTAATTGATTGCTTGAATTACGTCCAATATTCTCTGTATAGAATGTCAGTTTCATAGACGAAGTTGCATAGAATTTTCATAGGATTCGGTGTATTTTACATACATTCACGAAACCAAAAATTTGTATGGGAGGGGGTAGGGGAATCGTAAAATTTGTGATGCAATTTTATTTCTTTTCTCTTGTAGTGTGCTCGTACAAAATTTCAAGTTCGTAGCTTTTAATTTGTTGGTTATTAGTTGATTCAATGAAATTGGTCGAAATGATACTTTTGTATGGGAGGGGGTAAAAGGGCAAGCGCGATTGCAAAACTTTTAAAGTAATATCATTTCAATTATTTTTATAAGTTTTTGAGCAAAATTTGAAATTGGTAGCTTTTAAGAGTTAGCTGATAACTGATTTCCTGAAAATGCTCGAAAAAATAATTTTGTATGGGAGGGGGTAGAAGAGGTAGGGGAATCGCAAAATTTGTGACGCAATTTTCTTTTTTATCTCTTTTAAGGTGCTCGTACAAAATTTCAAGTTCCTAGCTTTTAATTTGTTGGTTAGCAGTTGTTTTATTGAAATTGGTCGAAATCATGCTTTTGTATGGGAGGGGGTAGAACGGCAAATGTGATCTCAAAAATTTTGACGCAGTTCTATTTCAATTATTTTCAAATGATTTTGTGCAAAATTTCAAATTCATAGCTTTTACTAATTAGGTGAAAAATAATTTCTTAAAAATGGTCGAAAAAATCATTTTGTATGGGGGGGAGTAGAAGCTTTCAAGGTATTCGACCACTTTATATTTCATTCTTTTAAAAATTATTTTTAAATGCATTTCGCAAGTTTTCAAGTTTCTACCTTTAAATTTCATTCAAAAATTTTCAGTTTATGTGGTTTTTTCATTGCACATGAAACACCTTGTGCACGGTAGACCAGGGGGGTCGGTGCATAACAATTGTGGAATTTTTATTATTTTTTCTGTATGTACAACAAATAGATGTATCAACATGGAAAATTTAAATTTTGTATCTTTCACCAGAGCCCTTAAAAAATCACTCAAAATTTTCGACATTTTTGGTTACCACCTCCCTCCCCTTACACCTCCCAACGTAAAATTTTTACAAAATTTAAAAAGTTCCTAGTTCTACAATTTGACAAAATTTTAATTTGATATCTGTACTCAATTTTGAATTATAACGGTTTGAAATTTTGGAAAGTGCATCATTTTTGAAATGCTCCCCATTTCCCCCCACTACTATTTTGTCCAAATGTTATATTTTTCACAAATTTCTCTAGTATAGCTTAGTATAGGTTCTAAGATTCAATTACATAGCTTAATAAATAGCCGAGATATTGATTTTTAAGTGTTTTTCTTTGCACCCCCCTTGACTCTCCCCCTTACAATAATTAGCTTCTATCTAAACTGATTCTAGTAGATCTTGATACTATCTTAACGGTCTCAAAATATCAATTTTTTATGGGAAGTAATTTCGAAGATATAATCATTTGAAAAAAAAATTCGGCCGACAATTGGTTCTTAGCCCCCCCTTTTTGCACCCCAATGGATAAAAAAATTAAATTATTTTTAAAAGTTGTCCTACAAATCTTTCTATATGTATGTTGAGTTTTAGCTTCCTAGCTATTACCATGGTTGAGATATTTGAATTCGTATTTTTCGGTTTAAGCGTCCCCCCCCTGCCTCCCCCTGAACCCGTACACCCCCCAAAATGGGTATCCTCCTGAGATCCGCAACTATCTACAATCCCCCCAAAAATGAACTCTCTATCTTGAAGGGTTTGGGAGTTAATGTGCGCTGAGCGTACACGTCGGCGGACGGCGTACAGACAGACGGATTTTTTTTTTGCATTTTTAGGTTAATTTAGTCATGAAACGCGAAAAAACAAAATTTCAGGGTAGCAAATTTTTTTTTTTTCCCAAGTCGATCACAATACTTTATTATTAAAATAATAAAGTAAAATTAATAAAAAAAATCAATAAAATAGTTAAGAAATATGTTAATACTTGCTAAAGCCTGTATTAACCAAAACAGCTGCACAGCGTCGAGGCATAGAATCGACTAAGGAATAGTATCGTTATGCAGAGATCGAGGACTATGCAGACTTCACTTGTATATCTGAGCATCTCTTAGGAGTCTCGTATATGCCTATTTTAGTACAAAAAATCGTGCATTCTAAAAAATTTAGTAGAAAAATCGTGAGTTCTAATATTGATCGATTCAATATGTGTAGACTGTATAGTCATTCTGATATATGTTTTTCCGTTAAATGTAGCGATGAAAAATCTGACTTTCCTTTGAGTCAACTCATTTCAACTCACTCACTTAATTGAGTCGATCGAAAAAAGTGCTTCGAAAGACTCACCAGATTTCAGCCACACGCATACGTAGCATACATAAAACGAAAAGCTCCCACTTACCAAACTTTCTGTAATGCCTTGCTCTTTCTTCTTCATAGAATAACTCTAGCTTGCTATGCCTTCCTTCACTCAGAACATCAAAAGCTAAAAACAATCACTCAGCAAAAAAAAACTATCAAATTACGTTCGTATGTGCGACTCTTCAAAATTGTGAGAGAAAGAGCCATCATTGCACCAATCAAAAGTAGCACATCGCGTTATCACATCATCCGATCACAGCGCACAATGGACTCCGGCGATTCATTCACACCACTCGCACACGACGGCACTGTGTCCCAGCGCAATAACACACTTTGTACACTTACCGTGTCATATGGTGATGCGCATCATCGTGTTGTGTGATGGATAATTTGCTATCGACACAATTGATGCGATCCAACTCTTTTGTAGTGAGTCGCGTTAGTTGCCTCAGTGCATTAACTGGTACATTTTGATTGACTCACTTATGAGTTGCCCATCTCTAGTCAAGTGTCAACTAACAGAAGCAACTCTTTGTCCAAACAGCAGTTTGTTGAAGATGTGTGCAGGAAAAATGCAAAATAAAATTGAATTTTTGGCTGGTTCTAATGAAATGGCACAATATTAATTTTTCTGGGCACATAATCGAATCCCAAGTGCATTTTGATAAGTATCTAACCGAATATGTATATGTACCAAAAAATTCAAACGTAACGGCTCCAACCCTGGGTCGCGTCTACCAGACTCCTAATACCGAGTTGCTCAGTTATACAGTGACAATAGACTTCACCACAAACCAAAGTTCATCCACAGTTGTCGGTCTTACTTCAAAAACAGCTTGTTTCAAATCGACCCAAAGATTTTCAATGAAGTTGATGTCAGGAGATTGAACTGGCCAAGGTTTAGCTAGTCAGTCTACTGGTCTGCTTAGGGTCATTATCTTGCATTAGGACCCACTTCAATGGAATATATATCTGCATATGGCAATATAACTTTTGTCAATTTGTCATCATAGACTTTTGCATCCATGATTTCCTTTACATATGCTAAATATGGTGCTCATGCCATAATATGAGAAAGACCCCCAAACAGTGATTTTCGCACCACCATACCTAACCGCCTTTAATGTAAACCGTAGATCATGTATTGTAGTCTTCCATCGCAACCAAATAGAACGATTTCAACTCATCGGTCACAGAAATATATCGCCATTTACTGTTTGACCAGTCCCGATATTCTTGTGCGAATTTAATTCTGCTCTCCACATGTCGCGGTTGTTGAAGTGGTGTCTTTCTTGGACTTCTGTAAATGGATTAACTTCAATTAGCCTTATTCTTATTGTAGAGGTTTCTACAGCTAATTCCGGGTCCTGGTTAATAGTTATTGATGTCGCAAAAAGAACCTCTTAGGACGATTTGATTCTCGACGTATTAATATTTTTTCCAACCTCGATTTTCTCGTCCATCTGTTAATTTTTCGCTTTTCCTATCAGTTTACTTGAACAGCTTACAGTTTCTTGAATAAACTTATAAGTCTTTCCATCAGCCAATAGTTTTTTGATGACTCCTTTTTTTTTGCTCAACCATGTTAACCGCCACCCATTTCAACTATCGATAGTGTTCATTAAGGTCTCAATTTATCATTATTTAATAAATATCACTTAACTTAAATCAAGCAACAAAATCACACAATAAAGCTTGTTTTTATTGTAGTTACTTCATGGAACACTAGAGGCACTTTTCCATAGTTTGGCAAAGGTGAAGCGAAATTTAAAAAGTGTCGACCTTCTTTTTGGTATACTTAACTAAAAAAGTCACAAACAAAAATTTTGAAGCAACAATTTATCTTTAGAGTCACTCCATGCAAGAAGTAGAGTATGGCAGATGTGTCACAATCGACATCTGCGAATCCGCCTTATACAATTCACCATTCGTGTAGTGGTGAGTTTAATGATTTCTTTTGCAAATTTCATGCACCCTAAGATAAATTGTTGCTTCAAAATTTTTGTTTGCCACTTTTTGTTTAGTATTATAAACCGCGCACAGTTCTTAATGCTCAGAACGTACCAAAAGAAAAAGGTCGACACTTTTTAAATTTCGCTCCAAATATTGGGCCAAACCTTTGTCAAACTATAGAAAAGCGCCTCTAGTGTCCCATGAAGTAACTATAGGCAGATATGACACGCAGGTGTCGGTTACCATAACGCACCTTCTCACCATACAGTGTCCGATTAATTCAAAAATTTGAGGCAGTTCAAACCCACAAAAGACCTGTCCGTGTTCGTGAAGCTCGGTCTAATGAAAACATTGCAGCTGCTCGTGAGAGTGTTGACCAAAATCTTTTCACCTCGATTCGCCATCGTAATCGACACTTTCACGTAGTTTACAGCGAATTTTAACTAAAGATTTGCATTTCCATGCTTACAAGATTCAGTTGACACATCAATTAAAGCCATCAGACCATGCACAGCGCCGAACGTTCACACATTTGATCTTAGAGTAACACCAAGTGAATGATGATTTTTCGAAGACAATCACCTTGTCTGATGAGGCGCATTTCGAACTTGATGGCTACGTCAACAAACGCAATTGTCGCATTTGGGGAGATGAGAATCCAAGAGTGATCTTTGAACGTTCCATGCATCCACCTCGAGTGTTTGGTGCGCATTTTGGGCTGAGGGAGTGATTGGACCGACCATTATTCTTCGAGAATGCAGACGGCAATGCAGTATTTAACAATACTGCATTGCCGTCAAGTTTGTATGAGGGGCTCATTTGCAATTTGAGGTGGTGGAATGTCCCACCGCAAATGTACCAAATCACATGCCAAGTTCGCATAAATACAATTTGTCTCACCTCAAATAAGGTGTAAATGTGAAATTTTGATTGTGGTAAAGGTATAGCGCTAAAACACTAAACATTCTATGCACACGGCATAAGAGCGCAATATATTGTCTGTGGCCCTGGCCGAAGCTGTTCTAATCATGCGTACATGTCTATCATTACCACGTTCGCTTATTTGCCACTATCGCACCTCAATAAGACAAATTGAATGCACGTGAACCCGCCACGTGACAGTGCTGAAATTTCACATTCATACCTCATTGGAGTTGATACCTCATTTGAGGCGATACCTCATTCAAGGTGAGACAAAGTGTATGTATGCCACTATTGCGACACATCATCTCTTATAAGCTCTCCTGGTCATTCATACATTCTATGTCATTGCCCTTATTCGCTTCCACACAACTCCTCAGTCCTCATTCGCATGACTCTCTCAAAATATTGTAGTGAGTGGTACAAATAATGTCTTGGTACGGCAGCCATACAAATGCATGACTGTAATTCAAATGGGACAAAAACTGTGAAGTGGGACGAAACTATTTTTTGTAGTGACTTCATGAATGTGACATTTGTCTCACCTCATGTATGAGTAACCCAACACTGCAATGCAGTCACCGTCAACTGCGTTCGTTACCCTGAAATGATAAAAAACTTTTTCTGGCCTCAATTTGCTGAAATAGATCTTGAAGACATGTGCTTTCAACAGGACGACGCAACCTGCCTCACAGCGAACGAAACGATGGAATTGTTGAAGACGTAATTTGAATGGAAAGTAATCTCGCGCCGCGACGATGTGAATTGGCCACCAAGATCATGCGATTTGACGCCATTGGATTTGTTTCTTTGGGGTTTTTTTTTTAAATGAAAGGTGTATGCCAATAACTCAAAAACAATTCCTGAATTGAAAGTCGAGATTTGTCGCGCCATTGATGAAATTGAGCTGGTACTATGCCAAAATGTCATCGAAAATTTCGTCAAAAGGATCAGAGAGTGCCATCAGTTAGGAGGTAGCCATTTGTCGGATATTCTGTTTCATACATAACCTCCATGTCTACACTCTTTATTAAAATAAAAACATCAGAACTTTTCAAATGAACGCTTCGAAATTAAAATTTTTTTTTTTCAAAATAGGCGGTCTTAATGAGACACCCTTCAAAATGAACAACGAAACATTCGGTTTAGTGGTTGTGAGACAGATCTCGGATATAGATTGCGTTTGCAATATGAAGAAGAGCGCCAATTTCAAAATTAAAATGTTAACATCAAACATTGCTATTATGTATATTGCACACAGATTATTGGCTATAGTCCTCGGTAACATCTGTCGGCTGGCTTTCTTTTACGAGATCGAGCCACCCGACATTGCTCTCGAAGATTCCAGTTTGGTACTGTTTTGCATTGACTGCTTTCGTCTTCGATCAAATATCTGCCCTCCAAAACCGATCTCGCTTTTTAGTAGTGATTTCTTTTCTACGAAAAAATATTGTTCCATTTTTTCCCTTAAATTTTTTTCTAGCAGTATTTATCACTTTTTATATTCTATTCCGAAAAATGTTTGCTCTCTCAAGAATGGTTTGGTAGAAAAAAGCCCTACCATGGGATTCCCGTTTGGTCGCAATTGGTATTTGAGTTGATTTTTCCGTGTCTGTATGTAATGCAAAAAACATATTATTTGTGTGCAAAAGCAAGAATTCTAAGAGGTAGACCTGTTTGAGAAGTAACCAAAACATATATATATATTTTTTTCTTTTTTTATTTCTTCAACCATCGGAATTGCTTCCATTCCCGTTCAGATTTTGTCTTACTTTTATAACTGCACCGTGCCATGTCCGTCAAAAAGTAAACTAGCTTAGTTTCCGGCACGGTGCGGTGGTGTCGATGCGGTTAGGTGAGGCCTAGCCGGTACACTTCCATACAGCAGTCACACGGTGCGAGAAAGGCGCGGTCATGTGGGTCCCGGCCTACTCGTAGTCGAGAAAAGATTGTAAATTGTGTAGTCCGCCATTTAATTTTCGAATGTTCTAAACAAAGAGATTAAACCGGAGTAGCAATATTGAGCGTTAACTGAATTATTTATTCTATTTTACTGCATAAGCTAACCAATAAAAACGTAAGCAAAAGTACAGTGTAATTAATTGGAACTTAGTTGTATACAAATTCTTAATTCTTACAACTATGTTTCATTCACCTCCTTTAAATTCTAAAAAAAATTACTACAATTTTTTGTTTTTGATTTTCAAGCTGTAAGTCAAGCAGCAATGGACGCCAATGGAAGTTCGAAAGCTTTTGAGATTGCTAATTGTAGCAAATCATATGATTTATGACATCGTATGTCGGGGTCTGCTAGTTACGACTTTGGGTCTGACTCAAACAACGGTCGATGATTGACTAATTTTTATTTGTAATAATTTGTATAACTAGATTAGGCTAATAGTTATTCTATGCTTACTCTAGTACATATTGTTGATGTAGCAAATCATATGATTTATGACATCGTATGATTTGCTACGTTACTTGGTTCGCTACACTAATGATGGTTTTTTGCCTTCGATGAATACTTTCAGCATGTCGTCGCCTAATCAGGCACTTTTCCATTTTCACATTTACTACCTATAAGAGCTTGCGTAACCACAAAGTTCGATCACCGAAGTCATGCAGCATGATACGGCGTGTAGTTCTGAAATGGGATCCCACTTGTATATCTTTCCACTTTATTTTATCTGCCTTAACGGCAACATACAAACATGATTTTTGGTTTGTACACATCTATGGCGCAGTACCTCTAGATATAAGTTTAATTCCGCTTCTCTTATAATAAATAAAAAAAAAACGTCACCTCCAATTTTAGATGCTCACGTATTAATATATAAGATTATATGAACTGCAATTTCCCTAACACATTTCGCATTTGTATTATAAGTTAATGAATTATTCATTTATTTTATGGTTAAACCTCTGTTTAGGCTCCCGTAGTTCCAATAACATATTTGTTCTTTTATAAATAACAAAGTCAAAGCTCCGGTTTAATTCCGGTCTGCATTTCACGGTAGTTTATCAAATTTGTCGTTAGTTAACTAATCGCAGTACCTCCAGCCAGTCGGTATAGTTAGGTATCAACAATTCAAAGATAAATTATGAAAAATAGATGTATCATACTGAAATTTATCTCTACACATCATTGTATCAATGCCAGTAAATCTTCTCTGAGCTGAACTCTCTGTAACTTGTATTTGTTTCGAGTAGTATCTTCCACTTAATGCTCCTCGAAATATTGATTTTTTGATCAATTTGACGTTTTCAAAGATCATATGTGAATTGTTAGTGAGTCAGATTCAATCTGGTAGTATAGCCTTGATGTGAAGAAAATTATAATAAGATACATGCCAAATAAAAAAAAAATTCGAATATCTCTCAATAACACTATAAAAACTTATGTCTACCTGACTTCCTGAAAATACACATTTAAACTTTTAAAAAAATTATTATATAACATATTATATAATAATTTAATAATTTTATCAAAAATCTAGCAAAGAAGATGTCGAGAAGCTTTTTTAACTTTCTATGAGTGAAAGTAATTTCAAATAATAAGATTTTAACTATTCGTGGTATAATTGACCCCATTTGTGATTCATTTACTATACTTGATACTTGAAGTCATCGTAACAACGGAACAAAACAAATTTAATCTGAAATATGTCGATCGTCTAAGAAAGTGCAATTATTCTGAAGCAAAAAATGCGTCAATAGATATGAGCTATATGTTCAAAAAAATCATCTTTATTTCCTTTTTTAACTTATTAAAAAATATATATGAGAAACACACAATGCATCAGTACAATATGTATATAAGCAATTAATATAAAATTAGTAATTAATTTTATAAATTAGATTTAATTAAAAGGCAAACAATTGAATACAACAAAACACACAATGACTTCCAGTGAGAAATAAACACCATAAATAAAAAAACAAATAAAAATGCATATAAAATTAATAATGTTAGACTTATGTGTATTTAAGAAAAAAAAAGTAATAAAGCAATTTGTAAATTTATATAAACTATAAGGGCTCGTTTTTATTTTATTTTTTAAATAAGAAATGCACAACACGATTGAAGAGAAAACTATTAACGTTACTTTAAGCAGGCAAAACTTATTTTAAATTCGAGATTAATAGTAATATAAATTTTCCTGGAAATATATTGAAAATCGTAAAATTTATTTTTTATTAAATTTAATTGTAAATGTAGGTTTTTCTTTTATCGAGAAGAAAAAAATGTGAAATTATGTTATATATTTACATTTACGTACATTACAGTAATGTTATTATTTAAAATGGTTTTTTATTAATATTATTATTTTTAACTATGTATTTTGAGTATTTTTATAATGTAGTTAATAATTTTGATATTTTCTAATGTATTAAAAATCGTTTTTCTTGAAAATTGCGTTTTTTCCTCTGTCCACTTAACTCGGGTATGTTTTTTGACGCGAAACTTTTGCGTTTGTATATCGAGCTCAAATTTTGTACTAAATACTAGCATTATTATTAGCATGCAATGCAAAGATCGTGAGTTCAAATCGACGCATAATTCCAGCACGCTGCCTGCTCGGGTATACCTTGATCACCTCAATCTACGAAAATGAAAAATTCGAAGGTAGAGTGTTATTCAAAGGGCTAACAACCCTTCCAAAATAAGTAATGAAAATGTTAAGGAACCTAAAGGTCAGGAGGCCAAGGTCTGATTTGCGCTTTAGCGCCATTGTAGAAGGTAGAAGGATTATTATTAATATCGAAAAAAAATTAACTGATTCGCTTCGCTCCTTCTACCGCCTCCCATACAATGTGACACAATTTAACAACTTTACAAAAAAACGATATTCTGCGAAAGTGTAAATGTTATTGGTCTGAAATTTAAACAGAAAACATTTGCATTCTTTTTTTATAATTTGGGGAACACGTGAGAGCACTGCGACCTCCTCGGCCTATTGTGCGTTTATTGCCCCTTTACCCTACCATAATTCAATAGCTTTGGCTAATCTGAGTATCTTTAAGGGAGCCATGTGGGCTAGTTCCTCAATAGAAAGGAAACCTTTTTCGAGAAGAGGGTGTAGCCTATCGGGTTGCGTGTTGGTCTATAATGTGAAGGTCGTGAGTTCAAATTCCGGTCGACACATAATTCCAGCACATTGCCTGCTTGGGTATACCTCGGTCACCTCAATCTACGAAAATGAAAAATTCGTAGATAGAGGACTGTGCGAAGTTCTAACAACTCTTCCACAATAACTAATGAAAACATAAAAGAATTATGATTGGGCGTAAAGCCCAATCATATGATACTCTAGATGAAATGAGAAAGAGTTCAATGTACCGGAAAATATGTCACCTCCAATTCTTTTAAATAATTAATAGTGACTTTTGTATGGGAGGTAGTAGAAGGAGAGGAGGAAGGTTTGTAATTTTTGGATATTACACCTAATGTGGTATGCAAAATATTTCGTGCTGAATTTAAGGTTTGTAGCTTTCATTATTTTCAATTGGACATAGTTTTCCTGAAATTGAGGCATTTGTATGGGAGGTGGCAGAGGGAGTGAAGCGTTTAAGATGATTTTGAAACTGCTTATCATCATCCTTATCACCACGCTTTGATTCAATTAGTAGAAGGAGTGAAGAGGAGCTGATAATTTTTTTTATCATTTATTGCAATTATTAAAAAACAAATTCTGGCAAAATTTCGAGTTTATACTTTTTCTAGTTTTAATGGAAATCGAAATAATGCACCTAACAAAAATTATACATTTGTATGGGAGGGGGTAAAGGGAGTGTACGGATCAAAACACATTTTTTTCTCGTTATTGATGTTTCTATTTTTATACTTTATGGAAAATATCAAGTTGATAGCTTTAACAGTTTCGAAGAAAAATAATTTAATTTAAATTTAAAAATTTCGTGAAATTTGTATGGGAGGGGGTAGAAGAAGTGAGGTGAAGTTGATAATTTTTTCAATACTGATTGGAATTATAATAAAATTAATTCTGGCAAAAATTCGTTTTTATAACTTTGTTAGTTTCAATAAAAATCGAAAAAATGCATTTTTCAAAATTATGCATTTGTGTGGGAGGGGGTAGAAGGAGTGACAGGATCGGATCAATATTCCGTCATATTAATGACATCTATATCATAATACTTTGACCCAAATTTCAAATCGATAGCTTAAATAGTTTCAAAGAAAAATCAATTTCTGAAAATTTCGGAATTTCGTGAAATTTGTATGGGAGGGGGTAGAAGGAGTGGGGGGATGTGGCCCGTTCACGAACTTAAAGTTTCTTTTTGCTAAAAATGACACACAACAAATTTCAGTACGAGAGCGTTCGAGAGTTATGCTGTAGACAGACGGACAGACAGCAACTCGGAATCGAAGTTTTTGAGCGACAACAAATATTTCTGTACCCTTGGCAGCTCCGCGCGAGCATTATTTCTTAGCGTTACAAACGGTAAGACAAACATAATATACTCTCAGATTTCATCTAGAGTATAAAAATGTTAAGGAACCTTAAGGTCAGGAGGTCTAGACCCGATTTGGGCTGTAACGCCATTGTAGAATAAGAAGATTGTGTCTTTTCCTAGCTACTGCTTCACAGTGATATAGGATGTGTACTGTCGTTTCTGAGTCTTCGAGACAGAGGCGGCAGATGTCGGTTTCAGCTAAGCCCATATTTTTGCGGTGGTGGCTTACTCCACTGCGCCCTATCATTAGGCCGATTCGAGTACTAATATCATTTTTGCTGAATTTTTTAGAATATCCACCACTTTGTTTTTTTTGTGGTAGAATTAGTTTTTTTGTGATTGATAAGCCTGGAAGTCTATTCCAGTAAATTGTATATTCTTGTTCAAATCACTTTCTAAATATAGGGTTGTACAGTACCTTGCCAAATTATTAGACCCATTGTCAACAAATCACTCGTTTTACTTTGGATAAGATATCTTATAACTAATTTTATGGATTATGTGGTTATCTTATTCTTTGTTGTGTGGGCAACGCTTTAATGTTAACATTGTTGCCTAGCAACTCGAATAACGGCAAAAAATTTCCTGTTAAGTGGAATAACGTACCCGGTCAGTTTTTTTTAAATAACCATTTTTAATAACTAAGGGCGCAATATTTGTGAATTAAGGTAGTAATAATAAATTTTTTTGGGAAATTGGATAACAGGTAAATTGATTAGTTTCTATTTTATAGAATCTATTTTTTAATATCGAGATTTTGGACATATTGTGGTTTATAGCGATGGGAAAGCCAGGTGACTTGTCGCAATTGAAGGTTGGGGAAATTTCCGGATTATTAAGGGCGGGAAACTTGTCCCAATACAGAATTGCAGAAATGTTGGGCACATTAAGGAGTTCTGTAAAGAATATTAAGAAAAGAATGGATGCAGGTGATGATTTGACTCCAAAGCGGAAGGGCGCATGCGGTCGACGCCGAATAACGACTGTGCGAACTGACCGAAAAATACGTGATTACTGCACGCAAAACAGAAAATTACCTGCTAAGGTCGTCATTAAAAAAAATCCAAGAAGCATGCATCAAGGTTTCGCAGCGAACTATCCAGCGTAGATGGGCTGAAGAGCACCTTATAGCCAGAGGACCTGCGAAGAAACCAAGGCTGTCACCCGTCATGATAAAAAATAACGTTTTGAATGGGCTAAAAAATACAAGCATTTCACCATTGATGACAGGCAACGGGTAAATTATAGTTCAGTGGTTTTATTTTGCTCAACTTTCACCGGGAAATTTTAAATATTTGTGTTTTTCCTTCAGTTTTTTAGGTATATTTTCCGGATGAATCTATTTTACTTTATTATTCTAATAATAAAGTATTGTGATCGACACAGAAAAAAAAATTTGCTACCCTGAAATTTTGTTTTTTCGTGTTTCATGACTAAATTAGCCTAAAAAAGCAAAAAAAAAATCCGTCCCGCCGTACGCCGTACATATGGACTCGTACCTACAAGACCGTTAAAGGTAGAAGGTTGATTTTTGGGTGGATTGTTAATTTGGTAAGTGAGCTCCATTATCCAAATTTTAGGGAGTGTCAGGTGGAAGGGGGAGGCGGGGGGATGGAAAAAGTCAAAAAATACACTTGAAAATATCTTCACCACGAATGCAGATAGGATGATGAAAATCAGCATACGTATAGAGAGGGTTGTGGGACAAACTCCAAAAATAATTTAATTTTTTTAGCCATTGGCGTCCTAAAAGGAGGGGCTAAAAACAAATTGTCGGCCGAATCTTTTTTTGAAATGGTTATATCTTCGAAACTAATTACAATAAAAAATTCATATTTTGGGACCATTAAGGTGGCATATAGATCCACCCCAATCAGCTTAGAAATAGGCTAATTATTGTAAGGGGGAGGGTCAGGTGGGGGGGGGGGTGCAAAGAAAAACACTTAAGAATTAATATCTCAACTATCTCTTAAGCTATGTAATTGAAACTTAAAACATATACTAAGCTATACTAGCGAAATACAAAAAAAATATAATGGGGAGCATTTCAAAAATGGTGCACTTATCAAAATTGGAAATCGTTATATCTCAAAATTGAGTACAGATATCGAATCAAAAATTCATCAAATTATAGAACTATATAATTTATAATTTTGATAAAAATGTTAAGTTAGGGGGTGTAAAGGGAGGGAGGTGGTAAGCTAAAATGTCGAAAATTTTGAGTGACTTTTTTAGGACTCTGGTCAAAGATAGAAACTTTAAATTTTGCACGTCGATACATCTATTTGATATACATAGAAAAAAAATAATAATTTGATACACAATTGTTACGAACCGACCACCTCGGTCTAACGGGCACAAGGTGTTTCATGTGCAGCGAAAAAAACACGTAAACTGAAAATTTTTGGATGTAATTTTAAGGTAGAAACTTGAAAATTTGGTAAATGCATTTAAAAAAATTCCCTAAAAGTATGAAATATTAACTGGTCGAATACTTTCAAAACTTCTACCCCCTCCCATACAAAATTATTATTTCGACCATTTTTAAGAAATTAATTATCACCTAACTATTTAAAGCTATCAATTTAAAATTTTGCATAAAAACTTATAAAAATAGTTGAAATGAAATTACTTTAAAAGTTTTGAAATCGCACTTGCCCTTCTACCCCCTCCCATACAAAAGTATGATTTCGACCAATTTCATTAAATCAACTAATAACAAACAAATTAAAAGCTACGAGCTTGAAATTTTGTACGAGCACCTTAAAAGAGAACAAAAAGAGAATTGCGTCACAAATTTTGCAATTCCCCTCTTCTACCCCTTCCCATACAAAACTATTTTTTCGAGCATTTTTAAGAAATCAGTTATCAGCTAACCCTTAAAAACTATCAATTTAAAATTTTGCATGAAAACTTACAAAAATAATTGAAATGAAATTCCTTTAAAAGTTTTGCAATCGCGTTTGCCTTTCCACCCCCTCCCATACAAAAGTATCATTTCGACCTATTTCATTGAACCAACTAATAACCAACCAATTAAAAGCTACGAACTTGATATTTTGTACGAGCACACTACAAGAGAAAGGAAATAAAATTGCGTCACAAATTTTACGATTCCCCTACCTCCTCTACCCCTTCCCATACAAATGTTTGGTTTCGTGAATGTAAAATACACCGAATCCTATGAAAATTCTATGCAACTTCGTCTATGAAACTGACATTCTATACAGAGAATATTGGACGTGATTCAAGCAATCAATTAAAAAACTATTAACATCCACCCACCCTTACTATCAACCCTCACCCCTCCCCTCACAAAACTCAAACTTGCATAAATAAACAAACGAAATATTGATGGAGCTTTTGAATGTTTCTGCCCTGCCCAAGAACCCCCTTTCACTTAGTCTTCCCTAACCACTTCAACCTGCATATTGACTTTCCACGCATCCGCAACTTGTCCTAAGAATAATAAAGTTTCGCCCGACTTGTTGGCAGTTTATTTTATGTTATGGCTGAAAAAACGAAATTTGTGAGACGACGGCCGGGAGAAAAATTTCTTTCGGAGTGCATTGTACCCACAATTAAACATCCCCCGTCAGTCATGTGATTAATTGTTTTGTAATTGTTTTCCCTCTGTATGCGTAACACCCCTTTGAGAGCCTCCCTTTTTATTTGGAAGAATGATTGTTCTGTAACACCAGTAAATCATTTTGGGCTTTAGTCACCATTTTCTGCCAAATAAGCTTTTGGCATGAGTCCATTCTATATGTTTGTTCCAGTTGAGTTTGCTATCCAGTATGACACCTAAACATTTTACCTCATCTGAAAAGGGTATTACTGTTCCATTTATTGAAGGAGGTATGATGAGGATTTTCCTTCTATTTGTTAATGGAACTATCTCAGTCTTACTTGGGTTGATGTTCAGGTTCTTAGACTGACACCAGATCACTATCACCTCTTAGGCTGATTGTATCTTTTCCGTTATTATTAAATCATATTTGCCTCTACTGATAATGACGAGGTCATCGGCATATTCTATTGCCTCGTATCCTTGTTCTGTTAGATGGTCCAGGAGATCATCTACTACAATTGACCAAAGAAGTGGAGATAGTACCCCACCTTGGGGACAACCCCTATAGGTCTGTGCAGTCAATGTGCTATCATCTAGATCCGAGGTTGTCATTCGGCTCTTTAGCATGGCGTGCATCCATTTTATTGTGGCCGTTTCCAAACCCTTTTTCCCAGCTGCCGCTATTATGGCATCATGGGGAGTATTGTCGAATGCTCCTTCATTATCTAGGAATGCGCAAAGGTCAATTTCTTTGTAGTCTTCAGCCTTTTCGATTTGTTTTACCAAACCATGAAGGACTGACTCTGTTGATTTGCCTTTTTAGTAGGCATTCGTATTAAGACAGACCTTGGCCACAGTAAAAAATCAGTAAGAAGCCTCGACTCCTTCTACCATCTTCCTTCCAAACCGACTACAAAATTTAGGCTTCAAAAATTAAATAGATTCTGAGAAAATCAATGTGTTCGATTTAGTGAAATTGTGCAGTTTGTATGAGAGGTGATAGAAGAAGTGGGTGGATTTTTAGTTTTTTGAGTAATAACTACCAATATTATACAATTGACATGTCTCAAATTTCAAACCAATAACATTCGTAGTTTTCAAGAAAATTGATTTTTTGTAAAAAAGTCACATTGTGGGAGGGGTGGGGGGGGGGGTAGGTTGGAGTAAAGCGAACCTATTCATTTTTTCGATCTTGATATAGGAATGGTAATTAATTATTTAGTACCCTCGATCAATGTTATACGTGCTGAGAAAATTGGTTTCTAGTGTTTCAAAAAAAAGTACAGTTTCTATAGAAGGTGGTGGAAGGAGTGGAGGATTCAAATAATTACATCACATTTATAATAAAAAGAATATATTCTAAATTTCTAATTATTTGCTCTTATAGTTTCCAAGAAAATTTGATTATTGTAAACGATAGAAAATGAGTATTTTTGTATCGGAGGGAATAGAAGGGGTGGAGCGATTTGGCCCGTTCATGAGCTTCAGCTTAATTTTTCATCAAAAATGACGTGTACAAAATTTGAACTTCCTAGCTCAATGCGTTCTCAAGCCAGAGAACGCACGGATGGGCGAACGGAGGGATCATGTTAACTTCTGTGTCATGTCTCCGAGCCTTATTTCTTAGCGTTACAAACTGGATAGCAAAATTAAAATACTCCCAGATTTATTTTTATTTTTATTTAGGTAGACAAGTTAAGTCTATTTTACAAAAATATAATTAAAAAAACAATCTTAATACTAAACTTATGAAAAAAAGTTTTAACCATTACTTACAACAAATATAAACTATTAAAATCAAAAAAAAAGACTGCATTAAAACTAAGACCTAAATATTATCTTTCAAATAATGTCTTAAATTTAGTCATTATTTTATATTTGTAGGTATTTCTGCTTACAGAACTATTAAAGCAGCCTGAATGCAAATTGAAGTTTTTTATGGCGCAAGCAATAAGATCATTCATCAAAAAATCGGTAGGGTGTGTTCACTTTTCAAGATCCTGTTGTCTCGAAAATTACACCTGTGGTCAACAAATATAAAGCGGGAAAGGAGCTCGCTCGAAATCATGTTAGACTTAATCAAATCGAAAGCAAGGGTAGCAGAAGTAAGCTCTCTTCTTCTCTCGAGAGTGGTCATATTGAACAGAAGTTGCCGACATTTGTAAGAGGGCAACCGGTAGCTACTAAACTGAAGACTTCGCAAAGCAAACAGAAGAAATTGAACTTGTACTCTTTCAATTCTGTACGAGTCGAATTGAGTAGAAGGTGACCAAACAACACTTGCATATTCGAGCAGCGGTAAAAACAGCGCGCAGAAAAGAGACTTACACAGGTGTGGGTCATTAAATTCCTTGACTCTCCTATTAATGAAACCTAGCATAGCCATACCACTGTTTGCAATTTTATCTATATGGGATTTAAAACACAACTTAGCGTCAAGTATTACTCCAAGTCTTTGATTTGAGAGACACGTTTTAAATTTTCATTGCTAATATTATAGACAAAATGAAAAGTGCCAAACTTTTTTCTAGAAAAGGTTATTACTGCACATTTATTAACATTCAATGGCATAGCGTTATTCAAACACCATTCTGATAAAATATCAATATTGCTTTGCAATATGATGCAATCTCGATTTGATTCGATAGTTCTGAAGATTTTTAAGTCATCAGCATAAAAGGATAAGATGCATTCGTTTAAAAGTAATGGCACGTCGTTAATAAAAATTATAAATAAAAGGGGCCCCAATATGCTACCTTGGGGAACGCCAGAGGAGACTGTAGTCATTTTGGATAGATGCGATGAAAATCTAAGTTTTTGTGTACGATCCGCCAAGTAAGACTTCAACCACTTCAAGAAAATGCCGCTAATTCCATAACGCTCTACCTTGAATAGAAGCAGACCATGATCCACTACATCAAAGGCGCTAGAAAAATCTGTATACACAGAATCTACCTGTTTACTTTTACCAATTTTTTGTCTAATGAATGTAGAATATTCCAAAAGATTGGAAACAGTTGACTTACCCTTTAGGATGCCATTTTGGCAAGGATGAAGAAAAGGACTTACGGTTTCTATTAGTTCTCCCACAACCAGTTTTTCGAAAATCTTGCCAATGGATGATAAAATGCTTATTCCTCTGTAATTACGAATGTCAGATCTATCTCCAGACTTAAAAATAGGTGTTATATGCGCCAATTTAAAACATATCGGAAAAATGGATTGCCGAAGCAATAATCGAGGTAAAGTAGAGGCAGTTTTATTTAGAAAAATTGGGGGAATGAGATCAGGTCCAGCACCTTTATGAATATTTATATCAAGCAGTGCAGAAGTTATTTGGTCAATAGTCAGGATCACGTTAGTTAATTTCGGGTTCTGAAAAGGTATATGTAACTTACCACGATCAAACTTGAAAGACTTGGAAAATTTAGAATCAAAGTGGTTAGCGAAAAAGTTTCTCCAGGATCAGAAGATGAGCGATCACCAAATTTTATAGAAGCCGGATAGCCACTTGTACCACGTTTGTCATTAATGTGTTGCCAAAACATTTTAGGGCGATCAATCAAGCTGTTTGTGATTTCATCTAGAGTATATTTTATTTTATTTATTTTGGGGTGATCTTAAGACCTAAATGATACGAGAAACGGATACATCGCCTCGGATACGGACTGATTCTACGGTAACGACTTTTGGCATTCGAAAACGGACTATGATTGGCTTCTGGAACGTTCGAACATTGAATGACGGGGGAAGAGCTGGGGTTACTCGGTCCTTGCACCGCCAATCAGTGATCGACCGTGAAATGGAGCACTATAACATCCAAATCTTGGGCTTGAGCGAGGTCAGGTGGACAGGATCAGGAGAAGAACGAACCCCTAGCGGAAACACTATTCTGTACATTGGCCCTGAAAGTGAAGCCAGAAATGGCGTGGCGTTCGTCCTTACGCCGAGAGCGAGAAACAGTCTCATTAGCTGGGAACCAATCTCGGATAGGATTATCGTCGTCAGGCTCAGGACCAGTGTCAGAAACGTCACAATTCTGCAGTGCTACGCACCAACTAATACCGCAACATCTGGTGACAAAGAGGAGTTTTATAGTCAACTGAGTGCCACCTTCGAACGTGTTCCAAGAGGTGATATTATTATCATCTCGGGAGATATGAACGCCCAGGTTGGATCAGACAACACTGGACTAGAACACGTCATGGGGAGGCATGGTGACCCTTGGGTCGACCCTTCACGACCTTGGATTAAGAGACCCGGAAACGGCGAATTATTTGTGGAGTTCTGTAGTACTCGGCAAATGGTCATCGGAGGGACCCTTTTTCCACACAAGAGTCATCATAAAACATCTTGGGTTTCCCCTGATGGTGTTACTCAGAACCAGATCGACCATTTGGCTATAAGTCGCCGATGGAGAAGATGTCTCCTCGATGTGCGAGCGAAACGTGGAGCTGACGTGGGGAGCGATCACCACTTGATGGTTGCCTGCTTGAGATTGTGTACAGCAGCTATCCGACGACCACAAATTCTTCAAATGAAGACCAAGCTTAATGTGGATAAACTCAGAGATCCCAACAAAAAACTCGAATACACCACCATTCTACGCGAAAAGTCATCCACATTGGGTGAACATGAAATGCGCACACTGGACGCCAATTGGGAGGCAACCAGAAACACTTTTCTAACTAGTGCTGAAGAATCTGTGGGATATGCGCAAAGCGGTGAGAAACCCTGGATGTCGCAAGACACATGGGACAAGGTTGACAATCGGAAAAAAGCCAAATTGGCAATCATCTCTCAACCCGATGTCAACCAACGAACGCCCGACTTGAGGCAGAACTACCGCGATGCTCATATACAGCTTAAAAAGGCTGTTAGACGCGACAAGAGAAAGGCCATTGAAGATCTGGCAAACAAGGCAGAATCTGCGGCTTACCTTGGGGATATGGGTTCACTATTTAAAATCATGAAACAGTTGACGAACAGGAATTTCACCGCCAACCACCTGGTGAGAGATGTCAACGGAACTCTCCTTAATATGAGTGAACACCAGTTGCGACGATGGAAGGAATACTTCTCTGATATTTTAAACATCTTGTCAGATGAAGATATTCCGGAAACAGAACAACTTCCAAACATCCAACCGCAACAATCCTCTATTAGGGACGATCCCCCAGATAAGGAAGAGATAGTTTCCGCCATTCGGTCAATGGCGGGAAGGAAAGCTCCAGGTATAGACGGACTACCAACCGAACTCCTCAAAGCGGACCCGGAAATAACAGCCGATATACTCCTCCCACTCTTCACTAAGGTGTGGAATGATGGAAGATATCCGACTGAATGGAAGGAGGGCGTCATTGTGAAAATTCCGAAGAAGGGCGACCTTCGGGATTGTGGCAATTGGCGTGGTATATGTCTACTTACTGCCGTATCAAAAATTATGGCTAAGGTAATTCTCAATAGGATTAGTGATGTCGTCGAGAGCACTCTCGAAGTTTATCAGGCTGGATTCCGTAAAGGGTCGTCTTGTACCGACCACACAAATACCCTACGGATAATATTAGAGCAGTCAGCCGAAATGGGTTCGCCACTACATCTCATGTTTGTGGACTTCGAGAAGGCTTTCGACAGCGTTAAGCGAGATTACATATGGAATGCTTTGCGTAGGAGAGGTATTCCAAATAAGGTCATAGCTATGATTAAAGAATCCTACGAAGATGCAAGGTGTCGCGTCTTGCATAGAGGAGAGCTGTCCGAGAGCTTTCCTGTGCGAACGGGTGTCAGACAAGGCTGCATATTATCACCAGCCCTGTTTCTGGTGGTAATAAATGACATCTTGAAAGCTGCACTGGAAGGTGGGGAAGGTAAAGGTCTTCAATGGAGACTATTTAACATCTTAAGTCACCTTGATTATGCTGATGACGTGTGTTTGCTTGCACATACCCGTTCGGACTTAGAGTCAAATGTTCGCTCGTTGCATTCTAAATGCAAAGAGGCGGGACTGAAAATAAATGTGCGTAAAACCAAGTACATGCACATGGGTTCGAACGCAAGCACACCGATTGTTCTTAATGGACAGGATGTAGAAGAGGTGCAAGATTTTTGCTATCTCGGAAGCATTGTCAGCATGGACGGCGGAGCCGAAAAGGATGTTGAGGCTCGGCTAAATAAAGCTCGTCAGGCCTTCGGTATCCTTTCCCCTTTCTGGAGGTTAAGAGAGATCTCCCTTCGCACGAAGCTGCGAGTTTTTGACGCATGCGTCAAATCCGTGTTGTTATATGGTTGTACTACGTGGAAAGTGACCGTTCGACTTACCAAGAAACTACAGACTTTCGTAAACCAATGCCTCCGACGCATTTTAGGAATATTCTGGCCAGAAGTGATCTCCAACGACGAACTTTGGAGTACAACTCGCCAGACTAAAATAGGTATTGAGATTCAACGGCGAAAGTGGCAGTGGATCGGTCATACTTTGAGGAAACCAGAGCAAAACATCGCAAAACAGGCTCTGGATTATAACCCTCAAGGAAGACGTCGGGTTGGTCGACCATGTAACACATGGAAGCGAGCAGTTGAGCAGGAGGCCAGAGGAATAAACAAGTCCTGGCAACAGCTTAAAGCCGATGCTCAGGATCGCGCCTTGTGGAAGAGAGTTGTTTCTGTCCTATGCCCCTATAGGGGGTCTTAACAGGAATTTGATTTTTGAATTTGATTTTGGGGGAACACGTGAGAGCACTGCGGCCTTTTCGGCCTATTGTGCGATTATTGCCCCTTTACCCTACCATAACTCAATACCTTTAGCTAATCTGAGTATCTGTAAGGGAGCCATGTTGGCTAGTTCCTCGGTGGAAAGGAAACCTTTCCCAAGAAGATTATGCCTTTTCCTTGCCACTGGATATTGCATAGGATATATATTGTCCTTTCTGAGTCCTCGAGACAGAGGCGGCAGATGTCGGTTTCAGCTAAGCCCATATTATTTGGGTGGTGGTTCACTCCACTGTGCCCCGTCATTAGGCCGATTAGAGTACTAATATCGCTCTTGCTGAATTTCAGGATATCCTCCACTTTGTTTTTTTGTGGTAGGATTAGTTATTTTGAGGTTGATAAGCCTGGAATTCTATTCCAGTAGATTTAGAATCAACATTTAAGCGGCTGTCGTATCAAATTAAGCAACCGTAATCTTTTCTTTGACCAGGCCCGTAGATAGAAAGCGAAGGTTGCGGGGGACCTTTTAACACGACTTTTCAGCTGTCAAAAACTTTCAAGCCCAAGCGCTAAACTTTCTCCAGTAAATAAGAAAAAATTTGTTTCGAAGGTATTTTGTGGAAATTTCCACCCATTTCTATTTCATTTCAAATTCTCGTTTTTGCAGTGCAATGGGAGGTTGGGTTCTAGAAATCGGTAAAATGGCCATGTACATGACCTTTCCGGTTGCACTTTTCCACTTCTTCAATCAGCCGGCGTATTTCGAGGAATGGGTGACGAAAACCAAGCGGGAACTCTACCCGCCGGAAAACAAAGGTCATCGGGAGGAAATCGAGAATGCAATTCGAACTATGCGTGAGAAAAGGGACGAGCAATTCATCAAAGCGCTGGAGGAGTTTGAAGCAAAAGAAATGGCTGCGAAATGACGGGCGGGTTATTTTATGTTGTATTTAGTTGAAAAGTATTTTAATGTGGAATAATTAAACAGTTTTAGAGTAAGAAAATAAAAGTTGCATTTCTCCATATCTGCACGGTTTGTAAATAATCGCTTGGCAATCAGCTGTTTGCTGTATCACGTGCAATTTACAAACGTCAAATCTCTCCATTCATAACCTCAGTTATCAATGAAATTCCATTGCGATGGGAGGCAAACATAAGAAGTTCCTTCGCTCGGAAAAGGCCAAAGTTAAGCTAAAAGGGGTTAAACTGCCCAAGGGGTTGAATGCCACAAAAACCGACTTCAAAGTTAAGAAGATTGTGATCAGGGAACAGTTGAAGGAGAGCATTTACGAGGATGGAAAACGAAAGAAAAATTTGAAGGTAAGGCCGCGAGTATGATTTATGAAAACTAAGCTCGATTCCCGAATTACAGGAAGTCCTGACGCGACTAAAACACCACAACAGCTCATTCCGCATGGATGCATTGCGATCGTTGAAGGAATGCCTAGCAACCGAATCGGATGAAGTTTTTCGATGCTTAGGCGCTCTGGTTCAAGGCATCGCAGCCGTCTGTCTCGATATCGAGAAGGACATGCGACGCGAATCGTTTAAAGCCATGACTACGCTTTTCTCACTGGTACCGCCCGCTGCAATTGAACCTTTCTTCGACGTGATCTCATCGTATTTGCGATGCGCCATGACACACATCCAACAAGCAATTCAAGAGGATTCGCTCCTCATGCTCGACGTCCTGCTAATTCACGTTCCGCACTTGGTGGCAACGAAAAGCAACAAAATTTGGTCCAACTTCTTGGACATGATATCGAAATTTCGGGCCGATGCCAAGCCAGGACGCACGCTCACCATGCACGTTGGCAATAAAACCACGACAATCAAGTGGCGCAGTAAAATTCTCCAGCGTCTACAAGGAATGCTGTGTGCCATGATCGAGCAGAAGGAAGCTCGATCAATGCAAAATAACAAGGCAACCGCAGACGGCAACGATATTCGTAAGCTTTTCATTCCGAACGTTCCAATGCACTTCCCGCTGGTTCGATGGAATCTGAACCGGACGTGTGACCTATCGGCTGTCCTCATTCGTTCTGGTGGGCAAGTCGTCAAGGAGAACGACAGTAGCCGCCTGAAGACGTATATTCTGCAACTGCTTCCTCTTTTGTTCGAGTCGTGGCTGGAAGTTCGCACCAGCGATAAGGATCAGCGGGTTCAACGTGGTTTAGTTTTACTTGTATACGATGCTGCAGCCACGCTCAAAACGATTCTAAATATTCTTGTTAGCCTTGCGGAGATGGCAGTTATTTGCGATGCAGAAGAAAATAACGATGCAGTTTCGCAATGGTTTAGGGAAAATTGCCAGGATGAATTTAATGAGCATTTTATGAACGGATTCCCTTATCAACAGGCCGAAGGAAGTAAAGGTGAGTCCTGTTTTTGGGTTTCAAATATATTGGGTTTCCAAACAAGTCAAACACGAACCAAACATTGTCATTGGTATGAGATTTCCGGCAAGACTAAGCTTGATGCTCCTTCGTCGGATCGTACACAGCAAAGTGTTGATTTCAATTTTTCAAATGCGTCGCTCGGTCGACCAACAAAATTGTGGGTTATTCTTCTACAACAAAAAAACTATAAACGACTTCGATATTAGAGAGTATTCTCGAATGAAATCTTCGAACTTCTGTAAGTCTTGTTGGTTGCGGAAACTCTCGATTGGCGTTAATTTTCTCAGGTCCTGGTTTAATTTCGTCCTCATCGACTCGGTAACACTGAAACGTGATTTGCTTAAACAAAAACGCGCACTTAAGGGTCTTCAATACCGACTACCGCCATCTTGAATTTTTTTCGAATTTGTATGGAGAAACGGTTTATCGAGTTACGCGGTTTTTTGACAATTTTCATTATAAGTTTAGTTGGCTATCGGTTTGTCTATTCACACAAAAGGTCCCAACCCCATAGTTTTATTATTTACTGTTTTCGTTTGTTGTAAAATCAAGCCGGAAAAAACTCGAATCCAAACTACTAATTTTCGTTCACATATTTTTCAATTCACATGACACGAAATTGGCGGAGTTATGGCCACGGGACATTCGCACAACACTCAAAAATATCTCGCTGTTCACTCCCTGTTAAAACATACAATATTAATGTTAAAATCAAATTATAAAGAGACGAACATCCCATAATTTCAGATTTCCGGATTTCTTACGTCAAATAGTTTATCCCTCTTACCACAAGACGTCGGTCTTGTCACATAGGTGCTGCACATATTGATATTGCAAACCAAATTTAAAATATGAATATTCTCAATCATTCTCAAGTAAGGTTTAGAAGAACGATCTGTTAAATCCTTCGCAGCTTAGTTGTTTCGCGCTCGGCTTAGTATTTTCGCACACTTTTGTACGCGAGTTCGAAACTCTATGGCGTACAATTTTTTTTTTTTGATCAATCGATTTTTTCAAAGATTGTCGAATATGATAAAACATGAAACCATGGGAAATTTAGGTTTGGGTTTTTTTTTCGTTTAGTGCATTGTCGTTTTATGATGCACAGTAATAAACATAAATAAAATAAAAAACTGTGTTTTTGTCTGGATTCGAACCAAGTGCAGAAAAAAGCAAAAGGTTAGGTAGCGCCCGCTAGACCTGTAGACCACGCAATCGTTATTCGAAACGTTTCTACAGTTCTACAGTTATTGTTGTTGATATAACAGGAAAGAGCAGAAAGATGAGAAGATCATAAAATAAACAACCAGAACAACTACCTGGAGAAAATTGTAGAAAATGCACTAGAAACAATTCTGAGATTTCCGTACAAGCATGCGTGATCAAATACGTGACATATATTTGTATAGCACGTTTCAGGAATTTGAGATGGTCTTTTCTTGTTTCTACTTTTTACAAATCAGAGTACGAGCAACGTACGTGCTTTGAAGTGAAATTTGGAAACCACGCATTTGGTATTTATTATGTTGAATATTTATTATTAATCATCTACATTGACCTTTGGCAAAATACGATGATTTATGGTTCGACAGAACATTTTTATTTTTCTGCCTTACAACTCGAATGTTTTTCCTCAATGAAGCAGCCGATCTACTCGACGATTTTTTTGAATTCGAGATGCTCTTGGTTATGAATTGCTGCAGTATTCAGACTGTGACCGATTCATTGCCACTTACATCTCCGAGTTTACATGCTTAGCTAGGACTCTTATGCGCGAATAATACCCGACGATCATCGTGCTTCGTCTATTTCGCATTCGGTACATAACATCTGCGAATGAGTTCTGTTTTCATAAAACTTTCTTTCGAAATGCCAACTTTCGAGAGAACCCTTTTATTTTCCTGCCTTACGACTTAATAGTGTTTCCCTTTTTGTGACGTAGTCAATCTACTCGACGAATTTTGTAATGTCGGGATGCTTTTAACCAGACATCAACTATTTCTGACAAGACAAAATTTTTGGAAAGAGATATTCTTAACATTCCTAGTCATGTATTTGGAGAGCACAAGGAGTGTGCAAGGATTGGATATTTCTGTGATGGCTCCAGGAAAGCCGAAGAAGAAAACACCGTCCCTTTATTGGAGAGAGCAGGGCTCTATGAAAAAATTTTATTGTTAATGAAACAATTGTCTTGGCATACGAAAAGTTTACTTTGCCACAAGAATAACAATCGTGTTGAATGTTTGAACGCAGTAATTTCTGCTTGTATTGGCGGAAAAAGGGTGAATTATTGCCTGAAAGGATCATATGAGGCTCGATGTAATGCAGCTGTTGTCTCATTTAATACTCGGGAGCCAATAAGTGCTTTACATTCAGCATTAGGAACGAGTCAAGGAGACATATCCAAAAAAATCGAAAAATCCCGCAAGCATATTAAAGAACGCGCCGAAGAAGACAGACATCAGGGAAAAAAGTCAACAACAAAATATCAGCGGAAAGTTCGAAAATTTGCAACAACAGATAAAGATTATGGTCCAAAGGCAATGAAGCCTGATGCTCTACCTGAAGATTGTTCAGTTCGAATAGTCGAACATATGAATATGTTAAGGAATTGGCAAAATAGAAGAGAGGAAATAGAGCGTCAGACGCGAGAACAATCTCACGAAGAGTCCTGGCACTATTACCGGACTCAAATTTTGACTGCTTCACACTTCGGAGGAATCTGTAAGATGAGAGAATACACATCTTGTGCTAATAAAGTGAAGAGCATTTTATATCCTCAGGATTTGCCACTGGAATCACTTCAATATGGAATGGAAAACGAAGCGCTCGGAAACAATTACAGATAACCGAAGGAATCACAATTGAGCGATGTGGACTTTTCATTGACCCGGATATTCCGTTTCTTGGAGCATCACCTGATGGAAATATTGGTGACGATGGCATTGTTGAAATAAAGTGTCCATCCGCATCACGATTCTACTCACCTGAAGAAGCAATTGAAAAAAATGTGTCTGGTCTACGCGCATTATATAAACGAAAGAAGATTTGGAAATGAACAGACGCCACAATTACTACTATTAAGTTCAAGGTCAGCTGCACGTTACTAGAAAAAATTTTTGCATTTTTATAATCTGGACACCTATCGGTATGAAAATTGAAAAAATAGTTCGCGATGACCTTTTTTGGGAAAATAAAATGGTTGGTCACCTGAGAAGATTTTACGAAGACTGCATCATCCCCGAAATAGTAGATTCACGCGTTGCGAGAAATATGCCAATTCGGAACCCTAGCTACAGGATCAACGCGAAAAAAAGAAAATTAGGAGATGCGTCTACTTCTAAAGATGAAGAAAAAATACGAAATAAAATTATCAAAGCAGAATAAGAACTTGATAATGGAAACAACGCAAGGAGGAAACTAAACGACCCTCTCTTATGGGTCATACATCATACATCATGCTAGAATTGCTAGTTACTAACAGAATCAGTGCACTGGGCTTAGTTAAATTGTACAGTTTCTGTGGAAGGTGGTAGAGTAGTTATTATATTAATTATAATCATATTTACATATGTATATACCTAACGAAATAAATATCTACTTATATAATCATTATAATCATAATTTTGTTATGTTTTATTTTACGTCGGCACCTGGAAAATAAATGGTAGCGTGATGTCAATTTCTGAAAAATTAGCCAAAAATACAAAAAAAAAAAAATTCGTCCCGTTGTACGCCGTACATATGGACTCATGTCGAAACGAAAGTGCTTTAAAAGTTTTGGGATCGCACCTGCCCTTGTATCCCCTCCCAAAAGTATGATTTCGACCAATTTCTTTAAATGAACTAATGAGGAAAAACATTCGAGTTGTAAGGCAAGAAAATAAAAATTTTCTGTCGAACCATAAATCATCGTATTTTGCCAAAGGTCAATGTATATGATTAATAATAAATATTCAACACACCCAATAATAAATACCAAATGCGTGGTTTCCAAATTTCACTTCAAAGCATGTACGTTGCTCGTACTCTGATTTGTAAAAAGTAGAAACAAGAAAAGACCATCTCAAATTCCTGAAACGTGCTATACAAATATATGTCACGTATTTGATCACGCATGCTTGTATGGAAATCTCAGAATTGTTTCTAGTGCATTTTCTACAAATTTCTTCAGGTAGTTGCTCTGGTTGTTTATTTTATGATCTTCCCATCTTTCTACTCTTTCTTGTTATATCAACAACAATAACTGTAGAAACGTTTCGAAAAACGATTGCGTGGTCTACAGGTCTAGCGGGCGCTACCTAACCTTTTGCTTTTTTCTGCACTTGGTTCGAATCCAGACAACACAGTTTTTTATTTTACTTATCTTCGTTTTCTTTTTTCAAATCTTTACATAATTTTCTTAGTTTATTAGCTCATTTTACATGAAACAGTAAATTTTTAAAGATGCATTTCAATCGCACGGGGGATATTCGTAAAGTGTTTTTAACTGTTTATCATAAAATGGACTAAACGAAAAATAAAATCGAAACCAAAATTTCCCATGGTTTCATGTTTTATCATATTCAAAAATCTTTGAAAAAATCGATTGATCAGAAACAGAAAAATTTGTACGCAATGGAGCTTCGAGCTCGAGCGCAAAAGTGTGTGAAAATACTGAGCCGAGCGCGAAACAACTAAGCTACGAAGGATTGATTACATCGTGCTTCCAAACTGTACTTGAGAAAGATTTTTCTCTGTTCCGATATTCGTATCACGGTGATCACGATGTCAGTAATATTGCTATTCGACTGACCAATTTTTTTGTCTATCAACCGAGCAATCAGAACCGATTATTCAATTTACTAATCGAGCATGAAACGCCTCACTTCAGCAAATATGAGTACATCATAAATATGAGCCATTATCTGCGGTCATTCTCCTCCTTTGAATCGCTTTTAGTGCCTCTACCGGTCGGTATAGTAGTTGATCTTTCAATTTGCCACAGCAGATGGCGAAACAGTCGATTCGCAATAATGGGCTGGGTATTGAAGACCCTTAAAGGGCCGAGGCGACAAACTGGCATCTCAAAGTATAATTCGGAACCTACGAAGCTTATTTATGTTAATCCCTCAAAGATGGTTTTGATAGGTATAATTACTTCCTCTACGTAGCTAACTGCTCGATTTCTCATTTGCCGTGACGATCTCATGGAAATAATTCGGTGCGTTACACAGGGCTAAAGACATCCGGTTGAACTCGTACTGGCGTGAATGCATTACAAACGCGATGTATTTTCGGCATTCCTCTTTTATTGGTATTTGATAATGCCCAGACATCAAATCCTGTGGCGTATAAATTCCCAGCGATTGATAACAACTGAGCGTTTTCTTAACGGTCGGCGTGAGAAGCAGGCGCCTTTCTTTGAGAGCGTTGAGCTCACGAACGAGGACGATGAGTGACGAATGTTCAGATGAAATTTTTTTCGAGTTCATTTATCCTCTCCTGAACACAACGCATTGCGAACGGTATGGCTGGCGTTGAACAGGTTTCGGGGTCATTAACTTTATCGTTATTGTTACCGAATTGCACTAACCCAGATAAGCAAGCGATTCGGAGAAGCACTTTTTATGCTCGTTGATGATCTGATGTAGTTTGTCTTCTTCTTCGACCGTCAACGTTGGCTCAAAAGTTTGACCATGACGTAACTTTCCAATCAACATTGTCCCGACGCAATGATCAGTCGTTTATCTGACGTGCAAAATAGATCTGGCCTTGCAAGTTCTCTGGAGCGTGCTAAAGAAATATTTGTAAACGTTGACTCGGTAGCAAGGGAAGCTGAGCTACTTATTAAAGAAAACAAAACAGAAGTTATGACGCAACCAAAGAAAAGGACGCTAATAAAATATTTAAGACGATTATACAACCTGTGATATGCTATGACAGCGAAGGTAGTCAAAAGAATCCTCGAACCTGTGCGGGAAGGCTCGATCTAGAGAATACGATACAATAGAAAACTGTTTACCATCTTCGACAATCCAGAAGTGTCAGCTCACATAAAATTCAAGAAGCTGCAATGGGCTGGACATGTGGAGTGGATGGATGACAAGTGCAAAGTCTATAAACAAACACCAGTTTTTTTTCGGCTTTTATCTGCAATGCACAAACACAGTCATGGAGGGAAGGAATGGGGTTGGGAAGGTGGGGAAGGATAGTGAGAACGACCGTAACGAGTGGAGAAGCTGGTATATTTTTCAGTTGTGCTGGCTGCTATTGGAAAATATTTGCAGATGTTATGGGCGACTGAATGATAGAAAGCGAACAGAAACCATCTACTGAGTATACAGACCTTCTTGAAGTGGAACTGTTTCACTTTTACACCGCTTGCCCATTTTATTTCCAATAATTTTTCATGACCAGTAGCAACTCAAAATTCGTACATACTAAGAACGAACGTTTTTTTTTTACGGCCGTCGAAAATAACTTAGGGGGTCACCCTTTAATGCGCGATGCACAGTTAAGTCGACACGGGTATGGGGAAACAAGTGGATAGAGGAAAATTAGTAGGGAAACACAGGAGGGGAGATTTTGAAGTGGCGGTGAACGTTGTTCTTAAATTGCTGGAGATTATATCCTGTCGGAAAGAGATTGCCTGGTAATGATTCCACAACACTGTCGTCCGAGGGATGAAGGACTGCCTAAACTTCACTATTCTCCACGGCAAGGGCTTCACGGTGTACTCGTGTGAGCGTGTAGCTTGGCGAGTATTTCGGGGAGCATTGAATGTAGGTGGTATAAGGGCTTTTAGTTCCTTGCTGCATTTACCATGGAAGTATCTATAGTAAATGCAGAGTGCACCGATATTTCGACGATGCTCGAGGGAGTCAATTGAGGCCGATATAGCTTCATCTCCAATTAATCGGAATGCATATTTCTGGATACGGTCAAGAAGGGCCAGATGTGATTTCAATAACTTTTTATGAACACTTTTGCGAGTCACTGTACATAGTGCTAATTTGGTTTTTTTCCGGATTGCCAACCTTATGTTTCTTGGGATCTTTAAGTTTATCCACATTAAGTTTGTGCTTTATCCGAAGAATCTGTGACCATAGAACAACTGCTTCCCTTGCACAGGAAGGAAACATCTTCTCCATCAGCGAGTTATGGCTAAGTGATCGATTTAGATCCAAGTAACACCATTAGGGTTAGGATGTAGCCTAGTGGGTAGCGTGTCGGTCTACAATGCGAAGGTCGTGAGTTCAAATCCGACGGATAATTTGCCTGCTTGGGTATACCTTGGTCACCTCAATCTACGAAGATAAAAAATTGTTGTGGGTTGTGTGAAGGCCTAATAACCCTTCCACATTAAATTATGAAAAATGTTAAGGAACTTGAAGGCCAAGGCCCGATTTGTGTTTTAGTGCCACTGTAGAAGTAAAGCACCATAAGGGGAAACCCAAGAAATTTTTAAAAATCGAGTAATTCGCTGTTTCAGGTCTCTTAATCTAAGGTTTTGATGCGTCGACCCAAGAATAACTATGATTCTCCATGACGTGCTCTCGTCCAGTATTGTCAGAGCCAACCTAGGCGTTCATATCTCCTGAGATGATAATAATTTCGGAACAACCTCGAAAGTGGAAACTCCTATTTATTACCAGTCGAACCGTAGAACTGAAGAATCATGACATTTTTAACCGTGGCCCCGCGTGATAATCGGAGATAATCTTATCTGAAGCTAATGAGACTGTTTCTTAATATCAGCGCAAGGATAACTGTCAGTTTTGTTTTCACACTTAGAACCAACGTACAGATTGGAGTTCGTCCTTCTCCTGATCCTATTCAGTCGACTTCGCTAGTGCTTTGTTTCATGGTCGATCACCGATTGGCGGTATATGGACGAGTTACACCCCACTACCATTCATAGTCCGGTTTCGATAGCCAACGATTGTTACCGTTCTTGCCTTATTAGTACCCAAAAGCTCCCCTTATTTTAACACGAAATTGCGTTTCACTAGGCACTTACAACTTATTTACTTTGTATTAATATCGGAATTTTTTTTACAGTGTCCAAAACAAAATCAAAAGGACATGCTACGGATCGCGAAGTGATGGAATCTGGCGGACAATTTTGTCTTAATCAAAATCTGAACTTAATACGTCTATTTTGCATATTGAATGTACCTCTGAAAGCAATTAACAAAGATCAAGCGTCACGCATCTTACAATTTCTTACTCGTAAGTATAATTTATTTTATAAATGCCCGGCATTCTAAGTGAAAAATAAATCACAACTCTTTTCAGATAACATTGACACGTTCAAACAATGTCCAGCCGATTGGATTTCACCTCTGCCAAATGTTCTGCGCGAAATATTGTACACAAGTGGCAACTGTTTCTTACGAATAGACGAAGAAAGCACAAAAACTCTACTAAGAACGATTCTAAGTTGTTTTCAAAACAATGCTTTCGGTCGCGATAATAAGAGCAAAATTCTCGCAATTCTATGCGATATTATTCTGAGAAATGACTTGTACAAATCGTTCGGGTAGGATTTCTACATTTCGAGTTTAAAAATATTTTTTTTTAACTCATCCCACAATTTTTACAGTCCACAAGAATTCGATTTATGGATACTTGGACTGCCAGGAATGCTATGCAGGCCGCAAGTATCACAAAATATCATTCTAACCCTGAGTAAATTAGGTAAACAGAAGAGCATGGTATTCTTGGAAGCATTACGGAAATCTATAAATCCTGTAATAGGTAATAAAAAAAAACAAATTTGATATCCTGGTAAACTTTTTTTAAACAAAATAAAATTTTAGAAAATCTCTTAACAATTAACATTTCGGGCTGTGACGATCAATTCGAAGGTAGAAAGAATTTAATGAACATGTTCTACTGGATCGATAACTGGACGAATGATGAAAAAACGAAAATTCTCGAGCATGTAAACAAACACATTACCGATGATATGGCAGCAAACTATTTTCGATTTGTCTTATCCGAAGCATTTCAAAAATAACTTAATTTTACAACAATTCAATAAAATTTATTTCAAGTAACTGTTGTACAGTTTTAAATCTACTACTTATTAAGGATACGACAAAAAAAAATAACTAAACTAATTTCAATAAACTGGCAATAAATACCTAAGAAAAAAGAAAACAAAAAAAAATTCTTGAGAAATTGTTCACTGTAGCGGCTCATCCGACTCTAAGTGATAGCTCTTAACACGCGAAAACCAAAACGGTGGATACTTGGCCGACGTTAGCTCAAAATCAGTCGTGATATCCTTATTATTGTTTTTCTCCTGAATTATAGTGTAACGCTTCCACATCAATTGACTGAACTTTCGTTTCGATGTGCTCATAATGTTCAACTCGATGAAAAATGTTTGAGTCTGTCCGTCTGTCGGTTCATTGAAAGCGCCGCGTCTCTTATTATTGGTGTAGTTGTTTTGAACTTTCTGATTACGCTTTAGAACGATGATGATTTGATCGCCGTGCAAGCGAAAATTTCCTTTAAGGATTTCGGGACGCGAATTATTTAAATTGCGTAGTTTACTGACAGTCTGTGCCGGATCGTCGGCAGATGTCATCATTTGTACGAGACCGTCCGGGAAGAAACGAATATAACGATAATATTCGATTATTTGAACGGGACGATAGAATTGATCCTGCAACACAAAATTAGTTTAATTAAGAAAAATTTTATTGCAAGTTCTATATGAGAAAGTATTAGATTGCTTTGCGAAATTTTATTAATTTATGGATGACTAGGCACATGGTGCTAGGGTGTAGCCTGGTGGGTGGCGTATTGGTCTACAATGCGAAGGTCGTGAGTTCAAATCCCGGTCGACGCATAATTCCAGCACAATGCCTGCTTGGATATATCAATCTACAAAAATGAAAAATTCGTAGATAAGAGGGTTGTGCGAAGGTCTAACAACTCTTCCATAAAAAATAATAAAAAAATGTTAAGGAACCTGAAGGTCTGGAGGCCAAAGCTCGATTTGGGTTGTAGCGCCATTGTAGAAGAAGAAGAACCGCATGATGCACATTGTTTGTTAAGAAGAGCAAGAGAGAGATTTAATTTTTGATTGAACACAAGCGCGGAAATATCATGACGTGGGTTACCGATGGTATTTCCGAAGTTGAAGAAAAGCCCGGTCCGCAAGTTATCAATATCAACGGTTGTTCGATCGGTATATGTTCCCAAGAATATCCGGTTGGATTCGATTGAGAGACACCGTGACGCAATAGTACATCGCCGTTAACTGCTACGGCTTATACAATGATCAGAAGACCATCAATACTATCGTCTTCCGGCAGCACCGAAACGTCCAGAATTTTGGAGTTACCAAGCTCTTGTTACGGGCCGATAATGGTTAAGTGACATTGCCGATACTGTTTTCGTCGAACGTCTTAGCCGGAACATTCCACGACTTCAGGACCCACGACTTCAGGACCCACTCTCTATCGAGGACGCGACAAGGACAGCTTTATTATATTGAAAGCCCTTACGCGGACTAATGCCGAAATTACGCTTTTTGGTGTCCTAAAATGCCCTCTGGTTGCCAAAGGGTAAACTTCCCACCACTAAGTAAGAATCGGTCACAAGTATCAGGGGCACTTGATAAGCCGTTTGGGCAAAATGTGACCCCCTGGCCGTATGAAGGTTAAACATCACTTTATACAGGGTGTTTGGTACTCCGTACATAACCTTGTAAGGGGTTATTCCTGGATATATTTTGAGCAAAAAATTGTTCTACGGAGATGGCCAATTTTCAATATCCACGGAGATACAGGGTGATCAAGAAAAGTCCTTCGGACCTGTACCCTCACTCTCTCAATACGCTATATCTTGAAAACCAATAATTGCATTTCAAAGTGTTATAGCTTGTTTTTTAGGGAATCAAATTATCTTTCATTTAGTGTAATAGTCCGTATTGTACCTGTACCCAATCCTGAGGTATTTCCTTCAGACCATAAATTTTTGATACTTTGACCCTCAAAATTCTGTGATCAATGTAGTTTTTCTCAAGAAAACGCATTATAAAAATGTCATTTTAATGTTGTTATTTTATGTGCCATATCATTGCCTACAAAAGATGCACACATACTTATGACTTAGGTTTTCCCGTTTTCCAGGTAATAAGCGAAAATACATATGGCTTAAAAATAAAATATGCCATAAACCAACCCTCGTTCTAAAAAAACTACCTGAAATGTTGTTAAACTGAAATATTCTTTGTGTCCTTTAATTACTATTTAAATTATCAATGAATGTCCTTTAGGTAGTATTAAAATTATCGAGAAAATGAATTAAATTAAAATGAGTTTCAACACAACAGCACTTTGCCCTTTTTAATGGGTTACCTAACAAAATGAAAAGCCTATAAAAGCAAACCATACTTCATATTTTTATCAGTTTTAGTTAAATTTGTAAAAGAACAAGGTGTCACTAAAATTTAGAAAATAATTTCGAAATGCCTGAGTTCACGAACGAAGAATATGCAGACATAATTTTCCTCTATGGAGAGTGTCAGGGAAATGAGCAAGCGGCGCGATCTTTGTATCATCACAGATTTCCCAATCGTCGAATACCTTACGCGAGAGTATTCCAAGACGTTTACAGAAGGATTAGGGAAACAGGCAGTGTTAGGACAAGCAGAGTGAATGCAAATCCTGCGCCGGTAATCGCTGTTTCAATTGATCAACGAATCCTAGCTGCAGTTCTAAATGATCCATCAACTAGTATACGACGCTTGGCATTGCGGTTTAACGTCTCTACGTTGAAAGTTTGGAGTGTCCTGAAAGCAGAACGTTTGCATCCCTACCACCACACACCAGTGCAGGAGCTGTTACCCATTGATTTACCCAAAAGGATGGAGTTTTGCAATTGGCTCCTTGAACGACAAATAAGTGACGAGAATTTTATCAGCAACATTCTTTGGACGGATGAGTCCCAATTCACCAGGGACGGTATCACAAACTTCCACAACTTACACACATGGGCTGAGAGCAATCCACATACAAGAAGAGAGGCATCATTTCAGCACAGATTCAGTGTCAATTTATGGGCAGGTGTGATTGGCAACGATTTTATTGGTCCTATTAGGCTTCCGCCTACCTTAAATAGTTCCAATTACTTGCATTTTTTGACAAATGATCTACAGGAGTTATTGGATGATATGCCACTGCAACGATTGGCTTCCATGTTTTACCAACACGATGGTGCTCCAGCTCATTACGGCCGACAGATCAGAGATTGGTTAAATTCCAATTATAGCAATCGCTGGATCGGTAGAAATGGACCGATACACTGGCCTGCAAGATCCCCTGATTTAACTATTATGGATTTCTTTGTATGGGGACGGATGAAGGACCTTGTCTACGCAACGGAAGTAGTAACGTTGCAGGATCTAAACACCAGAATCGATGCGGCAGCAACAGAAGTAAGGCAGCAGTTGAGGAGTATGAACACAAAGAGAACACTGGCAAAACGAGCTTTAGCGTGCATTCAAAATGAAGGTGGCCATTTTGAACATTTATTGTAATTAAGGAAATTTGAAATAAACCGTAAAAACCATTCTTAAGTTCTTTTAGTTCAAGCGGAGAGTGTTGATCAACCTATTCTTGCTTTTTCGACAAAAGTGCTAAATTATTGGAATGATAATTTCTTCTAAACTATAAAACTTATGCAATGCAAGTGTATGCGTCTTTTGTAGGCAATAATATGACACAAAAGAAAACAACAATAAAATGACATTTTTATAATGAGTTTTTTAGAGAAAAACTACATTGATCTTAGAATTTTGACGGTCAAACTGTCAAAAATTTGTGTTCTGAAGCAAATATCTCAGAATTGGATACAGTTACAATGCGGACTATTACACCAAATGAAAGGTAATTTGATTCCCTAAAAAACAAGCTATAACACTTTGAATTGCGATTATTAGTTTTCAAGATATAGCGTTTTGAGTGAGTGAGGGTACAGGTCCGAAGGACTTTTCTTGATCACCCTGTATCTCCGTGGATATTGAAAATTGACCATCTCCGTAGAACAATTTTTTGCTCAAAATATATCCAGGAATAACCCCTTACAAGGTTATGTACGGAGTACCAAACACCCTGTATAATAAGCAAAAACTGTGCATATAAAGGGTGTTCCATTAAGGACGCCTATTTTGAATTTAGCCCCATTTTTTTCGTGTCGGTTGTGAAGCGTTCTTGTTTGAAAGTTGTATTGTGTGAACATTGAGGCTTAGTGATGGAGAATTACACGGACGCACAACGTATAAAAATTATGAAAATCCACTACCGAAATGGTGAAAATTTTGCGGAGACGGATAGAAAATTTCGTGGCTTTTTCGGTCAACATAACGCACCTTCTCGCCGTACACTGTCCGATTAATCCAGAAATTTGAGACCAATGGGTTAGTTCACACTAGTGATGGGAACTATCGATTATTTTTACTATCGATAGTCAACTGAACTATCGATAGTTTTTGTTCGAATAAAATTTTCGATTGTTATTCGAATGAACTATCGATAGTTTTTATTCGAAAAAATGGTCGATTGTTATTCGAATGAAAGCTATCGATAGTTTTTATTCGAATTAAAGCTATCGATAGGTTTTATTCGAATGAAAACTCGAAAATTTCAATAGTTATTTGAGTAAGAACTTCCATTAAAAAGGCAGTTTCGACCCCATTGATTGAGCGATATCTAGACTAAAAGGGAATGAAAGGAACAATTATTATAAATTGTTAACCAGTTATTACCATGGGTGTAAATATGAAACCGGAATTTTTTTGCAAAAAAAAACACTTATTGGTTGGAAATGAAAAGGAGTATTTTATTTAAAGTATAGCCCTTCGCTAGCTATACATTTTCCCCATCTCTCTGGTAATGTGTGGATGCCTCGCCAAAAAAACTGTTGGTCTTTTGATGAAAACCAGTCATCGAGCCATATTCGTACATTTTCGTAGGAAGTGAAGCGCTGCTCAGCAAGTGCGTGTCCCATCGATGCAAACAAATGGTAATCAGACGGAGCCAAGTCTGGTAAGTAAGCGGCATGTTCACTGTTATTAAGAACTATTCTGTCGTATGAAACTTGAAGTGTTATGAGTTGACAATCTTTGTCCGATGTCAAAACAAGAAAATGGCGCCACTGACGCGTGTTCACAATAACCACATTGACCAGTGAGGCCCTCTATGATCAAATTCCGGTTTCATATTTACACCCCTGGTATATGCTTTTGATTGTCGGCAAGTCACGGATAGAGAATGAAACAATTCGAGGAAGATTTAACGAAAGTGATAAAACTTTCAAGATATTATATTACTGACGTAAAAGTTATTTAACAGTCACTTGCAAACACATTTCGTCGACGAAAAGGAGTCATCTTGAAAAACGTGATTGTTGGAGAAAAGTTAAACAATTATCGGAATACACAAAAATTTCGTTGCAACTTTCGTAAGATTCGAAAAAAAAAAATTCGTTTTTCTCCCAAAAATGTAAAGGATTTTCATTTCGGAGTAAGTGGGGAAGATTCTTATAATTTTTTAACATTATTAAACTATAAGCCATTGGGCTAACAGCAGTTTTTAAATTAACAATTTTTTTATCAAGGGAGGCCCAAAACCTAGATCCAAAATCATTGCTGGCGGCTTCATTAACTATTTCCTCCTGAAGCGAAGATAAATTATTTAATCCTGATTTAACTCTTTCTTCAGCCGTGGTGACATTTGATTGAACTCCAAATGCAATATCCTTGAATCGGGGGTTGAAAAATGTCGCCACAGTAGTAATATTATAGGGTTCATAAGGAATCATACAGGTTTCCACTCCTGCAATCAATAACTGCTGTAAATAATTTACTTCGTCAGTAGTGCATAAACGGGTCCGTAAATACTCTTGTCAGACGCGAACCATAGGTATAATAATAGAAACTAACATACTTTTCGCCAGATAGTTCGGCTGTTATTCGTTCAAAGGGTTTCAACAGAGGAACACAGTCCTCCACGATGCTCCATTCAATGTTAGAAAGAGACGCCGGACTGTTATAGTACTAACAATGTAGCTGAAAGTGGTTCCATTACGAGTATTAATCTTTCAATCATTAATAGGGTTGAATTTAATTTAGTGACAACATCCTTCTTTAATTTGAGTTCATTAAGACCCATTTCTTTCTGCGTCGCTTCGAATTTTTCAGACGATGCAACAGACATCTTGAAGTGCGACACAATTTTACGAAATTTCGAAGTAATGACATTTAATTGCTCTGTCGCAGTTAAAACAGCAGGCTTATGAGTGATTGTAGTTTGCAACCACTGTCTCTTTCTCCTTCCAGTCGAAAATTCACAAATAGTAGAAGCCGAATCTGTAACATTAGTTGACTTTGATGGTAAGGGGCCATGCAACGAATACTAGCTTCGAGTTTCAGGCTTCTCTATTTTGTAGACTTCACTGTCTTTATCATGAACGACTGTACGATGTCTTCGTTTTATATGGTCATTCATGTTTGAGGTGTTTCCACTGAACTTGAAATCTTTTTTGAATAATTTGCATTGCACTTTCGTCCAATTTTTCAAAATTATTCCAAACACGATTTTTTTTTACGAACGACTCATCATTACTATTAGCCGAAAGAAATATTAAAAAAAACGGTTACATTGTGTTTTAGTTAAAAGTACATGAAAAAATAATTACAATTATTATATTAACATCTGTGCACACTTTCTGTTTTTACGCAAAGTGTGAATTTTCACAGGATGATTTCATTTGGATTGAAAATGCGTTGCTTGTAAAAACAAGTAAACTACGAATGCTTTTCACCAGCTGTAACATTTTTACTAAACACCATTAAAAAATTTCAACAATTCTTTGCCATCGATATGAAAAGAACCGGAATTTACAGAATTCCTAGTGTGCTGAGAATTTATATAATGCGCTATTGGAACTTCCTAGCAAACAAATTGATGGGGGTTCGTATATAACGATGTAAAAACGAGAGTGCAATATGCCTGATAACAAATGTGCGCATCTGAACATATGAAACCATTTAAGTTGCATCTTTGTACCACGCACACGTTAATGTAAACAAAAGAAACCACACCTCAGCAAGCCGAGAGATCATGTCGAACTCAATTTTTCTATATAAAAATCTTTAAACTATCGATAGTCCTTTACGGCTTCAATAGTCGCATCTAGTCCATAGTCATTTTCATTCATTCAAAAAAGTAATTTCATAGCAGCTATCGATAAAAATGATCCAACATTTACAGTACCTGGCCAATGAATTATACTCAAACCAATCATTACCATCTCCATGACATAACCAACGACAATGGCCAACGTCTTATTGATTTCGCAATCAGCAAAAATATCATAGTAAGCTCTACGTGCTTCCCACATCGCGATATTCACAAACGAACGTGGGCATCACCAGATGGTCACACCTTCAACTAAATAGACCACGTTCTAATTGAGAAAAGGGCTGCTTCCAGCATACCTGATGTACGAACTCTCCGCGGTGCGAATTATAACTCTGATCACTATCTAGTCAAAGCTAAGTATCGATGCAAAATAGCTTGTCGTGGATATTCGAAAACGAGTAGAGCTCGCAAATTCAATGTCGACAAGCTTAACGACGAAACGGTGGCGCAGGCTTACATGTTAGCATGTAATAAACACCTGACACCAATATATGAAAATATCCAAAATATGCCAGTAGATAATGCGTGGATGAAAATACGAGACGGCATCAAATCCACCGCGGAAGAGGTATTAGGATATCAAGCACGGCGAAAAAATAATGATTGGTTCGACCAAGAATGTCGCGACGCAATAGATAGAAAGAACGAAGCTTACAAAATTTTTACTGAACGACCAACACGAGCCAAAAAAGAAAGATATGACGAGCTTAGGCGATATGCGAAAAAGACTTGCAGACGAAAACAAAGGAAGTACCATAATGACAAAATACAAAAAATGGACGGCGACATGACAAAAAATAAAACGCGGGACGCATACGCAATAGACGCAGAGGGCAATATCATCAGCGACACAGAAGAAATCAAAAGGAGATGGGCTTCCTACTTTGAACATCTTTTGAATCCCACCCCATTAGCACCGATCACAACAGACAACATTTCAATTGAAGCCTCAACTGACGAAGATGAACCATCATCGACACTACCCACGCTGGCTGAAATCAAAGCAGCCCTATGTGACCAGAAACTAAACAAAGCGCCGGGAATTGACGAAATACCAGTTGAACTTCTGAAAAACGGTGGAAATTGTGTCGCTGAAATACTGCACAACATGATATGCAAAATTTGGACAGAGGAAATTATACCCGACGATTGGCGAAAAAGTATTATATGTCAAATTTACAAGAAAGGAGACAAACTCTGCTGTGAGAACTACAGAGGTATATCATTGTTGTGTACGTCCTATAAAATACTGACAAAAATAATTGAACGTCGTCTTAAGCCCTATACTAATCAAATAATTGGCAAATACCAAGGCGGATTCAGAACCGGACGATCTACAACAGACCAGATATTCTCGGCGAAACAGTTGCTTGAAAAAGCATATGACAGTATCGACAGGAGCGTACTATACCAAATCATGCTTGACTTTGGAATTCCTTTAAAACTAGTCCGACTAACAAGACTCACAATGACGAACACTGAATCCCAAGTGAGAATACAAACCGATTCCACAACCAGCTTTCGAACGGAACGAGTTTTAAAGCAGGGAGATGGTCTAGCCCCCATGCTTTTCAACTTGGCACTAGAGTATGTCGTCCGAAAAATCCCAGTCGACACCAACGGGACACTACTATTCAAGTCCACCCAACTAGTAGCATACGCTGACGACATTAACATCCTAGGAAGATCCTTCCCTAGTGCTAAGGAGGTATTTGTCAATCTTGACTCCGCCGCAAAAGAAGTCGGGTTGCGCATTAACGAAAACAAAACAAAAGTAATGACGCAAACAAGAAGGAGAGCGCCTATCAGACAAAACATAACAAATGCGGAATATAATTTGGAGAATGTGGACAATTTCATATATCTTGGGGCTAATCTAACAAAGGACGGTAATGAAACAGACGAAATCAAACGACGGATAATACTAGCAAATAAGACGTATGTATTATTCGGTACTTCCAATAATGAAATCGAAGAAAGTGCACAGGAACAATAAGCTGCGGATATATAAAACTATTGTACGACCTGTGCTCTGTTATGGCAGCGAGACATGGACATTAACACGAGCTTCCGAAAAAGCAGTTAACGCATTTGAAAGAAAGGTCCTCCGAAGAATTTTAGGGCCTGTGAAGGAAGGAACGGAATGGCGAATAAGATACAACCATGAGTTGTATCAACTCTACGACGAGCCAGAAGCTTTAACGTTCATCAAGCTACGTAAACTGCAGTGGGCTGGCCATGTAGAGCGAATGGAAGACAGAAGAATCCCCAAACGTGCTCTGAAAGGCAAAGCGAGTGGTAACCGGCCAGTAGGCAAGCCACGGAAGCGATGGGAAGACTCGGTTGATGAAAATAGCAAAGCCATCTTAAAAATTAGCAGTTGGAGGACGCGGTCTTTGGATCGAGACGATTGGAGGCGAAGAATTCAGGAGGCCAAGGCCCGATTTGGGCTGTCGCGCCATTGATGATGAATCATTACCATATTAGCCATAAAATTTTTCAGTTGACAATAATGTACAGTATATATTTTTTTTTTTCTAGTTTTTATTAAATATTCTTCAATTCATTGAAAGTAATAATTACAGAAAATGACATTCAGATATAATTAAAAACTAGTATTCCGTTCAACTACCTCGATTTTTTACTAAATCTTTTACACGAGATTCCATACTTCTTATGCTATTTTCTCCAGTTTTTTTGATTAGATCATCATGAAACCAAACTTCTTTAATATAATAGAATTGATTAATTCTGTTCTATTGTCTATTACTTTTTTTGGAAACTTGTTTTTTTAATACTGCCCATACATTCTCAATGGGATTCATGTCCGGTAAATTCCCTGGCCATGGTAAAACTTTAATATTATGTTTGGTTTGGTATTTTTTCACACATTTAGCAGTGTGGCAGGGTGCGCCGTCTTGCATAAAGATATATTGGTCCTTTTCTTCCAACCAACTTGCCCCTTGAGGAAGAAAAACATCCTTGAGAACTTTCAGATATTGGTCGGAGTTCATGGTAGCTTCGACAAAATATAAAGCTCCGAGTCCTTTCCCAGAGATCACATCCCATATCATCACTGCTATTAGGTGCTTTACCCTTTGCTCAACACATTCAGGCAGCAATCTTTCACTTGGTCTCCTTCTTGCATAAATTCCTCGCTCTTCAGTCACTTCGATCCGGCATTCATCAGAGAAGTAAACCTGTGAGATTTTTCAATTCCAAATATTTAATATCCTTGAGAAAAAATAAAATAAAATTATGCTAACATTTTCCCAGTCAGATGTTGAGAAGTGTTTTTGCGTCTTTGCCCAAGCCAGTCTTTTCTTTATCATTGCAGGAGTTAGCTTCGGTTTTTTGGTTATTCTTCTGCAGTCCAAATGCGCTTCTTTCATCAGACGTCTTAGAGTGCGCTCTGAAATTTCAACGCCTTGATCCGAAACCATCTTATGGACCGCTTTTATTGAAGCCTTTCTGTTCCTTTCAACAATTGAAACAACCTTCCTGTCAGCCCGTGGTGTTGTTCTTCGTACACTTTTGCAATGCTCCCTCTTGTCCAATCGAACATCTACTATCCCATCTACCATTTTTTTTTTTATATTTCTTACTGACGATTGTGAAATATTGCACATTTTAGCAATTTCCCGTTGCGAAAAAGGTTTTTTCTTCAATAAACTTTTATCAATTTTTTTTATGTCACTAGAAATGTCCTTTTTGTCCCCATTATGCCCGAATTTATCCTACTGCACACTAAACTATGTTAAAAAATATTACTTTTAAGTTTTTACCGAAATGACCGTTAAAACCCTATTTGTACACTGTATTCACTCACAAGAACCATTTAAATGTCAAAAAGACCCGTTAACACTCGGTTATATACAGGACGAAAATTTTAAAATATTCATAAAATAAATTAAAAGTTAAATTTCTCTAGAATAATATGAATTAAGATAATAAAACAAGGTAATAAATGCATAGCAAAACAGCCAGGGTATTTACTCCTCTTAAAATATGGAAATACCCACAAGGGATTTATACCTGTGGTCATTATTGTTTCATTTCGAAGAAAAATGCTTTGAGTATAATTCACTGGCCAGGTACTGTACTTCAATAAGAATTTCCATTCATTCGAAAAGTTATTCGATAGTAATTTTCATTCGTTCGGAATATTATTCGATAGTCACTATCGATAGTAATTTTCATTCATTCGAAAAGTTATTCGATAGTCACTATCGATGGCAACTATCGATAGTAATTTTCATTCAATCAGAAAGTTATTCGATAGTCCCTATCGATAGTAAAAACTATCGAATAACTTTGCGATAGTTATTCGATAGTGCCCATCACTAGTTCACACCCAGAAAAAACCTGACCAAAGGGTCAGTTCAAACCCAGAAAGGACCTCACCGTGTTCGTGAAGCTCGGTCTAATGAAAACATTGCAGCTGTTCGTGAGAGTGTTGGTCAAAATCTTTCCATCTCGATTCGCCATCGTTCTCAACAATTGAGACTTTCACGGCGAATTTTAACTAAAGAATTGCATTTGCATGCTTACAAGATTCAGTTGATACAACAAGCCAGCAGACCATGCACAGCGCCGAACGTTCACACATTGGATCTTAGAGCAACAACAAGTAAATGGTGATTTTTCGAAGACAATCATCTTCTCTGATGAGTCGCATTTTGAATTTGATAGCTATATCAAAAAGCAGCATTTGTAGCATTTGGGGAGCTGAGAATCCAAGAGTAATCCTTGAACGTCCCTTGCATCCACCGCGAGTCTTCTTCTTCACTCCGTTATACAGTGACTCTACGCCTCAATTGATACTAACGTCAAAAAAAAAAACGTATTCGGTACAACTTCGTTATAAGGGCAAACTCAAAATCCACTAAATCCCCGCAGGGCTAGAATCTAGATTGTCATTTTCCCAAATAATAAATTAAATAATTTCCCAAGAAACAAATTCCTTCGACGGGAAATTAAGTAATCCCACTTGGTTTTTGTGTAGGGCAATACTAAATAATCGAACTGTCATTCGGAGTACGTGAAAACGACAAGAAACTCGGACGTTTCTTTAATTTTGTATTAATTTTTGCCTTCCGGAAGGCTAAAAATATTTAATAAATAACGTCTAGAGATACTCGATACACACTAACACCTATGTCCTAATAGAGTTTGGACAATGCTCTGATACCGACAGTTCAGAGTTTAGAAGCACAAGGTAACATAAGAAATGTGAAAAACAGTCAAACTTGAGTTTGACCGATTCGAAATGTTCGGACACGAGCACAAACTTGCGTTAAATTAGAATTTTGAAATAGAATACTCATTAAAACCAAAAATAAATATAAAATACTCATTAAAACCAAAAATAAATATGGCTTTCATAAATAACAATTCATTTTGATTGTGTTTACTTTATAAAAGAAAAAGAATTGAGGAAATTCATATTTCGGACGAAATTTCCCGCGCTGTACATGCGTTGTCCAAACTCTATTAGGACAGAAGTTGGATCGTCGACTGCGACGATATATGAACAAAAAAAACCTACGTATTGTATCTGGCGGCTGTCTTACGACGATGAAACAATACCGGCAGATAATCCGAATTTTAATGGTATTGCAATCTGGCGGCTGTTTTACGACGGTGAAACAATACCGCCAGCCAATCTGAATTTTAAAAGAAGACCTCTACCTGTATACGACGACAACACACCGTAATAAAAAGGACCGGAAAACCCCGAAGAAAAAACTCATGTTTTGCCTACCAGGTAAAAAGGCGCTGAATTATGTTGCTGAAAGGCTTTCTCTCCGTTCCATATCCCAACACAGCGTCGGTCCTCTTATTTTATTCATTTTAATTTTAGTATTGAAAATCAGTCTAAACCGAACATCACCGGAGGAAACAACGCCGTGTTTCTTTTCGATCGATATTTTTAAGTCCAAATTATACAACTAGATTCAACGTAAAAAATAAATTATAGTATATTAACAAAACGAAAATAAAAAACATAAAAAAAGAAAACTGTTGGCTTTTCATTATAAAATTAGCCAACGAAAGTAACGTGTACTGGTGAAAGGAAAACGATTCCTATTTTTAATTTTACAACCGCGAGTTTATCCACGGTACAGAAGTGTTACTGTATATCGAATATTTCTAATAGTGTCGGGTAGATCTGATAAACGGTGATACGGTGGTTGGATGGGTATAGACAGGGTAGGCATCTGATCGGCGTCATTAGGCGACGCCCAGTGTTGTAACTGTCATATACACATCAATTGTGCTCATCATACCTCCTCGTGGTAGCCACCGGATCCTGGTCTTGTCCATCCGGACTTGACTTGCTGAACTGATGGGCGCGAGTGCTAATGAAACAGAAAAATTCTAGCACTATAATAATATGGCCCTCCAAGTTGGGGGTTGGGCGATGTGCTAACAACTCATCCTCGGAAAAAAAACACACCCGTTTCGAAACCTGAAGCAACGCCTCGGACTGGATTGATTCAACGGCAACGACCACGCAAACGAAAAATGGACTATTCCTTCGGATCTTGGAACGTGCGATCCCTGTACAGAGCAGGAGCAGTGAGAGAGCTTCTGGAACAGGCAGTCAAATACAATATAAACATAATTGCACTCCAAGAAACTAAATTATTAGGTAACGAGATTAATGACTTAAGATCGCACACAATTTTCAAAAGTGGGAAATCATCGGGAAGCCGGGAATTTGGAGTTGCGTTTATCGTCGACAAGAAGTTTAAACACCAAGTTACCAACTTCAAATCCGTCAATGAACGATTGTGTGCAATCCGCATCAAAACAAGTTTTTTTAATGTTTGGCTTATTAATGTCCACGCCCCAACGGAAGACAAAGACGACGAAGTTAAAGACGATTTCTACAGCACCTTAGAATCAACATTCGACTCCCTTCCGTCGAATGATATTAAAATAGTATTAGGTGACTTTAACGCGAAAGTGGGCAAAGAAGAAGCATACATAGGGACAATTGGAAGGCATAGTCTCCATGATATTAGTAACGACAACGGCCAGAGGCTGACTGATTTCGCCAGCAGCAAAAACCTTATTGTAAGCTCGACATGCTTCCCGCATCGTGACATTCATAAGAGAACGTGGGCTTCACCCGACGGAAGAACATTCAATCAAATAGACCATGTTCTAATAGAGAAAAGGACGGCCTCCTGCATTCTCGACGTGCGTACATGTCGAGGGGCTAATTGCGACACAGACCACTATTTGGTAAAGACCAAGTTTCGATGTCGAATCGCAAACCGAGGACACTCAAAAATACAACCGGTTCCTAAATTCGACATAGGGAAACTCAAAAACGAGAAAATAGTTGCGAAATATGCGTTAGCCTTGGAGAGGCACTTCGCGACAATGCTGAATACCACTGTCAGCATGCCAATAGAAGAAATGTGGCAAAAAATCAAAGATGGCATTACATCTGTCGCAGAGGAGGTGATAGGACAACAACCCCGGCGCAAAAGAAATGATTGGTTCGACAAAGAATGCCAAGATGCCTTAGAACGAAAAAATGAAGCTTACAAAATATTAACGGAACGGCCGACACGAGCCAAACAAGACAAGTACAAGGATCTTAGACGATTTGCAAACAAAATATGCAGACAAAAAAAACGGAAGTACAATAATGACGAAATTAAAAACATGGACGAACAATTTAAATTACACAACACAAGAGCCGCGTATTCCCTTGTCAAAAGGATGAAAGAAGGTTGCAAACCGAAAACGACCCTATGCAAGGATGCGGAAGGGAACATTATAAGTAACGCGGAAGATATAAAACTAAGATGGGCACAATATTTTGAACACCTTCTTAACCCGAGCCCATCACCTACACGAACAGCAGCAGCAGATACAATAGCAGGTATAACTGATGTAACAGCTGATGAAGGATCCGCTTTGAGTCCTCCCACACTCGAAGAAGTAAAAACAGCCCTAAGGAACCACCCAAACAACAAAGCGCCGGGCACTGATCAAATCCCAGCTGAACTTCTGAAAGCCGGCGACACCTGCATAGCGCATCTCCTACATAGATTAGTCGCGGACATATGGACGCAGGAAATACTTCCTGAAGATTGGCGCAAGAGCATCATATGTCCAATTTATAAAAAAGGTGACAAACTCTGCTGCGAAAACTACCGAGGAATATCTCTGTTGTGTACGTCTTATAAGATTTTGACGAAAATTCTAGAAAAGAGAATTAAGCCCTATGCTGATAAAGTAATTGGTGAATACCAAGGCGGATTTAGAGCTGGACGCTCAACCACGGACCAGATATTCTCAGTTAAACAGGTGCTGGAAAAGTGCTGGGAATATAATATTGATGTGCACCAGATATTTGTTGACTTCAAACAAGCATACGACAGTATCGACAGGCGCGTACTGTATAAAATCATGTTGGAGTTTGGAGTCCCACCGAAACTGGTTCGACTGACAAGAATGACAATGACTGAGTCTTTGTCACAAGTCAGAGTAGAAAACGATCTGACTTCCAGTTTTAAAACAGACAACGGCCTTAAACAAGGTGACGGCCTCGCACCAATGCTTTTCAACTTAACACTCGAATATGTTGTTCGGAAACTTCCCGTTGACACCAAGGGAACACTATGCTTCAAATCCACACAACTCGTAGCATATGCCGACGACATAGATATCCTTGCAAGATCTCTGGAGAGTGCTAAGGAAGTATTTGTAAACCTTGACTCGGTAGCAAGGGAAGTTGGACTACGCATTAATGAAAACAAAACAAAAATTATGACGCAAACTAGGAAAAAGACGCCAATCAGACAAAATATTACAGTAGGAGACTATAACCTAGAAAACGTAGACAACTTCATATATCTAGGGGCAAATCTATCGAAGGATGGAAGCGAACCCATCGAAATTAAAAGAAGGATAATGATGGCAAACAAGACTTATTATTCGGTACTTCCAATAATCAAAAACAAGAACGTGCACAGGAAAACAAAACTTAAGCTATACAAAACAATCATAAGACTTGTGCTATGCTATGGCAGCGAAACGTGGACATTAACTCAGGCGTCCGAAAAACGACTTAACGCCTTTGAAAGGAAGGTCCTCAGAAGAATCCTCGGACCTGTGAGGGAAGACTCGATCTGGAGAATACGATACAATAGAGAATTGTATGCCATCTTCGACAATCCAGAAGTGTCAACCCTCATAAAATTTAAAAAATTACAATGGGCTGGTCATGTGGAGCGGATGGATGACGGAAGAATTCCCAAACGCACACTAAAAGGGAAAGTCAACGGACAAAGACCGGTCGGAAAACCACGAAAGCGCTGGGAGGATTCGATTGACGCAGACAGCAAATCACTGCTAAGATTTTCAAACTGGAGGACGCGGTCACTGAACCGAGATGGATGGAGGCAAAGCATTCAGGAGGCCAAAGTCCGATTTGGGCTGTAGCGCCATCGTAAGTAAGTAAGTAGATCTGATAAAGGTTTTTTTTCGTTATTCAGTTTGTTTCGGTTCAAATCATGTATTTATAATTAAAATTCTGCCGAGTAAAATGGCGAAATCGCTGTTTTAAAGGCAAAAAAAAAGTACCGTCCGCGCCTGAAATTGCTTTTTTTAATTATTCGTTGTACATAATAAGAAACGTGAATTTTTTTTTAGTAGCTCTTTCGTTTGCCCTTATAACAAAGTTATTCCACATTCAAGATGCAATCCAATTCCCAGAATCAGAACAAATATTTTTTGGTCATAGTTTGCAATAATACACAATTCTTCTAGAATTCAATAGATAAAATACTAAACATGCCGGTATTCCCCCAATTGACAAGCGTTATCTGCTCACCAGTCGTCTTATTCCTAGCATTGTCATCAATCAATCACCACTCAATTTCATTTTAATCAAGAACAAGGAAGGTCACCACTTTTACAGAAGACAAAAAACAACTCACCTGAAAACTGTTCTCGCCACATCGCATGTAGCTCGTCTTGCTAATGTAGCAGCCGTTGAAAAGCACCCGATGCCGCTCAATGAACATCTCGCGCCAATTCGGGAACGATGAATTCTCCAAAAGTCCAGTATTGACACCCCAAACTCTGCGAACAAAGCACATTTGATATCCACGAAAAACTGCAAAAGCCAAGAAAATTTACTTCAAACAAGCCAATCGCCAGATTTCCTCGTCGCGAGCGCACAAGTAGAGACCCTTGCAAACGGCCGAGCACTGTTCCAGCGACCGGAAGTCAAGATGACCGGACACCACCCAACGCAAGATGTACAAGATTATTTCCATGGGAAGATCGGAAATGTGAGCGCCTGTGAAAATAGTCCCTTTCTCGGCATTGGACCGACCGATAAGGCAGTCGCTCTTCAATATCGCCGTTTGAAAGCGTACGAACAGATCGACATTGGACAGATCTTCGTCATGCGGTTCTGCTGGATTTGCCGTAGCGTTTTCATTGGCATTAGGAGTAGCATCCACATCTAGAGATGATGCAGCCTGTGCCTTCTTTGCCGTCTCGTAAATTCGGAATTCGATGTCAGGTACAATTTGTACAGCGCGCCGGTAGAAGGTCAAAGCATCGTAAACTTTGCCACGCTTCTCGTACTCGACGCCCTGCATGAAAAGCTCCTCGGCGCGCGACTCATCATCCGACAAATTCGGTGGGTGCTCCGCATTGGAAAGTGTCGCCGCCGACTCACTTTTCAATTCCTGCTGCCACTTTTGCCGGAAGTCGTCGAGCGCCGACTTAAACTGGTTCGACATGTTCGAGTACGGCGGCGACGAAGAAGACTCCTCGGAATCTTCATCATTTGAATTGCTGCTCAACTGCGGAGAAACGAAAATCATGCAAGCGCTACCCTACCCCACCTCGGTCAAACTTACCATTTCCAAGGTTGGCGAGAAACGCTTTACAGGAGTGCTGATTGATCACGGTCTGAATATCGAAGGACAATTCTTAATAATTCTGCGTTTTTGATTCGGGAAATGAACGAGATTTTTTCCATGGTACGCGGAATCCTTACCACGTAAAAATTGCTGCACTCAGAACCACAGGTGGGAGTTTAAATTTGCCGGAATTTCCTTCTTTTCTGTCGGATTGCCAAGTGCGAAGTTATTTCAGTCCGAGAGATTGCGAAAAGGCAAATTTTTTCAAGTTCGCGGGTGTTGGGGGAGTCGCTCCCAACAGCTGACGCGATGAATTAGAAAGCAGCATTTTTTCAATGTTATGAAAACAAATGAAGACTGTTCGACATAAGCACGAGGGTTTCAATTGAAATCTCTCGATCGACGTATTTCCTGTAGGAATAAAAATGTAAGACCCATTCGGTGCCCTTCATAAATTTTCTGACCCACGATATAGGCTTGAAAACCCCTTTTCATGATTTTCCCTCGTAAATTTGAATTCAAACTGTTCGAAAATACGTGGCGAAAATTCCATTTACAGCGGCTGCAACTTTCACCCGCAAACTGTCAAAGTCTAAAAGTGATGTAAACAAAGCTTGGGAAATAATCCGAGATCTAGAAATGCACCAAGGAACCTGCAAAAATTGCTGTTTTGAAACCAATCTGGTTATAAATTACAATTCGGCTGAATTCATTGCTAAAAGTAAGCCATGCATATCTGATTTCTCACACGAAAATGTTCCTAATCTCGGTTATCTATTCAGTACACTACGCTGCTGGTTCCTTGCACGATTTGCTATTATGGCACGCTGCGCGGCGTCATCGTCAAGAACAAGGACGTCACGGCGCCCACCGTGAATTTCCGCGAAATTTTCAGCCACGACGGGTCAGAACATCACCGATCCGAGCAGCTACAATGCCAAACGTCATATGGGCATGCGTTAAAAAATTTGAAATTCGAAGGGTATTCAATATTTTTATGCACAATCTCTTTCTAACTTATCCTAAAATTCAAAATGGCGAAAAGACAATTTCATTCAATCATAAATCATACAAAGCCTACGCTTTACTAGGGATTTACATTGATTCATGAAATCAAAAACAAAACCACGGTACTAGCTTTGCTAAAAGAAACAAAAACGTTCGTTCAGGAGATCAATTCAATTCTGCATACGAAAAAAAAGCACAGCTCAAGTATCCCTTTTCTAAGGATCGTGTATTTTCGACCTGGTCATAACTAGAGTCACTGTATAACTGAGCTACTCGGTCCAGGAGTCTGGCAGATGCGTATCAGAGTTGAAACCGTTAAGTTTGAATTTTTTGGTGTATATACATATTCGGTTAGATATTTATCAAAATGCAATTGGAATTCGATTATGTGCCCTGAAAAATTAATATCATTGTGCCATTCCATTAGAAACAGCCAAAAATTCAATTTTATTTTGCAATTTTCTGCACCCACACATCTTTACCAAACAGGTTTTTAGTCTAGTTTATGATTCTGTTTGTTGACACATGGCGGAAAAACATCCCAACAGGGATTTTTGCAATCCATTCCCTTTTATTGAAAATCATTCAAATTGAGAAATCATTCAAATCGACCTAAGGAATTTGCAATGCATTCTAAAGTAATGTGAAGGCATTGCATAAAGTAGCAGTTTATCTAGGCAATTTGACATGCATTGCAAGGTAATGTGTGGAGATTGCATAAAATAAATGATCATCGTCAAAACGTGCCGCGCACAAAACGAAAGATTATTAATAGAAAACATTAATGTCATATTCCGTTTGCTTTCTAATATTCCCGTAAAATTTTACAAGTTGTTCGTTGCAAGAAAAAAATCTTAAGTTACACCGTACTTTTCCAGCAACAAAATTAGTTAAATTATAGCAACAGAATTTAAAATACTGAATTCATATTAAAAGCAGGATCCCATTTCATCACATTTTTCAATATTAATTCAAAATGAATCGCTCCCTCAATGTTAGAATACCTTCTCAAAGATTAATTTGCTTTCTATTCTTTTGCAACCATTCCATCGTAGATTCTATTGCGACCATTATATTGTCGATTTTTTTTCCAATCATTACATTATTCATTCGTTTCCCTAGATTCCAATGTCGATTCTTTGTAATGCAGAAAGTAGAAAAAAACGAATGCTTGCCTATGACATTGCAATGTTAAAATAATCTATGTTTTACGACAGGAAGTAGCTGTAATAGCTTCATGGTAAGAATCATCGGCGCGGTAATGATTCCACTCCCAACTGGGATATGTCAGAATGACTACACAGTCTACACCTATTTTCACCAACACTTTGATCTTTCGAACGTTCGATTTTTAGTACCAAATTTTTTAGCACGTTCGATTTTTGTACTAAAATAGCTATCTGCCAGACTCCTGGACCGAGTAGCTCAGTTATACAGTGACTCTAGTCATAACCAGTTCATTATCAATTTCTGCCACACTACGTCATCATTCGCCTTGAACTTTGTTTCCCCTTCGTGCTAGCACCGGTATTAAATTCGCCTGGATGCGAGAGAATGCGGCGAGCTTTTCCTTCATATGACTATTTTCTTGTACTGAGTGAGACATCTTTATGTCTTCACTTATCTCTGCTTAAATACAAAAATTTCTAACTAAACCTAACGATATTTCTTCCATTCAGTACATGTGCAGCTGCAACTCTATTATAGGTTTATCGCTGGTTTCAAACTGTAAGGACCGCAAAATGTCATCGCGAAAAAAAATTTCTAGTGATGTCCGAAATTTGGTCGTCCAGTATAAAAAAGACAATAAATCGTGCTCGGAAATTGCGAAATTACTGAAACTAAAACGAAGTTCTGCTTATACCATTATCAAAAATTTTGAAAACAGTGATTCCATTGAAAATAAGCTTCGAACTGGCCGACCGAAAAAGCTTTCGCGCAGAGAAATTAGTTCAATTTTAAAAGAAGTGAACAACAATCCAAAAATAAGTGCTCCAGATTTGGCGAAACAAGTGGCTGCAAGTGTAAGAAAAAAGGATATCCATGCAAGAACAATCTCGAGAACATTAAATTCTTATGGGTTTCAGAGCAGAACTCCACGTAAAAAACCATTAATATCCGCCAAAAATCGACCTCGGCGCCTAGAGTTCGCCAAGGCTCATATCAACAAGGACAATAATTTTTGGAATCGAGTCCTTTTTACTGATGAGTCGAAATACAACATGTTCGGGTGTTATGGTCGCAGTAAATATGGAAAGAAATACGGCTTTAGAGACCAAAAATTTAATTCCTACTGTCAAGCACGGTGGAGGTAATGTTATGGTTTGGGAAGCCACTGCTGCATCTGGGATCAACAGATTGGCTTTTGTTGATATTACTATGGATCGCTATGTTTACAAGAACCTGTTGGAACAACATTTAAGGCCATCAGTTGAGAAGTTGTGCCTTGGAGGGAGTTGAATAGAGTTGAATACGCCTCCCCAAAGCCCGGATTTAAGCCCAATAGAACATGTATGGGAGCTTCTGGAGCGGAAAATTCGGAAATATTGCATAAAAAATAAAAATTTATTGAAGAAAGCGCTCATTACAGAATAAAAAAAATTACATCCACAGAAACTGGTAATTTAGTCGCCTCTATGCCCCGAAGACTGCAAGCAGTAATTGATGCAACCAAGTATTAAGCCAGCAAATAATTTTAAAAATTCCGATACGTTTAGTTGGAAATTTTTTTGTGTATAAGTCAGCCAGCACTGACTACCGTAGACTTTTGTCCATTCAATTTTTTGTTTTTATAAAATTTCTCTTTAAGTTTGTCAAGAAGTTTTTGTTTTTGTTTTTTATAAATATATTTACGTTAGTGAAAAAATGTGCATCAATGGATTTTTGATTAAAGCTTCCAATCAACCAGAACTAGAGTAGGGATGGCAAAATCTGTTCGTTTCCAATCGCAGTGATCCACTGCGATTGCTCTTTTTCAATATCTGTGAAAAAGAGCAGCTCTTCCAATAGCAGTGATTTTTCCACCTCTATTATCCATGCTAGTGCGCAATTAAAAAAAAGAAACAGACAAAATAGTAATTTTCTGCGAAATCCTGCATCTAACAATCAGGCAGACCCAATCTCTCAGTACCACCAACTCAGTGCGCATAGTGAACACTTTCCCCATTTCCCTCTGGGAATGAAAAGGTTTTCTTTTACTATCAAATGTACGAAAAAACGATCGAGCGCAATCGAGTCAGGATGGCAAAAATGTCAATTGCATTTCATATACACAAGCCAAATAAAAAAAGCACCCGGTCATCGATCGCATCGCATATATATAAGCCAAATAAAAAAAAAACCCCCAGTCATAGAAAACCAAACCAAAAGGGTCTGTTGTTTACTTTTTTCACACATTACCTCACACAAACAAGCAATTTCATCATGAAAAACGTAAAGCTCTTATCGACATGGTGGACTGCAACATAAATCGGCGAAACTTGCAATAGCCGCAATATGTCCCACCAACCGACCAGATCGAAACTCAGAGCAAAATCCGCCAAAAAAAAAACTCTAGCAAAGCGGACACTTCGGACGTTCCACACCTCACCTATCAGATCAGATCCCACCGATCAAAATATCGCTAAAAAAATCTCTTATCAAATCGCAATCGTTTCATCTAGCTCCAATTCAATTCATTCATTAGTCTAAAGCAACATCACTGAGAGCACGAGCACTACACACTGCTCGTGTTCTCAGTGTCAATATAGTTATGTAATTCGACTTTTATCGAATTTTCACTTTAACGATTTCTTACAAACAACTTGAAATGAAACACGATTTTATTTATAAATTCTATAATTTTTATTTAATCATATTTTATTTAAATTGTTGTTTGGAACTTTCGATCTAATATGAGGTGAACTTTAAGGGTTTCGCCTTACGCGTTTAAGATCTAAAATTGAAAGCTGCTGATGTCTTCTGAGTCGGGGTTTTTATATTCATCTCTGTTGTTAATTTTGTTGATAAGTTTTTATTTTGAAATCACTGAGTATTTAGGTTGTGATACGCTTTGTTTAAATTCAATTAAATTATTCAGTATTTGACTTCTGATAAGCTTTGCCAAATACTGATACTTCGATTTCGGATGACTTATTGTTTGTGTTATGATAAGCTTTGTTGAACACTGATGTCTCAATTTGAGATGACTCCGTACAGGGTGTCCCGATGTCGTTTGTGATTGTTGGATTCGTAACTATATCAATCACCAAATATAGGTTTGGGATAGCTTATATGATTGATAGACTTTAATATCACAGAGCTGATATATCGCTGAGCGCGAGCGATATAACAGATACGAAGACAATAGAATATATCAGATGTGCCAAGCGGCAATCGAGAGATACGAAAGAACGAAGTTCAAGCTCTTTCTTCGCGCGATTGATATTTAGCGCTGGGACTTGGGTAAAGTTCGACTGACATTTCTTCCATGGGTTTCGGGATCTGATAAAAGCTTTACGTTGTTCATGATGAAATTGCTTGTGTGAGGTAATGTCCTGTAAAAAAAAGAAAACAACAAACCCTTTTGGTTCGGTTTTCTATGACCGGGTGTTTGTTTTTATTTGGTTTGTATATAAGCGATGGCAGTATGTTTGACGAGCTTTATTCTGAGCTACGATCTCGTCGGGGTTACGTGGAATGCGTGAGTTACGGGATTAATGTGCGAGTGCTAACAAAAACTTTGGGATTTGTAGCGATGATCATTGCGGCAATTTTATTGGTGATAGAACGTAAGCAGTATGCATTTGCTCTGCTCTTCTAATCGCAGCTCTTTTAAATTTGCTCTTTTCAAATAGCAGTGAAAAAATCGCAGGTATGTAAAATAGCATACCATCTCTACACTAGAGGTGCTTTTCCATAGTTTGGCATAGGTGAAGCCCGATATTTGGAGCGATATTTAAAAAAAGTGTCGACCTTTTTTTTTGGTACGCTCCTAATATCAAGATCTGTGCAAAGTTTTTAGTACTTAACTGAAAAGTCACACACAAACATTTTGAAGGGGTCGGAAGATTAGCATGTATTGAATGCACTATGGATGAAAATAACGCCAGAAGAAACCGGTAATTTAGTCGCCTCTATGCCCCGAAGACTGGAACAAACTTTTCAGTACTTTGTTGGACCCAAGGAGGATATATAAAAAGGAGTGACTATGAGCATGCTTTGCCTTGTAAGCAAAATGGGAATGAATGTATTTCCCTCCCTTACTACCGAAATGCTCGAAATTTTTCGAAAAAAATCGTTTCGCTATCTTTGTCTGCCACACTTAAAAATATTGCAACTAACTCTTTCCCACGATAAATTGTTCGAAACAGTTGTCAAATTTTCGAAAAAATTGTTTCGCTATCTTTGTCTGTCACACTTAAACCCAAAGTAACTATCTCTGTCACGCGTTAAATTGTCCGTTGCTAAAGTACTTAGCTTAAACACAAACCAAAACTAATAAAAATTGAAAAAATAAAAATTTCTGAAATGAAACAGCAAACACCATTGTATTGAAAATTACTTTATTGCTGACTGAATATTAGCAACCAAGAAAGAATACAAATTATTGTATTATTCTTGTAAAAGTTTGAAGCCAAGTTAAGCTTGGACACAATTTTCGAAAATTTCCGAATCACAAAATATTCCCACATGAGACAGACTATCAGGTACTCCTTTTATATATCCTCCTTGGTTGGACCCCCTTGAGCATCAATTTACACAATATTTGGAAAAATGCTGTAATGTTTACCCAAAAATGTTGTCTATAAGTAAGCAAACACTGATTGTACGTAGACTTTTGTCCAGTGATTTTTTTATATTTTTATGAATTCTGTTTTAAGTTTGTTCTGAAAATTTTTTGTTTTTGTTTTTTTATAAATATATTTTCGATAGTGAAAAAGAGCATCAATGGTTTTTTGATTAAAGCTGTCAATCACTCAGAAACTCAATATAAGGTGCTTTTGTCCGACACTGTAGTCGTCATGTAAATTTTAAAACATTTTGTTCCCACCGAAACAATTATGTCTATTTCACCTAGTCAGCTTTTACATTGATTCCCTCAACTGTTATAAACGAAGAAGGCTGTGAGGTTAAGATAACAGGCAAATAAGACTAGGGACAAGTCTTTGCTTCGTCTGACGACATTGTGACGTCATAAGCTGTTATAACTAGACGAAGATGAAGCAAGGGACTCGTAAAGGCTCTATGTATTGCTAACCTAGCTGTATTGATCTGCTATTGTTCAAAAAAAACTTTATGAATTTCAATTAAATTTCGCTGTCTTCCTGTGAACCATCAAAGAAGAAACATTTTTACTCTGTTTCGTCGAGCCGGAAGTTTGGACGTTCAGGAAGTTTAACTACTTTTATTGGATCATTGTCTCTGTAAATTCCTATATCTGTTAAGAAATTTTTAATGTTATTAAAATGAAATAACACTGAAGCTCAATTCTGTACAAGAATTTATTTTGAAATTAATAATATAAACAATTATCATGGCTTATGTAATAAGAAATTGCTGATTACAGTATTTACATGACTCAAAAATAATTGCATATATTTTTGTGTCATACTGACCTACAAATATTATGCAATGACCTAACATTATTGGCATAGCATAACAATATCGTAATCAATGAACTTGACCAGTATATCAACAAGTAATTTTACAATATGCTTAATTTACTTAATTCTAATTAAATACTCATTGCATTGGTTCTTAACAGATTATTATATTGGATTTTAAAAATTTACATTTATTGAATATTGAACGAAGCATAAGCGATTTATGTAAGTTCTAGTGCTATTCGCGTTTGAGCCGAGTTTAATATTGAAGTGCGCTCAGTTTCACTGGATTTCAAGTAAAAATAGAACTAGTTCACTTTAAATTTATTAAACACAAACTTTATTAATCGCCTTTAATAAATCGCTTTAAAACTTTTTGCTCACAATATGCCGCTTTGATATTCGCTGTCAATCACACGACTTAATCGCCTTCCTAATTTCGACTTTGTATGTTCCTCAAACTCTAGTCATTTATATACCACAGCACAACCATCCTATAAGATTCTCAGCTGTTCCCGTCTCGCGTTTATTAATTTGTATGCGCCTATGCATGTGTGTGCGCGATTGAGCTTACGCGTGCACGCATGTGTGCGCGCGAGTAGTTCAAGTTCACAAACAATTGACAATCACAGACAGTCGATGAGTAGTTCAATGTGTGTTGAAAATAGTAGACAATTAAATATCGCGAATATTCGACGAGCGGCTAGGGTTGACCTGTAAAAAAATAAATAATAGGAATTCAAATTTTCATTTAACGAAAATAAGAAAATCTAGAAAGCTTTGCAGTTTTGTAAATTTAATTCTCAAGAAACTCTATTAAGACATGGATGTCCTCAGAGCTAGAAGAGGCCACGTGAAGGGTTTTGTAGCTCAGCTATTTAGACTCATTAGGAGCTTCATCTCAATGTTTTTCGTTCGATGAACCGCAGTTACAAGATTTAAAGTTCCGAATTTATAAACGGTGCGAATAGCGTCGAAATCAAGAATAAATATAGGGGATGAGAACCAGAGAGGTATAATTGCAAATTCGAATTTTTTCTTGACAGTGCTTGAATTGCATTATTATATTCTAGATGAAATCTGAGAGTTTTATAATTTTGCCACAAAGTCTGTAACGCTAAGAAATAAGGCTCGGAGAAAAAACTAATAATACGGAAGTTCATGTTATCACTCACTCAAATCTCACAACCGGATGTCTTTTCGTCCATCCGTCTTGTACACATCGTTTTTGACGAAAAAGTAAAGCAAGTTTGTGAACGGGCCAAATCGCTTCACCCCTTCTACTTCCTCCTAGACAAAATGACTCAATTTCGAAATTTCACAATAAACGAATTTGCTCAAAAAGTATGAAAGCTATAGATCTGAAAAAAATATTTAAATCGCCTCACTCCTTCTACCACATCCCATACAAACTGCACTTTTTGTTTAAATACTATAAACCAATTTACGCATTGGTGCGAAGAGCTAACAACTCTTCCACAATAAGTAATGAAAACTGTTAAGGAACCTGAATGTCAGGAGGCCAAGGTCCGATTTGGGCTGTAGTGCCATCGAAGAAAGAATTTACGCATTACGTATAAAATTAATTAAACTGAAATTGTGCCCAAAATATTTATTTAGAATTATTAGTAAGATCGAAAAAATAGCTGTTTAGCTTCACACCTTCTACACCCTCCCATACAAACTGACACATTTTCAGAACTATACGTAAAATCGATTTTCTTGAAAAGTATGAATGTTATTGGTCTAAAATTTGAAAGATGTCAATTGCATAATCTTCATAGTTATTACTGAAAACAAAAAACACTGAAAATCCTCCGCTTCCTCTACCAAACTGCACAATTTCACTAAATCGAATACATTAATCTAATCAGACTACTTTTTTGAAATTTAAATTTTCAATAAAATATTTGGATATAATGATGTCTGAAAATTAAAAAAAAAAAAATCTCTTTCATCTAGAGTATCGTAGTTCTGTTATGTTTAAAAGTGCCTCCAACTATGTCCGATACACAAACAACCAATTAACTGTACTAATGCTGCTATATCTAGAGAAAAAAATAAACAAGAAGAAAAACCTCGCCAGAAGGGTACAACGGCCGTACGCCATACATATGAAGTCATATCTCCGAGATCATTAGTGATAGCTTATTTTAGGGTGAGTTCTAGATTGGCTAGGTGAGTTCCATCACCTACATTTTGGGGAGTGTCATGTGGTAGAGGGAGGCGGGGATGGCTGGAGTGAAAATAGAAAAGCATATAGAAACCTGACACTCGACATTTCGATACATTGGTTTATGAGGAAAAAAAATCTTGTTTTTGTATCCAGTGGGTTCCGAAAATGGAAGGCTAAACACAAAAATGGTCTACCAATAGGATTGATAAAAATATAGACTTAAAAGTGAACATTGAACGTGTCATTGAATTGTAAGATTCAGCCCAGTTTACTGGAAAAAAGGCGTTGAAAAGTGGGACTCCCTTCATGCGCTTACGCAAGCGAAGCCGCGGCCTGAAAAGCAAAAAAAGAGGCATTGAGGTGATATTGAGATATGCATAACCAAGCAAGCAGTGTGCTGGAATTATACTTCGACCGGGATTTGAACTCACGACCTTCGAATTGTAGACCATCACGCTACCAACTAGGCTACACCCAGCGACAATGCTGGGTGTCAAAATAAAAACTTTGTTTTCCGAACGCAACAAGGGGGTTACCCATTGATTCAATTTACATAGTCATGTCGGTAAAAGGAGAAAAAAAGTAGTTAAGGTTAAGCGGGATTAAAAGGAGGGAGAAGCCTAAAATACCGTTGGACTTTGGGTTTGAAACGAACATTATAAAGTTCTGGAGTTACGTTATTAGATATACGCACATTGAGACTGTCGATCATAAATTTATGTTTCGGGTACTCGTTTATGGAGTTTGAAGAAGACTTCCACCGAATTGAAAAGAAAATAAGGAAAAAATCCCTCGTATACACGTATACACCAGATGATTGTGTTGACCTGGCAAAGAGCACAACTAAAATAAACTGCCAACAAGTCGGGCGAAACTTTATTATTCTTGGGATAAGTTGCGGATGAGTAGAAAGCCAATATGCAGGTTAGAGTGGTTAGGGAAGGCTAAGTGAAAGGGAGTTCTTGAGCAGAGCTGTTGTCAATTTAACAATATTTCATTCGTTTCTGCAAGTTTGTGTTTTTATGAGGGGAGGAGGAGGGGTAATAGTAAGGGTGGGTAGATGTTAATAGCTTTTAATTAATTGCTTGAATCACGTCCAATATTCTCTGTATAGAATGTCAGTTTCATAGACGAAGTTGCATAGAATTTTCATTGGATTCGGTGTATTTTACATTCACGAAGCCGAACATTTGTATGGGAGGGGGTAGAGAAGGTGGGGAATCGTAAAATTTGATATGTATTTTTATTTCGCTTCTCTTGTAAGGTGCTTGTATAAAATTTCAAGTTCGTAGCTTTTAGTTTGTTGGTTATTAGTTGATTTAATGAAATTGGTCGAAATCATAGTTTTGTATGGGAGGGGGTAGAAGGGCAAGCGCGATTTCAAAACTTTTAAAGCAACTTCATTTGAATTATTTTTATAAGTTTTCACGCAAAATTTGAAATTTATAGCTTTTAAGAGTTAGCTGATAACCGATTTCTTAAAAATGCTCGAAAAAATAATTTTGTATGGGAGGGGGTAGGGGAATCGTAAGACTTGTGATGCAATTTTCTTTCTTTTCTGTTGTAAGATGCTCGTACAAAATTTCAAGTTCGTAGCTTTTAATTTGTTGATTATTAGTTGATTTAATGAAATTGGTCGAAATCATACTTTTGTATGGGAGGGGGTAGAAGGGCAAGCGCGATTTCAAAACTTTTAACGTAATTTCATTTCAATTATTTTTGTAAGTTTTTATGCGAAATTGCAAATTGATAGCTTTTAATAGTTAGGTGATAATTGATTTCTTAAAAATGCTCGAAAAAATAATTTTGTATGGGAGGGGGTAGAAGTTTTAAAGGTTTTCGACCAGTTAATATTTCATAAATTTAGGGATTTTTTTAAATGCATTTCGCAAATTTTCAAGTTTCTACCTTAAAATTTCACTCAAAAATTTTTAGTTTATGTGCTTTTTTCAATGCACATGAAACACCTTGTGCACGTTAGACTGGGGGGTCGGTTTATAACAATTATGGATCAAGTTATTATTATTTTTCTATGTACATCAAATAGACGTATCCACATGCAAAATTTAAACTTTGTATCTTTCACCAAAGCCCTAAAAAAATCACTCAAAATTTTCGACATTTTTGCTTATCACCTCCCTCCCCTTACACCTCCCAACTTAAAATTTTTACCAAAATTAACCATTATGTAGTTCTACTATTTGACAAATTTCTGATTTGATATCTGTACTCTTTTTTGAGATATAAGGATTCGTAATTTTGAAAGTGCGCCATTTTTGAAACGCTCCCCATTTCCCCCCACTACTATTATTTCAAGATGTTATATTTTTTTTGTATTTTTCTAGTACAGCTTAAAATAAGTTTCAAGTTTCAATTACATAACTTAAGAGATAGTTGAGATATTCATTTTTAAGTGTTTTCTTTGCACCATCCCCCCTGACCCTCCCCCTTACAATAATTAACCACTCTCTAAGCTGATTCCGATGGAACTATATGCCACCTTGACGGTCCTAAAATATGAATTTTTTAAGTAATTTCGAAGATATAATCATTTGAAAAAACAATTCGGCCGACAGTTTGTTTTTAGCCCCCCCTTTTCGGACGCCAATGGATAAAAAAATTAAATTATTTTTAAAAATTGTCCCACAAACCCCTCTATATGTGTGTTGAGTTTTAGCTTCCTAGCTGTTGTCATGGTTGAGATATTTGAATTCGTATTTTTCGGCTTAAGCGCTCCCCCCGCCTCCCCCTGAACCCGTACACCCCCCAAAATCGGTATCCGCCTGAGATCCGCAACTATCTACAATCTCTCCAAAAATGAACTTTGTATCTTGAAGAGCTTGAGAGTTAATGTGCGCTGAGTGTACTCACCGGCGTACAGTGTAACGGAAAGAGCTCTGGAGGACGTGGGAACGGCGTATGCCGTTGGTTATCCTTACAGAATTCCTTCCGCCAACAGATCTTAGCGGTTTATTCCTCGGCACGGAGCGCGATTTTTGCCGGCTAGCTAGGAACGTGGGGGTGGGATTGCCGAGGAATTATTTTACCGCTCTTGTAACGCGCTACACAGAATTAAGAAACGATTGATCACCTGCCGAACCCACTCATATTCCCCCCTTCACTCGATCGAACAAACAAAAAAAAAAAAAAACTAAACGAATTATGCGTAGATCATCATGAGGAGGCTAATCCTGCGGAGCCCCAGAGCGGACTCTCTACTCACTATGCATGATGTTTTTCGGAATTTCTGAAAGAAAAAAACAATAACACGACGCGAAACGAAACTTAATTTTTTTTTTTTTTTTATCCGAATGTCGCCGAGTTCGCACCTGCGGAAACAATCACAAAAATCTTTACAGAAAACTTAACGCAAAAAGAAAATATTTAAAGCACAATTCAAAAAAAAACTTTTATTTAATAGTTCTTTTTTTTCTAAAAAAAAAACCTGATTCGGGGCCCCTGGTTTCCAATGCAGAGCGTAGTCCCACGGATCGCTGCACGAAGAGTTCTCTTGTTCCTTTCTTTTCTGAATCTGCGGCGGCTGCTCGAAGTTCACTTCACAATTTTTCGTTAGTTTTTTTTTTTTTTTTAATTTTTATTTATTTTTTTTTTTTTATTGTTTTTTTTTTTAAGAATGTGCCAACTTGCACGATTTATCGTGAATTCAACCAAAAAGAGCAATATATAACTTTTCACTTTTACGTCCTTCGTGGACCACCTCCAAAAATCCAATCATCTTTTTTTTTCATTGTTCGCTCTACGAAAACTTGTAACAGATTTCTTTTTTCCCCGGATCAAGGCGTTCTTCGCTTTCTCCACAGATGGTGTAGACGTCGTTTGATAGTTATTATTAGAGAAATTTTTTTTTTTTTTTTTTGTTTTTTTTGTTTTTGTTTTTACAAATTGCAACTAATTTAATTTATTTTGGGTGCGAACTCTTTGGAACAACCAAGATGAAAGAAAATAATTTTTTAGGAAAGAGAATGTTGCCTCAAGAAACCAAAAAACACAAAATAAAAAGTTAAAAATAAAATAAGTGGAAAAAAAACAATTCCGTCCCACTTTGCAACAACAGACAGACGGATTTTTTTTTTTTGCATTTTTAGGCCAATTTAGTCATGAAACGCGAAAAAACAAAATTTCAGGGTAGCAAATTTTTTTTTCCCAATTCAATCACAATACTTTATTATTAAAATAATAAAGTAAAATCGTCGAAAATATGAATTTTTTTCTTATGATTGTTTGGCGTATATTTATTTAGCTTAGTGACGAATGAAAAATTAACTCCTTGATTGTAAAGCACATCTGTATGTTTTTTTAAACTCAAAAAACTTTTAACTTGTTTTGCTCAAAAGTACTTTGCATGCTCTTGTAGCCCTCTGGCTCTCTTTTGAACCCGTCAAATATTTCCGTAAAACTTTTATGCGTCCAAAAATTAAGGAACTTTCACGATTATTGGTGGTGGCCAGTTCGACCACAATAAATCAAGTGAATCAAGTGCAAACGACTAATCAACGTTTAACGAACAAATAAAAGATATAAATGCCGTTCAAGACAAACAACTTCCTAAAAGACGATTTCTGAATCTGTTCAAGTGTGGAGATGAATATTTTTCAATTTAGTTGCTTTTACAACGTAATTAATTAGTTTTGCAAGCAATAATAATAACAATAACCAAAACGGTGAACTTTTAGTTCCAGAGGTAACAGTTGAGAGCGGAAAGTCTTGTATCGGAGTAGTGGGTGAATCACGCCAAACGATGTGTTGAAAGCTTGAGTCATTCCAATCGATTCTGATTTGGCGATACATTTTCTCAGAATCAGCAGCCATCAGAACGATAGCAAACATGTTCTCCAACGAAGTAACAAAGCTGCCCAAAGAACATCTTGATTTGTAGGTCCTTTCATGATGACATCATTCCATGATATTCCACTTGATCTCTTTTCATACGCTTCTCGTTACCTGAACTTCTTCCCGTTGAGGTGTAATGAGAAGCGTATGATCGATGGCCAATTCCGTCCCAAAATCGCATGATCTTCAGTAGCTTTCACTCGTTTCAAGCGTCCGAGAATTAAATATTTATTTAAAAAATAGGAATATTTTTGCTCTAGCTCGGGATGCCTCTTGAAACGCATCTCCATTTGATGTAACCTATTGATTGCTATATCTCGAAACCTCCCCAAGTTTATATTCCAATTTTCATCCATAAATGGAAAGCAGATTTCATATCGACCGTATGAATTAGGAAAATAGAATGTTGTGCTTACATACATATGTCTCGATCAATAATAAACCTCGATTTTTATATTTCCCTCCGATGGTACAGATAATATAACTGATGGCAGGATATGATGGAAGGCTAACCAAAAAATTTACTGTTTGGTTAGCCTTCGCGCAATTTTTGAACTAATTAACTTAAGGCGATACACCCACAGTTGTGTTAAGTGCGCAACCGGTACGAGAACGATTAACTAGCGGTTTGCATAATTGACTAACAAAAACATATCTATCGTTTCTAGATTGTAGCAGTTATTGACGAAGAGAGGCAGCAAATGCGGTTCGTTCAGACAGGAGTACGCCCAATTCCTAACAGGACTAGTTCCTGTAATGTATGCCGCAATGGAGTTCAAGAGCAAAGCTCCTTGGAGGTAAATGGAAAATTTTTCTCGAATAATTTTCATTCAGCTTTCGAATGCATTCACGTAAAAAGCGAGAATTGAGCAATGAACGCACACATGTAAAACCGGCACAATTTTTGGGAAACTTCGACGGAGCACCAGAGAACTTGTGATGATAGTGTAGCAACGGCCGCAGCCGCAATGTCTCCTCCTTTTGAATCGTCCTCGGAAAACGCCGAAGACACCTCGCCGAAGCACCTACAGCACGAGGGGGTACCTTGGGGGGAAGCGAGGAATGTGGCTGTCGGCGCTATCTGCAGAGGCTAAGCGAAAGTGGCAGGCAGTCGAGAGGTCGCCATTGGAAGATGCGTACTTGGCTGCCAAAGCCAATACATGCACTTTCATATTGACAGAGGGCCAATTTGGGAAGAATCGCCGCCACCATGGGGTATGACCGCTTCGGGATCCTTGACCTGGGCGGCATGCCACTGAACCGACGGAAATCCTCGAATAAAAAAATTGCGGAGAATGCCGTCATCTGCAACTTCATGGACGTCACGGGATTGGAATTCGGCAATTGTTATGAAACGGACCTCGAATTCCAATCCCGCACCTTAATGATAACGGATCCCGATGAAGACGGAGCACACATTATGGGGCTCATCATAAACATGATCGAATGACTGTGGCCGGAACTGCTTTGGCGCCCTCTCCTGGACCAAATCCTTCTTCCTACCGTGATGGCTGCGCTTGCAGAGGAGTAGCACACCAGACAGCGTACAGTACCGGATAACGGAGTGCTTGAGTGGCCCAAAAAGAACACCTCTTCGTCAGCCTCGAGAACCACTGCGTAGACTTCAAATACGCTAGCGCAACCGACGAGAGCCATTCATATGGCGTCCTCATGAAATGCAAGTCGCTTCTAACATGCGAATTATGCGGCTGATTGCGGGCGCCGCTGGCTCATTTCGCCGGATCGCTCGCTATAATTTTCCAGTCTTGGAACCTGAGAAGGCGCTCCTGTCGCAAATCAGGAACGTACGGAATATTTTTTTGATGGTAGATGGTTTCATACCTTCCCAAAGAACGGTGTTGGCAAAATGCTCCCAGATAAGGAGCGTAGAAAATTTGACCGCGTCGTTGTGGTACCGGCATGGCACAAATGGCATCAGCCTCCTGCAGTCGGTAAGTGCGTTCGGGCGGCAGGGGTACCGGAACTCCACACTTCTACTTCTACAATGGCGCTACCGCGCAAATCGGACCTTGGCCTTCTGATATTCAGGTTCTTAACATTTTTCATTACTTATTGTAGAAGGCACAACCCTCTTTCTACGAATTTTTTCATTTTCGTAGATTGAGGTGATCAAGGTATATACAAGCAGGCAATATGCTGGAATTATGTATTGCGCCGACCTTTGCATTACAACACCAACACGCTACCTACTAGGCTACACCCTAGCTAGGAACTCCACACTACCTATCGGTTAAATTGTCAACCCTGTTCAGTGATATTTTCTACCTCAAAGATGCTCCGATATTGCATCACACATGAACTGGGAAACGCCACTCTTAGTATACCGATTATACCAATGTTCATAATCAACGGTGTCAAACGCGACGGGATGGGTGCAATACCTCCATTCCGCAATTCAAACCGCGGGATATTATCAATAACATAAAAGCTAATAAATTATAATAATTAAGTTAATAATAATTTTGCGTTGTAATCCGGGAAATAATCGAAATTTTTTCCATTGTACGCGGAATCCTTACCACGTAAAAATTGCTGCACTCAAAACCGCAGGTTGAAGTTTATATTTGGCGGAACTTCCTGTTATTTCTATCGGATTGTTAAGTGCGAAGTCCGAGAGATTATGAAAAGACAAATTTTTGAAGTTCACGGGTGTTGGCGGAGTCGTTCCCAACAGCTGACGCGATGAATTAGAAAGCAGCATTTTTTCCAATGTTTTGAAAACAAATGAAAACTGTTCGACAATAAAAACGTGGTTTTCTTTCGATCGACGTATTTCCTATCGGAATAGAAAATTTAAGACCACTTCGGTGCTCTTCCCAAATTTTCTGTTCGTGATTTACTTGAAAACCTCTTTTCATGATTTTCCCTCGTAAATTTGAATTCAAACTGTTCCAAAATACGTGGCGAAAATTTTATTTACAGCGGCTGCAACTTTCACCCGCAAACTGTCAAAGTCTAAAAGTGATGTAAACAAAGCCGGTTCCACTTTAGTTTAGTGCGTGCCAAGTCGAAAAAAAACTTGGGAAATAATCCGAGATCTAGAAATGCAGTAAGGAACCTGTAAAAATTGCTTCATTTTGAAACCAATCTGGTCATAAATTACAATGCGGCTGAATTCATTGCTTAAAGTAAGCCATGCATAACTGATTCCTCAAACGAAAATTTTCCTAATCTTGGTTATCTCTTCAGTACACTACGCTGCTGGTTCTTTGCACGATTTGCTATTATGACACGCTGCGCGGCGACTACGTGTTTGACGATACCGTCGCCATCGTCAAGAACAAGGACGTCACTGCGCCCACCGTGGATTTCCGCGAGATTTTCAGCCACGACTTCTGGGGTCAGAACATAACCGATCCGAGCAGCCACAAGTCGTACCGGCCGCTTACCATCCTCATGTTCCACTACGAGCGAAATCTCTTCCATTTCAGCAGCTTCGAAATGAAGCTGATCAATTTGCTGATCCACTGTCTCAATACTTGCCTGGTCTTCAAGTTTTACAATGCCCTGACCTCGGTCGGGAGTATATCGTATGTCGGAGCGGTTATTTTCGCCGTCCATCCGATTCACACAGAAGCGGTTTGCGGCGTTGTCGGCCGCGCTGAATTGATGTTTTGTGTTTGCTATTTGCTGGCGTTGTTGCTTTTCTCCGGCATTAATTTCGGTAGGTCTATCTGAGCGAAGCTTGGTAGTTTCAATTTTTCATTGGAAGCTTTCATTCTTTATAGGGAAGCGTTCGAATGCTGCGCTGATTCCAGTTTACATTATGCTTGTGATGTTGTCGGTGGCCGGGCTGCTATTCAAGGAAAATGCTATTACAATTTTGGTATGTTCAGTTCCTTCTTCGGGAAAATGTAGCTTTCATTAGGCTTTTGTTTTTGAGTAGAGAGCAGAAAGCCTCACTATGAATTGCTATTTCTGTAGCGGCACCCTATGTTTTGCAGCCACATACACGTTTGAGACGACAAGTTGGCTTGAAGTTATGACTAATCAATCAATTGTTAGAGACGCCCTATGGGTGCATAATACCGAAACAGTTCTCTTCCACAAGGCGCGATCCGGAGCTTCCATGTGCTACATAGTCGCCGAACCCTACGTCTTTCTTGAGGATTATAATCCAGAGCTTGTCTTGCGATATTTTGCTCTGGTTTCCTCAAAGTGTGACTGCCACTTCCGCCGTTGAATCTCAGTGCCTATTTTAGTCTGTTCAAGTGTACTCCAAAGTAGTGATGGACACTATCGATTGTTTTTACTATCGATAGTCAACTGAACTATCGATTGTTTTCATTCGAATAAAATTGTCGATAGTTATTCAAATAAAAACTATCGATAGTTATTCGAATGAAAGCTATCGAAATTTTCAATAGTTATTTGAGTAAGAATTTGCGGATTTTAGTTTCTTTCAATAAAAAGGCAATACTATCGATAGTTTCGACCCGATTGATTGATTGATTAATACCTACAGTGCCGAAAAATAAAATAGCACCACTACGACATTTTTTCTATTTGTTAAAAAAAAACATTTCGTGTCGAAAATTGTTTGTACATTGCTGATAAATATATCACACAACATGTTCACTTTCCGCAGAAAACAGTTTATTGTTCATAATGATAACGGTTCTTTTCAATTTAAGCGATTGTCAGAGAAAAATGCAAAATAAAAGGAAACAAATAATAGCAACACTGACAATTCTGTTGAAGAGCACATTAGTTGAGTTTATTAATTTGACCCCTGTACAAGTTAAAGTGTTCTTGTTCGGTTTTCGTTAGTTTTTACACAAATTTAGTAAAAAATGGGTCGCGGAAAGCATTGTGCTGAAAAAAGAGACTTTATTCGAAAACTTATTTCAGAGTGTAAAGCTTATAGCGAAATGCATCATTTTGTTGGATGTTCAAACAAAATGATACGCAATGCCATAACTTTCCAAGAAAAAGCTGAAATATGTGGACGTAAACGCGCCATATCGAAGCTGCTTGAAAATCGGTTGATCCGCCAGAGCAAGAAGGAGCCTTTTAAGCCGGCAACTGAACTGAAAAAGGATCTCAATATAGCTGCAACGGTGCAAACAGTTCCTAATCGTTTAAGACATCACAATTTTAAAGCCTGTAGCACAAGAAAAGTTCCACTCCTAAGTGCGAAGCATGTAGCCAAACGTATTGAGTTTGCAAAAGGACACCTGAAATGGCCAGTTGAAAAATGGAGGAAAATCTTATGGTCAGACGAGTGCAAAATTGTTCTGTATGGCGGAAAAGGCTCTCGTTCATACGTCAGACGCCCTCCGAATGCAGAATACAATCCTCAATACACATGTAAAACCATTAAACATGGGGAGTCAAGTGTAATGGTGTGGGCTTGCTTTTCGCATTATGGCATAGGCCCAATACATTGGATAAAAACAATTATGGACCAACACGTTTACGTTGAAATAATTGAAAAAATTATGCTACCTTATGCAGAGTACGAGATGCCTTTGTTGTGGGTCTTTCAACAAGACAACGACCCCAAACACACCAGCAAGAAAGCGAAGAAATGGTTCAGAGATCATTCAGTGAACGTCATGGAGTGGCCTGCGCAGTTACCAGATCTCAACCCTATTGAGAATTTGTGGGCTGATGTAAAATAAACAGTTGCTGCTGCCAAACCAACTAGCAATGAATCACTTTGGAATGTGATTAAGGAGTCCTGGAGCGAAATTCCGCTAAGTCGATGCCAGAGCTTGGTTCATTCAATGCCAAAACGTTGTGCAGCCGTTATTTCCAATAAAGGTCACGCAACTAAATATTAAAACTGAAGGACGTCATCAGCTGGAACAGACAACTATCGCATACTAATAAAACTAATTTATTTTTTCTATTTGTTTAACCTTAAGTGCACTTTGGAATTGTGGTGTAATTTTTTTTTCGCCTTATTTTTATGTTTTTACACGATTTGTTTAAATAGCTTTCAAACGGTAAATAAAACCTTAAATGTTTTTTTCATACAATTTTTATAAAACTTTTTTACTTTTAAAAATGTGTTCATTAGTTATTTAAACTAACAAATAGAATTACAATGCCTTTGGAAAGATTGTTGGTGACGTTGGTGCTATTATTTTTTTCGCAGCTGTATACTAAAGAAAATTAAAGGAACAATTGTTATATCGGGAGTACAAATTGTGAATCCGCCGTTTCGCAATAGATGACGCCTACAGTAAATCCTGATTAATTATAGCTGATCAGAATCGTCACATGGTAAACTTAGGCATATGCTCGAATATGTCGCAATTTGACCCAAATAAGCGCCATAAGCTAGGGTATAGCCTAGTAGGTAGTGTGTTGGTCTTGCGAAGGTCGTGAGTTCAAATCCCGGTCGGCGCAATATAGAATTCCGGGACATTGCCTGCTTGGATATACCTTGGTCACCTCAATCTAAGAAAATGAAAAATTCGTAGAAAGAGGGTTGTGCGAAGGGCTAACAACCCTTCCACAATAAGTAATAAAAAATGTTAAGCAACCTGAATATCAGGAGGCCAAGGTCCGACTTGGGCTATAGCGCCATTGTAGAAGTAGAAGCGCCATTTGCGGAAGTTTTGTTTTTTGACATCAATTCAAAAAAATCTGCGGCTGAGGCGCGTGGAATGATTGTTGATACTTATGGTGAGGGTGATATTAGTGGAAGAACGTTTCAAGAGCGGTGATTTTGACGTCGTCGACAATTATTGTGGTATATCATGTGCTGATGAAACCTAATGCAACCATCACGGGAGATCACTATCGACTAAAATTGATGCGTTTGAGCCAAAAATTGAAGGAGAAATAGCTATAGTACCAAGAGAGATACGACAAAGTGATCTTCCTGCACGACAAGCTCGATAACATGTTGCTTAGGTTGTGAAAACCAACCTAGAAATACTGAAATGGGACATCGCCCCTTTTAAATACCACCTACTCCGATCGATGACGCATGTCCTGGCTGAGCAGCACTTCCATTCTTACGAAGGAGCCAAAAATTGGGTCGACTTGTGGATCGGCTCAAGAGAACAGTTTTTTCGAAGTAGAATCCGTATGCTGCCATGATGGGAAATAGGTGTGGTTAACGATGGGCATTTCTTTGAATAATAAATATTTAACCATTTTTGCACAATAATTGCTCGCATTTTGAAAAAAAAACGACGGTTTTCAATTTGTACTCCCAATACATTATTAACCATTGACTATATGCTTTTCGCAGTCGGCAATTTACGGATAAGGAATGAAACAAATCGAGAAAAATTTAACGAAAGTTATAAAACTTTTAAGGTATTATTGTCGAATAAGTAATTTAAAAGTCACCAGCAAACTTATTTCGTTGACATAAAGCAGTCATCTTGAAAATCGTTACCGTTGGAGAAATGTTAAACAATTGTGTGATCAAAATTGGTAATCTTATAAAACAGTTTGATCAATAGTAAACTCTAAAAATCTATATAATTTGTGGCATTTATTAAAAAATGTCTTTGCAGCAGAGATGGGTTGAAAATTTTCCGCGATCATTTCTATACATTCGTCAATTTCTTGTTTTTTTGTCGCATTTATGAGTAATTGTAGTTTGCAACCACTATCTTTTTCCACTTCCAGTTGAAGATTCACCGACAGTAGTAGTAGTAGAATAATCTGTAATATTAGTTGACGTCGATGGTAAGTAACGAGTATTGGCTTCGATTATTCGGCTGCTTTATCCCGCAAACTTCACCGTCTTAATCATGTACCTAAGATTATATATAATGCACCAGATTCCTTTGCTTGCGCCTTAACATTTATTTTTACGCAAAGTGTGAATTGTCACAGAGGTTAATTTCATTTGGATTGAAAATCCGTCGCTCGTAAGAACCTATTCACCATCTGCACTATTATTACTAAGCACCATTGTAAATTTTTAACAATTCTTAACTATCGAAATGATAAGAACCAACATTTACAGGGTTGCTAGTGTGATGAGAATTGATTTAGATATAGATTTATTTCAATTTTTAAAAATAGTTCGTACAATTTTTATACGATTTCAGTGATCAGATTTTACATCTTTGCATCTGTAGTTACAATTTAGATTTTTACTAAAATTAATTCATTGTTTATTATTTTAATTCAGTCCAAGGAAAAATTATGTAATAAAAACCTTGCTTGTTAACTCCTACCTAACTTACACACTAACTTACAATCTAACTTAAAATAAAATAAAAATGAAAATCATGAAGATAATTTGAAAATAGTACTTACAAAAGGAAAAGTATAGATAACATATTTGTTATAGGAAAGATGAAATTAGCGGGTTTTCTACCAACTGGTACCGTAACAAAAATGAGGAGAGTCTGGACTCGGCCAGTTTCTGTATAGTATAAACACCAGCATCAGCGTGTAGTATTCTTGTAGAGAAGTAGAAGGGTTTATTCGTAGCTATTTTAAGGCATTTATTTTGACAGACCTGTAGTTTCTTTTTGTGAACGCTAGCGCATTGACTGATAGGAGCACCGTAGGAAATGATAGGTTGAATTATGAGTTTAAAAATTAAAACTTTATTTTCCACAGAAAGGAAGGATTTCCTGTTTATAAGAGGGTACAGCGCATGAATGCATCCTGAGACCTTGAAGCATATGCTTTCGATGTGGCTAGCAAATGTTAGCTTAATGTCAAGCGTAAGGCCAAGATAAATTAAATTAGAAGACCATGGTATGAGTTGCCCGATAAAATTTATTTCGCGATCTGGCAGATGAATTCGCTTCCTGTTTCTCGTGAAGTATATAGCTTTAGTTTTGGCTGTATTTATTTTAATTTTCCATCTGTGATAGAATTGGTACAACCGTTCCAAAAAGGATTCGAGCACTAAGATTATTGTGTTTGGGTTGTCGCCTCTTGTGTAGAGGCATGTATCATCCACAAACATGGCTAGTTCGCAGTTTGAATTTGTAGGCACGTCTGCAGTAAAGACATTATATAGAGTAGGGCTTAGACTTGAGCCTTGTGGGACGCCCGCAGGAATATCGTGGAAACTGGACATGCTTGATTTGATTTTAACCGAATAACTTCGATTCAACAAGAAAGACTGAATTAGTTTCACAAGGTACATTGGGCAGGAAAAATTTATTAATTTATGGATAAGCCCTTCGTGCCAGACAGAATCGAAGGCTTTTTCGATGTCCAGGGTTATCAATCCAACCGATTTCTTTTCATGAATTCCTTCTTTAATATATTTGGTTACTCTATAAAGTTGGTGACTAGTTGAGTGCTGCCGCCTAAAACCAAATTGGAAGTTCGGGATAACCTTTGAGTCTTCTAGAAATCTGAGCACACGTCTCAGGACTACTTTTCGAAAACTTTACTTATGGTAGGAAGTAAACTTATTGGGCGGTAGCTATTGGGGCAAGTAGGGTCTTTGCCCGGTTTGAGAATGGGTATAATAACCGCTTTTTTCCACGCTGAAGGAAAGTAGTTTAATTTCAAGCAAGCATTAAAGATTAAATTCAATAGAATTATTGACTTCCTAGGCAGCTTTTTGAGGATAATGTTGGGTAGTTTGTCGTTTCCAGGTGCTTTGTTATTTTTAAGTCTTTTTATTATATTTATTATTTCCCTAGGTTTGCACAGAGCGTTCAAGGGTAGCTCAGTACTTAGTGGGATGTTTTGGATTGATTCCCGAACGACGCCATTAACTATAAAGTTTCCCATATTCGCTGATATGCGATGAGCGGCATGGAAATGGTTAGCAATCAATTCAGCTTTCTGTTCGTCACTAAATACTAGTTTTTTGTTGTTGTCAAGAAGGGAAGGGATTTGCGACACTCCACGTTGTTTGAAAGCTTATTTAGTTTCCAAATCTTTTGTGAACCTTTTTCTAAGGAAGACAACATTTTATTCCATTTGGTATTACGTAGCATAGCTAATCTCTCGCGAATAACCTTGGTGAGATAGTTAACTTTGATTTTAGTGGAAGCGACTCTGGTTCTTTGCCACTGTCATCTAAGCGTGTTTCTTTCTTGAATAATTTCTTTCGTCTCATTGTCAATTCCAGGATTCCACAACCTGTTAATTACTTTTTTCGGCGTGGTGGATTCTATCGCATCCCATATTTTAGTGTTTAAGTTAAGAATAAGATCATCTATATGTTCAAAGATGTATTTATGTTGTAAGCTGATCAATGTTTCGAGATCGTTATTAAAAAGTTTTAGCTTATTGGCATTAAGCTTGGTGCCAGGAAAGTAAGAAACAATGATGGTGGTGGTTATGTCAGTAATTTGAATAGCAATCGTTTCAATTATTTTAGTGTTAAGAGGTGGTAGAAGCTTGTGTTTTATAATTTTATTGACACAAATAGCAACACCGCCGCCAATATTATGTGAAATAACAAAATCAAAAGTTTCAATACTTTTGTTTCTAATACTTTGGGCATTCCAAAGAAGAACTTTAATACAGTTCAACTTATCTATTATAAAAATTTAACGGCTAATTGAACTAATGCGCTGTATTGTTCCTGCTTGGTCTTGTATTCCGAGAGTTTTTTAATTAACTCTGCTGATATTTCAATCAACTGTTCTGGTGAAAATAGACTGGGATTACAGCCGGCTCTGGGGTTTACAGCATAGGACGAGGCAGGTGCGTTTCTAGCTATACTGTTAAATAAAGGTTTTTGCACAAGAATACTTGCTGGTGTATTTGATGATCTTGTCAGCAGCGGAAAGTTCTTGTCACAGTTTGAAATTACATTAAAACCCTGTCATGGCGCTTTACCCTGATGTGTGTTACGTGTTGATGCTTTCTCTTTAATCGTTATATATTGCAGTCTATTCCGGCAATGTCTGTCATTAAAAAAATGTGCGAGACCGCAATTTGCACATTTTACCATATCTAGTTGATCTTCTTTTAGTGGGCAATCGGAGTGGACATGAGCCAAGCTGCAAATCATACATTTAGGCGGAAGATGGCAATGGGCGGAACCATGGCCGTATAGCTGGCAGTTTCGGCATTGTGTAGGACCTGTTTTACTGCGAGAGTAGAAGCTCCAACTGACGATGGTATGCATGATAGTTTTAATCGAACGGAGGTCATTTAGCTTGGTACCTCAAACAAAGCTTAGTAAATAGCTCGCTGAGCCGTTAGATTTAACGTTAGAGTTGAATTGTTTAACATCGATGCAGTTGAGGTCGTGAACTTTTTTCAAGTATTTAGCCAATTTTTCAGTGGGCATTTGGTGCAGTCCAGATAGGACAATTTTAACGGGTCTCTTATCAGACCAGGGGTGTGTGAAAAATTTTACTTTTTTCGATACGAGGTGAACATGAAGCTTTTCGTAATCTTCCGACGAGTCCAAGAAGATTCTTAAACCAATTGACATCAGCTTAATATTGTAGTTTTCGATTTTTAGCTCTGCCATGATTGCGTCTATCGTTTCACGTTGTAGTTCAGGGAAGGTTATTGGAGGAATTCGTACCTTTTTTGCCTGTTTAGGCGTTGAAGTTTGTTCGGCATTAGTCTGCATTTCACTTTCGTTGGTGTTTTCTGGCGTGTCTAGGATTTGGTAGCGGTTTTCACTTATCGTATTGGCGAGATCCGATCTCGGAATTTTTATTTTGTCCCGAAGAAACATTTCGACCGGGGAAGCCTCCCGGCTCCGCTGTTTTGATTGTTGCGTTTGAATTATTCGCGTGTTTTGTTCACTTGCAATGGTTTTATAGTACGGAACACTTTTCAATAAAAGGTACTGAGAACTGTAATAGATCACTTCAGAGGCACTTGTGCACTTGCTGAGTTAACTGACGCGACTGTAAGAGTTGATATTATGCGCTATTGGAACTTCCTTGCAAACAATTTTATGAGGGTTTGCAAATAACGCTGTAAAACGAGGGTACAATATGCGTTATAATAAATATGTTCATCTGAACATATGAAACCGATTAGGTTTAATCTTTGTACCATACATGCGTTATGTAAGCAAATGAGATCACACCTAAGTATATCAAGAGATCATGTCGAACTCAAATTTTCTATGTAAGACTCTTTAAACTATCGATAGTCCATTATTTCATTCCTTATTAGTCTAAAGATATTTCATTCGGATTAAGTTTAACAACATCTGTCAGTATTCAAACAATAATTCATTAGTCGAATCCACTCCATAGTCATTTTCATTTATTCAAAAAAGTAATTTCATAGCCACTATCGATAAAAATTATCATTCATTCAAAAATTTATTCGATAGTAACTTTCATTCATTCAGAAAGTTAACCGATAGTAATCCCAGATATGATAGTAAAAACTATAGAATAACTTTTCGATAGTTACTCGATAGTTCCCATCACTACTCCAAAGCTTGTCGTTGTAGATCACATCTGACTAGAATATCCGTAAAAGTTTGCAGTTTCTTGGTAAACCGAACGGACACTTTCCACGTAGTACAACCTTAGTGCGAAAGGATATTTCGGTAAACTCCAGAAAGGGGAGAGGATACCGAAGGCTTGACGAGCTTTATTTATGCGAGTCTCAATATCCATATCAGCTGCGCCGTCCATGCTGACAATGCTTGCGATGTAACAAAAATCTCTTCCGCATCTTGTACTTTAAAAACAATTGGTGCGCTTGTGTTCAAACCCATGTGCATGTATTTGGTTTTCCGAACATTTATTTTTAGTCCTGCCTCATTGCATTTAGAATCCAACGAGCAAACATTTAACTCTAAGTCCGAACGGTTATGTACAGCAAACAGACGTCATCAGCATAATCAAGGTGACTGAAGATGTTAAATAATCTCCGTTAAAGACCTTTACCTTCCCCACCTTCCAGTTCAGCTTTCAAGATGTCATTTATTACCACCAGAAACAGGGCTGATGATAATATGTAGCCTTGTCTAACATCCGTTCGCACAGGAAAGCTCTCGGATAGATCTCCTATATGGGTCATTCTTTTACAAATCGTACGGATTTGCCGAAAAAATTCACGTCTGTTTCTAGAATCGCGTTAATTTTTTTTATGTGTTATATATGTATATGAAATAAACCGACACGTATGCGGGGATTTTTTTTAAGTTGGTTATTTTAAAAAATATGGATGTTTAAACATTTTGAGAATCGTTGATTTTGCTCTTCTTAAAAAGCTATTATCTTCGGTTCTATTTGTCCCACAGATTTCGTTCTTATCTCATTTTAAAGGTAATTTTGTAACATTTTTACTACATTGTTCCAAAAAAAAATTATGTTGTTAAATAGTTGTAGTTATTAGCAATTAAAGCGCTTAAAGTCGATTTTCATTCTTGCGCCCAGTCGATAAAAAATCGAAAAAAATACCATCGTATTCCTTGATTGATTCTCTAAAAAATCCAATTAGAAAAAAAATGGAGAAATAACGGGATCAACAGAAAAAAATAATTTGCACCACCGGGCGCGCAGCACGACGAAACGATTCAGTGTGTTAGTGACGCGTCGACTTTATTATTCCTCTGCGTTGGCCAAAGATCCTGATTTTATTTTTGGCAGGGGCACGAAGGAAAAAACCAAATTACCAACCAATTAGTGCTGCTCTGTTAAATTTTTGATATAACTGAACTTATAATATGAAATAGAAAACACTGTTCTATTTGTAAAAGCTTTTTATTTATTTAACGACCAATAGATCAACAATTCGCTTTTTATTAATTTGATATTATTCGCGGTCGGAGTCCACACAACGACTGACTCGATTTAACAATTTTACATTTTCCAGTCAAAAAATGATCGTCATCAATTTATTGTGCGTGCTAACATTACCGAGTGACCCCAGCCCTTTTACCGTCATTCAATGTTCGAACGTTCAGAACCCAATTTTAGTTTGTTTTCGAATGCCGAAAGTCGTTTCCGTAGAATCCGTCTGCATCTGAGACGCTGTATCTGTTTCTCGTATCAGTTAGGTTTTAAGATCACGGGTGATAAGCCCATGATCCAGTGCGCCATCCCACAGGGAAAACATTCGTAGTGGAGATATTAGCAAGGGTAGTTTTCGACTATAGCTCTTCTCCCTTCCACCTGACACTCCCCAAAATTTTGGCAATGAAACTCAATCACCTAATCTACCATCCAGTCATAAATGAACTTCCTATCTGTAAGGATCTCAGATACATGAGTTGATATGTACGGCGTTCAGACAGACGGATTTTTTAGGCTAACGTGAAAAATAAAACAAAATTTCAGAAAAGCGAAATTTTATTTGTGTGTCGATCACAATACTTTTTTTTGTTAATAATTATTATTATTAATAATAAAGTTGTTACAGAGATCGCAATACAGGATTATCGTCATCTAGTACCAAATCAATCAAATTCCTGTTAAGACCCCCTATAGAGGCATTGGATAGAAACAACTCTCTTCCACAAGACGCGATTCTGAGCATCGGCCTTAAGCTGTTGCCAGGACTTGTTTATTCCTCTGGCCTCCTGCTCAGCTGCTCGCCTTTGAATCTCAATCCCTTTTTTAGTCTGGCCAGTTATACTCCAAAAATCGTCGTTGGAGATCACTTCTGACCAGAATATTCCTAAAATGCGCTGGAGGCATTGGTTTACGAAAGTCTGTAGTTTCTTGGTAAAGCGAACGGTCACTTTCCACGTAGTACAACCATATAACAACACGGATTTGACGCATGCGTCAAAAACTCGCAGCTTCGTGCGAAGGGAGATCTCTCTTAACCTCCAGAAAGGGGAAAGGATACCGAAGGCCTGAAGAGTTTTATATAGCCGAGCCTCAACATCCTTTTCGGCTCCGCCGTCCATGCTGACAATGCTTCCAAGGTAGCAAAAATCTTGCACCTCTTCCACATCCTGTCCGTTAAGAACAATCGGTGTGCTTGCGTTCGAACCCATGTGCATATACTTGGTTTTACGCACATTTATTTTCAGTCCCGCCTCTTTGCATTTAGAATGCAACGAGCGAACATTTGACTCTAAGTCCGAACGGTTATGTGCAAGCAAACACACGCCATCAGCATAATCAAGGTGACTTAAGATGTTAAATAGTCTCCATTGAAAACCTTTACCTTCGCCACCTTCCAGTTCAGCTTTCAAGATGTCATTTATTACCAGCAGAAATAGGGCTGGTGATAATATGCAGCCTTGCCTGACACCCGTTCGCACAGGGAAGCTCTTGGACAGCTCTCCTCTATGCAAGACGCGACACCTTGCATCTTCGTAGGATTCTTTAATCATAGCTATGACCTTATCTGGAATACCTCTCCTACGCAAAGCATTCCATATGTAATCTCGCTTAACGCTGTCGAAAGCCCTCTCGAAGTCCACAAACATAAGATGTATGTTGTCATCTAGTACAGGAGTCGCAAATAGTCAAACTACTCTTTCTATTTGCTCACGAATTAGTTAAGAATTTGCTGTGATTTCAGCGGATGTCGTTAACCATTTTAGTTCTTCTCTACCCAATTTCATCATCAACATGATAAAATTTGACTAATTCGAACACTTGGAACGGGCGGATCCACAATTTCATTTGTGCAGATAAATTCTTTAATACTATCAGACAAACCAAACCAGCCTTAATGACAAGCTACTTCAACAATATTTGGTTGGGTGGCAGCAGAACAAATATCAAATCCACACTATTCACAAGCCGTCTCAACTTATTTGGCTCTTGATTTTTCTAAGAATTGGAAATAGCGTTATACATCCCGTCATTAACAAAGACGAACTTCTGGCAGAAGAACATTTCTTAAAAACACATTCTCACTCTAAAGATGATAAATACATCATAGAATTCATTTATCAAAAATTTACCAAAAATTTATTGTCTCTTCCAAAAATAAAACTTAATTTCTTTTTCAGCCTGCCTGCATTGCTTACGACATCACAATTCGAACAAATTTGCTTCGTAAAATTGAGACTCGCTTTAGAGTTCGACGCGTAGTCTTCTCACGATTCGGAATTTTGCTATTCCTGACAATTTTATTGCTCGTTGGACGATTATATGTCCAAAATTTCCAGAGTCCGAAATTCAAGCCTATGGACAATCCAGTGGCAGGAAGTGATAATTTTTTAACAAAAGTACACAGAAATTTCAATTAATTCCAACTTTTATTAAAGACTTATTTTTTCTTTCTTTCTTTCAGATATTGTCTCAGAATTTCCTTTACACTTTAAACGGTTGGATACTGTTATGTCCCGATTGGTTAAGTTTCGATTGGGCTATCGGCTGTGTAAAACTTGTCGAGTCATTTTTCGATTCAAGAATTTTGGGCATATTTGTTTTGTATTTAATATTTCATAGTCTTATGATAAAAGGTTCAAGGTAGAAGTTAATTTATTCATATAGCTCTATCAGTATTTAATAATCCTTTTGTAACACTTTCAGACTAGTTCTACTCTCAGTTGCACTTCTCGTCGTTCCATTTTTGCCGGCCAGCGGACTTCTCAAAGTTGGTTTTGTTATTGCTGAGCGTATTCTTTATGTTCCCTCAATTGGGATTTCTTTGCTGGTGGCTGTCGGATTTTCCACTTTAGTCGAGCGATATTATAAATTAAAATATGTAAGTTATTTTTAGGTTAAATTGAATTATTTTAATGATACGGTAATTTAGGTTTTTAGCTTCTTACTAGTGGCACTAGTCTGCATATACATTTTAAAAACAAGACATAGAGCAAATGAATGGACCAGTGAAGAGAAATTATTTTCTTCGGCTCTGCAAGTGTGTCCGGATAATGCAAAGGTGTGTAGATATAATTTTTTTTTTTTTCTATGTTATGTTTTGCAATTTTTATCGCTTACCAGGTTCACTACAACATTGCAAGAGTGGCTACGGATCAAGGAAATCAGAAAAAAGCTTTCGAGCATTATCATAACGCAATCAGGTAAATTTAAACTCTTTGAAAACATTTTTATACTCTTGATGAAATCTGGGAGTATTTGAGTTTGCTGTAAAGTATGTAACGCTAAGAAATAAGGCTCGGAGAAAAAATGTTCGTCTATGCGTTCTCTTGCTTCAGAACGCGTTGAGCTACTACGTTCAAATTTTGTACACGCCGTTTTTAACGAAAAAGTAAAACCTGCACTGGATCACTGCGATTGAAAAAGAGCAGATTTTGCCATCCCTACTAGTAGGTATTGTCACGGAGCACTGTCTTCTTAGAAAACACGCTCGAAGACTTCGCCTTACAACTGCGGTGAGAAGGATGAGACTATAGAGCATTTCCTCTGTCGTTGCCCATGCCTCCGAACAATTCGAAGACAAATTCTCAGAGTGCACTTCTTCGCCGAGCTGAATAATCTCCGGTCCCTTGAACCGATGAAGCTCGTTAGTTTCACCGGCAGAGCGGGCTGGCTGAATGATATGTAGGTCCACATGGTAAAAACACGGAGGCATACAATGGGCCCACTGGTGGCCTACGTACATTGCTGTTCAACCACTCCATGACCCTAACCTAACCTAGTAGTATCCTTTCCGCTTTCTTGAGGTTAAGAGAGACCTTTCTTTGCACGCAACTGCGAGTGTTTGATACATGCGTTATTAATGCATTACATGGAAGGTAGCCGATGAGCGTACCGAAAAACTGCAAACTTTTGTGAACCGCAATTTACGACCTATTTCAGAAATATTTTAGCCAAACTTAATCGATAAACTTTGGAGTATAACTGGTCATACTAAGATATGCATTGAAATTTAAAAGCGGAAGTAGCTGTGAACCGGCCACACTTTGAGGAAGACAGAGCAAGACATTTCTGAATATGCTCTGAGGAAGACGTCGGGTTGGTTTTCCGCATAACACATGGCAACGAGCATTAAAGATGGAGGCCAGAGGAATAAACAAATCCTTCTGAAAACTAAACACCAATTCTCAAAATCTTGCCTTGTGTAATAAAAATATTTCTGTCATATGCCCCTGTAGTCTTAACATGAAATGGAATCGTTAAAACTGAAACAATTGGAGCAGTATTGTTGCATGTTAGCCCTTGTAAGATATCCGCGGTCTTCCACTGTACTCGAAAGTAGTGCGAAATGCCAGCTCTACTTCCTTATCATCAAATAAATGCGCGCGTACGAACACCATAAGGAACACGTGCACTCTAGAATGCATCCACACATATCATCATCATATGTATCAACACATATCATCAAATATCTGCGATCATCAATTGCTTGTGACCTCGAACTGCTCGTAGATACTGAAATGCAAACGAAAGAGCAGACACGAGTATAGCAGGCGACTAGCAGGCAAAATACAGACGAGAGGCAGACAGATGAAAAGCTCGCCTTTAGCGGCGGGCGATAAAAATCCGGGGATCTGCGACGAATTTGAAAGCGAAAGAGTAAAGATCGGATGATCGCGAGGAAACTCGCTATAGTTAATCAAAGATAGAAAAGTGACAGTTAGTGAACGAAAGACTTTCTACTGTTTGTGAGAGTTAGGAAGTGAGCAAAATAAAGTTTGCGGTTATTTAAGCTATAGCGATTTTGTTTTATTCACTTGAAATCCAGTGACTCCTTGCGCGCGGCAGTACTAAAGCGTCCTAAAAAAATAGTTAAGAACCTTGTGAATAATCCTTTTCAACATTTTATTTGATTATATATTTCAATTTAAAACCTTCATTTTCAGACTATATCCCAAATACGAATCGGCTTTAATGAATCTTGGAAATCTGTACCGGAGCATTGGAGACTTAGATACAGCCGAAAAATATTTAAAAGAATCCATTGAAGTATTGTAAGTACATCGGTTCGAAGAATACAATACTGAACAATATTGAATTTATTTGAATTAACAACATTTTAGGGAAGACTTTCCGGCAGCATGGATGAATCTTGGAATTGTTCAGGCAGCGCAGCAAAAATACGATGATGCATTGAATAGCTACAATAAAGCACTCTCCTATCGAAATCGATATCCAACATGCTTATATAATCTTGGAAATTTGGTAATATCTTGAAAATTAAATCGAAAGCCCTTTCTCTCCAATCGAATCTCATCTTTCAGTTTCTCGACATGAAAAACTATTCAATGGCTTTAAAATACTGGCAAGAATCGGTTGCTCTTAATCCGGTTCAAGGAAAAGCATGGGCCAATATTTTAGCATTACTCGATAATAAGAATTTACACGAGGATGTTCTTTTCGTTTCAGAACGTGCTCTCAAATACGTTCCAAACGACACAGCGGTCTTATTTATACGGGCTAATGTTTTAGGCAAAATGAAAAATTACATCGAAGCCGAAAACTTGTACCTGCGAATTCTCGACATCAATCCAAATCATGCCTTATATCATGCTAATCTTGGTATGTTTGAAAATCTTTCTTTCATTTAATTTTGTTATTATAAAACATTTACTTTTAGGTGTTCTCTACCATCGGTGGGGTAAAAACGATCTCGCTATTAACTGCTATAATAATGCACTGAAAATCGATAAGAATTTAAAAAGTGCCAAAGATAATTTACAAAAATTATTAACTACCTAATAATAACATTTCACAAATTGAAGTCAATTTATTTATGATTCCGTTGATTATAACAAGACAAAAAAAAACTATTAATAATAATGTTCAATAATTATTAACTCGTTCTCTGCATGAAAAGTTCTGAATGTTATTTGTGGGAAAAAAAAAACAAATATGTAAAAAATAATACTCGAAAATTTTTAAATGTTACATTTTTTCGAATTCGAAAGTGTCAAGTCATGTTTTTAGCTGTGTATTGTACTTTTTGCCATTATTTTATAATAATAATTATCTGTCTTACACATTTATTAGTATCTACGGCTCATTTAAAAAAAAAAATGTTAAGTGCATAAAAAAAGTTTCTTGTAACTGTATCAGTTAGACAAATAAGACAGGGTTGTGATTAACTAGATTTATGTACTTTAATTATTAAATAATTTAAAGGTGTATATATATTTTTTTCCTAATTGTTTATAGATCAGACTTTGTGAGGACTCAATTGCGTTTGCTATATTGAATATAAAAAAAATTGCTTACGGTCACGAGTGTTGTGTAAGAGTAGTAAAAGTGCGAGTGATGACACCTTCGAAACCTCATCCTTTAGTTGGTGCTTTTGAAAAAGAAGCATATTCACAAAAAACGAAACCCAACTATGCTGTCACCTTAAGCACATAGGAAATTCACATGAAATTTTTGTGTAGAGTACGCTCAATGCGCTGGATTTCAAGTATAATAAAACCAGTTCACTTTTTAATTCACGAAACACAAACTTTATTATTTGTTTTTAATATTCACTTTTCTTTTACACTATGTAGCTTTAATATTCGTACTGTTATCGTCGTCGCTTTAATATTCGTACTGTTATCGTCGTCGACTTAATCGTTTCCGCATTTTGAGTCTGCATCTTACACAAATGCTCGCCCTTTGTATAGCACAGCACATTCATTCTAGACGATTATCCGCTGTCCCCGTAGCGAGCTTGTTGATGTGTGGCTGCATGTATGCGTGTATGTTCAATGTGTGATAGTGAAAGAATTTGGTTTGGTGAATTTTTTCACAGTGCATTTCGAATTGAAAGAAAAGATTTCTGGATTCTACACTGTTACGCTTTATTATTCGTGACGTTTCGGTCTCTGCTCAGTTTGATAAAGGTCTCAGCAGAGACCGAAACGTCACGCATAATAAAAAAGTAACAGTGTAGAATCCGGAAATCTTTTCTTTCAAGTGGAAGAATAATTGATGAGCGGCTTAGTAACAAACAAGATGTAACAATATGTTTTCATTTTAATCTCTTGCGCGAAATTTTGACATATTATTTAAATTCAGTTCAGTACGATAACTTTGATTTTCATGAAATAAATGGTTTTCTCTAGCCGAAAATATCAACAGGAAGTAACAAGGAGATGGATCAATTAATTTGCTCTTAAGATCCCGACACAGTTCTCTTCCACAAGGCGCTATCGTGAGCACCAGTCTTGAGTTATTGCGAGATCTTGCTTATTTCTCTGTCTTCCTTTTCAATTGCGCATTTCCATGTACTACTAGGGTTCCTGTATATGCTAAGCAGAACACATCGTACTAACTCTCAACCAACTTTTTATAATGTTCCTCAGCCTTCGCTTGATTTATTTCTTATCTCTGACATCAATCATCTCCACCCAGTATAATGGACCATGAGATCATTTCTATGTCCTATGGAGTTCACTCACCTAAATCGCTTACCTTAAGTGGGATAGCTTATTTGTTACTCCTGGCATCGATAATAAACTAGAATTGTTGAAAAATCTTGTTCTGTACCTTCGCGAAAAACTCATACCTATCAGAACTTTAAAACCGACTAAAATTACTTGTCCCTGGTATTCGGGGGAAAGTTGCTTGACTCATTGCGGAAAGAGAGTACCTCCATCGCGATTATATGACAAAGAAATCTGATAGCGCTCGTAGTCTACACAAATCCGCACGTAACGCAGAAAATCGCGTTATACGCAAAAAAGGTGTCGCTATTTTAGCAGAAAGCTTGATCAAAATTCACCCTTGAAACGTTTATGGAGCAATTTAAAGAGGGTTGATGTATGCGGTAAGTTACTATCTAGTACTAATTTTATTATAATACAAACGATTTAAATGTCCATTTCGTGAATAATACATCTACATCTTAATACATCTTCCGACTGCCTAAGAATCAATAATAGCACCAACTCCTTTTCTTTTCGTCGTATCAGCCTAGATGAAGTTTTTTCTGTTTATAAGATTATTAGGTTTAGGTTGTAGGAGGGTGGATGCACGGAACCACAAGCACTGAGGCCATCTAGTTGGGCCCATTGTACTCCCCCTATAGTTATAAGTTGGATGTCACTCCTCTTGCTCTAACCACTTGGTTCGGTTTGCGAACCTTAACAGGCTCGAATGTTGGACGCCTCTGAGGTCGTCTAGTTCTGAGAAGAATCTAGAGCCTAAACAAAGGAGACGACTGTTGGAGATTTGCGGACAGTGACAAAGATAATGTTCGATAGATTCTTCGTCTTCCTCGCAACCTCTGCACAAGCTGTCGCTCGCGATTCGCATCCTAAAAGCGTGCAGCCTTAGCAAGCAATAGCCTGTGGTCAGGCCGACAATAGTTCGGATACTATAGCGACTACGTTGTAACAGCTGAGCTGTAATATTTTTGTTCGGTTCTTCCCAAAAGGATTTGGCCGTTTTACTGCTTTCCAGCTGCCGCCACCCCGCCAAGAAAGAATCCAAAATAGTCTATTTGAAGCTAGTCTTCAGCACTGTTGGTGCTACATCGACAGACTTCCTAGTAGAATTGATGTTAGCAGATCCTTGCCGTGCAAACGTATCTGCCGCCTCGTTACCTAGCAGGTCACTATGACCCGGTATCCAAATTAGAAAAACTTCCGTTATGGCCGCTAGGCGATTTAAATTGTGTCTACAGATGGACACTAGTTTGGTTGTAGTCCTGTAGGATTGGAGTGCCTGAAGCGCAGCCCTGCTGTCCGAGAAAATGTAACAATTTCCGAGACTGTTCTGCTTATCAAGAATAATTTTTTGCACTCATTAATGGCTAATACTTCTGCTTGGAACACTGTCGCGTGTTCTGGAAGATGAAATGAAGTTTGGATGTCGAGGTCGTGGGAATAAATCCCTGCACCTGTCCCCTGGCTAGTTTTAGATCCCCGTGTGTATAGAGATGAGAACCTATACAGGTGCTGAGTATCGTATTTGTTGCCCATTCGTTTCGTTCAGGAAATTTAATGTGAAACTTCCGTTTCTCAACCTGCGGTTTGTTCATGCAATCATACTCGCGGTCTAAAAGGGAGTTTGCGTTTCTAATGACGTTTAGAATTTGTCCATGACCAATTTGTGGCCCTGACCACGATTTAGTGGTTTTTAATCTAATGGCTGCTAGGCCCACTGCTTGTTTTATAAAAAGATCAAGTGAGGGTAGTGAGAGAGACACCTCCAGAGCTGCAGTTGGTGTGGTTCTAAGGGCACCTGTTATGCACAGACATGCCATCCGTTGGATCAGCTGTAAGGGTGCCAGGTTGGTTTTTAGTACCACCGCCGGTCACCACACCAGCGCACCATAGCAAATAATTGGTCTAACAATACTGGTATACATCCAGTGGATGAGGTGCGGCTTAAGGCCCCATCTCAAACCGAATGTCTTCTTGCAAGCGAAGAAGGCTACCGTGGCCTTTTTTGCTCGTTCCTGAATATTGGCCTCCCAGGATAATTTGCTATCAAGAATCAGACCTAAATATTTAACTTGATTCGAGAGGACCATATTGATTCCTCGAATGTTTGGTGGATTGAAAACATATGGTCTTCTTCTTCTGGAGAAGAGGACCAGATCTGTTTTTTTGTGGGTTAATAGTCAGTCCTTTATCTAATGCCCAGCTATCTAACAGTTGTAAAGCGGATTGCATGAGGTCTCCTAGAACTTGCTCAAACTTGCCAGTTAGCATGATGACAAGATCGTCTGCATATGCTATTGTGGGGTAGCCCTTCTGATTTAATATGGAAAGGGGTATTCACTGTTAAGACCCACAGGAGAGGTGATATTATACCGCCCTGTGGCGTTTCTTTGTGAACAGAGCCTTTCCTTGTCTTTTCATAAGAGTATTAAATCTCTCCACGTTGGAGCTGGATAAAATGTATCCTGCTTTTTTCGAATACTTTTCCCATACTTATGGCAATATGTTCTTAATATTATAAACTATTATTTAGCAATGAGCTCTTTACCACTCGCTTGGAAGGTTGCCGCCGTTTTGTCTGTCCCAAAAAATAAAAATCCTTCTTTTAATAATTCTCGTCTAATTAGCATCTTAAGCATTCTTTCGAAAGTGTTGGAGAAAACGATATCTATGCAAATGCAGGAATATATATTACGCAACAAAATGCTATTTTTTCAATCAGGGTTTCGGCCTCGTCACAGCTGCGAATCTGCGCTGATTAAAATAACTCTAATATCCGGAGCCACTATCGACAAAAATGTGATAAACTACCTTGTTCTCTTAGAGTTTTTTAAAGCCTGTGACACGGTGGACCACAGGAAAATCCTAGACAAGCTATAGTCTACTTTCAATTCCTCTTCGAGTGCAGCCAAACTTCTTGATAGCTACCTAACCAACAGATACCACCAAGTTAGAAATGATCATGTTCTATCCTCGTTTTTACCCCTTGTGTGGTGTCCCCAAAGGCACTATTTTAAGTACACTGGTTTTTAGCATTTAAATTAATCTACCAAATATATTGCACGACTGCACGGATGATCACACAGATCTGCTTAAGACTTTGAGTGCTGTCATACTGTTAATCAACATTAAGCGTGTACCGCCGGCGGTGCACACGGCACTCAAAGTGTTAAGTAGTTGAAAACTGTTGAATAAGTTAATACATCAGGATATTTCGGACATTAAATTGGTCTCAACTTAACCATCTTATGCTAAACGGGCAAACATTTTCGGACTTCATAATCCAAATTCCTGATCTTCCCCATCCAATAGTGAACGGTGCACCCTTTGTGTTCCAATCTCATGTAAAGGATCTAGGAGTAACTCTTGACTCGTCTATGAGTGGATATAAGCATGTTGCTTCTGTCCTAAAAAACGCGAAGGCTATGGGTGTTTGCAAGTGTCCTACCCTTGCGTACCTCTCTTCACTTCTTCTTCTTCTTCAATGGCACAACAGCCTAAATCGGCCTTTGGCCTCCTTCCTTGGCATGTCTTTCTTTTTGTAGAAGAGTTGTTAGACCTTCGCACAACTCTATCTACGATTTTTTTTTTTCCAGTTCGAGGTAATCCAGATTTACCCACGTAAGCAGTGTGCGCCAATTATACGTCGACCGGGATTTGAACTCACGACCTTCGCTCACCAAACTCTTTCTTCACTTACGGTTGTCTAGTCTTTCCTAAACATGATTACAATTGCCAACACAGGCTAAAGGTGACTTTCAACGAATGTACCTACTTTGTCTTTGGACTAAGGTGTTATGACCATGTATCACAATGTCGGACGAGTATTTTTGGTAGCACATTCACCTCTTTCCCGAAGCATGAGCATACGCGAACCTATTTGCAGGTACGTGCTTTCAATATCCTTAGGATTCTTGTTTGATATCACACTTGTTTAGTACACTCGAAAATTAAATAGCGACAAAAACAAAACAAACAAAACTTAATTCAAATATATCATATCACAATCTTTTGCTGCCATATTTAAATTTCATGCGTTAGCACACAAATATTTTGATTTTTACATGCACATTTCACTATATACGGACACGAAAAACTCAACTGAATCGCGGCCAAATCCAATGGCAGAATGGTATAGAAAAGGCAGTGAGCGCTGCCGTATGCGCTTCACCTCACGAGCCGCCACTGATGTTGCAGTGTTATATATTAATAGGCGGTCGTAATGGAGCACCCAAGGGTGTATTGGCTATTTTGAAATTTGAAAAAAATACGCCGTGTTTATTTGAAAAGCTCTTATGTTTTTATTTCAATAGTGTAGACATGGAGGCTATGTCTGGAACAGACGCTGCACGACCGACACAAAAAATGGGGCTAATTTCAAAATAGGCGGTCTTAATGCAACACACACATATGTACATGTTGTTATAAAATTTATACCAAACTTGGATATGTCCATCTTCACGTCTTCCGATTCCAAAAATTGTAAATTGTAAAATTATAGCTCAACTACCTATTGATAAATGTAATCTTCACTCTTATGTCTCTTTTTGCCATTCCTCTGTGTGGTGTTGGACGCCGAACAGTGCTTTTTCTATTTCCTTTAGGTCCTCGAGCCACATTTCTTTTATTGATTTTTTCTAAGCACCTCTAACTCGGACCATTTCCCTTAAGCCTGCAATTGAACCTCCAAATAGACTTGGGCGAATTTTTTCAAAATATACAGTGCCGGAAAAAAGTTTGGAAACATGGTCTCTCAACCCACAATCATAGCTCTGAAACAAAATTCCTTGTGCACACACCTACGAAACTTTGCATAGAATTGCAGTGCCGCATTTCTTATAAATCTTCAAAGCGAAATTTGTTTATAACAACGCTAAAAAAAATTGTGACGACAGTTTCGATTTTATATTTTTCATATAATTCGAGTTTATTTAAAGGAAATAACATGTTTTTCTTAGTATTTAGTGCTTCTCCCTTTTGCTTTTAGTACAGCCTTGCATCTCCTCTCCATTGAGTCCACCAACTTTTCGCAAAATGAAACCGGGATATTTTGCCATTCTCTAATGATTTCATCGTACAGTGCATTCCTATTAGAAATTTTTGTGTGTCGAATTTTACGCTTTACATGTTCCCATAGGTGTTCGATTGGATTCAGGGGATTGTGAAGGCCATTCCATAACACTCACTTTTTCCTGTTGGAACCAATCGTTAACTAAACGCGAAGAATGCTTCGGATCGTTATCTTGTTGGAAAATCCAACGTAACGGCATTTCTTCTTCAGCATATGGAAGCATATTGTTTTGCAATATTTCCAAATACCGATACCGATCCATTATCCCATCTATCCGAAAAATTGGGCCAACTCCAGAACATGAAAAACATGCCCAAACCATTACCGATCCTCCGCCATGTTTAACTGTTGGTAATTGATACCTTGCATTGTACCTTTCACCCCGTGGTCTTCTAACGTAATGTTTTCCATCGCTTCTAAATAGTTGAAATTTACATTCATCACTCCACAGAACTGTATTCCATTTGCTGGGAGTCCAAAGAATGTGTTCTTTTGCAAATGTTAGTCTTCTTGCAATATTGGCTTTTGATAAGAGTGGCTTCTTCAGTGGAGATCTTCCAAAAAGGCCACTTTCCATCAATCTATTTCTAATTGTCCGATCCGTTACATCTGAAATACCTCTGTTCTTTAACTCGGCGTTGTCGTTGCATTCTAAATGCAAAGAGCCGGGACTGAAAATAAATGTGCGTAGAACCAAGTACGAAAATTCGTAGAAATAGGTTTGTGCGAAGGGCTAACAACCCTTCCACAATAAGTAATGAACAATGTTAAGGAACCTGAATATCAGGAGGCCAAGATCCGATTCGGGCTGTAGCGCCATTGAAAAAAAAAAGAACTAAGTACATGCACATTGGTTCGAACACAAGCACACCGATTGTTCTTAACGGACAGGATGTGGAAGAGGTGCAAGATTTTTGCTATCTTGGAAGCACTGTCAGCATGGACGGCGGAGCCGAAAAGGATGTTGAGGCTCGGCTAAATAAAGCTCGTCAGGCCTTCGGTATCCTTTCCCCTTTCTGGAGGTTAAGAGAGATCTCCCTTCGCACGAAACTGCGAGTTTTTGACGCATGCGTCAAATTCGTGTTGTTATATGGTTGTATTACGTGGAAAGTGACCGTTCAACTTACGAAGAAACTACAGACTTTAGTGAACCAATGCTTCCGGCGCATTTTAGGAATATTCTGTCTAGAAATGATCTCCAACCACGAACTTTGGAATAGAACTGGCCAGACTAAAATAGGTATTGAGATTCAACGGCCGAAGTGGCAGTGGATCGTTCATACTTTGAGGAAACCAGAGCGAAACATCACCAAACAGGCTCTGGATTATAATCCTCAAGGAAGACGCAGGGTTGGTCGACCAACACATGGAAACGAGTAGTTGAGCAGGAGCCCAGAGGAATAAACAAGTCCTGGCAACAGCTTAAGGCCGATGCTCAGGATCGCGCCTTGTGGAAGAGAGTTGTTTCTGTCCTATACCCCTATAGGGGGTCTTAAGAAGAATTTGATGTAAAAGAGGCATTATATGGCCTGCGCTGCCCCGATGCCCACAAAAGCAGCTGCGTGTATATTTCTGAATACGCACCTTGGAAAAATAAAAGAAAAAACAGCGAGCAACTCAGAAATTCTGTTTTGTATCGATTTTTTCAGACGCCGATTTCTGGCAAAAAAAATGAACAGTGAAAAAACAAAAAAATTAATTTTACTTTAGCGAGAAAAATGAAGATCACACACAATCTATCGAAGTGGAAAATTGTCGGGAAGCAGAGAGTTTGGAGTCGCTTTTGTTGTTGACAAAAAATTTAAACAGCAGGTCACGAGCTTCAGACCAGTAAGTGAAAGATTGTGTGCAATCCGAATAAAGACTAAATTTTTCAACACTTGGTTGATCAACGTTCACGCACCAACAGAAGAGAAGGACGATATAACTAAAGACGAATTTTATGCCACCCTAGAGACAACCTATGACTCACTGCCCTCGAATGACCTAAAAATTGTCTTAGGGGATTTTAATGCAAAAGTCGGAAAGGAGGGGGCTCATAGGGAACAACAGGAGGGCACAGTCTCCATGACATAACCAACGCCAATGGCCAACGTCTTATTGATTTCGCAAGCAGCAAAAATATCATAGTAAGCTGTACATGTTTCCCACATCGCGATATTCACAAACGAACGTGGGGATCACCAGATTCTCACACCTTCAACCAAATAGACCACGTTCTAATTGAGAAAAGGGCTGCTTCCAGCAAACTTGATGTACGAACTCTCCGCTGTGCGAATTGTGACTCTGATCACTATCTAGTCAGAGCTAAGTATCGATGCAAAATAGCTTGTCGTGGATATTCGAAAACGACTAGAGCTCGCAAAGTCAATGTCGACAAGCTTAACGACGAAACGGTGGCGCAGGCTTACATGTTAGCATGTAATAAACACCTGACACCAATATATGAAGATATCCAAACTATGCCAGTGGAGAATGCGTGGATGAAAATACGAGACGGCATCATATCCTCCGCGGAAGAGGTATTAAGATATCAAGCACGGCGAAAAAATAATGATTGGTTCGACCAAGAATGTCGCGACGCAATAGATAGAAAGAACGAAGCTTACAAAATTTTTACTGAACGACCAACACGAGCCAAAAAAGAAAGATATGACGAGCTTAGGCGATATACGAAAAAGACCTGCAGACGAAAACAAAGGAAGTACCATAATGACAAAATACAAAAAATGGACGACGACATGAGAAAAAATAAAACGCGGGACGCATACGCAATAGTAAAAGACTTAAAAAAGGGATATAAGCCAAAAACCAGTCTCTGCAAAGACGTGGAGGGCAACATCATCAGCGACGCACAAGAAATCAAAAGGAGATGGGCTTCCTACTTTGAACATCTTTTGAATCCCATCCCAGTAGCATCGATTACGACAGACAACATTTCAATTGAAGCCTCAACTGACGAAGATGAACCATCATCGATACCACCCACGCTTGCTGAAATCAAAGCAGCCCTATGTGACCAAAAACGAAACAAAGCGCCGGGAATTGACGAAATACCAGTTGAACTTCTGAAAAACGGTGGAAACTGTGTCTCTGAAATACTACACAACTTGATATGCAAAATTTGGACAGAGGAAATCATACCCGACGACTGGCGAAAAAGCATTATATGTCCAATTTACATGAAAGGAGACAAACTCTGCTGTGAGAACTACAGAGGTATATCATTGTTGTGTACGTCCTATAAAATACTGACAAAAATTATTGAACGACGTCTTAAGTCATATACTAATCAAATAATTGGCGAATACCAAGGCGGATTCAGAACCGGACGATCTACAACAGACCAGATATTCTCGGTGAAACAGGTGCTTGAGAAATGCTGGGAATATAACACAGACGTGCACCAAATATTCATAGATTTTAAACAAGCATACGACAGTATCGACAGGAGCGTACTGTATCAAATCATGCTTGAATTTGGAATTCCTCCAAAACTAGTCCGACTAACAAGACTCACAATGACGAACACTGAATCCCAAGTGAGAATACAAACCGATTCCACAACCAGCTTTCGAACGGAATGTGGCTTAAAGCAGGGAGATGCTCTAGCCCCTATGCTTTTCAACTTGGCACTAGAGTATGTCGTCCGAAAAATCCCAGTCGACACCAACGGGACACTACTATTCAAGTCCAACCAACTAGTAGCATACGCTGACGACATTAACATTCTAGCAAGATCCTTCCCTAGCGCTAAGGAGGTATTTGTCAATCTTGACTCCGCCGCAAAAGAAGTCGGGTTGCGCATTAATGAAAGCAAAACAAAAGTAATGACGCAAACAAGAAGGAGAACACCAATCAGACAAAACATAACAATTGCGGAATATAATTTGGAGAGTGTGGACAACTTCATATATCTTGGGGCTAATCTAGCAAAGGACGGTAATGAAACAGACGAAATCAAACGACGGATAATACTTGCAAATAAGACGTATTATTCGGTACTTCCAATAATGAAATCCAAGAAAGTGCACAGGAACAATAAGCTGCGGATTTATAAAACTATTATACGACCTGTGCTCTGTTATGGCAGCGAGACGTGGACATTAACGCGAACTTCCGAAAAAGCAGTTAATGCGTTCGAAAGAAAGGTCCTCCGAAGAATTTTGGGACCTGTGAAGGAAGGAACGGAATGGCGAATAAGATACAACCATGAGTTGTATCAACTCTACGACGAGCCAGAAGCTTCAACGTTCATCAAGCTACGTAAATTGCAGTGAGCTGGCCATGTAGAGCGAATGGAAAACCGAAGAATACCCAAACGTGCTCTTAAAGGCAAAGCGACTGGTAACCGGCCAGTAGGCAAACCACGCAAGCGATGGGAAGACTCGGTTGATGAAGACAGCAAAGCCATTTTAAAAATTAGCAGCTGGAGGACGCGGTCTTTGGATCGAGACGATTGGAGGCGACGACTTCAGGAGGCCAGGGCCCGATTTGGGCTGTCGCGCCATTGATGATGAGAAAAATGAACAATGTTATCCGAGACGCATTTGTACTCATTTGAATCGAAACACTTCAATGCTTTAATGAAGCAATTAAACTCTGATATCTAATAATTGACACTTGGCCGAATCAAGAAGAAGAAATCTTGTTTTGGAATACTGACGTTGTTTGTATTAAAACTACGAAAATTGTTTTCGAATTTAAAAAACGTTGCTTGAAATTCTAATTTCACTACGTTAATCGCTGATTTTTCATGTGAAATGGAGTTTATTGTAGACTGGAATTCGGTCTGCCTTGTGTGCCTACAAGAGGGCGAAATGCGATCGATTTACGAACAAGATGGAAAACTGTCGATTTCGGAAAAAATAATGCTTTGCTCCGCAATAGAGGTAAATTATATGATTGCCTGTGTTATTATTGTAAAATTATTAGTTTATGTATTGGCGGATTTAATGAAATTTTAAGTTTGCCATTCGGGAAGTTCTGCAGCGATGATTGCGATTGAAAGTCTACGTCTTTTGGGAATTGGCGCAAAAAAGTTCTTTTGGTATAATTTCCTGATTTTTCCTTCATATCACATGAAATGTGGCCCTTAATGGAATTATAAAGCTACATAAGCAGGCCGAGAAAAGAGGGAAATAAACTTTTCGCCTCACACTCGTTGCATATTAAGTTTGTTCGTTTATCCTCTCAAGGAGGCAACAATAAAGGGATTGTATGTTTGCAGTAGTAAACCACACACTGCTCAGTATCAGATACAATTTACAGACAACGCTTACAACTTCCGAACGTTTCGCAATATTGCGTCGGCTGAGTTGCGTGCTAGGATGCTGCACACATTGAATACGACGGAACGAATTTAACCGAAAGTGTTCGAAACCGTGATTTTCAATATACAAATGCAATGAAATACTTCGACCCTTCGATAAAAACCAAACAAAAAAAAAATCAATCCAAAATAATGAAAACTACAATTCACCGGTCTAAATGTTTTAAATTGTGAATTTCTGGAGCGATTCTGTGTGAGTGTGCTCTTTTTATGGAGATGAAAAACGTCAAAAAGCCAAAGTATGGGACTTTGACCCTACTAAAACCATCCCTGCTCGCCCAGATTCCCTCCTACTGATCCATCTGAAGACATTACTTTCTGAATCGAGTAACGGCACTAAGGGTTCACCACCTACTCGCTTTGTAGCCAGTTAGCAGCCACTCCGCTGTGGTAGCGTTTCGTCCTAGACCTGCTTACGAGTGAAACGGGCTTTTCGTTAGATTTTATTTGTAATTTTTCTTCACACTAGCTTTCCCAAAAGCACTTAATTGCCATACTTTTCGGCGCGGTAACCGTGTTATCCAGTTTGAAAATCGTAGCAGTGGTTTGCTGTCTCCGTCAAGGAAATCCTCCCAGCGCTTACGTTATTTTCCAACTGGTCTTTGTCCATCGGCTTTTCCCTTTACTGTGCGTTTCGGAATTCTTCCGTCATGCATCCGCATTCGCTTGCAAAGTTGTTGACGTTTTCTAGATTAATTTTTATTTGGGGAACACGTGAGAGCACTGCGACCCTCCCGGCATATTGTGCATTTATTGCCCCTTTACCCTACCATAATTCAATACCTTTGGCTAATCTAAGTATCTTTCAGTGAGCCATGTTGGCTAGTTCCTCGGTGTAAGGTTACGTTGTTTTTTTTTACCAGGATGATTAGGTTTTGAAGGCTGTCCTAAACTATCCTCGATCCGTGTTTATTAGATGCTAGGGCTTTGAGAACCGCCTGACTATCTGATAGGATTTAAATAGATATGTTGCGATGAGCCCTCCTTATATTATCTTGGATGCATAGCTCCATTGCAATTAGTTCAGCCTGGAAGATTGTATGTTGAGTAATTTTGAAACCGAGAAGTAAGGACCATTAACTCCGGCTGTATACCAGGTAGCTATCTCCTCTGATGAGTCTGTCTCGTGAGAAAAATATTCTACGATTATTTCTAACCGCTGAATATTATCCTCTCAGACTGCCCTGATATTCGTGGACTCATCCGGCTTGATGCTTCCTGCAGTTTTTTCCAGCCATGCTGCGGTTCGCATATCAAGGCAAACGATTAGCATCCATCCCGGCCTAGAACTGAGTCCACCAAATTGTGGATTTATCCACTCTTTTGCCTCTATCATGATCGATTTTTATATTGTAGCTGGCTGTTCCGATGTAAGGATCTTGTCAGGATGTTCGGTATGTATAATACCGATCCTGATTCCTTTAACCGCGTCTCTGTAGCTAGTACGAGATATGGAGGGCTGAGTCTCTTCTGCAAGCCTATGCATGACGCTTTCACTTAAGGTTTTAGGCCTTTCGCTATCACTTCCTGTTGTTTTTCTAGGTCATACTACCTACTGTAATATTTCGTCTGATTGGCGTCATTTGGATAAAATGGATATAAAGTCACCTGGATCTGGAGTGTCGGAGGACGGTGAAAATAACACATTACCGGCAGCACAGGAATACGAGCAAGCAGATTCAAGACACCTAATTTTATTCCGAAGCAACCGAAGCTGTGGTTCAGACAATAAGAGTCACTATTCAAAATTAATAAAATTTCTAGTGACAATGCTAAATATCATACCCAGCGTCTAACTTCAGATGCCAGCTTGCGAACCTTTGACACAGAAGTATCAAACGGTTAAACAACAAATCATAGACTGCTAATCTGATTCTGAACATAGGAAAATGCAAAATCTTTTGTCGGAATTGGATCTCGGCGACAAAAACCCTCACATCTTCTTAATAAAATGAAACAACTCGGAGGAACTGCGGTTAGTAAGCACCTTCTCAAAGAAATTTGGTTGCAGCACTTACCCTGAAATATCTAAATGGTCTTGGCAGTAAACAGGCACATAAAATGGTCGAAGTAGTAGGATATCAGTAAATATCGGCAGCAGTTTAATTTAAGTCATTTGCATCGACATCAGCAATTCAATCTTCGCCCAACGTAACTCAATCTTCGCTGGAACGCAAAGCCGATGAGCTAACTAAACAAATACAACAACTTACGCATTTTTCAAGAAGAAGCGTACGAAGAGATTTTACGACGTCCAAAAAACAATATGATACTTCTTGGTATCATTTTCAATTCGGCGAAAAAGCTACGATGTGTCAAAGTCCGTGTAAGCTTCAGTCTCCAAAAAACTCGAAGTTTATCAGGCTAGGTTCCGTAAAGAGTTGTCTTGTACCGACCACACAAATACCCTATGGGTAATATTGGAACAGTCTGCCGAAATGGGTTCACCACTGCATCTCATGTTTGTGGACTTCGATAAGGGTTTCGATAGCGTTAAGCGAGATTACATATGGAATGCTTTGCGTAGGAGAGGTATTCCAGATAAGGTCATAGCTATGATTAAAGAATCCTACGAAGATGCAAGGTTACGCGTCTTGCATAGAGGAGAGCTGTCCGAGAGCTTCCCTGTGCGAACGGGTATCAGACAAAGCTGTATATTATCACCTGCCCTGTTTCTGGTAGTAATAAATGACATCTTGAAAGCTGCACTGGAAGGTGGGGAAGGTAAAGGAGACTATTTAACATCTTAAGTCATCTTGATTATGCTGATGACGTGTGTTTGCTTGCACATAACCGTTCGGACTTAGAGTCAAGGAAAGTGACCGCTCGACTTACCAAGAAACTGCAATCTTTCGTAAACCAATGCCTCCGACGCATTTTGGGGATTTTCAGGCAAGTGATCTCTACCGAGGAACTTTGGAGTACAACTGGACAAACTAAAATAGGTATTGAGATTCAAAGGGAAGTGGTAGTGGATCGGTCACACTTTGGGGAAACCAGAGCAAAACATCGCCAAACAGGCTCTGGATTATAATCCTCAAGGAAGACGTCGGGTTGGTCGACCATGTGGCACATGGAAGCGATCAGTTGAGCAGGAGGCCAGAGGAATAAACAAGTCCTGGCACCACCTTAAGGCCGATGCTCAGGATCGCGCCTTGTGGAAGAGAGTTGTTTCTGTCCTATGCCCCTATATGGGGTCTTAACAGGATTTTGACATAATTCCTGTTTTTTTTAGGTGCGTTTGGGCTGCCGCCAGGTTCATTAGCTAATTGCATTTTTGGTTTATTGCGTTCGAGAACGAAGTTCTTGGTAATACGTATCCTGGATGGTGGTACTGGAGTTGACTAGGCAGCTCCAACAATAGTGACGGCCTCTTTTGTGTTTTGGTAGTTGCAGTATACCATACCATAGAATTTCTACCAGGAGAATTGACTCGGATGTGTAGCTTATTACAACCGATTTCTCTTCTTTGAAGACGTATTTCCGATTGTTTGGCGCTTTGAGTTGAATCCAATACTTGGTTGAGTTGGCCTGTTTAATTCGCAGGTTTCGTGATAGATTGTTTTTATGTGTCAGAATGTCCATTTCGTTGTTGGTGCCGTTTTGTACCATGTAGCAGATTGGATGTCCTTGGTTGTATATCTTTTTCCTCGTATCAAACATTTAGCAGTCTTTAGTAATTAACAGAGATATCTTGATACCAAATATTATTTTGTTTTGGTTTGATCTTACTTGGATTGTGCACATGCAGGACATCTACAACTTAATTGTCGCAAACCACGACGAAAGCCAAATCATTGTTCTGAATGCGTAAGAGCCTGAGTCCACAGTAGCACACCCTTGACTTGCTAATAACCTGGTAAAGGAGTAAAAGTCAACCTCAAGGGGCAGAAGTTGGCTGGTAGAACCGATGCCCCCAGAACCATCATCGCCGTCTCCAGATTTCATCGCGGCGAAAATGATCTATGCATGAGTGGAAGAATCGGAAACTTCGGTCATATAAGACGTGAATATAGCAGAACCAAGCGAAGAGGAATGAGTTGCTCAGGATGTGTCTTTAAACAAGTGCCGCTGAATGATTGGAGAGCCCGGAGAGTTAATGTCGGAACCGTGCAAAGATGTGCCTACTTTACTATCACTACTTTACTTTTTATAAATTAAGTAAATCGTAGAAACTTACTTTAATAGCGCTACTTTACTTTTGATAAATGAATAGATCGCACAAAATATAAAAATAATCATATTAGTTTTTTATGACAAAAATTGTAAAAAAACAAGAGAGTTGAAAAACGAATTTTATAAAAGCTAGTTGTAAAAAGTTTTTGTTGGATAAGCGCATTAAATATTATTTCTTAAAATAAATAATTGCATATAACTAATTATTGTTAAAATAATTATTAAAATAAATAATTATAAAAATTATGAATAATTTTTAAAATATTTATATCAAGTGGTTGAAGTTTATTAATAACCAATCACCAAAAAAATGGTGACCCCGACGAAGGCACACGCCCTTTGAAGAAACAATTCATCAACAATTTGGTGACTATCAACAACAGAAGCAACAGGCATCACGCCTCAATTTTCAAAATTTTCAAATGATTTCGATTCAATTCAATCAAGATCAAACAGCGCACGATTCGAGACGTTGCTGAATTTTACGGATTTTTAAACGGAATCCGCATGAAGACGTCGCTGATTTTTGCAGATCTTACAAGAAACAAACAATCAACTTCAAGCTTAATTAGAAGCATTTAAACGTAATTTACAACAACAACAACAGCAACAACAACATCAACAGCAAGAGTAGCAACAATAGCAACAGCAGCAGCAGAAGCGACAGCAACAGCAACAGCAGCAACAACGTCAACAGCAAGAGTAGCAACAACAGCAACAGCAGCAGCAGCAGCTACATCAACAGTCAAAGCGCAACAATAACAACTGCAGCAAAATTCAGAATACGTAATTGCTCAGAATAAGAAAATACATAAATCAAGTAAATTTTAATCTAATATTTATATTTTACTTCATATATATATTTCACCTTCACTTTGTAAATTTTGTGGCGATTTATTGATTTTGATATTAAGTTGCGTCATGTCGTATGAAACTTTACCTCCTTCATCTCGGGATGAATCGTTGATAGCTAATCCTTTTTTGGGGTTAGGCGATTCAAATAATATTGCGACCGTCGCAATTCAAAAGGTCTGTTTGTGGAGACGAAATCCGACTGCTTGGTTTCAAGCTCTCGAGGTACAATTCCGGTCAGTTAATATTTCGTCAGAAGCAACGAAATTTAGCTATGCATTGAGTATGTTGACTCAGGAAGAATGCGATAAGGTGTTGGACATTATTGAGAATTTATCCTCTACCACACCTTATTCGGATTTGAAATTGGCTGTTATTTCTAGATTTGGTGAATCGGAAGATCACAAACTTCAGAAATTAATTAACGGTCTTGATCTTGGAGACGATAAACCATCTCATCTTTTAAGTAAGATGAAGGCGTTAGCTGGGTCTTCTGTTGGAGAACCTCTTTTAAAGAAGCTTTGGCTTCAAAAATTACCACCTAATGCACAATCGATTTTAGCAGTAGCGAATGTTTCACTCGACGAATTAAGCATTCTTGCAGATCGAGTTATTGAAACTAATCCTAATTTCAATTGGGATGTTTCAAATATCTCGCAACTAAAAGTTAATGAAATTAGAACTGATCGATTTAGTTTTGAAAGTTCAATCATTCATCAGATGTCCCTGTTAACGAAACAGATTGAATTATTGACTCTGAAACAAAACCAATTTTATAGAAGGAATCGATCACGTTCTAGAAGTAATTCACGTTCTTTTAGTAACTATCGCGATAATTCAATACCAAATTCGAATTTCTGTTACTATCATAAAAAATTTGGAACTAATGCAACTAAATGTCGCAAACCTTGTTCGTTCAACAATCCAAAAAACTGAAAAAGTTGTCTGAAGTGGCGATGTTCGACAACAAACCATCATCATCAAGTCGCCTATTCATTTTAGACAATTTATCCAAGTTTAGTTTTTTAATTGATACTGGAGCTGACATCTCTGTTCTTCCGGTTAATCCAAAGGAAAACAGGGTTTGTGATAAATCTATCGTACTCACAGCCGCCAATTCTTCTAATATCAAAACTTTCGGATTTAAATTTTTAGATATCTCTCTCCAATTAAGAAGAGTATTTAATTGGAAATTTATTATAGCCGATGTTGATAAACCCATTCTTGGTGCAGATTTTCTTAAACATTTCGGTTTAATCGTGGATATCCGACGTAAATGTATTATCGATCCTCTATCACAAATTAGTTCAGTAACTGGTTCCTTGGTTAATGGACCATCTTCAAATCTCGCTGTTTTGTCAACTACACCTTTAAATCCAAAAGTTGAGTTGTTATTATCTAAATTCGAAGGATTACGACGCACCTTAAATTATAGTTTCATAGAGTCGAGCACAGTGCGACACTTTATCGTTACTAAAGGTCGTCCAATCTTTGCCAGACCTCGTCGTCTAGATCCGGTAAAGCTTAGAGCAGCTAAGGCCGAATTCAATCTAATGATTGAACGTGGTATCTGTAGACCCTCCGACAGTCCATGGGCATCACCGCTTCACATGGTGAAGAAGAAGGATGGTAGTTGGAGGCCTTGTGGTGATTATAGATCTTTAAACGCTATCACTACTCCTGACACTTATCCTATTCCTCATATTCAGGACTTCTGTCAACAGTTGGAAGGATGTACATTTTTTTCAACTGTTGACTTAGAAAGAGCTTATCATCAAATTCCCATTAATGAGGATGATATTCCGAAAACAGCCATTACGACACCTTTCGAACTTTACGAGTTTGTGCGGATGACTTTTGGTCTTCGCAATGCAGCACAAACTTTTCAAAGATTCATTTTCTCAATTTTAAATGATTTTGATTTTTGTTTTGTCTATATCGATGACATTTTGGTAGCTTCTAAATCAGAAAGTGATCATTTCAATCATTTAGAGAAATTGTTTGAACGACTTAACTCTCATAATTTGGTAATTAACCAAACTAAATGCTCGTTCTTTAAATCTTCGGTCGATTTCCTCGGTCATTCGATTGACAAAAATGGAATCAAACCAATCGCTTCACGAGTCGAAGCTATATTAGCTTATACACGTCCATCTACAGTAAAAGATATGCGACGATTTTTAGGAATGATTAATTTTTATCGCCGATTTATTCCTCACGCTGCCGAAGCACAGTCAATTCTTGACAGCTTCACTATTGGTAGCAAGAAAAAGAATGATAAAACAGAATTGGTTTGGTCGGTTACATCAATTGAAGCGTTTGAGCGTTGCAAAAAGCAACTCGCTCAAGCTACAACTTTAGCTTTCCCCTCCACTTCTTCATCTCTTTCATTAGCAGTGGACGCTTCAGATACAGCTTTAGGAGCCGTTCTTCAACAACGATATGGAAATGACTGGCAACCACTAGCCTTTTTCTCGAAGAAACTTTCTTCACCTCAAAAGAATTATAGTGCATATGATCGAGAGCTTCTAGCGGCTTATATTGCCATTAAACATTTTAAATTTATGCTGGAAGGCAGAGATTTTATTTTGTTTACGGATCATAAGCCGTTAATTTTCGCTCTTAAACAAAATCCTGAAAAAGCTTCGCCACGTCAGCTCAGACATTTGGATTTCATCAGTCAATTTACATCAGATATTCGTCATGTTTCTGGTCAAAACAATGTTGTCGCTGATGCTTTATCGAGAATTGAAACATTAAACCTTCCGACAACTATTGACTACTGCGAAATTGCTGATACTCAACTAATTGATTCTGAATTAAATAAAGCTAAAAATTTACCCAGTTTAAAAATCATTCCGGTTATTATTGAAGGTACCATCAATCCTCTTTGGTGTGACAATTCCTTGCATAAACTTAGACCTTACATTCCTTTAAATTTACGAACTCGCGTTTTTCGTACTGTTCACGATTTATCGCATCCAGGAATTAAGGCTACCGTTAAACTTATGCGACAAAGATTCATTTGGCCCTCAATCAATAAAGATTGTCGTAAATGGACTAAGGAATGTTTTGCATGTCAAAAAGCAAAAATCTCTCGACACGTCACAAGTCCTTTAGGAGATTTCAAACCAGTTTCAAGCAAATTTGAAACAATTCATATTGATCTGGTTGGTCCTTTGCCAACTTCGAACGGTTTCAGGTACTGCCTTACAGTTTTGGATCGTTTCACCAGATGGCCCGAAGCTTATCCCCTTACAGATATTCGCGCAGAAACTGTTGCATCTACTTTATTCAAAGAATATATTCCACGTTACGGAACGCCAGTTTCTATTATTACGGATCAAGGTCCTCAATTCGAATCTCGATTATTTCACGAATTAGGAAAAATGATAGGATTTAAACGCTGCAGAACTACTGCATACAATCCTAAAGCAAACGGCATGTTAGAAAGATGGCACAGAGTTTTTAAAGAAACTTTGAAATGCAAAACAAACGAAAGTTGGTCAGATGCACTTCCTTTTACACTTCTCGGTTTACGAACAGTAATTCGAGATGATGCCAACGCGACCCCCGCCGAATTACTTTACGGTCAGAATATTAGACTTCCTTACGATTTTGTTCAACACAAGAACAAATCGAATACAATGTCTGGAAGTGATTTTGTTGAAATTCTTCGTGATCGGATCAACAAATCAAGCCCTCGTCCTCCATCAAGACATAGTTTGGAAACTCCTTTTGTTTTTGAAGATCTCAAAACATGTACCCATGTTTTTCTGAGAACAGACAAGGTTCGCACCTCTCTTCAAACTCCATATGAAGGCCCTTTTGAAGTCATTCAGAGAAACAACAAGTTTTTCGTCATTAAGATTAAAGACAAACCGACTTCAGTATCAATTGATCGTCTTAAGCCTTGCTTCATTAGTTCTTCCGAAGCAACAAACTCGTCAAGAGTTAAAAAGAAAGTTTCCTTTGTCAATTAAATACAAAAATGCGTACCACAGATATTCCTTTCCTTTTTTGTTTATTCTTAAATGTATATAATATCGAAAAGATCAAAGATCTTCTCTAGGAAGGGGGTATGTAGTGCCTACTTTACTATCACTACTTTACTTTTTATAAATTAAGTAAATCGTAGAAACTTACTTTAATAGCGCTACTTTACTTTTGATAAATGAATAGATCGCACAAAATATAAAAATAATCATATTAGTTTTTTATGACAAAAATTGTAAAAAAACAAGAGAGTTGAAAAACGAATTTTATAAAAGCTAGTTGTAAAAAGTTTTTGTTGGATAAGCGCATTAAATATTATTTCTTAAAATAAATAATTGCATATAACTAATTGTTGTTAAAATAATTATTAAAATAAATAATTATAAAAATTATGAATAATTTTTAAAATATTTATATCAAGTGGTTGAAGTTTATTAATAACCAATCACCAAAAGCCCAATAAACAGAACGTAAGCAACAAAGGTCAACGATGACATGAATGCTTGAAACGAAGGAGAGCATCAATTCCGGGGCAGAATGTGAATCCAAATTAGTTTTGCGAAATGATTGGCGATATCGAAAAAACATGGCTGGGGCGAGTGAAAGCCCTAGAGTGAAGACAAGGCAGAGTTTAAGACCTGGAGCTTCGCGAAGTTGAGGTTGCGGACGCGCAGGGCATTCAAGTCGTGACTGCCGCAATCCGAGAACATCGCCGAAGGATTATTCGAAATGTGCTGCTAATCTCGGTGCTGGAGACAGGGCCATCATCCAGGGAATGGTTTGTGGTCGATAGCGACCAGCACAACTGTTGGGGCGATTGAGCGGAGTTGAAGGATACTTTACAAAGCATGAACAGCAAGAGCAGCCTGGAGGGAGCGCAGTGGAGAAGTGGCCTTTCTAGAGATGAAATCTGCTTGTCCATACCGACAACGTGCACATAGCAACTTTTTAAGTTTCCAAGAGGGCGATTTGGCACGGTTGTTCAATCTTCGGTACCGCAGAAAAAGATCGCCGAGCCCTCAGCGAAATTGGGGAGGACCATGCCAATTTATCACCGGAGTGGATGACGCGGAGTACCGTAAGCCTGGCACCAAGATGAAAGCAGTAGACAGAGTATCGAAATACCATGACCACATTAACGAAAGTAAAGACTTTGTTCAAACCGAACAGGGACCAAGGAGGGGGTAATGTTACATATCAGGTCGACTTACTTATCATCTACCACTGAACACTGATGCAAATTAATGCGCGCGTACGAACATTGTATGAAATAAACCTGCTATCCCTTCTTCTCATCATGTGCATAATTAAACTGCTTGCGCACATATACATAAGCTCTGATGCCAAGACATTAGATTAACCATATAGCGCTGGTCGCTTGTGAAATGTCTCCAACAACAACACTGTGCTAATGAAACAAGCTCCTGGTACTTCTTTCTTCTTCTTCTACAATGGCGCTACAGCCTAAACTGGACCTTGGCCTCCTGATATTCAGGTTCCTGAACATTTTTCATTACTTATTGTGGAAGCCCTTCGCACACTCCTCTTTCTACGAATTTTTCTTTCTCTTAGATTGAGGTGACCAAGGTATTACCAAGCAGGCAATGTGACGGAATTATAACACATCGGTCAATAAGTCCGTAGGATAACAAAGAAAATACAGTTTTTTCGGTCTAATTTTGCTTTATTCTTCGACATAAGTTTCCTTCAAGAGTGATACAATCCGTCCAACGCCTCTCTAGCTTTTCGATGCCAGTTTTGTAGAACAACTTGTCTTTCGATTCAAAATGTGCCTCAGTTGCGGAAATTACTTCTTCATTTGAGCCATATCTTTTGCAAGCGAGCATTTTTTAAAGGTCTGCGAAGAGCCAGTAGTCGCTGGGGCTAGATCTGGACAATACGGTGGGTGCGGAAGCAATTTGAAGCTCAATTCATGCAATTTTGCCATTGTTTTTTTTTTCCTCTGCATGTGTGGCCGTTTCGCAGCAATTTATCGTTTCAAACGTTCGAGTAATGGTATACAGGGTGTTTGGTACTCCGTGCATAACCTTGTAAGGGGTTATTCCTGGATATATTTTGAGCAAAAAATTGTTCTACGGAGATGGTCAATTTTCAATATCCACGGAGATACAGGGTGATCAAGAAAAGTCCTTCGGACCTGTACCCTCACTCACTCAAAACGCTACATCTTGAAAACTAATAATCACAATTCAAAGTGTTATAGCTTGTTTTTTAGGGAATCAAATTACCTTTTATTTGCTGTAATAGTCCGCATTGTAACTGTATCCAATTCTGAGATATTTGCTTCAGAACACAAATTTTTGACACTTTGACCCTCAAAATTCTAGGATCAATGTAGTTTTTCTCTAAAAAACGCATTATAAAAATGTCATTTTAATGTTGTTTTCTTATGTGCCATATTATTGCCTACAAAAGATGCATACACTTGCATTGCATAAGTTTTATAGTTTAGAAGAAATTATCATTCCAATAATGTAGCACTTTTGTCAAAAAAGCAAGAATAGGTTGATCAACACTCTCCGCTTGAACTAAAAGAACTTAAGAATGGTTTTTATGGTTTATTTCAAATTTCCTTAATTACAATAAATGTTCAAAATGGCTCCCTTCATTTTGAATGCACGCTAAAGCTCGTTTTGCCAGTGTTCTCTTTGTGTTCATACACCTCAACTGCTGCCTTACTTCTGTTGCTGCCGCATCGATTCTGGTGTTTAGATCCTGCAACGTTACTACTTTCGTTGCGTAGACAATGTCCTTCATCCGTCCCCATACAAAGAAATCCATAATAGTTAAATCAGGAGATCTTGCAGGCCAGTGTATCGGTCCATTTCTACCGATCCAGCGATTGCTATAATTGGAATTTAACCAATCTCTGATTTGTCGGCCGTAATGAGCTGGAGCACCATCGTGTTGGTAAAACATGGAAGCCAATCGTTGCAGTGGCACATCATCCAATAACTCTTGTAGATCATTTGTCAAAAACTGCAAGTAATTGGAACTATTTAGGGTAGGCGGAAGCCTAATAGGACCAATAAAATCGTTGCCAATCACACCTGCCCATAAATTGACACTGAATCTGTGCTGAAATGATACCTCTCTTCTTGTATGTGGATTGCTCTCAGCCCATGTGTGTAAGTTGTGGAAGTTTGTGATACCGTCCCTGGTGAATTGGGACTCATCCGTCCAAAGAATGTTGTTCATAAAATTCTCGTCACTTAGTTGTCGTTCAAGGAGCCAATTGCAAAACTCCATCCTTTTGGGCAAATCAATGGGTACCAGCTCCTGCACTGGTGTGTGGTGGTAGGAATGCAACCGCTTTGCTTTGAGGACACTCCAAACTTTCCACGTAGAGACGTTTAACTGCAATGCCAAGCGTCGGACAGCGTCGTTGTGTTGAAACTCATTTTAATTTAATTCATTTCCTCGATAATTTAAATACTAATTAAAGGACATTCATCGATAATTTAAATAGTAATTAAAGGACACAAAGAATATTTCAGTTTAACAACATTTCAGGTAGTTTTTTTTAGAACGAGGGTTGGTTTATGGCATATTTTATTTTTAAGCCATATGTATTTTCGCTTATTACCTGGAAAACGGGAAAACCTAAGTCATAAGTATGTATGCATCTTTTGTAGGCAATAATATGGCACATAAAACAACAACATTAAAATGACATTTTTATAATGCGTTTTTTTGAGAAAAACTACATTGATCACAGAATTTTGAGGGTCAAAGTGTCAAAAATTTGTGGTCTGAAGCAAATACCTCAGGATTGGGTACAGGTACAATACGGACTATTACACCAAATGAAAGGTAATTTGATTCCCTAAAAAACAAGCTATAACACTTTGAAATGCGATTATTAGTTTTCAAGATATATCGTTTTGAGTGAGTGAGGGTACAGGTCCGAAACACTTTTCTTGGTCACCCTGTATCTCCGCGGATATTGAAAATGGACCATCTCCGTAGAACAATTTTTTGCTCAAAATATATCCAGGAATAACCCTTTACAAGGTTATGCACGGAGTACCAAACACCCTGTATAATAATCGGTATTGATGTTCTTTCCCTTCTCAAGGTAGTCTATGAATAATATACCATGTGCATCCCAAAAAACTGAAGCCATTACCTTGCCAGCCGATATTTGAGTTTTTGGTCGCGGTTCTCCCGCTGCTGTCCACTCGGATGACTGCCGATTTGACTGTGGTGTGAAATTATGGATCCAAGTTATATCCATTGTCACATACCGCCGCAAAAAATCTTTTTTATTGCGTCGAAACAGCTTCATACAGGCCTCCGAATCGTCGACACGGTGTTGTTTTTGGTCCATTGTGAACAAACGCGGCACCCACTTAGAAAAGAGCTACCGCATCGGCAAATGCCCATGCAAAATTGTGTACACACTTCCTTTCGATATCATTAGAGTGTCTGCTAACTCTTGCAACTTCACTTTACGATCGGCTAAAACGATTTTGTGGACTCTTTTAATGTTTTCTGGAGTAACAGCTTCAATTGGCCTTCCACTGCGGGGCAAGTCCACAGTCGAGCTACGACCACATTTAAACTCGGCAAACCACTTCTCAACCATTTGTCTCGACGGAGCAGATTCCAAATAAAACTTTTCAAGCCATGCTCTTGTTTCAACGGTGTTTTTTCCCATCAAGAAGCAATGTTTTATCAACACACGAAATTCGGATTTTTCCATGTTTTTAAAAATAACAAAAGTAGAGTCACTTGTAAACAAAGAATCACAATGTCATGAAATTTTGACGCGTCGCTTCTGAAAGTTGGTACTCCCTGCCAATATAATTGGTTCGGCCACAGAGGTGCCATCTGTGGGTCATCCAACGGACTTATTGACCGATGTGGTATATTGCGCCGACGGGGATTTGAACTCACGAACTTCGGATTACAAGACCAACACACTATCTACTATGCTATACCCTAGCTCTGGTACTTCTTTACCGAGAACAAAACCAAGTAGCATAGCGAGCGGGTGTGAAAGAAATAATTTCAAACACTTGCGTGGTCTTCAACCAAAAAGCAAAAACAGCCACATGCAAACATTCTGATGCCATGCGTTTTACTACAAAACCGAAGCAGGTAACATAGCTGAGTCGAAATCTAAACTGAACATATTTACTTAAGTGTAAACGAAAATACTAAGATTTTATATTGTTGTAACAGGCGCGATGATCTCAACTAAATCCTGTTGACATGCCATCATGGTAGTGTCCCGCGAAGCGCCGGCGGGTTGACTGATGATACATCTAACACTTTCTGATCCTAGCTCGTCGGATGGGCGTGGACGTCACTCCTCTTCGTGTATATGTGAATTTTATGTACCATTTAATGGGCTGACTACCACATTTAAGAGATCCTGGTGAGGTAGTCAGCGGGCCAGAGAGCAATGAAAAGAAGAAGAAATAGAAAAGAGAAGAGGAAAAAAAACCCAGTGGTAGAGTTATTCGGGCTACGAGGAGGGGTTATTATTAATCGGGTGGAAATCTCAACGAGGCGGTTAAATAATTATTGTTCGGCATGGAAACGAGCCAAAGAGTAACCAATCCTAGAGGTTGCTGGCACACTCTGGTGACTGAAATATAGAAACTCCAGTGAATAAGGGGCGCAGGCACTACATCAATCCCCTCTCTCTTCCTTGTCCCAAAAAAATATGGACCAGTTAGCCTCTCATCGGGACAGATGCTTGCATAAATAAAAGCAGGAATAGATCCAGAAAAAAAATTAATTCTTGGTGCAATTCTCCAGCCGCCCTTTTTAGTCACTAAACTAGACAAGGGGTTATGAGGATGACCTGTGTTGATACAAAAATTTTATATGGGATTAATATACAGGGATATACAAAATTACGAGTTCTCGATCATCGCTACATACACCAGGATAGGTGTGTTCTGCCATTGTCGCCCTATCATTCAACATTTCGCGAGCGGACGCTCTTGGCCCGGCGTCTAGCAAATATTTACAATATGCCTTTATTTTTAATGTTATCTTGCTTTTTAGCAGCTCAGCCATGGAAGAGTGTTTCTCGCCCCGTTGATAACTTGCGTTCTTTTTGTTACGGAACTTATAATCACAGTATATTTTTACTGTCATGTCAATCTGGCTCAGCAAAAGTTCCGCCAAGCATGGTCTTTAGATATTTGTTTTATTAATTCTTTTCCTTCACCGCACCGCATACTTTGGCCGTCTTTTTCCAAGATCGATGATACCGCGTATACAGGGCTAACCGCCAGGGTTCGCGACCAGTGTCGACTCGGTCAATCAAACTCAAATTTCACAAAATTGTTGTAACAGCCAAAATTGGCCTAACTTCTTCCGAATTATTGTAACTTCACTGTAATATACGATTAGCTAAAAAATTGCTGAATTTCTTCACTAATGGAAGAAAAATTAAAAGAAAGCGAGTTGTCGCAATTTTGCAAAATGAGTAAGGTGAATATATATTTTAAAAAAAATTGTTTTCAAGCAACAACAAAAAATTAAGGATAAACAAAAAAAAGCCTAATGTCTGCGTGACCATTACATTGTGTTCACTCACGGAATTTTATGTCCGAAAAACATCATTTTGCGAGCGCTCCTTTTTTGGTTTGCTGGACTGTTTTTTAATTTTCTATCTGCTTCATGTTTTCTGCCAGCATGACAGAGAGCTGGACATAAATCATAAAGCATTAAAGAAGAAGAAGATGAGTACTATGATTTAACCATATAATCTGATTTACCCATTTAGATACTTTAGTCCCATCTCGGTCGAAGTATGCATATGAAATACACTTTTAAACTCCACCCACATTTCAACATTCAAAGATAAAATCAATTCCCAACAATTTAAGTTCTTCTACGCTTCTACAATGGCACACACAGCCCACATCGGGCCTTGGCCGCCTGACCTTCAGTTTCCTTAAAATTTTTCGCTATTTATTGTGGAAGGGTTGTTAAACCTTCGCAAAACTCTCTATTTTCGAATTTTTCATTTTCGTAGATTGACGTGACCAGGAAATGCGTCGACCGGGATTTGAACTCACAGCCTACACATTGTAGCCTAACACGCTACCTACTAGGCTACACCATAGCTTCTAATCTAAGTTTTTTCCCTTAATTTTTTCCCCACAGATCCAAAGTGGCGGCAGTCTACCAGAGCAAATATGCCTATCATGTTGCAGTGATTTAGACGCTGCCTACCGATTTCGATCAAATTGCGAGAGTACAAATATAATTTTGAAATCATTTGTGAATGCAAAGATTTCCAATTTGGAATTGCCCACTACGAACGGCGAGACCTTCAAATTTAAGTTGCCGTCCGGACTGCATGTGAAAAAAGTGAAAGCCAATCGTTCCCCAATGCAAGAAATGGCCGTTAAAACCGAAATATTACCCGAAATCGACGAAGAAGTTCCATTAGAAGAAAAACACGAAGATGATCAGGATCACTACGGAGATGAACATTTTGTTGTCAATGACGATCTCTACGACGAGGATAATGAGCCGTTGACCAATATTAGAAAGTTACAAGAACATCTCGATCAGAGTTTAGATGAGATACTTAACGAAGCTGACAAGGAACATGAAGCGGTAAATGGCGATTTTATTTTCTCCAAAAATTGAAAAATAATTATTTCATATTTTTCAGGTGGAAGCAGATTTGAATGAATCACCCGACGAACAATCTATACAAACTCGTATTTATAAAATAAAGAAAGGACGACCGAAGATAACGAAAAAGTCGACAAAAGGCAGCAATAGTCAAGTTTTAGTTCAAAATCTAACATCGGTTAAATATGTTCGGAAGCCTCGTGATGATCAGAAACCGTTAAAAATCTGTGAAATATGCGGAAATAGTTATAAATTTCAGCATGCACTTGACAGTCATATGCGACGACATCGTAATGAAAAACCTTTCTCGTGCGAGTATGATAAAATCGAATGCGAATGAAAATAGAGTTTCGTAATTTTTTAATTTATTTTTTGATTATATTTTAGGTTTTGTGACCGTGCGTTTGTGGCGAATGTTGAACTGCGCCGACACATGCGCGTACATACCGGACAAAAACCGTATGCTTGCCGCCATTGTGATCGGCGTTTTTCAGATTTTGGCAGTCGAATAAAACATGAAAGGTGATTTTTTTCTAATTGAATTAATTTTTATTATTTTTTTTATTTTTTTATTGTAGAACTCATACTGGCGAAAGACCCTACGAATGCGCAACATGTGGTAAAGCTTTTGCTTATGCTCATGTTTTACAAGTTCATACTTTGACACATACCGGCGAGAAAAAATACAAGTAGTTTGGTTTTTTTGTTATTTATTTTTTTATCGCCAATTTTTTTTGTTGTTTTCTTGATTTTTAGATGCGACGTTTGTGGTAAAGGCTTTACGAAAAAATCCTATTTGAATGGTCACATGAAACTGCATAATGATGTTCATTCATCCTCTCGAGCTGTTGTAATAGTTCGGGATGATGATATAAGAATGGTTCGTATTCTTTCATTCGATTTTTTTCGAAACAATTCACGATGAGTTTTTAATTAATAGCCATCTCCTAAACTGGTAAAAATTGAGGTTGAAGAGTTCGTGTCAGATGTAAAGACTGAAGTACTTATAACTAAATAAGATTTCAGTTAAAGTAGTGAAATGCTGTCAAAATCTACAAGGCGTATGATTGGATATTGAAAAGGAAATTAGTTGTATTATTTTTCAATTAAAAAAAAATGTAAATTGATCTTAAGTCCAATACTTGAATTTTGAATTCGAAACAAACAAAAGCTTGATGATATTTTAATCGAATATCCTGCTTTTTAATTGTGTAATAAATTTAGTTTGAATATAAGCTTTAGTGTAAATTAATAACAAATTACTGCTTTTTTTAATTTGATTATTTTTTGTACTATGTATATATGTAGGTCGTTTAGTTTGATGCACAATGATTGTTCTCTATAAAGATGTGAAAAGATGTCCAGAGTTTCCAATATTCGCAATTACATTTTAATTTTTTTCATAGCACCGAACATAACCCTTTAATTCATTGGATATACAGTCAAGTCGGTATAGGGTGATCGGGTATATGAAAGAATGGGTACAAGGGAGTTCCAGGATGGAAAAGCCTAAATTGTCGGTGGACGTTGTTCTGATTGAATGCTGTAAGTTGTTGGGAGCACGTGAAGCGGTAGTGCATTCCATAGTCTTGATGTTCGGGTATTGAAGGACTGCCTATATTTCACTGTACGCGATGGTAAAGGCTTAACAGTGAGCTCATGGGCGCGTGTAGTTTGCCTTGTATTCCTGGGATAGTTGGCAAAAGGATGGATGAGATTGGACAGTTCTTCGCTGCATTTACCGTAGAAGTATCGATAGTAAACACTAAGTGCCCCGACGTTTCTGCGATGCTCAAGAGAGTCTATAGAGGCTGTTATAGTCTCATCACCAATTAGATGAATTGCATGCTCCTGCATTCGATTAGATAATGTACTCTTTGTATATTGATTATGTACCACATGCAATGCTGTTGCCCAAACCACAGCCGTAGGCCTTGTAGCTGTTTGCTAGTTCGTGAGGTGTAAAATACTTTTTACATCTTCGAAGTACACCAATGCGTTTGGAGGCAGCAAGTGCAACATCAAAAATATTTTTTCTCCAATTAAGGTGTTTGTTGAGTTTTATGCCGAGTAATGTGAATTCTTCTGAAGAGTGCAATTGCATGCTACCGAAGACTACATTCGAGGTTCCTGCCGGCACATCCTTTTTAAGGAATAGATGACAGGCCTGAGCTTCAGAGGCATTAAACTCTACTCTATTTTTTATACCCCATTCCAGGATTAAGTTGAAGATCTGAGTTCAATCTGCAAATCGTCGCGTTCAGAATTCACCGAAGTGCGTTGAGCTTCAGTAACGGAGTCGAATTGAAAGGTGTTATCCAGAGTGCTGTTATCTGCAAAGCTATGAATTGAATTGAGTCTTGTTGACAGAAGGTCATTAATGAAGATCAGAAAGAGAGTGGAGGGCAGATCGGAGCCTTGAGGGACGCCGGAATCAATCTGGATCGGTTGGGATAATATGTTATCCATTACGATTCGTATAGAGCGTTTGAAAAGGAAACTTTCAATCCTTTTAACAAGGGTAGTATTACAATCTATGGCTATGAGTTTTTCTAGTAAACTTTTGTACCAAACTCTGACAAAGGCTTTCGCAATGTCAAGAGCTATTACTGGACGTTCGCCGAATTTATGAATGCACGAGCTCCAACGTTCGGTCAAATAGACTATGAGGTCTCCAGTGGAACGTCCGGAACGGAACCCGTATTAACGATCATGGATAAGATGATTATTCTCGAGATAACTGGCTAGTTTACGATTGACAGCCGTTTCCACCACTTTTGAAAGCACTGAAGTTATAGTTACAGGGCGGTAGTTCGAGGAAATCACTTTGTTTCCTTTCTTAGGGATTGGCTAGACATTCGCCATTTTCCACATGGTTGGGAAGTGCCACGAGGAAAAAGAGAGGTAAAATTGTTTGAATGTATTCAAATTAAAGTACTTGTTTGATCTTTGATTTATTTATTAGATATAGGTAAACAACTTAAATAAATTATAAAAAATACAATTTCTTAATACTAAAACTAGTTTAGACGATTACTAACAACAATTATAGCCAGTGGCGTGGCGTCCATTGATGCAAGGGAAGCATTGCTTTCCTTACATTTTACTTCTCGATTGTGATTAAATTTAGTCACCAAGGATTTTATGAAATCTTTTAAGAATTGCACTTCACAAAAATTAGGCTTTATTTACGCTCAGCATGACACACAACCTATCTGACGCTTTTGCTCTACAGACGCTTTGGAGTCCAAAGCCCACCAAAAGTATTCTCGATAGAAAAACGGCCGAGATGCGATTTGAATAATGCATATCTGGTACTCACGGCCCGTCCAAAAAATCTTCACGCCCCTAAAAAAGAAATCGACTGTCATACCAAGCGTGGAAGCATTGTGGAATGTGCTTCCATTTCCAGGCTCTCATTTTCTCATTCCCATGACTTTCCATCATTACAAGCATTGTCAATTATTGGAATCTTATTATTGAGTAAAAAATTGTCAGCGAGAAAAGCTTGAGGGCATTGGTATGGCAATATCGCTGGAGAGGGAAGCTTTGATCAAAGTTCTATGAATATTTTTGTAGATCTTGGCGAAATCTGTTGTGCCATATTATTTATTTCTATTTTGGTTCGCAACTAAACTAAACAATTAAGAGCTGTCGCCGGAACGTCCGTTATCACTCATTAGCACGATGAATCGATTTTAAAACTGTGGATCTATGGATCTTTGTAAGCCTTGCTTTTTGATTTTTATCAACGCTGCATTATTAATTACCTTTTCAGATTCTGTGCAGAGCTCGGATTAATTGCGTAGAAAAACGACATTCTTGAATAACTTAAATTATTTTACTGTTATTGTATAAATTAATTTCTAGTGATAACAATTATTGAAGCTTTATGTGACATGAATAATTTGCACAATTTGTACTCGGACATGGATCTAAAGTGTTAATCATTTAAAATCATTAATTTTATGTTCTAAATTTGACCCGAACCCCGGAATTGAAAATTTGCAACTTCAAAAACCTTGTCAGTGATTTTATTTAATGAAAATTCATACATACGTACAAATACATACAACAATTTTACAATTTAAAAGATTAAAAGATCCTTGCTAAGCCGTAATATCACGCCACGCCACTGACTATAACCAATTATAATTGAAACAAAATAAGACTGCATTAAAGCTAAGACAAGAAGCACAGTGGCTCAATTAAGTAATCGGACAGTACTGCGGTGTAAGGATTTTTGTCTGTAACTTTATGAAAATTCAATTTAGGAAAAATGAAATGCATATACTAGGTATATGCATATACTAGGTAACAATAGTTTATAAAATAAGAAAAAAATAAATTTCTATTTTATTCACAAAAAAAAATTATAAGCCAAAATTCAAAATACTATATGATTGTTAAAATCCAATTAAATATTCGGACACTTCAAATAATGATAGTAAATTAAGTATAAAAAAGCTGTTTTGTCTTATTTTAATATTTTGTTGGAAACCCTTCGGTTTGTGAGCTTTGTGTTTTGGGTCATTGTCTTGATAGAACGAAAATGTTTCAAAAATGCCCAATTTATCTACACTTTCTTTAAGATTTTCTTTTAAAATGGATATGTACTTGTGTTGGTCCATTATGCCATCAATAAAAACTAGCTTTTCTGGTCCAGAGGCAGCCATACAGCACCAAACCATCAATGATCCAGCTCCATGTTTTATGGTCGGTTGAAGGTTAACAGGTTTGAACTCCTCATCTGGTCGTCTCCACACATACATATGTTTGTCCATTTGACCAGAAAACATTAAATTTGCTCTCGTCAGTAAATAACACTGTGCTCCAATAGGAAAAGTCACGCGCTTTATGCTCTTTAGCGAACTTAAGTCGCTTTAGCTGATTTTTCTTAATTACAAAAGGTTTTTTGCGTGGAACTCTGCCGTTAAAATCGTCACTCCGTAGAACTTTTCTCACAGATTCTGTTACTACAAGTTAGACATTTCTGATGTCAATTTGTCGCACTCAGCTTGGGATTTTTCTTTACTTGCTGCACGATCCATCAAATGTCAAAAGAATACCAGTGTTGCCAGGTGTCCGAATATTTAATTGGAATTTAACAATCACATATTTTGAATTTTGGCTTATAACTTTTTTGTTGATATAATAAAAAAATTTTTTTCTTAGATTATAAACTAGTGTTAACAAGTAAATGTACATATATGCATTCCACTTTCTCCTAAATGGGATTTATAAAGAGTTACTGACAAAAGTTTTCGTCTCGTAGCTCTGTCCGAATACTTAATTGAGCAACTGTATATACTCCAAGGTATTTAAAACTATCAGTATTCCAACACGGGTTTTCGGTCGTTCTTTTTTAACGTCTATTTCGGCGAATGTATTAAACTGCTAGGGGCTGTGTTTAATTACCATTAATTCTTGTTGGCCGTGAATTGTACCTAAAATTATGACATTTGTTCTGTAGTGTTATCTTAAAAAAAAATTTTGTGTAAAAAAAATAATATACAGGGTGCGCCAAATTCAAGTTTCTTTTTAAAAATGCAATAAAATGAACAAAATTAAATTTTTTCCATGTTAATACATGGCTTCATTAGTAAGAGAATTCCCATTAATGATGGAACACAACTTCGTTCAAGTGGCTGCCTCGGCTGGCTTCGCAGTAGCGCATTCCGTCACTCCAATTTTCCAAGACCATGTCGATGGTTTCGGTCTGTAACTCACGGATTGCTTGGATGATATTGGCCTTAAGTGCTTGAATCGTTTCTGAATTGTTGGCATAACATCGGTCCTTCACGGGTCCCCAGAAAAAAAAGTCCAAAGGGGTCAAATCGCAGTTCCGAGGCGGCCAATTAACATCGCTAAGACGGCCTCCGAGATGAAAATGCGCCTCGTCAGAAAAGATGACTTTTCGCCCAAAATCGTTGTCCAATTCAAGCTGCTCTAAGGCGTTTTGAATTTGAACGTTGTTCAAGTGTAAAGCGACTCATTTCATTCTGCGGAGGTATGATACTGACTTTCTGTCAAGATTTCGAGCGGGAAACAGCTTTCAGTATCAAAATAACCTATGATTTAAAAAGAAACCACTGGATGGCCATCCCCTGTATGTATATCTTGAATTGACCTCGGGATGTCAGGCGAGTATTCTACCACTGAGACACCGACTCTGATAAATTTATCCCGCTAATATGTACCCATCTACTCAATGTGCACAGTTTTTAAATGGGGAAATCTTTAAACCGTTTTTCGGAAGCGTAGGGTGTGAAATTGTTTGGATCTGAAAGTTGAATAGTACTTTCTTGTTTCAAAGAATTTAATAAAAAAAAATCGCAGGTATATTACTGATTCCGAAAAAAAGTCAGCCAGGAATGAAAGAATTCAAAATGTTGTATAAAATATAAAGCCACTATGTGATCTTATCCTTACGTCACAGCGATATTTTTTGGTTTTCATGTTTATATAGCAATAAAACACAAACATATGTGCATTCAACCCTTGCAACACCAAATTTGTAGAAAAATGGTGTGAAATGGAATAGTCAGCGAGATATGGAAAACAATTGACTAGTTTTCTGCTAATTGCGAACGTGAGTAAGTGAAATAAATTTTGAAATTTCTGGATTCTCTTAAAATCGATACAATATATATATATATGTATACATATGATACCCTAGCTGGCTCAATGGGTAGAACGCTGGACTCTCACTCAAGAGGTACTAGGTTCAAATCCCAAGTACGGCTATTTTCTTCAATAAAAAGTTCGTCAATCCAGCTAGGGTAGATTGTCCGTTGGAAGATGGTAATTCTGACGGACCCCTCCCCCCCACCCCAATCCACTCCCATTACTAATACTAGCACCACACCACCCATCCACTAACCCCTACCCCTTACCAACCCGCATCAAGACAGCGTGGTAAGGTATTGTCTCACCTTCCCCCCCCCCCCCCAAAAAAAAACATGATAGTACACCAGAGGAAACGGCCCTCATTCGCCGTAGGCCCGAGTGGACCTAGGATAGGTAGCTCCCAGGAATCATCCACAAGGGCAGAGGGTGCTAAGAATCCGCGGAGGTTAAACCAACCGCTACCAACAACACCTGACAACGCTACACGTAGCGACATATAATTGCCGATCGCTATCGAGCCAGGCAAGACTAATTGAATTAGAAGAAGAAACAACTAAGATTAAATGGGACATTATTGGTCTGAGCGAAACCAGACGCAAAGAAGAAAACATGATTATACTAGAATCGGTCAACATCCTATATCCTATATCACCAAGGGACTCAATCAGGTAGAACGAGTGGAGTAGGGTTCCTAATTAACAAAAAATGGGCAGACAAGATAGTCAACGTCACAGGTATCTCAGATCGAGTAGCCAGCTTAACACTCAGGCTCTCCCAGAGATACACAGTGCAAACCATCCAAGTCTATGCACCAACAACTAGCCACACAGACGAAGAAATTGAAGAGTTCTATAATGAAATAAACCAGGCTTGGGACAACAACAACAGCCACTTCAAATATCTAATAGGCGACTTCAATGCTATCATAGGAGGAAAGAAGGACCACGAAACCCTGGTAGGAAAATTTGGTTTGGGCACAAGGAACGAAAGAGGAGAAAGGCTGGTCCAATTCGCCCACCAGCATAACCTCTACATAGCAAACTCGCTCTTTAAGAAAGGCCGAAATAGGAAATGGACTTGGCAAGCCCCAAATGCAACCACCAAGAACGAAATTGACCTGATCCTAACCGACGAAATAAGAACAGTTAAAGATGTATCAATAATTAATAACTTCGAACTCGAACACCCAAAGGATTGAATACACCGAAACCTGCAAAACAGTCCGAAAGAAAATAACAGAAGATGTGAGGAAATATAACGAAAAACTAGCTGAGAACGCCATCGAGGGTAACAGGAGCCTCAAAAAGGCGAAAAGAGCACTACTGATTGGTAGAAAACAGGTGATTGCTATGCAACACAACAATGAAAGGATAACCGATAGGAAAAGAATACTAGAGATTATAACCAACTTCTATCAAGATCTCTACAAAGCCCCCGAAATAAGCCATACAATAGCAGCGACTACATCAGCAGCACCTGAAGAAGAACTCCCAGAGGTGCTCATCGGCGAAGTGGAATCGGCGCTGAAACAAATGAAAAATTGTAAAGCAGCCGGTAATTACGGCATCACAGTGGAATTGCTGAAATATGCGGGCAGAAAAATATGGAAGATTCTGGCCGACGTATTCACAAGCTGTATCAGAACCAGACAAATCCCTGAACAGTGGAATAGCGCCAACATAATTCTGATCCACAAGAAGGGCAGTAGGGAAAACATTAGGAACTATAGACCGATAAGTCTGCTCCCTGCGTTCTATAAAGTATTCACTAAAATCGTCAATAACAGAATGCAATCAGCCCTAGATGCAGAACAGCCACGAGAACAGGCTGGCTTCAGAAGTGGCTTTAGCACTATAGATCACATCCACACACTGAGAGAGATCATGAGTAAAGCGAAAGAATATGAACTTCCCCTCGCCCTGGCATACATTGACTTTGAGAAGGCTTTCGACTCAATATACCCCGAGGCAATAATAAGAGCACTTATAAGCCAAGGTATTGAGAAACCATATGTAGAAACACTGACCAACATCTACAAGAACGCCAAAGCGAGGGTCAAGGTGTTCGACACGCCAGAATTTCCCACACAAAGAAGTGTTAGACAGGGGGATACCATATCACCAAGACTCTTCAACGCCACCCTGGAAGAAATCTTTCGAGGCCTAGAGTGGGACAATAAAGGCTTAATCATAGATGGAGAGCGGCTAAGTCACAAGACTTAAGCGCGGCTAGTGAGACAGCAGGACTGAGAATGAACCTCAATAAAACAAAGGTTATATACAACGAACTCATAACGACAGGCCAGGATAAAATATCAATTAATAACACCGAATTGGAAGTGGTAGACGAATATGTGTATCTGGGCCAAACAATAAGCAACTCAGGATCGCTACTACCCGAAATAAACAGAAGAATTAAGCTAGCCTGGAGTGCATTTGGGAGAAACTCCATAATCTTCAAATCAAGAATGAAACCCCATCTGAAGAAGAAAGCCTTTGATGAATGCATTCTGCCAGTCATGACCTATGGCTGTGAAACATGGACTCTAACAGCAGATACAATTAGAAAACTCCAGGTTGCCCAAAGAGCAATGGAAAGATGCATGTTGGGCATCACAAGGAGAGATAGAAAGAGACTAACCTGGATAAGAGCAAAAACACAGGTCACCAATGTGATCAATAGGATCAGAAGCCTCAAATGGCGATGGGCCGGGCACTTAGCAAGAATATCGGATAATAGATGGACCACAAAAGTCATCAATTGGTACCCAAGGGGAGTGAAAAGACCAAGACGGCGCCGGAAACTTATATGGGACCATGACATAAGAAAGCTAGCCGGCATAACCTGTACACGAAAAGCCAAAGACAGACAAAAATGGAGGGCAATGAGAAGCCAATACTTAGGGGAGGCTACACCATGATCTATATATGTACATGGTTGACAAGCTGATAATGATGATGATACATATATAAAGTGAGTGTTATTTGTGTCATATGTGCGTTACCAATATTTCGTTTTTTTTCAGTTTTTAATAAATTTTAGATTTTTATTATGATAGAAATAATTTATACCGTCGGATTAAGTTGTTTTGCTTTAATTTAACTAAAGCTTATGGGAAAAATTGGTTTGATTCTAATCTTATTGGTCACGTGCATGTGACACATTGCAAGTGCGTTATCATTAGTATCCAAATAATTATGTCCTTTTTTTTTGGAAAATAAAATGGTCTTACGTGAGTTGCTGAAACGCTTCGATCCAGTAGTTGCTAAATTTATAAAAAAAAGAAATTTTGCAGAATCATAAAAAGACAGCAGACGACAACATTCGATGACAGCAAATATGTTAAAGGGATACGTAATTTCAGTAAAGGATACTCTTAACAATAAAAAAGCGCGAATGCGAAAATGATACATGACAGTGACGGTTGATGAGGCCTATCAAATCTATAAAACTATATTCGAAAAGAGAAAGGTGGAAGAAACCCGGAGATTCCTTGAAGCGAAGTGGCCTAAAATTCCAAAAATACCCAATCTCTTGCAGAAACATCATTTTGAAGTACCACATGATTCTATCTTACATGTTTCGATGAGTGTTACTTCGACAAAATTCGAAAAAATTGATGTTTCGACTGTTAATTAATATTAATTTTAGAATAAGATAGGTTAGTTCATTTTTAGTATGATATAAGGAATAACGTTTGTGATATTATTTTAATATTTCATTCATTCAAATAAAAGATTATTTAAACTGTATTGCAATATATATCATACTTTCCATTAATTTCGACTAAAAATTTTGTAGTTTCACTCTAAGCCAAAGTGAATTGTCTCAATACGTTACCGATGTGACAACGTACGTTACCACATCATTTTAGCGTATTAAATCCAAAACTGCACTAAATGGAAATACTAACACCATTAAATGCATTTCACATTTCTTATGTTTTATTATAAATGAATGTCATATTGATTTTCATAATGATTCGCAGAATTATTAATTTAATTATACTTACTGAAATATAGTGTATTTTATTTGTCACGCGTGCGTTACTCATATTTGGGAGATTTTTGTTTTCATTGAACATTGTACCGATTTCGATTAAGTGAAAACTTAAAGAGTGACATAAAATGTCTTCTTGTAAGGAAAGTAATAACAAATAAACTGCCAACAAGTCGGGCGAAACTTTATTATTCTTGGGACATGTTGCGGATGTGTGGAAAGTCAATATGCAGGTAAGAGTGGTTAGGGAAGACTAAGTGAAAGGGAGTTCTTGAGCAAGGCTGTTGTCTATTTAACAATATTTCATTCGTTTCTACAAGTTTGGGTTTTTATGGAGGGGAGGAGGAGGGGTAATAGTAAGGGTGGGTGGATGTTAATAGCTTTTTAATTAATTGCTTGAATCACGTCCAATATTCTCTGTGTAGAATGTGTTTCATAGACGAAGTTGCATAGAATTTTCATTCACAAAACCAAACATTTGTATGGGAGGGGGTAGAGTAGGTAGGGGAATCGTAAATTTTGATATGCAGTTTTATTTCGCTTCTCTTTTAAGGTGCTTTTATAAAATTTCAAGTTCATAGCTTTTAGTTTGTTGGTTATTAGTTGATTTATGAAATTGGTCGAAATCATAGTTTTGTATGGGAGGGGGTAGAAGGGCAAGCGCGATTTGAAAATTTTGAAAGCAATTTCATTTGAATTATTTTTATAAGTTTCAATGCAAAATTTGAAATTGATAGCTTTTAAGAGTTAGCTGATAACTTATTTTATAAAAATGCTCGAAAAAATAATTTTGTATGGGAGGGGGTAGAGGAGGTAGGGGAATCGTAAGACTTGTGATGCAATTTTCTTTCTTTTTAGTTGTTAGGTGCTCGTACAAAATTTCAAGTTCGTAGCTTGCAATTTGTTTGTTATTAGTTGATTTAATAAAATTGGTCGAAATCATACTTTTGTATTGGAGGGGGTAGAAGGGTAAGCGCGATTTCAAAACTTTTAACGTAATTTCATTTCAATTATTTTTGTAAGTTCTTATGCAAAATTTCAAATTGATAGCTTTTAATAGTTAGGTGGTAATTGATTTCTTGAAAATGGTCGAAAAAATAATTTTGTATGGGAGGGGGTAGAAGTTTTAAAGATTTTCGACCAGTTAATAATTCATTCTTTTATGGATTTTTTTTAAATGCATTTCGCAAATTTTCAAGTTTCTACCTTAAAATTTCATTCAAAAATTTTCAGCTTATGTGTTTTTTCATTTCACATGAAACACCTTGTGCACGTTAGACCAGGGGGGTCGGTGCATAACAATTGTAGAATTTCTATTATTTTTATGTATGTACAATAAATTGATATATTGATCTGCAAAATTTAAACTCTGTATCTTTTACCAGAGCCCAAAAAAAATTACTCAAAATTTTCAACATTTTTGCTTTCCACCTCCCTCCTCTTACACCCCCCCACTTAATTTTTTTACCAAAATTAAAAATTATATAGTTCTACGATCTGACAAATTTTTGATGTGATATCTGCCCTCAGTTTTGAGATATAATGGTTTGAAATTTTGGAAAGTTCAATGCTCCCCATTTTCCCCCACTACTATTTTCTCCAAATATTATATTTTTTTCATATTTCTTTAGTATAGCTTAATATAAATACCAAGTTTCAATTGCATAGCTTAACAAATAGCCGAGATATTGATTTTTAAGTGTTTTTCTTTGCACCCCCCCTGACTCTCCCCCTTACAATAATTAGCCTCTACGTAAGCTGATTCCAGTGAATCTGTATGCCATCTTGATGGTCTAAAATTATAAATTTTTTATGCTAAGTAATTTCGAAGATATAATCATTTGAAAAAAAAATTCGGCCGACAATTGGTTTTTAGCCCCCCCTTTTTGCACCCCAATGGATAAAAAAATTAGATTAATTTTAAAAGTTGTCCCACAAACCCTTTTATATGTACATTGATTTTTAGCTTCCTAGCTGTAACCATGTTTGAGATATTTGAATTCTTAGTTTTCGGTTTAAGTGCTCCCCCCGCCTCCCCCTGAACCCTTACACCCCCAAAAATGAGTGTCCTCCTGAGATCCGCAACTACCTACAATCCCTCCAAAAATGAGCTTTCTATCTCGAATGGTTTGGGAGTTAATGTGCTCTGAGCGTACACACCGGCGTACGGCGGACGGCGGACGGCGGACGGCGGACGGCGTACGGCGTACGGCGTACGGCGGACGGCGTACAGACAGACGGATTTTTTTTTTTTGCATTTTTAGGCTAATTTAGTCACGAAACGCGAAAAAACAAAATTTCAGGGTAGCAAATTTTTTTTTTTTCCCAAGTCGATCACAATACTTTATTATTAAAATAATAAAGTAAAAGCAATGATTTACTCGTAAGACGCAACGTTAAGCTGAAGAATGTCACAGTACGTTACCTGGAATCAGTGATATATTAGATATGTTCATTTATTAACTATGGTGTTGTTAATGTTTATATGAAAATTCTTCCACGTAAATACCATGAGTTCGGTATTGGTAGACGATATCCTTAGTCCGAAATTGTTGAAAAAACATTCTAGTCGTTTGCATGAGTTTTGAATTTTGGTGTGAATATCTAGGGGGTACTAACCGAAGATAAAAAGGATTCACCATCGGCATACTACAGTAAAGACATATTGTTACCTATCGTCAAGTCTATGTTTCTGATAAATTCATAAGACAGTTGGAACTGGACCTTCGCCGCGTTAACCTAAATTTAAATAAAATCAATTATATTTTACTTTATTATTTTAATAATAAGGTATTGTGATCGACACAGAAAAAAAAAAAAATTTGCTACCCTGAAATTTTGTTTTTTCGCGTTTCATGACTAAATTAGCCTAAAAAAGCAAAAAAAAAAATCCGTCCCGCCGTATGCCGTACATATGGACTCGTACCTCCAAGACCGTTAAAGGTAGAATGTTGATTTTTGGGTGGGTTATTAACTTGGTAAGTGAGCTCCATTATCCAAATTTTGGGGAGTGTGGGGTGGAAGGGGGAGGCGGGGGGATGGAAAAAGTCGAAATATACACTTGCTAATATCTTCACCACGAATGCAGATAGAAAGATGAAAATCAGCACACGTATAGAGAGAGCTGTGGGACATATTCCAAAAATAATTTAATTTTTTTATATCTCAACTATCTCTTAAGCTATGTAATTGAAATTTAAAACATATACTAAGCTATACTAGCAAAATACAAAAAAAATATAAAATTTGGTCATAATAGCAGTGGGGTGAAATGGGGAGCATTTGAAAAATGGTGCACTTTTCAAAATTAGAAATCATTATATCTCAAAATTGAGTACAGATATCGAATTGAAAATTCGTTAGATTATAGAACTACATAATTTATAATTTTGATAAAAATTTTAAGTTAGGGGGTGTAAAGGGAGGGAGGTGGTAAGCAAAAATGTCGAAAATTTTGAGTGAATTTTTTAGGACTCTGCTCAAAGATAGAAACTTTAAATTTTGCATGTGAATACATCTATTTGATATACATAGAAAGAAAATAATAATTTGATCCACAATTGTTATGAACCGACCACCCCGGTCTAATGGGCACAAACTGTTTCATGTGCAACGAAACAAACACGAAAACTGAAAATTTTTGGATGTAATTTTAGGGTAGAAACTTGAAAATTTGGGAAATACATTTAAAAAAAATCCCTAAAAGTATAAAATATTAACTGGTCGAATACCTTCAAAACTTCTACCCCCTCCCATACAAAATTATTTTTTCGACCATTTTTAAGAAATTAATTATCACCTAACTATTAAAAGCTATCCATTTGAAATTTTGCATAAGAACTTATAAAAATATTTGCAAAGAAATTATTTTAAAAGTTTCAAAATCACACTTGCCCTTCTACCCCCTCCCATACAAAAGTATGATTTCGACCAATTTCATTAAATCAACTAATAACCAACAAATTAAAAGCTACGAACTTGAAATTTTGTACGAGCAGCTTACAAGAGAAAGGAAATAAAATTGCGTCACAAATTTTGCAATTCCCTTACCTCTTCTACCCCCTCCCGTACAAAATTATTTTTTCGAGCATTTTTAAGAAATCAGTTATCAGCTAACTCTTAAAAGCTATCCATTTCAAATTTTGCCTAAAAACTTATAAAAATAATTGAAATGAAATTCCTTTAAAAGTTTTGAAATCGCGCTTGCCCTTCTACACCCTCCCATACAAAAGTATCATTTCTACCTATTTCATTGAATCAACTAATAACCAACAAATTAAAAGCTACGAACTTGAAATTTTGTACGAGCACACTACAAGAGAAAGGGAATAAAATTGCGTCACAAATTTTACGATTCCCCTACCTCCTCTACTCCTTCCCATACAAATGTTTGGTTTCGTGAATGTAAAATGCACCGAATCCTATGAAAATTCTATGCAACTTCGTCTATGAAACACATTCTATACAGAGGATATTGGACGCGATTCAAGCAATTAATTAAAAAGCTATTAACATCCACCCACCCTTACCCCTCCTCCTCCCCTCATAAAAACCCAAACTTGCAGAAATGAATGAAATATTGTTAAATTGACAACAGCCCTGCCCAAGAACTCCCTTTCACTTAGCCTTCCCTAACCACTCTAACCTGCATATTGACTTTCCACACATCCGCAACTTGTCCCAAGAATAATAAAGTTTCGCCCGACTTGTTGGCAGTTTATTTTATAACAAGTGTCTTCTCATTTATTCGTTCTTCTCCACCAACCCAACACGAGTACAATTCACATTTATGGGCGCCAGACACAGCTTGCGATGCTCGACCGTGTCCAGAGGCAGGCGTTCCGGCTAATTGGAAATGAAGCCATCACGGTTTCTAGAGACTCCCTAGAGCATCGCAGAAATGTCGGAGTACTAAGCATTTACTACCGCTACTTTCATGGTAAATGAATTGAGGAACTTGCTAAACTTATTCCACCTCTGTACGCATTTCCTAGAAACACTCGCCTAGCTTCAAGCGTACACGAGTTTACTGTTAAGCTTCCAACTTCCCGTACAGTAAAGTAATAGGCAGTCATTCATACCCCGAACTTCTAACCTTTGGAATGCATTGCCAGAAGCTATATTACTATTGCCATACGACCTTCGACGTTTCAAACTCAACGTCCACGGCATTTTAGGCTTTCCCCCCCTTTTACCTTAAACTCATTTTTTTCCCTTACCGACATGACTGTGTAATTTGCATTAAAGGGCGACTCCTAAGTTGTGTTCGGAAAAAAAAGTCGGGGCAATTTTTCCGCAATAATATTTAAATAAATAAAATAATTTTCACCAAATTTCGAAACGATGTTGCCTTCAATTCCACGGCGAACAGTATACATTTTTTTTATGTATTTAATTTTTATACATAAGGAGCAGGCAAATTGCTTTCATGACGATTGCTGGGGCAGTTAATTAAAAAATAAAAGAATAAAGATATTTTTTTTAATTTCTTTTTGCAACAAGTATTTAATATTATATACAATAATTTCAGTGCTCTCACGTATATCAAAATCATGTATTTAAATTAATCGAATCGATAGCATGATGTTGTTCTTCCGAATAAATCACCTTAATATCATCCTCATCGGCATATTCTTCAATTTTTTGCTGACCACTTAATACCGCTAAAACTTCACCGTAATCTTTATCGGAATTATCTTCGTATACAACTTGATTATCAATTGGTTGATGTACTCGTAGATGTTCGGGCTTTTCGATCGGCCGTAAAATCAACGGTTTATTCGAATTTTTCATATGCGTATTCAGATGTGCCTTGAGATGATGCGATTTTGTGAAGCGTTTACCACACGTGTTACAACTGAAATTACAATACTGTTGAAAAAATATTACAGAGTAAGAAATTAATTGTATTTCATACCCATAACGTTTTTCTCCGGTATGCGTAAGAATGTGGCTGGAAAGGACATGCGAATAGGCAAAAGATTTTCCACATGTTTCACAAGGATATGGTCGCTCGCCAGTGTGAGTGCTGAATAAGATAAATAATTTAAACAGATCCAATAAAAAGCAGAGCTATTTACGAACCGTTCGTGTTTGATACGACTGCCGAAATCGGAGAACCTTCGACCGCAGAACCGACAAGCGTAGGGCTTCTGACCGGTATGAGTTCGCATATGACGTCTCAATTCAAAATTGATAACGAATGATCGACCACAAATTCTAAAAAAAAAATAAATTCAATAAGTTAGTACACTGGTTTGATAACTGTTTTCCAAAGAAGATTCCTACTCGCACGAGAATGGTTTTTCATTTCGATGTCGTCTCATATGACTTTCAAGTGCATGTTTATATTTGTACGTATTTCCACAGATTTCGCAAATTTTTAACGGTTTCTCTTCCTCAACACTTCGCCGATATCGAATCACGGTCGTGCCATCCGGCTTGGTAGTTACTGTCTGCGCTGGAACGACTTTCATTTTATTTTTTGCATTTGCTTTAGCACGAGCCTTGTTCGATTTAACCGGTTGTATCATGCACAAGTTACTATCCTCTTTGATTTCGAATTCTTCGACCTAAAGTTAAAAAAAAAAATTACATTCGCCTTATTTACCATCATGAACATTTAAGAAATACCACTTCTTCAGTAATTGCAATATTTTTCTTATCGTCTTCTTCAACTTCAACCTATGAAATTTAGAACCATTGTTTTGAAATTAGTCTTTGAAACAAATCGAAAATTTTTATACCACGTTATTTATTCCAGGATCGGGTGTTGTGTCGCCATCTTCGGCGCCTGAAAATCCGTTGTCTTCCAGAACATTATCTAATGGGTCATCATAGCTATCGGTATTCGGTTCTATTTTAACTGCAGACGGCCGTATACGTTTAACATTTAGACCATGCGGTGGTTTATATTTGTAGACATCGCCAGATTCCGATGATAGTATGAGGTCGGTAACAACGTTACCATCTAAGAACGACTGTAAAATTGCATCTGCACTCTCACAGTTCGTACGAAACTTATATGCCACATTTAAGTCAGCTAAGCATTTGTTACAGATCTGTTCAGGAAGGTTCATGCCGCGTTTTATCTGTAAATTGTAAAAAAAAGTTTTAGACGTGCGTAGAAGAAGTACATTAGCGATATTGGAACATATAATGTCCACTTTAAGTTAAATTGTTATTTCACTAAGCCGCTATTCAATTGTTTACAACCTTTAACTATTCACACATACATACATATATACATACACACACACACACACACACACACACACACACACACACTCCGTAACTCCGCCATAGACGGTCCCAAGCCCGGTTGAGAAAGGAGGAGGGGAGGATTATTGTAACCGGAATGGCTGTAACAGACTACCGTCTCCGGAAGTAAGAGGGGTAAACATGATGAAAAACCCGGTGTGCTCAGACTTGCAATCTAGTGTCAAAACTCAGACACGCATGACTACTCTGGAGCAATAATCCAGGCCAAGATCGAAAGATCCGATTAGGAGATTGGCGTATACACGGAAGAAGGATATTAAGATGGAGACCAGTAAAATCTTAATTATGGCATACTGGAAAATGAATATATACAAGATAGCATTTGGGCTGGTGACTGTGTTATTCTGTTACCTCAGTAAGCAGGAGTGACATCCTGCAGAAATGGCTTTCAGGCTAATACCACAGCTGCCTCTGTCCCGTTAAAACCCTGGCAGGCCTGAAAGTACGCTCGAAGTTCATCATCATTCAGTTGGTAGTGTAGGCTCAGATGTAACATTCCTGACTAACACTGATCCGGCCCTGAACGCAATTCCTCATAAAGGTTTGTGTCAACCCCTGCATGGCCTCACTGCTTGCATAGACAACCATGGGATCTTAAAGTGACTACACATATGAATAGAGATAACGACTTTCAGTGGGGACCCTTAAGACATGAGTTTAACCAATAATAATAGTAATAACAATAGCAATAATATTAACAACGAAGAAACAAATAGATGTAACAACCCAGAAGATAGAACACCATTTGCAAGAAGTGCGCGAATAATTCGATCCCCGGAGAAATTGATGAGCAAAGACGACGTCGCACCAACGCAGCCATTGCCTTCATGTCCTGATGGAAGAATTTCCCCGGCGATAGCAATTGGCGAAGAGGAAGACCGTAAATTTGATGCTCTTGACAGGCTGGGTGAGAAAATCAAGGAGATAGTCGAAATGATGGGTGGTGGAAGGCGAATGATCCATCAACCTATGAGAGACGCGGTGAGTGCAATCGTGGCTATGCACAAGCGCGCTACAAAGGACATACGTCGTCAAACAGAGACAAAAAAGTTTGATAAAAGCTCCCGAAAGGACATACGTCGACAATCAGAGGCAGGAAACACTGATAAAAGTGCTCAAACCTCGCCATCATTAGAGTGCATCAATAACGATCGACAACAAAAAAAGGGAGATAAAGGGCACCTGAGACGATCCACCCCAACAAAAAAGCACAGAAAAGAAAGCGCGCCCGCAGATACTCGTAGCATACGACTGGATGAAGTACCAACAGAAAAATTAAGGGGGAAGGAACCTAAAGAAATAGGATGGACGAAAGTCATAAAAAAAAAAGATAAATAGGCGAGATAAACGTCTAAGTATGAAATCCAAACCTAAAGCCGTTAGACCCGATGCAATAGTCATCACCAAAACAGGAGAGATTTCATACAGTGACATCCTACGATTGGTGAAAGGACACGAAGCATTGCATAAATATAGCGAAAATGTGGTAAAAATAAGGAAAACGGCAAAAGGACAAATGCTGTTGGAACTTAACAAGCAACGAAATGAAGACTCAGAGGAGTTCAAGAAGGAGATAGAAAAGGTCCTGGCGGCAAAAGCTGAAATTAAAGTTCTTACGCAAGAAACTCAACTAGAACTGAAAGATCTAGATGAAATTACGACAAAGGAAGATATCGTAGATGCTATACGTACGCAGATAGAGGGGTTAAGTTCCTTCAACCCTTCTTGGATCAAGTCAGTTAGGAAGGCTTATGCTGGAACACAGACAGCTGTGATTAGAGCGCCGACAGAAACTGCGAATAAACTTATCAATAAGGGGAAAATTAAAGTAGGATGGGTCGTCTGCCGATTTAGAGAAACGGTGAATGTAATGAGGTGCTACAGGTTCCTTTCTTTCGGCCATTTAGCAAAAGCATGCAAAAGCACCGAAGATCGCAGTACAAGATGCATGAAATGCGGTGAAGCAGGCTATTTTGCGAGAGATTGCAATAGCCTACCATGCTGCATGCTATGCAAAAGCAACGGAGGTGCCGACTCTAACCATCCTACAAGCAGTCGAATATGCCCCGCATACCTAGAAGCACGCAAAAGTAAAAAAACATGAAAATAGTTCAGATTAATCTTAATCACTGTGAAGCGGCTCAGGATATATTAAAGCAGAGAATATACGAAGAGAAATTTGACGTAGCGATCATTAGTGAACAATATCGAAACTTAGGAGATCTAGGATGGACTTCAGACAGAACACAAAAGGCAGCAATCTGGGCCTGTGGAGACAAGACTTTCCAAGATAAGCCACACACTGATAACCAGTACTACGTAAGAGGAAAGATTGGCGGAATAAATATATATAGCTGCTATATACCACCGAGTGTTGGCAACGATGAGTATGAAAGGATTCTCGATGGACTCACGATCGATGTTAAGTCAACAAGCCCAAATATCATTGCTGGTGACTTCAACGCATGGGCCACAGAATGGGGAAGCAAACGCACGAATGGAAGAGGAAATATGCTACTCAAAGCCTTTGCGTCGCTTGATGTCATCGTTTTAAATAGCGGGCGCAAAAACACATTTGAAAAAAACGGAAGAGGTTCCGTAATAGACATTACATTTGCGAGCAGAACATTAATCCAGCACACAGAATGGCAGTTAAGTGATGCATACACGCATAGCGACCATCAGGCAATAATAGTGACAATTGATCCTGCTAAAAGAAATCGTCAAAAGCGCCAGCATGCGAAAGCGCAGACAAAAGGATGGAAAGATAATACACTAGATGAAGAAATCTTCAAGATGGTACTGAATGCCGAACATGATACGCAAGAAGGTATAGAAAATCATGCTCAAAGTGTAGTAAGCGAACTGAGTAAAGCCTGTGACGCGGCAATGGTAAGAAGAAAATCTCACAACGTACGGAAACCAAACTACTGGTGGAACGATAACATTGCTCGGCTACGCACTGCATGTCACAAAGCTAGACGACAGCTGCAGCGGAAAAGAACAACCGTAAATAGTAGTACTCTAAACGAGATATACAAAGAAGCCAGGTCAGACCTTAAAAAGGCAATTAGGCAAAGTAAACGAGAATGTTTCGGAGAGCTTTGTAGCAATATGAACGGCAACTTATGGGATGGAGCATATAGGGTAGTGATGTCGAAACTGAAGGGACCAAGGGGACAAGCACCAACGTGTCCTATACTTATGGAGAAAGTGGTCGAATCACTATTCCCGAAACGCTCCCATAGTAATGCTCCTGCAATAATAGAAAGTCCCACTGAAGTGAATAACGAGCCAGCGGTGGTGACTGCGGAGGAGGTACTCCAAGCAGCTAAGCGGCTCGAGAACAATAAATCGCCAGGATTAGATGGCATACCAAATAGAGCGCTTAAACTAGCTATAAAGCTCAATGCAGACGTCTACGCAGAAATGTACACGAAATGTCTAAAGGATGGTATTTTTCCCAAAATATGGAAACGTCAACGTTTGGTTCTACTCCCGAAACCAAACAAACCAACCGGAGAGCCGAGTTCTTACAGGCCGCTGTGCATGCTTGACTCCCTGGGGAAAATCCTGGAACGGTTAATTCTGAACAGATTAGAACAACATCTACAAGAGAATGAAAATATTTCAGAGAATCAATATGGATTCCGCAAAGGGCGCTCTACAGTCGACGCAATAAAAAAAGTAATAGACATTGCTGAAAAGGCCATTGAAGGCAGCAGATGGAAGAATGGTTCTAAAGAATACTGCGCTATAATTACATTAGACGTCAAAAATGCATTCAACTCGGTGACGTGGCCTCACATAATTAATGCTCTATTAAAATTGGAAACTCCACCATACCTCGTACGAATGGTCAGGAGCTATCTCGCAGATAGAGTATTACTATATGATACCGAAGAAGGAGTGAAGAAGTATAGCATAACATGCGGAGTCCCACAGGGCTCAGTACTAGGACCCGTGTTATGGAATATACAATATGATGACATCTTACGACTTCCAGTACCAGGAGGCGTACAAATAATTGGCTACGCGGATGATATAGCAATCACTGTGGTAGCAAAAGACTTACAGAGTATCAAAAACGTAAGCACCAAGGTGATTTCTGACATTAAGAACTGGCTTAGAGCTTCTAATCTAGAGCTAGCGGCACAAAAAACAGAAGTAGTTCTTATTACAAGCAGGAAACAAAGAGAGCATATAACGCTAAATATAGATGGACTTGAAATCGTATCCCAACCCTCCATTAAATACTTGGGTTTTATGATTGATGCAAGATTATCCTTCAAGACGAACATCGAAACAGCCAGCGCAAAAGCAGGACGAGTGAACTCCGCCCTATGCAGAATAATGGCGAACATTGGAGGACCAAGCCAAAACAGAAGGATACTTCTTTCAAGAGTGACGCGAAGTATCATAATGTATGCTGCACCGATATGGAGCGAAGCACTGCGATACAAATCTTACGCGAATATTTTAAAAAAACCCCATAGAGTAAGTGCGTTAAGGGTATGCAGTGGATTTCGCACAATTTCATATGACGCCGCGAATGTCATAGCTGGTTTACTGCCGCCAGACATACTAGCTGCTGAAGCACAACGATTGTATCACAAAAAGAATACGATAAATCGATGCTTAACAGCAGAAGAGAAAAAAGAAGAGCAACGGATAAGTACCAATGCCTGGCAACTGCAATGGAACACCGTAAACAAAGGCCGCTGACTCATAAAAGACGTAGATAAGTGGGTCGGACGGAAACATGGCGAAGTAGATTACTACATACATGACCCAATTTCTGTCAGGGCATGGCTGTTATAGAAGCTATTTGCACAAATACGGCCATGATTCCTCCGCGTCATGTCCAAGTTGTACAGATGCAATAGAAAATGCTGAGCATGTATTCTTTCACTGCCCAGCCTACGAAATGGACAGAAGGAGAGTTGAGGACATCGTTGGAGAAAATATTAACCCCGACAACATAGTTCCACATATGCTGAGCAGCAGCGAAATCTGGAATGCGATGACTCAGATGTGCGTGAAAGTTCTCACCGAGCTGAGGAGACTCGAAAGACTACGTAGGGAATAAGTAGTTGAATAAAATAGGAAGTGAAATATACTGGGTGACATAAGACATATGTGACAATAAATTGACGTTTGAGCTTTAAGCTCCTCCCTCCTCCTGACGAAATACTTAACGGTTGTCCCGGGGGGTAGTGGGTTAGGCGAGGGGTTTTTAGCGGGTTCAAGTCCCGCACTTCAAGGCTTTCGATGCTTTTCCACACTCCGTTGTAGACGGATCCAAGGCCGGCTGAAAAATGAGGAAGACAACATTTCAATTGGGCTAGGGTGTAGTCTAGTAGGTAGCGTGTTTGGCTTACAATGCGAAGGTCGTGAGTTCAAATCCCGGTCGACGCATAATTCCAGCACACTACCTGCTTGAATATACCTTGGTTACCTCAATCTACGAAAATGATAAATTCGTAGAGGGTTGTACGAAGAGCTAACAACTCTTCCGCAATAAATGTTAAGGAACCTGAAGGGAGGCCAAGGCCTGATTTGGGCTGTAGCGCCATTGAAGAAGAAAAACATTTCAATTGAAGCCTCAACTGACGAAGATGAACCATCATCGACACTACCCACGCTTGCTGAAATCAAAGCAGCCCTATGTGACCAAAAACTTAAAAAAAGCGCCGGGAATTGACGAAATATCAGTTGAACTTCTGAAAAACGGTGAAAATTGTGTCGCTGAAATACTGCACAACATGATATGCAAAATTTGGACAGAGGAAATCACACCCGACGACTGGCGAAAAAGCATTATATGTCCAATTTACAAGAAAGGAGACAAACTCTGCTGTGAGAATTACAGAGGAATATCATTGTTGTGCACGTCCTATAAAATACTGACAAAAATAATTGAACGTCGTCCTAAGCCCTACACTAATCAAATAATTGGCGAATACCAAGGCGGCGGATTCAGAACGAGTCAAGGGCACCTGTCAAAATCCAATGGCGATAAGCCCCGTAACAGAACGAAGTGCATTTTCGTAAAATCAATTGTTAATTTATCATTTACCGTGATATTCGAGCAGCGGATAATCTTATCGCAGATCGCAATGTTTTTATCGTCCGTCTCGTAGAGCGAACGCATTTCGCCTTCTTGCAGGCAAACACGGCAAATGACGTTCCACTCCATGTTAAATTCGACCGCGGCCATTTCGTGGCGGAGAAAGCGTCACACGCACGATTTCCAAAAATCAAAAACGCAAGATTGAAACGCGGAAAGTTGTTTTGAAAACACTTTTTGACTTTTAATTGGTGTTGCTGCCTGTTCGTTCGCGGCAGTATCAATTGCTATTATTACAAGATGAACTCGACTTTTTGGTGTGGCTTGCTGCGAATTTTCAATATGGCGCCCCGTTTTTTCGCTGCTTTTTTTGCTCACTTTTTCGCTGAGTAGCAAGAAAAATGGATATGGCAATACCGAAGGGCTGGTTCCGTATTCGGTGCCTATTCGTATTGGCGCGTTATTTAAATTTGAAATATCAGCTCGTTATTTTTTCTTATTTTCTTATGTAGCTGAGGCCTAGGAGAGTTGATTTTGACCATAAAGTCAAAATCAATCAGAAGGAACATTTTGGTTCGGGATTGACGGGGCTGAGATCCACCTACATCCATCTCAGTGACAATCTATGTGCTGGTGCGACGCGCTAGCTGATGCCGGGTCTAGCTGCAGTAGGCGTGTGGGGGGGTTCGCTGCACAAGAAGGTCATGAAACCCAATTGGCCTGTCATAACAAAAGAATCGCGAGTAGTTAGCTCGCCGCGTCGACTTATCCAAGTCGGGAAGACACGAAAAAAGGGGACTTCATCTGGTCTTGGATATTGACCCGACCAGATGTTTCGACGACGGCGTCAGATGGTTTGACGCCAACCTGCCCACCCAACCTTAGCCATACATCTTCCACTATGTCTTCATCGTATGGCCCCAAAAGGGAGGAGGAGGATCCGTGGAATTTAGAGTGGCTCTTTAATTAAGAAAATTTAACTATTCATGATATAAATTCATTTAATATTTTACTTTAGTATTAAGTTAAAAAAAAAGAATCTATTGAAGTTAACATATTTGAAATGAATTTAATTTTTCAGTCAAAATTCAAAAATAAATTGCACTTTATCACATCTTTCAATCAATTTCAAAAAAATTAATCCGATTGAGAATCGACCTTATTAAGACAATTGTATTCCATTTTTTTTTTTTGTGACAAAAATTTCCAAAATAAAATACTTGTGTGTAATTTAAATTAATATTATATATCAATACGATAATCTAATTTCCTTTTATTAATTTAATCCTAATTAAAATGTTATAATTTTTTTGATGAAACGACTCTAAATCTTGTCTGAATGTAATCATATGCTGATCGCTAGAACCACGTCAACGTGTTCGTATTTTCTCAATAAAGTTAGAATGAAAATTGATTTAGTTGTCTTGTACATTATACTTCTATTGGCCATTTGTTTTTAATTAGCAAGGTTTATGCAGAGATTGAAGAAAGAGGAGAAAAAAAAAACGTATGATAACTTAAGGGTAATACGAATTCATTTTCCTTCGTTTTCACTTTTATTTCTTTTTTTTTTTTCTTTCCCTTTTCTTTTTATACTATTCCAATTGAGACCGCTGAACCTGAGGACTATTTGTTCCCTACCTATCGATGTGCGCACAAGACCAAGGATGGGACATTTGTCGAGAGAGCCTGTCTTTATTCTAAATTCTAAATTTTCGGTATTTGTTTTCTCCTTTTTCTTTTTATTTATGTTCTTCGTGAGAAAAAAAAAAAAATCGGCCGAAAGGGAGCATAGAAAAAAAATTAATACTAAATGGGAAATATGTATAAATTATGACTATTTAACTTTGAGAAAAGAAACCAAAACCATGATAAAGTGAACGAGACTTGACCTTTGAGTCTGCTGCAGATGACGCTGTAGCTGATGTCTACGATGATCTTGCACTTGGCGATGCCGCTGTCGACGACGATGAGTTTGCTGATGCAACATTCGATGTACCGTCCGTTTCTTCCGACGACTTCTTTTGATCCGCAAGTTTCTTAATTTGCTGTGATGATCGGCTCGATGAACGAGGAATCTTTAAAATGCATCGGTGGCGTTACGCGACGTTGTACTGGAGTATTCTGTTTATTCATTTTGTTATAATTTGTTTTGCATTAAAATCATATATTTCTTATTTTGTTTTGTTCTTAATTAATTCGGTTTGTAACAAACTTTGATAACGTTGAATTTTTGGTAAAGCATAAGCATTTGCTATTATTAACACATTGTGTATAATTTGTTTTTATAAATACGGTAGGAATGTTGATTAGCTTAAATTTGATTTATATCATTGTTTTTCTTAATACATAATTTTATTTTAGGAGTACTTAATATTTTATTATGTTTAGAATCGTATTATTATTCACGATGTTTATATGAAGTTAGATCATTGACACTTGGATTTATGTAGTAGATATCACGAATAGGTATAACATTTATTACACTTAAATACTTTCATAGTATGTATAATTATTGTCCATAATTGATGAATTAACGTTTGTATATTTTATTTATAGTTAATTTCGTTCCGATGTAATTAATAGTAAACTGTGCACCTGTTAACTACTTACTAACTGAGAATATCAGCTGTTTAATTTTATAAATGTCAGTCAAATTCAATATCCTATTTTTAGAATATTTTCTGCTTAGTGTTCATTTTGATTTAGGAAAAGAAGCCTGATAACCGCCTTTGGAGAATTTTCTGGCTTTTCGAAGAAAACCCACAGCGCCACTTATTTTCGATGCCTTCCTTGCTACGTTGACACACAAAACAGCCTCGACACCGATTTTCTTCTTCGTTTTCTGGCACGAAATAGGCGAGACGAGAACTTAACACGTCCTATTCCAACGTTTTGCCTTCTTCTCCTTTTCCGCTTAAAATTTGTATAAGTATTTCTAACAATTGAATGTAAGAATATAAACACTACGAAAAATCATCGCCTTTTATAGATAATTGAGCGGACTCTAATTAAATTTTTTTTTTTTTCTTTCCTTGACGAAATAAAACGAAAGAGGTTATGTCCACGCTGCTACGAGTACCATAATCGTAAAAACTAATATGACTATTTATCCAATTTTACACAACGTTATTTATAAAACCGGAGATATATTAGAATTATTTATGCAATTATTATTAGTTGTAAGTTTTCTATTCTGCACAATTTCAGTTTGGCCCGAAAATCTACGACCTTCCACTCTTTAACAGTACCGAACTCTCCATGCGGCCTCGACTGACTTTTCGACGCGACTGCGAACTATCCCGGTCGCTCGGGCGACAATTTGTAGATTTTTCCCTCATGCGAATACCGAAGTTTTTGCGGAAAAATGTATAAAAATGGATTAAATTGCATTAAGAATTTTTATCTTTACACGAACTGATCTAGGTACGTTTATTTTTTTGCTCTTTTTATCTTTCCCGTTTGTACGAACACTCAAGAATAACTGATCAATATTTAACGCACGATTTCAATCCGATTGGAATTTACGGAAGATCGGTGAGCCGCTACTCCGGTGCTTCATCGCTGCTGCTCGCACCACTGGATATTATTCTATTTTTTTTTTCTGATTTAATTTATTGCACTTCTGTATATCTTAGAAAAAAAATACGCGGCACAACTGACTTCTGTATTGTCGAAACGAAAATCAAAATCGAATCAGACACGGCCACGAGAAGGCAAAAAAAAAGGAAAATCTAAAAAAAATGTGTCCGTCGTAATCGACGCTCCACGCTACTCTCTGCCGACCGCGTTTTTCTTTCTGACACATCCGGCTTGTCTCTCGTATGAAGTTGGCCGCGGGTGATAATCCACGCGGGATCCGCAGCGGACCGATTCGATCTCAGTGGAGCGAAGTGTCAGTTTTTGGAATTTCGCGCGGGTAAATTTTTGAAATTTAAATAAAAAATTTCACCCGCAGGCCTTCAACCACAACAATTTTAAAGGCTGTGCATATTGAACGCGACCGAACGAATGTTTCTAAATTCACGTTAATACTGTTGTTCATACTAGAGTCCCTCCATTAGAAAAAGGCTGCCTGGCTAGAGTCTGGCAGAGACGTCACAGTCGACACTTATGACTTTCAAAATCGAATTCGCGTAAGCTTTTGAAAATTGTAATTTGGTAGTATATGTAAGAATGTATGTAACCAGCTGGTAATAGTTAGAGTACCTCCATCCAGGGTAGAGTATGGCAGATCTGTCACAACCGACACGCGAATTCACCATCCCCATTTCACCATTCGTGTAGTGGTGAGTTTAATGATTTCTTTTGCAAATTTCATGCACCCTAAGATAAATTATTGTTCCAAAATTTTTGTTTGTGACTTTTTAGTTAAGCATTACAAACTGCGCACAGTTCTTGATGTTCAGAACGTACCAAAAAAAAGGAGGACACTTTTTTAAATTTCGCTCCAAAAACAGGGCTTCAGCTCTGCCAAACTATGGAAAAGCGCCTCTAGTGTCCCATGGAGTAACTATAGTAATAGTTAGCCATGGATGCACTGGCGGCGCTTTCGTCGAACTGTCACAATTGGCGCGCTTTCTACGGTTTAGGTTTAAATTAATATTTTAATACAGTGAGTTTTCTTTGAAAAACTGTGTTAAAAATGTCGTGTAGTGCACGGAGATGTACAAGTAGTAGAAAGAAAGGGAATATGATCATTAAATTTCCGCAGAAAGCTAGTTTACGTGAGAAATGGGTAAGTCTATTAAACAGACCAAATTGGAGGTCGACCAAAAATTCATGCCTTTGCACTCGACATTTCAATGTGAGTCAAATAACGATAAACAGAAACGGTCGTTTAATATTAGGTAAGGAAGCTATTACTACAATATTCTTCACGGACGCTGGGGATAGTGAGGACGAAACTATTTTTGAAGACATCGAATATTTGGGAGAAGAGAGCGATTTTTCAATTCTGAATGAGCCAGAAATAATTCAAACTGTAACGTCTAATAATACCTCTAAAGCTAAAGATTCAGAAATATTATTAGTATTTAACAATCTATCTTTACTTATGTGAGATTTATTTAATAACTGAGTTGGGGGAGGATGTTGAATTTTTTTTTTTTTTTAATTTGAGTTAATATAGCTGTAATGGCGAAGTTCGCTTTCAAAAACTAACGACATCATGTGCAATACCTCTTGGGTGATGATGGAAATTTGTTTTTTTTTTTTTTTTAATATATACAGACAAATTAAGCCTATTTTACAAATGTCTTAATACTATTTAACACTTAATACTATAAATTTTAAACGAAGATCTTACCACTACTTGCAAAAATTATCAAATTATACAGAACAAGAGACATTAATGAGTAAAAATCTTAGTACATATTATTTTATATATTATTTTACAAACAATGTCTTAAATTTAGTCAAAATTTTTTCTTTATATGTATCTCTTGCTGAAACACTATTATAGCAGTCAGAATGTAAGTTAAAGTTATTTATGGCTCTAGAAATAGGATCATTCATCATAAAGTTCGAAGAATGAATTTCCACTTTCAAAATTCTTTTGTCTCGAAAACTGAACCGGTGGTCAACAAAAATAAAGCGCGAAAGGAGCTCGTCAGAAATCATGTTACACCTAATCAAATCAAAAGCAAGGGTAGCCGAAACAAGCTCTCTTCTTTTCTCGAGAGTTGTCATGTTTAGCAAAAGTAGCCTGCACTTGTAAGAAGGCAAGCAGTAGCTATCAAAGTGCAGACTTCTTAAAGCAAACAGAAGGAATTGAACCTGCACTCTTTCAACCCTGTACGAGTCAGTCTGAGTGGAAGGAGACCAGATAACACTTGCATACTCGAGCAGAGGCAACAACAGCGTACAGAAAAGAGTTTTGCATAAATGCGGGTCATTGAATTCCTTGACTCTCCTTTTTAAGAAACCCAACATAGCCATGCCACTATTTGAGATTTTATCTATGTGGGACTTAAAATTTAATTTTTCGTCAAATATTACTCCAAGATCTTTAATTTGAGAGACTCGTTTTAAGTTTTCATTATTAATATTGTAGTCAAACTTCAAAGAGCCGGCTATTTTTCTAGAAAAGCTTATTACTGCACATTTTTTAACGTTTAACTGCATAGCGTTATTCAAACACCAATCAGATAAGATGTCAATATTGTTTTGCAATATAAGACAATCCTGATTTGAGTCAATAGTTCTGAAGATTTTTAAGTCATCAGCGTAAAAAGATACTTTGCAATTGTTCAAAAGTAATGGCACGTCATTAATAAAAACTATAATGAATGCTACCTTGAGGAACGCCAGAGGAGACTGCAGTCGTTTTGGACAGATGTGATGAGAATTTAACTTGTTGTGTACGATCCATCAAGTAGGACTGCAACCACTTCAAAAAAACACCTCTTATACCATATCGCTCTAACTTGAAAAGTAGCAAACCATGGTCCACAACATCAAAAGCGCTAGAAAAATCAGTGTAGACAGAATCAACCTGGGTTCTAGTACCCAATTTTTGTCTAATGAAGGTAGAATATTCCAACAGATTAGAGACAGTTGACTTGCCCTTTAAGAAACCATGTTGACAAGGATGGATAATAGGACTAACGATATCAACTAATATTTCCGCAACTAGTTTTTCAAAAACCTTACCAATAGACGATAAAATGCTTATACCCCTGTAGTTACGAATGTCCGATCTATCTCCAGACTTCAAAATAGGCGTTATATGCGCTGATTTAAAACATATAGGAAATATAGATTGTTGAAGGGAAGCATTGAATAAGGGACACAATAACCGAGATACAGTATAGGCGGTTTTTTTCAAGAAAATTGGGGGAATAAGATCAGGTCCAGCACCTTTATTAATATTTAGATCAACCAACGCTGAAGTAATTTGATCAATAGTTAGGATGTGCTGAACTTTTTCTGTAGAGTTTTAATTTAAAAGGAGTAAGAAGGAGAGTGAATGTCGGAGACGACAGAGGACAAAGAAAAAAGACGACTACCTTCACAGCAGCCCTTCACACCAAACTAACTTTTTTGTCATTACAAATAGCTGTGAAGAAAAGAGTGGAAAAAAGGAAGACGGTAGACGTTCAAGTTGCCTACATTCTTGGATCGGCGGCGGTAAATGGTAAAATGCAGAAGCAGAGGCGAATTATTTTACATGAAATATAGACAAAAGTAATCCGGCTATCGTATGCGTATACAGATGACTGACGTTTGAAAGATGACATTTCTCAACTTCGAAAGTCGTAAGAAACTGTTTCGAAAATGTCCGACTTGTATATGTATGCGTGGCACTTTCAGAGATTTTCTTTTGCAAACTTTGTAAATATTTCACAAAATTGTTGCTTCAAAATTTTTGTTTATGACTTTTTATTCAAGTTTTATGAACTGTGCACAATTCTTGATGTTAATAACGTACCGAAAAAAAATCGACACTTTTTTTGAATTTCGCTCCAAAAACAGGGCTTCAGCTCTGCCAAACTATGGAAAAGCGCCTCTAGTGTCCCATGGAGTAATTATAGTTCATACATGAAACACGCCAGTTAAACATATTTTCTTTGATGCAGTTATGTAGATACATATTGTTGCGAGCTAGAGGTTCGCCGGGATTTCAAGAAAAATACAATTCGTTTAAAAATAAAGGATAATTTATTTATTCGCACGTTTCACTTTAATTCGCACTTTTAATTTAATTCTTACTATACGGCACCACTGATATCGCGTTCTTGTACCGATTCACGTTCTCCCGCAGATGTTGCTGAACTGACCGCTCGCTGACAGCTACCGTGGTTTTATACCATTTCCCCTTTTTCTAGAAGCTTCGGTCGTGGATGTTTTCGACTATTCTAGATGATTCTAGATGGCACTTTATAGCTTCTGTCGTCGATGTTTTCGGGTGTATGTCTCGACTATTCTAGATGATTCTAGATGGCACTTTATAGCTTCTGTCGTGGATGTTTTCGGGTGTATGTCTCGATTATTCTAGATGATTCTAGATGGCGTTTTACATATTCGGGGATACTTTTCTTGTATATTCCAGAAACATCAATTACGTGGTTGCCAGATCTATAACAATATAATAGTCTATTATTAATAGATATTCATACGGACTATGCGACCAGCAAGATAATGATGTTGAGGAAACAGAATGTCTTGAAGAAGCACATATATTTTTCAACTCAACCGATTATCCTTAAAACTTATGCTATTCCAGATTCAATTGTTTAATTTTATTTTTTTATTTTTGTGTAGATCGAATAATAATAATAAAAAAAAATTTGACAATTGTAATTGGAATTATAATTTGTACTTCAGAGATTATGTCCTCGCTGCTCGATCGAAATTGAATACGCAGGCACGATTCCCTTTGCGTTCAATCTTTCCCTGCACTGCCGGTGTACTGAAGGGTAGGAGCTGGAGAGAAAAGGGAAAAATAAAATTGAAGTACTTTTCCAGTAACTAGACAAACCACATACCTGTCAAACTAAGATATTCGACGTTGAAGATATAATTAAATATCGCAATTCGAATACATCGACACCATAGTACACAAATGTGTTAAATTCTTACCTTTTCATTTTGAGATAAACGCATTCCAAATTATGATTTTTTATAATAAGCAGCAGGAAATTACTTTCATTTTGTTAAAATTATATTTGTTTTTCTTTTTAATATACAGGGTGTTCGGGATAAATTTGACAGTTTCGTAAGAAAAAAGAAAATCTTCCTTGTATTCATTAAATTTAATGAATTGAAAAAAAAAAATTACAGGCAGAGTAAATTACAATACTATGAACAAGATTCACTCAAAATAACTACCATTAGCATCAATCACAGCTTCAATCCTGCTTCGGAACCTCGTACAAGCTGATGCTACAGTCTCCCTGGGAAGGGCCTCAAAAACTGTTTTAATTTTATCCATTAACTGGGCTTTTGTATTACTGGAAGTGCGATTGGTGTCTTTTTCAACTGCGCCCCATACATAATAATCCATGGGGTTAAGGTCTGGGGAGTTTGGAGGCCAAACATTTGGACTGGTGAAGTCGTAGAAATTTTCAGACAACCATTTTTGACTTTTCCTAGAAGTGTGGCAAGGGGCCGAATCCTGCTGCCATACATACGACCTCTAGTTCATGCCTGATTGTTTTTACTGTGTTCAAGGAGCATTGGGCAACTGTCATAATATCCCTATTTTGATGGCCGGCACGAATCATCATGATGCAAGTTACTCTCTTCCATGATTCATGTGGGTTCCAGTCATCCATCCTTTCTGACATCTTGTATATGAATGAAGAAGGGTCCAAACTTTTAAATGACGAGTAGTGTGTGTTAATACCTCAAACCTACGGAAAAATAAAATCAATTAAAAATATGTCAAATTTATCCCGAACACCCTGTACATTAAGACAAAATAAACTGCCAACAAGTCGGGCGAAACTTTATTATTCTTGGGACAAATTGTGGATAAGTGGAAAGTCAATATGCAGGTTAGAGTGGTTAGGAAAGACTAACTGAAAGGGGGTTCTTTGGCAGCGCAGTAGTCGTTCGTTTATTTATGCTGTTTGAGTTCTTATTAGAGGAGTTGTGAGTGGTGGTAGTAAGGGTGGGTTGATGTTAATAGTTTTTTAATTGATTGCTTGAATCACGTCCATTATTCTCTGTATAGAATGTCAGTTTCATAGACGAAGTTGCATAGAATTTCCATAAAATTCGGTGTATTTTACATTCACGAAACCGAACATTTGTATGGGAGGGGGTAGAGAAGGTAGGGAAATCGTAAAATTTGATATGCAGTTTTATTTCGTATCTCTTGTAAGGTGCTTGTACAAAATTACAAGTTCGTAGAGTTTAGTTTGTTGGTTATTAGTTCATTTAATGAAATGATCGAAATCATGGTTTTGTATGGGAGAGGGTAGAAGGGCAAGCGCGATTTCAAAAATTTTAACGTAATTTCATTTCAACTATTTTTGTAAGTTTTTAAGCAAAATTCCAAATTGATAGCTTTAAATAGTTAGTTGATAATTGATTTCTTGAAAATGGTCGAAAAAAGAATTTTGTATGGGAGGGAGTAGAAGTTTTAAAGGTTTTCGACGAGTTAAAATGTCGTATATTTAAGGATTTTTTTAAAATGCATTTCGCAAATTTTCAAGTTTCTACCTTAAAATTTCACTCAAAAATTTTCAGTTTGTGTGTTTTTTTTCAATGCACACGAAACACCTTGGGCACGTCAGACCGGGGGAGTCGGTTTTTAACAATTATGGATCAAGTTATTATTATTTTTCTATGTATATTCAATAGACGTATCCACATGCAAAATTTAAACTTTGTATCTTTCACTAGAGCCCTAATAAAATCACTCAAAATTGTTGACATTTTTGCTTATCACCTCCCTCCCCTTACACCTCCCAGCTTAAAATTTTTATTAAATTTAAAGACTATGTACTTCTACAATCTGACAAATTTTCGATTTGATATCTGTACTCTTTTTTGAGATATAAGGATTTGTAATTTTGAAAAGTGCGCCATTTTTAAAATGCTCCCCATTTCCCCCTACTACTATTATTTCAACATGTTATATATTTTTTGTATTTTCCTAGTATAGCTTAATATACGTTTCAAGTTTCAATTACATAGCTTAAGACATAGTTGAGAAATTAATTTTGAAGTGTTTTTCTTTGCACCCCCCTGACCATACCTGCAATAATTAGCCACTCTCTAAGCTGATTCCGATGGAACTATATGCCACCTTGATGGTCCCAAAATATGAATTTCTTACGATAAGTAATTTCGAAGATATACGGATTTGAATAAAAAATTCGGCCGACAATTTATTTTTAGTCCCCCTTTTCGGACGCCAATGGGTAAAAAAATTAAATTATTTTTAAAGTTTGTCCCACAGCCCTCTCTATACTTATGCTGATTTTCAGCTTCCTATCTGCATTCGTGGTGGAGATATTAGCAAGTGTAGTTTTCGACTTTTTCCCTCCCCCCGCCTCCACCTAACACCCCCCAAAATTTAGAAAATAGAGCTCACTTACCCAATCAACAATCCATCCAAAAAAAAACATTCTACCTTTAACGGTCTCAGAGATATGAGTCCGTACGGCGGACGGATTTTTTTTTTGCATTTTTAGGCTAATTTAGTCATGAAACGCGAAAAAAAATTTTTTTTTTGTTTTTCCTGTGTCGATCACAATACTTTATTATTAGAATAATAAAGTAAAAGTATCGATAATTTATAATTAAAATTACTCTGGGAAATTATATTTCAAATTTTTTTTGGTAAGAAGGTAGGACTGTTCTTAATTATTATCCCGAAAATTTGCGCGGTCAGTTAATCAGTTTGTTTGCATCAGCTGGTTGAATCGGTACACCTCAGTAGTGCACGGCGATTTTTAAGATGGATACAAATATGGAACAAAGAATTTATCTCAAATTTTGTGCTTTCAACCAAATTTTGTGTGCGAAATCATTGCGAATGTTGGAAAAGGCTTACGGTGACTCAGTGATATCAAATAAACACGAGCCTTCGAGTAGTTCAATGCTTTTAAGGACGATCGAGAGATCGTTGAAGATATGCATCGTTCTGGACGACTTTCGACCTTTTCAACTGACAAAAATATTCAAAAAGTGAGGGAAATGATGCTCGAAAATCATCGTACCAGTGTTAGGAAGATAGCAGGAGAGCTCGATATCTCCCGCGAGTCCGTTCGTTCGACTCGCTCCAATAAAGCTGAATTTTCTCCAAAAAAGGTGCCGTCAACAGGTCACTTTGGACATGCTTAAACGTGCGAATTCTGATCCAACATTCATGGAGCGCATCATAACTGGTAATGAGACATGGGTCTATGAGCTTGACATGCAAACCAGTCAACAATCGTCGAAATAGAGGAAAAAATGAGCCGAAACCGAAAAAACCACGTCAAAGCCGCTCAAAAATCCAGATGATGTTCATCAGATAAAACAAATATCGCCGTGGACTACTGAGGTGTACCAATTCAACCAGCTGCTGTAAACAAACTAATTAACAGACTGCGCTAATTTTTGGGATAATAATTAAGGATAAGGATCTTACCTGATTACTAATTTTAATTACAAATTCCCGATACTTTATGGTCACAATGTATGTCCTCGATCGACTGAAAACGGGTTCCGCGGAGCGGTAATTTCAGTTTCGAGAATAGGAAAAAGTCACACGGGGCTAAATCTGGTGAATACAGTGGTTGATTGATGCAATTTGTTGCTTTTTTGGCCTTGAATTCGGTCACAATTGAGACTCTATGCTATGGCGCATTTTCATCGTGGAAAATCCATGAATTCTCCGTCCATAACTCCGGACGTTTTTTATGAATTTTGCTTCAATACGGTCAAATATTATTCCTTATTGACCGTCTGTAATTCCGGACATGTTGAAAGTGACCTGTTCACGGTACTTTTTATACTCTAGATGAATCTGAGAGTATATTGTGTTTGCCTTACCGTTGGTAACGTTAAGAAATAATGCTCGCACTGAGCCGCCAAGGGTACAAAAATATTTGTTGTCGCTCAAAAACTTCGATTACAGCATAACTCTCGAACGATTTGAGCTATCGTGCTGAAATTTGTTGTGTGTCATTTTTAGCAAAAAAGAAACTTTAAGTTCGTGAATGCGCCACATCCCCCACTCCTTCTACCCCCTCCCATACAAATTTCACGGAATTCCGAAATTTTCAGAAATTGATTTTTCTTTTAAACTATTTAAGCTATCGATTTGAAATTTGGGTAAAGTATTACGGTATAGATGTCATTAATATGACGGAATATTGATCCGATCCCGTCACTCCTTCTACCCCCTCCCATACAAATTTCACGAAATTTTGAAATTTAAATTAAATTATTTTTCTTCGAAACTGTTAAAGCTATCAACTTCATATTTTGCATAAAGTATAAAAATAGAAATATCAATAACGAGAAAAAAATGTGTCCCATACAAATGTATAATTTTTGTTAAGTGCATTATATCGATTTCCATTAAAACTAGAAAAAGTATAAACTTAAAATTTTGCCAGAATTTGTATTTTAATAATTGCAATAAATGCTAAAAAAAATTATCAGCTCCTCTTCACTCCTTCTACCCCCTCCCATACAAATATCTGTATTATAAATTCAAGAAAAGCATTTCTCCTTCGAATATATTAGAACTATCGAATTTGAAATTGAATCAAAGCGTAGTGATAAGGATGATGATATCAATCAAATTCCTGTTAAGACCCTCTATAGGGGCATAGGACAGAAACAACTCTCTTCCACAAGGTGCGATCCTGAGCATCGGCTTTAAGCTGTTGCCAGGACTTGTTTATTCCTCTGGCCTCATGCTCAACTGCTCTCTTCCATGCGTTACATGGTCGTCCAACCCGACGCCTTCCTTGAGGGTTATAATCCAGAGCCTGTTTTGCGATGTTTCGCTCTGGTTTTCTCAAAGTATGACCGATCCACTGCCACTTTCGCCGTTGAATCTCAATACATACCTATTTTAGTCTGGCGATTTGTACTCCAAAGTTCGTCGTTGGAGATTACTTCTGGCCAGAATGTTCCTAAAATGCGCCGGAGGCAATGGTTTACGAAAGTCTGCAGTTTCTTGGTAAGTCGAACGGTCACTTTCCACGTAGTACAACCATATAACAACACGGATTTGACGCATGCATCAAAAACTCGCAGCTTCGTGCGAAGGGAGATCTCTCTTAACCTCCAGAAAGGGGAAAGGATACCGAAGGCCTGACGAGCTTTATTTAGCCGAGCCTCAACATCCTTTTCGGCTCCGCCGTCCATGCTGACAATGCTTCCGAGATAGCAAAAATCTTGCACCTCTTTCACATCCTGTCCATTAAGAACAATCGGTGTGCTTGCGTTCGAACCCATGTGCATGTACTTGGTTTTACGCACATTTATTTTCAGTCCCTCCTGTTTGCATTTAGAATGCAACGAGCGAACATTTGACTCTAAGTCCGAACGGGTATGTGCAAGCAAACACACGTCATCAGCATAATCAAGGTGACTTAAAATGTTAAATAGTCTCCATTGAAGACCTTTACCTTCCCCACCTTCCAGTGCAGCTTTCAAGATGTCATTTATTACCACCAGAAACAGGGCTGGTGATAATATGCAGCCTTGTCTGACAACCGTTCGCACAGGGAAGCTCTCGGACAGCTCTCCTCTCTGCAAGCCGCGACACCTTGTATCTTCGTAGGATTCTTTAATCATAGCTATGACCTTATCTGGAATACCTCTCCTACGCAAAGCATTCCATATGTAATCTTGCTTAACGCTGTCGAACGCCTTGTCGAAGTCCACAAACATGAGATGTAGTGGCGAACCCATTTCGGCTGACTGCTCTAATATTATCCGTAGGGTATTTGTGTGGTCGGTACAAGACGACCCTTTATGGAATCCAGCCTGATAAACTTCGAGAGTGCTCTCGACGACATCACTAATCCTATTGAGAATTACCTTAGCCATAATTTTTTATACGGCAGTAAGTAGACATATACCACGCCAATTGCCACAATCCCGAAGGTCGCCCTTCTTCGGAATTTTCACAATGGCGCCCTCCTTCCATTCAGTCGGATATCTTCCTTCATTCCACACCTTAGTGAAGAGTGGTAGGAGTATATCGGCTGTTATTTCCGGGTCCGCTTTGAGGAGTTCGGTTGGTAGTCCGTCTATACCTGGAGCTTTCCTTCCCGCCATTGACCGAATGGCGGAAACTATCTCTTTCTTATCTGGGGGATCGTCCCTAATAGAGGATTGTTACGGTTGGATGTTTGGAAGTGGTTCTGTTTCCGGAATATCTTTCTCTGACAAGATGTTTAAAATATCAGAGAAGTATTCCTTCCATCGTCGCAACTTGAACACCAGTCATATTAAGGAGAGTTCCGTTGACATCTCTCACCAGGTGGTTGGCGGTGAAATTCCTGTTCGTCAACTGTTTCATGATTTTAAATAGTGAACCCATATCCCCAAGGTAAGCCACAGATTCTGCCTTGTTTGCCAGATCTTCAATGACCTTTCTCTTGTCGCGTCTAACAGCCTTTTTAAGCTGTATATGAGCATCGCGGTAGTTCTGCCTCAAGTCGGGCGTTCGTTGGTTGACATCGGGTTGAGAGATGATTGCCAATTTGGCTTTTTTCCGATTGCCAACCTTGTCCCATGTGTCCTGCGACATCCAGGGTTTCTCACCGCTTTGCACATATCCCACAGATTCTTCAGCACTAGTTAGAAAAGTGTTTCTGGTTGCCTCCCAATTAGCGTCCAGTGTGCGCATTTCATTTTCACCCAATGTGGATGACTTTTCGCGTAGAATAGTGGTGTATTCGCGTTTTTTGTTGGGATCTCTGAGTTTATCCACATTAAGCTTGCGCTTCATTTGAAGAATTTGTGGTCGTCGGATAGCTGCTGTACACAATCTCAAGCAGGCAACCATCAAGTGGTGATCGCTCCCCACGTCAGCTCCACGTTTCGCTCGCACATCGAGGAGAAATCTTCTCCATCGGCGACTTATAGCCAAATGGTCGATCTGGTTCTGAGTAACACCATCAGGGGAAACCCAAGATGTTTTATGATGACTCTTGTGTGGAAAAAGGGTTCCTCCGATGACCATTTGCCGAGTACTACAAAACTCCACAAATAATTCGCCGTTTTCGGGTCTCTTAATCCAAGGTCGTGACGCGTTGACCCAAGGGTCACCATGCCTCCCCGTGACGTGTTCTAGTCCAGTGTTGTCTGATCCAACCTGGGCGTTCATATCTCCCGAGATGATAATAATATCACCTCTTGGAACACGTTCGAAGGTGGCACTCAGTTGGCTATAAAACTCCTCTTTGTCACCAGATGTTGCGGTATTAGTTGGTGCGTAGCACTGCAGAATTGTGACGTTTCTGACACTGGTCCTGAGCTTGACGACGATAATCCTATCCGAGATTGGTTCCCAGCTAATGAGACTGTTTCTCGCTCTCGGCGTAAGGACGAACGCCACGCCATTTCCGGCTTCACTTTCAGGGCCAATGTACAGAATAGTGTTTCCGCTAGGGGTTCGTTCTTCTCCTGATCCTGTCCACCTGACCTCGCTCAAGCCCAAGATTTGGATGTTATAGTGCTCCATTTCACGTTCGATCACTGATTGGCGGTGCAAGGACCGAGTAACCCCAGCTTTTCCCCCGTCATTCAATGTTCGAACGTTCCAGAAGCCAATCATAGTCCGTTTTCGAATGCCAAAAGTCGTTACCATAGAATCAGTCCGTATCCGAGGCGATGTATCCGTTTCTCGTATCATTTAGGTCTTAAGATCACGGGTGATAAGCCCATGATCCAGTGAGTGTTCATTTGCCATTTTTTAGGGCAAGCAGGACTGGCTGTGGGTGAACTCTACAGCCCTCATCTCACAGGGGGATAGTTAGCTCGGGTCCGTGGAGTCGCTAGTCTCCAAAGTTAGTTGCAGGAATTGGTAAAACCTCATCCTACAACTACCCCCTTGCGGGGGATGATGATAAGCAGTTTCAAAATAATCTTAAACGCTCCACTTTCTCTGCCACCTTCCATACAAATGCCTCAATTTCAGGAAAACTATGTCCAATTGAAAATAATGAAAGCTACAAACCTTAAATTCAGCACGAAATATTTTGCATACCACATTAGGTGTCACATCCAAAAATTACAAACCTTCTACAAAAGTCACTATTAATTATTTAAAAGAATTGGAGGTGACTTATTTTCCGGTACATTGAACTCTTTCTCATTTCATCTAGAGTATCATATGATTGGGCTTTACGCCCGAATGGGGTCTAGAACGAGGCATGTCTTCAACGATTTCTTGACCGTCCTTAAAGGCAGTGAACTACTCGAAAGCTCGTGTTTTTGATATTACCGTATCACTGTAAGCCTTTTCTAACATTCGCAACGATTCCGCACACGAAATTTGGCTGGAAACACAAAATTTGATGCAAATTCTATGTTTCATATTTTTTTTATTGTAAAAATCGCCGTAGACTTTTGAGGTGGACCGATTCAACCAGCTGCTGCAAACAAATAGATTAACAGACCGTATAATAATTAAGGACAGTCCTACCTGCTTACCATACAAAAAAGATGGGAAATATCATTCCCCAGAGTAATTTTAATTACAAAACATACCAGGACTACGATTGGGCGTAAGGCCCAATCTTGCGATACTCCAGATGATAGAGAAATTTTTCGATTTCAAGAAATTTTGTAGGGGAAGAAGGTGGACGACATTGAACTAATTTTTCCTCATCACGCTAAAGTTGCTATCAAACATTTTATACAAAATTTAGGATTGAAAAATTTACTAGGTACTAAGAAAATTAGTATATTGGATTTAGTGAAATTGTGTAGTTTGTAAGGGAGGTGGTAGATGGAGGAGCGAGATCTTAATGCCTTTTTCAGAAATAACTATACATATCATTCTTTTGATATGCTTTAAATTGTAGATCAGTAGCACTCATACTTTTCAGGAAAATTCATTTTTTGTTAAGTTGTAAAATTGTGCCTGATTGTATGGGAGGGGGTAGAAGGGGCAAAGCTAATAGTCTAATTTTTTTTGGACTTACTAATAATTCTAAATAAATATGAAGTGCACAATTTCAGCTCGATAAATTTTATTCGCACTGAGTAAATTAGCTTAGAGTATTAAATTAAAAAGTACAGTTTGTATGGGAAGAGGTGGAAGGAAAAAGAGGAACCAAATAATTTGTATACAGTAGATTAAAATCATCATAAAAGTAATATATTCCAAATTTCAGGTCAATAGCTCTTACATTTTTCGAGCAAATCCGTTTATTGTCGAATTGCGATATTGTGTTATTTTGTATGGGAGGAGGTAAAAGATGTGAAGGTAATCATCTAATTTTTTGTCTTATTAATAATTCTAAATTAAAATCATATGCATAATTTCAGCTCGCTCAATTTTAAACGCACTGAGTAAATTGTTTTAGAGTGTTTCATGAGAAAGTACAGTTTGTATGGGAGGTGGAGAAAGAGGAGGAGGACACGCATAATTTTTATACAGTAGATTTAAATCATCATAGAAGTAATATTTTCCAAATTTCAGACCAACATCTTTTATACTTTTCTAGCAAATCCGTGAAATTGCGCAATTGTATCATTTTGTATGGGAGGGGGTAGAAGGGGTGGACAGATTTGGCCCGTTTACGAACTTGACCTTACTTTTTTATCAAAAATGACGTGTACAAAATTTGAACTATCTAGCTCAACGCGTTCTCAAGATTTTTGAGTGATAATATTAACTTCTGTATCATTAATTTTTTTCTCCGAGCCTTATTTCTTGGCGTTACAAACTTTAGAGCAAACTTATAATACTCTCAGATTTCATCTAGAGTATAATTATCGATACTTTTTTGTCATAATGTAAATAGTTTGAATTTTTTTGCATTATCGGTTATTGCAAACTTCGGTTATAACGAACGAAAAGTGATGGTCCTTTCCAGTTCGTAATAACCGAACTCGACTGTAATTGTAAATTTTCCCAAACAGCTCCATCCGCTGGGTGTGACCGACTGTAAATCGCTTTTCACATCACAGATATTCGCTACGTCCATGAACGAAGATTTCCAAACGCGGCCCACACCTCCGACCAGACATATGTAGCGAGAGAATATCACCCACATCGCATATACGTAGCGTAGAACAAACTACAAAGCCGTGAAAATGAGAGTCTCCAAATTGAAATGCATCTCTGGAAAAGTCGACCCTGCTCGCTGCCTCAGTCGGACAGTTGTAAGGGGGCTCCAATGACAGAGAGTTTTCCTCGCGAATGGTGTGGGTGCGTCCCGGTCCCAGCAGTGCACGAACCCCGAGTCTCGACTTCTCTGCTGTTTTCCGCCCGACGATGTGGGAAATTGTCGCCCGCCTCCTTCTTCACCCGGGCCACACAGCCCCAGTAGTAAACAGAAAATGAGGGAAAGGAAAAGCCAATAAACAGAAAACAAAGTGCCAGCCTGCACTGTGTCGTACGGAGCCCCGCCGAGTACTAGAGGGAAATGTGCGCAAAGGGAGCGAGTTGAGTTCGTTCGCAGTCTTCAGTTTTCGTTACGTTTTGGCTCCCGTTTTTCATTTTTCAGTTTCATCGGAAAATGTAAAAATCTCGAATTCGAAGAAAATTGAAAAACAGTTTTCCTTTCGAGGTGCGATCGAAATTGCGCGGCGACGAGATCGCTGAAGCTAAAAAGTTTTCTTTGCCGGAAAATTCGGTATTCAGAGTGTGTGTGGGGCTAAGAAGACGATAGAAAAGCGACGAAAAATTCGACAAAAATCAAGAGTTGTGATCGATTTTCTCAGTTTTCCTCGTCATGGAAAAGTAGTGCTGGTCGGTGTGTGGTGGCTTGTTTTTTTGGTGCTAGTCGAGCCGAAAGTGTCTGGCTGTGAAATAAAGCGACCTCGAGTTTCCTTCTACCCTGTCTTTTGTGCTCGGTGTTTTTTGTTTGTTTGTTTTTCTGAAAGTGTGTTTTTTTTTTGGTATCGATTCCGTTGACCGGAAACGGCCGGAAAAGTCGACCGCTCGAATTTCGAAACTTGTGGAATACGTCGCGGATGAACAACAGCTGGGATATCGAGAATTTCGCTTGGACGTCTGGCCGGAAAATCTGAAGCTCTGCCAAATGGTAACGAGATACTTTTAATTCTGTTTGTTATGTTTTAATTGGTAGAGGGTTTGTTTTAATTGTCGGCGGTACGAGCGTGTGCAGCGCTAAGTGCATGTCGGACCGCGCCGGTTGTGGTGCAGACGGAGCGCTCCTTTGTTTGGTGTCGCTCTAAATTTGATGCCAGAACGACTAAAAATAGCGCCTGCTCTGGGCAAACGATCGGAGGCTGCGGCAAGCCAAAGGCGGACGACAGTTTAGCAATAGCACAGCTAGTTGCCCATTTACACACTAGAAACTACCTCTTCCTCGGTTAGACCGCGCAGCACACAGTATTGCACATTCGAGAACTAATTTTAGTCTTTAGTTAATGACACTTTTCAGGAAGAGAATATCTGGCTGCGTGTACGCATCGATGCTTTGGTGATGTCTGGGATTATTGCCAAATTCTGTTCTGGATTGAAATTTTATAAATTACTTGAAACACGAATTTCTAAAGATGTAAATTACCAATGTGGGGAAATTGTGTGGATGTGTTAGCTGGTGTCTGTTGAAAAATTTCCATCATTACGATGACACCTTTCGTCCTTTATAAGGTCCGTTTCATATTTATAAGGTCACTTAATATTTTTAAAAATATGAAACGCTTACATGAATTTGTACACTACGGTTTCTCTAAAATATTCCATGCAATGGTGCAAATGGCACAGTGTACAAATACGCAGTTATTCGCTAACGATATTTCCGTTATCTGAACGAACAAAATTTGCTCTTGTTTCATATTTATAAGGTCAGTTGAGATAAAACTGTGGAAGTACTAACAACACAGTAATTAAGAGCTAGATTTTTATTTGTTTTTTCTAATTCAGTAAGCTTACTCATAATGCCACGTGGGAAAGTACTGGGTGAACAAGAAAAAGGATTTATTAACGCCCTTCATGCAGAGAACTATGCTTTGAGAGAAGTTTGTGTGTTGTTCAAAATTACTTGCGTTCTCCAGATTCCTACGGCACTCAAAAACGATCTGGAAGAAAAAGAAAGCTTGACTAAACCACACATCTTCGAATGCGTCTACCTCTCTTAATCAGCTCAGAGCCATGGTACGCAATGAAATATCGCGTTCTACCGTTTGGAGAACTTTGAAATGTACGGATTTCATTCGATATGAAAAAAGAAGGTAATGCCTAAATTGACAGCCAAGCACAAAGAGGCCAGTCTACAATTTGCAAGAAATAACGTCGACACAAATTGGAATCGGGTAAGTAAAAAAAATCGATGCAAAAAACTACAATTCAAAAGACATCTATCATTTTAAGATTGTATTCTCCGACGAGAAGAAGTGGAATCTCGATGGTCCTGACGGCTCTCGGGGATATTATCGTGATATCTGTCAAGAGCCATTAAATTTTGCGAAGAGAAATTTTGGTGGCGGTAATGTGATGACATGGGCCGCGTTTTGTGCTGGAGGATGTTTAGAAAACCAGATCGTTTCCTCTCGAATGAAGAGTGCAAACTACATCGAAGTTTTGGAGAAGGCTTTAGTACCATTTTTAAATGAACATGGTTCAGAAGAATGGATCTTTCAGCAGGATAACGCGAAAATTCATGTAAGCCATGAAACAAAAAGTTGGTTTGCCGCTAAAGGGGTTCAACTTATGCAGTGGCCTGCCTGCTCACTTGACTTGAATCCAATAGAAAATCTATGGAGCATATTATCACAACGGATTTACGCCAATAACCACCAATTCAACTCAGCTGTAGAGCTTATTTGCGCAATACAAGTGGGATGGTGTAGAATAGAGCCTGGGATTATCACAAACCTCGTTGGTAGTATGGAAGGGAGAGTAAATAAAATATTGTTGAATGGGGGCAATATTATCTGTTGATTTTAAGTAATTTGGCGTTAATTTTTAAAAGAGAAAAGTTTTTTTGATCTTATAAATATGAAACAAGAGCAAATTTTGTTCGTTCAGATAACGGAAATATCCTTAGCGAATAACTGCGTATTTGTACACTGTGCCATTTGCACCATTGCATGGAAACCGTAGTGTACAAATTCACGTAAGCGTTTCATATTTTTAAAAATATGAAGTGACCTAATAAATATGAAACGGACCTTAGTTCCACTATGAACTAATGAGTACTATTGTGATTGCGAAAAATTTCGCCATTTGGTTTGGTAGATTTTGAATATTCGAGGTTCTGGGGATCCAAAAAAGTGGTTTTCGTCTGTGTAGAGAGAGTAGGATTAGTCGCCAAATATCGGGCAGGTAAGTGGACAGACCGGTTTTTGAAAATGAAGTTATGAGTTGTTGTGTATATAATTATTTATAATTTTTTATACAAGCACGTCTGCCTTCTTGGAAGGTTGCAGTGAGAGAAAGAGAGCGAAAGATATTGTGGCTACACTATACAGAATCTAAATATTGTTCAGTCTCTTGTACTAATTATAGAAAGCATTTAAGCTATTTATAGCATTAAGGATTAAGCGACTTTGTACTGGGCTTAATTGCTTGGAGAATTATTGGTAATGGTGGGAAATGGTTCATAAGGTATGCATATTTACATTGAATATACATAATTGAATGGTGCTAGATATGAAAAGGGAAACAATTAAATTGAAAATTCTTTTGCAAAAAATTAAACCCAAAGAAAAAGGCGCAAGGCGATTACGTTCATCGATCGCTCTGTATTGCCGAAAGAATTTCGTTTCTAAAAAAAACTCCCAATACTGAGATCCTACCGAAGTGAATGAAGAGATGAAAATGATGTACACTTTTCTAATGTTCGACCGCTGATCATCAAATTTATGCAGTTGGTTAGAAAATATAATAAAAAAAAAACCCTAAAGATATGCAAAAATGGAATGTAGACGCAGAGTTAGCCATAGCATGATGTTTCAAAGGTCAGATTCGTTTCCCGGATCGGTTCAGAGTGAACACATGGCACATGTCGGAGAAGAAACCGGCTTCGAAAAAGAAGAGGATAATGTTTTAGGTTGATGCAAAAGTTCTGTTGTATTTTAATACCTGCAGAAATTTTTTTTGCCGTAGAGCGAAAAATTTAAGCTTACAAAATATTAACAGAACGGCTGATATGAGCCAAAAGGACAAATATAATGATCTTAGACAAAATATGTAGACCAAAAAAAAAACGGAGGTGCAATAATGACGAAATTAAAAACATATACGAACATTTTAAATTACACAGCACAAAAGCTGCTTTTTGTCTTGTTAAATGGATGAAAGAGGGATACGAAGCGCAGATGACCCTCTGCAGGGATACAGAAGAGAGTAAAGCTAAAGATATAAAACTAAGATGGGCGCAATACTTTGCACACCTCCTCAATCCGAGTCCAACATTCGCACGAAAAGCAGCAGGAGACATAATAGCAGGAGCATCTTGATCTTTGCGTCCTCCCATACTCGAAGAGGTAAAAATGGTAATGAAGAACAACCCAAACAACAAAGCGCCGGGAACTGGTCAAATTCCTGCTGAGCTTCTAAAATACGGCGACACCTACTTAAGACATTTCGCACACAGATTAGTCGCGAAGATATGGACGAAGAAAACTTTTCCTGAAAGTTAGTGCAGGAGTATCATATGTCCAATTTATAAAAAAGGTGCCAAACTCTGCTCCGATAACTACCGAGGAATATCTTTGTTCTGTACGTCTTATAAGATCTTGATGAAAATTCTGGAAAAGAGAATTAAGCCTTTTGCTGACAAAGTAACTTGTGAACACCAAAACGGATTTAGAGCTGGACGATTGACCACGGAGCTAGGGTGTAGCCTAGTAAGTAGTGTGTTGGTCTTGTAATGCGAAGGTCGAGAGTTCAAATCCCGGTCGGTGCAATATATAATTCCAGCACTTTACCTGCTTGGATAAACCTTGGTCACCTCATTCTACGAAAATTAAAAAAATCGTAGGAAGAGGGTTGTGGGCTAACAACCCTTCCATAATAAATAATGAAAAAATATTAAGGAAGAATAGAAGTAGAAGATTGACCACGGACCAAACATTCTGAGTTGAACAGGTGATGGAGAAGTGCTGGGAATATAACGATATGCACAAGATATTTGTTGACTTCAAACAGTCATACGACGGTATTGACAGGGACGTACTGTATAAAATTAATTATGAGTTTGGAATCCAACCAAAACTGGTTCGGCTTACAAGAATGACAATGCCCGAGTCTTTGGTAAAAGTCACAGTATAAGATGATCTGACTTGAGCTTTAAAACGGAAAATGGTCTTAAACAAGGTGACGGCCTCGCACCAATGCTGTTCAATTTGACACTAGAATATTTTTTTCGGAAACTTCCCGTTGACACCAAGGGAACACTATGCTTCAAATCCACATAACTCATAGACATCCTTGCAAGATCTCTGGAGAGCGCTAAAAAGGTATTTGTAAACCTTGACTCGGTAGCAAGGGAAGTTGGACTACACATTAACGAAAACAAAACAAAACAAAAGTTATTATTATACACAAATTAGAAAAAAAATCCCAATCAGAAAAAATATTATAGACGGACCACCAACCGAACTCCTAAAAGCGGACCCGGAAATAACAGCCGATATACTCCTTCCACTCTTTACTGAGGTGTGGAATGAAGGAAAATATCCGACTGAATGAAAAATCCGCTTCCCTGTGCGAGAGGGTTTCAGACAAGGCTGCATATTAGCACCAGCCCTGTTTCTGGTGGTAATAAATGATATCTTGAAACCTGCACTGGAAGGTGGGGAAGGTAAAGGTCTTCAATGGAGACTATTTAACATCTTAAGTCACCTTGATTATGCTGATGACGTATGTTTGCTTGCACATAACCGTTCGGACTTAGAGTCAAATATTCGCTCGTTGCATTCTAAATGCAATAAGGCGGGACTGAAAAATATATAATACCTCAATGGTAGAAGGAGTGGAGAATGTGACCCGTTCACGAGCTTAATGTTACTTTATTTTCTAAAAATGACATATGACAAATTTCAGTACGATAGGCCAAAGCTTTCGAGAGTTATGTTGTAGACAGAAGGATAGACAGACGGTTACTCGGCATCGAGGTTTTTGAGCAACAACAAATATTTCTGTACCCTTGGCGGCTCTGTGCGAGCGTTATTTCTTAGCGTTACAAACGGTAAGGCAAACAAAATTTACTCTCAGATTTAATCTAAAGTTTAAACAGTCCATATCTCAGGTTTAGATAAACCAAATTTAATTATGTATCACTCAAATGAAAGGTCCAAATGTCTGCAGTCGAACTTCATTTTTAGTTTTGCAATATAATTTAGTACACCGTCATAAATCTCAAAAAGCCTCTAAGACTGGCGAAAATGTTGTTATTTTTCGGGTCCTTCCCCAACTCTCCCAGCGGCCGCAATATTTTTATCGTAATCTACGCAAAAAAACATTGAGGCTAAAAATAACATCGAGATCGCAGCATTTCTCCAAATAAACCTTTTTTGATCTAATCCGACAGGACTATGTAGGAGGTATAGCTGATATCATACGTGATGGAGGATCCTCTTTGAGTCCTCCTATTCTCGAAGAAGTAAAAACAGTTCCGAGGGATCACTCTAACAATAAAGAGGCGTCCGGGCATTAATCAAAATTCAGCTGAGCCTCTGAAAGCTGGTAATACCTAGCACATTCACTAGATTGGATAATCATAGAGAATGTGGGCATAGGGAACATGAATGATGTAAGCATACAAACTAATTGGCGGTTTTAGAGCTGGATGATCGACTACGAACCAGATATTCTCAGTTAAAGAGGTGCTGGAAATATAACATTACCTTGGGCAACAGATGATTGTCGACTTCAACAGGCGCGTACTATATACAATTATGGCGCAGCTTAAAATCCTACCGAAACTGGTTCGTCTTATGATTGTGACAATGGTGACTGTAACAAGTCAGAGTAGAAAATGACGTGACTTTCAGCTTTAAGACTGACAACGGCCTTAAACAAGGTGCCGACCTGGAATCAATGCCACTCGAATATTTTGTTAAAAAATATATTTCGTTTACACCAAGGGAATACTATCCTTCAAATTCACACAACTTATAGTGAATCCCGGGGACACAAATATCCTTGCAAAGATTTTGGCAGAGTGCTTAAGAAATATTCGTAAACATTGACTCGATCGCAAGGAAAGATAAACTACGTACAAACGAAAACAAAACAAACGAAGAAAACTACGCCAGTCAGACAAAATATTAAAGTAGGAGACTACAGCCTAAAGGCGTAGACAGCTTTGTATACCTACTGGTAAACTTATTGAAGGATGGAAGCGAACCTTCCGAGGTTAAAATAAGAATAAGGAATTATTCGGTACTTTCAATAATTAACAACGAAAACCTACACAGGAAAACTGAACTTAGCTATATAAAATGATCATAAGACCTGTGCTATGCTTTGTCAGCGAAACGTGGATATTAACCCAAGAGCCCAAAAAATTACTTCTTCTTATTCTTCAATGGTACTACAGCTCAAAATGGGCTTTGGCCTCCTGACCATTAGGCTCCTTAAAGTCGACGAGGATTTGAACTCCCGACCAACATGCTACCTACTAGGCTACACCCTAGCTTACTTAATTACTTAACGCCTTTGAAAGAAAGGTCCTTAGGTGAAACTTCAGATATATGAGCCAAGACTCACTGATGACGCAGGCAGCAAACCACTGCTAAGACTTTCTAACTGGAAGATACGGTCACTGGTCATAGAAGGATGGATGTGTAGTATACAGGAAGCCAAGGCTCGGTTTGCGATTTGGGATGTGGTGCCATCGTAAGTAAATAAGTAAGTAAGTAAGCTTCTGATCAATCCATTTTATTCTCTGAGTCTTAATCCTTAGCACTACAAGATTCGTTAAAGCAAACTTAAATACATTCAGATTTCATCTAGAATGTAAACATTTCACAGAATCATGGTTGTGCCCTAGATTTTTTTTTATGAATGACCATGCTATTCAACTGAAACATGATATTTTTTGAATGGCTAATCGCATGACTATACTATGCATCTATTAATAATTATTCGAAGGTTCAAAAACTAATAAATTTGCATTTCGCTGTATTTCCATAATCGATATTGATATGATTCGATAATAATATTTCCATCTCTACACTGACTTCCTCCCAAACTTGCTATTCCGACTGAAATAATTTGTTAAAATTAAATTCCTGATTGACAAAAGTGGGATTATTAATTTATTAAATTATGCGATATTTATAAAGCACAGAAACGAGAACTTTAATGCACAATTTGCAATAATGAATAAGAAAAACAAATACAGAAGATTTGCATTATCTTAGAGATTCTATAGGCCAAACTATTCGTACCATTCCATTAAGATATTCTACCGGAAATTCCGCAAATGCACCTCCTCCGAATGCATTAAGATATTAAAATTGTCGTATCAATTCCTCTTAGAAATATCTTATTGTTACTGTTGTTATTTATGTTTTTAAATCTAAGTCATTGTCATCTGGAAGTTCAAGATAAGTTTGTTTTCTTGCATTAACAAATAAAACCGGTTACTAGTCAAATAGCTAATATCGAAAATATATTAAGATAATTAATAGCCGGCATCACCACCTTCATATTCGCTTATTCAAAAACAGAAATCAATTATTTTTTTGTATTTTTAAGACGTATTTTTAATGGCATCTTCAAATTTTTTAATTTCATTTTTTAAATTTCATTATACCGTGAAATAAAAAGATATTTGGCATTCTTTGCATTTTGTGCTGTAGGAAAAAGCCATAAGAAAAATTTCATAACATTCGTTTAGATTGAAGACCTCCGTAGCTGTTGATGTCATTGAAGTGACTCGAGACCATAAAAAAAATCTAGAACACCCCCGCAAAATTTAATTTAATTTTTCTTTGGACCAAAAAAAAAGTGAAATAAAAAATTGTGTGTCTGACTGGAGGTATGTATTTAGGTGTACTTGAATGTCATCCAGCATTACGAAATGACCGCCAACTATCAAATTTGTTTCGATGTTTATCTGTTGCAACCATATAGACCAAACGAGTAGAACACCAACATTTTTACTTTCGAGAATGTACAACTTTTCATTTTAATAATTTAACTGAAGTCATTTTCCAGACGAGTCAGTAGGTGGTGGTTATTCGTTGGAATTTCTTTGGTAATTCTTAGAGAAGAATTCATAGTGTAGACAGTGTAAGCTCACCATTTAGTAACGCATTTAGTATATCTACATATATATGTAGTTCCAAAGTATCGTCTACTCATTGGATCACGTAATTCTTAAAATTTAATTGCCGATTGCCTCTCTACTCAGCTGTGGTCTCACTACCATAACTCAGCCGTTTCGAATGCGCATAATACGAAAATTATATTTCTAAATACTTGGGCGTGCTAGAATTCTCGACTTATAAATATCAAAGTAAATACCGGGAAACACAAACAAATTAATATTTTAATAACGTTTTCGTGAAAATTCTTAATAAATTTTTTAGTACCAAAACTTAAGTATTCGCGTCATACCTATTTCGTAAAATGTTTTTCTTTCGAGAATAGCTAATATTCATGTTTTCCATTATGATTTCGAAAAAGTTGTTCGTACTTCATTTCTGGATGATAAACCGAATTGAAGTCACTGCACTTAGTCGTTAAAATTAGGTTACTCAATTGCTAGTAAGCAACTGCTTTCGGAAATGATTCATAAAGTACACAGATCGTGATTGTAATGTCTTCGGAGGTAACTAAGTGTTATTTTTAATGCATATGAGACTAAAATGTAAAACTAGAAATGCTTGGCCATATTTTTCTGTCATTAATTTTTTTGAATTTCGGCTTTTGTAAATTTTAATTAATTAATTTAGTATTAGGACCAAAGGTCGCCTCCTTGGTTTAGGCTCTAAGTTTTTCACCGAACTAAGAGACCAAAAAGAGGTTAGCCACTTGTTACATTTCTAGCACGGACAAATATCAATCAATCAATCAAATTCCTCTTAAGACCCCCTATAGGGGCAAAGGACAGAAACAACAATTTTCCACAATGCGCGATCCTGAGCATCGGTCTTAAGCTGTTGCCATAACTTGTTTATTTCTCTGGTCTCCTGCTTAACTTCCATGTGCTACATGGTCGACCAACCCGACGTCTTCCTTGAGGATTATAATCCGCCCTTGAATCTCAATACCTATTTTAGTCTGGCCAGTTGTACTCCAAAATTCGTCGTTGGAGATCACTTCTGGCCGAAATATTCCTAAAATGCGTCGGAGGCATTGGTTCTCGAAAGTCTGTAGTTGCATGGTCAGTCGAACGGTCACTTTCCACGTAGTGCGACCATATAACAACACGTATTTGACGAATGTGCAGCTTCGTGCGAAGGGAGATCTCTCTTAACCTCCAGAAAGGGGAAAGGATACTGAAGACCTGACAAGCTTTATTTAGACGACCCTCAATATCCTTTTCAGCTACGCCGTCCATGCTGACAATGCTTCCGAGATAACAAAAATCTTGCACCTCTTCAACATCTTGTCCGTTAAGAATAATTGGTGTGCTTGCGTTCGAACCCATGTGCATGTACTTGGTTTTACGCACATTTATTTTCAGTCCCGCCTCTTTGCATTTAGAATGCAACGAGCGAACATTTGACTCTAAGTCCGAACGATTATATGCAAGCAAGCACACATCATCAGCATAATCAAGATGTTAAACAGTCTCCATTGAAGACCTATGGGCTTTACGCCCAATCATAATTCTTTTATGTTTTTAAATTTAATGCTCGTATGATGTATTTTTTTACCAATGTTTTGCAAGTAATCATTGTGTTTTTTTTTACAGAATGACCTATGTTATTGGCAATTTCGCGCTTTATGTGCAATGCACAAACACAGACATGGAGGGAAGGAATGGGATTGGGAAGGTTAGGGAAGACGGGTGAGAACGATGATGAATGAATGAATTTTTTTTGAATAAATAAATAAATATCAGTATCATACTACCAAACGTTACATATAGTGCGTTGTATGGTGGGACAGTACCGAACTGAAATATATCCAATTGGAATTGGGTCATATTCAGAGAATCGCCTGCATAGGTATAACGGACTGGAAGCCCTTTTGGGTCTTCTTCTGAATGCTGTAATTCTGGAGAAGGCGTTACGGCGGTGAAACTTGAAATTTTCCTACGTGCAATGCTATCAAAGATATACTTTGTGGAGCACTTCGAAGTCACTCTACCTTACAGACAGTAATGGACTGACAATCATGTCATGCAGAATGACGAGATTAAGATGTTTACTGATGGTTCGAAAATGGAAGAAGGAATACGTTATGTCATCTATTATGTAAGATCTGCAAATCTTCAGGCATCTACCAGAATATGCCACGGTCTTCCTATCAGAGGAAATGGTTATTGGCGAAGGAGCGGAACTGGCCTTGCGTACTGGCGCCAAGCTGCACCAAAAGCCCTCTCCGCTTTCAGCTGTAATTCAAGATGCTTGAACCACTGTATGGACATGTTGGAAGAATTGGGGGAAAACCTACACTTTGTGACTTTGTTGGATTCCGGGGCATCGAGATATACCTAGAAATGAAATGGAGATATGGATGGCCAAGAACGGATCTGCTTCTGCTACCATTGAAGAAACGGACAATGTTAGCCTTAAGAGTCATTAAGACAAGCTGCGCTAACTAAATGCGAGGAAAGAAAAATTTCAAATGGTTACAAAGCGATTCGTGTAACACCACGAAAATGCTATGGTGACGATTTGATAGAGGGAAATCACTTTACAGAAACCCGTATGGCAATTAGTAGGTATTATCACGGGCCACTATCTTCTCAGAAAACACGCTCGAAGACTTCGCCTTACAACCGAGGACATTTCCTTAAACTTCGTCACATTCAAAATAAACCGATTTAGTTAGAAAGTACACTTACCTCAACACTTCAATAATAATAATTTTGAAAGTAATTCAAGCAATCAATCAAACAATTATTGACATCTATCCATTTCTTCTATCGTCCCCTCCCTTCCATGCAAATCCTATATCCAATACCGGTTAAGTGTAAAATAATGGACAACAGCCATGCCCTATAGCACATTACCTTAGTCATCCCTATCTGCTACTACCCTAATCTGCATATTAAATTCCTACGCATCCTCATCTTGTCCCAAGAATAATAAGGTTGCACCCGACTTGTTGGCAGATATTTTTTTATTGCATAAATATTTGCTTTTCTGGCCTACGATGGGTTTTACTCATATGTTATAGCAAGATGTCTGTCATATTGTTTTGATCCCATTCTGTTGCCAAGAAGTCGCATAGTATCTCGCGGTATACCGCTGGCTATCCTGACACCTCTTACAGCGTTCTTGAAGAAAAAGATATGATGACAAGCTGTAAATGTCATCGTAGTTCAACCCAGCTGTTTAACGTCTTCTATATAAATAAGAAGAAAATTTGAAAATATTGACCAAACATTTTTTTCACAATAATTCGACTTCCCAACATTAGTGGATCTGATAAACATGTCTAATAGGAAATGTATTTTTAATGCACGTCACTATTATGAAGTAAATTGCGAACTTGAAAATCCTTGACTTCGAAATTTCGATAGATTTAGTTTTGAACTTTATGGTTACAAGATGTTCCTGTTTATAAATTTGACGTAGTGCTCAAAGTGTTTATATTTAATAAATTGATTATTTATTATTCTAATAATAAATAATTGTGGTCGACACAGAAAAAAGTTGCTGCTCTGAAAATTAGCTTTTTCGCGTTTTAGTTCTAAAAAGCAATAAAAATCACCCATCAGTCTGTACACAGTGGATCAATTTACCAATCTGAGCGGACAAAATTAAAAAAAACCGATATGATTTAAAATTTATGAGTAATGGCCATGTAGGATAAACAAAATACAACTGGTATAAAGAAAAACGAAAAGTATTACGAATCACTAAAAAAAAAATTCAGTACAGTAAACAGTATAATTCAAGTGAACAAAAATATGTAGGTATTTTTGAATTAAATAAAAGTAATAATATTTTGAAAATGTTAAAGTAAAATAATTTATACGAGTCTGAACGTATATTTATAATAGACTAGTAAATAATAATAAATTTGAGTCTAGAATTTAAATCAGAAAAAAATCGATATTTCTATTCCCAAGTAAGGAGCCCCATTAATCTATATAAATATAATTGTAGTGTCTGTCTGTTATTTGTTTATAAATGGCAATAACTAAGTTTTTTGCTTTATTTTAGCAATAACTAAGCAGAAACAAATGTCGCTGTCTGTCTGTCAGTCTTTCCGGTTTTCACGCAAAAACGGCTAAACCGCAAGGGGGTAGTTGTAGTATGAGGTTTTACCAATTCCTGCAACTATCTTTGGAGTTAGCGACTCCACGGACCTGAGCTAACTATCCCCCTCTGGGATGGGGGCTGTAGAATTCACCCACAGCCAGTCCTGCTTGCCCTAAAAATGGCAAATGGACACTCACTGGATCATGGGCTTATCACCCGTGATCTTAAGACCTAAATGATACGAGAAACGGATACATCGCCTCGGATACGGACTGATCCTACGGTAACGACTTTTGGCATTCGAAAACGGACTATGATTGGCTTCTGGAATGTTCGAACATTGAATGACGGGGGAAGAGCTGGGGTTACTCGGTCCTTGCACCGCCAATCAGTGATCGACCGTGAAATGGAGCACTATAACATCCAAATCTTGGGCTTGAGCGAGGTCAGGTGGACAGGATCAGGAGAAGAACGAACCCCTAGCGGAAACACTATTCTGTACATTGGCCCTGAAAGTGAAGCCAGAAATGGCGTGGCGTTCGTCCTTACGCCGAGAGCGAGAAACAGTCTCATTAGCTGGGAACCAATCTCGGATAGGATTATCGTCGTCAGGCTCAGGACCAGTGTCAGAAACGTCACAATTCTGCAGTGCTACGCACCAACTAATACCGCAACATCTGGTGACAAAGAGGAGTTTTATAGCCAACTGAGTGCCACCTTCGAACGTGTTCCAAGAGGTGATATTATTATCATCTCGGGAGATATGAACGCCCAGGTTGGATCAGACAACACTGGACTAGAACACGTCATGGGGAGGCATGGTGACCCTTGGGTCGACGCTTCACGACCTTGGATTAAGAGACCCGAAAACGGCGAATTATTTGTGGAGTTCTGTAGTACTCGGCAAATGGTCATCGGAGGGACCCTTTTTCCACACAAGAGTCATCATAAAACATCTTGGGTTTCCCCTGATGGTGTTACTCAGAACCAGATCGACCATTTGGCTATAAGTCGCCGATGGAGAAGATGTCTCCTCGATGTGCGAGCGAAACGTGGAGCTGACGTGGGGAGCGATCACCACTTGATGGTTGCCTGCTTGAGATTGTGTACAGCAGCTATCCGACGACCACAAATTCTTCAAATGAAGCGCAAGCTTAATGTGGATAAACTCAGAGATCCCAACAAAAAACGCGAATACACCACCATTCTACGCGAAAAGTCATCCACATTGGGTGAACATGAAATGCGCACACTGGACGCCAATTGGGAGGCAACCAGAAACACTTTTCTAACTAGTGCTGAAGAATCTGTGGGATATGTGCAAAGCGGTGAGAAACCCTGGATGTCACAAGACACATGGGACAAGGTTGGCAATCGGAAAAAAGCCAAATTGGCAATCATCTCTCAACCCGATGTCAACCAACGAACGCCCGACTTGAGGCAGAACTACCGCGATGCTCATATACAGCTTAAAAAGGCTGTTAGACGCGACAAGAGAAAGGCCATTGAAGATCTGGCAAACAAGGCAGAATCTGCGGCTTACCTTGGGGATATGGGTTCACTTTTCAAAATCATGAAACAGTTGACGAACAGGAATTTCACCGCCAACCACCTGGTGAGAGATGTCAACGGAACTCTCCTTAATATGAGTGAACACCAGTTGCGACGATGGAAGGAATACTTCTCTGATATTTTAAACATCTTGTCAGATGAAGATATTCCGGAAACAGAACAACTTCCAAACATCCAACCGCAACAATCCTCTATTAGGGACGATCCCCCAGATAAGGAAGAGATAGTTTCCGCCATTCGGTCAATGGCGGGAAGGAAAGCTCCAGGTATAGACGGACTACCAACCGAACTCCTCAAAGCGGACCCAGAAATAACAGCCGATATACTCCTCCCACTCTTCACTAAGGTGTGGAATGAGGGAAGATATCCGACTGAATGGAAGGAGGGCGTCATTGTGAAAATTCCGAAGAAGGGCGACCTTCGGGATTGTGGCAATTGGCGTGGTATATGTCTACTTACTGCCGTATCAAAAATTATGGCTAAGGTAATTCTCAATAGGATTAGTGATGTCGTCGAGAGCACTCTCGAAGTTTATCAGGCTGGATTCCGTAAAGGGTCGTCTTGTACCGACCACACAAATACCCTACGGATAATATTAGAGCAGTCAGCCGAAATGGGTTCGCCACTACATCTCATGTTTGTGGACTTCGAGAAGGCTTTCGACAGCGTTAAGCGAGATTACATATGGAATGCTTTGCGTAGGAGAGGTATTCCAGATAAGGTCATAGCTATGATTAAAGAATCCTACGAAGATGCAAGGTGTCGTGTCTTGCATAGAGGAGAGCTGTCCGAGAGCTTTCCTGTGCGAACGGGTGTCAGACAAGGCTGCATATTATCACCAGCCCTGTTTCTGGTGGTAATAAATGACATCTTAAAAGCTGCACTGGAAGGTGGGGAAGGTAAAGGTCTTCAATGGAGACTATTTAACATCTTAAGTCACCTCGATTATGCTGATGACGTGTGTCTGCTTGCACATACCCGTTCGGACTTAGAGTCAAATGTTTGCTCGTTGCATTCTAAATGCAAAGAGGCGGGACTGAAAATAAATGTGCGTAAAACCAAGTACATGCACATGGGTTCGAACGCAAGCACACCGATTGTTCTTAATGGACAGGATGTGGAAGAGGTGCAAGATTTTTGCTACCTCGGAAGCATTGTCAGCATGGACGGCGGAGCCGAAAAGGATGTTGAGGCTCGGCTAAATAAAGCCCGTCAGGCCTTCGGTATCCTTTCCCCTTTCTGGAGGTTAAGAGAGATCTCCCTTCGCACGAAGCTGCGAGTTTTTGACGCATGCGTCAAATCCGTGTTGTTATATGGTTGTACTACGTGGAAAGTGACCGTTCGACTTACCAAGAAACTACAGACTTTCGTAAACCAATGCCTCCGGCGCATTTTAGGAATATTCTGGCCAGAAGTAATCTCCAACGACGAACTTTGGAGTACAACTCGCCAGACTAAAATAGGTATTGAGATTCAACGGCGAAAGTGGCAGTGGATCGGTCATACTTTGAGGAAACCAGAGCAAAACATCGCAAAACAGGCTCTGGATTATAACCCTCAAGGAAGACGTCGGGTTGGTCGACCATGTAACACATGGAAGCGGGCAGTTGAGCAGGAGGCCAGAGGAATAAACAAGTCCTGGCAACAGCTTAAAGCCGATGCGCAGGATCGCGCCTTGTGGAAGAGAGTTGTTTCTGTCCTATGCCCCTATAGGGGGTCTTAACAGGAATTTGATTGAAACAGTATAATTCAAGTGAACAAAAATATGTAGGTATTTTTGAATTAAATAAAAGTAATAATATTTTGAAAATGTTAAAGTAAAATAATTTATACGAGTCTGAACGTATATTTATAATAGACTAGTAAATAATAATAAATTTGAGTCTAGAATTTAAATCAGAAAAAAATCGATATTTCTATTCCCAAGTAAGGAGCCCCATTAATCTATATAAATATAATTGTAGTGTCTGTCTGTTATTTGTTTATAAATGGCAATAACTAAGTTTTTTGCTTTATTTTAGCAATAACTAAGCAGAAACAAATGTCGCTGTCTGTCTGTCAGTCTTTCCGGTTTTCACGCAAAAACGGCTAAACCGCAAGGGGGTAGTTGTAGTATGAGGTTTTACCAATTCCTGCAACTATCTTTGGAGTTAGCGACTCCACGGACCTGAGCTAACTATCCCCCTCTGGGATGGGGGCTGTAGAATTCACCCACAGCCAGTCCTGCTTGCCCTAAAAATGGCAAATGGACACTCACTGGATCATGGGCTTATCACCCGTGATCTTAAGACCTAAATGATACGAGAAACGGATACATCGCCTCGGATACGGACTGATCCTACGGTAACGACTTTTGGCATTCGAAAACGGACTATGATTGGCTTCTGGAATGTTCGAACATTGAATGACGGGGGAAGAGCTGGGGTTACTCGGTCCTTGCACCGCCAATCAGTGATCGACCGTGAAATGGAGCACTATAACATCCAAATCTTGGGCTTGAGCGAGGTCAGGTGGACAGGATCAGGAGAAGAACGAACCCCTAGCGGAAACACTATTCTGTACATTGGCCCTGAAAGTGAAGCCAGAAATGGCGTGGCGTTCGTCCTTACGCCGAGAGCGAGAAACAGTCTCATTAGCTGGGAACCAATCTCGGATAGGATTATCGTCGTCAGGCTCAGGACCAGTGTCAGAAACGTCACAATTCTGCAGTGCTACGCACCAACTAATACCGCAACATCTGGTGACAAAGAGGAGTTTTATAGCCAACTGAGTGCCACCTTCGAACGTGTTCCAAGAGGTGATATTATTATCATCTCGGGAGATATGAACGCCCAGGTTGGATCAGACAACACTGGACTAGAACACGTCATGGGGAGGCATGGTGACCCTTGGGTCGACGCTTCACGACCTTGGATTAAGAGACCCGAAAACGGCGAATTATTTGTGGAGTTCTGTAGTACTCGGCAAATGGTCATCGGAGGGACCCTTTTTCCACACAAGAGTCATCATAAAACATCTTGGGTTTCCCCTGATGGTGTTACTCAGAACCAGATCGACCATTTGGCTATAAGTCGCCGATGGAGAAGATGTCTCCTCGATGTGCGAGCGAAACGTGGAGCTGACGTGGGGAGCGATCACCACTTGATGGTTGCCTGCTTGAGATTGTGTACAGCAGCTATCCGACGACCACAAATTCTTCAAATGAAGCGCAAGCTTAATGTGGATAAACTCAGAGATCCCAACAAAAAACGCGAATACACCACCATTCTACGCGAAAAGTCATCCACATTGGGTGAACATGAAATGCGCACACTGGACGCCAATTGGGAGGCAACCAGAAACACTTTTCTAACTAGTGCTGAAGAATCTGTGGGATATGTGCAAAGCGGTGAGAAACCCTGGATGTCACAAGACACATGGGACAAGGTTGGCAATCGGAAAAAAGCCAAATTGGCAATCATCTCTCAACCCGATGTCAACCAACGAACGCCCGACTTGAGGCAGAACTACCGCGATGCTCATATACAGCTTAAAAAGGCTGTTAGACGCGACAAGAGAAAGGCCATTGAAGATCTGGCAAACAAGGCAGAATCTGCGGCTTACCTTGGGGATATGGGTTCACTTTTCAAAATCATGAAACAGTTGACGAACAGGAATTTCACCGCCAACCACCTGGTGAGAGATGTCAACGGAACTCTCCTTAATATGAGTGAACACCAGTTGCGACGATGGAAGGAATACTTCTCTGATATTTTAAACATCTTGTCAGATGAAGATATTCCGGAAACAGAACAACTTCCAAACATCCAACCGCAACAATCCTCTATTAGGGACGATCCCCCAGATAAGGAAGAGATAGTTTCCGCCATTCGGTCAATGGCGGGAAGGAAAGCTCCAGGTATAGACGGACTACCAACCGAACTCCTCAAAGCGGACCCAGAAATAACAGCCGATATACTCCTCCCACTCTTCACTAAGGTGTGGAATGAGGGAAGATATCCGACTGAATGGAAGGAGGGCGTCATTGTGAAAATTCCGAAGAAGGGCGACCTTCGGGATTGTGGCAATTGGCGTGGTATATGTCTACTTACTGCCGTATCAAAAATTATGGCTAAGGTAATTCTCAATAGGATTAGTGATGTCGTCGAGAGCACTCTCGAAGTTTATCAGGCTGGATTCCGTAAAGGGTCGTCTTGTACCGACCACACAAATACCCTACGGATAATATTAGAGCAGTCAGCCGAAATGGGTTCGCCACTACATCTCATGTTTGTGGACTTCGAGAAGGCTTTCGACAGCGTTAAGCGAGATTACATATGGAATGCTTTGCGTAGGAGAGGTATTCCAGATAAGGTCATAGCTATGATTAAAGAATCCTACGAAGATGCAAGGTGTCGTGTCTTGCATAGAGGAGAGCTGTCCGAGAGCTTTCCTGTGCGAACGGGTGTCAGACAAGGCTGCATATTATCACCAGCCCTGTTTCTGGTGGTAATAAATGACATCTTAAAAGCTGCACTGGAAGGTGGGGAAGGTAAAGGTCTTCAATGGAGACTATTTAACATCTTAAGTCACCTCGATTATGCTGATGACGTGTGTCTGCTTGCACATACCCGTTCGGACTTAGAGTCAAATGTTTGCTCGTTGCATTCTAAATGCAAAGAGGCGGGACTGAAAATAAATGTGCGTAAAACCAAGTACATGCACATGGGTTCGAACGCAAGCACACCGATTGTTCTTAATGGACAGGATGTGGAAGAGGTGCAAGATTTTTGCTACCTCGGAAGCATTGTCAGCATGGACGGCGGAGCCGAAAAGGATGTTGAGGCTCGGCTAAATAAAGCCCGTCAGGCCTTCGGTATCCTTTCCCCTTTCTGGAGGTTAAGAGAGATCTCCCTTCGCACGAAGCTGCGAGTTTTTGACGCATGCGTCAAATCCGTGTTGTTATATGGTTGTACTACGTGGAAAGTGACCGTTCGACTTACCAAGAAACTACAGACTTTCGTAAACCAATGCCTCCGGCGCATTTTAGGAATATTCTGGCCAGAAGTAATCTCCAACGACGAACTTTGGAGTACAACTCGCCAGACTAAAATAGGTATTGAGATTCAACGGCGAAAGTGGCAGTGGATCGGTCATACTTTGAGGAAACCAGAGCAAAACATCGCAAAACAGGCTCTGGATTATAACCCTCAAGGAAGACGTCGGGTTGGTCGACCATGTAACACATGGAAGCGGGCAGTTGAGCAGGAGGCCAGAGGAATAAACAAGTCCTGGCAACAGCTTAAAGCCGATGCGCAGGATCGCGCCTTGTGGAAGAGAGTTGTTTCTGTCCTATGCCCCTATAGGGGGTCTTAACAGGAATTTGATTGAAACAGTATAATTCAAGTGAACAAAAATATGTAGGTATTTTTGAATTAAATAAAAGTAATAATATTTTGAAAATGTTAAAGTAAAATAATTTATACGAGTCTGAACGTATATTTATAATAGACTAGTAAATAATAATAAATTTGAGTCTAGAATTTAAATCAGAAAAAAATCGATATTTCTATTCCCAAGTAAGGAGCCCCATTAATCTATATAAATATAATTGTAGTGTCTGTCTGTTATTTGTTTATAAATGGCAATAACTAAGTTTTTTGCTTTATTTTAGCAATAACTAAGCAGAAACAAATGTCGCTGTCTGTCTGTCAGTCTTTCCGGTTTTCACGCAAAAACGGCTAAACCGATTGTAATGAAACTTTCACAGATTATTAGGTCCACCTCGGAAAGTAATCTGCCTTAGGTTTTATTTTACTTTCCTCACTCCTTCTACGACCTCCCATACAAAGTGACTCATTTTCAAAAATTTATAATAATCAAATTTTCATGGAAACTATAAAAGCTATTAATTTGAAATTTAAAATATATTATTTCCATTATAAATGCAATCTTCAAGTATATAAATAATTTGAATGCCCTTACTCCTTCCACCACCTCCCATACAAACTAAACTTTTTCATGAAATACTATACTCCAATTTTCTCAGTACGTATAACTTTTATCAAGCTAAGATTTTGTACTAAATCTTTAATTAGCATTGCCATTAATATTAGGAAAAAAGTAACTAATTAGCTTTACTATTTCTACTCCCTCCCATACAATCTGACACAAATCCACGACTTTGCGAAAATTCGATTTTCTTGAAAAGAATGAATGTTACTGTTCTGAAATTTAAAATATATCAATTGAATGATAATTGTAGTTGCTCCTCAAAGAATAACTTAAAACTCTCCACTCCTTCCATCACCTCACATACAAACTGCACTTTTTCATGAAATACTCTAAATCAATTTTCTCAGTGCGTATTGCTTTGATCGAGCTAAAATTTTGTATTAAATCCCTAATTAGCATTATTACTATTGTCGGTAAAAATTAACCGATTAACTCCACTCCTTCTACCCCCTCCCTTACAATGTGACACAATTTCACGACTTTGCGAAAACTCGATTTTCTTGAAAAGTGTGAATCTAATTGATCTGAAATTTGTATCAATTGCATGGTGATTATAGTTGTTTCTAGAAAAACTACCAGAAACCCCGCACTCCTTCTACCACCTCCCATACAAATTGCACAATTTCACTAAATCCAATACACTAAGTTTCTCAAGTTACCTATTCAATTTTTCAAGCTTAACTTTGGTGCAAAATATTTTTATAGCTACTCTAGTATGATATGAAATAAATTAATTTAGTACTGTCATCCCCTCTATCACTCCCCACACAAAAATTCTTAAGATTACAAAAATTTCGATTTCATCGGTAGAATCATACAAATTGGGCTTTACGCACAATCGAAGTCCTGTTATGTCAATCAAATCAATCAAATTCCTGTTAAGACCTCCTATAGGGGCATGTTATGTATTTAAGCTTAATGTCATTTTATTTGGGCTTTTTTTAATTAATACAAGCTAGAACTATTCACATGTCCTTAACGCTCTTCAACACGTATACATATGATCTCGAATCACGGGTTTGATTTGATCATAAGCCTGTCCCATACAAATGCGAGTATCATGGTCTCATTCTTAATAATTTATGGTTCTGATTCCAACAAAATACAAAACATTGTGTTCAAAGAGCCATCAAACTAAGCAGATTGTTTATCCGATATAATGTACTACTAACTACATTCTCAAAAAATGTTATTATTGCGATTCTTACGCGGACAAAGTCGCGGGCGATCTCTAGTCCTTAATAATTTTTTTAATATGTCTAAATACACCCATTTATTCATTATTCCATCAATAAAATGCAAGTGTCCCACGCCGTTTGCCACCATAAGTGAACCGCCAGCATGTTTCACCGTCGGGACTAAGTTTTCCTTATTTAGCGAAGTATTTGTTTTTCTCCAGAGTTTTTGATTTCCATCTGCGCCGAAAATATTGAATGTGGACTCGTCACTCCAAATAACAGTCTCCCAGAATGAATTATCCTTCTCTAAATATTTTTTAGCGAATTCTAATCGTTTGATTCGATTTGCAGCAGATATGTATGGTTTTTTCTAGCGACTCTTCCGTTATACTCTTGTTGATGAAGAATTCTGCGCACCGTTTCATCAGCCACTTGTCGTCCTTTAGTCTCCCGCATTTTCTGATTAAGTTTTGGTACACTTAACTTTGGATTTTTTCGAATTTCGTTCACTGTATTTCGTTCATCACGACCGTTTAGTATTTTTTTTCGTCCTCGACCGTCCTTATTAAGCCAAGTTCCTTCATTTTGAAAGTTGTTTACATTGTATTGAATTGTGGAATACGGTTTATTAACAATTCCTGCAATTTCGCAATAAGATTTCTCTTTAAAGCTAAACTTATTATGGTTTCCCGTAAATCATTGTCCAATTCTTTACCACGACTCATTTTGATGAAATTGAACGTCAGAACTGATTGCAGATTGAAATAACCTTTTCAGGGAACTCGTTTAAGTATTACATCAGCCGAAATTAACCCGCAAAATTATAACAGGCGATTAAAGACAGTAAACAGTAAAAATGAACAAATAATTTTGTGAGATGAATTTCCAATCTTTTATTTTCTTTTTAATTTAATAAATTTATTTGAACTTCTTAAATTATAAAAAGTATTGTTTTTTTATTTACAATATCCCGACATCAAATTCTAGTTTTTGCTTTTTTCAAATATTTCATTTTAGTGTCTTAAAATGACGAATCTAGCTCGCATCCCAGAGTGACCAAATAATTTTGTGAGCAACTGTACCTCGTCAAATTTAACGAATTTGCAACATAACGGACGAATGTTTTTCGTTTCTTGATGTTTCTGAATCACAAATTACTAAACGTGTATTCAAGAGCGCATAAATGGCGAATAATTTTCAGCAATATTTTTGTAAAGTGGGAAGGGGGCAAGCTGTATATATATATTTTATTCAATCTCTCTCAATCGTTCTATACCTATAAAAAGAAGTTAATTTGTACGAATTCGAGCATTCAACTTTCCATAAAAAGAAGTATCTTAAAATGAAAATTTAACATTTTGTTCAAATATTTACGGTAATAACTTTAAGTTAAGACTGTCTAAAATTGAAAAAATTCTCAACACACTATCTAACACTTCCCACATACGAGTACCCTAAATTTGATGAAACGAAACTGTAGAAATTTTTGTCTCGAATACATTGTGTGATTTAAATCGACGTGACTGTAGATTTACAGAATCAATCTTAATTTTAGAATGAAGAATTTAAAATACGACCACACATTTCACCTTTATCTATAACTTAATTCTTATGATTACAGAGTTTTGCTTTAATTGTAAATGTGAACTAATATTTACATTTAAAAATAATGCAAAACAAATTAATATATTATGCATAAGTTATGCAGATTATTTTTGATACACGTGACTTACGGTTATTTCTTAGTAAAAATAACCCTTAATCCGGTAGCTTTAAACAAGTATTTACATAACTATGTTGAACATCACATAATAATTTTTTTTTTAAAGAAATGGTTTTTTTTCTTTTCATTTGTTACGAACATAAAAAAACTCTGCATATAGAAAGATCTTCTTAATAAACTTATTAGAAATTCCATCACTTTCAAGGCAAGAGCCAAGACGTCGACGGCGACGACCTACGATGTCTCTTATCGCACAAGAAAAACGAGTGTCCTTAAGATGATAACGACTCCAATCATAACCCATTTTGCTTTTTAAATTACCAAGTAATTGCGGTAAACAAAATTACCCTAGCTGGCTCAGAGGAATAAGTATATCTAACAGGCGCACTATGTACATCTTGTCACTGTATACATATGTACATTTCAGCTGACTCATCAATTATAACCTTTAGTGTACATCTTTCGATTCATTAAGTCAATTTCAGTTTGTTTTAAGGGAAAGAGAGGCAATTGCTTTGAGACCGGGTTCGCAAATCATGCATAATATAAATAAGGAGTGTTCTCAAGCTGCCACAAGATGGCCATAATTTAGAATTCAGAATTGATGTAAAGCCTTAATTCTTTTTAGTTATGTAATATCTATAAAATCGATGCTAATTGAGCTCTGTTCCGTTTCGAAAGGAAATTTGCCAGGATATACATACATACATATGCATAGAAGCAACCTCATTAATTTTATTACCGCCTTTACATTGATTTCAGGGTGCCGCACGAGTATGTTATACGATGAGGGTGGCTTTTTCGATTTTCATTAAAACTAAAATTTTACTTAATTTTATTTTATTGCAGGCATAGCACGACAGTGAGTAACATAAGTGATAACTTTGTCAGAACTGTGCGCCATTTTTTTCGTTTCATATTTTTATGGCCCTTAACAATGTCTTTCGATAGTGCTTTATGTAATAAATTGCTGCAGGATGGTGTGTATCCTTGCCTGACATTCTAAATTGTTAAAGGCTAGGAATCGATCTGAAGGGAATTAATCTACTCTGTAAGGTTTTTCGTAGATTAATGTAGCTATTTGATAAGGAACATATCAATTCGATACTGAATCTATGCACATTTAGTGAAAAGATCGAAAGACTTATAGTCAACTAATTGCTCCTCTTTCTATATTGATAGATAGGCTATTATATTCAGAACTCGCTTTATTCATATCAAAAAAGAATTTAAAAATCTAAAAAAATAATTTTTTCCGTGGGTGGAAGTTTACTTTTAGTCAACGTAAAACAATTTTGAGTTATTCCTTTTTTCGATTCGAATGAAGCGAGTTTTGCTGCAATACAGCAAATTTTGTATCAAACCCCATTAAAAGCAGCCAGCATTTTTAAGATAAATACAAAATAAGGATCTTTATTCAAATGGCTTAATTATTGAAAAAAATATATAAATTTCAATTTATGTGAACAAAAAATCATCTATAATCAATATTAGAAACAACTTTATGAGAGAATTACAGAAAAAAAAACAAAAAAACTTTGTTTGAAAAAACACATCAATTATTTTCTGGAAAAAATGAATAAAAGACGAAATTCAAATTAAATACAAATAAACTGCCAACAAGTCGTGCGCAACTTTATTATTTTTGGGACAAGTTAAAGATGCATGGAGAGTCAATATGCAAGTTACAGTGGTTAGGGAAGACTAAGTGGAACCCCCTTTAGGACAGGGATGATGCTAATTCAACTCTTAGTTGCGAATATGATCAATACCTCCAGTACATGTAATCAATATTTCATTCGTTTATGCAAGTTTGGGTTTTTATGAGGGAGAGGGGAGGGATGATATTAAGGGTGGGTGAATGTGAATAATTTTTCAATTGATTGCTGCAATTACGTCCAATATTTTCTGCATAGAATGTCAGTTTCATAGACGAAGTTGCATAGAATTTTCATAAAATTTGGTGTATTTTACATTCACGAAACCAATCATTTGTATGTGAGGGGTAGAGGAGGTAAGGGAAATGTAAAATTTGTGATGCAGTTTCATTTCATTTCTTTTGTAAGGTGCTCGTACAAAATTTCAAGTTCGTAGCTTTTAATTTGTTGGTTAGCAGTTGATTTATTGAAATTGGTCGAAATTACATTTTTGTATGGAAGGAGGTAGAACGGCCAGTGCGATCTCAAAACTTTTGACGCAGTTTCGTTTCAACTATTTTCGAAAGCTTTTGTGCAAGATTTCAAATTGATAGCTTTTAATTTTTAGGTGTTAATTGATTTTTTTAAAAATGGTCGAAAAAATAATTTTGTATGAGAGGGGGTAGAAGTTTGGAAGGAATTCGACCAGTTAATATTTCATTCTTTTAGAGATTTTTATACTCTAAATGAAATCTGAGAGTATATTGTGTTTGCCTTACCGTTTGTAACGCTAAGAAATAATGCTCGCACAGAGCCGCCAAGGGTACAGAAATATTTGTTGTCGCTCAAAAACTTCGATTCCGAGTTGCTGTCTGTCCGTCTGTTCGTCTGTCCGTCTGTCCGTCTGTCCGTCTGTCCGTCTGTCTGTCTGTCTGTCCGTCTGTCCGTCTGTCTACAGCATAACTCTCGAACGCTTTGAGCTATCGTGCTGAAATTTTTTGTATGCCATTTTTAGCAAAAAAGAAACTTTAAGTTCGTGAACGGACCACATCTCCCCACTCCTTCTAACCCCTCCCATACAAATTTCACGAAATTCCGAAACTTTCAGAAATTAATTTTTCTTTGAAACTATTTAAGCTATCGATTTGAAATGTGGGTCAAAGTATAATGATATAGATGTCATTAATATGACGGAATATTGATTCGATCCCGTCACTTCTTCTACCCCCTCCCATACAAATGCACAATTTTGAAAAATACAGTTTTTCGATTTTCATTGAAACTAGCAAAGTTATAAAAACGAATTTCTGCCAGAATTAATTTTATTATAATTTCAATCAGAATTGAAAAAATTATCAACTTAACCTCACTCCTTCTACCACCTCCCATACAAATTTCACGAAATTTTGAAATTTAAATTAAATTATTTTTCTCCGAAACTGTTAAAGCTATCAACTTGATATTTTGCATAAAGTATAAAAATAGAAATATCAATAACGGGAAAAAAATGTGTTTTGATCCGTACACTCCTTCTACCCCCTCTCATACAAATGTATAATTTTTGTTAAATGCATTATATCGATTTCCATTAAAACTAGAAAAAGTATAAACTTAAAATTTTGCCAGAATTTGTTTTTTAATAATTGCAATAAATGTTAAAAAAAATTATCACTCCTTCTAACCCCTCTCATACAAATATCTGTATTATAAATTCAAGAAAAGCATTTCTCCTTCGAATATATTAAAACTATCGAATTTGAATCAAAGTGTGGTGATTAGGATGATGATAAGCAGTTTCAAATTATCTGAAACGCTCCACTTCCTCTGCTACCTCCCATACAAATGCCTCAATTTCAGGAAAACTATGTCCAATTGCAAATAATGAAAGCTACAAACCTTAAATTCTGCACGAAATATTTTGCATACCACATTAGATGTCATATCCAAAAGTTACAAATCTTCCTCATCTCCTTCTACAACCTTTCCGGTACATTGAACTCTTTCTCATTTCATCTAGAGTATCATATGATTGGGCTTTACGCCCAATCATAATTCTTTTATGTTTTTAAATGGATTTTGCAAATTTTCAAGTTTCTACCTTAAAATTTCATTCAAAAATTTTCAGTTTATGTGTTTTTTCTTTGCACATGAAACACCTTGTGCACGTTAGACCAGGGGAGTCGGTGCATAGCAATTGCAGAATTTTTATTATTTTTTCGGTATGTATAATAAATGGACGTATCCACATGAAAAATTTAAACTTTGTATCTCTTACCAGAGCTCTAAGAAAATTACTCAAAATTTTCAAAACTTTTGCTTACCACCTTCCTTCCCTTACACCTCCAAACGTAAAACTTTTACCAAAATTCAAAACTATGTAGTTCTACAATTTGACAAAATTTAAATTTGATATCTGTACTCAGTTTTGAGATATAATGGTTTGAAATTTCGGAAAGTGCAATGCTCCCCATTTTCCCCCACTACTATTTTGTCCAAATGTTATATTTTGTTTTTATTTCACTAGTATAGCTTAATATATATTCCAAGATTTAATTACATAGCTCAACAAATAGCCGAGATATTGATTTTTAAGTGTTTTTCTTTGCACCCTTCATGACCCTCTCCCTTACAATAATTAGCCTCTATGTAAAAATATAAAAATAAAAATTTGTTATGCTAAGTAATTTCGAAGATATAATCATTTAAAAAAAAATAATTAGGCCGACAATTGGTTTTTAGCCCCCGCGACCACCCCCCCCCCCCCCCTCCCCCTCCTTTACCCGAATGGATAAAAAAATAAAATTAATTTTAAAAGTTGTCCCACAAACCATTTTATATGTATGTCGATTTTTAGCCTCCTAGCTGTAGCCATTTTTGAGATATTTTAGTTCTTAGTTTTCGGTTTAAGTGCACCCCCTCCCCCTCAACCCTTGCACTCCCAAAAATGGATGTCAACCTGAGATCCGCAACTATCTACAATCCCTCCAAAAATGAACTTTCTATCTTGAAGGGTTTGGGAGTTGATGTGCGTTGAGCGTAGCACCGGCGTACGGGGTACATACGGACGGATTTTTTTTTTTTTTGCATTTTTAGTCATGAAACGCGAAAAAACAAAAGTTCAGGGTAGCAAATTTTTTTTTCAAGTCGATCACAGTACTTTATTATTAAAATAATAAAGTAAAATTATCAAAAATTAAAAGAAAAGATTTCCGGATTCTACACTGTTACGCTTTATTATTCGTGACGTTTCGGTCTCTGCTGAGACCTTTATCAAACTTATCGACAATTACAAAAGATAATTATTATATAGACAAGGGGGTTAATTGAGTGTGGGAAGGATAATTAAGGTTAATTAATTAGTATCAGGTAGTTAAATTAGTTAAGGATTTTTGGGTACGAATTTTGTTCTTACCAAATTTTAACGCAGGTAGCCAAACTGCTGATAACTTGTATCCGGTGTCTCGGTTGAAGTTCTGTGGATGTTTCGAAATTTCTATGGCTTCTCGTACTATTCGTTGATAATATTTATTTGTCCTGGCCAGAATTTGCACATTGTCGAAATCGATTGTATGGTCCTCTGTAGTTGCATGTTCCGCGATCGCTGATGACTGTATCTGGTTTTTCCGTGTGCATCGTTGGTGCTCCTTGATCCTTGTTTGGGCTGTGCGTCCCGTTTCTCCTATATATACTTTATCGCAAGAGCCGCATGGTACTTTGTATACTCCTTCAGTCTCCAATGGTTTTTTGTCCTTCTGGTTTCCTAAAATTCCTCGGATAGTAGTCGGGGTAGTGAATGTTGTCTTGATGTTCGATTTTCGAAGAATTTTTCCTATCTTATCCGTCGTGCCCTGAATGTAAGGTAGTTTTACCCATCGTTTGTCAGCATTTCCTTCTCCAGTGTCTTCTCGTTCTGTTGTCCTTGGATGCTTCGGTTTCCACGCCTTGTTAATTTCGCTCGCTTTGTATCCATTTGCTCTGAATGCCCGATTCAACTGTTCCTTTTCTTTTCGTAAACTGCCCGGATTTCCATCAGTTATACGTTGAGCTCTGTGTATTAGGGTCTTCAATACACCTGTTTTCTGGCTTGGGTGGTGATGTGAATGAGCGTGGAGATATCTGTTGGTGTGAGTTGGTTTCCTGTATACCCCGAAGCTTAGCGACGTATTGTTCCTTTCGACGAGTACATCCAAGAATGGCAGTTTCCCGTTGCTTTCCGTTTCCATGGTGAACTTTATTTTCTCGTGGTGTGCGTTCAGGTATGCTAAGAATTTGTCGAGCTCTTCCTTCCCATGTTGCCAAATGATGAAGGTGTCATCCACATACCGAAGATATAATTTCGGTTTTAATGAAGCTGAGTCCACGACGTTCTTTTCGAATTCCTCCATGAAAATTTCTGCTACCACTGGTGAAATTGGAGATCCCATTGCCGCTCCTTCCGTTTGCTTGTAGAGCTTCCCTAGAGCTGAAAAGAAAGTATTATTTAAACAAAATTCTATTAAGTCATACCTGTTGTCCGGAATGAGTTTCCTGATGATGCTTAACGTGTCTTTAATCGGGATGTTGGTGAAAAGTGATTCCACGTCTAGGCTGACTAAAATATCAGTTGGTTCCACGTTGACTTTTTGAAGAATCTCTACTAGATGAGCGGAATTTTTGACCGAGCGTGATGTGTTACCTACTAGTGGACGTAACTCTGTCGCAAGAGTCTTAGCCAGTTTTTGGGTAAGTGAATTTACCGAACTGACGATGGGTCGAAGCGGGGTATTCTCCTTGTGTATTTTCGGAAGTCCGTACATTTTTGGTGTATGCGGGTCTGAAGGGATTAACTTGGCATATTTTTCGCTAAGCTTCGGGGTATACAGGAAACCAACTCACACCAACAGATATCTCCACGCTCATTCACATCACCACCCAAGCCAGAAAACAGGTGTATTGAAGACCCTAATACACAGAGCTCAACGTATAACTGATGGAAATCCGGGCAGTTTACGAAAAGAAAAGGAACAGTTGAATCGGGCATTCAGAGCAAATGGATACAAAGCGAGCGAAATTAACAAGGCGTGGAAACCGAAGCATCCAAGGACAACAGAACGAGAAGACACTGGAGAAGGAAATGCTGACAAACGATGGGTAAAACTACCTTACATTCAGGGCACGACGGATAAGATAGGAAAAATTCTTCGAAAATCGAACATCAAGACAACATTCACTACCCCGACTACTATCCGAGGAATTTTAGGAAACCAGAAGGACAAAAAACCATTGGAGACTGAAGGAGTATACAAAGTACCATGCGGCTCTTGCGATAAAGTATATATAGGAGAAACGGGACGCACAGCCCAAACAAGGATCAAGGAGCACCAACGATGCACACGGAAAAACCAGATACAGTCATCAGCGATCGCGGAACATGCAACTACAGAGGACCATACAATCGATTTCGACAATGTGCAAATTCTGGCCAGGACAAATAAATATTATCAACGAATAGTACGAGAAGCCATAGAAATTTCGAAACATCCACAGAACTTCAACCGAGACACCGGATACAAGTTATCAGCAGTTTGGCTACCTGCGTTAAAATTTGGTAAGAACAAAATTCGTACCCAAAAATCCTTAACTAATTTAACTACCTGATACTAATTAATTAACCTTAATTATCCTTCCCACACTCAATTAACCCCCTTGTCTATATAATAATTATCTTTTGTAATTGTCGATCAGTTTGATAAAGGTCTCAGCAGAGACCGAAACGTCACGAATAATAAAGCGTAACAGTGTAGAATCCGGAAATCTTTTCTTTTAATTCAAAATGCACTGTGAAAACATTCACCAAACTATCAAAAATTAAACAAATAAAACATTCGATAAAAATCAATAAACAATTATTTAAATTAAACAGCTGCAGATAGAACATTATCAGGATCATCGCTATTGAACTCCAAAATGCTTTGCAAGTAGTTTATCCACGTCTTCTTTTTTCCGCTTTTGTACTAAAACTCCTGGTTTAATAGCTTCAGGCATCATCTGCGATAACCTCTTGTCTTTTTTAATAACTGACTTGAAGTCGTCTGTGTCACAACGATAAGAGATTTCACCTCTGATTAGAATAGAACGCTGTCTTTCTTTTCTTTTTTTTTTGCTTTACGGAATTTATTCGCGGTGGTTTAATGATATTAGACCTCGCTTTCTTTCAATCGTTAACACCATGTTCCTAAAAAAATATTGTACTCTGATGGCTCTACTATTGTGGTTTTCATATTCACGCCGTATACTGTACATTCAGCGCACATCAACTCGCAGACCCTTCAAGATAGAAAGTTCATTTTTGGGTGGATTGTAGATAGCGGACACTCATTTTGGAGGGTGTAAGGGTTAAGGGGAGGCGGGGGGAGCGCTAAAACCGAAAACTAAGAATTCGAATATTTCACTCATTGTTCTATGTAACTAGGAAGCTAAAAATCAAAAAACGGGGGGGGCTGAAAACAAATTTTCGGTCGAATTTTTTTTGTTAAATAATTATATCTTCGAAATTACTTACCATAAATAATTCATATTTTAGGACCATTAAGATGGCATATAGATCCACCAAAATTAGCTTAAAGGCAGGCTTATTATTGTAGAGGAGAGGGTCAGGGAGAGTGCACAGGAAAACACTTAAGGGGGATCAATACTTGAAAATCATGAAACAAATGAAAAAAAATTGTATTGGCTTAAAAAATTCTACAACTCTTTCTGTACATTTTCACCTTTTAGGAACAGAGATCTCAGGTAAATATCACCTGATTGAACTGAAATTTGGTACAGATGTCCTACGATAAATTATCTATGCCCTGACGGAGCCGATTTTAATAAAAATTAAAAGTAAAAATGTTATATTGTGTTAAAGTTGCGAAAAATGACTAAAAAATGTAAACTCTTATTAATAATTCTCAAAGCACTATTTTGCCAAAAGCTCCCGTTAGGGCATAGACAATATCGTCAAGAATCATTTGTCCAAATTTGAGCCATTCCCAAGTTCTGTGTTCCTAAAAAAACGCCTGTTTATAGGCGGGAGGGGGGTGGAAGAAGGCAAATATTGAACCCCCTTAAAAGTAAATATCTTGACTATCTCTTAAGCTATGTAATTGAAACTTGGAACATATATTGAACTGTGCTAGCGACATACAAAAAAATATAAATATGGTCATAATAGTAGTGGGGAGAAATGGGGAGCATTTCAAAAATGGTGTAATTTTCTAAATTTCAAACCGTTATATATCAGAACTTAGTACTGATATCAAATTAAAATATTGTCGGATTGTAGAACTATAGTCTTTAATTTTCTTAAAAATTATTACTTTCTTGTGACTTGCGATTTATTGTTTTCCCATTTATACTTAAATTGTATAGAGAGTCGTCTTCTATTTTCTTACAAACGTAATAAATATCCGTATTCATCTTGTTTGTATATCAAGTGAACATCTCAGTCGATTGTTTGGTTTTAATTAAATTCCTTTGATGAGAAAGAGTATGTATTGCATTAAATTAGTTTAATAGCATTTGTAGCCTAATTTCTCTATAAGCTTAAGATGAACATGCTGGTTAAACATAATGGTTCTTACATTGAAAAGAAAAACATAGCCACATATGTACCTATATATAAGAAAGTACACATTTCTATTATTTGAGCTTTTGGCAGATAGGGTATGCGTATTGTCGAGTGTTTCATTGTGTAGCTTCGAATCAAATTTCTAAACCAAATGATAATTTAGTAATCAATTACATTTACATATATGGATTAACTGAAACAAACAAACATGAAATGTTAAATTTGACAAGAACAACTGTTGGTATTGCGCTCGAATTCGCCGAATTTCAAGTAAAATAAAACTAGCTCATTTTAAATTAATTAAATATATAATTAAATAAAATAAATATACATATAATCGCCTTTCAAAAATTATTAACATTTTTTGTTCACAATATATTTAAGGACTCACAAACCCTTGAAACTTTAAAAAAATCTACTTTTTGTTTCTTACAGATTTTTACTTTTTATACTTTTAAGAATTGATAAAAAAATTGTCAGAAAATTCCACTCCGTTACGAAGTTATAACAATAAATGTGACTGGACATCGGATTGCGGCTGCTATCTGGCAAACTGCCGCGCTCTTACCCAAAAATTTTATTTTTTCGCGTTTCATGACTAAATTAGCCTAAAAATGCAAAAAAAACATAACAGGGCTACGATTGCGCGTAAAGCGCAATCTTACGATACTCTAGATGAAATAGAATTTTTTATGATCCCAAGAAATTTTGTATGGAAAGTGTTAGAAGGGATGAGAGCATTGAACTAATTTTTTCCCCATCATGTTAAAGTAGCTACAAAATGTTTTAAACAAAATGCTTATTCCAAAAATTGAATGCGAACTGAGAAAATTAGTGAGTTAGATTTAGTGAAAATGTACAGTTTGTATGGGAGGTAATAGAAAGAGTGGGGGAATTCTAGTGATTTCTTCAGAAATAACTAGGAATATTATAAAATTGACGTCCCTTAAATTTCAGACTAGTGCCGTTCATACTTTTCAAGAAAATCGATTTTTTGTGAAGTTGTGAAATTGTGTCATAGTGTTTGGGAGGGGGTAGAAGCAGTGAAGCTAATCAAATATTTTTTTCTGATCTTAGTAATAATACTAATTAAGTATTTATTACAAAATATGAGCTCAATAAATGTTATATGTTCTGAGAAAATCGTCTTAGAGCATTTCATGAAAAAGTGTAGTTTGTATGGGAGGGGGTAGAAGGAGAGGGAGGACGGAAATAATTTTTCTACTGTAGAATTAGATTATTATTAAAGGTATATACCCCAAAATTCAGATTAATAGCTTTTATACTTTTCGAGTAAATCCACTTAATATCAAATTGCGAAATTGTGTCATTTTGTATGGGAGGGGGTAGAAGGGGTGAAGCTAATCGTCTAATTTTGTTTGGCCTTACTAACAATTTTAAATAAATATTTGGTGCACAATTTCAGCCCGCTAAATTTTATACGCTCTGAGTAAATTGGCTTAGAGTAATTCATGACAAGTACAGTTTGTATGGGAGGTGGTAGAAGGAGGAGGAGGACACGTATAATTTTTTTACGGTAGATTGATATTATCATAAAAAAATATATTAAAAATTTCAGGCCAATAGCTTTTATACTTTTTGAGCAAATCCGTTTATTGTCAAATTGCGCAATTGTGTCATTTTGTATGGGAGGGGGTAGAAGGGGTGGAGCGATTTGGCCCGTTCACGAACTTGACCTTACTTTTTTGTCAAAAACGACGTGTACAAAATTTGAGCTTTCTAGCTCAACGCGTTCTCAAGCTAGAGAGCGAACGGACGGACGGACGGACATCCGGTTTTGAGATTTTTGAGTGATAATATTATCTTCTGAATCATTCATTTTTTTCTCCGAGCCTTATTTCTTGGCGTTACAAACTTTAGAGCAAACTTATAATACTCTCAGATTTCATCTAGAGTATAAAAATAAAAAAAATCCGTCCCGCGAGACCATTAAAGGTTGAATGTTCGTGTTTGGGTCGATTTTTAACTATAAATAAGTGAGCTCCATGATCTTAATTTTGGGAAGGGTCAGGTGGAAGAGGTAGGCGGGGGAGGGAAAGAATCAAAAACTGCACTTGCTAATATCTATAATACTACGAATGCAGATAGGAAGCTGAAAATCATCATAGATATAGAGAGAGTTGTTAAACAAACTTTAGAAATAATTTTTTTTTATCCATTGGCGTCTAAAAAGGGGAGCTAGAAACAAATTGTCGGCCAACATTTTGTTTTTAAATGATTATATCTTCGAAATTACTTAACGTAAAAATATCATATTTTGGGACCATTAAGATGGCATTCAGATCCACCTGAATCAGCTTGGAGTGAGGCTAATTATAGTAAGTGTCAGGGGAAGTGTAAGAAAAAAAAAACACTTAAACATAAATATCTCAACTATCTCTTAAGCTATGAAATTGAAACTTAAAACATATATTAAGCTATACTAGCCGAATACTAGAAAAATATAAAATTTGGACATTATAGTAGTGGGAGGAAATGGGGAGCATATCAAAAATGGAGCACTTTCCAAAATTTCAAACCGTTGTATCTCAAAACTGAGTACAAATATCAAATCGAAACTCGTCAGATTGTAGAACTACATAGTTTTTAATTTTGGTAAAAATTTTAAGTTGGGGGAGGGGGGTCTGTAAGGGGAGGGAGGTGGTAAGAAAAATGTCGAAAACTTTGAGTGATTATTTTAGGGTGAAAGATATAAAGCTTAAATTGTGCATGTGGATGTGTCTATTTAATATATGTATATAGAAAAAAAATAATAATATGTTCCACAATTGTTATGCAACGACCCCCCTGGTCTAACGTTCACAAGGTGTTTCATATGCAATGGAAGAAACACAAAAAATGAAAAGTTTTGAATAAAATTTTAAGGTTTAAAACTGAAAATTTGCGAAATGCATTTAAAAAAAATCCTTAAATGTAAGAAATATTAACTGGTCGAATACCTTTCAAACTTCTACCCCCTCCCATACAAAATTATTTTTTCGACAATTTTTAAAAAATCAATTATCACCCAACGATTAAAAACTATCAGTTTGAAATTTTGCGCAAAAACTTTTAAAAATAGTTGAAACGAAATTGCGCCAAAAGTTTTGAGCTTGCTCTTCTTCCCCCTCCCATACTTTGTATGATGATTTTTCTGTTTCATTGGCACTCGGACTTATCTGTTCAGTAAATTAAGTCCGGATGGACAAGACCAGCACCCGGTAGCTACCACATGATGAGCGCAATAGATTTGTATATGATAGTTACAATGACGTCGATCTGATGCCTACCCTATCTATACCCATCCAATCACCACCATTAATCTAACAGCCAATGTGAAAATGAGCTTTGTCCGAAAACACGATTTTTCGCAAAAATCACCATCATATTTTCCAATCAAAGAACGTACGGGGCTGCTGATGGTCCGCCGGTTGCAGTTCTTAAGTCAATCGGACCTTGCACGCATGCAAAGCTAAATAGTTCTTGAGCACGGTGACGAATTGAAGTGTTTGGGTCGTTTTTAACACTTTTCTTCTTCTTCTTCTACAATGGCGCTACAACCCAAATCGGACCTTGGCCTCCTGATATTCTGGTTTCTTAACATTTTTTTTTTTACTTATTGTGGAAGGGCTGTGGGACGTAGTAAAATATTGATTTCATTATTATTCTTTAATTGTATTACTATTAATTTTTTGACGAATGGTCATCGGTTTCTTCTGAATTTCCATCGATGTACCCATAATAACGCCACCGCATCGTGTATGACGTTTACGATTTCTCGAATTTCGTCATCCGTCCACGCTGCCGGTCGTTCTCGCGAACTTTTTACTATCGGCTCTCGCGATTTTTTTCATATGATTTTTTCGGTCGTCCGTTCTTTTTCTTCTTAACTCTTCGGCCCGATATTTTGTTGTTGTTTTCTATGTGTTTTTCTATTGTCGCTTTCTAACGCTCGTTAGCCCTTCGCACAACCCTCATTCTACGATTTTTTTCAGTTTCGTAGATTGAGGTGACCAAGGCATATCCAAGCAGGCAATGTGCTGAAATTGTATATTGCGCCGACCGGGATTTGAACCCACGAACTTCGCATTACAAGACCAACACACTACCTACTAGGCTACACTCTAGCTTTTCTTCACTGCGATATTTTCGGTCAATCGTCTGAGACGAAGTCGTTTCGGTGTCTTCACATCTCGCACTGAACCAGTTTCTTAGAATTTTTTAATGAAGTTGCGCACATACGTCTCAGAAGGCACAAGATAACGATCAAACTTTGCTCGAATTTTGCGCATCATTGGAGAGGAGGTAAAAAATTTCGTGGAATGACAGGGAAGGGGGGTAGAATTAAACAAGTTATTATTTTTCCTTTTCAATATATTCTCATTTATGCCTAATACATTTATCACATCTCCCACAAAGTACTAATTCTTTCTTGAAAAATGTTTTATCAAGGCGTTCAAAATGGGCTGAAATTGCCGACTTCACCTCTTTATCGTTGGAAAATTTTCTTCCCCAAAGTTCTTTCTGCAGTTTTGAAAACAAATAGTAATCGGAAGGCGTCAGATCTCGACTAAAAGGGGGATGGTTCACTATTCCGTAGCCGCATTTCTGTAGGGCAGCCATTGGCTCTTGAGACCAGTCTTGTTGTCGTGCAAAAGCAGCATAGCTCGAATCAAATTTCCTCTTCTATTTTCTTTGATGACATCCTTTAATTTTTGTAGCAGGTCGGTATAGTATCCTTCGAAACCCCCTTTTGAATTCCAAAAAATAGTGGGCATGATTTTTTCAGCGGATTGTGAGAGCTTGAACTTTTAAGAGGTGAAGCGCCTTTACCAGCCACTGCATTGACTCCTGCTTTAGTTCAGGCTCATAATGGTGAGCCCAAGTTTCGTTTCCAGTAACAATCCGGGTCAACATTCCATCCCTGTTCTCGCTACAGAGATCCAAAAGTCGCGTAAAATCTTGACGCGCATCCTTTTCCGATCCGCTGAAAGCATTCTCGGTACCCATCCTGCGCTGACTTTAGACATGCCGAGATCATCACAGAGGATATTCAAAATTATTGTATCTGATACTCCAACCATTTTCGCGATTTGTTTCTTCTTTAAACGAACATCTTCGAAAATAAGTTTCTCCACTTTTTTAACAATTTTTGAGGAAGTAATCTCAATCAGGCGACCTGAGAGTTTATCATCATCAATTGACTCTCAGCATTACCTGAATAAACTATGTCACTTATAATTCATCGTTTTTCCGCAAACAGATGACATTTCTTCCAAAATGATTTGTGGCGTTTTTCCTTGCTTAGTAAGGAACTTAATGACAGCACGAAACTCAATTTTATCCAAAGTTAGCGTTTTCTGTCCGATTGACTTGTTGCTTTGACGATAACTAAAATGTTAGTGATTCGATTTGACAGAAATTTTGTACTTACACCTGTATTGAGTGTTAGAATACCTCCAGGTAAAAATATTTCCTCCACTCTTGTCCATCCCCTTCATTCCGCGAAATTTTTGACCTCCCCTCGTAACTACGATTGAGCTCGAATTTCGTGGCAAAATACAACGATTTCTAGTTTTTCGTTCGCTGTTTAGCATTCCATGGTGAATTTCCTGCACTTATAGATGACAAATGTCAACATTTGACAACCTTTCCAACCCTAAACCTCTTGTTGATACATCCACGTATAAATATGTATGCAATTTCAAAACAAAGAAGACAAAGAGAATTTGTTCCAGAATTCTCAAACCATTTGGCCATTATCACAAATTTCAGATTAATCGTAAATTATCCATAAGCCATTCATCACATATACGTATAACGGATATTACATCGCTAATCAATAATGCATAAAGGAGATGGAATCATCTTCTACTTAACTTGAAGATTCTTCTCGACAGATCTGTCTGAGGTGCATCAACTGCACTGGAGATGTTATAAAGTGCGTGTAGGGTGAAGGGTAGTGTCGGTGATGGGTTTCAACTTCAAATTCAGCTTTGAATTCCTTAACTACATCTTTCACTTGCAGTCTCTGAGCTTTAACATCTTTGTAACAAATTTCATAGTTCACTGTGGACCACTTGGAGCTGTAATTGTGGCCGAAGCAGTGCTGTAGTCGATTCCGGAGCCAGATTGATGTGGGGTAGATTCTGGCAAATAAGTTTGGAGTGTATCTACACAATCTTCTACCGCAGCGAGTGTAATGGGGAAAAAGTTTAAGTGGAAGCAGCGAAGAGCTTTTTTGCTGTGCTATTGTTGTTGGCGGTGTGGTACTCCACTGTGATCCAATCGGTTGGTACGGTTTGCGCGGCCGCCAATCTTTCGCTACACGTATTGTGAGTTAAGGCATAAACTCTACGTGTTATGTAGGTGCTGCTATGTGTGTTTGGCCCCACGTTTTCTCCTCTTCCGTGAATGGTCATGTGCGCTGGCAGCGAGCTCTGCCAGCTCCATTATTATGGAGGTTGGAGGTCTCAGCTAGATAAAGTCTCCACACAGAATCGAATCTCACATATGGAAAGCAGCTGGTTTTAGGTGCTTAGTGCTAAGCCAGCTCGTGGTATCCAAACGCCAGCCAATCCGTCAGTCAGTACGTAGAGCGGACGGCTTCGTGGAGCATACGGACGGTCGTCTGGATATTTGCATTTATTGTATCGTCGTAACCGCAACCGGTATTTTTTTTTTCGTATCTCATTTGCCATAGAAGCTTCAACCGCAAAGCTTGAGGAGTGATTCCCAACAAGCAAACAAATAAAAATCCAACTACCGCCTACCTTTAACTTTTGTTGTTATTGCTTTTGCTGTTGTTGTTCTTGTGTCAATTTAATGTCTTGTTATTAAGTCTCTCGTGTGTGGTGTTTTTTTCTCTCATTGTTGTTGTCAATTATATTTCTGTTGTCTGTTGTGCAGTGGCCGGTGCAAAATTTTTTGTTCCCCCATGTGTTCTATGCTTTTGTGGCTGCTGGACGACGTTATTGTTGTTGTTTTTATTACTGCGACCACCAACCTGTAATTTAGTTTTCGAATATTTTTTTTTGCTGGAATAAAAATCTCAGTTGTAAAGTTTGTACGCTGGAAATTACGCGTTCCCGCTGCGATTGCTGTGTTACTTTTGGCGACAGAATCACTGCACTGGTCTGGTGGCAGCTTACGAGCTGCAGCACTGCTTCGTGCGGAATAAGTAATGGGGTCAGTGCGGAGCCCATAAGTATCTCAAGTGTGTGCGCTCGGTGTATTACACCTCATATAAATGTTGCATTAATTTTCTTACGCGACTTCTTTTAGCCTGATTATCGCCGAACGTTGTAATTATTTTGTGCGATTGTTGGGCGTTTGTGTGCGCGCGCGGATTACCCCTAAAAGCGATAGATAGGCTCGGCTTTGTGCTGTCGCGTTTTCGTGAATGACTCCGAGCTATGCGAATCGTTCGTTCACTGAACACACCTTAGAATGTGCGCCCCATATGATTGAGCTCACACCTTTTGCACTGTCGTCGGTTTGGATTATCGCGTACATACTGAGAAATAGTGCTAATCGCATAATTCCGTTTAACATTGTTTCGATGGTGAGTGATTTTTATTTTCAGTAATTAATAATTCGCTTCAATTACATTCAACCCTTGTTTTTTACGCCCATCTATTCGATGTCGTTAAGATTCTTGCAACGAATTGAAACTTTCGCTCGCCGAATTGCGACGTTCCAATGCGAATTTGTATGGCCAGTCACGAACAACATTCTTTTCAGATGTAAAGATTCGGAAGATTAACATAAATACACGGTCATCCTGTATTATAATTTTTTTTTCGTTATATTTTCAGCTTTGAAGTTGAATTCGTGCTCCTTGCCAAATGCCATGCATTATAAACAACCACATCCCTTTATTAGTTACACTATCGCATATAAGCACGTAATGTGGTTTTACTCATGGAAATTGTTGTACTTGAAGGGGAAAAATGTAATGTAGTTCCAGTGGCATAAACCAACAGCAAGATTCCTTAGAGTGATGAATTGTAGGATTTTAGATTTGACTGTGAACTTTGGAGGGCATTTTATGGACAAGGCAACACGATAGAATGTAAGCTACCATAAGAACTTTTCCTTTCAAGTTAACCTTCAAGCTTGGTTGGAAGTTTCTTTCATTGAATCTCGTTTTAAGGTCAGGCTTTTTTGGATTGACTTTGTAATAATGAGAACTTCAAGATAGAAAATCCCCAGAAGGCAACAATCATAGCTTTTGTATACAAGAAAATTAATTACTTCAGCGCGACTAGGAGGAAAAGAAACGAATTCTGGAGTTTACAGAAGTGGAAAATTGATTTAGGGAAAAAAGTGCGATTTACATATGTATACATACATATGTACATACATACCTATATTTAGTTTTCCAGATTCTTATCTATTTATGTTTGAAGAACAATTCTTCAGTGCCTGTAATTACTTATAAAATCTCATAATCTGGACCGTTTACTTTGTAGCCCGCATATGATACAACAATTACGACAATTGACGCACGGTTTATTAGCTGTTTTAAATTCAGCTCTACAAGGATATAAAATCTGGGTTCTAGAAGATTGTTTGGAAATGTCTTGGCCACTTATATGTAACCTAACTTAAAAGAGACTATAACCGCTCGTTCACAATTCGCCATTTTTTCAAGGCATTGAGTGGAACTTAGCTGGACAGGATTAGGAGAAGAACGAACCCCGAGTGAAAATACCATTCTCTACGTTGATCCTGCAGTGAAGCCAAAAATGGCGTAGCGGTCGTCCTTACACCGAGCGAGAAACAGTCTCATCAGCTGGGAACCAATCTCGGAGTATTGACCAGTGTTAGAAACATCACAATTCTGCAGTAATACCACAGCAACCATTTACATATAAGGCTTATATTAGATCACGTTTAGAGTATAACTCGCATATCTGGGCTGGGGCATCCAAAACACACCTCGCGCAGCTCGACCGTATTCAAAAACATGCATTCCGACTGACTGGAGACGATACCATCACGTCTTCTATAGATTCTCTCGAGCATCGCACAAATTTCGGAGTACTCAGCATTTACTATAGATGCTTTCAAGGTAAATGTATTACGGAACTAAGCGCACTCATTCACCGAACGTCAAGACTTTGGAACGGTTTGCCAGCTAGCTTGTTTCCCAACAATTGGGCATTGCATTAAAGGGTGACCCCCTACGTTATACTCGGTGCCATAAAACAAAAAAAAAAAACCAATTGAGTCCCACCTTCGAGCGTGTTCCAAGAGGCAATATTATTATATACATCTCAAGAGATATGAAGACTCAGGTTGGCTCTGACAAAACTGGGCTAGAACATGGGGAAGCATGGTGATCCTTGCATCAACTCGTCACGATCTTGGATTAAGAGCCTCGAAATTGGCGAAATATTTCTGGAGTTGTGTAGTACTCGGCATATGGTCATCTGAGAGACCCTTTTTCCACACAAGAGGCACCTTACAGCATCTTGGGTCTGAACAAGATCGACCATTTGGCTATACGTCGCCGATAGAGAAGATATCTTTGCGATGTGCGAGCAAAGCCTGAAGCTGACGTGGGGACCGATAACCACTTGATCGATGCCTGCTTGGGACTGTGCACAGCAACTATCCGATGGCCACAAATTCTTCAAATGAATGTGGATAGACTTAGAGACCCTAACAAAAAGCGCGGGTAAACCACTTTTCTACGCGAAAAGCCCTCCACATTGGGCGGATATAAAATGCACACACTGGACGCCAATTGGGAGGCAACCAGAAATACGTTTCTAACGAGTGATGGAGAATCTGTGGGATATGTGCAAAGCGGTGAGAAACCCTGGATATCACAAGATACATGGGACAAGGTTGGCGATTGGAAAAAAGCCAAATTGTCAATCACCTATCAACCAGACGTCAATCAAAGAACTCGCAACTTGAGACGGAAATACCGCGATGCTCATATACAACTTAAAAAGGCTGTTAGACGCGACAAGAGAGAAGCCATTGAAGATCTGGCCAACAAGGCAGAATCTGCGGCTTACCTTGGGGATATGGGTTCACTATTCAAAATTATGGAACAGTAGATGGACAGGAATTTCACCGTCAACCACCTGGTGAGAGATGTCATCGGAACTCTCCTTAAAATTAGTGAACACCAATTGCGGCGATGGAAGGAATATTTATATGATATTTTAAACATCTTGTCCGAGGAAGATATTCCAGAAACAGAACAACTACCAAACATCCAACCGCAACAACCCTCTTTTAGGGATGATCCCCCAGATAAGGAGGAGATAGTTTCCGCCACACGGTCAATGACGGGAAGGAAAGCCCCACGGAATAGACGGACTACTAACCGAACTCCTCAAAGCGGACCCGGATATAACAGCCGATATACTCCTCCCATTCTTTACTGAGGTGTGGAATGAAGGAAGATATTCGACCGGATGGAAGAAGGGCGTCATTGTGAAAATACCGAAGAAGAGCGACCTTCGAGATTGTGGCAATTGGCGTGGTATATGTCTACTTACTGCCGTATCAAAAATAATGGCTACGGTAATTCTTAAGGATTAGTGATGTCGTCGAGAGCATTGTCGAAGCTTATCAGGTTAGATTCCGTACAGGATCGTCTTGTACCGACCACACAAATACCCTACGGATAATGTTGGAGCAGTTCGCCGAAATGGGCTCGCCACTACATTTCATGTTTGTGAACTTCGAGAAGGCTTTCGACAGCGTTAACCAAGATTACATATAGAATGCTTTGCGTAGGAGAAGATGCAAGGTATCACATCTTACATTCAGGAGAGCTGTCCGAGAGCTTTCCTGTGCGAATGGGTGTCAGAAAAGGCTGCATATTAGCACCAGCTCTGTATCTGGTGGTAATAAATGATATCTTGAAAGCTGCACTGGAAGATGGGGAAGATAAAGTTCTTCAATGGAGACTATATAACATCTTACGTCACCTTGATTATGCTGATGATGTGTGTTTGCTTGGACGTAACTGTTCGGACTTAGAATGAAATGTTCGCTTATTGCCTTCAAAGTGCCAAGAGCTGGGACTGAAAATAAGTGTGCTTAAAACCAAGTACATGCACTTACCAAGAAACTGCAAACTTTCGTAAACTAATGCCTCCGGCCAGAAGTGATCTCCAGTGATCAGTTGGAGTACAACTTGACAGACTAAAATAGGCATTGAAATTCAAAGGCGGAAGTGGCAGCGGATCGATCACACTTTGTGAAAACCAGAGCGAAACATCTCCAAACAGGCTCTGGATTATAATCCTCAAGGAAGAGGAGCTTATGACTTATTATGTCACTAAAGTCGGACTTGCCTCCAGAGGGAGTCAAATTGGAAGCTATTGTCAAGCGTGCTCTAATGGATAGGATTGAGAGTTGATGACAGAAGATCGTTTATAAAAACTAAGAACAAGATGGGTGATAAGACTGAGCCTTAAGCGTTGCCAGAATCAATAGAAAAGGGGACAGAAATAACTCCATCAAATACTACTCGTAAAGAGCTCTGAGAGAAGTTAGGATATAGCCTAGTGTTAGCGTGTTGCCTACAGTGCGAAGGTCCGGCGTTCAGATTCTGATCGCTGTGTATTTTCAGCACACTACTTGCGCTGTGTATCTTGGACACTTCAAATTGAAAATGCATAGATAGAAGGTCATACGAAGGACTAACAACCCTTCAAAATAACAAAAATAAATGTTAAGGAACCTGGAGGTCAGAAGGCCAATTTCCGATTTGGGATGTAGTAAAACTGAAGAAGAAGAAAAGCTCAGAGCGGAAACTTTCAATATATTTAAAAAAACGGTGAGTTAATGGTAAATGCTTTAAGCTTAGGTATTTGGCATTTATGCCAAATTCTGTGTTACGCTTTCGCGATGTCAGACCTTCGCCGATTTGGTATATGCAAAGAGTTCCAAAGCAGTTAGATCTCCCATACAGCGTCCTGATCGGAAACCATATTGGCGATAGCTCCGGTTTTTCTCCACAAGGTTGTTGACTATTCTGCGATTAGCAGCATGTTGTATTACCTTTGAAAGCACTGTAGTAATGGCAAAAGGATGGTAGTTAACGGGTCTCACGTTACATCCTTTCTTGAAAATTGGCTGAACATTTCAGATCTGTGGGAAGCACCCTGAAGAGCATGAAAAATGATAAAAATTGTGAAGTGGCTTTGCCAGACAGGAAGCTCATTTCTTAAGTATAATGATTTGATGTCATTCGGATCAGTAGATCTGTTAACATTGAGCTCCTGCAGGATCCTAGAAATAACGCTAATTGTGTAAAAAAATTTTTGAAAAATCATTTCCCAGACTCATTTTAATTACAAAGTCCGCATATTTTATGGTCACAATGTATATTGAATCCCTGAAACTCGTACTTACTTTACCGGTTACCCAGAACCATCTATGTCATTCGCCGTACTTTTTCAAATTCTGTTGCATGTATTTCTTGCCGGCAGTAGGATTGTTTCAATATTTCTAGTAAGACTACTTATTTGTTCTAGTTGCATCGAGACACACTGGGAAGAACCAAGTATCTTTGGATGGCCTGATCTATACCTTTTGTCATGGTTACAGATATCACGGCCAAACCATTTCTGGTCAAAGCATAGTCTTCAATCAAAAGCACTGTAGAAAAATGGTCAAGTACCTTCCAATCGGCTCTCTTGAAATGCCAAACTCTTCTTCGATTTTTAGCTCGAATGAAAATTCAATGCATTTCTCATTCCAGTTCAAAAATCATAGGAAAATCCTCTTTATGCTCTAGTAGATTTGTTCTGAAAAAATTAGTTTGATATGAACGTTTAACAATATTTAAAATGGGTATCAAAGGCTTAAAAAACGTATCTCTAGTTAGATAAGTGTTAAGTAACAAACCAGCTTGAAAATGTTTACTTTTCGAACAAATCTATTTAAGTACGGAAACACAAGGTAATGTACGAAAATCGGTTCCGTATTTGAGCTTGTCTAAGACTTAATTTGGCGAAACATGTATACGTACCTATTTCTGTTTAGTTTGCTACTATAAAAAAATTCATTTTGGTTCATAAAAAAAATGTTAGATTGTTAATAATTTGTTTCCATTTTGTACGATGAATCTTGTACTATTAGACGTTATTACACTTGGTTTAACAAATTTTTTTATTATCAATTTGTAATTCACGCCATTTCCGGATCATTTATTTTTCTGCAATGTTTTTCGCTTTATGAAAAATACCCCATATCAGTGAAGTGCAAAAAATATCGACTTTTTGTTTTTAATCGTATTTCACAAGAAAAGTACATATGTATGTGCTACTGATAATACTGAAGAAAATAGTAAGCTTACTTGACAGCATACTTAAATGTTAATTAATTTGTTCATTACAAAATTAATTTTTAAATTGAATTTTATACGCTCTATCGTTTGTTTTTAATGAGAAAGGAGGAACTGGAGGTGGATCTTCTAAGCAGAAAAGAAAAATGAAAGAATTATACTTTAAAAAAAATTTTCGGGGAAAGATATTCCACTACATTATATTCTATTTTTATTTTATTTTAGTCGTTTTATCTTAAATTTTTGTCAGCTAATATGGTGCATGTTCGGGGATTGGAGGTTACCCGTCTATCTCTGTGCATTCATCCTCAAACTATAAAACCCGATGTTTCAGCGCTTTGCAAGAACAAAGTGTTGCCTGTTAGCGAACAGTTCCATACTGTTCGCGGCTACCATCTTCTCCTTTTTTTGACATTTTTGGTATATACGCGATGATGTTGCCTTCCAACTAGTTTCTCAATTGGGAACCTGAACCAACCCGGAGTTCAATTACTCCTGTTATATTTACGGAAGCCGTGCTTTGAATGAGGCAAATACATACAGCAAACGAATTGGATCGGTTATCTAACTCTATCCAATCTCTATATGCTACAAACCCTGACGTTGAAATCGTTCTCGCGGGCGTTTCAATGCTGAAAACATTGCCTGGCGGAAATATTCAAAAACCACAGATAAACAGGGTCTTGATACTGAGCTCTTAGCCTCCATCAACAATCTAGCACATCTAGTAACTGAATGTACTCGATTATCGGAAATTACAGGTCACTCTTCTAACTTTCTTGACCTTTTCCTCACAAATCAACCTGTGAAATGTTCTGTTCCAATTATATCTCCATCTCCAATCGGCAATATCGATTATTTCATGGTTCGAGCACAATTTCCAATTCTACTGGATAATTCACCTTATGTACGGATGCCTAAAAGAATTATTTGGTATTACAGAAAAGCAGATTGTGGAGCACTAAGTCAGTTCTACAGAAATCGTGCTTCGAATCTAATGATTGTTATATACTTTGTCGAAAAATGACTGAAACAATCCTAGATTTGCGTACCTTCCTGCCATAAAAGAATCCAATCATCGGAAGATACATGATTCAGCAAGGATTGTTTAGAGGCCATACAAAAGAAGAAAATAGCATTTGAAATTTTCAAAGGTAACTTCTGCCAAGAAATGGCTATACAACGTGTTAAGGAAAAACTGTAAATCATTTTTCGAAACTATTAAATTTCAACATGACCAAAAGCTTCGACGAAAGATCCTTAAAACTCTCTGTTGAAAAAGCTAATCTTCTTATGAAATGTTTTTTCTCTCTGGCTAAACCCCTTCGTGATCTATTTTACTTGTCATTCTCTTCAGAAAACTTTCCAACCATATGGAAAATGGTGAATGTCCAGCCAATCGCTAAGAAGAGAAACCAAGTGATTTCCTTGAACTACCACCCTACAGCTATCATTTTAGTTCTATCGTGAGTAATGGAAACGGCTGTCAATCGCAAACTAGTCAGTTACCTCGAAGATAACCATCTTGTCCATGATCTCCAACACAAACCCAGACCATAAAAAATATGTTCCTGCGAGTTCCTCGAATATAACCTTCGGTAACGTACAATTACACTCTTCAGAAGCATTTACATTACTCGGCATAAAATTTAACAAACATCTCAATTGGCTCAAACATATTTTAGATATTGCACCTGATGCCTCCAAACGGCTTGGTGCTCTTTGAAGATGTAAAAAGTATTTTTCGCCTCTAGCTTATATTAAGGCCTACATTCCGTTCCCTTCTCGAGTACAACTAACACATATGGGCTGGGGCACCCAAAACACATCTTGCGGTCCTAGTTGGAGATGAAACAATAACAGACTCTATAGACTCCCTCGAACATCGTAGAAACGTCACGGTACTCAGCGTTTATTATCGATATTTCTACGGTAAATACGGCGAAGGGCTGTCCAACCTCATCCCTCCTCTTTTCAACTATCCAAGTAGTATTCGAAAAGCCGCATGCGCCCACGTTAAGCCGTTACCGTCGCGTACAGTGAAGTATAGTCAGCCCTTCACCTGCTTGATTGACAAGTGCGAAAATTTGCATGTGTCAAAAGAAGCTTCACTGACTTTATTTGGCTATTTAGGACAATACAGAAACTCTAAACGTACCAAGTGGAATCTTTACCAGTCAGTCCTAGAGTACGAACTAGGTATCGAAGAAGAATCAATAAACAACCCAGACTGCATTGATGAAATAAGTCACAAACTCGTAAACATTATTATAAATGCTTACGAACAAAGTTGTTCTGTTCTACACAAGAAAAGGGCCAAACAAACACCTTTGTGGAACGAGAAACTAGCGGCAAACGCAAAGAAATTAGGAAATTGTTCAATTCAGCAAAATCCTTTGGTAACTGGGACGAATACAGATAGTCCCTTACTGAATATAACAAACTTCTAAAGAAGTTAAAAATAGAGTCGTGGAGAAGATTCTATGAAGAGATAGATGATCTCCCAACGGCCTCATGACTCCAAAAGGTGTTATCAAAGACACTTCGATAGATATCGGACTATTAGAGCGACCAGATGGGTCTTTAACTAAAAGCTACGTAGAAGCACTTGAAGTGTTATTGGCAACACATTTTCCGGCTGCAAGGTAATTATCAACAACGAAGAATTAGAGGTAGATGAACGTACGTATCGTCGAATTCCATTCAGAAATAGTATTGCAGGTAAAACCTTCACTCCGAAAAAGATCAGATGGGCGGTTAACACCTTTAAGCTCTAGAAATCAGCCGGAGTAGATATTCCCCGTATTACTGCAGAAAAGATTAGAGATCCTAATGCTAATAATGATAAGGGTCTTCAAAACCAGTTTTGTATGGGAATACATCTCAAAAATCTGAAGGAAAGCGAGAGTGGTATTTGTACCGAAGGCAGAGGATCGTCCCAATGATCAGCTTAAAAGTTATATCGCCTTACAAGCCTTTCTTCCTTCTTCGTCAAAACAATGGAGAAGTTAGTGGGCATAAGAACTTATTAATAATCAACATGCCTACCAAAAAGGCATATCAACAGAGTCAGCCCTTCATGGTTTGGTAAGACAAATCGAAAAGGCAAAAGACTATAAAGAATTTGCCCTTTGCGCATTCCTAGATATAGAAGAAGCATTTGACAATACTCTCCATGAAGCCATAATAGCGGCAGCTAGGAAAAAGTTTAGAAACATTGGCTGCACAGACCTATAGGGGTTGTCTCCAGGGAGGGGTACTATTTCCACTTCTTTAGTCAATTGTAATAGATGAGGTCCTGAACCGTCTAACAGAACAAGGATACGAGGTAATAGGATATGCCGATGACCTCGTCATTATCCTTAGAGGCAAACATGACATGAACTTAATAATATCAAAAAGGAAACAGTCTGCCTTAGAGGTGATAAAGAAATGCTGTCAGTCTAAGAACTTGATCATCAATTCAAGTAAGATTGAGATATTACCATTTACAAATAGAAGGAAAATTCACATCATACCTCCTTCAATAAATGGAACACCAATACCCTTCTCAGATGAGTTAAAATATCTAGGTGTTATACTGGATGGCAAACTCAACTGAAAGAAACATATAAAATGGACTCATACATTAAAGACATTTTGGGCCTGCAAAAGCTTATTTGGCAGAAAATGGGGATTATAGCCCAAGATGATCTACTGGTGCTATACAAAAATTCTCCTCTCAATAGCCACACACTAATCAACGATATTGTGGACTAAAATATTACAACAAAAAGCACAGATAACTTGTCTTGGTATCACAGGAGCAATGGAAACCTCTCCTATTGCGGCAATGAAAATGTTCCTAAACATTCCTCTGATACATCTCCAAATAAAAGAGGATGCTATCAAAGGGATGTTACGTATACAGAAAAGGTCACCTGAAAATCTTGAAAATCCAAAAATAGAGGTTCTAAACTCCTCATTATCGGACACTAAGCCGACAAAATTCAACTTTGAAGCCCCCTTCGAAGTTACAATTAGAGAAGCAAGGACTGGCAATCCACTACCTGAAATGGAAGAGGAATCAACCATTTGGTATAAGGATGGCTCGAGCACCTCTGAGGGAACTGGGCCGGAGTTAAAGGCCCTAACTTCTCGGTTTCAAAATCACTCATCAAAGAAGCCACAATCTTCCAGGCCGAAGTAATTACAATGGAGCTATGCATCCCAGAGAATATAAGGAGGGCTTATCGTAATAAAATTAATTACATCCTATCGGATAGTCATGCGGTTCTCAAAGCCCTAGCATCCAATAAACACAGGTCTGCCTTCAAAACTGAACCATCATGCGCAAAAGGAACAACGTAACCTTAACACGTTGACTGAGAATAAAAAATCAGATTTGAACAGAAAATATTATTGATTATTACTATATACTATTATTAAAGCATTTAACAAGATAATTTAAAATTGGCTTTTTATACAGGAATCGTGAAAAAATCCATGGCAGTCAACGTGTTAATGCGTGTCCTAGGACATATGGGAATTGAGGGAAATGAAGAGGCTGATCGCCATGCAAAAAAAGGGCAGAAACATACTTTACTGGCCCAGAGCCATTCTGCGGAAAACCAAAAGGGCGGTCCAACCCTATACTTAGAAAGTGGGTTGAACAAGAGCATAAAATCTACTGAAATAGACTGACAGGTTTATCAATCTCAAGAAAATTAATCCTACCACAAAAACATAACAGGGCTACGATTGCGCGTAAAGCGCAATCTTACGATACTCTAGATGAAATATAATTTTTTGTGGTCCCAAGAAATTTTGTATGGGGAGTGTTGCATTGAACTAATTTTTTCCCCATCATGCTAAAGTAGCTATAAAAATATTTTATATAAAATGCTTACCCCAAAAATTGAATAGGAGCTGGGAAAATTAGTGTGTTAGATTTAGTGAAAATGTGCAGTTTGTATGGGTGGTGGTAGAAAGAGTGGGGGGATTTTAGTGATTTTTCCAGAACTAGCTAAGAATACAATAAAATTGACATCTCTTAAATTTTAGACCAGTAACATTCATACTTTTCAAGAAAATAGATTTTTTGTGAAGTTGTGAAACTGTGTCATATTGTATGGGAGGGAGTAGAAGTGGTAAAGCTAATCAAATATATTTTTTCTGATCTTAGTGATAATACTAATTAAGTATTTATTACAAAATATGAGCACGATAAATATTATATGTTCTGAGAAAATTGTCTTAGAGCATTTCATGAAAAAGTGTAGTTTGTATGGGAGGGGGTGGAAGGAGAGGGAGGACGCAAATAGTTTTTCTACTGTAGGTTTATATCATTATTAAAGTAATATATCCCAAAATTCAGACTAATAGCTTCTATACTTTTCTATTAAATCCATTTATTGTCAAATTGCGAAATTGTGTCATTTTGTATGGGAGGGGGTAGAAGGGGTGAAGCTAATCGTCTAATTTTTTTTGGTCTTGCTAACAATTTTAAATAAATATTTGGTGCACAATTTCAGCGCGCTAAATTTTATACACACTTAGTAAATTGGCTTAGAGTAATTCCTGCCAAGTACAGTTTGTATAGGAGGTGGTAGAAGAAGGGGAGGACACGTATAATTTTTATGCGATAGATTGACATTATCATAAAAGTAATATATTCCAAATTTCAGGCTAATAGCTTTTATACTTTTTGAACAAATCCGTTAATTGTCAAATTGCGCAATTGTGTCATTTTGTATGGGAGGGGGTAGAAGGGGTGGGGCGATTTGGCCCGTTCACGAACTTGACCTTACTTTTTTGTTAAAAACGACGTGTACAAAATTTGAACTATCTAGCTCAACGCGTTCTCAAGCTAGAGAGCGAACAGACGGACGGACGGACGGACGGACGGACAGACGGACATCCGGTTTTGAGATTTTTGAGTGATAATATTAACTTCTGTATCATTCATTTTTTTCTCCAAGACTTATTTCTTGGCGTTACAAACCTTAGAGCAAACTTATAATACTCTCAGATTTCATCTAGAGTATAAAAACAAAAAATATTAAAGTGGAGTGATATTAGTACTCTAATCGGCCTAATGACGGGGAACAGTGGAGTAAACCACCACCTTAAAAATATGGGTTTAGCTGAAACCGGCATCTGCCGCCTCTGTCTCGAGAAACGACAGAACACATCCTATGTCACCATGCAGTAGCAAGGAAAAGACATAATCTTCTAGGAAAAGGTTTTCTTACTACCGAGGAATTGGCCAACATGGCTCCCTTAAAGATACTTAGATTAGCCAAAGCTATCGAGTTATGGTAGGGTAAAGGGGCAATAAACGCAAAATAGGCCGGGAAGTTCGCAGTGCTCTCACGTGCTCCCCAAATAATAATAATAGTAATAATAATTCATCTACTGAACATCAAAACTATGGATTGCCACCCCACGTATTCGCATCAACTTACAATATTCACTGTTTCAAGGTTAACATCCACCAACAGTTTGAACTCTCCCCTCCAGAAACTCCCTTGTAGCCCCATCGCTCACCTACCCTATACCGACTTGACTGCGCATCCAATGCATTAAAGGGTGACCCTCTAACTTATGTTCGGTGCTATGACAAAATAAATATTTTCAATGATTGTGGATAAAATTCGAAAAAATAGTACTAAATTCCACCACGCTCTGAAAGTTGAATTGTCGGAATTTACTAGGACAATAGATGGTTCTTCTTGCCTTGCATGGAGTGACACTAGGCTAGTGTATAATTTTTCGCTGTAATTATGAATTGCATTGCTCTATGATGTTTTGGGAAAAGTGGAATTGTAAATAATTGCCAACATATCTCATAAAATAATGTTTAAAATAATAAGAAGAATGCTCTTAATCTTCTTATTATTTATTTATTTATGTACATTATCCGAAACACTATGTCTGTCGATCACAAGAGATCGCTTTATTTAGCCGCAAGTCCATTCCAGAAGGCTCTTCGCTATTCCACATAGTGTATTTCTTAATCTGATTGCGTTCAAGGGGCTGTATGTGTATGGGGACAATTAAAGGTCGATTACAAACAATGGACCAGCTCTTAAAGGCTACTATATAGTTTTAGTTTAGTTTCATTTAGTTTATTTATGTATTTATTTGGCTTAACACAATTAAGATACAAGAATCTTTTGCTTGCGTAATAACGGCATACTTAATTATTTCAAATTAGTTTTACATTAATAACAGTTAATCAAAAAAAAAAAGGATAGGAAAAAGGAAAAGAAAAACAATGAAAATTGAATTAGGAAAGAAAAAAAAGCCTGAATTTCAACCTCCCAAGTATGCTCTGAGCCTTCGCAAAAAACACCATCCCCTCCTAATCTACGAATTTCGGCCGGTAGTTGATTCCACTGTTGAATGACATAAACAAAGAATTGCCTCTGAGAAACTAAAGATAATAAATTAAGTCTTATTAGTTGATGAGTCCTGGAAGACCTGTCGGACGTAATCCGTTGCAAAAGATACTCAGGTCTTTTGGAATGAATGAAAACTGAAAAAGAAATAACAAGTAGCGATACAGAATATAGCGTTCGAGAGAGCATAAGGAGAAACATGGTCAAATTGTCGCAAACTATATACATATGTACATAGATATAACGAACAGTAGAGTTGAACGCTACATTTAGTCGATTCCTGCATGTATGTACAATAGAATCAAGTCCACAGAAAATTTCCTGTCCATATATCAAAATTGGTATTGCTAAAGTTTTTACCAGCATAGACATCTACTGGTACATACCGACGTGTGCTAAATAAGGTTCGAAGAATCCCATAAACTTTTCCTATATAACGATGTTATAAAGAAAGATTTGAATGAAAACGCTGAAAGTTATAATTTTAAAAGAAAAAAAAACAAAAAAAATTGTTTTCTTTCCTTTTTTTTGTAGGTCAATCACAAAACTTCGTTATTAGCATATTAAAGTAAACGTGTCGGCAGCAATTTCTTGAATTATAATTTTAGATTCGCGTACTATGAAAATTTCGAAATTAATGAGCAAACATGAAAAATTATTTTCCAAACTCATTAACGAAAACCCAGTTCTAATTCAAATCTATTTGACATCATTTCCACCATTGTTATCCGATTGCAATTTAAAAACTCTTCACGAAAATACCAATTTTGTGTGCCATCAATCTGAAAAATGTCATCGGATAAAATGAGATTTCTCGTTCAAGGTCGTGCATTTTCATCATTTTCATTTTTATCCACCACATCCCCTTTTTTGACTCGTGCTGCGCACATGAGCGGAATTCATGTGAAGAGCTGTCATTTGCTGTTCTGTGCTATGATATTGGAAAAAAGCAGAAAAATTAATAAAAAAAAAGATTGAATGATTTTCAAGAACATTACGGATATTTCGCAAAAAATCACATCATACCCCCCTTGATGGCTGCCACTTGAAAGCTTACGTTATGGCGCGACCATGACACTCCCCAGTTTTTGAATTTTTTTTTTTCAAAGTTACCTTTTTGTTCCAAACTTGATTAGGTCATAAGTCAAGCGACATGAATTTCATCATATTCGAGATACGTATCTGATGATGGCAGGCTGGATGTGCTGAGATTAAGATATCGTTTACATGAGAGGGAAAACTCTATTATGTTTGCGTGGGACCACAGCAAAGTGTTTCCGTGACTTTTCTGCAAAATGTATGTGTGTATGCATGCAAACTACCTTGTAAGTCGCATATAAACACGCACGTTACATGATACCGTCTTTAACCCGTTTTAATTCTTCTTAGCAATATATTTTGATGCTGTACGATTTTGATGTGGAATCTTTGAAAATATTCATGGAGGTGTTGATATAAGCCTTATGACACCAGCACCAAATTTAATTTTATTGGATGATATATCAATATTTTGAGTACCTGACCTTAACATTCTTATTATTCTTTCCTCTTTTTAGTGCTTCTTCGTTTTCTTTCTTTTTTTTTTGATTTTTAGATGGCTCAGCTACAGGTAACCGAGATCGAATGACTCTTCCATCTGAGATAATTGAATAATGAAATGTTTTTTTTTTTGTATTTAACCTTGACTTTCAGGCTAATGTTTGTTCAATAATGGAATGGCTATGGCATCCAAAAGTAGTATCGCAGCTCTGAGCCACACATTTATGAGAAAACTCTGTATTTTACAAGAAGATATACAGAAAAATGCAATTTTATTTATTTCGTTTTAAATCAGTTTTCTGTAATAAATCTGTAAAGCTGTCTTATTCATATATTTAGTTCATACTTTTTTGTTTTATTAATTTTAGAACTTTTGATTTTTTTATTGTTTGATCTGTTTTCCAAAAATTCGGTGAGTCCTTTAGATCCACCTCTTCTTCCAAACTCCAGTAAAAGTCTCCTTTCGTCCTCGATTACTCTAAAATAATTAAATCAGCTGATCTCGTTTATGGTCCCAAATATTTCGAAGCTGGTTCGTTATTCATCCGCATATTCGCACGGTCATCTGCCGATGCCGAAACACAATACATTAACAGAATTATGATTGGGTGTAAATTCGAATCATGCGATATTGCAAATCAAATTGGAAACAGTTTAAAGCAACGTAAAATATGTATGTCTTCCTAAAATCTTTAAAACAGGGAATAGTGAATTTTGTATGGGGTGGTAATACAAGAAGTGAAGAGAAGTTTATAATTTTTGAGCAACGCACTGAACTTGGTAACTTCAAACATTAACGTGTTTCATGCTGAGTGTTAGTGGTTTTAATAATTTTCAAGGAAATCAGTACATTATCTTTTGAAATTCTGACATTTGTATGGGAGGGGGTAGGTTTAGGATGTAGGAGGTCATGAAAAGAGAACCACATTGCAGCGGGGCCATTTAGTTGGGTCCATTGTACTCCCTCTATTTAGGAATTTGAGATGACTTGGTAAGGTTTGCAAACCGAAGCAGCCTCGAATGGCTACAAAAGCTCCCGGAGGGAAGTTTGGCATTTCAAGAGAGCGAATTGGGGAGCACTTGATGACTTCTACAGTTCTTTTAAACTTCATATTGACTACATCACTGCCAAAGCATATTCTATGCTAGCTTTTATAAAAAGGAACTCCTTGGATTTTCATGACCCCTGTGCATTGTTATCGTTATTTTCATCTCTAGTAAGACCGATCTATGTATATTGTTGTATCATCTGCAGCTTATCAATTGTATGACTTCCACCTTTCTCGCCTAGAGCGCATTCAGCGAAACTTCATCATGTTTGGGTTACGTCAAGGAGGATATATAATAAGGAGTGACTATGAGCATGCTTTGCCGTGTATGAAAATGGGAATGAAAGTATTTCCCCCCCTTACTAGCGAAATGCTCGAAATTTTTCGAAAAAATCGTTTTGCTATCTTTTTCTGGCACACTTAAGAATATTGCAACTTACTCTTTCCCACGTTAAATTGTCCGAAACAATTGTCAAATTTTCGAAATAATTGTTTCGCTATCCTTGTTTGGCATACTTAAACCCAAAGCAACTATCTCTGTCCCGCGTTAAATTGTCCGTTGCTAAAGTGCTTAGCTTAGACACGAACTAAAAACTAATAAAAATTGAAAAAATAAAGATTTCTGAAAAAAAACAGCAAACTCCATTGTATTGAAAATTACTTTATTGCTGACTGAATATTAGCAACCAAGAGAGAATACAAATTATGGTATTTTTTTTGTAAAAGTTTGAAGCCAAGTTAAGCTTGGAATCAAAACGTATTCCCATATGAGACAGCCTATCAGGCACTCCATTTTATATATCCTCCTTGGGTTACGTAGAGTTAATCAAGCATCTGGATTACTGAGTTATAATAATAAATGTTCTATAATTGGGTTACAAACTCTATCCATCTGTAGATACTTATACCAGTGAAATATAGCGCAGCTAGGCCTAAATTATCATTAAACGGCTGTGTTCCGTACGCTAATTTAGTTAAGTGAACACAAAATTACCAAAATAGTGATCATTTATCAGCTAAATGATCTCAGCTAAATGTTCTCATTTCTCACATAATTTAGGCTATAATGATGCAGAATGTACTAGAGCTGCTCATTTCATGTATGTGTTTTCATGTTCACAGCTCTGTTTTACATGGAACCTTCGAAGCTATGAAAGGTGGATTGAACACGACTCCAATACAGTACTAAGAATCACTCTACTAACGATGAAGTCGAACTAAATTACTAATTGGTAAATTAATAATTTAGTCCACTGTGCATAATGTTTGTGAAAGTACTCCTGAACTTCTTCCGTTAAAAAAAATAATTCTTTTGGTGACAAAATTGACTTTACTTTAAGTAGGTATTTTTATACTCTAATTGAAATCTGAGAGTATTATAAGTTTGCTCTAAAGTTTCTAACGCTAAGAAATAAGGCTCGGAGAAAAAATGAATGATACAAAAGTTCATATGATCACTCAAAAATCTCAAAACCAAGTATCCGTTCGCTCTCTACCTTGAGAACGCGTCGAACTAGAAAATTAAAATTTTGGAATCGTTGTTTTTGGCGAATAAGTAAGGTCAAGTTCGTGAACCAGCCAAATCGCTCCATCCCTTCTACCCCCTCCCATATAAAGTTACTCATTTTCAATAACTTAATTAAATCAAATTTTCTTAAAACTATGAAAGCTAATGATTTGAAATTTGGAATTTATTATTTTTATCATAAATGTGATGTATTTGAATTCCCCCACTCCTTTCACCACCTCCCATACAAATTGCACTTTTTCATGAAACACTAAACCGATTTTCTCAGAACTTGAAGAAACATCTTCGTAGAATTGGACTCTCAGCAGGAAACACCAGACCATATTCTCTGTGATTATGAACCTCTGGTGAACTACTCCTATATTTCGGTCAACGTTTAATGAAACTAAGTGAATTTTCGACGATTTCTCTACGTAATATCCTAAGTTTTATCAATAGTAAGAGACTCGACCTGGAACTCTAAAATATATCGCATATACCGAAACTTAATATCACAATAGGCCCATCAGTGGATACAAGAATAGAGGAAGCCAAACCTATTCCACCTTGTAATCAAATCTATATACGAATAGCTCTATTAATCACTAGTCCTCCATTCGATCGTCTAAGGTGGGATTTGCAAAACAATCAATGTATAAAAATATCATCAACTAACCAATAAACTCGTAAATAATATTATAAATGCTTACGAACAATGTTGTCCTGTTCTACACAAGAAAAACTTCAAACATACACCTTCGTGGAACGAGGAACTAGCGGCAAAAAGCAAAGAAATTAGGGCATTGTTCAATTCTTTGGTAACTGGGACGAATACAGAGAGTCCCTTTCTGAATATAACAAACTTCTAAAGAAGTTAAAAAAAAGAGTCATGGAGAAGATTTTGTAAAGAGATAGATGATCTCCCAACAGCCTCAAGACTCCAAAAGCTGTTATCAAAAGACACCCCGATAGATATCGGACTATTAGAGAGACCAGATGGGACCTTAATTAAAAGCAGCGTGAAAACACTTGAAGTATTATTGCAAGATAATTAACAAAACTGAGAAAAAAACGTAAATCGGACATCGGAAAGATCAGTAGGAGACTACAAGCTTATCAAAGGATGCAATCGAAACCATCGAAATTAAGAGAAGGATAATTTTGGCAAATAAGACGTTATATTATTCGGTACTTTTAAAAATTAAAAACAAGAACGTGCACAGGAAGACTAAATTCAAAATATATAAAACAATAATAAGACCTGTGTTATGCTATGGCTGCGAGACGTGGACGTTAACTCAGGCATCCGAAAAATTACTTAATGCCTTTGAAAGAAAGGTCCTCAGAAGAATCCTCGGACCTGTGAGGGAAGACTGTATCTGGAGAATACGATACAATAGAGAATTGTATGCCATTTTCGACAATCTAGAAGTCTCAACCCTCATAAAATTTAAGAAGCTACAATGAGCTGGTCATGTGGAGCGGATGGATGACGGGAGAATTCCCAAATGCACACTAAAAGTAAAAGTCAATGCTCAAAGACCGGTCGGGAAACCACGGAAGCACTGGGAGGATTCTATTGGCGCAGACAGCAAATCACTGCCAAGATTCTCAAACTGGAGGACGAGGTGCATGGAGGCAATATTGATAAGGATCTTTTAAACCAGTTTTGTATGGAGATACATCCCAAAAATCTGGAGGGAAGCGAAGGTGGTATTCGCCCCGAAGGTAGGAAATCGTCCCATTGATCAGCCCAAGTCATATGACCCAATAAGTTTTACTTCCTTCTTCGTTAAAACGATGGAGAAGTTAGTGGACATTCACACAAGAACAGAGCCTAATAAGGTTCGTCTTAATACTAATCAACATGCCTACCAAAAAGGCAAATCAGCAGAGTCAGCCCTTCATGGTTTAGTAAGGCAAAAGTCTATAAAGAAATTGCCCTTCGCGCATTCCTAGATGGAGAAGGAGCATTTTACAACACTCCTCATAAAGCCATAATAACGGCAGCTAGAAAAAGGGTTTAGAAACGGTTACGATAATGCCATGCTAAAGAGCCAAATGACAACAACGGACCTAGGTAACAGCACATTGACTTATAGGGGCAGTCCCCAGGGAGGGGTACTATCTCCACTTCTTTGGTCAATTGTAATAGATGAACTCCTGGACCGTTTAACAGAACAGGGATACGAGGTAATAGAATGTGCCGATGACCCAGTCATTATCATTAGATGCAAACATGACTTAATAATATCGGAAAAGATATAATCTGTCTGAGGTGATAATGAATTGGTATCAGTCTAAGAACTTGAACATCAACTCAAGTAAGACTGAGATAGAAATGGCGACTTTGCTAGTGAAATTTCAAACAACTTTAACTCTTATAAAATTTAATTTTATTAATCAAAATAGGTACCAGCAGATGCAATACACTTCTCCCAACGAGATACATGTGCATTTATGTCAGTTTTGTAGAAGTCCGACTTTTTAGACTGAAGAAATTCCTCGAAGGCATTTTTTATGGCAGCTTCATTGTTAAATTGTTTCTCCGTCAAAAAATGATCCAAATGTTTAAAAAAGTGGTATTCAGTTGGCGAGAGGTCTGGTGAATGTGGTGGATGAGGAAGAGTCTCATACTGCAACTAGTTTAATTTTTTGACCGTTATTCCGCGTCACGTTTTGCTCAGTAAGCTCATGCGGAACCCACTTATCAAGCTTTTTGACTTTTCCAAGCTGTTGCAAGTGCCGGGAAACTGTCGAATAGTGTACGCCCACTTTCTCTGCAATGTCCCTTACAGTTTGGCGTGAGTCAGACTCCACTAGTAAACGCAGCTCGTCGTTGTGTATCGATGGTGCTGGGTGACCACATAGCTCAATTTGAAGGGTCATATCTTCTGATCGGAATTTTTCAAACCATCGCTGATGTTTTTGGTTGCCTCCCTTGCGTTGTGGCCAAGTTTGAATTCGTATAGAAAAAGTTACCGTTTTTCACTCGATTCCATGTTTTTTTTATTTTTTTTTCTCCCCGATCTCAATGAAGTTCAAAACCGAAATGGTTCCATGATCAAATGTAGAAGTATTTATACTTCAATATTCATTACTTCCAGAGCCACCTGGCGGTAGTTTAAGACATGAAAATCGCAACTAACTTCACTTCATCGTGAAAGTTGCCATTTCATCTGCAACAATCTAATATAAATTATATTATGTATGCATAAATTCAAAATAAAAAGAAATACAAATTAAAACAATAAGTTATTGACTAGATTATTATCAGCTAGTTCAATTCTATTTCTGATTTTATTTATTAGTGTTAGTGCTTTAGCTTTAATAAATTCAGTGTAAAATGTAAATTCAGTGTAAATTTAGTAAATTCAGCTAGGGTGTAGCCTAGTGGGTAGCGTGTTGGTCTACAATGCGAAGATCGTGACTTCAAATCCCGGTCCACGTATAATTCCTGCCTGCTTGGATATACCTTAGTTCCTTGAATCTTCGAAAATGAAAAAAATTGTAGATAGAGGGTTGTGCGAAGGGCTAACAACCTTTTCACAATAAGTAATAGAAATGTTACGGAACCTGAAGATCAGGAGGCCAAGACCCGATTTTGGCTATAGTGCCATTGTAGTAGTAGTAGTAGTAGTAGTCGGCCAAAGAATGCATTCTTGTAGTAGAAAAATATTTTGAAAGATTATGGATTAACATAAAGATTTTGTTCTGAGCTATCCGGAGTTTATTCATATGACTTTTTGCACAGTTTATCTACAAGGGAGCACTATACTGTAATACTGGTTGAAACAAAACTGCCAACAAACTTTATTATTCTTGGGACAAGTTGCGTATGTGTGGAAAGTCAATATGCATGTTAAAGTGGTTAGGGAAGACTAAATGAAAGGGGGTTCTTGGGCAGGGCAATTGTTAATTTAACACTTTGCGGAAACGTTCAAAAGCTCCAGTACATATAAGGTACATAGGTATAATAAATATTTCGTTCGTTTATTTATGCAAGTTTGAGTTTTTATGAGGGGAGGGGTGAGGGGTGATAGTAAGAGTAGGTGGATGTTAATAGTTTTTTAATTGATTGCTTGAATTACGTCCAATATTCTCTGTATACAATGTCAGTTTCATAGACGAAGTTGCATAGAATTTTCATAGGATTCGGTGTATTTTACATTCACGAAACCAAACATTTGTATGGGAAGGGGTAGAGGAGGTAGGGGATTCGTAAAATGTGTGACACAATTTTATTTCCTTTCTCTTGCAGTGTGCTCGTACAAAATTTCAAGTTCGTAGCTTTTAATTTGTTGGTTATTAGTTGATTCAATGAAATAGGTCGAAATGATACTTTTGTATGGGAGGGGGTAGAAGTGCAAGCGCGATTGCAAAACTTTTGAAGTAATATCATTTAAATTATTTTTATAAGTTCTTGTGCAAAATTTGAAATTGATAGCTTTTAGGAGTTAGCTGATAACTGATTTTTAAAAAATGCTCGAAAAAATAGTTTTGTATGGGAGGGGGTAGAAGAGGTAGGGGAATCGCAAAATTTGTGACGCTTTCTTTCTTTCTCTTTTAAGGTGCTCGTACAAAATTTCAAGTTCGTAGCTTTTAATTTGTTGGTTAGCAGTTGTTTTATTGAAATTGGTCGAAATCATACTTTTGTATGGGAGGGGGTAGAACGGCAAGTGTGATCTCAAAAATTTTGACGCAGTTCTATTTCATCTATTTTTAAAAGATTTTGTGCAAAATTTCAAATTGATAGCTTTTAGCAATTAGGTGATAATTAACTTCTTATAAATGGTCGAAAAAATAATTTTGTATGGGAGGGAGTAGAAGCTTTCAAGGTATTCGACCAGTTAATATTTCATTCTTTCAGAGATTTTTTTTAAATGCATTTCGCAAATTTTCAAGTTTCTACCTTCAAATTTCATTCGAAAATTTTCAGTTTATGTGGTTTTTCATTGCACATGAAACACCTTGCGCACGGTAGACCAGGTGGGTCGGTGCATAACAATTGTGGAATTTTTATTATTTTTTCTGTATGTACAACAAATAGATGTATCCACAAGGAAAATTTAAATTTTGTATCTTTCACCAGAGCCCGCTTTCACTCAAAATTTTCGACAGTTTTGGTTACCACCTCCCTCCCCTTACACCTCCTGACGTAAAATTTTTACTAAATTTAACAACTACCTAGTTCTACAATTTTACAAAATTTGAATTTGATATCTGCCCTCAATTTTGAATTATAACGGTTTGAAATTTTGGAAAGTGCGCCATTTTTGAAATGCTCCCCATTTCCCCCCACTACTATTTTGTCCAAATGTTATATTTTTCTCGTATTTCTCTAATATAGCTTAATATAGCTTTTAAGATTCAATTACATAGTTTAATAAATAGCCGAGATATTGATTTTTAAGTGTTTTTCTTTGCACCTCCCCTGACCCTCCCCCTTACAATAATTACCTTTTATCTAAACTGATTCTAGTGGACCTATATGCCACCTTAATGGTCTCAAAATATCAATTTTTTATGGTAAGTAATTTCGAAGATATAATCATTTGAAAAAAAAATTCGGCTGACAATTGGTTCTTAGCCCCCCCTTTTCGCACCCCAATGGATAAAAAAATTTAATTATTTTTAAAAGTTGTCCCACAAACCCCTCTATATGAAGGTTCAGTTTTAGCTTCCTAGCTGTTACCATGGTTGAGATATTTGAATTCGTATTTTTCGGTTTAAGCGCTCCCCCCGCCTCCCCCTGAACTTGTACACCCCCCAAAATGGGTATCCGCCTGAGATTCGCAACTATCTACAATCCCCCCAAAAATGAACTTTGTATCTTGAATGGTTTGGGAGTTAATGTGTGCTGAGTGTACACGTCGGCGTACGGCGTACAGACAGACGGATTTTTTTTTTGCATTTTTAGGCTAATTTAGTCATGAAACGCGAAAAAACAAAATTTCAGGCAGCAAATTTTTTTTTTCCCCAAGTCGATCACAATACTTTATTATCAAAATAATAAAGTAAGTGACTTAAATGTGAGCATTTTATTGTTGATGTTTAACTGTGATTTTCTATTTATAAAAGGATAAAGGATTCTTATAAGAGCATTAATTTTATTTAACGTTTCTGTGATGTGGTCTTTGAACGTAAGCTTTTTCTCGAAATGAAAACCTATGTATTTTAAATTATTACTCCATTATATTTCTTCCCTGTGAAGGTTGAGATTGTGGGTTTGTGTTTATGGATGTGTTCTTCGTTTTGAAAAATATATAGTCTGTGTTTTAAAGGCGTTAATTTTGATTTTCCATTTATTTAGATATTCAATTACCATTTAAAAGTTTTCGATAGGAGTACAGACATTTGAGTAAACATTGCCAGACAAATAGATGGCCTTGTCGTTAGCAAATAGAATAGTTTTCTAAATGGGGGAAGTCATGTGTGTATATTATATACAACAGCGGATTGATCCCTGAGGTATTTCAGCACATATAGCGTAATTTCAAAGAGTTTTTTGAATAAAAACTCTAAACTTTTTATCGGTTAAGATACTACGAATGATATTAACTAAGTACGAGGGAAAGTTGCATTTAAACATTTTATAGATAAGACCGTCATGCCACACGCAGTTAAAAGCTTTTTCAATATCTAGTGATATAAGGGCCATAGATTCTTTAGAAGCTACTGTGTTTTTTAATGAAATATCGTATTCTCAGAAGCTAGTGGGTTGTCGAGTGAGACTTTCTAAGTCCGAACTGTTCGTCTGGAAGAATTTTTTTTTTCATTTATAAGCTCATTTAACCTGTCTTTGATTATTCGCTCAAAAAGTTTACAAGATTGCTTAGGAGACTGATTGGGCTGTAGCTGCTCGTAGAAGTCAAGAAGTGGTTTAAGGACTGGTTTAATTTTGGCAGATTTCCAAGAGCAAGGAAAGTAGCCTATCTTGAGACATGCATTAAATATTGTTACAGATCTGGCAACCCTGCAATTCGAATAGACAAGAATTATGTAGAACAGTATACCCCAATATGTAAAAAGCCACAGTTAAAGATCTAGAGCTCTCCAGTATAGTCCAGACATACACCCCAACGGAAGTTTCGAGAATAGGGGGAAAAATGTATAAAAAGGCATGAAAGCTTTCAGTCGAGAACCAGTCTCTTTGATGACGGAGACGCGAACCAGTGCAGGAAAGCGATAGAACAGTACGCGGCGATAGTGCTATATAGTGCGAATTAAGTTAAAGTGCGAATAAATAAATTATCACTTATTTTTAAACGAATTGTGTTTTACTTGAAATCCCGGCGAACCCCTAGCTCACAACAATATCTACATCAATAGGTGCTTTTTTTGGAAGATTTTTAAGAATTAACTTTGAAGTGTTGTCAAAGCCAGATGTTAGAAGCGCAATATATTTTTAATATCGTTTGGTTTAATAAAAGGGAAATGTTCATTGATACTTTTGTGAGATGACTGAAAATCCGAAAGCACATACATATGTATTTAACATCAGCTTTTGTTAAAGTATCAGAGAGACAGGTATCATGAGTGAAATTTGATTGAAAAAATTTCGCAATGCACTCTGTTTTTTTCTCACATGTAATATATGTATTGATTAAACAGTGGCTAGATTCGAGAATTTCATAATAGATATCAACCACTGCTATCCACTACTACTCTACTCCAAATGCAAAACTCATTGAGCTTCCTCCTCAGCATTACTAACTTTGAATTGAATTAAATTAATTTTTAAAATATTCATATGTGCATAACTCAAGAGAATTACCCTTTAAAATATACAGATTTTCGGTGAAGACTCTAGCGTCTAGCCTAACTGTTAATACAGAAGACATAATACGGAATAACCCCACAAATACCCATCTTAGCGTAAAAAATGTTTGGCGCCCAAGTTGAAATTTGATACACCTTTGTTTCGTATATGCTAACTTATCATTATTGAAATCATAATCTTGTTAGATATGCCAAGATCGTTTTTGTTTTTGCTGTTTCTTTTTTTTTTTTTTTGCAGACGATATCTTCGGAAAGCTTGAGCACGCGTACGCTAATAATTTCGGTTCCGTTCCAATAATTCAAAGACGAAAACCAAGAAAAGTTGCTCTAAGCGAAGACAAAACATGATGAGCACACCCAGTGATTACCAAGTTCAAGCAAATTTGGAAATCGTTGATTTCCTTTCGCTCAAGTGCCATTTATAGGATTGGAACCGAGCCTAAAAATAGTTCGAAGCAATATCACGTACATAATGTTTGTACTACTTTCAAGGCATTACACTTCTATAAAAATTCACAAGTTGACTTCGGTCAAGGCCTGCGCATAATAATAAGTTCCGCTTGCTGCTGTTTTTCGCCATTGAATTGATTGTCACTCTCGTCTGTAGCGAGGAGACCGCCGCCCGCCCAAATGTAATACGTTTTGTAAATAACCGCCATATGACCACTTCTTAATCCCGTCTGTATTATTTGCTTATTCCATTTAAGGAAAAGTACTTGTGGGTTTTTCTAACCATTAAACAAAACGATAGCAATAAAAACCTGTCTGACATAGCCGCGATATCTTAGTTTACAATTTTCTTAAGGATAGGTGAGAGACTTAGCAATCAAGTCTGTGTAGTTGAAATAAAAATGGAACTTTTCCGGTGATTTATTTTCGCTTTTTTTTCTTAATAGTCAACACACGAAAAACCAGGAAAAGTCTGAAAACTTTTCATTTGGCAGAGTTCCAAAAATTATTCTTGTTGCGTTTAAAATTGTAGACAATTTTGTAAAATTTATGACTGTGATTATTTTGACTGCTTGCAGTAATGTTTCTTCGTCGTTTTAATGCAGTAATTTTTATTGCATTTTCATTCGCAGTGAGCAGTTTTGAATAATTCACTTTGTTATGCTTGACAATTAGTTTCAAGGACCTTAGATATTTTATCGCAATTTTTAGTTGGGTTTCCGTTTTTCAGGATTTTCACTTGTTACATAATTTATAGAAGGCCTTAAAAAATAATATTGTATTGTAATAAAGCATAACGAACTAAGGTGTAGCCTAGTGGGTAGTGTGTTGGTCTTACAATGCGAAGGTCGTGAGTTCAAATCCCGGTCGACGTAATATTTAATTCCAGCAAACTGCCTGATTGAATATACCTTGGTTACCTCAATCCCCCCCATGTCAACCATTGGATCAGGAGTTTTAATCGTTGACACTACCCTTTATAAGTGACTTTTATCCGCGAACAGGGACCTTACATGTTCCGGAATATTAGGCTTCCAGCTCAGTTTCTTATCCAAAATAAAACCCAGATATTTTGCTTTATCCACGAAAACAAGGCTGGTACCATCCATGCTTCTGGTCTTACGTTATTGGAAGCTTCCTCGATATCGATAAACGCTACCATCGTCTACTCTTTAATACTTAGATTTTTCAATATATCATGCGAGTGTGTGTTTGAACCGATTTCTCTTTCCAATATGCGGGTTGGGCAGCTGAAAACATTCGTTGATCGATGTTGCTGCGTAGATGCGTGACTATCGATCGTTTTAAGGTTTTTAGGAGAAATGGGTCTTATTAGGCTCATCAGACGTGTATGAGAGCTTCTTCCCGCTTTGGGAAAAAAAACTATTTTCACCTTCTTCCATATTTCAGGAATGTGGACCAGTCGTACTTTTTCTACAATGGCATTACAGCCCAAATTGGCCCTTGACCTCCAGAATTTCAAGTTCCCTAACATTTTACACAACCCTCTATCTACGAATTTTCTTCTTCGTAGATTGAGGTAACTAAGGTATACCTAAGCAAGAAATGTGCTGAAATTATGCGTCGATCGCGAGTTGAACTCACGTTGCATTGTAGACAAACACGCTACCCACTAGGCTATATCCTAGATGGAAAACAATTAGAAATCAGGGGATTCGACACTCGGCAAAGAAGCCACAATCTTCCAGGCTGATTAAATTGCAATGGAGCTATGAATCCAAGAGAATATAAGGAGAGCTCATCGCAACAAATCTATTTATATCCTATCGGAGAGTCAGGCGGTCCTCAAAGCCCTAAAATTCAATAAACACGGATCGAGGATAGTTTGGGACTGCCTTCAAAACCTAAACATCCTGGGAAAAAATAAACGATGTGACCTTGATGTGAGCACCAGGACATATGGGGATTGAGCGAAATGAAGAGGCTGATCGCCTTGCAAAAAACATTAAAAGAATTATGATTGGGCGTAAAGCCCAATCATATGATACTCTAGATGAAATGAGAAAGAGTTCAATGTACCGGAAAATATGTCACGTCCAATTCTTTTAAATAATTAATAGTGACTTTTGTATGGGAGGTGGTAGAAGGAGAGGCGAAAGGTTTGTAATTTTTGGATATGGCACCTAATGTGGTATGCAAAATATTTCGTGCTGAATTTAAGGTTTGTAGCTTTCATTATTTTGAATTGGACATAGTTTTCCTGAAATTGAGGCATTTGTATGGGAGGTGGTAGAGGAAGTAGAGCGTTTAAGATGATTTTGAAACTGCTTATCATCATCTTTATCACCACGCTTTGATTCAATTTCAAATTCGATAGTTCTAATACATTCGAAGGAGAAATGCTTTTCTTGAATTTATAATACAGATATTTGTATGGGAGGGGGTAAAAGGAGTGAATATTTATTGCAATTATCAAGAAACAAATTCTGGCAAAATTTTAAGTTTATACTTTTTCTAGTTTTAATGGAAATCGATATAATGCACTTAACAAAAATTATACATTTGTGTGGGAGGGGGTAGAAGGAGTGTACGGATCAAAGCACATTTTTTTTCCCGTTATTGATATTTCTATTTTTATACTTTATTATATACACATTTCCCGTTATTGATATTTCTATTTTTATACTTTATGCAAAATATCAAGTTGATAGCTTTAACAGTTTCGAAGAAAAATAATTTAATTTAAATTTCAAAATTTCGTGAAATTTGTATGGGAGGGGGTAGAAGGAGTGACGGGATCGGATCAATATTCAGTCATATTAATGACATCTATATCGTAATACTTTGACCCAAATTTCAAATCGATAGCTTAAATAGTTTCAAAGAAAAATCAATTTCTGAAAATTTCGGAATTTCGTGAATTTTGTATGGGAGAGGGTAGAAGGAGTAAGGGGATGTGGTCCGTTCACGAACTTAAAGTTACTTTTGTGCTAAAAATGACACACAACAAATTTCAGCACGATAGCTCAAAGCGTTCGAGAGTTATGCGGTAGACAGACGGACAGACAGCAACTTGGGATCGAAGTTTTTGAGCGACAACAAATATTTCTGTACCCTTAGCGGCTCTTTGCGAGCATTATTTCTTAGCGTTACAAACGGTAAGGCAAACAGAATATACTCTCAGATTTCATCTAGAGTATAAACAGCTCATTTTTATTGGTCCTGAACCATTCTGCGGAAATCCAAAAGAGCACTCCAACCACTCCAAGAAAGTGGGTTAAGGATAAAATCTACTGGAATAGACTTCCAGGCTTATTAATCACAAAGAAAATAATCCTACCACAAAAAAAAAGTGGAGTATATTCTAAAATTCAGCAAGAGTGATATTAGTACTCTAATCGGCCTAATGACGGGCACAGTGGAGTAAACCACCACCTTAAAAATATGGGCTTAGCTGAAGCCGAGATCTGCCGCCTCTGTCTCGAAGACTCAGAAACGACAGTACACATCCTATGTCACTGTTAAACAGTAGCTAGGAAAAGACACAATCTTCTCGGAAAAGGTTTCCTTTCTACCGAGGAACTAGCCAACATGGCTCCCTTATAGATACTTAGATTAGCCATTCTCATTCAGCTATTGATTTATGGATTCAGGGACAATAAACGCTCATAGGCCGACAAGGTCGCAATGCTCTCACGTGTTCCCCAAATTATAAAAAAAACCTAGCATCTAGGACCAGTCATAGGCAACCTTTAAAAATAGCTTTCAACCAAGGAATAGCGAAGAGCTTCCTTAGAGGATTCTCAGTCTGAGGCATCTTTGGTTCGCTTGGCCTTATTAAAAAGTCGCCTACAACCTTTCGTGAAATCTCGAATTTCGTCGCGGAATGTATGTACTGGAGCTATTGATCGTATCTTTCCACACATCCTCAACTTGTCCCAAGAATAATAAAGTTGCGCCCGACTTGATGGTAGTTTATTTAAATTCCAATCTAGTTTTATCTAAGAAAAATTCTATTTTTTTGTTTTTAGATATATTCAATCAAATTTTTACACAATATATGCAGATAAAATGTCATACTTTAAAAGATATATCATGATTCTTCAATAAAATTCATTTTTATGCACCAAAAAAATCTTAAACATAACCAGAGTTTCAGCCGTCGCAGATGTATGTAACCCCTTAATTCGTTCGGGTGACTTTTACACCTTTCGAATATGAATTATTTTACCACCGGTATACCAGCGTGAACTAGTACCCTTCCGGTGTAAATTTATTGGTTATCTGCCATCCGGTGTTCAATTTTCAACGAGATTTTTTACTGTGTATTTCAAAATATGTAATTTTGCAATAAGGAAACAAGAAAAAGCAGAACATTTTCATGAAGCCTTAAATTTATGTCCAAATTATTCAAATTTATCAAATTGTGATTTTATTCAAGAATAGGTATGTCAATGCAAGATACTGCAATACATTGTTAAAAATTACTTAACATTAACCAACTTTGGGAAAATCATAAAAAATATTCCCTTGAATATTTTTAAAATGGTTCATGTATTACAAATACGAATTCATCAAGGTCGTTATGCATAATAATTATTTCTTGAAATTCAGTTAAAAGTGTGACTTTGATTTTTTTTCGAAACAGTTCGCAAATTATTTAAATAATATGACTAAAGCCGTTGCACCTATAAAATAATACAATAAATAGGAATTTTAATTTGAAAACGATTTTAAGAAATTTTCTTAACATGCTTTGTACAACATTTAAAAACATTTTCTGTAGATTAATGATTTAAAAAAAAAATTAAATGTTTTTTTGCAAGAAAATTAATTTTTAAAAGTGGAAAATATTTCTAGATAACTTTATCAAAACGATAATATGCTTCGAATTGAATTTTATTTTCATTTATGTTTCATTTCCGTTAATTTTTTTTCTAAGAAATATAAAAACAAAATGTATGAAAAAAACGCTTTGATAAAGATTACCATCTAAACTGACCTTAAAAATAATTTCCGAAGATTTTAAACATACAATCTACGTATTGATTGGACATCTTACGAGTAGCAAGCAATCCTTTCAAGATGATCGCTATCTTAAACTTTACATAATGCATAACAACAGCTCAATATAGTGCCACACCGTTTCATTGAATTTTGAATTTAATTGCCGTCAATAAATAATGATGAATAAATTAAGCGAAGAATTTATTAAACGTTGTAAGCTGGTTAAGTTCGTTTTATGCAGAAAAGAAACGCGAAGTGATCGCTAAATAATGTCCACTCGGACTCTAATTGACAATGGCGTTGTTGCTTGGGACTACCGCTCCTTATTGAAAGCGTTTCCAAATAAATCTTTAGCTCAATCGGATCGAGCTCAGTAGGGTTTTCACAATAGACCACAGCTGGGTCGGACAGTGAGTAATAGAGATTTCTGTCCGCACCGGCAGCAATTCATTGTCATACAAAACGCGAGTAAGTTATGTTCGACTTTGTACAATAACCAATCAAGCTCATCCATATTATTGTCTTGATTTGCAAGTATGTTTTTTGTTTTTAAATAGACATATGGCATGCGATTTGGCGGCCATCGTCCTGCAACAATTACATTTTAAATCTGCTTTTTATATCCATAAATTTTTTTTCTAGTGACTTATAAATATCGTAAAACGCGTTGTTCAAGCGAAATAAAAACATAATAAATAAATCATTTATTTATAGAAGAAGCATGTGTTCTTATTTTGTCATCGTTGCTGTTTCTCGGTTTTCTTTCAATCGCTTGGATTTTGTTCATTACAATGTGAAAACGTACAGAATGTATTTTTAACTAAACAGTGATACTCATATATTTTTTTTGTGCATGCTGTTCTTAGATCTCAATAACAGACCTTACATTTAAGTCCGTTGTCTTCTCCTTCTTTTGGCACTACAGTCCAAATCGAGCTTTTCCTTTGGGCTCCCGACCTTCAGATTCCTCAACATTTTCTTTTACAAATTTATTGTGGAAAGGTTGTTAGTAGTGATGTCAAAAAAGTAACTATTCGTTACACGAGCACTCGTTACCGACCGATATGCGAAGTAACGAATACCGACGCAGATTTATATTCGTTACTTAAGTAACGAAATGAGCTCTTGCAAAAGTAACTGAACTGTCAAAACGTTTCGTTACTGTTTCGTTACTTAAGTATTATGTTCCACATACAAAAAAAATATCTCCACCGAAAGTAACGTTTAGTTACTTTTTTCGTTGCATCACAGGAGGGAAACCTACACTTGTGCATAACGCTGATAACGTGATATCAGATTGTAGAATTTTTTAATGTTTGGGATAATTTTTTTTTATCAATTTGAGGGAATTTCCTTCATATTGTCGTTTTATTCTTTTTTTGAAGAAAAATTTATTGAATAAGATAAATATGTGAAATATTGAGAAGAATTATGTTGGTGTTTTTGAAGTGATTTTCTACTTCGAAGAGGAATAATTAAAAAATCGGACTTGGCATCATTGAGTTGATAGACGTACTAGGTCACAAGCGATTTCTTGGTACATATATGTAGTTACTGCATGGGGTACTAGAGGCGATTGCTTCTATTTAAATTTCTGAGATAAATGATTGTCTATATTTCACTGAACGAGTAGGAATAGGGTTGACGGCATACTCGTGCACGCGTTTAGCTTGACTAGTATTCGCGGAAAGGAACAAAGTGGAGGAATGAGAGATCTAAGTTTCGTACTACATTTACCATGGAAGTAGCGATAATAAATGCTGAGTATTTCGACGTTTCTGCGATGTTCGAGGGAGTCAATAAAAACCGTAACAGTTCATCTCCAATTAGTCGGAACGCAGGTTTTTGGATTCAATCGAGCAGCGCAAGGTGTGTTTTGGGTGCCTCAGTCCATATTGTACTCTAAACTAGGGTTCCTGTATAAGGTAAGCAGAACACGCCGTACTCAGGGTTTGCCTTGGGTAATGCAGTGCAATTTTAGGCGGGTGATCAGCTGACATTCGTCTATTTGAGTCCCATATTGAAGTGAATTTTGAAGGAACCCTACTCTGAACGAGGTCGAATGGAGGCTTTGTATATGGTAGCTAAGTCGTGAGGCGTAACATATTTCTGGATTTGCGAACAATACCTAGGCGCTTGGAGGTATCACGGGTAACATCAAGAATGTGTTTGCTCCAATTGAGGTGGTTACTTAACTTTTCGCCTAATAGGATAAACTCATCTGAAGAGCAAAGTGGTACGCTATTAAAGGCTAAATTAGACGACCACGCTGGAACATCACCTTTAAGGGAAAGATGATAGGCCTGTGTTTTAGCGGTGTGCAATTCTACTTTATTGTTCCTGCCCATCCCGGGATTAATTTGTGGTCGGATTTCAGCGAACCGAATTACTTCCCTGCTTTTGGAAGCGACAGATTGTTTATGAGATTCTGCAGCCCAGTCAAATTCAAACGTGTTATCTAACGTACTGTCATCTGCAAAACTATGAATTGGATTGAGAGTAGAAGAGAAAAGGTCGTTAATGAATACTAAGAAGAGAGTAAGCGATAAGACGGAGCCACCACAATCAATTAGGAAAGAGGAAGAAGTAACGCCATCTAATACTACTCGTATAGTGCGTTCGGAAACTCTCAATCCATCGAATAAGGGTAGCATCAAGGCCACTTCCCGTTATCTTAATAAGGAAACATTCATGCCAAACTCTGTCAAAAGCCTTTGAAGCAAGAGTTCCAACGTTCCGTCAGGTAGACTAAGAGATAATCCGTCGATCTTTTAAAACGGAAACCATATTGGCGATCGTGGATAAGCTGTTTATCTTTGAGATATTGAACGATTTTGCGATTTACAGCAGTTTCCATCATTTTCGAGAACACTGAAGTAATAGCTATCGGGCGGTAGTTAGCGCGTTCCGTCTTGCTTCCTTTCTTGGGAATTGACTGAACACTCGTAATTTTCCTCAATCGCGGAAAGCACCCAGAAGAGTAAGATAGATAAAGATTGCGAAGAGGTTTAGCCAGAGAAGAGAAGCACATTTTAAGGATAATGGGGCGAATGCCACCAGGGCCAGCGGATTTGTTAATAGTGAGCTTATGGAGGATTCTGAATAGGAGACTTGTGCGAAAATGTAGTGGAGGCAGAGAAAAACCAGATGGCAATGCGACAGGAGGGATTTGGTTTAAATGTGGTAGAGTAGAGTTTCTCGCGAAGCTTGCTGCCAGTAAATTAGCTTTCGCAACAGGATCAATTACGGTACGGTCACCATCAATGGTTGACCGTTTTGACAAATGACTTTGGACTTTGAAGGATATTTCGCCGAACTTTTGGTCGTGATCCAATTGAGCACGTTTCAGGTATTACTTGATGCATTATAAAGCTCTCTGTTAGTTTATAAATTTCCGAAATTGTGAAAGGACTGTTTTTTTTGTATAAATTGCCGCGAAACATTCATTTGTAAACCAAGAGTCCTTTGACGGTTGCACTCTCTTTTGACTGCAAGGTATGTAAAGCTTCATACCTTTCAAGATACTTTCGGTGAAGCGTCTATAGGCTACATTCCAGTCACTAGAATTGAAGCACACAATTAAAGTTATGGATGAACTTGTTCAGCGCCGCTCCAATTGGCTCGTTTAAAATGCCAAACGAAATGCCTTAAGTGGCAGCGGTTTTAGTGCTGCAACTGGAAATTGTGCATGAACCAAGAAGCGATCCGTGTTTGCAATCGGCGATAGGGTTATTAGCCAGGGTGTAGCCTAGTGGGTAGCGTGTTGATCTACAATACGAAGTCGTGAGTTCAAATCCCGGTCGACGCATAATTCCTGCACAGTGCTTGCTTGGGTATACCTTGGTCACCTCAATCTACGAAAATGAAAAATTCGTAGATAGAGGGTTGTGTGAAGGTCTAACAAGCCTTCAACAATAAAGAATGAAAAAATGTTAAGGGACCTGAAGGTCAGGAATCCAAGGCCCGATTTGGGCTATAGTGCCATTGTAGAAGTAGATGGGGATATTACAGGAGGCGAGTATTTCTCCGGTTGGTTGGTGAGAAATATATCAAGAAGATTGGAGAATAGACCTGGAGTTTCTGGTAAACGAGTAGGCTCACTTAGCAGTGGGATTAGTTCGTTTATCGAAGCAAAGAGCCCCCCTCCCTCATTGTCCAGGAGCCAATGCAGGAGGAATATTACAGCCAGGCAGTGTTGTGAACATTGAAATCGTCCGCCATAACGATTTCAGCGTCAGAGTGTGCAGTGTATGGTATATGGACAGGATGGATTCTGACAAATCATCCAGCACATTAGTTATTTTGGGTGCTCTGAATGCCGGGCTTCTATAAATGTAACAAAAATACAAGATATGCCCTTGGATTGAGAGTTTCATCCAGATTGGATGAGTTACCTAATTGCGGAGACAGGAAGGGCACAGCATCGCGGATGCAGAAAGCGATCCCCGATTGAAAAATGCTGTGATAAGGTGATACTCGGGCACATAATAAAACTGCTCACTGCCTGGTAGCACCTTGTGTGCTAATATTCCTGGCTTTGATTTTTGGATGTATAGGTACAGGAAAGGCAAGCAGAACTCAATCCCCGAACGTTGTGTTGGTATCATCTATCTTAAGAGGGTCAGCATGGGGAATATTGTTTTTCCTTGTAAATAAAATTAGCTCGGTTTTATGTGGATTCAGTCCCAGTCCATATTCACGTGTCCATTTAGGCTGTGCTCGGGAGCTTACCACAGATAGCTATAGCAACGTCGTCCACATAAGCTATCAAGGCTGCCTCTACCTGTTTTGGCGGTAGTCCATTGACCGCCACGTTCCAAAGAAGTTGAGTGAGGGCTTTGCCTGGGGCGCATCTCTATTGACAAACCTTCTAGAAGGTGATAATCCTAGCTGTCAACATAAAATTAATCAGCACGCCAAGCGAAGCATCCACCTTTTGAAAGTGCGTCTATAATTGCTTCTGGTCTTACGTTGTTGAAAGCCTCCTCGATATCGATAAATGCTACCATAGTGTACTCTTTAGTACTCAGAAATTGTTCGATGTAGCATATTGGTGTGTTTCAAACGATTACCCTTTCCAATATGCGAGTTGGGCTGCTGACACCATTCGCTGATCGATGTTGCTGCATACATGGATACCTGAGAAATCAGGATAGACTTATAGGTCTTAGGTCTTTCGAACATGCTTTGGGAATAAAAACCACTTTCACCTCCTTCCATTTTTCAGGAATGTGGACCAATTGTTGCAACCTCTAAAAATAACGTCCAACCAGGACAGGATCATATCGGAGGTATTTTAACGCAATTTAGCAGGTATTATGCCGTCCGATCCTGGAGATTTATACGGGTTAAAATTGCGTACTGCATCTAAGCCAAATTTGAAAGTATCGATGATCTGAAAGGGACCGTTCACTGGACACCTTCCAATCCCTAACCAAATGTGCGATATCCTCTGATACTAGGCAATGTCTAGGACTTCCTGTTTACTTCTAGTAACAAAGATCTCCCAGATTATTCGGAGAAAGTGATCATGAGCGAAATAAACCAACGTCAGCCAGTAGTTTTGACGCTGGCTGCGGCAATTTCCTGATTACTATGACGTGGAAGTAGAAATACGTTTAAAGTGCTCTTCGCATGGTTAACAGATCTAGATCTTCCATGATTCCTAGCGTGGATGAGAGTATAGTTAGGAGTCTTGAGTCCACTGATTAGGTTCCCAGTAACCCAAGGTTCTAGGATCAAAACTATATCTTCTCCTTCCTAATTTATCCGGAAAAGTAAGGAGGTTGTTGCCAATTTGGAGTGGTGAAAGTTAATCTGCAGAAATTTCAATGTACGCGTCAGCTTCCACCACAGTGACTTTTGTTACTTCCGGGCCGGAAGCCAAAAGATTAAAAATTTAAAAATTTATTTATACATCAAGTCCTAATCACCATCCTAATAATAAGAACTTATGTCTTAGCTCTTTCTTTAGATAATTCAAACTTAGTATGTGAAAAAGTTGTGTGTAATTTCAATGGCTTCTTGAGAACGAAAATAGAATTTAATGATTTTCGCCAGCTGATTTTGTGTATAAAACTCTTTTGTACAAGAATGCGGAAGTAGTTTGAAGCCATTATTCCAAAAATTCTGGCTCTTTTGAATATTATATTTGAAATTCCCCTGTCGGATGGAGGCATACACCCACTGCCAGTCCTACTTGCCCTAAAAATGGCCAATGAACTCTCACTATGTTAGATCATGGGATTATCACCCGTTACCTTAAAAACTAACTGATACGCTTGCGATACTGACGAATTCTAAGGTAATGACTCTTGGCATTCGGAAACGGACAATGTTTGGCTTCTGGAACGTTCGATCATTGAATGACGGCGAGGAGTGGGATCAATTGGTCTATACACTGCCACACAGTGAACTGGAGCATTATGGCATCTAAATTTTAGGCTTGAACATATGAGAGCTATTGACTTTAAATTAGGAGCATAGCTAGGCGATACAAATTTTAAATTTCAAAATCGTCCAAAGTCTTCCATTTGGTTTACCCCCTTCCCATACAATGACATAAATTATGAAAGCTTCAAAAATGAAATTCACCACGAGACATTTGCACCTTAAGTTCAGTGACATATGTATAACCTCACTCCTTCTGCCACCTCGCAAATAAATATGACTATTCTAGAGAATTTGAAATTAATTTCCGGTGCATTAATTCCTATTTATCTAAAATATCGCATGATCACAATTCTTTTCTGTTGAATTTACTGGTAGATCCGATGGAAACAGTCGCCGATTGGCAAGGGGTAGCTTTCTTATTAAGGAATTTCTTCCGTAAATTTAAAATACTACAAAAAAAAGCTTTTCGCCAGAATTCAACGAAAAATCAAACAAGCTGAGTAAGAGAAATATTTCTCGCAATTCGAAAACCCTAATAAATCAACATACAAATAACCTTTAAGGGTCGCTTTTTTTGCCGGTCATATGATAAACAAGAAAACACCCCAAAAATTAAGGAAATTCAGTTTTTCTTCTTTTCGTTTTCGTTTATCGCATATTTCTGTCATGGCAAAAAAAAATTTATGAATAAGGTGCGGTCGGCTTTTTCTTAAAGGAAAATAAGAAATGAACATAATAAGTTGTTTTTCTCGCCCCAAAAATATTATGTGTATATATTTTTCGTATAGGTATCTATGATAATTTTTTTTTGCTTTTTTTTGCATTGAAAGGAGCGCGAACCTTTCGTGATAATTAGGTGTCCCGGGTAACATCAAATTGAAGTGTCGCCACATAAATTTCACTTTCTTATCCATAAAAATAATCTGATTAGTAGAGAAAAAAAAATAAAACGTTTTCTTTTCGGACACTAAACATATTTTGTTTTAAATTCGGTTTGTATCGAATTAACCGGTATACATGACTCCTCTGTTAGTTAAGTATTCAACGCACACAAGTCTTAGAGAAAAGTGGAAACTTTCGATATCTATTGCTAGTTCGTGTGTAAAAGTTTTGTGAAGTTCCCTAAATAAGGAGATCGATTTTTTCTTATAGCGTCGAGAAAAATAAGAGGAATCGTTTATTTTGGGAAGTGTAGAGATGGTTGAAATATTTTTCAGAAAACAGCTTACTTTTAAGCTAATCCAGTCAATAAGTTGGAATGACAGACTATAAATCGATTCTACCTACAGCATTTGCCAGAAATGGTTTAGATGTGAGAAACAATTTCGTTGATCATTTTACTGTTTACATCATGTGTTTACGACATTATAGCTTGATATTTTTTTTTCTTTGCTATTTTGAAAAACGTGAAAACGTGCATATGCCCAGACAAATCATATCGTATGGGATGATCTTTGTTGGGGAGGTCTTATCTAAAATGAAATTTCCGAATTGATTATGAAATATTGATTCAATTGAGTAATTCGTATTCGTGTACTGAGCACAATATTTGGCGATTTTATGATTTTCCTCCCTCTTTCACAAAATGCATACGAATTTTTTTCGTATTTGTCCACATTTCAAAGTAAATAAACTGCCAACAAGTCGGGCGAAACTTTATTATTCTTGGGACAAGTTGCAGATGAGTGGAAAGTCAATATGCAGGTTAGAGTGGTTAGGGAAGGCTAAGTGAAAGGGAGTTCTTGGGCAGGGCTGTTGTCAATTTAACAATATTTCATTCGTTTCTGCAAGTTTGGGTTTTTATGAGGGGAGGAGAAGGGGTAATAGTAAGGGTGGGTGGATGTTAATAGATTTTTAATTAATTGCTTGAATCACGTCCAATATTCTCTGTATAGAATGTGTTTCATAGACGAAGTTGCATAGAATTTTCATAAAATTCGGTGTATTTTATATTCACGAGACCAAAAATTTGTATGCGAGGGGGTAGAGAAGGTAGGGGAATCGTAAAACTTGATATGTAGTTTTATTTTGCTTCTCTTGTGAGGTGCTTGTATAAAATTTCAAGTTCGTAACTTTTAATTTGTTGGTTATTAGTTGATTTAATGAAATTGGTCGAAATCATGGTTTTTTAAATGCATTTTGCAAATTTTCAAGTTTTTACCTCAAAATTTCACTCAGAAATTTTCAGTTTATGTGTTTTTTTCAATGCACATGAAACACCTTTTGCACGTTAGACCGGGGGGGTCGGTTTATAACAATTATGGATCAAGTTATTATTATTTTTCAATGTACATCAAATAGACGTACTCACATGCAAAATTTAAACTTTGTATCTTTCAACAGAGTCCTAAAAAAATCACTCAAAATTTTCGACTTTTTTGCTTATCACCTCCCTTCCCTTTCACCACCCAACTTAAAATTTTTACCAAAATTAAGCATTATGTAGTTCTACAATCTGACAAATTTTTGATTTGATATCTGTACCCTTTTTTGAGATATAAGGATTCGAAATTTTGAAAAGTACGCCATTTTTGAAATGCTCCCCATTTCCTCCCACTACTATTATTTCAACATGTTATATTTTTTTTGTATTTTCCTAGTATAGCTTAATATAAGTTTTAAGTTTCAATCACATAGCTTAAGAGATAGTTGAGATATTCATTTTTAAGTGTTTTTCTTTGCACCCCCTCTGACCCTCCCCCTTACAATAAATAACCACTCTCTAAGCTGATTCCAAAGGAACTATATGTCACACTGACGGTCCCAAAATATGAATTTTTTACGATAAGTAATTTCGAAGATATAATCATTTGAAAAAACAATTCGACCGACAATTTGTTTTTAGCCCCCCCTTTTCGGACACCAGTGGATAAAAAAATTAAATTATTTTTTAAAGTTGTCTCACAAACTCCTCTATATGTGTGTTGAGTTTCAGCTTCCTAGCTGTTACCGTGGCTGAGATATTTGAGTTCGTATTTTTTGGCTTAAACGCTCCCCCTGTCTCCCCCTGAACCCGTACACCTCCCAAAATAGGTATTCGCCTGAGATCCGCAACTATCTACAATTCTTTTAAAAATGAACTTTCTATCTTGAAGGGTTTGGGAGTTAATGTGCGCTGAGCGTACACGTCGGCGTACGGCGGACGGCGTACAGACAGACGGATTTTTATACTCTAGATGAAATCTGAGAGTATATTGTGTTTGCCTTACCGTTTGTAACGCTAAGAAATAATGCTCGCACAGAGCCGCCAAGGGTACAGAAATATTTGTTGTCGCTCAAAAACTTCGATTCCGAGTTGCTGTCTGTCCGTCTGTCCGTCTGTCCGCCTGTCTACAGCATAACTCTCGAACGCTTTGAGTTATCGTGCTGAAATTTCTTGTGTGTCATTTTTAGCAGTAAAGAAACTTTAAGTTCGTGAACGGGCCACATCCCCCCATTCCTTCTACCCCCTCCCATACAAATTTCACGAAATTCTGAAATTTCCAGAAATAGATTTTTCTTTTAAACTATTTAAGCTATCAATTTGAAATTTGGGTCAAATGAACCAGTTAAGAAAAATACTGAACCACCAGCAGAGGTGGTGCTAGCTTGTCAACAGTTAGCAGACGGTCTTGTGGAGAGATTAATCATGTTAGAAGATACTGATACTGGGTCAAAAAATGCAGTTTTTCGATTTTCATTGAAACTAGCAAAGGTTTAAAAACAAATTTTTGCCAGAATTAATTTTATTATAATTCCAATTAGAATTGAAAAAATTATCAACTTCACCTCACTCCTTCCACCCCCTCCCATACAAATTTCACGAAATTTTGAAATTTAAAATAAATTATTTTTCTTCGAAACTATTAAAGCTATCTACTTAATATTTTGCATAAAGTATACAAATGGAAATATCAATAACGGAAAAAAATGTGTTTTGATCCGTACACTCTTTCTACCCCCTCCCATACAAATGTATAATTTTTGTTAAGTGTATTATATCGATTTTCATTAAAACTAGAAAAAGTAAAAACTTCCAATTTTGTTAGAATTAATTTTTCAATAATTGCAATAAATGCTAAAAAAAATTATCAGCTCCTCTTCACTCCTTCTACCCCCTCCCATATAAATATCTGTATTATAAATTCAAGAAAAGCTTTTCTCCTTCGAATATATTAGAACTAGCGAATTTGAAATTGAATCAAAGCATGGTGACAAGGATGATGATAAGCAGTTTCAAAATCATCTTAAACGCTCCACTTCCTTTGCCACCTCCCATACAAATGCCTCAATTTCAGGAAAACTATGTCCAATTCAAAATAATGAAAGCTACAAACCTTAAATTCAGTACGAAATACTTTGCATACCACATTAGGTGTCATATCCAAAAATTACAAACCTTCCCCCTCTTCTTCTACCACCTCCCATACAAAAGTCACTATTGATTATTTAAAAGAATTGGAGGTGACATATTTTCCGGTACATTGAACTCTTTCTCATTTCATCTAGAGTATCATATGATTGGGCTTTACGCCCAATCATAATTCTTTTATGTTTTTTTTTTGCATTTTTCGTCTAATTTAGTCATGAAACGCGAAAAAACAAAATTTCAGGGTAGCAAATTTTTTTTTTTTCCAAGTCGATCACAATACTTTATTATTAAAATAATAAAGTAAAACTACATAAAAACGTAACAGGACTACGATTGCGCGTAAAGCGCAATCATACGATACTCTAAATAAAATATAATTTTTTGTAATTTTATGGAATTTTGTATGGAAAGCATTACACTAATTTTTTCACGTCATGCTGAAGTATAGCTACAAAAACGTTTTATACAAAATTACAGCTTCAAAAATCAAATAATAGAGATATAAGTGTGTAGCATTTTACTTTATTATTTTAATATTAAAGTATTGTGATTGACACAGAAAAAAAAAATTTGCTACCCTAAAATTTTCTTTTTTCGCGTTTCATGACTAAATTAGCCTAAAAATGCAAAAAAAAAAATCCGTCCCACCTTACGCTGTACGCCGTACATATGGACTCATATCTCAGAGACCGTTAAAGGTAGAGTGTTCGTTTTTGGATGGATTGATGGATTTTGGGTGAGCTCCATTATTTTGGCGAGTGTCAGGTGGAAGGGGCGGCGGGGAGGGAAAGAGCCGAAAACTACACTTGCTAATATCTCCACCACGAATGCAGATAGGAAACTGAAAATCATCATAAGTATAGAGAGGACTGTGGGACAAATTTTAAAAATAATATAATTTTTTTATCCATTGGCGTCCGAAAAGGGGGGCTGAAAACAAATTTTCGGCCGAATTTTTTATTCAAATCATTATATCTTCGAAATGACTTACCATAAAAAAATTGTATTTTAGGACCATTAAGGTGGCATACAGATCCATCAAAATCAGCTTAGAAGGCGGCTATTTATTGTAAGGGAAAGGGTCAGGGGAGTACAAAGAAAAACCCTTAAAAATGAATATCTCAACTATCTCTTAAGCTCTCTAATTGAAACTTAAAACATATATTAAGCTATACTAGCTATATATGTACAAGAAAAATATAAAATATGATGACAGCTGTAGTGGGGGAAATGGGGTGCATTTACAAAATGGCGCACTTTCCATAATTTCAAACCCTTATATCTCAAAACTGAGTACAGATATCAAATCAAAATGTCAGATTAAAGAACTAAATAGTTTTTAATTTTGGTAAAAATTTTATGTTGAGGGGTCTAAGAGGAGGGAGGTGGTAAGCAAAAATATCGAAAATTTTTCAGTGATTTTTTAGGGCTCTAGTGAAAGATACAAAGCTTAAATTTTGCATGTCAATACATCTATCTAATATACATAGAAAAAAAATAAAAATTTGTTCCACAATTGACCCCCTCGGTCTAACGTACATAAGGTGTTTCATGTGCATTGAAAAAAACACATAAAGTGTAAATTCTTGAATGAAATTTTAAGGGGGAAACTTGAAAATTCGTAAAATGCATCAAAAAAAGAAATCCTAATCGTATGAAATATTAACTGGTCGAATACTTTTAAAACTTCTACCCGCTCCCATACAAAATTATTTTTTCGATCATTTGTAAGAAATCAGTTATCACCTAACTATTAAAAGCTATCAATTAAAATATTGCATACAAACTTTTAAAAATAGTTGAAACAAAATTGCGTCAAAAGTTTTGAGATCGCGCTTGCCCTTCTACCCCCTCCCATACTAAAGCATGATTTCGACCAATTTCATTAAATCAACTAACAGGCAACAAATTAAAAGTCACGAACTTGAAATTTTGTACGAGTACCTTACAAGAGAAACGAAATAAAATTGCATAACAAATTTTACGATTCCCTCACCCCCTCTACCCCCTCCCATACAAATGTTTGGTTTCTTAAATGTAAAATACTTCGAATCTCATGAAAATTCTATGTAACTTCGACTATGAAACTGACATTCTATGCAAAAAATATAGGATGTGATTCAAGCAATCAATTAAAGAACTAATAACATCCACCCAACCTTACCAGCACTCCTCACACCTCTCCTCATAAAAATACAAAATTGCATAAATAAACGAATGAAATATTGATTATATGTGCTGGAGCTATTGATCGTATCCGCAATTAAGTGTTAAATTAACAACAGCCCAGCCCAAGAATCCCCTTTCACTTAGTCTCCACTAACTACTCTAACCTGCATACTGGCTTTCCAAGCATCCGCAACTTGTCCCAAGAATAATAAAGTTTCGCCCGACTTGTTGGCAGTTTATTTTTTATTGTTGCTAATATAAGAGTGACACCAAGTTACACTACCCCCCGCGCCATTTTTCCACTGCACGACCCTGTTTGCGAATTGTTCAACAATAAGAAATAACTCAGAGAGCTTAAGACTGTCCATTCGTCCTGTCGTACTCTGTCTAACTTGGCGTTGAGCTAGAAACCTAAAATTTTTAATTTTCAAGCTTGTGAATGGGTCAAATCCGTTTACCCCTACCCCTAACTCCTCGCATACAAAATGATGCATTTTTGCAATTTCGCAACTTTCTTAGAAAGTGCATGAGCTATTAATCTCAAATTTGGAATTTTTTTTAAGGCACCGAGTATAACTTAGTGGGTCGCCCTTTAATGCGTTGCACAGTTAAGTAGATGGAGGAAGTGGATAAAATTTGGGTATATTATGGAAATTCTGCTGGGGAGAAAAATTAAAAAGAAATAAAAAAGGTAAACATTAGTTTTGAGGTACTGGAGGTTATATGTTCCAAAGTTTGGATTTCGGGAAAACAAATAACCGCCTGAATTTCTGTACGGAAAGATAAAAGTTTGACAGTGTATTCGTGCGCATGTTCTGATGTGGAAAGGTGTAAAGGGGAGGAATTAGTGCGCTGAGCTCCGAAATGCATTTACCATGAAACTAACGATAGTAAATGAAGGGGATGTTTTTGGATACGATCAAGCAACGCTAGGTATACTTTGGGTGCCCAAACATGCGAGTTGTATTCTAAGCGAGGTTGAATGTAGGCCTCGTAGTTGGTAGCTAAGTCGTGCGGTGTAAAGTATTTTTCGCATTTGCGAAGAATACTTCGGTGGTTGGAGGCATCAAGGGCCACTTTAGAGATGTGTTTATTCCAATCGAGTTGTTTACTGAGCTTTACGCCTAAAAGAATAAAATCTTGGGAAAAGCAACAAATCTTTGATAGCATTGCATCATTACTATAGCTTGGGAAAGATGATTCCTTCTCCATACGCTCGAGGATAGTGTCATAAGATTTTTTGAAATTAGTTCCAACCCTCGCGCCAAAAATTTCACCGCCGTAATGCCTGCCTTCTCCAGAATTACAGCATTTGGCAGAAAAAAAATGGCTTCTAGTCCTGGTGTGGACGTTGTAGGCAATGCCCCCGTTATGCCTATGCTGGTAATTCTCTGAATGTGACCATACCAATGCACCGTCTGTAACGATTGGTAGTATGATACTGATATACATCCACCTTACTGTATTTGGTTTCAGTCCCCATACCTTGCTAAAGTTTTTTTTACATATTGTTGCATGTTAGCCCTAGTCCAATATCCGCTGTTTTCCACTGTACTCTCTACTTGCCGATATACTCCGCTCACTCTTTACTGAGGTGTGGAATCGAGGAAGATATCCGACAGAAAGGAAGGAGGGCGTCATTGTGAAAATTACGAATAGGGGCGACCCTTTGGGATTGTGGCAATTGGCGTGTTATATGTCTACTTAGTGCCGTATTGAAAATCATGGCTAAGGAAATTCTCAATAGGATGATGTCGTGGAGATCACTTTCGAAGTTTATCAGGCTGGACTCCGTGAAGGGTCGTCTTGTACCGACCAAACAAATACCCTACGTGTTGTAGTTGCCCAAAAAATGTTACTAAAAATTTTATTAAAAAAAAAACGTAGATACCCTTCCTGTCTTCTATTTCCACTGCTTAATGTTCTAAGCATTGATAAGGTTTTTAGCATCATTGCTAGCATCCAAATATTTAAAGAGCTCAAAAATGGAATATTGAAAATCAACACAAATCTTACTCGCGGTGGAATCCAGCAGGAAATCAGTCTGCCTTTCAGACTCACGAATATTGGGCAAGCTCATTATTCCTATAAAGGCATTAAATTATTTAATTCTCTGCCATATCATGTAAAACGAAGCGAAAATCTTGTCATTTTTAAGGAAAGAATTAAACAATTTTTTTACAATTAATCATATAAAGTAATCGATATTTCATATTATGTTAAAAAAATTAATTAAAAATGAATATTTGTCAGAATAATTTTTTTTTTTAAATTAATATTGAATTATTGATTGTTATTTTCTGAAATTCAACTCACCCCTAGCACAAGGCTTGCCTTAAAAGGGGGAGTAGTGCTTCTATAACAATGTAAAAAAAATGAATAAAAAATAAAATATAAAAAAAAAAAAAAAAATATTGGAGCAGTCCGCCGAAATGGGTTCGCCACTACACCTCACGTTTGTAAACTTCGAGAAGGCTTTCGACAACGTTAAGCAACATCACATATGGAATGCTTTGCGTAGGAGAGGTATATCAGATAAGATCGTAGCAATAATTAAAGAATCCTATGAAGATGCAAGGTGTCGCGTCTTACATAGAGAAGAGCTGTCCGAGAACTTTCCTGTGCGAACGGGTGTCAGACAAGGCTGCATATTATGGCCAGCCCTGTTTCTGGTGGTAATAAATGACATCTTGAAAGCTGCACTGGATGGTGGAAAGATAAAGGTCTTCAATGGAGACTATTTAACATCTTAAGTCACCTTGATTATGCTGATGACGTGTGTTTGCTTGCTCATAACCGTTCGGACTTGAGTTAAATGTTCGCTCGTTGCATTCTGCAAAGAGGCAAGACTGAAAAAAATGTGCGTCAAGCCAAATATTTACATTCACATACGTTCGAACACAAGCATACCGATTGTTCGTAACGGACAAGATGTGGAAGAGGTGCAAGATTTTTGTTATCTCGGCAGCATTGTCAGCATGAACGCCGGAGCCGAAAAGGATATTATATATATATAGGCTCATTTAAATAAAGCTCGCCAGGGCTTCGGTATCCTTTCCCCTTTCTGGAGATTAAGAGAAATCTCCTTCGTACGATGCTGTGAGTATTCGACGCGTGAAATTTGTGTTGTTATATGGTTGTACTACGTGGAAAGTAACTGTTAGACTTACCAAGAAACTGCAAACTTTCGTGAACTAATACCTCCGATGCATTTTGGCGATATTCTGGCCAGAAGTGATTTCCAACGACGAACTTTGGAGTATAATTTAACAGACTAAAATAGGCATTGAGATTCAAAGACGGAAGTAACCATGGATCGGTCACACTTTGGGGAAACCAGAGCGAAACATCGCCAAACAGGCTCTGGATTACAATCCTCAAGGAAGACGTCGGGTTGGTCGGAAGCAAGCAGTTGAGCAGGTGGCCAGAGGAATAAACAAGTCCTGGCAACAGCTAAAGGCTGATGCAAAGGATCGTGCCTTGTGGAAGAGAGCTTTGTCTGTCCCATGCCGCTATAGGGGGTTCTAACAGGAATTTCATATGCATTGATTTCGAGAATCGCTTATAATTTAATATTGCCAGTGAGATACGGCTAAAATTTGGCTCAACAATATTTTGGAATCAAATAAAATTCACACACAATTTCGCCCATTTGTCAAATATCATGTGCGATGACTGATGAGTTCCGCAGTTTCTTAGATTCTACATTGTATACCTTAAGACATGATCCCCTTCGACTATACATATTTCACATAACTAAATAAATACCTCTGTACCGGATTTGTTTTTGATTACGTCACTGGTTAGGATATCGCATGATTAGGCTATATGCACAATCGTAACTATGTTGTTAGTTTGTACTCAGGAGTGACTACATGAACTGTCTCCCCGTTTAAAGTTACCTTGCTGCTTAATTCGATTAGAGGATTTTCATTTTTCAAAACTGCACTAAGGTCATAAAAGAATCATTCACCTGCATAGTAGGTCAATATATCTATGCTTATTACCTATTGAAACTAAACTCCTGACAAAGATACACTTATACGATTTCTTTTTGTTGACTTGTTGTATAACCGCTGAGCATAAACTAATTAAACATTATTTAACAGAACACGTAAAGCAGTGTCATTGTTTAATCTATTGTGATAGGAACTTTTCATATTCCATTATTGTACATTGTTAGAAAGTTAAAGCAAAAATGTCGACGATTGCCAAAGAAAAGAAATTTCTGCCGTATCAATTTCAATTCGAACAAACCTACAATACAACTATGTGTGTTCCAATTCGAATACAAAAAGGTTCTGGAATATCTATCTATTCTAGAAAATAAATATATCTTGATATTCGTTCGCACTGAAATCAATAACTCATACATTATGACGTGGAGACAAGGGTAAATTACGAATCTTCGACGGGCACCTGTTTAGCATACCGAAATGTTACATTGATATGTGACGCAATTTACAATTTTCCTTGACATTTAATATTTGTCGTAATTGGTAAACAAATGGGTTTGAGTCTGTGATTTGTTTGCTTTATTGAATGCGAGTAGAATCAATACGATCGTTGCGGACGTTTTTGAGTAACAGTGTGCAGTATTTTAGAACTCCGTATTTCATCGATCATTGTGTCGCATAAGTTTCATTTTTCTTCTAAAATGGGGGTGGTTTATCTACACACTAAGCGGAAACATTATTCTGTTGTGGCCCGCATCTATCAATCACAAAACATGTCAATTCCGATAACGAGTGAAAAAGTTCTCACACTGTTTTTAATGGAATTAACTGATAATGGAAGTTGTTACGGTGCGGTATTTTTTTGTGTCAGTAACTTACAATATTACGAGAACTAAGTTGATTATTTCATTTCCATTCTTCATGTTTGTTTAATAGATCTGAGAATCTTATGCTATTTTTAGGTGCGTGATAAACATAACAATTTTCGTAAGTGGCTCTGCTTCGGAATTGTTCTTGTTTTTATTGCGCGGTTTGAAAAAAAAAAAAAACAAAAAAAAAAAACAAAAAAAAAATGTGCCTAATAAAATAATTAATTTGATGTGTGTTAAGAAAAGAAATGACGCAGCCGGTAGGATTCGAACCTACGCTCCCAGAGGGAATCTGATTTCGAGTCAGACGCCTTAACCACTCGGCCACGACTGCGATATCCTGGAGATTGGCAGCATGGGTACAGTTGGCCATATCGTTTCATTTACTTAATCGCACAAGTTCTCCGAAATCGTGAGTCTATCTCTCTAACGGGCGCCCATAATCTGAACTATACATAGTTACTCCATGGAACACTAGAGGCGCTTTATTATAGTTTGGCAAAGATGAAGCCCGATATTTGGAGCAAATTTAGAAAAAACCGTCGACCTTTTTCTGGCATGTTCTTAACATCGAGAACCGCGCGAAGTTTTTGATATTTAACTGAAAAGTCTTAAGCACACATTTTGAAAGAACAATTTATCTTAGGGTGGATGAAATTCGCAAAAGAAAACTACTAAGCTCACCACTAGACGAATGGGGCTGGTGTCGATTGTGACATTTCTGACAGACTCTGATACAGTGTGTCTCCTTCGTGCATGGAGTGGCTCTAATCCCAACCAAGCAGTAAGCAGATTCCATTCGGTAAGAAAATTTTGACCGAATTTTTCATGAGTTGGTCGAAATTTTGTTTCCCTTCTGCTCGGTGGAGGTTATGGGCGCCTGTTGGCTGGAGTTCATTTTTTGGGGTTTTCACTTGTTGACTACTCGGGTTTTGAGTGTTGTGTTGTTGCTGTTGGATTCTGCATCGTCGAGATGTTCGACCGCATCTTAAATTTTCTAAATCGATATCGTGAAATGCCGATAATTCTCGACGGCGATCTAAATTTGGATTTACGTGGTCCTTATGGTGTCGAATTCATCAAATTTATGCACGATGAATTTGGAATGGCACTCGTCAACGATCGCGCCGTTTTCACCTCACGCAATTCGACCTGTATCGACGCTCACGTCCATCTGGAAACACAAGTTTACGTTTCCTACTTTAGTATCCTATTTCTTCAATACCTTCGTGCTCTAACGAATAATAACAATAATAAATAACATAAGTGTAGTGTCTGTCTGTTATTTGCTTATAAATGACTAGTGTTTTGCTTTATTTGGAAAATAACTAAGCAGAAACACACGTTTTTAAAATTCTTCGTTTGTTCAGCTTTCACGCAAAAACAGCTGAAACCATTGTAATGGAACTTTCACAATTTATTAGGTATGCTTCGAGACGTAATCTACGTTTGATCTTATTTCAATAACCACACAAAATGACTCATTTGCAAAAATATAATCAAATTTTCAAATCTTGAAAACCATAGGAGCGAATGAAATTTAAAAAATTTAATTTTTAACATAAATGTGATCCTCTACTAAATGTGGTCTACAAAATATTTCAATCCCCCACTCCTTCCACTACCTCCCATACAAACTGAAATTTTTCATGAAAATTCCAATTTGCTCAGTACGTATAACAATTATCGAGCTCAAATTTTGTAATAGATCCTTAATTAGTATTATAATTAATGTCGGGAAAAAGTAAATCGATTAGCTTCTCTCCTTCTACCCCCTCTCATACAATATGACACAATATCACTTCCCAAAAATCTATTTTCTTGAAAAGTTTGAAAGTTACTGATCTGAAATATAAAATATATCAATTGAATGATGATTATAGTTCTTTTTCAAAAAATTACTAAAAATCCCCCACTCCTTCTACCACCTCCCATACAAACTGCACAATTTCAGTAAAACCCATGCACTAATTTTCTCAGTATCTATTTAATTTTTTAAGCTTAAATTTGGAACAAAACATTTTTATAGCTACTCTAGCATGATGTGAAACAAATTAGTTCAATGCTGTCACCCCTTTTACCACTCCACATACGAAATTTCTTAAGATTACTAAAATTTCGATTTCACCTAAGTAGTGGGTATATGGGGGTTTGGGACCACTTTCTGGACCACGGTAATGCAGTTCGATTTCTCCTTAGCGACACTAGCGCCACGAGCGGAGGTGGCTAATAGCAATACTAATTAGTGGGATGGGGTAATGCAGTTCGTTTTCTCCTTGGCGACACTAGCGCCTAGCAGTACCCCTAACTGACTCTTTTTTGAAATGTCAAGATTTATAAGAGTTTTATAAATTATGCCCCTAACTAACTCTTTTTTGAAATGTCAAGATTGATAAGAGTTTTATAAATTATGCCCCTAACTGACTCTTTTTTTGAAATGCCAAGATTGATAAGAGTTTTATAAATTATGCCCCTAACTGACTCCTTTTTGAAATGCCAAGATTGATAAGAGTTGTACGAATTATGATTCATATATGATGAAATTGATATTTACATTGATAGGAATGAACACGTGGGTTATATTTTTAGTTGGACTTTAAGAATGCTTTCGTTGTTTATATTGTGAAATAGGTTTTGATCAGCTTGTTTAGTTTTATGAATTAGGTGTCATATACATATGATAAAAATTGATAGATTGTGTGTATGGAGATTGTTATTGTTATTAATAGCGTGATATTTTTTTTTTATGAAGTCATCATCGAGTAGGAATAATTCTTTCGAATTGTTTATGGTTTAGAGTATTCATATGATAGGTTGTTTACATTTTTTTGTGTATGGAATTTTTTGGTTTACGAGTGAGATTGATATGAAAATTTCACCTCAATTCGCTAACATTTATGATCATTTTTTTTGATAAACGAGTTCAAGGTCTAAGATTTGTATGAAAATAACTTGTATTTGTGGTAGATGAAGCACTTGTATGGTTACATGGATATAACGCTGTTATGCGATAGGGGTAAGCTTTGTATGGGATGTTGGTTAGTGATGATGTACTGACGTTCCATGATGTCATCAATTAGGGTTGCCATAAGGTCATCGATTATAGTTTCATGACGTCATCATCAATTGGGGTTGCCATAATGTCAAAAAAAAAAAAAATAAAAAATAAAAAAAAATAAAAAAAAATTTAAAAAAAATTTAAAAAAAAAATTAAAAAAAAATTAAAAAAAATCAATAAAAAAATAAAAAAAAAAAAAAAATCATAAATTTACAGATTCGCATGACAATGTTCCTATGCCTAATACTGATAAACCCGATTAATGGGCTATTTAACGTACACGAACTGACAGGATTTACAGAAATACAACTTAACAAAGTAGAAATAGTGACCAAAGCAAATATTATCATACACATAATTGACATAAAAGAAATTTTAGACGTAATAAACGAATTTTCAACCAATACAGCTAATTTTAACGGAGAACAGAAGAACTTACTTATTACAGAATTAAAACAATTGACAAACAAAATTAAAAATATTTTAGGAATTATATAGAAATAGATAGAAAAGTGCTTTATTGAATATAGTCCGATGTACACTAAAATGGTTATTTGGAACGATGGACGAACAAAACAGACTAGACACATAAAATCACATGAAGACGACAGACGAAAATAATCATAGTCTCATTACCGTAATAAACCAACAAATAATTATAAACAACAATTTAATGAATCTTTCAGACAGCTTAAAAATTGAAAAATAAATATATAGAACCATATCAACTACAACAACAACAACTACAACACTATAAAATACAACCAAACAACCATACAAACACCTGATACCAACTTGTACCCATATGATACCAATTTACCTTATTAAATTTTACTATAAGTTAAGAAATAAAAAAGAGTCTTGTGTGTTGTTATACTTGTATACCAAATTCTGATTAATATGCATATTTCAAGAAAAAAACAAACTGAATGATGGTTTTAAGCATATTTATTATCAAGATATTTTTTTTAAATAATAAACATAAGAAAATTACGATATGTATCGGTTATATTATATATAGAATAGCTATTTCTTTAACAATGAAACAGTTTTCAGATCCTCTAAATTTAATATTTATATTATTACTTCAGCTTTTCTCAATGCTTCAATGATGGCAACAATCTCGTTGATATGATAAATATCTCCCGCCTGTAGCGCTGATACAAGCAATTGTAACCGGTCCACCAATTCATTGGGGTCATCCCAAGAAATATACTGTTTTGGTTCGATTGATGTTTGTATTAAATCTCCTCCTCTATGAGTTAAAAGTTTGTTAATAGTTTTTGTATATTTATAGCCACGGTTTCCATTTATTTGTCTTTTGCTGGGTTCGATTGATGTTTGTATTAAATCTCCTCCTCTATGAGTTAAAAGTTTGTTAATAATTTTTGTATATTTATAGCTACGGTTTCCATTTATTTGTCCTTCGCTGGTATAGTGACGTCTATAGGCATTAGTATCGAGCAGAATATTTCTATAATTCTGTAAATCATCTTTATTGTACAGAGTCTTATCTGGAACTTTCATAAATAGTAGCTCATATATGCCCGGAGTACCCTCATAGGTTTTACCTTTTATTAATATTTGACTACCATCGATTGTAAAAATCGAGTTTCCAATTTTCCATTGTTCATTTTCATGATAAACACCATAAGTACTATCAATGAAATCCGGATTATTTACAAATATATTTAAATATTTTGTAGGTATTTCATCAAATTCTCGCTCGTTCATATATTCAATGAGTTCTTGCCGACCTGAAGGAGTTGTCACATATTTACGTATGCTTCTTACATCCGGAGACTTTAATGGTGTTTCAAAAGTATCAGTTAGATTAAGCTTTCGTCCGAATTTTGGTGTTGGAGTTTCAAAGTCTACGTCACTTTCACTATCATCTGTAGATTGAGTTTCCATGTTTTCTTCTTTTTCAGGTTCATATTTACTATGATTATGATTTTCTACATCTCCTTCTCTTTTAGGCTCGAATTTACTGTGTTCATACAGTTTAACTAATTTTTTAAGAGGTCTTGTGATTGGCTTAAAAGTTTGTTCTTGTCGAGTTTCAGCATTAACTCTACCTGTTTTGAATTGCTTATATTTTTTACGTAACGAGTTACTAGACTTTATAATTTGTCTAAGAATATCTTTATCGGTCGACTTCTGCATTTTTCCTTCTTCCACAACAACAACAGATTAACAGATATCGTACCGCTTTGTACAGCTTTAATACTGCTTTAATACTGCTTTAATACTGCTTCTGTACTGCTTTGTACAGCTTTAATACTGCTTCTGTACTGCTTTGTACAGCTTTAATACTGCTTCTGTACTGCTTTATACAGCTTTAATACTGCTCTAATACTGCTTCTGTACTGCTTTGTACAGCTTTAATACTGCTTTATACAGCTTTAATACTGCTTTAATACTGCTTCTGTACTGCTTTGTACTGCTTTAATACTGCTTCTGTACTGCTTTGTACTGCTTTAATACTGCTTCTGTACTGCTTTGTACAGCTTTAATACTGCTTCTGTACTGAGGTGTACTGCTTTAATACTGCTTCTGTACTGAGGTGTACTGCTTTAATACTGCTTCTGTACTGAGGTGTACTGCTTTAATACTGCTTCTGTACTGAGGTGTACTGCTTTAATACTGCTTTTGTACTGAGGTGTACTACTTTATACAGCTTTATTACTGCTTTCAGTTTTTAAATATAGTTTTTCAAACTTTTTTCTCATATTACTGAATCAAAGTCTTCATATTGATTATATATAGTTGTATTTATTTGATATTGGAATCAAGATAGGAAATAACTTTTCTTGGATGCTGAAAGTGAACAGAATTCAAAGCATATATACAGTATTCATATAAATCTAGAAACATGACTGCTGAGTGTTGAAGGGAAAAGTATAGATTTTTTTTTTTTTTTTGGTTATTCGAGCCTGACAACGGCAAGAACTCATTGAATATATGAACGAGCGAGAATTTGATGAAATACCTACAAAATATTTAAATATATTTGTAAATAATCCGGATTTCATTGATAGTACTTATGGTGTTTATCATGAAAATGAACAATGGAAAATTGGAAACTCGATTTTTACAATCGATGGTAGTCAAATATTAATAAAAGGTAAAACCTATGAGGGTACTCCGGGCATATATGAGCTACTATTTATGAAAGTTCCAGATAAGACTCTGTACAATAACGATGATTTACAGAATTATAGAAATATTCTGCTCGATACTAATGCCTATAGACGTCACTATACCAGCGAAGGACAAATAAATGGAAACCGTAGCTATAAATATACAAAAATTATTAACAAACTTTTAACTCATAGAGGAGGAGATTTAATACAAACATCAATCGAACCCAGCAAAAGACAAATAAATGGAAACCGTGGCTATAAATATACAAAAACTATTAACAAACTTTTAACTCATAGAGGAGGAGATTTAATACAAACATCAATCGAACCAAAACAGTATATTTCTTGGGATGACCCCAATGAATTGGTGGACCGGTTACAATTGCTTGTATCAGCGCTACAGGCGGGAGATATTTATCATATCAACGAGATTGTTGCCATCATTGAAGCATTGAGAAAAGCTGAAGTAATAATATAAATATTAAATTTAGAGGATCTGAAAACTGTTTCATTGTTAAAGAAATAGCTATTCTATATATAATATAACCGATACATATCGTAATTTTCTTATGTTTATTATTTAAAAAAAATATCTTGATAATAAATATGCTTAAAACCATCATTCAGTTTGTTTTTTTCTTGAAATATGCATATTAATCAGAATTTGGTATACAAGTATAACAACACACAAGACTCTTTTTTATTTCTTAACTTATAGTAAAATTTAATAAGGTAAATTGGTATCATATGGGTACAAGTTGGTATCAGGTGTTTGTATGGTTGTTTGGTTGTATTTTATAGTGTTGTAGTTGTTGTTGTTGTAGTTGATATGGTTCTATATATTTATTTTTCAATTTTTAAGCTGTCTGAAAGATTCATTAAATTGTTGTTTATAATTATTTGTTGGTTTATTACGGTAATGAGACTATGATTATTTTCGTCTGTCGTCTTCATGTGATTTTATGTGTCTAGTCTGTTTTGTTCGTCCATCGTTCCAAATAACCATTTTAGTGTACATCGGACTATATTCAATAAAGCACTTTTCTATCTATTTCTATATAATTCCTAAAATATTTTTAATTTTGTTTGTCAATTGTTTTAATTCTGTAATAAGTAAGTTCTTCTGTTCTCCGTTAAAATTAGCTGTATTGGTTGAAAATTCGTTTATTACGTCTAAAATTTCTTTTATGTCAATTATGTGTATGATAATATTTGCTTTGGTCACTATTTCTACTTTGTTAAGTTGTATTTCTGTAAATCCTGTCAGTTCGTGTATGTTAAATAGCCCATTAATCGGGTTTATCAGTATTAGGCATAGGAACATTGTCATGCGAATCTGTAAATTTATGATTTTTTTTTTTTTTTTTATTTTTTTATTGATTTTTTTTAATTTTTTTTTAATTTTTTTTTTAAATTTTTTTTAAATTTTTTTTTATTTTTTTTTATTTTTTTTTTTTATTTTTTATTTTTTTTTTTTTTTGACATTATGGCAACCCCAATTGATGATGACGTCATGAAACTATAATCGATGACCTTATGGCAACCCTAATTGATGACATCATGGAACGTCAGTACATCATCACTAACCAACATCCCATACAAAGCTTACCCCTATCGCATAACAGCGTTATATCCATGTAACCATACAAGTGCTTCATCTACCACAAATACAAGTTATTTTCATACAAATCTTAGACCTTGAACTCGTTTATCAAAAAAAATGATCATAAATGTTAGCGAATTGAGGTGAAATTTTCATATCAATCTCACTCGTAAACCAAAAAATTCCATACACAAAAAAATGTAAACAACCTATCATATGAATACTCTAAACCATAAACAATTCGAAAGAATTATTCCTACTCGATGATGACTTCATAAAAAAAAAATATCACGCTATTAATAACAATAACAATCTCCATACACACAATCTATCAATTTTTATCATATGTATATGACACCTAATTCATAAAACTAAACAAGCTGATCAAAACCTATTTCACAATATAAACAACGAAAGCATTCTTAAAGTCCAACTAAAAATATAACCCACGTGTTCATTCCTATCAATGTAAATATCAATTTCATCATATATGAATCATAATTCGTACAACTCTTATCAATCTTGGCATTTCAAAAAGGAGTCAGTTAGGGGCATAATTTATAAAACTCTTATCAATCTTGGCATTTCAAAAAAAGAGTCAGTTAGGGGCATAATTTATAAAACTCTTATCAATCTTGACATTTCAAAAAAGAGTTAGTTAGGGGCATAATTTATAAAACTCTTATAAATCTTGACATTTCAAAAAAGAGTCAGTTAGGGGTACTGCTAGGCGCTAGTGTCGCCAAGGAGAAAACGAACTGCATTACCCCATCCCACTAATTAGTATTGCTATTAGCCACCTCCGCTCGTGGCGCTAGTGTCGCTAAGGAGAAATCGAACTGCATTACCGTGGTCCAGAAAGTGGTCCCAAACCCCCATATACCCACTACTCACCTATGGTATCGTATGATTGGGCTTTACGCACGATCGTAGTCCTGTTATGTTTTTAAGCTTAATGTCATTTGATTTGTTTTTTTTTTTAATTGACACAAGCTACAACTATTCACATGTCCTGAACGCTCTTTAATACGTATATGATCTCAAATCACGGGATTGATTTGATCACGAGCCTCTCCCATTCAAATACGAGTATCATCGTATCATTCTGAATAATTTATGGTTTTGATACCAACAAAATAGAAGCATTGTGTTCAAAGAGCAATTAAACTAAGCAGATTATAAGTCCTACATAATGTATTACTAACTACATCCTCAGAAATCGCTTATTATTACGATTCTTACGCGGCCAAAGTTGAGGGGGGGGGGGGGGGGGGGAGGGTGAACGGATCGCTAGTAATGATACTGTCAAATAAACACTTATATATTATATTTTATTAATATAAATTTTTTTAAAGAAAATATATACATATATGCACAGGCATATACATATTCCTTATTAGTTCCGTGCAGCGGAAGTTATTATACTCTAGATGAAATCTGAGAGTATATTGTGTTTGCCTTGCCGTTTCTAACGCTAAGAAATAACGCTCGCACAGAGCCGCCAAGGGTACAGAAATGTTTGTTGTCGCTCAAAAACATCGATTCCAAGTGACCGTCTGTCCGTCTGTCTGTCTGTGCGTCTGTCTACAGCATAACTCTCGAAAGCTTTGAGCTATAGTGCTAAAAATTTTTGTATAAGGTCAAGTTCGTGAACGGGCCAAATCGCTCCACCCCTTCTACCCCCTCCCATACAAAATGAAACAATTGCGCAATTCGACAATAAACGGGTTTGCTCGAAAAGTATAAGAGCTATTGGCCTGAAATTTGGAATATATTACTTTTATGATAATATCAAACTACCGTATAAAAAATATTCGTGTCCTTCCCCTTCCTTCTACCACCTCCCATACAAACTGTACTTGTCATGAATTACTCTAAGCCAATTTACTCTGTGCGTATAAAATTTAGCAAGCTGAAATTGTGCACTAAATATTTATTTAAAATTTTTAGTAAGGCAAAACGAAATTAGACGATTAGCTTCACCCCTTCTACCCCCTCCCATTCAAAATGGCACAATTTCGCAATTCGACTATAAATGTATTTGCTCGAAAAGTATAAAAGCTATTAGTCTGAATTTCGGGATATATTACTTTCATAATGATTTCAATATACAGTATAAAAATTATTTGCGTCCTCCCTCTCCTTCCAACCCCTCCCATACAAACTACACTTTTTCATGAAATGCTCTAAGCCGATTTTCTCAGAACATATAATATTTATCGAGCTCACATTTTGTGATAAATACCTTTTTAGCAATATCACTAAAAGCAGAACAAAATATTTGATTAGCTTTACTGCTTCTACCCCCTCCCATACAATATGACGCAGTTTCACAACTTCACAAAAAATCTGTTTTCTTGAAAAGTATGAATGTTACTGGTCTAAAATTTAAGAGATGTCAATTTTATGATATTCTTAGTTGTTTCTGCAAAAATCACTAAAATCCCCCCACTCTTTCTACCACCTCCCATACAAACTGCACATTTTCACTAAATCTAACACATTAATTTTCTCAGCTCCTATTCAATTTTTGGAGTAAGCATTTTGTACAAAACATTTTTATAGCTACTTTAGCATGATGGAGAAAAAATTAGTTCAATGCTATCACCGCTTCTAACACTCCCCATACAAAATTTCTTGGGATCACAAAAAATTCTATTTCATCTAGAGTATCGTAGCCCTGTTATGTTTTTTTTTTACTTGTTGGCTTTCGATGTGATAATTCATGACTCTATTTTCATGTAATACCAGTTTGGGGAATTGAAAATTTTAAATGGAAATTTCGGTTATTTTTTTTTTAACTTACTACTTCAGCTTACAAGTGTTAATCAATTAATTATTCATTGTGGTTATGATAAGAGAAGTTAATACTGCTTCGATTGGTCACAAATTTGAAATTGGAACCATCGAAAATTTTGTTCTATTAATAATTAACCGTACTCAAAGCAAATATTTAAAACTAATAGGAACTATGTTTAATTACCAATAATTATTGTTGTTCGTGAATGGCACAGGTACACCTACTGTCATGCTTCGCTGAAATTATGATTTTGCCCTAATAAAATGTTTATAAAAATATATTTAGAATCGAACATGGACCGCCTGCATGTCAGGCGAGCATTCCACCACTGAGCCACCGACGCTGATAAACTTACCAAAATATACCCATTTACTTAAATAAACTGCCAACAAGTCGGGCGAAACTTTATTATTCTTGGGACAAGTTGCGGATGAGTGAAAAGTCAATATGCAGGTTAGAGTGGTCAGGGAAGACTAAGTGAAAGGGAGTTCTTGGGCAGGACTGTTAACAATATTTCATTCGTGTCTGTAAGTTTGGGTTTTTATGAGGGGAGGAGTAGGTGTAATAGTAAGGGTGGGTGGATGTTAATAGCTTTTTAATTAATTACTTGAATCACGTCCAATATTCTCTGTATATAATGTGTTTCATAGACGAAGTTGCATAGAATTTTCATAAAATTCGGTGTATTTTACATTCATGAAACCGAACATTTGTATGGGAGGGGGTAGAGAATATAGGGGAATCGTAAAACTTGATACGCAGTTTTATTTCGCGTCTCTTGTAAGGTGCTTGTATAGAATTTCAAGTTCGTAGCTTTTAGTTTGTTGGTTATTAGTTGATTTAATAAAATTGGTCGAAATCATAGTTTTGTATGGGAGGGGGTAGAAGCGCAAGCGCGATTTCAAAACTTTTAAAGCAACTTCATTTGAATTATTTTTATAAGTTTTTATGCAAAATTTGAAATTGATAGCTTTTAAGAGTTAGCTGATAACTGATTTCTTAAAAATGCTCGAAAAAATAATTTTGTATGGGAGGGGGTAGAGGAGGTAGGGGAATCGTCAAACTTGTGATGCAATTTTCTTTTATTTTTGTTGTTAGATGCTCGTACGTAATTTAAAGTTCATAGCTTTCAATTTGTTGGTTATTAGTTGATTTAATGAAATTAGTCGAAATCATACTTTTGTATGGGAGGGGGTAGAAGGGCAAGCGCGATTTTAAAACTTTGAACGCAATTTCATTTTAATTATTTTTGTAAGTTGTTTTGCAAAATTTGAATTTGATAGCTTTTAATGGTTAGGTGATAATTGATTTCTTGAAAATGGTCGAAAAAATAATTTTGTATGGGAGGGGGTAGAAGTTTTAAAGGTTTTCGACCAGTTAATATTTCTTATATTTAGGGATTTTTTTTAAATGCATTTCGCAAATTTTCAAGTTTCTACCTTAAAATTACACTCAAAAATTTTCAGTTTATGTGTTTTTTTCAATGCACATGAAACACCTTGTGCACGTTAGACCGGGGGAGTCGGTTTATAATAAATATGGATCAAATTAATATTATTTTTCTATGTACATTAAATATAGGTATTCACATGCAAAATTTTAACTTTTTATCTTTCACCAGAGCCCTAAAAAAATCACTTCAAATTTTCGACATTTTTGCTTATCACCTCCCTCCCCTTACACCTCCCAGCTTAAAATTTTTACCAAAATTAACCATTATGTAGTTCTACAATTTGACAAATTTTTGATTTAATATCTGTACTCGTTTTTGAGATATAAGGATTTGTAATTTTGAAAAGTGCGCCATTTTTAAAATGTTCCCCATTTCCCCCCACTACTATTATTTCGAGATGTTATATTTTTTTTGTATTTGCCTAGTATAGCTTAATATAGGTTTTAAGTTTCAATTACATAGCTTAAAAGATAGTTGAGATATTAATTTTTAAGTGTTTTTCTTTGCACCCCCCCTGACCCTCCCCCTTACAATAGTTAGCCGCTTTCTGAGCTGATTCCGATGGAACTATATGCCACCTTAAAGGTCTCTAAATATCATTTTTTTACGATTGGTAATTTCGAAGATATAATCATTTGAAAAAAAAATTCGTCCGACAATTGGTTCTTAGCCCCCCCTTTTCGCACCCCAATGGATAAAAAAATTAAATTATTTTTAAAAGTTGTCCCACAAACCCCTCTATATGTATGTTGAGTTTAAGCTTCCTAGCTGTTACCATGGTTGAGATATTTGAATTCGTATTTTTTGGTTTAAGCGCTCCCCCCGCCTTCCCCTGAACCCGTACACCCCCCAAAATGGGTATTCGCCTGAGATCCGCAACTATCTATAATCCCTCCAAAAATTAACTTTCTTTCTTGAAGGGTTTGGAAGTTAATGTGCGCTGAGCGTACACGTCGGCGTACGGCGGACGGCGTACGGCGTACGGCGTACGGCGGACGGCGGACGGCGGACGGCGTACAGACAGACGGATTTTTTTTTTTTGCATTTTTAGGCTAATTTAGTCATGAAACGCAAAAAAAAAAAATTTCAGGGTAGCAAACTTTTTTTTTTTTTTGTGTCGATCACAATACTTTATTATTATAATAATAAAGTAAAATCATTTTTCGGACGTTTTTTGGATTTGAAAGTTTTATAGTACTAAAAAATATAACATAACCACGATTGGGCGTAAGGCTCAATCATGCGATACTCTAGATGGAAAAAAAATTCGTTGATTTTAAGATATTTGGTATGGGGAGTGGTAGAAGTGGTAACGGCATTGAATTAATTTTTTCAAATCATGATTGAATTGCTATCAAAATGTTTTATGCAAAATTTAAGCTTCAAAAATTTGATAGGTTTTGAGAAAATTAGTGTAATAAATTTAGTGAAATTGTGCAGTTTGTATGGAAGGTGGTAGAAGGAGTGGGGTCTTAGCATTTTTTTCAGTAAAAACTCTGAAAATTATGCACGTGATGCTTCTAAAATTTCAAATCAATAACGTTCATGTAATTCAAGAAAATCGCTTATAAAGTTCTGAAAATGTGTCACGTTTTATGGGAGGATGTAGAAGGAGTGAAGCTAATCAGTTAATTTTTTTTCGATCTTACTAATAATTCTAAATAAATATTTATTGCACAATTTCGGCTCTATACATTTTATAGGTACTGAGTAAATTGGTTTATGGTATTTCAACAAAAGTGCAGTTTGTATGGAAGGTGGTAGAAGGAGTGGTGCAATTCAGATAATTTTTATAAATTAGAATTTTCTCAATTTATTCTTTTATGAAGTAAACACAATCAAAATAAATTGTTATTTATGAAAGTCATATTTATTTTCGGTTTTAATGAGTATTCTATTGAAAACTTGTAGTTTAACGCAATTTTGCGCTCGTGTCTGTACATTTGAAATCGGTCAAACTCAAGTTTGGCTGTTTTTCTCATTCTTATGTTGCCTAAACGATCACGCTGAACTGTATACCATTGTCCAAACCAAAGCGAAAGAGGACAGAGTGCAGAAACTTGCCTTGTTGGCCATAATTAAAAAAAGTTTTTGCATAAAAAAATTCATACCTCTCAAATGAACAGCTGATTACTAAGGCATAATTTACACGTAGATTGTTCGCATGTGTGCGTGAAGATTGTACGCATATTGGTGAGCTCAGTTCGAGAAGTTCTTTCCGGTTTGTAAACTGTTTTACGTACATATAATTAAACTGTGGTCCTAACTCTATTAGGACAAAAATCTTAGTGTATATCGAGTATCTCTACTAACTACTGAAGAGGCCGATCTTTTAAGACCACTGCAGCATTTTCTATTGCGGGTTACCGTCGCTACACATAGTCATACGATAGCAAAAAGTATAATTTAAATTTTATATTATAACTACAGAAACCCTATGCCTTTATCTCTGGGATTTAAATAAAGAACTTTAGAAATACACATAATTTAAATACAGCAAACGCTGTAGATACTTGACGCCGTCCCTAATGACATGAATATACATATTTCTCTGTGATGTGGAAGTTTTTATGTGGTACATTTGAAATTTCACCCATAGATGACTGAATGGAGGTTTCTTTCATTTGCAAATGTGTCCTTTTTGCTAAGAGCTTTTACTTATTGAAAACACGGATATTGTGCACCTTTGCGACGTTTCATAATGCATTTACTATTGTAATAATGCGATTTTGTGCAGCATAATCATAACAGCAAGTCAATAATCTGAAAATCTTTAATTTATCTTTTACTTTTATCCCTTTTTAAATAAGATGCGCAGAAATAAAACATAGCCTAAAGCACTATATAACACTGCCATGAGTTAAAAAATTACAACTCAATCGATTTAAAAGATTTAAAAATTATTTGGAACATTACAGATGCAAGTTAGCCCTAGTCAAGTATCTGCGGTCTTGAAAGTAATGTGAATGTGTTCTAAAATTCAGCAAGAGTTATATTAGTACTTTAATCGGCCGCCTCTGTCTCAAAGACTCAGAAACAACAGAACATGTCCTATGTCACTGCGAGGCAGTAGCAAGGAAAAGATTAAATTTTCTAGGACAATGTTTTCTGACAACAGATGAACTAGCCAATATGGCTCCTTTAAAGAGACTTAGATTAGCCAGAGCTATCGAGTTATGGTAGGGTCAATTTTTGATTTTAAAAAATGTTGTAGCGGAAGTGGTAGAAGGGGTGTCGACATTGAACTCATTTTTTACATCACGCTAGAGTTGCATTAAAATGTTTTGTACAAAATTTAGGATTCAAAAATTTAATAGGTACTGAGAAAATTAATGTATAAGATTTAGTGAAATTGTGCAGTTTGTATGGGAGGTGGTAGAAGGAGGGGCGAGTTCTTAATGACTTTTTCAGAAATAACTACAAACACCATGCTTTTGATATGTTTTCCAGATCAGTAGCATACTTTTCAGGAAAATCTACTTACTGTAAAATTATAAAATTGTGTCAGATTGTATGGAAGGGGGCAGAAGGAGTGAAGCTAATCGTCTAATTTTTTTAGTCTCACTAATAATTTTTAATAAATATTAAGTGCATAATTTCAGCTCGATAAATTTTATATGTTCTGAGTAAAATTGTTTACAGTATTTCATGAAAAAATGCAGTATGTATGGGAGGTGGTTGAATGAATTGGAGGACTCGAATAATTTTTATAAAGTTGATTGAAATCACCATCGAAATAATGTATTCAAAATTTCAGAGCAATAGCTTCAATGCTTTTCGAGCAAATTCGTTTGTTGACGAATTGCGAAATTATGTCATTTTGTATGGGAGGAGTAGAACGGTAAATCTAATCATTTAATGTTTTTTTTAGTTTTATTAATAATCCTAAATAAATATTTAGTGCACAAATTCAGCTCGGAAAATTTTTTTCTCACTGAGTAAATCGGCTTAGAGCATTTCATTTGTAAGGGGTGAGTGATGAAAGGAGAAGGAGGACACAAATAATTAGCATACGATAGATTGAAATTATCATAGGTGTAATATATTCCAAATTTCAGATCAATAGCATTTATACTTTTCGAACAAATCCGTTTATTATCAAAGTTCGAAATTATGTCATTTTGTATGGGAGGGGGTAGAAGGGGTGGAGGGATTTGGTCCGTTCACGAACTTCACCTTACTTTTTCGTCAAAAACGACGTGTACGAAATATGAACTTTCTAGCTCAATGAGTTCTCAAGCTAGAGAGTGCACAGACGGAGATTTTTGTCGACAACAAATATTTCTGTAACCTTGGCGCTTCTGTGCGAACATTATTTCTAGGCGTTACAAACTTTAGAGCAAACTTATATTACTCTCAGATTCTATCTAGAGTATAAAAAGATACAATTTCGGTTTTAATGGTGAGTCCAGAGCGTTCTTTTCGAACTCTTTCCTAAAAATTTCCTTACAACTGGTGAAATTAAAAGGTCCCATTGCCACTTCTTCCTTGCCTTTAGAGTTTTCCTGGAGCTGAAAAAAAGAAGATATTTAAGGTGTCCTTGAGTGAAGAGTAATTCCTCGTGTAAGATGACGAAGATATACGTTGGCTACAAGTTAATTTTCTGAAGTATCTCTACTACATGAGCGAAATTTTTAACTGATTGCGATGTGTTTCTCACTAGTGGGCGTAACTTTGTGGTAAGAGCCAAAAGAAGAGCAAGATTTTGAGCGAGTGAGTGTACCGAACTGACGGTGGGTTGAAGCGGGGTATTCTCCATATGCAGCACGGCATTGGAAAAGGTCAATCGACCACAACGAATCTCATGATTCTTGTATCGGAAATACTCTGCGCACTTGAAAATGGGCATCAAATCGACGCAACATACACCGACTTTAGCAAAGCTTTCGACCGAGTTGATCACAATGTTCGGATTTTAAAGTTGAAAAAAAATGGTTTGACTGGATCATTACTTGACTGGATTAAATCCTATCTTAATAATGGAAATCATTGTGTTACGTGTTAAGGTTTTATTTCCAAGGAAATATTAGTGTCCGGGGTACCCCAAGGAAGTCACTTGGGACATCTCTTATTTAATGTGTTCATCTCAGATCTATCAGAAATATTGGAAAATATTTCACATCTGATGTACGCTGAAGATCTGAAAATATATCATGCCATAACCTCACCCGTAGATGCTGCACACCTGCGAACCAAGGTTATTGCGCTAGATCACTGGTACAGTCAGAACAAATTAGAACTTAAAGTAAATGCTCACATAAAGGATTGTAGCGATATCGACACTTAGTTTATTCAGTATTAAATCGGACTACTACTTAAAATTTCTATCGTTTATATTAAAAATACTTTTTGCACTAGTAATTATCAGTAGTAAGCGACGCGTTGAAAATAATAGATATAAAAATAAAAATAGATAAAATTATTATAAAAAAATAATTCCACATTGTTTAAATAATAATATAATAATAAATAGTTAAAATGTTATTTTAAATAATAAATAAGTTATAAACAATAATTATAAATAAAAATTAATGTAAATATTACTCCGTGAGTTTTATATAAATAAACGTTTGGTGTAATAGGATCTTCATACCGACATGACTATATCCTAAGTGAAACTCAACTGCACCGTGTTGATGAAATTGAGGACCTGGGCTTACTACTGGACAAAATTCAATAAACTTCTTGGGTTCATTAAGAGTCAAATAGTTCAAGAATTTTTTTTTACGGAATGACCTGTGTTAAAGGCAATTTATGTCCAATGCACAAATACAGTCATGGGCGAAAGGAGTGGGATTGGGAAGGTATGGGAAGGGGTGTAAGAATGACCGTAACTAGTGGTGAAGCTGGCAAATTTTTTCAGTTGTACTGGCTGGTACTGACAAATATTTGCAGATGTTATGGTGACTGAATGATAGAAAGCGATCAAAAACTATCTACATGCTGAGTATATAGACCTTCTTGAAGTGAAACTGTTTCACTTTTACATTGTTTGCCCATTTTGTTTCGAATAATTTTTCATTGCCGGTAGCAACTTAAAAATATGTGTTTTTAAATATCGACTGCCTGGAGTGGGAATCGAACCCATGACTTATTGATAAGCTCGCTTCCCACTACGCTATCAAATCTTTATTCTGTTCTCTTGTCCGCCCTCTTCCGGAATATGTATGTCCCATTTGACACCCCTTTTTCCCGTTATACAGCAACAAAATAGAGTCAATCCAAAAGCAATTCCTTCTTTTTGCTCTTAGGGACTTGTGTGATCCTAGAAACTTTGAAAACTTTCCACCCTCCACAGTTAGGCGCCAATTATTAAATCTTTTATCTCTTGGTTTCAGAAGAACTATGCTCATATCCTGTTTTATATTCAATGTTTTGAATGGTGATATTAAGGTTTACCACACCTCAAATAAATTCAGACTCAATGACAATGTCAGGCTGACGAGACAGGAATGTCCAAATCGTACAGATTACGGACAAAATGAGCGTATTAACAGATGCTGTAGAGTATTTAACAAAGTCAGAACACACTATACACCTCCAATAAGTAAGCGCTGACATACAAACTGAGATTACGCTTCGTTTTACAAGGTCACCACACCCCCGTTTCACTTACCCGTTGATACTTAAATATATCAAATTGGGTTTAATTAATTAAGGTAAATTAAACTATATTAGGTTATTGTAAATTAAATCAAATTAAGCAATTTATTATATAACTAATTATCTTGTAATGATAAATAAATAAATCTTGTAAGTCCGTACATTTTAGCTAATATTGCATTTTTCTTGATGACAAGGATTAATGTTCAGTGGAGGGCTGCGGACGGATCTCTTTGTATTTCGGTATGGGGTCCTGTTCGTAGAATATCTAGTATTTTCTTCTCATATTGTTTCTTGTCCATAGCTACGGTTGTGTTCCCTTTTTCCGCTCGCATAATCCCATGAGGCTTCCGTAGTGGCGTAGTGGGCAGCGTGCTTGCTTCTCAGTCAATAGCTCATGGGTTCGATTCCCATTCCAGACAGGGGATTTTTTTAAGCGCAAATTTTTCTTCTGTTGGAATACTTATCGAAGTAGGCGCTAAGTTGAATTCTTTGTTTAAAACATCTTTTTGTTTTTTGCTTAACGGTATTGAAAGATTTACAACAACATATAAATATAATGGTAATGTCTGCTTGTTATTTCTTTATAAATGGCTATAAGTTAGTGTTTTGCTTTATTTTGACAATAACTAAGCAGGAACACGCGTTTTTAAAATTCTTCTCTATCTGTCTGTCTGTTTGTCCGGCTTTCACGCAAAAACAGATTGTAATGAAAATTTCACAGTTTATTAGGTATGCTTCGAGATATAATCTGTGTTTGGTCCTATTTCGATCCCCTCCCGTCTTCTATCCTTTCCAATACAAAATAACTAATTTTTAAAAAATATATAATAATCAAATTTTCTTGAAAACTGTAAGAGCGAAAAATGTGAAATTTAGAACATATTATTTTTATCATAAATGTGATCTATGGTATACAAATTATTTGAATCCCCCGACTCCTTCCACCACCTCCATACAAACTACACTTTTCATGAAATTATAAGCGAATTTTCTCAACATAATGTATAGCATTTATGATGCTCAAACTTTTTACTAAATCCTTAATTAACATCATTATTAATATCGCGAAAAATTATCAATTTCATGATGATTATAGTTGTTTCTCGAAAAATCACCAAAAACTTCCCACATCCTCTACCACCTCCCATACAAATTGTACAATCTCACTAAATCCAATGCACTAAGTTTCTCAGTACCTATTCAATTTTTGAAGCTTAAATTTGGTACAAAACATTTTTATAGCTACTCTAGCATAATGTGAAACAAATTAGTTCCATGAAGTTGCCCCTTCTACTAATCACCATATAAAATTTCTTAGTATTACAAAAATTTATATTTATTTTATTTATTTATTTATTTGAGCTCTTGAACAAAAAGATTACATTTTAAAAATAAAAGAATAGCAAAGAGAAAAATTTAAACATTAAATACGACAGATTTAACTCTATTTTTAAATAAAGGAAAAGAAGAACCTAAAGAACCAAGTTGGCGTCGATCATGGTTCCTTTGAATTCTTAGCATTGGAGAGTGATGGTAGATATCGAGAGAGGCTCGTGAAGGATTGAAGATGTCTGAATTCCTGGTTGAGACTATTTCTGGTCTAAAATTCAGGTCATTACAGAGGTTGGTATTGAGCAGGTGGCTGCAAAGCTTGAAGAGGAAGCAAGCATCGAGGAAGGTTCGCCTTTAATGCAGTGGCTGTAGGTGAAGTACTTCAAGTCTGCCATTGTAGTCGATATGAGGCTTCCTTAATCTGTAGAAAAGAGTTCGAGTGAATGTACGCTGAACAGATTCGATGGCCCGAACATGGCAAGAATGGTGAGGGTTCCAGACGATGGAACAGTATTCTAAAATACTACGGATGAGAGTGGAAAATAGGAGAGCAGCTGTTCCTGGACGGTTAAACTGGACTGTCGTACGGAGGACGAAACCAGCACGTCTGTATTCCTTATTAGTAATCTCGGAGAAATGATTGACGAATTTAAGTTTGCGATCAAAGGCCATTCCTAGATCCTTTATTGTGGTTACTGCTTTAAGGATGGATCCATTAATAGTGTAAAGGAGAAGAGAGGTGGTAGCCGTGTACGAGTACTCCATAGTAAAACACTTCTTTATATTCAAAAAGATATCGTTGTTTAAACACCAACGAGAGACAGCAGACAAATCAGCCTGGAGAATCGTGCTATCAGAGACGGAGGAAATTTCCCTAAACAATATGAGGTCATCAGCGAATAAGAGACAGTTCGACGATACAAATTGGGGCAAATCATTTATGAAGAGAGTAAATAATAGAAGACCAAGGATTGATCCCTGCGGGACACCAGAGTTAGCAAGAAACTCAGTAGAGGAGTATCCGTTGAACATAATTCGGAGACGACGATCAGTAAGGTACGAATTGAACCAGTTCAGGAGAGAGCCAGAGTCACTGTACCTTTCAAGTTTTGAAATTAGAGTTTTACCATTAACAGTGTCGAAAGCTTTTGAAAAATCGGAATACATGGCTTGGACAGTATTATGACGATCTAAGGATTTAGCAACGAAATTAGTGAATTCACATAAATTAGTAGAAGTAGATCTACCTTTTACGAATCCTTGTTGGGATGGTGATATCAAGTGATAAAGTTTTTTTTCCCATATTACATTATGAACTAATCTTTCAAAAACCTTGCCAAAGCAGTTCAGGGTGGAAATCGGGCGATACTTCAAGACATTTTCGGTATCTCCTTTCTTTAAAATGGGTACTACGATAGTTAACTTCCAGCATGCAGGAAACGAGCCTTCTTCAAATGGCGTATTGAACAAGATAGATAGTGGCACCGAGAGCTCCGAGGAGAGAGCTTTCACAAAAAGATTCGGGATCCTATCCGGTCCGCCACCAATTTTTGAATCTAGAGAATTGATGATTGTTGTAACGTACCTCTCACTAATGGATATCTCAGTGATCAACTCCTAGGGTGGGATTAGTTAATCTATAGTATCTTATAATTGGGCTTTACGCACAATCGTAGTCCTGTTATGTTTTTAAGCTTAATATTATTTTATTTGGGCTTTTTTGTAATTAACACAAGCTACAACTATTCACATGTCCTGAACGCTCTTCAATATGTATATGATCTCAAATCACGGGATTGATTTGATCACGAGCCTGTCCCATGCAAATGCGAGTATCATGGTATCATTCTTAATAATTTATGGTCCTGATTCCACAAAATACAAAATATTGTGTTCAAAGAGCCATTAAACTAAGCAGATTATATATCCTACATAATGTATTACTAACTACATTCTCAAAAATTGCTTATTATTGCGATTCTTACGCGAACAAAGCCGCATGGGATCGTTATTATATAATAAAAAATTCTTAACAGTGTTAAATCTAGAAATCAAATTTCAAAATTTTCAAATTTATGCCCAAACCAATCTTCTTATAATTAATTATATTTTTATTTATAGATTTCGAAACTCGAAAATTGCTTCAATGTTTCCCTTGAAAGAAACAGACGACCACTATGTCAATAGGTTTTCAGAAAATCCTTCAGGGATTGGGTCATCTCTCTAAAAATCGATTTCAAACCTAATGAGCTATACAATCCCAACATTCGATTGAAGTCTTCCATCGTGGCATTGGCATGTTATTTAATTCTTTATGTCATACCATAAAGCAGGAGACCCAAATTGAATATTCATGCAATCGAATGCAGAAATCCACTTGAATGTATCTCGCTATATTGTCGTTCCAGCTATGTAATTGTGCAATTTAAATGCATAGCTTTGTAGCGAAAATTATAATCGATTTAAAAATATGTGCAGATAGAAGAATTAAAAGAATTAGAAGGAAAAAAAACTAAACGAATAAATCAGACTAATTTAGAAATCAAATAGCAGTCCAGTATCCAGCTTAGGGCTTAGCAGCTATACGCTGCACAGGAAGTGAACAGAAATGAATTTCATAGACGTCAGAATGTTTGCACTTCATTTTCTATTCTAGTTAATAATAAGTCGACAAACATTATTTCCTGTACTGTTAGTTTGTGATTTGCTTGCTTAAGTTGAGGTGTTGAATTTAGCCGATTGCTAAATTCAGATTGAGAGCAATGATCGTTAAAAATTTAAATAGATATACAATTCATTTGTGGAAATCTATAAATCAGATACGAAAGAATTAGAGGGGTTTTCGTATAACCCAGTGTACCCAGTGGCGTGGCGTGTTATAGCTAAGGGAAACGATTCTTTACCAAGGCCATGCTATGTTTTAAATTATATAATTTTTGTATGTATGAATTTTCATTGAAGTATGTAAATCAGGTACAAAGTTTGTGAAGATACAAAGTTTCAATTTTAGGGCTCAGATCGAGCTTAGAACATAAGAAAATATTAATTTTAAGTTAGCAATACTTTTTCCGCCATGTCTTTCTACAAATTATTCAAGTCACGGAAATTTCCAATATTTTTTTTCACCAGAGTTTAATATATGTTATCAGTTCGATAATGTTATTTTCTTACTATTGCGGTTCAAAATTTGGGGGACCATCCTAGCTCTCCTTTTCATCGATATTGCCACCACTAGAGATACTTGATACACACGAATACTACTCTTCTAATAGAGTTTGGACAATGTATGTACAGTGATTGCGCAGGAAATTATGTTCGAAATTTGAATTTTCTCAATTCTTTTTCTTTTATGAAGTAAACACAATCATAATGAATTGTTATTTATGAAAGTCATATTTAATTTCGATTGTAATCTATACAAAAACTTGTAATTTAACGCAAGTTTGTGCACATGTCCATACATTTGAAAACCGTCAAACTTAAGCAAACTACAACATTGCCTGTTTTCCCCATTCTTATGTTGCCTTCTTGTACTTCCAAACTCACGCTGGGCTGGTGGTATTGTTGCATTGTCCTAACTCTATTAGGACAGTGTGTATCGAGTGTCTCTAGCCACCACTACCTCTTTTCTTCCTGATAATTTTTTCGTCGATAACGAAATTTCAGTTGTTGCCAGCACTTATAACGATGGAATATAGTGAGGGTGACGTGTTAAGTACCTATATATTCGTGTAATATGAATGCTCGGGCCGATGCCTTCCTCCAACACGAATGCACTTCACGATTGTCTTTAGCAACACGAATTGTTTTTGAGACGACAATCGATTGTCTTTAGCAACACGAATTGTTTTTGAGACGACAATCATTAACGCCTCTCGATCAGTAGTTTAAATCTATTTGCATCTCGGTATTTATACTGCTGGATGCGAGACCTACCCAATCTATCTCTGCCTATTTGAGGATCAAGGCGTCCGGTTGCAACGCAACTCCACGTTCAAAAACGAGAAACAAGTTCCGAGCTTCGCTGTTCGCGGTGTGGACATAACCAACAAACCACCACTTGTACCCCGAAGGGATCTCAACCATGGCAGTGATAAGTTACCCTTTTTCGTGTATCATCAGTTTATCTCTTTCACTCCGTGCTCCTCCTCCGTATTATCATCTTGGTATTTGGATCATACTAATTCTTCTTGTTTGCTTGGAATTTGTTCCTTTCGGCTGCTCCGGCTACAATTTGTTTCACTACTCTCTGTCGCTTTAGAATCGTCGTCTCACATAACCATTTAGCTCACTTTAGATCTTGACAACTGCTCCGCCAGGATCCAGTATCGTCTTCCGTTTCCAGGTGTTGGCTCTTATCTTCTTATACAGTCGTATCGGCTCTTCTTAGAATATCCTTTCGTTGATTGCACTCAGATTTGTTCATTCGTATCACTTATATTCCACAATTATTTGCGCGTTACACTACTGTACCCTTTACAGTTCATCAAGATGTTTCTTTCGCAGATTGGAATAAAATTGTAAATTCCTACGAAAATGTAATTTTTTGGGGGGAAGGTCTAACTAGAACACTCGTGGTATTTATCAGATCCGCGAACTAATTTTAATTGTAGCTTTTATAGATTGGACGAAAAAGAATAGACATGGAATTGAATAGCAGGTGGTGTAAAAGAGATACGGGGTAGATTTAGCCATAGTATTATTTTTATTTCAACATTACATCTAATTTGTTCCTTGATCTACATACTAATTTCAAAACTAAAAACTCGATTAAAAAAATAAGAACTTAACTGAACAAGTTATTAACGAACACATTTTTTTCCATTACAGAATACGCAGCTTCTGGGTTAAAACAAAACACGCAAAAAGGTAAATATTTAAAATAAAAAAACAAAACACTTTCTTCTGTTCGCTAGTGTTTCCCTGTTCGATTAAAAATAGCATTATGGAAAAACTAGTTCATAGCTTTTCACCTACTGGAGCTCTCCATCATCAGATTTGAATTTCTTTAGCTTTTGTTTCTCCAAAGTTGTTGTTCTATCTATCGTTTCTAAAAGAACATCAACATTATAACACAACCCACTTTGAAGAAAAAATATAACTTTAAAGAAAATTTAAGTGACGGCATATTTTCCGTGAGAAAAGAATCAGGTCACGTTGTTTTTTTTTCTGGTTTTCAATTCGCAAAGCTGTCGGCATAGTAGATGTCCGTATTATTTTTGTTTGTATCTAAAATATTCAAAAATCACGCATGCCGCTAAGGAATTAGCTAAATTTCAAAATAAATACGAATTCAATGCATGCGGCGGTTAGTGTTATATTTGTCTCAGATTTCGGCGAACTAACGTATATACCAACTTTACGATCGATGTTTATTATACTCCAGATCAAATCTAAGAGTATATTGTGTTTGTCTTACCGTTTGTAACGCTAAGAAATAATGTTCGCACAGAGGCGCCAAATCAATCAGGAGGACTTGTTTATTCCTCTAGCCTCCTGCTCAACTGCTCGCTTCCATGGTCGACCAACCCGAGGTTTTCCTTGAGGATTAAAATCCAGGGCCTGTTTAGCGATGCTTCGCTCTGGTTTCCTCAAAGTGTGCTCCACTGCCACTTCTGCCTTTGAATGTCATTGCCTATTTTAGTCTCACCAAGCCGAAGTTCACCGTTGGAGATTACTTCGGGCCAGAATATCCCTAAAATGCGTCGGAGGCATTGGTCCACGAAAGCCTGTAGTTTCTTGGTACGTCGAGCGGTCACTTTCCTCGTAGTAAAACCATATAACTACACGGATTTGATGCATTCGTCAAATACTCGAAGCTTTGTGCGAAGGAAGATCTCTCTAAACCTCCAGAAAGGGGAAAGGATACCGAAGGCCTGGCGAGCTTTACTTAGAAGAGCCTCAATACCCTTTTCGGCTCCGCAGTCCATCCAGACAATGCTTCTGAAATGATAAAAATCTTGCACCTCTTCGACATCTTGTCCGATAAAAACAATCGGTGTGCTTGTGTTCGAACCCGTGTTCATGTACTTGGTTTTACGCACATTTGTTTTCAGTCCCGCCTCTTTGCATTTAGAATGCAACGAGCGAACATTTGACTCTAAGTCCGAACGGTTATGTGCAAGCAAACACACGTCATCAGCATAATCAAGGTGACTTAACATGTTAATTAGTCTCCATTGAAGACCTTTACCTTCCCCACCTTCCAGTGCAGCTTTCAAGATGTCATTTATTACCACCAGATACAGGGCTGGTGTTAATATGCAGTCTTGTCTGACACCCGTTCGCACAGGAAAGCTCTCGGACAGCTCTCCTCTTGCAAGACGCGACACCTTGCATCTTCTTAGGATTCTTCAATCATAGCTATGACCTTATCTGGAATACCTCTTCTGTGCAAAGCATTCCATACTCGTATGTAGTTTCGCTTAACGCTGTGGAAAGCCTTCTCGAAGACCATAAACATGAGATGTAGTCGCGAATCCATTTCGGCGGACTGCTCCAATATTATCCGTAGGGTATTTGTGTGGTCGGTACAAGACGGCCCTTTACGGAATCCAGCCTGATAAACTTCGAGAGTGCTCTCGACGACATCACTAATCCTATAGAAAGTTATCGTTCCTCCTATGTACTGACGCTTCCTTGGCGTAGTGGGCAGCGTGCTTGCTTCTCAGTCATAGGTCGTGGGTTCGATTCCCACTCCAGACAGGGGATTTTCATATGCACGAATTTTTCAGTTGCTGCTGGCGATGAAAAATTATTCGAAATAAAATGAGCAAACGGTGTAAAAGTGAAACAGTTCCACTTCAAGAAGGCCTAGATACTCAGTAGATGGTTTCAGTTCACTTTCTATCATTCAGTCCCCCATAACGTCTGCAAATATTTGTCGATAGCGCCAGTAGAACTGAAAAATATACCAGCTTCTCTACTCGTTACGATTCTCACTCCCCTTTCTCTACCTTCCTAATCCCATTCCTTCCCTCCATGACTGTGTTTGTGCATTGCACATAAAGGCCGAAATTGGCTAATAATACAGGCCATTCTGTAAAAAAAAATGTATACTTTATCGCATGAGCCGCAAGGTACTTTGTACACTCCTTCAGTCTGCAATGATTTTTTGTCCTTCTGGTTTCCTAAAATTCCTCCGGTAGCAGTCGGGGTAGAGAATGTTGTCTTGATGTTCGATGTTCGAAGGATTTTTTTTATCTTATCCGTCAATATCATTAATGTCAAAAAATTTGGTTTTGAACCCGAATAGTGCTTCTACTCCCTCCCATACTAATTTAATTTTGGTTAATGCGATCGATTTTCATTGAAACTAGAAAGTGTAGAATCTTGAAATTTTGCCACAATTTATCTCTTAATAATTGCAATAAATGCTTAAAGAAATGTCAACTTCCCTTCACACCTTCTACCCCTTCCCATACAAATTTCTATTCTAATGCAAAATTTCAGAAAAATAATGCTCGATTTCCTTGAAAATTACCTCGCTCCTCTGCTTCTATCTTCTCCCATACAGAAGTTACTATTTTTAAGAATTTCAGATAACATATTTTCCGGTAGATTGAACTCTTTCCCATTTCATCTAGAATATCGCATGACTGGGCCTTACGCCCAATTACAATTCTGTTATATTTTTCGTTATTCAATCTGAATAAGATTAATCGAATTATTTAAAATTATGTATACAATTTGTTGCGAAATTGAAACTTGCATAAGTGAAAAATAATTTAATGAAGTTTGAAAGCAAAAAAACTTTTTATCGCATTGTCGATAAACAAATCGATCAAGTGTAGAATGACTTGCGTTTCAGAGTTTCCATTGGAATAGAGATTTTTCTCAGACTCATCAATTTTTCGAGTAATTCACCATTGCTGTAAATTGACCGGAGGAGGTAAATTTTGTTGATCTATCTACCGCAGTTGGACTTTATAAGAATTTATTAAAGTACGAGGTATATCCGGTGTAAAATTTACTGTTTTTCGAAGATTAATAAACACTTAACTAATTTGTTCGATGTGATGCGATGTAATAGAGAACAGTAAAGAAATTATGTACTAACAGTTTAATTTAAAACAATAACCAACGCAATGTGTATCTAGTTTTTAGTTGTTATCTTGTTATTGTATGAGAAAGTAGTCACGAAATTTTCATATCAAGATGCAAGAAGAATTTAAGTCAATTGATCGATCCTGCTAGATGTTATCCGTTTTAGAATGGAACAACACATAATTTTTTTCGATGAAGCGGGAGTCCGATTCCAGTAGATTGAAAGCTAAAAATTGGAATATCTATCGTTCGATATAAAACCATTATATGGTCTGATTAATGAACTGGAGAGATAAAGCTTACAAAGCTGACTACTTAGTTGACGTTATCGCGAAGTGTTAAACGATTTACTTTCAAGAAAATGTGTGACTTATTCGAAAGGAAGTGCTTTCGGTAGAGGTAAAAAATAATTTCAGAAGTAGGGGTATCTTCTCTTTTGAAATTATAGTATCGGGGAGATGGGTTAGATGATTGAAGTCACAAATGGTGATTGATATCCACCATGAACGTTAGGGAATTTAAGGGTAATTTTGCAGATTTTTTTTTACATTTCCATTACTCATGTTTGTACACAAGGTGACCATACCACGTATGTTTTTATTTGGTGGTTAGTATATATTTTTTTATATTAACAATAGAAGCAGGTCGAAAACGCAAAAATTAAAAATTATGCAACTTACTTTTTTTCTTACGATGGCGCTACAGCCCAAATAGGACTTCGGCCTCCTGAATACTTTGGCGCCATCCATCTCGGTTTAGTGACCGCGTCCTCCAGTTAGAAAATCTTAGCAGTGATTTGCTGTCTGCGTTAATCGAATCCTCTCAGCGCTTCCGTGGTTCTCCGACCGGTCTTTGTCCATTGACTTGCCCTTCCCCCCAAAATTGTGTAAAGTGTGTAAGGTTTTATGTAATTATTGAAATAATTTTGCTGATTAACACATACGAGGTTTGGTAGTTTAGTCAACGATGTAAGAAATTAACATCGCCTAAGAACACATATGTTCTTTTCAGGGTCGTATTGTGCTTAAATGTATAATAGTTGATAGCGTTGCATATATTATTGCTATGAATTTTCGTTATTTTCGTTGTTGCTTGAGTTAGGAATACTTATTTCATTTCATCACGCACAATGATTCCTATAGCTTCATCAATCCTCTTTGAGTGGCTTAGAACGGTAATTAGATTTGTTTGTAAATTTATAGACACTTTAGAACTATCACTCAATCAATCGATTCCCTCTTAAGACCCCCTATCGAAGAATAGGACAGAAACAGTCCTCTTCTTCAAGGAGCTTTTCATTGTCGTCAGGACTTGTTTATTCATCTGACCTGCAGTTCAGCTACTTGCATCCATGCTACATGGGTCAGAGCTCGTTTGCCGATGTTTTAATCTGGTTTCCTCAAAGTGTGACCGATTCACTGCAACTTTCGCCTTTGAATCTAAATGCCTAATTTAGCCCGTCCAGTTTAGAGTTACTGTATACAAACGCGCCCTATTCTGCTGATGTCGAGTTTGAAGACTTCTACTTTTACAATGGCACTACAGCCCAAATCGGGCCTTGGCCTCTTGACCTTCAGGTTCCTTAACATTTTTCATTATTTATTGTGGAAGGGTTGTTAGACCTTCGCACAACCCTCTATCTACGAATTTTTCATTTTCATAGATTGAGTTGACCAAGGTATACCCAAGCGGGTAGTGTGCTGGAATTATGCGTCGACCGGGATTTGAACTCACGACCTTCACACTGTAGAACAATACGCTACCCACTAGGCTACTCCCGAGTTTGAACACGGAGCCGTTAATCGAGCTGTCACTTTTCGATATTCAAAAAGTCACCGAGTGACAGCTCGTACTGAAAAGACGATAAAAGATTTCTTTTTCACTAAAAACTACTTGAAACGTAATTCTTAGGATTTTAAATTTATAAATACATGGCCTAAAGTTTCAACGAAAAAGAGAATCGATCGCAGAAAATAAGGTTAAATACTTGACCTAAGATCTTCTAAATTTCTCGCTCTGTGCTGGAAACTGGTGTCCAAGCTCTAAGAAGAGAGGGTCCGTTCCTACCATATTCAATAACTCTAGTCCAGTTGTAGTCAAAAATTCGACGTTGGAGATCACTTCTGGCCCAAATATCCTAAAATCCGTCGAAGGCATCGGTTCACGAAAATTTGCAGATTATTGGTAAGTCGAACGGTCACTGTCCATGTAGTACAATCATATAACAAAACTTTAAGAACAATCGATGTGCTCATGCTCGAACCCATGTGCATGAACTTGGTTTTACGCACATTGCATTTAGAATGCAATGACATAAAATTTGACTCTGAAGTCCAAACGGCTATGTCAAATCAAAATCAAATTCCTGTTAAGACCCCCTATAGGGGCATAGGACAGAAACAACTCTCTTCCACAAGGTGCGATCCTGCGCATCGGCTTTAAGCTGTTGCCAGGACTTGTTAGCCAATCATAGTCCGTTTTCGAATGCCAAAAGTCGTTACCGTAGAATCAGTCCGTATCCGAGGCGATGTATCCGTTTCTCGTATCATTTAGGTCTTAAGATCACGGGTGATAAGCCCATGATCCAGTGAGTGTCCATTTGCCATTTTTAGGGCAAGCAGGACTGGCTGTGGGTGAATTCTACAGCCCCCATCCCAGAGGGGGATAGTTAGCTCAGGTCCGTGGAGTCGCTAACTCCAAAGATAGTTGCAGGAATTGGTAAAACCTCATACTACAACTACCCCCTTGCGGGATGTGCAAGTATATCACATACAAAAGCTGTAGTGGAAGCTTTCATTTTAAAACGATTTTTTCTCTATCGTGTGTCGGCAGCCTAACGATAGTTTTTTTTAAATACCGTATTATATCAATCTAAGAAAGCTCTAGGCATTACGTCAGAGTGAAGCTTCAAATTTAAATGTCACACTTAAATATTGGAATTGTTTTGTATTACGCCTTGGGAAATCATGAAAAATTCTGTATCGTAAGTAAATCATGGACGCACCGTTAATTTCTTTAAAATGTCTTTCTGTGAAGTTTTTTTGTTTCTTTTTTGTAATGATAACGAAATAAAACGTCATTGTAACGTGAATTCCTCGAAATTTCCTTCGTATTGTAAATTCCCTGGTTGAAAGTTTCTTTTGGATCGAGTATTTGCTAGCCGAGTTTATATAGATTACAGAACGATATTAATTCGGGACTTAATATCGAAGTTAATATATATTAACGCGAGTTAATATCGAAAAGTGATTTAATACGATTTTATCTCTATCGTGTGTCGACAGCCGTAGGGTATTTATATGGGCGGTACAAGACGACTCTTTCCGAAATCTAGTCTGATAAATTTTAAGAGTGCTACAACATCACTATTAAGCTATGATTTTTGATACGACAGTAAGTAGGCCACGCCAATAGCCAATTGACGATCGCCCTTCTCCGGGATTTACATAATGATGCCCTCCTTCTACTCAGCCGGATGTCTTCCTCCATTCTCAGCTCATTAAAATGTGAGAGGAGTATATCGGTTGTTATCACCGGGTCCGCTTTGAGGAGTTCGGTTGGTAGTCCGTCTATACCTGAGCCTTTCCTTCTCGCCATTGATCGAATAGCGGGAACTATGTCTACCTTATTTGGGGATCGTCTTGCTGTTGGATGCTTGGCAATTGTTCTATTTCTAGAATATCTTCCTCTGATGACATGTTTAAAATATCAGAAAAATATTTCTTCCTTCGTTGTAACTGGTCTTCGCTTATATCAAGCAGAGTTCCATTGACATCTGTCTGCCTTTTTGGCCAAATCTTCAACGGCCTTTCCCTTGTCGCGTCTAACAGCCTTTGTAAGCTGTGTATAATCATCGCGGTAGTTCCTTCTAAAGTCGGGAGTTCTTTGGTTGAGATCGGGTAGAGAGATAATTGCCAATTTGGCTTTTTTCCGATCGCCAACTTTGTCCCATGTGTCTTGCGATTCCTTCTACCCCTCCCATACAATATGACACAATATCATAACTTTACAAAAAGTCCTAAAAAGTGTGAATGCAATTTAAAACATGTCAATTGAATGATATTTATAATTATTTCTGAAAAATTCATTCAGAACTCCCCACTCCTTCTAACACCTCCCATACAAACTGCGTAATTTCACTTAACCCAATACATTAATTTTCTCAGTACCTATTATATTTCTGAATCTTGAATTTTGTATAAAACATTTTGATATCAACTTTAGCATGTGATGAAAAATTGTTCAATACCCTATTCCTTCTTCCACTCTCCATAAAAAATATCTTTCAAATAAAAAAACACTAAATAAAAATTCTCTTTTATCTAAAGTATCACATGACTTGGTTTTCGCTGGCGCTGGCTCCTTTGCTTTTCTCGTCAAAATAAAAACAACTCACGACCACGATGATATTTTTTCTTTCCTCCTTTCCACCGTGCTCACGTCGGCCTTTCCAATGCTGACCCGCCTAAAAAACAAGGCTTGCCTCGTCATCGTTTCGAAACATTCGCCGCTGTAATTTTCACTAATTTTTTTCGAAACGTGCCTTTAATTCCACGGCGAATTCTATGCTGCTGTTGCTGTACACTGTTTTTACACTCTAGATGAAATCTGAGAGTATATTGTGTTTGCCTTACCGTTTGTAACGCTAAGAAATAATGCTCGTACAGAGTCACCAAGGGTACAGAAATATTTGTTGTTGCTCAAAAATCTCGATTCCGAGTGACCGTCTGTCCGTCTGTCCGTCTGTCTACAACATAACTCTCGAAAGCTTTGACCTATCGTGCTGAAATTTTTCATATATCATTTTTAGCAAAAAAGTAACTTTAAGTTCGTGAACGGGCTACATCCCCCACTCCTTCTACCCCCTCCCATACAAATTTAATGAAATTTGGAAATTTAAAGAAATAGATTTTTCTCCGAAACCGTTTCTGCTAATGACTTGAAAATTAGGTAATAGTATTAAAATGAGAATATCATTACTGTGAAAAAATATTGCTCTGATCTCCTTACTCCTTCTACCCCCTCCCATACAAATGTACAATTTTCAAAAATGCATTTATTCGGTTTGCATCGCAACTAGCAAATTTAAAAGAACCAATTTTTGTCAAAATGAATATTATTACAATTGCAACCAATTTTGTAAAAATTGTCAACTTCACCTCATCCCTTCTACCCCCTCCCATATAAATTTAACGAAATTTCGGAATTTGAACAAAATTATTTTTCTCCAAAATCGTCAAGGCTGTTAACTTTAAATTTTAAGGAAAGTATACTATTACAATTATCATTGGTGCCAAAAAATTTGGTTTTGATTCGAATACTCCTTCTACCCCATCCCATACAAATGCACAATTTTGATAAAATGCATTTAATCGATTTTTACTGAAACTAGAAAAAGTACAAGCTTAAAATTTTGCCACAATTTTTCCCTTAATAATTTCAATAAATGCTAAAAAAAATATTAACTTCGCTTCACTCCTTCTACCACCTCCCATACAAATATTTGTATTGAAAACTCAAGAAAAGTATTTCTTCTTCGAGCATATGAGTAACAAAGCAATATGATTAGGATGTTGAAAAGGAGATTCAAAATCATCCAAAACCCCCCACTTTCTCCGCCACCTCCCATAAAAATTCATAAATTCAGGCAAAAATTGTTCAATTTCCTCGAAAATTATGAAAGCTACAAACTTTAAATTCAGTATGGAACACTTTGTATACTACGTTCGGTGTTATATACAAACATTACAAACCTTCTCCTCTGCTTTTACCACCTCCCATACAAAAGTCACAATTCACTATTCGAAAGAATTTAAGATGACATATTTTCCGGTACAATAAACTATTTCATCTAGAGTATCATATGATTGGGCGTTACGCCCACGTACACGTCGTTTTGGCGAAAAAGCAAGGGCCAAATCGCTCCACCCCTTCTACCCCCTCCCGAACAAAATGACTCATTTTCAATCATAAATTAAATTTTATTGGAAAACATAAAAGCTAATTATTTGAAATTTAAAAAATATTGTTTTCGTCATAAATGCGATGTATGGTATAAAAATTATTCCAATTTCCCCACTCCTTCAACCATCTCCCATACAAAGTACACTTTTTCATGAAATGCTGTAAACCGATTTTCTCAGTACGTATATTTGTCGAGCTTAATTTTTGCACTAATTTTTTAATTAGCATTATAATGACCTTCTTCTACCACCTCCCATACAATATGATACAATTTCACAACTCCATAAAAGATCGATTTTTTTAAAGTTTCAATGATACTGGCCTGATATTTGAGAGATTTCAATCAGTATTCATAGTTACATATTTCTGAAAAAATCACTTAAACCACTTAAGGAATATCCACATCGTACAGATTACGGTCAAAATGAACCTATTAACAGATGCTGTAGAATATTTAATAAATTCACCTCCAATAAGTAAGCTGACTTATAAACTGAGACTACGCTCCATTTTTTAAGGTCCCCACACCCCGTTTGACCCTTCCACCAGTGCCTATCATATTTATATAAAATTGTGTTTAATTAATTAAGATAAATTTAACTATATTAGGTTGTATTAAATTAAATTAAGCAATTTATTATTATGTAAGGTATCTTGTTATGATAAATAAATAAACAATCTCTTGTTATCACAGACACGAGCCTATCAAGAGGAGCACTGGTATCCGAAAGGTGCTTGATAGTTTCCCTGTACTCGAATTTAGACTTCCTATACTTGAGTCTAGACTTCCTGTACTTCTTAAAGACTGGTTTGTCGGGCGGGTGGTTATCTAAATCACACCTTCCAATCACTAACCAAATGCGCGATATTCTGTAAGACTATTATAATGTCTAGGACTTCCTATCTATGTTTATATGAAATGTGGTGGCTACCTCTATAAAACTCGTTATATAATTGTTAGCTTTATTTGCTCGATCGATATTGTAGCATAAAACATGCACTCTGTGAGGTAAATCACGTCTGCAGTTAAATATTAAATTAAAATTGCATAAAGACTGCAGACCAAGAGGCTAAAATTAATCCGCATTTATTGCTCGGCAACGGGCATATTACTTATTTAACTTAAATAATATGGAGATAACTGACATCTGAAAAATTAATAAAACTACCAATAATAATTGTAGCGCGATTGGCACTAAATTATAGTCCAGTAATTTCAAGTTCAACTCTTATTTCAAATTCCTTATAAATTCACATTCGTATTAATCTAATATCTAAAACAACATCGGTTATGAGCTTTTCGATATCTAAGTATTGAAGTTAGCTATGTATGTATATCTGAGTTTAATGATGCGCACATAAGTGATAAGTGGCTTTTTTCCTTAAGTAAATGCTTAACGCACCTTTTAATAGGATAAATACCGGATTTGCGTTGAAATCGATAGTTCTTGACAATTTTATAGAACTTTTATAGCGCTCTAAGACATAAGAAATCGCCAGAATGGCTTAACAAATTATTTCTGTGCTAAATAAAACCTCTGCATTTGTCGCTCTTGGGAGATTGAGTAATTACATTAATAATATGCGAATAGTTTGCTTTTGAATTGGCGATTAAATAACGTTATACTCTATTTATATTATTTTGTGTTATGATTTAGCGTTAAAAAGAAGAAGATGGAATGTTGATTGGAATTCATTATGTTTCTTATTTCTTGGAAAACATAAATAATAAAAAGATTTTGATTTGTTGTGTTTAATAAACAAATGGATTACTTGCTTTGATTTCAAGGTTGTCTTTTTATACTCTAGATGGAATCTGAGAGTATTATAAGTTCGCTCTAAGGTTTGTAACGCCAAGAAATAAGGCTCGGAGAAAAAAATGAATGATACAGAAGTTAATATTATCACTCAAAAATCTCAAAACCGGATGTCCGTCCGTCCGTCCGTCCGTCCGTCCGTCCGTCTGTCCGTCCGTCCGTGCGCTCTCTAGCTTGAGAACGCATTGAGCTAGAAAGTTCAAATTTTGTACACGTCGTTTTTGACAAAAAAGTAAGGTCAAGTTCGTGAACGGGCCAAATCGCTCCACCCCTTCTACCCCCTCCCATACAAAATGACACAATTACGCAATTTCACAATAAACGGATTTGCTCAAAAAGTATAAAAGTTATTGACCTGAAATTCAGAATATATTACTTTTATGATAATATCAATCTATCGTATAAAAATTGTGTGTGTCCTCCCCCTCCTTCTACCACCTCCCATACAAACTGTACTTATCATGAATTACTCTAAGCCAATTTCCTCAGTGCTTATAAAATTCAGCGGGCTGAAATTGTGCACCAAATATTTATTTAAAATTGTTAGTAAGGTAAAAAAAAATGAGATGATTAGCTTCACCCCTTCTACCCCCTCCCATACAAAATGACACAATTTCGCAATTTGACAATAAATGGATTTACTCAAAAAGTATAAAAGCTATTGGTCTCAATTTTGGTATATGTTAATTTCTTAATGATTTAAATCTACAGTACAAAAATTATTTGCTTCCTCCCTTTCCTTCCACCCTCTCCCATACAAACTACACTTTTTCCTGAAATGCTCTAAGCCGATTTTCTCAGAACATATAACATTTGTTGAGCTCATATTTTGTAATAAACATTTAATTCATATTATTACTAAGATGAGAAAAAAAATATTTGATTTGCTTCACTACTTCTACCCCCTCCCATACAATATGACACAGTTTCACAACTTCACAAAAAATCGATTTTCTTGAAAAGTATGAATGGCACTAGTCTGAAATTTAAGGGATGCCAATTTTATAATATTCCTAGTTATTTCTGAAAAAATCATTAAAATTCCTCCACTCTTTCTACCACCTCCCATACAAACTGCACATTTTCACTAAATCAAACTCACTAATTTTCTCAGTTCCCATTCAGTTTTTGGAGTAAGCATTTTGTGTAAAACATTTTCATAGCTACTTTAGCATGATGTTGAAAAAATTAGTTCAATGCTATCATCCCTTCTAACACTCCCCATACAAAATTTCTTGGGATCACAAAAAATTCTATTTCATCTAGAGTATCGTAAGATTGCGCTTTACGCGTAATCGTAGCCCTGTTATGTTTTTTTATTAAGCTCCATCGAGAGATCTGAAGAAAAGTATTTGATTGAATTTATTCTCGTCTCGTCGCAGCGCTACAGCCCCTTTCGGGCCTTGGCTTAAGGTAGCCGAAGTCTCCATCGATCTCGGTCCAGTGAACGCGTCCTCCAATTTTTAAATCCGAGCAGCGATGAACAGTCTTCGTCAACAGAGTCGGACCAGCGTTTCCTGGGTTTTCCCACTGGCCTCCGGCCCTCCGTTTTTCCCTCGAATACCTTTTTAGGTATTCGAGTTTCGTCCATCCTTTGTACATGGCCAGCCCATTGCAGCTTCCGCAGTCTGATGATAGTAGAAACCTCCGGTTCGTCAAATATATCATACAGCTCACTGTTGTATCTAATTCGCCATCGGTCACCATCACGTTTCGCTCCAATTATTCGTCTCAGGACCCGTCTTTCGAAAGCGTTCAACATATTTGCGGATGCTTGTGTAAGGGTCCATGTTTCGCATCCGTAGCAAAGCACAGGTCTTACTATTGATTTGTAGACTTGGAGTTTGGTCTTCCTGTGTACGCAGCTGGCCTTAAGAATAACTAAGACTGAATAATACGTTTTATTTGCGAGCTGGATTCGTCTTTTTATTTCGTTCGTTTCATTTCCACTCTTTGTCAATTTTGTGCCTAAATATATGAATTCGTCCACATTTTCCAAATTATATTCGTCAATTGTAATGTTTTGTCTATTGGGGGTCCTTTTCCTTGTTTGTGTCATTATTTTCGTTTTTGTTTCATTGATTTTCAAGCCAACTTCTTTTGCTGCTTGATCGAGGCTTAGTAGAATTTCTTTTGCGGATGTGAAAGAGCGTGATAATATGTTGATATCGTCCGCATAACCCACTATCTGGCTGGATTTATAAAGCAGCGTTCCTCTTGTGTCAACGGGTAACTTTCTGATGACGTATTCTAAAGTTAGGTTAAAAAGCAGAGGGGCCAGTCCATCACCCTGTTTTAGTCCGACATTTGTATCAAAGGCATCAGTTAGTTGGTTGTTGACTCTGACTTGTGATGTTGTTGATGTCATCGTCATTTTGGTCAGTCGGACTAGTTTTGCTGGGATGCCAAAATGCAGCATTATTTTGTACAGTACGTCTCGATCAATACTGTCGTATGCTTGTTTAAGTCCACAAAAACCTGGTAAACGTCGATGTTGAATTCCCAGCATTTTTCAAGCACTTGCTTGACCGTAAAAAGTTGATCAGTCGTTGATCGACCAGCTCTTAAACCGCCTTGGTACTCCCCAATCACATTGTCAGCGTAAATTTTAATCTTATTTTCTAATATTTTTGTCAGTATCTTATATAACGTGCAAAGTAGTGAGATACCTCTGTAGTTTTCGCACTGCAGTTTGTCTCCCTTTTTGTGGATAGGGCAAATAATGCATTGGCACCACTCCTCCGGTATTTGCTCCTGATTCCAGATGTACTGAATCACTTTATGGATGGCATTTCGGGTGCAGCTTCCGCCATATTTAATTAATTCCGCTGGAATTTCGTCGATGCCCGGCGCTTTATTGCTTTTCTGGCTTCTGATGGCAAATTCGACTTCTTCCAACGTTGGAGGATCCAGTGGGCATTCGTCGGAGGTTTGGAGACCTATCAGCTCCGATGTTCGGGAGCCGTGTGCGGGATTAAGGAGTTCTATAAAGTATGACGCCCACCTTTCCTTAATCTGATTATCCTCGGCGATGATAGTGCCATTTCTGTCTTTACAGAGGGTTGTCTTAGGCTGATATCCACGTCTTAGGCTGATATCCACGTCTTAGGCTTTTCACTACTTTGTAGGCTTGTCTTGTTTTATTGCTCGCAAGACTGTCATCGATATTTCTCAATTGGTCGTCATAATATTTTCTTTTCTTACATCTAATGACCTTATTTGCTACTCGTCGGAATTTTCGTATTTTTCTCTCTTCGTTCTGGTATTCCTTTCGAGAAACTGTCTGTACGCCTGATTTTTCTTATCTAACGCATCCTGGCATTCGTCGTCGAACCAGTCATTTCTTTTGCGCCGAGCTTCATACCCAACCACTTGTTCCGCAACGGTTTTATGGTTGCCTTTATATCCATCCAAACTTGGTTCACAGGCTTCGGTATGTCATCCTGCAGAATCGGAGTGAGCTCACTTTCAAGTGCTGCTGCGTAATTTTCCGCAACTGACGCCGTTTGGAGCTTTTCGATGTCGAACTTACGAAGAGGGCTGGTCTTTGTTTGATACGCCTTTGACATACGACATCGATATTTGGATTTGACCAAGTAGTGGTCCGAGTCACAATTTGCTCCTCTGAATGTTCGAACGTCAATGATGCTGGAGGCCCATCTCCGCTGGATAAGGACATGGTCTATTTGGTTAAAGGTATTGCCATCTGGTGATGCCCATGTTCTTTTATGGATGCGTCGATGTGGGAAGCATGTCGAGCTTATAACTATGTCTCTGCTGCATGCAAAGTCTATCAGGCGCTGGCCGTTGTCGTTACTTTCGTCGTGGAGGCTATGCCCTCCAGTTGTTCCACGATGAGTTTCTTCATTCCCGACCTTAGCGTTGAGGTCGCCAAGTATTATTTTAACGTCATTTGAGGGCAATGAGTCGAATAGCCTTTCAAGGCTCGTATAAAAGGCATCTTTCGTTTCCTCATCTTTTTCTTCCGTCGGGGCATGTACATTTATTAGCCATATTTTGAAGAATTTCGCTTTGATGCGGATCGCACACATCCGTTCGTTAATTAACTTGAAGTCGATGACGTGTGATTTGAATTCCCTATCCACAATAAAGGCGACTCCAAATTCACGGCTTCCTGAGGGCTTCCCACTTTTCAAAATTGTGTGCGATCTCATGTCCTGAATCTCTCTACCAGTCCATTTCGTTTCCTGGACTGCCAACACATTTAATTTGTACTGACTGGCCTGTTGTAGTAATTCTTTAACAGCACCAGGTTTGTTTAATGATCTGATATTCCAGGATCCAAAAGCATAGTCCATTGTACGTTTGCGCGGTCGTTTCCGTTGGTCCAATCCTATCCGAGGCTTCATCTTGCGTTCCAAAACAATGAAGATTTTTTTACGGTGACAGGGGAGTTAACCCTTCGCCCAACCTCCGCTCTGGAGGAGTGGTTATTATTGTTGTTTCCGTTATCAGGCGCGGAAAACTCGCCTTCACCCTCCTACGTTAGCAATTCTCAAGTGAGAGTTCCCAGCGGCCACCACGAGGAGGTGTAGGTAGGTTTCGGTAGAAGAGCTGACGATGTTCTAACAGTAGGCTTTTCTCGGCTTTTAATACTTTATTGGAAACCAGTAAACCAATGCAGACCCGAGACCTTTTACTACCATTTGGCATTTGAATTTAATGGCATCGTTATTTTTCAAATTTTTTAAATATATGCTAAAAATATCTCTCGATTTATGTGTGATATTTACAACCAATTTTCAAATCAATAACATTATTTCGACGTGTTATTTGATTATCTAAAACTTAAAAGTTTACAGATTTTTCAATGAAACGCGTATTTTTTCACGTTTAGGATTAACCTAATAAATCCTAAATACTCAAAATCTGTTAGGTTAATTCTAAACCGTTCAGAGTGAGGAAGAATTCTTTAATTGCTACTGGAACTTTTAAGAATAATTGGTTAATTCGGGTTATTTGGTTAATTTTATATCTAATGAATTATGGATTTTGTTTAAAAGTTGCGCAGGCTTCTCTCTTTGTGAACAGTGATTGGTTGAATTGAAAGCCAAGAAAATAGGCATGTCCCAAGGTTAACTCAACAATGATATTCGAGTAATACTGATACATCATCTACCATGAAATCACACGACTTAATACCCTATTTGTACATTGATTGGTTCAATAAGAAATTATAATCATATTGCATTACATCTTCCTATTATATTCCAATTGGCTTAACATCGAATGTAAACCGAAGAAAAGGCTGATGCTTTCCCGCTTCCAAAATTCAAAAATAAGCATCAAATCGATTTTTATCGTTTCCAATGGTTGGCGATTGAGATAGTATCGCACTCTTTGCAGTTATTTCACAGTCGAATGATTTTATTAACGATAATTGCTCGGACAGAATTCTAATGAGTTTCAATAAATTGAAGCGTCAGCACGCTAACGAATTATGTCATGCTTGCTAATACAAGGTCATTGGTTGAAGAACAATGCTTGTACTAAGTAGATTTCATATTAAAAATATCAGAAATTGAGAAGATGTTTTTCTACGGCGTCATTGATTATCAATCGATTTTTTTGTTTTTTTTTTTTTCATTCAATTTTTAGAAAATATGAATTGATAAATAATTCGTAATGTTTTTTGTAGCGAGTATTTATATATGCAAACTTTTTATTTATACATTAACTTTACTCTGAAAACTCTATAGAGATCTACCTATAGAGTTTTCTTCCACTCGAAATCATTTCTGAGAAATAAGGGAGCGGAGACTCTGCGCCCCTGAAATGAAATCCATAATCGACCCATCTTCCTATTAATCGTTAAAGCTTAACCGATCCACTGCCACTTACGACTTTGAATTCCAAATTCTATACTTAATTATAATTTGGAGGTTACGTCTGATCAGAAAATTTCTGAGGAGAAGGACATTGTTTTGTTTGGAATTGAAACTAAAAATTCTTCAATATTTCAAAGTTTTAGCTCGACTCCATAGATTTTAAGATAATAATCAAAAATTATCTTTTTCTTAAATCAATCATACTTTTGAGCTATCAAGTGCTACACAAATCATCATCAAATCTACTTCAATTACAAAAGAACGAAAACAATTTGCACCAATTGCCACCATTCAGAACAAGGTCGCTAATTTGATTAGACCGATCGAGTAAGAGACGAATAATAAATCAATGACACTGACGAATGACATTTTGTCTGGCTTCGCAAGATATAATTTTGGTTCGATGTCGATTGAAAAGAAAACCATCAACCTGTTGAAATACTCGAAATAAGTTCATGTGTAAAACCATTTAGTCCGTATCAGGGCTTCGGATCAGGAAATTAAAACATGCTTTCCAAGCTTTACCTTTAATGATGAATGGTCAAGGATTATTTATCCGATTTGTTATATGTACATATGGTGCGCTTTTAGAAATTAATCGCAAGAATAGAAATTGTAGTTGAGTAAGTTTCAATCAATTTTCTGGAATTAGGTTCCTAGTGAAATGTTAAAAATAGGCTGGAAATACTTTTTCAATAGTACTACGAGTGTATGGCATGAATGTAAACATACATAAAATCCCATCGAAAGCATCACGTAAATTATAAATAAACTGCCAACAAGTTTGATGCAGCTTTGTTATTCTTGAGACAAGTTAGGGATGCGGGGAGAATCAATATGCAGGTTAGAGTGTTTAGTGAAGACTAAATGAAAGGGGTTCTGGGGCAGGGCTGTTGTCAATTTAACACTCAATTGCGAATACGATCAATAGCTCCAGTACATATAATAAATATTTCATTCGTTTATTTAAGCAATTTTGGGCTTTTATGACGGAAGGGGTGATAGTAAGGGTGGGTGGATGAATCACGTCCAATATTCTCTGTATAGAATGTCAGTTTCATAGACAAAGTTGCATAGAATTTTCAAAAAATTCGGTGTATTTTACATTCAGGAAACCAAACATTTGTATGGGAGGGGGTAGCTGAGGTAATGGAATCGTAATAGTTGTGACGCAGTTTTAGTTCGCTCCTGTTGTATGGTACTCGTACAAAATTTCAAGTTCGTAGCTTTTAATTTGTTGGTTGATTTATTGAAACTGGTCAAAATCATACTTCTGTGTGGGAGGGGGTAGAAGGGCAGGCACGATCTCAGAACTCTTGACGCGGTTTCGTTTCAAATATTTTTAAAAGTTTTCGTCCAAATTTCAAATCGATAGCTTATAATAATTAGGTGATAGTTAAAAATGGTCGAAAAAATAGTTTTGTATGGGAAGGGATAGAAGTTTTGAAGGTATTCGTCCAGTTAATATTTTATCAATTAATCAGTCAAATTCCTGTTGTTAGGGGGATAGGACTTCTACAATGCGAAATCCTGAGCATCGGCCTTTAACTGTTGTTTATTCCTCCGGCCTCCTGCTCAACTGCTCACTTCTATGTGCTACATGTTCGACCAACTCGACGTCTTTCTTGAGGATTATAATCCTGTTTGGCGATGTTTCGCTCCGGTTTCCTCAAAGTGTAACCGATCCACTGCCACTTCCGCCTTTGAATCTCAATGCCTGTTTTAGCCTCCAGTTTTACTCCAAAGTTCGTCGTTGGAGATCACTTCTGCCCAGAATATTCCTTAAATGCGTCGGAGACAATGATTCCCGAAACTTTGCAGTTTCTTGAGGCTTCCATTGGGTTGTGGGCAGCGTGCTTCTTTAATAGTCAACAGGTCATGGGTCCGATTCCCACTCCAGGGATTTTCTTAAGCACGAACTTTCAGTTGCTACTGGTGATGAAAAATCAATCGTAATAAAATGGGCAAACGGTGTAAAAGTGAAACAGTTCCATTTCACGAAGGTAATATACTAAGTGGATGGATATGGAAGAATTTGTCGGTAGAAGCCAGTACAACTGGAAACTATACCAACTTCACCACTTGTTACGGTCGTTCTCACTCTCCTTTCCCTACCTTCCCAATCCCATTCCTAACCTCCATGACTGTGTTTGTGCATTGCACATAAAGGCCGAAATCGCCTATAATACAGGTCATTCTGTAATAAAAAAAAGTCAAACGGTCACTTTCTACGTAATACAACCATATAATAACACGGATTTGACACATGCGTCAAATATTCGCCGCTTCGTGCGAACGGAGATTTCTCTTAACCTCCAGAAAGGGGAAAGGATACCGAAGGCCTGAAGAGCTTTATCTAGACGAGCCACAATATCCTTTTCCGTTCCGCCGTCCATGCTGACAATGCTTCCGAGAAAACACAAAAATCTTGCACCTCTTCCACAACTTGTCCATTACGAAAAATCGGTGTACTTGTGTTCAAACCCATGTGCATGTACTTGGTTTTATGCATATTCATTTTTAGTTCCGCCTCTTTGCATTAAGAATGCAACGAGCTAATATTTGACTCTAAATCCAGTTACGTGCAAGCAAACACACGTCATCAGGATGATGAAGGCAACTGAAGATATTAAATAGTCTCCATTGGAGACCTTTATCTTCCCCACCTTCCAGTGCAGCTTTCAAGATGTCATTTATTACCACCAGAAACAGGGCTGGTGATAAACTGCAGCTTTGTCTGACACCCGTTCACACAGGAAAGCTCTCGGACAAATCTCCTCGATTCTAGGATTCCTTAATCATAGCTATGACCTTATCTGGAATACCTCTCCTACGCAAAGCATTCCATATGTAATCTCGCTTAACGCTGTCGCCTTCTCGAAGTCCACAAACATAAGATGAAGTGGCGAACCCATTTCGGCTGATTGCTCCAATATTACCCGTAGGGTATTTGTGTGGTCGGTACAAGACGACCCTTTTCAGAATCCAACCTGATAAACTTCGAGAGTGCTCTCCACTATTGAGAATTACCTTAGCCATAATTTTCGATACGACAGTAAGTAGACATATACCACGACAATTGCCATAATATCGAAGGTTGCCCTTCATCTGAATTTTCACAATAACACCCTCCTTCCAGTTAGTCGGATATCATCCTTCATTTCACACCTCTGTAAAGAGTGGGAGGAGTATATCGGCTGTTGTTGCCGGGTCCGGTTTGAGGAGTTCAGTTGGTAGTCCGTCTATACCTGGGGCTTTCCTTCCCGTCATTGACCGAATGGCGGAAACTATCTCTTCTTTACTTGGGGGATCATAATAGAAGATTGTTGCGGTTGGATGTTTGGTAGTTTTTCTGTTTCTAGAATATCTTCCTCTCACAAAATGTTCAAAATATCAGAGAAGTATTACTTTAATGGCCGCAATTGGTTTTAACTCATATTAAGGAGCGTTCCGTTGATATCTCTCACCAGGTGGTTGGCGGTGAAATTTATAATGTTTCATAATTTTAAATAGTGAACCGCAGATTCTGCCTTACTGGTCAGATCTTCATTGGCCTTTCTCTTGTCGCGTCTAACAGCCTTTTCAAGCTGTATATGCGCATCGCGGTAGCTATGTCGCAAGTTGGGTGTTCTTTGGTTGATATAGGGTTGAGAGAGATTTCCAATTCGGCTTTTTTTCGATCGCCAACAATGTCCCATGTGTCTTGTGACATACAGTGTTTCTCATCGCTTTGCACATATCCCACAGATTCTTCAACACTAGTTAGAAACGTGTTTCTAGTTGCTTCGCAATTGGTGTCCAGTGTGCGCATTTCATATCCGCCCAATGTGGATGACTTTTCGAATGGTGGTGTGTTCGCGCTTTTTATTTGGGTCTCTAAGGCTATTCACATTAAGCTTGCGTTTCATTTGAAGAATTCGTGGTCACCGGATAGCTGCTGTGCACAATCTCAAGCAGGCAACCATCAATTGGTGATCGATCCCCACGTCAGCTCCACGCTTCGCTCGTACTTTTAGGAGACATCTTCTCCATCGGCGACTTATTGCCAAATGGTCGATTTGGTTCTGAGTAACACCATCAGGGGAAACCAAAGATGTTTTATGGTGACTCTTGTGTATAAAAAGGTTCCGTCCGATGACCATTTGCCGAATACTGCAAAACTTCTCAAATAATTTGCCGCTTTCGGGTCTCTTAATCCAAGGTCGTGACGCATTGACCCGAGGGTCACCATGCTTTCCCATGACGTGTTCTAGTCTAGTGTTGACAGAGCCAACCTCGGCGTTCAAATCTCCTGAGATGACCTCTTGGAACACGATCGAAGGTGGCACTCAGTTGGCTATAAAACTCCTCTTTGTCACCAGGGTTTCCGGTATTGGTGGGTGCGTAGCATTGCAGAATTGTGACGTTTCTGACACTAGTCCTGAGCTTGATGACGATAATCCTATCCGATATTGGTTCCCAGATGATGAGACTGTTTCTCGCTCTCGGTGTAAGGACGACCGCCACTCCATTTTTGGCTATACTCTCAGGATCAACGTACGAAATGGTGTTTCCGCTCGGAGTTCGTTCTGCTCCTGATCCCGTCCACATGACCTCGCTCAAGCCCTCGATTTGGATGTTATAGTGATCCATTTCACGGTCGATCACTGATTGGTGGTGTAAGGACCGAGTAACCCCAGCCCTTCCCCCGTCATTCGATGTTCGATCGTTCCAGAAGCCAATCATAGTCCATTTTCGAATGCCTAAGATCGTTGGTGTAGAATCAGTCCGTATCCGAGGCGCTGTATCCATTTCTTGTATCAGTTAGGTCATAAGATTACGAGTGGTAAGCCCATGATCCAGTAAGTGTCTAATTTAGCTATTCTCCAAAGATAGTCGCACGAATTGGTAAAACTTCATCCTACAACTACCCTCCTGCTGGTATTCCATACTTGTAGGAATTTTTATTTTAAATGCATTTCGGAAATTTTCAAGTTTCTGCCTTAAAATTTCATTCCAAAATGTACAATTTTTGTGTTTTTTCATTGCATATGAAACACCTTGTGCACGTTGGAACCCTTCCTCCTTCGGTGCATAATAACTGTGGAACAAATTATTATTTTTTCTCTACGTATATAAAATAGATGTAGCTAAATAGAAAATTTGAACATTGTATCTTTCATCAGAGCCCTGAAAAATCACCCAAAACTTTCGAAATTTTTGCTTGGGAGGGGACCCCCATTATTATTATGTCCAAAGTTTATAGTTTTTTCGTATTTTCCTAGTATAGCTTAATATATGTTCCAAGCTTCAATTACATAGTTTAAGAGATAATTGGGATATTCATTCATGTTTTTCTTTGCACCTCCCCCGCCCTACCCTTTACAAACATTAGCTTCCATTTATGCTGATTCTGGTGGATCTGTATGCCACCTTAATGGCCCAAAATATGATTATTTTATGGTAAGTAATTTCGAAGATAAAATCATTAAAAAAACAAAAAAAAATCGGCCGACAATTCGTTTTTAACCCCCACAATGGATAAAAAATTAAATTATTTTAAAAGTTTGTCCCACAAACCCCTCTGTATGAATGTTGATTTTCAGCTTCCTAGCTAGAACCATGCCTGAGATATTCGAATTCTTCGTTTTCGGTTGAAGCGCTTTCCCCTCCCCCTTAACCCTTATACACACCCCCCTCACCGCCACCCCCTCCAAATGAGTGTCTGCCTGAAATTTGCAACAATCTATAATCCTCCCAAAAATGAACTTTTTATTTTGAAGGGTTTGGGAGTTAATGTGCGTTGAGCGTACACGTCATGAAACGCGAAAAACAAAATTTCAGGATAGCAATTTTCTTCTCTTAGCTAGTGTGTAGCCTAGTAGGTAGCGTGTTGGTCTTGTGATGCGAAGGTCGTGAATTCAAATCCCGGTCGGCGCAATATATGATTCCAGCACATTGCCTGCTTGGATATACCTTGGTCACCTCAATCTATGAAAATGAAAAAAATCGTTGAAAGAGGGTTGTGCGAAGGGCTAATAACCCTTCCACAATAAGTAATGAAAAATGTTAAGAAATCTGAATATCAGGAGGCCAAGGTCCGATTTGGGCTGTAACGCCATTGTAGAAGAAGAAGAATTTTTTTTCTCCAAGTCGCAATACAGAATACAATACTTCATTATTATATATTCTATACATATAAATATAATTGTTGTCTCTATCTGTAAATGGCTATAAGTTAGTTTTTGCTCTATTTTAACAACAACTAAGCATAAAAACAGGTTTTTGAAATCGTTGTCTGTGTGTCCGGTCGTCTTTTACGCACAAACGGCTGAAGCAATTGCAATAAAACTTACACATTTTGTTAGGTATGAATCTCAAAACCGGATGTCCGTTCGTCTGTCCGTCTGTCTGTCTGTCCGTCTGTCCGTCCGTCCGTCTGTTCGCTCTCTAGCTTGAGAATGCGTTGAGGTAGAACGTTCAAATTTTGTACACGTTGTTTTTGATTAAAAAGTAAGGTCAAGTTCGTGAACGGGCTAAATCGCTCTACCCCTTCTACCCCCTCCCATACAAAATGACTCATTTTCGAGATTTGTCAGTGTACCGATTTTCGCGAAAAGTATAAAAGATATTGCTGATTATCGAATTTTGAATATATTATTTTTATACCAATTTCAATCTATGGTATAAAAATTATTTGAATCCCCTTACTTCTTCTACCACCTCTCATATAAACTGCACTTTTTTATGAAATACTATAAACCAATTTACTCAGTACGTATAAAATTTATTGAGCTGAAATTTTGAACAAAATATTTATTTAGAAATATTGGTAAGAACAAAAAAAATTAGATGATTAGCTTCACTTCTTCTAACCCCTCCCATACAATCTGACACAATTTCACAAATTTCCAAAAATTCGATTTTTCTGAAAAGTTTCAATCGCAGGTTAATAGATTTGCGATTGAAAACATGTCAAATGCATGTTTATAGTTATTTTTGAAAAAACTCACTAAGAACTCCCCACTCATTCTACCACCTCCCATACAATCTGCACAATTTCACTGAATCCAATACACTAATTTTCTCAGTACCTATTAAATTTTTGAAGCTTGAATTTTCAATAAAACATTCTGACAGCAACTCTAGCATGCTGTGAAAAAATTGGTTCAATGCCGTTGCCCCTTCTTCCACTCCCCATACGAAATATCTTAAAATCAAAAAATGTTTCTTCACTTTGAGTATCGCATGATTGGGTCTAACACCCAATCGTAGTCTTAAATGCGATTCATGACATAAAAATTTTGATTTCCCCCACTCCTTCAACCACCTCTCATACAAACTGAACCAATTTTCTCAGTACGTATAACATATATTGAGCTCAAATTTTGTACCAAATCCTTAATTAGCATTATTATTAATATTAATTATGGTTCTAATTCCAACAAAATACAAAACGTTGTGTTCACAGAGCCATTAAACTAAGCAGATTATATATCCCACATAATGTATTACTAACTACATTCTCAAAAATTGCTTATTGTTGCGATTCTTACGGACAAAGTCGCGGGGGATCGCTAGTAAAGAATGTTAAGGAACTTGAAGGTCAAAGCTGCGTTGTAGTTCCATTTAAGAAGAAATAATTTACTGAGAAAGAGTTAGTATCGATTACAAAGGATACTGCTTAAAATAATTTTAAAAAAATAAATAAAAATAAAATACAGAAAAAGTCCTCTAACTTGAATTCGCTGTTGCGACTGAAATTTCTTTAAGTTAAATGTATTTTAACTTTCAGGATTGTTTTGCGAGTCACTTTCAAGGAAAAACTGCTATGCAGCACCCATTTCAATTTAAAGGAAATCTCAGTCTATAAGAATTTAAAATGAGAAAACTACGAAATTCAAGTTTTTATCAAATAAGAATATCAGTCCAAGAATTTTACATTATTTATGAAAGCTTTTCCACAGTTTTATGTCAAATATTCTTGTTCCAAATCGCACATTGCATGACTCCTCGCATGAAGTAGATTTATCTTATACCTGTAACAGATTTGAATGCCAGAATTATGTCACATAAATGGGAATCGAAAAATTTGCTCTACCATGAACCTGCCTAAGAACCGATATCCATTCAATCGTTAATTTATTAGTGTTCTGGTGCTATACATATGTATATACGGTAGTCCTCAGGCTCATGTGGTCCAAATACTCGCATATCCTTGCAGACAGGAAATTCGTTTATGCGCCAATTCGTGATTTGAACTCTCGACCTTTTGCTTTATTGACCACTAAAGAGTTCATTTCATTGACCTCTCCGAACTGCCATATTCGTCTTAATCGTTTTTATTGCCAAAAGTGTTGTGTGTCCTATCATCCTCCTTGAACCGAACTACCCCATCAGAATATTCTAAAAATAAAAATTGAAGAGAGAACCGAAAAAAATGGTGAAGTCGTTCGCGTCTACTTAAAGATGATGAAATGTTAATCCTCTTGGCACAATTGCAATTACGCTCGTTGTCGACGTTTTTTACGGCATCTTAACCGAAATAATGTTTTCGACGGAAAAAAAAACGGAGATACTATATGTTTGACGGGGCGCGCTTCGAAACAACTTGATAAACAATTGGAGCCGCCTTGAGAGAGTCTTTTGTTGTACGTACTTTGGGATGTGTTTTGTTGTTTTTTTTCTTATCCATAAGACTTATTGAATGCTCAATGAACGAAAGCATCCTCACTTTGGCCTCAATCCAAGAAAATTATTAATTGAGGCAATAAAGCATTCGAAACGGGCAAGAAAAACGCCAGAAACAGTCCGTTTCCGACCATGTTTATGAGTATTTCTTCGATCGCGGACGATTAGGCAGTTTCTTGCATTCCCTAATATAAATCTGGGTCGATTCGGAGCCATAATTTAGCTTACGCGCGATAAGTAGTTAGGGTATGGGCAAAAACTATTGCTGAAATTTCATGAACAACCAAATTATTACTATGATCTGGTTTTTAAGAGAGAGTAATGAGGGTGTGGCCCAAGATGTGATTAATTTGTGTGAAAGTCTGAAACTTAGATTGCTTTTCAACGAACTCTTTTATAATCCGCCTAAATAGTTGACGTTGATAAATTATACAAATTTATAGTTTTCGTCGAACATTAAAGAATTGTGCGACTTCTATTTTTGTGTAATATAGAATTTATTGAGTAAACATTTCCGAATGATAAATTGTCCGAATTGAAATTAGTTCAAAATACTTGCGTATAAATATTAAGAGCTTGTCAATTTTTTTCACCACTTTTTAAATGCGTGCTTTTTAAATTGTGAACAGCAGCATGTCCCAGTTTTTAAAATAAAAGAAATGCTTCGACGGTCCAGTGTCAGACCAAAGAATTGAGAATGCAAGCTTTCGTGCAATATATAACCGTCTACGTGTAACTAGCATTTTGTGTACCAACAAACTAACATTTATTTGAACTATCTTATTATTAAAAGTAATAAGCAGTTTGCTTTTACAGTAATAGATGAAAGGTTTGAAAATAGCTCAATCAACAAAGGACACAAATTAAAGGAAGCAAAGGGTTCTGGAAAAAATTAAAGTGGCAAGTGTACATTTTTGCGACCTATAATTTCTCAGGCCCTGACCAGGTTCGAAATTCCTTTAATCCGCCCTTTGTACAGGCTAAAATCTATAATTTTGTGATGGGGGAGGGAGGTCAATATTTCATTCGTTTATTTAAACAGTTTATTTTTGTATTGGGAGAGGGGGGAGCATTGGGAGAAAGTTAATAATTTTTTATAATAGTTTATTGCTTGAATCACATTCAAAATTCGCTGCATATAGAATGTTAGATTCATCAACGAAGTAAATTATATGAAATGCGGTGCATTTTACCACACATTTGTATGGGAGGGATAGAGGAAATGAGGGAATCGAAAAATTTGTAATGCAATTTTATTTCGTTTCTCTTGTAAGGTACTCGTACAAAATTTCAAGTTTGTAGCTTTTAATTTGTTGGTTATTAGTTGATTTATTGAAATTGGTCTAAATCATACTTTTGTATGATAGGGTTTAGAAGGGTAATGGGGATTTCCAAACTTTTGATGGAACTTTGTTTTAAATATTTTTAAAAATGTCTGTTAACAATTTTAAGTTGGTAGTCTTTAATGGTTTGGTGATTATTGATTTCTTAAAAAAGTCGAAACATACTTTTATATGGGAGGGGGAGAAGTTTTGGAGGTATTCGACCAGCTCATATCTTATATTTTTATGAAATGAATTTTGCAAATTTTGAACTTTCTAGCTTAAAATTTCAGTCAAAAATTTTGAGGTTTTGTGTTTTTGTGTTTTTTTATTAATACACATGATGGTGTATAACAATTGGATAACAATTTTGGTTCAAATTATTATTTTTTTCTTATGTTTATCAAATGATTATATGCACGTGCAAAATTTGATCTTTCGACTTTGTACTAGAGACCTAAAAAAATTAGTGAAAGTTTTCGATATTTTGGCTTACAATATCTCTCGCCTTAAACACCCCAACTTAAAAATTATACCAAAATTATCATGTAATTTGCAATCTGACAAACTTTTAACTTAATATCGAAATTGGAATTTGAGATATAACGGTTTGAAATTTAGAAAAGTTACCATTTTTGAAATACTTCCCATTTTCCCCGCTACTATTATCAGTAAATTTTATATTTTTCTCATATTCCGCTCGTATAGCTTAACATATCGATGGTGAAGATTCCCAGCCTCCTATGTCAATTTGCGCGATTTGGTTTTCGCATTTACTAACGTGTTGCTATTGTTATAACGTGACAATATATAACTATAACACAATCTGACTAAAACTTTTAAAATTTACCAACACGTTAGTAAAAGAGAACAAATTCACTTAAATTGATACATCACCATCAATGGCGCGACAGCCCAAATCGGACCTTGGCCTCCTGAAGTCGTCGCCTCCAATCGTCTCGATCCAAAGACCGCGTCCTCCAGCTGCTAATTATATTCTAGTTGAAATCTGAGAGTATTATAAGTTTGCCACAATGTTCATAACGGTAAGAAATAAGGCTCGGAGAAAAAAATGAATGATGCAGAAGTTCATAAAGGTATAATTACTCCAAAATCTCAAAACCGGATGTCCGTCCGTCTGTCTGTCCGTCCGTGTCCCCTCTAGCTTGAGAACGCGTTGAGCTAGAAAGTTCAAATTTTGTATACGTAGTTTTCGACAAAAAAGTAAGGTTAAGCTCGTGAACGGACCAAATCCCTCCACCCCTTCTACTCCCTACCATACAAAATGACGCAATTTTACAATTTGATAATAAACGGATTTGCTCGCAAATTATAAAAGCTATTAATCTGAAATTTGGAATACGTTAGTTTTATAATGATTTAAATATATCGTATAAAAATTTGAAGTTAGGGTGTAGTCTAGTGGGTAGTGTGTTTGGTTTACAATGCGAAGGTCGTGAGTTCAAATCCCGGTCGATGCATAATTCCAGCACACTACCTGCTTGAATATACCTTGGTTACCTCAATCTACGAAAATGAAAATTTCGTAGATAGAGGGTTGTTCGAAGGTCTAACAACCCTTCCACAATAAATAATGAAAATGTTAAGGAACCTGAAGTTCAGGAGGCCAAGGTCCGATTTGGGCTGTAGCGCCATTGAAGAGAAGAGAGTATAAAAATTATTAGAGTACTCTCCCTCCTTCCACCACCTCCCATACAAACTGCTCCTTTTCATGAAATACTCTAAATCAAATTACTCAGTACGTGTAAAATTTACCGATGTCAAACTTTGCACCAAAAGTTTATTTAATATTATTGGTAAGACAACAAAAAATTAGATTAGATTAGCTTCACCCCTTCAAACTTTTTCATGAATTACTCTAAACCAATTTATTGAGTACGTATAAAATTTATCGAGCTGAAATTGTGCTCGAAACATTTATTTAGAATTTAAAAAAAAAGTAGACGATTAGCTACACCCCTTCTAACCCCTCCTATACAAAATGACATAATTTTGGAACTTAACATTAAACTGATTTTCTCAAAAAGTGTAAAAGTTATTGATATGAAATTTAGAGAATATTGTTTTTATTGTGACTTTAATCTACTGTATAAAAATTATATAAATATAATAGCTACTAGTCTGAAATTTGGAATATATTATTTTTATAATAATTTCAATCTACGGCAATCTACTAAAAGTATTTGTGTCCTCCCTCTCCTTCTACCCCCTCCCATACAAACTGCACTTTTTTCATGAATTGCTCTAAGCCAATTTACTCAGTACGTATAAAATTTATCGTGCTTTCCCCTACAAAATTTCTTGAAATCAAAAAAATTCTCTTTCATCTAGAGTATCACACGATTGGGTTTTACGCCCAATCGTAGTCCTATTATGTTTTTTAAGATGGCTTTGCTATCTTCATCAACCGAGTCTTCCCATCGCTTGCGTGGTTTGTCTACTGGTCGGTTACCACTCGCTTTGCCTTTCAGAGCACGTTTGGGGATTGTTCTGTCTTCCATTCGCTCTACATGGCCAGCCCACTGCAGTTTACGTAGCTTGATGAACATTGAAGCTTCTGGCTCGTCGTAGAGATGATACAACTCATGGTTGTATCTTATTCGCCATTCCGTTCCTTCCTTCACAGGTCCCAAAAATCTTCGGAGGACCTTTCTTTCAAATGCGTTAACTGCTTTTTCGGAAGTTCGCGTTAATGTCCACGTCTCGCTACCATAAGAGAGCACATGTCGTAAAATCAAATTATATTCCGCAATTGTTATGTTTTGTCTGATAGGCGCTCTCCTTCTTGTTTGCGTCATTACTTTTGCTTTGTTTGGGGGCTAGACCATCTCCCTGCTTTAAACCACATTCCGTTCGAAAGCTGGTTGTGGAATCGGTTTGTATTCTCACTTGGGATTCAGTGTTCGTCATTGTGAGTCTTGTTAGTCGGACTAGTTTTGGAGGAATTCCAAAGTCAAGCATGATTTGGTACAGTACGCTCCTGTCGATACTATCGTATGCTTGTTTAAAATCTACGAAGATTTGGCGCACGTCTGTGTTATATTCCCAGCATTTCTCAAGCACCTGTTTCACCGAGAATATCTGGTCTGTTGTAGATCGTCCGGTTCTGAATCCGCCTTGGTATACGCCAATTATTTGATTAGTATAGGGCTTAAGACGACGTATTTTATATGACGTACACAACAATGATATTCCTCTGTAATTCTCACAGCAGAGTTTGTCTCCTTTCTTGTAAATTGCTTTTTCGCCAATCGTCGGGAATCATTTCCGCTGTCCAAATTTTGTATATCATGTTGGGCAATATTTCAGCGACACAATTTCCACCGTTTTTCAGAAGTTCAACTGGTATTTCGTCAATTCCCGGCGCTTTGTTTAGTTTTTGGTCACATAGGGCTGCTTTGATTGATGATGGTTCATCTTCGTCAGTTGAGGCTTCAATTGAAATGTTGTCTGTCGTGATCGGTGCTAATGTTTTTTTGTGCGTCGCTGATAATGTTGCCCTCTGCGTCTTTGCAGAGACTGTTTTTTGGCTTATATCCCTTTTTTAAGTCTTTTACTATTGCGTATACGTCCCGCGTTTTATTTTTTCTCATACCGTCGTCCATTTTTTGTATTTTGTCATTATGGTACTTCCTTTATTTTCGCCTGCAGGTCTTTTTCGCATATCGTCTAAGCTCGTCATATCTTTCTTTTTTGGCTCGTGTTGGTCGTTCAGTAAACATTTTTTAAGCCTCGTTTTTTCTGTCTATTGCATCGCGGCATTTTTGGTCGAACCAATCATTATTTTTTCGCCGTGCTTGATATCCTAACACCTCTTCTGCGGAGGATTTGATGCCGTATCGTATTTTCATCCACACATTCTTCACTGTCATATTTTGGATGTTTTTATACTCTAGATAAAATCTGAGAGTATATTGTGTTTGCCTTACCGTTTGTAACGCTAAGAAATAACACTCGCACAGAGCCGCCAAGGGTACAGAAATATTTGTTGTCGCTCAAAAACCTCGATTCCGAGTGACCGTCTGTCTGTCTGTCCGTCTGTTCGTCTGTCCGTCTGTGCGTCTGTCTACAGCATAACTCTCGAAAGCTTTGAGCTATAGTGCTGTTGTATCATTTTTAGCAAAAAAGTAACTTTAAGTTCGTGAATGGGCTACATCCCCCCACTCCTTCTACCCCCTCCCATACAAATTTCATGAAATTTCGAAATAATAAGAAATTGATTTTTCTTCGAAACTATTTAAGCTATCGACTTGAAATTTAGGTCAAAGTATTATGATGTAGATGTCATTAATATCACCGAATATTGATCCCATCCCCTTACTCCTTCTATCACCCCCCATACAAATGGACAATTTTGAAAAATACATATTTTCGATTTTCATTGAAACTAGTAAAGCTCAAAAGACGATATTTTGTCAGAATTAATTCTACTATAATTGCAATTAGTTCTAAAAATAATTATCAACTTCACCTCACTCCTTCTACCCCCTCCCATACAAATTTCACGAAATTTTGAAATTTAAATTAAATTATTTTTCTTCGAAACCGTTAAAGCTAGCAACTTCATATTTTGTATAATTTATACAAATAGAAATATTAATCAAGCGAAAAAAATTTGTTTTGATCCGTACACTCCTTCTACCCCCTCCCATACAATTGCATAATTTTTGTTGAATGCATTTTATCGATTTCCATTCAAACTAGAAAAAGTACAAACTTGAATTTTTCCAGAATTTGTTTCTTAATAATTGAAATAAGTGCTAGAAAAAATTATCAGCTCCGCTTCACTCCTTCTACCACCTCCCATACAAATATCCGTATTATAAATTCAAGAAAAACATTTCTCCTTGAAGTATACATATGAGACCTATCGGCTTTGAAATTGAATCAAATCATGGTGATAAGGATAACGATAAGCAGTTTCAAAATCATCTTAAACGGTCCACTTCCTCTGCCACCTCCCATACAAATGCCCCAATTTCAGGAAAACTATGACTAATTTCTTTAAAAGTAATGAAAACTAAAAACTTTAAATTCAGCAAAAAACATTTTGCATGCCATATTCGGTGTCATATACGAAAAATACAACCCCCCCCCCTATATTTCTACCACCTCCCATGCAAAAGTCTCTATTCACTATTCGAAAGAATTTGAGATGACATATTTTCCGGTATATTAAAGTCATTTCCATCTCATCTAGAATATCATATGATTGGGCTTTAAGCCCAATTATAATTCTGTTATGTTTATATATTGGTGACAGGTGTTTATTACATGCTATCTTGTAAGCCTACGCCACCGTTTCGTCGTTAAGCTTGTCGACACTGAATTTGCGAGCTCTGCTTTTTTTTCGAATATCCACGTCAAGCTATTCGGCATCGATACTTAGCTCTGACTAGATAGTGATTAGAGTCACAATTCGCACCCCGGAGGGTTCGTACATCAAGTATGCTGGAAGCAGCCCTTTTCTCAATTAGAACGTGGTATATTTGGTTGAAGGTGTGACCATCTGGTGATGCCTCGTTTGTGAATATCGCGATGTGGGAAGCATGTAGAGCTTACCATGATATTTTTGCTGCTTGCGAAATCAATAAGACGTTGGCCATTGTCGTTGGTTATGTCATGGAAACTGTGCCCTCCTGTTGTTCTTTTATGAGCCTCCTCCTTTCCGACTTTTGCATTAAAATCCGCTAAGACAATTTTTAGGTCATTCGAGGGCTGTGAGTCATAGGTTAACTCCGTCATAGACGATCCCAAGAGGAACGAGGAGGGAACAGACGAAATCAAACGACGGATAATACTAACAAATATGTAAGACGTATTATTCGGTACTTCCAATGAAATCCAAGAAAGTGCACAGGAACAATAAGCTGCAGATATACATATAAAACTATTATACGACCTGTGCTCTGTTATGGCAGCGAGACGTGGACATTAACGCGAACTTCCGAAACAGCAGTTAACGCATTTGAAAGAAAGGTCCTCCGAAGAATTTTGGGATCTGTGAAGGAAGGAACGGAATGGCGAATAAGATACAATCATGAGTTGTATCAACTCTACGACGACCCAGAAGCTTCAACATTCATCAAGCTACAGAAACTGCAGTGGGCTGGCCATGTAGAGCGAATGGAAGACAGAAGAATCCCCAAACGTGCTCTTAAAGGCAAAGCAAGTGGTAACCGGCCAGTAGGCAAACCACGCGAGCGCTGGGAAGACTCGGTTGATGAAGACAGCAAAGCTATTTTAAAAATTAGCAGCTGGAGGACGCGGTCTTTGGATCGAGACGATTGGAGGCGACGACCTCAGGAGGCCAAGACCCGATTTGGGCTGTCGCGCCATTGATGATTTGAAAGATGAGCTTTCAGAGCGCGTCAAAGCTGATTCAGGAAAAATCTAAAATTTTAAGGTGGTTTTTAAGGTGTTTCTCGAAATGGCATTTTCAAATCTGGTATATATTGAAGATTGAAATCTATAATAGTACCTTTTGATGATCGAATCAAAATTCTCAATTTTTTTTGGAAACCCTACAGGCGACATTATGAGCGTTAAGAATAAATAATATTTTGTTGCACACTCTAGAAATGTGTAACAAAATTGTTTGCTGTGCAAGCTTATGAAAAATTACATTCCAAAAAATTGAGTCTTTTGTGTGTTAGCGGCTTAGATTTATTTTAGAAAATTGTTGCTTAAAATTCATCTGTAAGCAATATTCGCAAATTTAAGTATTTGAACACATTTTTAATATTTTAATGACTGCACATCTTTGCCCTCATTGTTATAAATGCCGTGTAATGTGAGTAATGCCTGATAAGTTCTCTTTTTTCTGAAGCCTACTCAGTATTACCCAAACGCAAAATTGCTAACCAGCTTCACACATATGTAGAGTTACCCGGTGACCCAGTAAACTACAAACAGCTAACATGATCTATAGTGTATCTGGTAGAAATCTATGTGTGTCCCCACTATAAGTCAGGAAGCTAAGGCCCGATTTGAGCTCTAGTACCATTGAAGAAGGAGAAGGATTACTGTTACTGTTATCATGCTCTGGGCAGATTTTTAAGTTGGTAAGTGAGGTGGTAGAAGGAGAGAGTGGGGATGTGACTTATTCACTAACATAAATTTTCTCTTTTTACAGGACAGAACGACAGATAAACGGTCCTCTGTCTTGAGGTTTTTAAGCGATAACAAACATTTCTGTACGAGCCTTATAAAGCAGAATACTCCCAAATTTCATCGAGAGTATAAAAATTGTGATTATGTGATTACTCTCTGAGATATCTTATATGCTATTCTTGAATCTTTAGACATCATGTAGCAATCCTTTTTATTATTATTCAAGTTGCTACGCAGATTTATTACAAAATTTACGATTAATAAAGTGGGAGGAAAATATCGGCATAGCATCCTAAATAATACTTTATTGGTGTGCGTATATCTTGAATACTCTATATGATACAGAATCACACTCTACATCGGTGGTTTAATCTCTAAGTTATAATACTCGAATCATCTCTTCATTTTCTCCGTCATCTCGAATCTAAGATAACTTCTAATTTTACTCAAAAAACAAACATAATAATTTCCCTCAATTTTCTCGATTTTCCATTCCCTTTCAGCTTTCAGACTGAAAAGTTTTTCGAAACTAACTTTCATTCATTTTATTTATTCGTTTTTTTTTCGTTTTTTTTCTTTCAGTCTGTAGAGCTGTTCGTCGTCAGGACTTGGAACATTAACGAAGAAGTGTGTTTCTAAATTTAAATTTTGTGTTTTTCGTGATGATGATCGAAAAAGACTTCACTACGACGACCGCAACGAATCTTATTTTAAAATTTTGATACGCAAGCGCGAAATACTACAAATACTGTGCGAGCGAAATATTCATTTGGCCGATGTTTTTTTTATACCACAGAAAATTTTAATATGTATTCTAATACGAGAGTGGTAGTGAACTTCTTCGGACATTATCAACACCAATAAGGGGAAAATCATCGGAAAATTGTACCGACAGCATCGTGTTGTTAAAATTATCGACGTCAGCAGTGAAATTTAGAGGAAAACGACGTCCATTTCGGTTTTTTTGAAAATTAAAAATTTGCCTCGGTTTAAAAAAGATACTCTGTTTTTTTTACAATATAATAATTATTATTAAAATGTGTTTTTGACACGGTTATGTTTGTGTCAGTCCGAAAATATTTTTAATATAATGGTGCTTTGTGTTTTTAAAAAAGAAAAAAAAGTTTAATTTAATTTTTAACAAATTTAAAAAAATCGGTTAAATTCGAATATGATCGTGTTGTTTTTTTTAAATAAATTATTCTTGATGTACAATGGTTAATCGGAAGGAAATAATAATGAAAATGTAATAATTTGTGAAACAGTGATAAACAAAATTGAATTTCAATAAAAAAAAAAATAATAATAATAATCAATTCACACTCAATAAAAGATTTAGTACAAATTTTTTGTATGATTTAAATACCGAAAAACGAGAAAATAATTAATAGTATAATAAAAAAAGTATAATTAACATAATAACAAAAATATGCAATTTTAACCAAAGATTTTAATTTAACTAATTTTTATTTTGTTATTATTATTAACAATATTAAGAGCTTACTAATTTATGAAACTATATTTAATATACGAAATGATATAATACTTGCTTATTTAACTTTTACCTCATGTTCTATTGTTGAATTTTGTTAGTTTTTTTTTTAACGGCGCTGTAAATTTCATGTTTTTTTATTTGTACCTTAACTAACCAAAAAATGAATAAAAACCAAACCTAATAAACAAAAATAAACCTACAACATATCCTTATATAATTATAAATTTTAAAAATTAGATAAAACTAAAAAAATACAAAAAAAAAAAAAACACGCACACTATCTTTAAATGTAAAAACAAAACTATTTAAGGAAATTGTGATTTAAATAAGAAGAAAAAAGTGCCATAAAATGTGTTACCGTCAGCCTTATAAAAGTTAAAAAAAAAGCCGTAGAAATGGTGGTGAAATAACCCTAAGAAAAATAACTTTTAAGTGATAACAAAGAGAATAATTGTTTAAAATCAAACCTCGATACAAAAGTTTAAAAAGTTAAAAATCCGCAAAAATATTCGCGAAGGATAAATTCAATTTGAATTTTCCAAATTTTTATTTTATTTTTTCATTCTGTTTAAATCGTCATGGCAACTACTGCTAAACAACAACAACAAGTACGTGGATCATCATCATCATCAACTTCATCATCGACCTCGAAATCAACCAAATCACCAACCAGCCCCGTTCTTTCGCCCGCATCACAATTGGATCAATCATCGAACTATTTAGAAACGGAAGAGGATATTGCAACGATTGCTAAACAAATCTCGGATCATGCTGAAGCCATTTACCAAACGTGGAAGGCTCGCGGTCTAGCACCAACCGAAATCCTAAACTGTCATACCGGATCGAATGATGCATTCGGCAAGGTCCTGACTTCATCGTCGTCCCGCAACAGTCTTGAAACATCGCCCGTTTCGGAATTCCTATCGCAAACTCCCGACATGTCCAACAATAACCTAGAAAAATTGGTCAACTCGTTCGTTAACGAGGACAAGGCCCGACAACAAGCTGCCCGCAAAAGTGCGACCAGCAGTATTTTAACGTCCGGCACAATCAAGGATGCACTTCGTAAATTCGAGACGAATACAAGTCCTAGCGGCTACGTCAAGCCAAGTTTTCTAACTCGAAATACGCCGGCTAGTTCGAAACCGACCTATCAAAAAATTACAATCAACAGCAGCGGCCCGATTTCGGAATCGGACGGTACACCGACGAAAGTTTCGGCGAAATCGAAAAGCTCGCCAACGACTCCAACATCGTTGTCATCGCCTACTAATACAACGCTACTTAGTAAAAATGTTCCCGATGTTCTAATGGACACTATCGGGCAGGGGAAACAGTTGCCAAAAACTAGCGAAACTAAGACAAATCTAAGAACGTCTTCGAGTTCGGCTGTTACATCAACATCATCTCGATCGCCATCTTCCTCGGTATCGATCGATGTGATCGATTCGAGTTGCCTGCTATCGACGTCTAGCATTAGTAGTATTACATCAACAAAAAGCTTAAATAATAGTGCGAATAGTATAAGTGTTAGTCCGTTATCATCGAATACTCGTAAGCCCCAAACACCTGCTAAACCTGCCAATTTAATCAATCATACACCGTCGTGGCCATTAAAAAATCGCTTGACAATCGGTACCAGTGGCTCCGGAACGGGCATTATCGGAAATAGTATTAGTGCAGTTGGTGTTGCTGCTGGTGGTGGTGGTATTGGTCATAGTGGCAGTGGTGGTGCTTTAATTAAGAATGGTGGTGTTAATAAAAATAGTGACGATTACGATACGATTAAAACAATTAAAACAATCGAATTGGGAAAAAATTCGTCGGCCGACCTCTTGGATGAAGTATCACGGGAAGAGGAACGTCTTATAAACGCATTGAAAACGGGTATCGTGTTAAATAATAATGATCATCATCATCATCACAATAATAAACTACCGGAAGTGATTACATCAACGTTAAACGATAAGAAAACGGCATCGTTGTCGGATCATAGTATCAGTAAAAATAGTTGGAATAAGCCAGACGTATCGACTACGTCTTTGATCGGATCGGTTAAGTTATCGCAATCAGGTTCCATAGTGGCTTCATTACCAAATCAATCATTATCATCAACTTCCATCGAATCATCAATCATTTCAACAACGATTTCACCGAATTCCCCATTACCATCGTCCGGTTCGAATTTAACTTCATGGAAGAATGATTCAAATCAACCGACAATCATAACAACAACAACAACAATCAGTTCACCAATATTAACAGCAACAACGAATCAACAACAACAGCTCTTAATGAAATCGGAATCAATGGCGCCCGCACCAGCTCCTACTAAAATGAAATTACGGCCAAAGAACGATGCTGCTGTACCACATCCCGAGGCTAAAATGAATAGTAATAACAACAATCATAATAATAATAACCATGTGAATAGTAGGACTAACAATCTAAATCCAGTTAGGCCATTTTTAACACGTGGCTCTGTCGCTGAACGTGTCCTTATGTTCGAGAAATGTCCCGATGTCAAGGCACCATTACGGAATATCAATCGCGATGCAGCTAAAGCAGGGGTGAGTCAATTATTAATAATTTTCTAACACCAATTTCGAAATATAGATCTCCCTCATTGGTGAAATGGAGTTGCATTTAAAAAAAAAATGTCTGTTCGGGCAGGAATTTCATCAAAGTGATCAGATAGATTTGTCAAAGGTTTTACCAAAGCTATTTTTAGATTCTTCAATAATCAATTCACCAATAAAACAATCTGTACATAAATTTAAACTTGATCTATTTTTGCCACCTTGTTCTAAATTGTCTTTTGTCATTTTCAATGTCGTTTCGAATACTTCTCTCTGTACCCTGATGCATTTTTTTGCTGTTGTTGAGTTTTTTTTTTTCGTTACATTGAAACTTATCCTCAAAGTCATTTTGTTGTAGATTGCTAATCGGCGAACTATTTCGATTAATCACATGTCGATCTTGAGATTAGTCGCAAGTTTGTGCGTATTGTAATTCAAACGAAAAATTAGTTAATTGGGATAGGATCCAAAGAGAATGTATTTTAAGTAGATGCGAAAAAATAAAATTGTCCTTTCGAGCGACAAATTAATGTTTTGTAATTCCGATCTCGCGCAATTAATGCGTCAACTAAATTTTTCGACAACGCAATCCAAGTTATCTGAATTTATTGCAAAAATTTAGACCGTGATAAGGCGAGAACATTGCATTCTTTCGAACGAATGACCCAATTAACCGCCAATCGTCAATTCGAAATTATCTTTCAATATCATCGTTCACGATAAGGTCGATGGTAAAAGATCACGGAGATAAGATATGCACATATATCGCGTAAATTTCTAGATATGTTTTCAAGTTGTAATGCGGTAATGGCGGTAATTTCATATCTTTAATGGTCGATATCAGCATTTGTTGTTTGCTGTCTTGACATTGTAAACAATTAGGTAATGAATGGTGCGGCAAAATCAATGCGGCCATAGATCATGGTCTCAACCTTGTTCTTGTCTCGTATTTTAAAGTTTCATTATTTCGATAAACACGAAAGCATTGATAAGCCTGCTAAATTTTATAGTTTTATTGTACTTCCGTGTTTCTGTTTTGATTTACTGATTGGTTAGGTGGGTGTTAGAAATCAATATCAAGATGATGGGAGAAATTTTAATAATTAGATAGTTAGCTTTTTCTAAAAAAAAATGTCTTAAAGAAACCGCTACATCATTTTTTCCTTAATAAATCCATAACCGAATTATGGCTGAGCGCAATGCCCAATCATGCGATTATTATTATTACTATTAGGGGAACGCGTGAGAGCACTGCGACCTTCTTGGCCTATTGTGCGTTTATAGCCCCTTCACCCTATTATAATTCAATAGCTTTAGCTAATTTGAGAATCATTACGGGAGCCGTATTGGCTAGTTCCTCCGTAGAAAGGAAACCCTTTCCAAGATGACTGTGTCTTTTCCTAGCTACTGCTTCACAGTGACATAGGATGTGTACCGTCCTCGAGACAAAGGCGACAAATGTCGGTTTCAGCTAAGCTCATATTTTTGAGGTGGTGGTTTACCCCACTGTGCCCGGTCATTAGGCCGATTAGAATACTAATATCCTTCTTGCTGAATTTTAGAATATCCTCTACTTTGTTTTTTGTGGTAGGATCAGTTTTTTTGAAATTGACAAGCCTCGAAGTCTATTCCAGTAGATTTTATGTTCTTGTTCTACCCACTTTTTAGTATGAGGTTGGAGTACCCTTTTGGTTTTTCGCAGAATGGCTCTGGACCAATAAAGTTTGTTTCTGCGCCGTTTTTTCCAAGGCGATCAGCCTCTTCATTTCCCTCAATTCCCATATGTCCTGGTACCTACATTAAGTTTACATCATTCCTTTTCCCCAGGATGATTAGGTTTTGAAGGCATTCCCATACTATTTTCGATCCGTGTTTATTGGATGCTAGAGCTTTGAGAACCGCCTGACTATCCGATAGGATATAAATGGATTTATTGCGATGAGCTCTCCTTATATTTTCTTGGATGCATAGCTCCATTGCAATTAGTTCGGCCTGGAACATTGTGACTTCTTTACCAAGTGACTTTGACACCGAGAAGTTAGGACCTTTGATTTCGGCTCCTGTCCCCTCAGAGGAGCGAGAGCCATCTGTATACCAGATGGTTGATCCCTCTACTATTTCAGGTAGCATGGATTGCCAGTCCTTGCGTTCTCTGATTATATTATTATTATTATTATTATTACTAGGGGAACGCGCGAGAGCACTGCGACCTTCTTGGCCTATTGTGCGTTTATAGCCCCTTCACCCTATTTTAACTCAATAGATTTTGCTAATTTGAGAATCGTTAAGGGAGCCGTATTGGCTAGTTCCTCCGTAGAAAGGAAGCTCTTTCCAAGAAGACTGTGTCTTTTCCTAGCTACTGCTTCACAGTGGCATAGGATGTGTACTGTCGTTTCTGAGTCCTCTAGACAAAGGCGACAAATGTCGGTTTCAGCTAAGCCCATATTTTTGAGATGGTGGTTTACTCCACTGTGCTTCGTCATTAGGCCGATTAGGATACTAATATCCTTCTTGCTGAATTTTAAAATATCCTCCACTTTGTTTTTTTGTGGTAGGATCAGTTTTTTTGAAATTGACAAGCCTGGAAGTCTATTCCAGTAGATTTTATGTTCGTTTTCTACCCACATTTTGAGTATGGGGTTAAAGTACCCTTTTGGTTTTCCGCAGAATGGCTCTGGACCAATAAAATTTGTTTCTGCGCCTTTTTTTCCAAGGCGATCAGCCTCTTCATTACCCTCAATTCCCATGTGTCCTGGTACCCACATTAAGGTTACATCATTCCTTTTTCCCAGGATGATTAGGTTTTGAAGGCATTCCCATACTATCTTCGATCCGTGTTTGATGGATGCTAAAGCTTTGAGAACCGCCTGACTATCCGATAGGATATAAATGGATTTATTGCGATGAGCTCTTCTTATATTTTCTTGGATGCATAGCTCCATTGCAATTAGTTCGGCCTGGAAGATTGTGGCTTCTTTACCGAGTGGTTTTGAAACCGAGAAGTTAGGACCTTTGACTCCGGCTCCTGTCCCCTCAGATGTGCGGGAGCCATCTGTATACCAGATGGTTGATCCCTCTACAATATCATTTAGCATGGATTGCCAGTCCTTGCGTTCCCTGATTATAACTTTGAAGGGGGTTTCAAAGTTGAATTTTGTCGGCATCGCGTCCGATAATGTGGAAGTTATAACTTCCATTTTCGTGTCTTTTAGGATTTTAAGGTGACCTCTAAAATCCCCTGACTTATAATTGTTTTTCTCCTGTATGCGTAACACTCCCCTGATAGCTTCCTTTTTTATTTGGATATGTATCGGAGGAATGTTAAGGAACATTTCCATTGCCGCTGTCAGACAGGTTTTCATTGCACCTGTGATACCAAGGCAAGCTAGCCTTTGGATTTTTTGTAGCGTAAGTTGCGCTTTCCTTTGTAATATTTTAGTCCACCATATCGTTGAACCGTATGTGACTATAGGGAGAATGATTGTTCTGTAACACCAGTAAATCATTTTGGGCTTTAATCCCCATTTTCTACCAAATAAGCTTTTACAGGCCCAAAATGCCTTTAGTGCTTTGGCATGAGTCCATTCTATATGTTTGTTCCAGTTGAGTTTGTTATCCAGTATAACACCTAGATATTTTACCTCATCTGAAAAGGGTATTGTTGTTCCATTTATTACAGGAGGTACAATGTGGTTTATCCTTCTATTTGAGAATGGTACTATCTCAGTCTTACTTGGGTTAATGTTCAAGTTTTTAGACTGACACCAGTGCATTATCTCCTCTAAGGCTGATTGTATTCTTTCCGATATTATTGAATCATATTTGCCTCTAATGATAATGACAAGGTCATCAGCATATCCTATTGCCTCGTATCCCTGGTCTGTTAGACGGTCCAGGAGCTCATCTAACACAATTGACCAAAGTAGTGGGAATAGTACCCCACCTTGAGGACATCCTCTATAGGTCTGTGCAGTCACTGTGCTATCACCTAGTTCCGTGGTTGTCATTCGGCTTTTCAGCATGGCGTGTATCCATTTTATTGTGGCCGTTTCCAGACCCTTTTTCCTAGCTGCCGCTATTATGGCTTCATGGGGAGTATTGTCAAATGCTCCTTCTATATCCAGGAATGCACAAAGGGCAATTTCTTTATAGTCTTTTGCCTTTTCGATTTGTCTAACCAAACCATGAAGGGCTGACTCTGTTGATTTGCCTTTTTGGTAGGCATGTTGGTTATTATTAAGACAGACTTTGTTAGGTCCCGTTCTTATGTGGGTATCCACTAATTTCTCCATCGTTTTGACAAAGAAGGAGGTAAGACTTGTAGGGCGGTATGACTTTGGCTGTTCACTGGGACGGTTCCCTGCCTTCGGTATAAATACCACTCTCGCTTTCCTCCAGATTTTGGGGATGTATCCCCATATAAAGCTAGCTTTAAAGATCCTTATCAATATTGGCATTAGGATCTCTAACCCCTTTTGCAATAATGCGGGGAATATTTTATCTACTCCGGCTGATTTATAGGGTTTGAAGGTGTTGATCGCCCATCTAATCTTTTCTGGAGTGAAGATTTTACCAGCAATACTTTTGCTGTATGGAGTTTGACGACACATCCTTTCCTCTTCATCTAAATCTCCATTATTGTTAATTATTTTGCAGCCTGGGAAGTGTGTTGCCAATAAAACTTCAAGAGTTTCCATGCTGCTTTTGGTTAAGGAACCATCTGGTCTCTCTAAAAGTCCAATGTCTGTCGAGGTGTCTTTTGACAACACCTTTTGGAGTCTTGAGAATGTTGGGAGATCATCTATCTCTTCACAGAATCTTTTCCAAGACTCTTTTTTTAACTTTTTTAGAAGTTTATTGTATTCAGTAAGGGACTCTCTGTAATCGTCCCAGGTACCAAAGGTTTTTGCTCTATTGAACAATTTTCTAGTTTGTTTGCGTTTTGCCGCTAATTCCTCGTTCCACCAAGGAGTTTGTTTGGCCCTTTTTTTGTGTAGAACAGGACAACTTTGCTCGTAAGCATTGATAATATTGTTTACGAGTTTATTTGTGATTTTATCAATGCAGTCTGGGCTGCTTATTGTTTCTTCCTCGATACCTATTTCGTACTCTAGGATTGTCTGGTAAAGATTCCAGTTGGTACGTTTAGGATTTCTGTATTGTTCTATGTAACTAAATGAAGTCTTAATATCAAAACAGATGTGCCTGTGGTCTGATAATGAAGCTTCCTTAGATACGTGCCAATTTTCGCACTTGTCAACCAGGCTGGGGCTTGTTATGGTTAGGTCAAGTACTTCCTGCCTTATTGAATTTATGAAGGTCGGTGTGTTTCCTCTATTGATTATATCTAGGTTGTTAGTAGTAAGAAACTCCAAAAGTGACTCACCTCTTTTGTTGCTATCACTACTTCCCCAGATAGTGTGGTGTGCGTTCGCGTCACAGCCCAGTATTACCTGTAGTTTGTGTTGTCTGCTGTACTCCACTAGTTCCATGACGCCTTGAGGTGGAGCCTCTAACTCCTCACCAGGAAAGTATGCTGAGGCTATTATTACCTCTTGAGTCCCTCCTGCCTTTGGTATTTTCACCAATACAGCTACTAGATCTGTTCTAATGAAACTTGGAATGATTAGGTATTTAATTTCAGATGATATAAGAAGTGCCGCCCTTGGCCTCTCGCTTCTTTTATCATAAATCAACTTACCAATTTTGTGTGGAATTCCAATAATTTTACCCTGCATGGCCCTCGGTTCTTGTAGGAGGGCAACATGGAATTCCTCTTTTGCAAATCTCCACGTTAATACGTCCATGGCCGCTGCTGCCCGATGAAGATTTGCCTGAATAACTTTTATGTTATTCAGGCTTTTGGCCATCGTCGGTAGATTGCGGCTTGCCGCTTCTGACCTCCTTAGCCTTAGGGCTCTCTGATTATAACTTTGAAGGGGATTTCAAAGTTGAATTTTGTCGACATCGCGTCCGATAGTGTGGAAGTTATAACCTCTATTTTTGGGTCTTTTAGGATTTTGAGGTGACGAAGACGGAACCAGGATCTCAGAGACGACTCCTACTTGGTGAACCAACGGGAGCTCTCTATAATGCGTTGCAGGCTCCTGGCTTCCACATTTGCTAGATTACCGAGGTTATCGATGAAGTGTGCGTTTAGGTGGCAGAGAACTAGGCAAGTACATAATAGATGAAGAATCGCTTCTTCCTCTTCCCCGTCTTTGTAGCTCCTGCAAAGATCATCAAAAGGAGGGCAGTGGCCTGTAATGACTCCCACTACATCATTTGCCTGCTTAGCCAGTTCAGTATACCAGAGCATTTAAGATCCATCACAGTATTACATATCTTCTACTTCTACAATGGCACTAGAGCCCAAATCCGGCCTTGGCCTCCTGACCTTCAGGTTCCCAAACTTTTTTCATTATTTATTGTGGAAGGCTTGTTAGACCTTCGCACAACCCTCTATCTATGAATTTTCATTTTCGTAGTTTGAGGTGACCAAGGTATAATCAAACAGGCAGTATGCAGGCATCATGTGTCGACCGGGATTTGAACTCACGAACCTTCGCATTTTAGACCAACACGCTACTCACTAGGCTATACCCTAGCTTTTATTACATATAATACTATGATATTACATATAACACTATTCGCTCATCTATCGTTGGCAATATAAGTTGCGACTTATAAGTTGCGAGAGGCATACTCAGCTTCTCTTTCTCAAATTTAATCTGGAAGGTGGTTCCATGCCATGGTTCCCAGGACAGGCAAATGTTGAGTTGTTCAGCCATCTCCTTCAGAGACGTGCGACAATCAAGAACAGTCTTGGATGTAGACATGATTGATACCAGGGATTTAATAGCGGCATGGCTATCAGGGAAGATGCCAATATCCTTAGTAAATACTTCATTATACTTAAGCTAGGCCAAGGATTCTTTTATCGCCATCACTTCTGCTTGGAACACACTACAATGATCCGGAAGACGGAAAGATATGCTTAAGTTATGCATTGCGAAGAAAACAGCGCCTCCCACTCCACTTCTAGTCTTGGAGCCATCAATGTAAAAGGATGTGGACTCTTCTTCCCGTATTTTATCTGCCTCTCACTCTTGTCTCCACGGGATGACGGTGACGAAAATATCAAAACTTGGAAGAGTGTACTCTGTGTTTTCGGTCAAATTCTCGAAATGTTACAGAATTAAGGAGTGACCTCTCTGAACTCAGGTCCACA